>JAWDJE010000005.1:2500-1202500 GCA_035047345.1 Bradypodion ventrale | reverse complement strand
GAACGATGACGCCAGCCACCACGTCTCTTCTGTCAGACGGCAGGCAGCCCCTTTGGCAGGCTTAAGCACAGCCATTCGCAGAAGGAGGACTCAAAGGCAGGAGGAGGCTCCCGCTAGGTGCCAACAAACCACCCAACCCTTCACCGGGCGCTCCATGACCCTCTCCACGCATCATGGGAGCAGCAGCACCCCGAGCACCAGTCATGGTGAGAAGGCAAGACTGACCGGACCTCCCCCAAGGAAAGGTCCACCCACCCACCCCGTACCAATCCAACACTGCAGTGAGCCTTGGCACCAGCTGCTAGCGAGAGGGGGGAAAACAGCAGCAAGAAACTCCATGCCAGCTTGGGGCACCCAAAATTGCCAGAGCAAAGAAAGGTTTGCAATGCTGCAAAATCCAACCCCAGAGAAGCTGGTCAGAAATGGGGACATAAAACCCCTTCCCCTCCAAAAACAAATAAACGAAACCAGATCAACATGTGTTCCTTCTCATATTCCATGTCTGACCAGAAATGCAAGGGACAGGCCCCACAGGAACACAAATGCACAGACAAACTGCATGGGAGGATGCCTGCCCCACGGTTTCTTCGGTTCCTGCACCCCTCTCTTTTTAGGGGTGGGCTCTTGTTGCTGGTTTTTATCTGTTTTTATCCACTGTGTGAACCGCCCGACGTCGGCTTTGGCTCAGTAGGCGGTATAGAAATTTAACAATAAATAAAATAAAATAATAAATAAATAAATAAATAAATAAATGGCACGGGGCAGGGGCTCGTTAGCCCAACGGCAAGCCTGGCAGGCTATTGCAGGGCCCGGCAGGAATGGACACAGCCGGTGCGTAGCATGCGGGGCTCGCAAAGCGCAATGGAGAGCCCAGGGACCCCGTAGCCCATAGGGGTATTCAGAAGACAAAGGCTTTTCAGCACAGAACCATACTGCCCGTGTGTGTTGACTCGGGGGGGGGGGGGGGTTCTTCACGGCACCAGCCATCCCACAATGCCAGGCAGAAACCGTGTGCGTGCGTGCGTGCGTGCGTGTGTGTGTGTGTGTGTGTTTGTCCCTCCTCCACCTTGTCCCCAAAGCAGATGACCACAACTTAAAACCCAGGGATGAAAAGAGGGGAGGAATGCATACCCAATGAACCACTTTTATAAAAGGTGAAAGTAAAGATCTCTTTTGCTCAAAAGCCACTTGTGTGTCCAACTTTAGACTCATCTCCATTTACAGCCAAAGAGGTCATGTGGCAGGCATGATTAGACACCAGAGCACACAGAATGCTGACACCTTTCCTACCAAAGCGGTACCTATTTGTCTACTTGCCATTTCTTGCTCACAAACTGCTAGGTTTGAGAGCTATAAAGTTCACCCAAAGTCCCAGAGCCAGGGTGTTGGGACGTGGGCTGCTGCCGGAAAGTAGTTTTTACCGCCAGATCCTAACATGGACGGCAGCCCCTTCCTGTGACTTCTGAAGCCGAGGGGGCTTGAAGCATCTCTGCCCCCTCAAAGCTCAGCCTCAGGAAGGGAGAAGGTGGATCCCTTTCCCAGGAGTAGGAGAAGATTCCCCGGGCGGGCGGCAGCGGTCTCATCCTGACCTCTAGTGGCAAAACACAGCTATTCCGCGATGGAAAGGGCTCGGCTTGAGCCACAAGAGCAAAGCAAAATCCAGAACCTACAACAGCGAGACAAAGACCTAATTAATTGAGCAGGATCATAAGAACATAAGAGCAGCCTTGCTGGATTACACGCCACAGGAGCCCATCATCCAGTCCAGCCTTCTGTCTCACACAGTGGCTCACCATTGGCTTCAGGGTATTCTTCCCAAGGAGATCCCTTCACCTGCTTAGGATTCCTCCCTGGAAATGGCATTGAGAGATATCCTGCCTATCTCTCCAACCCGGAGGTTGTCCTTAGGTAGCCATAATTATAGCCATTGATACCCTTGTCCTCCATGAACTTGTCTAATCCTTTCTTAAAGCTGTCAAGACTGACAGCTGCCACCACTTCTTCTGGCAGGGAGTTCCATAGACCAGGGATCCTCTGGGTGAAAAAGTACTTTCTCTTATTTGTTTGAGAACTAGTACCCAAAAGTTTCATGGAGTGTCCCCTAGTTCTAGTGTTATGCGATAGGGAAAACAGTTTTTCCTTATCTACTTTGTCCACACCGTGCATGATTTTATAAACTTCAATCAGGTCACCTCTTAGACGTCGTCGTTCAAGAGTGAAAAGGCCCAACCGTTGCAGCCTCAGATGGTAAGGAAGGTGTTCCAGTCCCCTCATCATTCTGGTTGCCCTCCTCTGTACTTTCTCCAACTCCATAATATCCTTCTGGAGGTATGGCGACCAGAACTGTACACAATATTCCAGATGGGGCCTCACCATAGATTTATAAAGAGGCAAAATGACACTTGCTGACTTATTTTCTATACCCTTCCTAATGATCCCTAGCATTGAGTTTGCTTTTTTCACTGCTGAGGCACACTGGGTTGACACCTTCATTGAGTTGTCCACCAGGACACCAAGGTCCCTTTCCTGGTTTGTCGCACAGAGTTCAGATCCCATCAGTTTATAAATGTAATTGGGGTTCTTTGTCTCAACATGCATCACTCTGCACTTACTAATGTTGAAGCTCATTTGCCACTGTTTTGCCCACTCCCCCAGTGTCAAGAGATCAACTCTACATTCCCAAGACAGGCAAGGTTTTGAGTTCTCCAGAACTCTTCATTAGGCTCAAAGGAAAAGAGGGATTTGGTGGAAATGGGGGGAATGGACATGTAGTGCCTTCAGTTGCAAAGGTCTGCCAGTCTCCAGGGGGAAAGTAGGGTCATGTAGGCATCTCATTGGCAAAGCCTACTTACTGGTGAGACGACGCTGCTACAGAGATGCCCACAAAGACAGCAGCTGCTTTCTTGGCATGAGGAGAAGTGGCAGATCTCCTAATTGACTAAAGAGACTCCATGAGGGCAGCAGGAAGCATGTTGAACAGAGACAGGGCCAGTGAGATCTCAAGGCAGGTTCCTGAGGGATTGTGCATCTCATCCTCCTTCCGGTAGAATTAGGCCTCCAGGCCCAGTTCCTACACTTTAGGAGAGAACTGAAAATGTGGTTAGCGAAGTGGGTCTGGGGGTCAGGATTGTCAACAAGGCTCCCCTTTTTGGCTTGTCTAAGGTTCCCCCCGTTTCGTAATTGGTTTTTAATTATTTTAATGATTTAATGATTATATCATTTTTTAATGTCATGCTGTTTTTATACCTGTTTTAAGAGATCAATAAAGGCACAGCGGGGGGGGGGGGGGGCAGTAAATAAATAAATTCCACTTTGTAGCAAGAATTGACCAGCGATTTTTATTCTCCCTGATCTTCAACTGGTTATATCAATTCACACGAAGTCTTTTCTTCTTCAAGACGGTTGTATCTGCTTACATAAATGTTTGTGGCGAAAGAGTTCAATAAAATAAAGAAATCAACAGCTGAAGTCCACTAGTAGTAGTAGCACAGAAGTAGGGGCGATTTAGTGAGTCAGCCCCTAGGCAAGTTCCGCTGGTTACATGGACATACCTAGTTCAGTGATGGCAAACCTTTTAGAGACCGAGTGCCCAAACTACAACCCAAAACCCACTTATTTATCTCAAAGTGCCAACACAGCAACAGGGGAGGGAGGAAGCGCTCCCATTGGGCTGCAGGGCAGAGGGGCAGGGCACATTCTATGCTGGGGTGACTGCATGGGTGCCCACAGAGAGGGCTCCAAGTGCCACCTCTGGCAGGCATGCCATAGGTTCCCCGCCACCGCCCTAGTTGGAACTTATTACTGTATTTAAATCAACATCTACTGGAGCAATCCTACTGGCTTGCTGCTGCTGCTGCTGCTGCTTCGAGTACCATATCCACTTCCAAATAATGGCTCTCGGCATGGCCATCAGTCATGAAGGTTGTCCTGGGGCCCATATAATAATGTTGTGGCCTTCCACATCACACCCACTTGCTTACTGGCGTGATTTAACCTAATTGTGTGTATTTATAATAACCACAACGAAAAACAGGCTGATCCCTTTTGCCTATTAGAAACAACATCACTCTGTAGTCGACTGCCAAGGACAGATATTAAAATTAATAAATGATCTGTAATTTCACAAAACCCAACCCCAAACTCCAAATTTCCCAAGCAGGAAAAGATGTGACTCCGGCCGTTCTCCAGCCTTCTGGCACAAAATCTGGTCTCGAGGACACATTATATATATATATATATTCTCAGAAGATCAGCAGTTTTCAATTTGAGGTCTGGAAGAACTCGGGTGGTTACCATCTGGACCCAGCAGTTGGTTGGTTTGCAATTTGTCAATAAGACAAGGCAATCAGACAATTTATCATTTCACAAGTATGGCACTTATTAAAAGCACTGGGTCTCAGCTCATATGTCTCCAGTGCATCGTTGAGAGTTGATATATTTGCACTTGGAGGGGGGGGGCAGAAACATGAGGAAAGGATAAACTGGGATGTGCTATGGTACCTGGAAAAAGGTGGCTCACACACACACACACACACACACACACGTGTGCACATGCACGCACGCACATGCACCCTTTCCTGCTTCCCTTCCAAAATGGCCACACACCACCAGAAGGTTTGCATCGGTCACTAGATTATGCTGTCCAAAGTCCCCACCAAATCCCCCCTCTTCAAAAATCCAAAAATCCATCGGTACTCTCTCCTCCTCCTATTTAACATCTACATGAAGCCGCTGGGTGAGATCATCCGTTCCCACGGGGTGCGGTACCACCAGTATGCGGATGACACACAGTTGTACATCTCGGCCCATGGGGACCCCAGTGATGCAGTCAAAGTCCTTTCCAGCTGTCTGGAGGTTGTTGGGGTCTGGATGGGGGCAAATGGGCTACAGCTGAATCCTAGCAAGACTGAGTGGCTATGGATAGGAGGTCCTGCGTTATCCCGGGAGCTACCATCTTTGGTTTTGGATGGGACTGTTTTGCCCCAGACCAACCCGGTGCGCAACTTGGGGGTCCTGGATTAGCGGCTGCTGCTAGAAGAACAGGTGGCGGCTGTGGCCAGGAGGGCCTTCGCCCAACTTCGGGTGATTCGCCAGTTGCCCCCACTCCTGGACTGGGACTCCTTGCTCATGGTCACTAACGCACTGGTGACCTCCAGACTAGATTATTGTAATGCACTCTACATGGGGCTGCCCCTGATGACCATTCAGAGGCTGCAGCTGGTCCAGAATGCTGCGGCCTGGGTGGTGATGGGGTGTGGACATTATGCCCATGCCTCACCACTGCTTTGGGAGTTGCACTGGTTACCAGTTTGCCCCCGGGTGCAATTCATGGTGCTGGTTTTGACCTTTAAAGCCCTACATGGTAGTGGGCCAGGGTATCTTAGAGACCGCATCGCCCTAAGGACGTCTGTCCATCCAACCAGAGCGGACCGGAGGGGCTCTCTAATTGTGCCATCAGCCAGGGGGGCTCGCCTCTCTGGCACAAGGAGGAGGGCCTTCTCTGTGTCCACACTGGCCCTCTGGAACCTCCTGCCTGTGGAACTGCGTCTCCAGACGGAGTTGTTGCCCTTTAGAAAAGAACTAAAGACCTGGCTGGCGGGCCAAGTTTGGGGTGCGGGTGGGGATGGGGGTACCGTTGGGTGGTTGGTATAGAGAAGTGTGCCTTCCCCCAAGGTCCCTTCGGTTCTTGCGCACCTTTTAGGGGTGGTTTTTTTAAAAAAACTTTTTTAACTTTTAACTTTTTTACCGTTGGGTGGTTGGTATAGAGGAGTATGCCTTCCCCCACGGTTCCTCAGTATCTGTACTCCTTTTTAGGGGTGGGTTCTTAACTCTGGTTTTATCTGTTTTATTCATGTTGTGAACCGCCCTGAGTCGGCCGTGGTCGAGTGGGCAGTATAGAAATCTAACAATAAATAAATAAATAAATAAAATATTAGAACATAGAGTCTCCCTTTCACAAAAGCTGCCCCTTCCACTTGGAAACTCACTCCACCACACACACTGAGCTGCAAAATCCACTCTATGCTCCTGTTTCAAGGGCCAAATAAGAATTCAAGAGGACCAGGAACCTTAAGAGACACAAGAGAAAGACCGCAATGAACTGCTGCCTATCAAAAATGAACGCAAAGCGCTGAAGAGAAGCCCCTCTAAAGTCTGCGTGAACAAAATCCCTCCACATTCCGCTTGCTTGCACACTCACTCTGTGGTTGTGAAGACTTGTCAGCTACGAGTCCTGATCCTGTTGGGCTCTTGCCGTTTTGCACTCTGCCAGTGACAGAGATTACTGAGCTGAGGGATCTCAGCAGTATCTTCTAACCCTTGGCTTCATTGAGGGCAAGATCTTTGCACGTTAGAGTCAGAGGTGGATGGCCGCGGAGGAGAGAACGCTTCCCCTAAATGCCACCACTTGTGTGGTTCTGCGCTGGAAAACATGTACACTACGATGAATGCCACCTCCCTCTCATCCATCCATCAAACATACAACAGTCACCCAATTCACTGCAGCCCCCCATTGAAATAACCTGTTCCCTCTTATTAGCCTCCCATCTTGCCTGGCCTCCAAAACCATCAGGCTTCATCTCCACACAACAAACAGTTTGTGTCCTGGCAGTGGACAGCGTGGCTCTTATGCCGAAGAAGTGGGGTTTGTTGTGGGTGGGAGACAATGCCCCATGGAAGGAAATCCTAGAGCCTTGATGCCCAACCTTGGCACTCCAGGTGCTCTTGGACTTCAATTCCCAGAAACCCAAGTCTCTGTGGATCCACACCAATGGGTTTACTGCATGTACATGCAGTAAACCGATTTGTGTGCTTTCACAGGGACTTGGGCTTCTGGGAACTGAACTCCAAGAACACCTGGAGTGCCAAGGTTCACCATCACTGTCCTAGAGCCTTCCCAGAAGGAGGTCTGACTTTACAGGAGGCTACCAATGGACCCCCACTTTAGTCTCACCAGTTTGATGGGTGTAGATTTCCCTGCATTTGGGGATCTGCCCCCACCCCACCCCCACCCCATGAGAAACAGGTAGAAGCAGTGACGTGTGGCTCTGCTGCAAAGACCAACTAGCCCCTCTTCTCAGCCTTATGGGTTCTGGGGGTCTATGCTGTGCTTGACACTCCACATAAAGAAAGAAAAAGGACCTGCTCTGCTGTTTCTGCATAAAGGCCTGGCAGAGAGAGAGAGGGAGGGAGGCTCACTTGGAAACCACATCAAAGTCCAGGCGATGCTCAATCCCACCTGAGAAATGTGAGCAACCTTCATAAGGGAGGAGGGGTGGGCAAAGCTTTTACCTTTTGTGTGGTTTATTGGGGAGCCAACACATTGCCTGAAGTAAAGGTATATGTCGCCCTTGCTCGAAAGCCAGCCGTATCCGACTCTAGGGTTCAGTGCTCATCTCTGTTTCATAGCTGAAGAGCCAGCGCTGTCTGCTTCTGCAGATGTTTCTGTGGTCATGTGGCAGGCATGGCTAGACACCAGAGTGCACAGAACGCTGTTTACCTTCCCACCGAAGCGGCCCCTATTTATCTACTTGCAATGTCTTCCTTTCGAACTGCTAGGTTGGCAGGAGCTGGGACAGAGATGGGCGCTCATTCCATCCTGCAGTACTCGGGAATTGAACTCCGACCTTCCAGTCAGTGAGTTCAGTGTCTTAACCACTTGAGCCACCACAGCACATTGCCTTACCCAGGGGTAAAAGCACCCATCTCACACTGGAGCAATCAGTCTTTATGTCTCGTTTCCTTCAAATGTAAGAATACCCAGAGCTATCAAAGGCTTATATTTTAAGTAAATTACCTAAGTGCATTTATTTGTCAACCGCACCATCCTCAGGCTAAAGAAGAATTCAAAAGTAGGCAGAAGATGAAATTGTTACCACTCAATATGGTCTTGGCATGTGAGCTTATCCTTGTCCGATAGGTATTCCTTCTGCTCTGACCTGCAGAGACCTTTGCCTAGGAATCCTGTGATGAATCCTGACATCTTCACCACGCAACACGCTGGGGTCTGAATTGTTGTGGCTGGTATAGAGAGAGAGAGGCGAAGCAGGCAGGCGCCCTGACGCTCCGTGGCCTTGGCCTCCTCCTACTCTGTGGTTCAGGCCTGGACAAGATCTTGCAAAGACCATGCTCTAATTGCCCAAAGCCAAAGGCAGGCATGCATTCATTCATTCATTCCATACCACATTGCATAGGGTAGCTGCTCATCGAGCGTTATGACCTATTAAGAATGAGAAATGTTGGGCCGTATTCTCCTTCTCTCCTCCTCCTTCCTCCCTCCTTTCAAATGCCAGCAACTTCATGAGCTACGAAACTCCACTGGCTCTTTCTTTCAGCTCTCGCTTCTAACAAAAGGATCCCTTCCATGCTGTGGAGCTGCTTTGCAAAGGTCTAACAGACCTCTCTGGCTTTTCCAAGGCAAGGCACCCAGGGGCTAACCTACATCGCAAGAGCGTAGAACCGGTAATTGCGCACAAAGGGCCAAAGCAAACATCTCCTTCAGAAATTGCTGCTTGAAAATTAGCCTTGCTGCTTCTGTCTAGTAAAATGTTTATAAGTCGTCGTACATGTGGCTCTTTGGGCTATAAAACAAGGATGGAAGAGGCACAAAGTACAATTCAGTTTTCAGCAGACGGTGCCTGGTTCCCATTATTCCCTTTCTTTTTCAGGCTGGGGCTGAGGTCCGACTGAGGGTGGCCCTTCTCCTCCTCCTCCTCCTCCTCCTCTTCCTCCTGCTGCCACTGAGGTTTCCCCTTCTATTCAACAGGACTTATGCTTCCTCTGGAGTCCTGTGCCCATTTCTGAGGACCACGCTTTAAGAAGGATATTATGGAGCTGGAAAAAGTGCAGAGGAGGGCAACCAGAAGGATGATGAGGGGACTGGAACACCTTCCTTACCACCTGAGGCTGCAACGGTTGGGCCTTTTCACTCTTGAACGATGAACGGTGTCTAAGAGGTGACCTGATTGAAGTTTATAAAATCATGCACGGTGTGGACAAAGTAGATAAGGAAAAACTGTTTTCCCTATCGCATAACACTAGAACTAGGGGACACTCGATGAAACTTTTGGGTACTAGTTCTCAAACAAATTAGAGAAAGTACTTTTTCACCCAGAGGATTACTGGTCTATGGAACTCCCTGCCAGAAGAAGTGGTGGCAGCTGTCAGTCTTGGTAGCTTCAAGAAAGGATTAGACAAGTTCATGGAGGACAAGGGTATCAATGGCTATAATTATGGCTACCTAAGGACAACCTCCGGGTTGGAGAGATAGGCAGGATATCTCTCCATGCCATTTCCAGATAGGAATCCTAAGCAGGTGAAGGCATCTCCTTGGGAATAATACCTTGAAGCCAATGGTGGAGCCACTGTGGGAGACAGAATGCTGGACTGGATCATGGGCTCCTGTGGCCTCTTCCAGCAAGGCTGTTCTTATGTGCTTATGTAAGGTGGCCAACAAACCACAACTGGAACGAGTTCAGAGGAGGGCAACAAGGAGGATCAGAGGACTGGAAACCAAACCGAAGAAGAGAGGTGGAAGGAACAAACGAGGGGCCTGTTTAGCCCATCAACAATACCCCACTTTGGCTGAGATCATCTGTTTGGCATACAGGGACTTGGTAAAAAGGAAAAGGAGGCAGCCTGATGGCCTGTCGAACAAGAGGGACTCGGCCATGCCACGGAAACAGCACAAGGAGGGATAACAGCCCTTGTCAGCTACACAACAGGAATCACAATACTACGTGGTGGTCAAAACGGCTCCTTGTTTCTTAAGGAACACAGGTCAAGGTGGGGCAATCCTCTCAAAGATCCCCTAAAAGTTACAAGGAAGATAATTTTTCAGATTTTCCGGAACTTTTCATCAGGCAAAAATAGAGTTTAAATAAACAAAAAAGCAAAGCAATCACACTTCTATACCCCTGCCCCATAGAAGCGCTTAGTGCACTCTCTAGGTGGTTCACAATTAGCATTTTGCCCCCAACATGCTGGGTACTCATTTTACCGACCTTGGAAGGATGGAAGAGGCCGAGTCAACCTTGAGCCCTGGCCAGGACTGAACTTACAACCTTTTGGAAGATCAAAATAGGCCATTTCAAACTTTAAAAAATGCAGGCAGATGTGACCCCCTGAGCTCTTGGGCCCCAACACACAATGGAGCTCCTCCAGCAGCCTCTTCTCCTCCTCTGCAGGTGAAAAATGGGCTCCCCCCCCCCCCACAAGAGACCAGCTAATGGCCTTTGGGCAAGGAAGGCAGAGCTCTGAAATGTTTTATTCTGGGAGGGCTGGTGGTGCAGGGGTTAAACTGCTGTACTCCAGACAGAACATTGTGAGTTCGATCCCGACCCAGGGCTCAAGGTGGGTTCAGCCTCTTCCATCCTTCCAAGGTCGGCCAAACGAGTCCCCGGCATGTTGTTAGGGGCAAAATGCTAATTAGCTTGTGATCTGCACGAAGCGCTATGGAGGGGTCTAGAAGTGTCCTTGCTATTGCTTCACCCACCATGCCAGGGCCACCTCGTCAGGAGCACCTGAAGACTCTGTGGCTTGCGTGATGACTGTAGATCCATTCCAAGTGGCCTTTGGCCCCACTCACATTGCAGGATGTTAGGACATAAGTCTTTGCCTAACTGGCTGGTCAGGATAATATGTAAATTTGCATATCTGCTATGGTGCTTTAAGAGCATAGAGTATATGGCAGAGCAGGTGAGTTGTATTGTCTCATTATTAGCTTGCCAAAGCCAATACTGTACTGTGGATAAAAGGAAGGTTGCAACCACAGTTACTTCAGCTCGATGCTCAGCTACTGCTCAATGACTACTGCTTTATGCTCAAGGACTGCTTGAGGACCTCCTACAGCCTGAAGCTCAACTACTGCTTGTTGCTCAACTGCTTGGAGCTCAACTACTTGCTTGAGCCTCGGGTTACTACTGAGCTCCCTGGTCTTGCTACATTTGCTGCTTTGTTTTGCTATTGGACTATGTGCAATTGGACTGTTGTTCTACGTGAAAATTAAAGACTGGTAAGGAGGAAATAATCTCCTGCTTTGCTTTTGAACCATCGTCTTGACCGTCTCTGCTATTGCTGTGCTTGACTCTGAAGAGCTTTTGAACTTTACTTTCAACCTTTGGTTTTGTTGGCCACGGAAACGTCTGCAGAAGCACTGGCTCTTTGGCTTTGAAACAGAGATGAGCACTGAACCCTAGAGACGGATACGACTGGCTTTTGAGCAAGGGAAACCTTTACCTTTTACTTTTAAACAGCTCTTCTCACTATACAGTTTGGTTGCTGTGTTATTCACTGGGCTCTCAGACTTTCACTGACGCGCCCTTGCAACACAAGGAGGGTTCGCTCACTCTACATCCTAACACAGGACACACTCCTGACCTCGTTCTCTGTGATGAGGAAGGTGAGACTGACCTGGGTGTGGAGGGACTTTCTACTGGCCCTGGGCAGGTGGGGTTAGAATCAAGGGAACTCGGATCCTCCACCACGGGGGGGAAGAGGGTTGATGGGTTTGAATGCTTTCCTTCTGGCTCTTGCATGGTTTTCTGATATCTTGGCAGGCAATTCAATCAATCAATCAATCAATCAATCAGTTTAATTTGTATCCCGCCTTTCTCAGCCAAAGGCCGACTCAGCATCTTCAAACAAAATAATAATACAGAGATACAATAAATTTACAATAGCGAGCAATACAAGTAAGCATGCTACCAAAATACAAAAACTACATAATGAATTACATCATAAAATACAGTAAAAAAACCAGTATAATACAAGAACAAACCCAGCGTAGAAAGACCCCATGTCTGCTGGAGAAAGTCGCAGGAGCTATCACTCCCCCCAACAACTCAGGGGAAGGAGCTCCGCGCCTCGCCCGCAGCAGCAAAGGCGGCCACGGCAGTCCAGATTGTTCCCAGGGCTGCAGCAGCTGCAAAGGCGCAGGCAAAAGCCTTCACGATGGCATCAGCTCCAGCCGAGACAAAAAGGGGGTTATTCCCAGGAGCAGCAGCAGCCAGCCGCCGGTCGAAAGCCCCATCGGGCTTGGTGGTGGCTGGAGCGACTTTTGAGGGCGATGACGAGCCCTCAGGTGCCGCTGATTAGTTCCGGCCAGCCACCGGTCGAAAGCCCCGCTGGACTTGGTGGTGGCTGGAGTGGCTTTGAGGGTGGTGATGAGCCCTCAGGTGCTGCTCGTTCGTTCCGGCCGCCCGCCGCCCAAATTTCTGGGTTTTCTTCCAGGGGGTGGTGGGGTGGGACGTTTTGTTTCTTATGACTTCAAAATTTACAGAAATTTTTACATACTTAGTGTACGCCAACACACCAACACATATTTCTTGATAAATGACAAAAACAGCTGCACATAACAGATGAGTTCAACTGTTAGTTCTTTATTTATTTTACGTTTAAACTTCAAATAATCTGCATTTTATATTAAAATAGACATGATTAAAATACAAAAATAAAAACATACCTATTCATGACAATAAAACTTGCATGCACTATACATCATGTGACCAGCTAAATAAGAAGGAAAGACTGACTAAACTGTACATCTAAACTGTACATGCTGATTTTGATATTGTACATCAAGAAGCTGTTCTGTCTTTTACCGTGTTGAATTAAGAATTTTGCCGTTTGCGCTTGATTTCACTGATAATTCTTTCTTGTGTATCTTGCAAGGCGTTGGAGTGTTCACATCTGCTGCTCTCTTTACTGTTTTTGGAGTTGAAGATTCATCTCTCTTTCATGATATTTTGGGTTGATCTTTTTTAAGTTTATGATTTTGCAGTTGATGGGCCACGGAGTCAAGAAATTCCGTGGAAGCCTTGGCGGTTGACCTCTGGAACAAGGAGAGGGCTAAGAGGCCCTAGGCCACAGTTGTTCCTAGATGCCCCCTCCTACTGAATGGAGCCAAACAAGAGGGGTTGACCAAGGAGCTGTGGCACTAATGGAACATCCTGAAGATCCGCCGTTTCCTCCCCCTGTCCAGCGTATGGAATGAGAGTCATCCTTGCTCCCAGCCATGTTTCCTTGCATTGCTCTTGAACAGAAGTCGTGGGCAAATGACCCGACAATGTAGAGTACGATGGGCTCATTGTGCAGATTTTGATCATGCCAACTGGCAGGTCAAAGAGCAACACAAGAAACACACAGAGAAAAACAGCAGCCATGGGAACTGGGTTGGAGAACCTCTGCAAGGACTGTACAGGTTGCACAGAAAAGTTCCAGAAGCAGAAACGGAATCACTGATTGTTGCCAGAACTGCAAGAATATATACGTAGAGATAAAGCTACAGAAGAAATGTTATACTGGATCCATTGGCCAGCCAAGTGCCTTTACTCTACACCAGAGTTCATCAGGCATAGAGAGAGAAGTCACTTGTGCCTTCACATGCTTGTACTCTACCCCATCCCTCCCCGAGGAGCACTGCTCCTTTCAAAAGTAGGGCACATGTTGTAATTTTAATTCCAGTCAGCCAATACACTGTTCTTTTTTTTTAATGGATAAGCCCACCTTTTCGTCTATGCAATCATTTAAAGGTGGGCACAACGGATTAACAGCAAAGACAGCTGAATATAATAAGGTTATATCTCTATCTGCATATCAAACAAAGTCAGAGGCCCCATTATAAAACTGATGGACACCAGTTCCAGGAAAGAGGTAGACAAGACTGGGTTCATGGATAGGGTAACATGAGCCTAAAGAAGGGCACTGGCCCAATGGCCCAATGGACCTGTCTTCACTGCCAAGAAGAATGGAGGGGACAACTGGCTGGACAAAGACTGCCGCCAACGCCGACGTGGCTGTTCCAGGGACAGCCCTTCCCAGCCCAGAGAGAAGGAAAGCCACAGGCTCTCCAGGCGGGTGGACATCGCTGCCCAGCTGACCTAGGGCCCCACCTTCCCATTGTCCGCTCGGAGGGAAGTAAGTGTAGCTGTTTTGTAATTGTAATTGTCTTAAGACATGCACTGATGATACTGTTGATTTTGTTGATATTTGTTGATATTTTGGTTTTGCTGTATTATATTGTATTGCATTTTTATTGTATTTAACTTTAAATGCATTGTGATATATTGTGATTGCTGTTAGCCACCCTGAGTCGCGTAGTCGAGTGGGCGGCATACAAGTCCAATAAATCAAATCAAATCAAAAAGACCATCAGCGGCAGCATCAACATCCCTTTGAAATGTCCTATTTTGGTCTTCCGAAATACACTCACAGCCTTTAAAGATTTGGGAGAGGAAGGGGAAAGGGTGATGATGCCTTTGACTGCAAGGTATGTTTCATTCATAATGCTGGGTGACAAGACTCAACCCCATCCAACCAAATGCATGGCCCCAAAGTCTAAAAGCCCTTCCTCTGAGAATTGTGTGTCTTTCAGGAGGCCAAGTTATGCAGCCAACCAAGACAGATCACCCCTTGTGATAAAGAGGTGCATCACAAGTTGCCATATGCAATCTATATCAGAATGCAAACCCACATGAACATACAGCGCACACAAGGAGAAACGTGTGCCCACCACACTGGCCTCTCCCGCCGAGCTGACTTCCCAAATGGGAACTCAAACAAATCAGAAACAGAAGTTCTCATGATAAATGGCAATGCTGAAGAATTCAGACATCCCTCCAATGATATTTTTGCACTTAGACACACAGTAGGTTTTAATTATGTTGTAATAAAAGGCTAAATGCATGTACATTTTTCTGATTTACTAGATGAGAATTTTTTTAAAAAATGAAGCCAAGACATATATTTTCAAATTTTTCCCTTTCAAACAAATGCATAAAAGAAAAAACCACATCGAGAAACAGCAGTGTGGCAAAAACATTTGGAACCTTTTTTTCATTGTCAATTGTTTATTGGGTCTCCAAGAAATTTTAATGAAAAATATGGTTACAATTTGAACAACACAAAAAGAGAGTGCTTTTATGTTTTGCTTAAGTTAAAAGTCTCTACATTCGTAACCTTCAGGGCACTTGGGGGAAAAAACCCAACGTGGTTGCTAGGTTCTCAGGCCAGGAACCCGAATCGTGAGCCCAAAGATGTGGGTTGCAAACTATGCCAGAGATCCACAACAAGTGAAATGAGATGTAGAAATATATGTTCTCAACATTTACTTCTGTTTATGATGAAACCAACTCCAGATGCCGTCTGACAATATCTTGTGTGAACTCATAATAAACCAACTGCAGATGGGGGTGGGGCAGGGGAGGGGGGCGCATCCTGACATTGTTTTGGGAGAGTCCCTTCCACTCAGCTCCAAAGGTCAAGTGGTGGGCAGGTCCCCTCCCGCCTTTCCTTCCAGGGAGCCCATTAAGGGAACCGTCAATGCTCTCCTCCACCCCCACTGGGTCCTCCCAGCCATCAGGCGCCCATGGCCACCTGCTGAGTGAGTTGCGTGGCCAAGCATGGCTCTGCCCTCCCACCTCCCAGGGCCATACGGGCCACCCACACCCCAGACTGGCCTTCAAAGGAAGCCTTGCAGTCTCAAAACAGCTGAGCTTACAGGCCTGTGCACTCACCGACATTTCTCTTCCACTGTTAAAAAAAATCTGTCCAGTGGGAGGATGCCTATAATCCCAGTCCTTTATACTTCAAGAGTCTGGTTAATTTGATCAGAAGGGAAATACCCATTGGCAAAACCCATTCAGAGGTCTCCCCCTTACTAAGGTCTAATTCTAAGAACTTCCCAAAACTACAAAACCCAGAATCCCATAAGATGAAGCCACAGCTGTCAAAGCATGTTCGGACTGATACAATAGAGTTGTGTACATCCAGCCAGAAAGGCAAAGAAAAAGGTTTCTGAAAATAGCAGGGATGAGAGCGCTGCTTTTCAGAAGGAGATTTTAGATTTCGCTATCTTGTTCTCCTTCCTAACAAGTTTTTTACAATGAGTAGGCAGAAGGAATGAGTCTGGCCAGGTGATCCTGCTATGGTAAGAGAGTAGACCCTACTGCCAGCAACTCAACGCTCAGTGTCAGGCGCCAGTTAACTAACCTGACAACCCTGAGGACTAATGGCCTTGGGTGACAAAGTCTGCAGGGAAGAAAGGGTGAGGGTCCTGAAGTGGATTAAATCCCACTTGACTCCATTTGGATGGAGGGCAGCAGCAGCTTCATCTATCCTGGCCTGGGGATGATGATGAGGAGGACTTTGTGTGCCAAAAGGGCTCAGGGACAGTACCACTGACTGCGGAACTGGATCAGTGGTACGGGGGTCACGCTACAATGCGGATGGCAGATGAAAGGCCACTGCATTATATTCTCAGGACAATCTTCAGGGCTGATCGCCATGATGATTGGCAACGTTCGGATTCAGATACGGCAGAAGGAGGAGTGGGAAGGAGGAAAGGAGACAATAAAATGAGGCCAGCAGCACCCATGACAGGAAAACCATCACAACACACCAACCAGTCCTAACCAGCTTCTGAAGCAATTAAAGCAGAGTGTGTTCCTTTTGCTTCTGCCCTTCAATCGAGAGTCATCCTGAAAAGAATTGGGCCCCAGGTTATTTTCTCATAGCACAAGCAAGTTTAAGGACCCAGGAATGTTCTTGTGTCATCAGAATTCAATATTTCACTCAGTCCCAAAGAAAACTGAAATTGGCGTGGGAAAAGACCACAGCTATGGCCGACATTCAACACAAACCTATAGAGGACCAAGACATTCCCAAGGAACACCCGTTGCACCTTTAATGCAAACGAAAGCATTTCAAAGGGCATCTAACCCTCAGCTCCGCCTTGAAAGAGCTTTACACAGTCTAGCAACATAACAAACCTGTGACAGCTGTGGGTTGTATGGCCAAAAACAAAGCAGGAGCAGAACTCTGTGATCTTCTCAAGACCACACAACAAGGAGCATCGGAGCCAGAAGCAGAATCCTGGAATGACTTACGAACTCAGTTGCACAGAAATCTCCAACAGACTCCAAATAAATCAATTCCACACAGAGTCCCTGCCAAAAGCTGCCAAACACAATCCTACAGACAATCTGTAGGCTCTTCTTCAGGATCGATCCACACTCTGGCCTTAAAAAAATAAGCAGGGCCTTATCGGGGCCGGGGACACAGGTAGGGATGGATAGATTTATTTTTTTTAAAAAATTCTCCATATTTCTATTGCCACCCAACTCGGCGATGATTCTGAGCGGCTTACAGAAATAGACAATGTTAAAACCCACTAAAAACACATAAAACTCCATTAAAAAAACCACACACATAAAAAGAGAGAGAGCCTCATTGATGCTCTTTTCATGGCTTTCAAGCTTCCTGAGTAGAGTATGTCAAAAAATGGTTTGCCATTCAGCTTCATCTTTACTATTTGACCTTCTAAGGAGCAGTCCGGACTGATTTCTTTCAAGATTGACTTATTTGTTCTCCTCGCTGTCCAGGGGACTCTCAAAACTCTCCTCCAACACCACATCTCAAAGGCGTCTACTCTTCTGCGCTCAGCCTTCCTAATGGTCCAGCTCTCACAGCCATACATTACCACCGGGAATACCATTGCTTTGACTATACGGATTTTAGTTTTCAAGGTGATGTCTCTACTTTTCACTATGTTCCCCAGGTTTCTCATGGCTTGTCTCCCTAGAATCAGTCGCCTCTTTATTTCATGGCTGCAATCTCCATCTGCAGAGATCTTGCATCCCAGGAAAATAAAATCTGTCACTGCTTCTACTTCTTCCCCATCTACTTTCCATGGACTGATATGGCCTGTGGCCATTATCTTGGTTTTCTTGATGTTGAGTCTCAGGCCAGCTTTTGCACTCTCTTCTTTCAACCTAATCATGAGCTTCTTTAAATCTTCCTCACTTGCTGCCATTAGGGTTGTATCGTCTGCATATCTCAAATTGTTGATGTTTCTCCCAGCAAGTTTGATCCCATATTGTGATTCCTCCATCCCTGCATTGCGCATTATGTGCTCTGTGTATAGGTTGAAAAGGTAGGGTGACAAAATGCAGCCTTGTCTTACTCCTTTTCCTATTCCAAACCACTCTGTCATTCCATGTTCTGTCCTAACTGTTGCTTCTTGACTCGTGTACAGATTTCTCATGAGGCATATGAGGTGTTCTGGTATTCCCATTTCTTTAAGTACTTTCCACATTTTATTGTGGTCCACGCAGTCAAAGGCCTTGGTGTAATCAATAAAGCAGAGGTATACTTGTTTCTGATATTCCTTTGTTTTCTCCATGATCCACCATATATTAGCAATGTGGTCTCTAGTCCCCCTGCCTCTTCTGAAACCCGCCTGCACCTCTGGCAATTCTCTCTCCACATGCTGCTGAAGTCTATCCTGTATTATTTTGAGCATCATCTTGCTAGCGTGTGATCAGCTACAATCATTGACATCCTTTGCACAGTAACTTCTGAAGCAACTTTATAAAATGGTGCAACCATTTTAGACAAGCAATTTGATTTTGCATTAGTAATGTGTGCATGTTTGTGAGTTTGGGTTGAGTCTGCAGGTAGCAGACAAGTTCATGGAGGACAAGGGTATCAATGGCTATAATTATGGATACCTAAGGATAACAACCTCCAGGTTGGAGAAAGTGGCAGGATATCTCTCAATGCCATTTCCAGGGAATCCTAAGCAGGTGAAGGCATCTGCTCGGGAATACCCGGAAGCAAAAGGTGAGCTACTGGGTGAGACAGAAGGCTGGACTGGATCATGGGCTCCTGTGGCTTCTTCCAGCAAGGCTGTTCTTATGTTCTTATGTAGCATGAAATGTGGGTATGAGAAGTACTGCAGCCCCTTGCGAGGCAGCAAGAAGGTTGCCTGCACCTTATGTAGCAGCTTCTACTGAATTTGGGGTGGGGTGGGGTGGGGAGAAAAAGAAAAAGAGAGTCAGCCTACAGCCATGATGGCAAACCTTGGCACACCAGCTACTCTTGGACTTCAATTCCCAGAAGCTCAACTCCCTGAGAATCCACACGATGGGTTTAGCAGATTCACAGGGACTCAGGCTTCTGGGAATTGAAGACCAAGAACAGCTGGAATGCCAAGGTTCACCATCATGGGCCTACAGCCTACCACTTCTATTATGAGTGCACTCCACCCACCCACACCCAAAAAACCTGGAAGCCGGCTGCCTTGTTTAGTGTATTGACATAATAATAATAATTTTGTGTCAGAAATTATTCTGGGTTCAGGGAACGCCCAAATGAGGCTCCTTTCATGTCCCCAAGAGCTGGGACAGAGACGGGCGCTCAATTCACCATGCAGTACCCGGGTCTCGACACAATGAAAGAGCAGCAGGCAATGGTACAAGGTCTGCCAAGGAAGAAGCAGAAAAGGCTCTCATTCCAGACGGGGCAGATAGGAGCGAAGCTCAAACACGTCATGGTCAGTGGTGGGCTCCAAAAAATTTTACTACCACACTGTGGCCATGGTATGGTGGGCGTGGCCAGGGGAAAAGCCCTCTGCGTTGCACCCAAAGTAGGACTATTTTATTCCAATATTTGGATGGGCAGGGCCAGCCAGAATTTCTGGTACCGGTTCTGGCGAACTGGTGCAAACCTGCTGATGCCCACCACTGGTCCTCGTGATGTCTTTGTGCAATCCAGCCTTTTTCCCCAAACTTCTCCTGATGTGCTAGAGAAGGAGAGCAATGGCCTCAGCACCCAGAATGACACTGCCACCCTTCTGTGGTTGGGAAAGAGCGTTATGAAGAAAGAGCACCGGACACTGCCTTCTACGTATATCCCAACCAGGCAGCTCCACATTTTTAATATTCCGAAGCCAAGGGGCTATAATTCTGGATTCTGAATCTAAACATTGGTGCTAGTGCCCATCCTTCATTTTATTTATTTGCATTAACTTGGGGTGTCTTCGCTTCCACCCCATTCTGTCAATGTCATGCTGAATCCCGTTTAATCCTCCTGGCCTTTGAGCTCTCCCTCTCTCCGTGTTCTTCGTCCACTGGCAACGGATTAAAATTCAGAGGCCAAAACATGGTTGTTTTTCATTGCTTGCAAAAGAGAAATAACGTAAGCCACTGTGGCAAACAGAGGAAGATAGCAAGGGCAGCCAGGGCAGCCACAACCGACACCACAGCCATGCGCCATGAGAGCTTCTGCCACTGTCATTCTGTGTGCAGTAAAAAGCAGTCAGAGTTCAGCAATAGATTCGCCTATTTCGCAGCTCAGAGTCCTGACAAAGAACCACCTAAGCCTCTCCCTTCCTACTTTCCTCTCAACCCCCCCAAAAAATGGAGGTGACCAGACAGATTTCCTCAGCACCTGACTAGAGAGAGAGAGAGAGAGAGAGACGCTCCGGTTTGACAAGAAGGGCCCTTTTTCAATTTCTCAGCCATCTGTGAGCCTACATTCAGATGATGAATCGACATATCATGGCAACATTTCTCTTTGCTTTATTCAAGATCGGGACTGCAGTGGCTCAAGTAGGTAAGATGCTGACTGGGAAGCGGAAGGTCAGCAGTTTGATTCCCGAGTACTGCAGGACGGAATGAGCTCCCGTCTTCGTCCCAGCTCCTGCCAACCTAGCAGTTCGAAAGCAAGAAATTGCAAGGAGATAAATAGGGACCACTTCGGTGGGAAGGAAACAGCGTTCCGTGCGCTCCGGTGTCTAGTCATGCCTGCCACATGACCATGGAAACGTCTGCAGAAGCAGACAGCGCTGGGCTCTTCGGCTTGGAAACAGAGATGAGCACTGGACCCTAGAGTCGGATACGACTAGCTTTCGAGCAAGGGAAACCTTTACCTTTACCTTTACTTATTCAAGATCTATCCCATTCACATAACTTAATCAAACAAACCGGCTTGTAATGTAGCAGTTTTGTAAGCATTAAAGATATCATAGTAGCTGTTGCAAGATGCCAAATTTTATTGGGGGGGGGGGGGGGGTTTTCCAATAGGCAGCCAAAAGCAAAGAGACTAAAAAGCCACCGAATAATTGACAGTTCTTCCGTCTTCCAAGACTCTGGAGAGCAAGCAGGAAGAACAAACCTGGCTCCTAAGAAACATCCTTCCGTTCTTGTGGAATAGAAAATTACACCTCCGCATTAGAGACTTCTAAGTTCCTCATATTTGTAGTCAAAGGGCAGGACCGTTAGCAGAAACACAACTTGTGACAACTGAAAGTTCAAAGCAGCTTTTATACAATTCTCTCTGCATCAAATGTGCCTTCTCAAGCCACTCAGCTTTTATCACCACCTTTCACTCTTCTCCTAGCCAGCTCCAGTTCAAGGAGCACTTCCAGCTCCACGCAGCCACCACTCAGCAGCGCAACATCTGGTATGAAATTTTCTTTCCAAACCCAAGAAGAGCCAGAAAGAAAAAAGAGTGATTACCTCCACATTCCAGAGACATGAAAATGTCATCAACCATCCATCCAAGTGAACCGGAACATCTGAGCTAGGGGGGCTGCCTTCCAGAGAGCAGCCTCACTCGCCACAGACAGACGCATGACCTGTGGCTCGCACTTGGTCAGCATGCCTGATAAGTAATTGTTTCCAGTGGGTCTTACTGTGGTTTATGCCAGGGCTGTAATTTCCCTGTCTTCAAAAGAAACTCTCTTTGAATTCTGGCCATCCTTCAAAGTTTCACTAAATCCTTTCCTGTTCTTCATGAACCCCTTACTCTTGGCATCCACTCATATAACAACCAAATAAGAAATCAATCACCAGGGGTAGATGGGATACGGATAGAACTATTTCAAGCCACAGAACCTGAATCTGTCAAAATCCTAACAAGAATATGCCAACAGATATGAGAAACCCAACAAGGGACCCCAGACTGGCTACATTCAATACACATTCCAATCCCCAAGGAAGGAGATGCCGCAGCTTTAGGGCCATAGCTTTAATGTTTCCAGGCAAGGAAGGTGAGGCTCAAGGTGTTGCAACAAAGACTTTCCCCTTACATGGAGCAAGAAATGCCTGAAGGAAGGAAGGAAGCCACTGGGTTGAGTTACAAGAGCTGAGCAGGGTTGTGGAGGACAAGACATTTTGGAGGTCTCTCATTCATAAGGTTATCATAGATGGGAGATGACTTGAAGAACATAATAATAATAATAATAATAATAATAATAATAATAATAATAATAATAATAATAATAATAATAATAATAATAATAATAATAATAATAATAATAATAACAATAACAACAACAACAACAACAACAACAACAACAACAACAACAACAACAACAACAACAGATCTTCCATTGCTTGTTTCCTTCTAAGGATGGCTGGGACTAAAAATGTAAGCTAAAATTATAAAATGCAGTGGACCCTCGAATAACGACGTTATTTGGTTCCCCAAGTAGCTTCGCTATTGGAATAACGTCGTTATTCGAATAACGGCAAAAAATGTCGTTATTCGAATAACGACGGTAAAAATACCGTTGTTAATCGAATAACGACGTCGTTATTCGAATAACGTCATTATTCGAATAACAACGGGAAAAAGTACCGTCGTTATTCAAACAATCACATTTGGAGCATCGTTGCGTCGTTAGTCGAAAATGACGCTATTCGAACATGTCGTTAATCGAGGGTCCACTGTGTTCTCCTATTAAAGAGGAGGAGAGAAAACAAAGAGGGAGAGACGCATTAGGTAATGTTACCTAGCAAGATTTGTTGTGCAGCATGAAAGAGTGATGTCATCCAATTGGGAACAATAAATAGTCCCAGTCAGAATCAAATGCACTGATTCTGTATTCATCTCAAGGATAGCTGTGGTGCCTGTGTGTTTTCAGACAGCTAAAGAGATTGCAGACAAGTGAAGGGTCACCCCGTAAGTGGAAACACGAGACTTCTCCCTCTTCTTCAGAATTCCTTTCGCATTTTCATTCTCTCCATAGCCGGCACGACTCTTGCTGCTTTCATGTTTCTGGTAAACTTCCATAGATTTTTGAAAAAATATTTTTCTACATTGAGCAATTTGCTCTTCAAATTCCCTTATGGTTCTCTCTTCTCCTAATTTACACATTCTGCTTGGCAGAGTGTTGATAAGTTTGTGGGGGTTTTTTAAATAATCTTTTGCTAAAGCTGACACTCTAAGACAGGGGTGCCCAAACTTTTCGGGCTGAGGGCTGGTCACATGGTTCAGGGGTGCCCAAACTATGGCTGGTGGGTCGGATCCAGCCCCCAATGGCAATTCATCCGGCCCACACCACCCTTGTCGCTCCCAAAAGTGGAAGTAAAACGTGCCCGTACGGGCGCATTTTACTTCCGCTTCTGAGAGCGACGAGGGTTTCGTGGGCCAGATGAATTGGCATTGGGGGCCGGATCAGGCCCACAAGCCATAGTTTGGGCACCCCTGCTCTAAGACATTCTCTTCCGAGCTGCCTCAACTCCACCATTTAGTCAAACCAGCATCAGCTTGGATTCATGTGCTGTAGAATCTGTAATGACATAAATTGAAGATCTGTTTATGCTGCAGCACTTTCCCCACCCAGTAAAGAAGTGAGTGGGAGGAGAGGTATACATCCAAAGGCGAGCTTCACCCCGCAGCACAACCACCTGAAAAAGAGGCTCTTAGGCAAACAGGTTGGCAGGCATAAACCACCCGTCACCCCACACTATCCCTATTTACCCGCGATGGAATTAGCACATGGGGAAAGGGGGCCAGGCCAGCACCATTCCTTACTGAGGGTTCCCACTGAGAATGACTTTCAGAACCAAGTGTGTGAGCTTCAGCCAAGCATGGAGGCCCTTACAAAAGACAGGAACAAACATCTGATGGGGTAGCTGGCTACACGGGACTCTGCCTTGCATCTGAACGCAACTAAAAGTGCAGCCAGACTGCCTTTGGAGGGAGGCAGTACAGGGAGAGCAATGGTGCAAAAAGGGGGTGCCGCAACTAAAAAAGCCCCTGGTCCCAGAGAACTCTCCTGAACTTCACTCAATGGAAGCCACCACAGTAAAGCCACCCACGTTGCTGATGTCTAGCAGCCGACTAAGATGGAAGTCCCAAAGAAGCCAACCAAGGCTAGGAATGAGGCTCTTGGGTTTTTTCCATTTTTTATTGATTCCTGAAATGGGACTTCTATGACACAAATGGTTTGTATTAACAAAAGAGGGATACGTGAAAGTTTTGTGCTCTTCTGCTGCTCCCTCTTTATTTTATTCTTCTCTTACCCTTTGTCTGTAAAATCACCCAGCGAATTTTCATACAATAGCGTCACACAAAGGCTGCTGTCAATGGCTATAGTTATGGATACCTAAGGACAACCTCCGGGTTGGAGAGATAGGCAGGATATCTCTCAATGCCATTTCCAGGGAATCCTAAGCAGGTGAAGGCATCTCCTTGGGAAGAATACCCTGAAGCAAATGGTGAGCCACTGTGTCAGACAGAATGCTGGACTGGATCATGGGCTCCTGTAGCGGTTCCAGCAAGGCTGTTCTTATTGATTATGGATACCTAAGGACAACCTCAGAGTTGGAGAGATAGGCAGGATATCTCTCAATGCCATTTCCAGGGAATCCTAAACAGGTGAAGGCATCTGCTTGGGAATAATACCCTGAAGCAAATGGTGAGCCACTGTGTGAGACACAATGCTGGACGGGATGGGCTCCTGTGGCCTCTTACAGCAAGGCCTGGTGTGGCTCCGCCCCCCTGTTTCCTGTTTCAGGGAGCTTCTAGCTTGAACAGAGGTGGCTCTTAGCAATTTAAATTATCAATTTAAATTAGTGGAGGCCTCTAAAGCAGCTGTACTCCAACTGCCGTATCAGATTCCAAATATCGGCTATCCTCATGGCGATCAGCCATGAAGACTGTCCTGAGAATATAATGCAGTGGCCTTTCATCTGCCTTCCGCATCGCAGCGTGACACCCATGATGCCACTGATCCAGTTCCACAAGTCACTTTCTGGTCCTGAGCCCTTTTGGCACGCAAAGTCCTCCTCAGCCCCAGGCCAGGATGGATGAAGCTGCTGACCTCCATCAAGAGGGATTCAAGTGGGAGAGAAGTGGGGACCGTCACCCTTTCCTGCGGACTTTGCCACCCAAGTCCATTAATCCTCAGGGTTGTAAGATTGGTTAACCGCCACCTGACACTGGGTGTTGAGTCACTGGCAGTAGGGTCTACTCTATTACCATAGCAGGATAACCTGGCCAGACAGACTTCCCAGTCAGCCTAATTCCCTGCAGAAGGACTGTTCACATCTTAGCCTTGAGTCAAGGAGAAGCAGGAAGCGATTTCTAGTGTGAAGTCAAAGATGAGGGCCCAAGTCTTAGCAACAGCAGCCAGACTGTGTTTCAAAATGTTTGCTGGCTTAGAGAGAGAGAGAGAGAAGACGAGGCCCTGTTTGTTGGCAGAGGTGGTTGGGCTACGCAGAGATGGTTCTCCTCATCCCACTGACGTTGGGCATCTTTACAGGGATCCCAGCAGAAAGACAGAGCAACGGGAAGGCAAAAATTTAAGTTCCTTGCCTTTTGGCTTCTTCATTCAGCCAATTTTATGAAGTTCCTTCTGGGCTGACTAGGGCAAACAGACTACACAAGGAACATGTTCCCTCTTCCATACCACTTAGCCGATGGTGAAGAATTGGGGCGGGGGGGGGGTCGTGTTCGGGGTTTGGGGGGAAGGTATCACGAATTCTTTGAACTGCCGGTGAAAGTCAGCAAGATTTCGGTAAGAGAGACCAAGGGTCTGGTGCAGAAGGACGCATGAATCCACACTGCCTGGTATCTCCATGTAAGGAAGCAGACTCCTGCCCGGATGGGAAATATTACCTAAAACAACTGAGGGAATTACACATCACAGTAAACTTCAATTTTGCTTTTCCGCCTCACAATATGTGGAAACATTTTGCATAATAGTGCTTTTTTTTTTGGGGGGGGGGGTGTTGTTTCCTTAAATCTCTGAAAGCTTGAGAGTCATTTCTCTGGATCAGAAAAATGTCAGCCCAGATGTCCCTCGCAAGACCTCCATTCTCAACCTCATTAAAGTCCCCTTATTAAACCAAGAAGAAAATAATGAAAATAGGACCTTGCCCTCATTTCACAACTTAAACAGAATGTTCTGTCCTTTCTTTTCTTTATTCGAACCAGACCAAACCCACTTCCTGCTCCAGAACAAGGGTAGAGCCAGGGCAAAGGCAGATCAGCTTTGCAGGACATGGGCACGGCCACATGGACAATTGGCAGAGCCCCCTGGCCCCTGCCCAGCCAATGGATTGTCTGGCTCAGCTTTTAGAGAATGCTGTCTCTGGGACAAGGACTACAAGCCCACGGACGTCTCCACGGACAATGCCCAAAATGCTGCTCCGCAAGTGGCAGGACAGACAGTGGTGTGTTGCTCTCCGCCATTGGCCACCCCACATCTTTGTGCCATTACATGCAAATGTGCTTGGCACAACCATACTGGGCTTGCTTGCCCTTGAAGGCCTTGAGGACGCATCGGCTAGCCCAGAATGCCACAACTCAACCACACTGGACCAGGCTGCCAAGACTGCCTTCCTTGTGATCAACACTCTTCTGCCCTTGGGCTACTCCCTCCCCCAGATCCTATGCAGCTGCAACTCAGCAGGCATTCTATGGGGCACCCCCAGACTGGCAGCGTGTAGGAACAATCCACCCCAAAGCCTCTAGTTCTGAAACACTTCCTGCTATTGTTTGTTTGTTTTTTAAACCACACCTGATCTTTAATTTTAATATGTGCCTCACCTCTGTACTGTGAGGCCACTGTCAACGACCCTGAATTGATTAAAATATCTAAAGGAACCCCAAGAAGAGCAAACCACCCATGGCATCTCTACCATCCCAATCTTCAACCTGCTTCAAGGCAAACACACTGGCAAACTCCACGTCAGTGACTGATGTCTTCTGCTGCTTACAGAGACTTGGTTGACACCACTTATTCCGGACTCTGCCATAGAACTAACAGGCTACACAGTGATTCGTCATGATAGGACAGAGGACTCTGGTAAAAGAAGAGGAGGGGGGTTGTGTGCATATGTGAATAGCTGTTGGTGCACAAATCCTGTTGTGATAGCCAGTCACTGTTCTCCAACTGTGGAATTAATGACGCTTAAATGCAGACCTATATATATCCCCCGTGAATTTACAGTAGTATTGATAACTATAGTGTATATTGCAACTGATGCAAATATCAACGAAGCATTGGGTCTTTTGCACGATGTTATTAGTAGACAACAATGCAAATATCCTGAGGCTGCACTCATTGTATGTGGGGACTTCAACCAGGTGGATTTGAAAGTGATCCTACCTAAATTCTATCAGCATATAAAGTGTGCAACCAGGGGAGAAAGAACTTTGGACAGGTTGCACACAAATGTCAAACAGGCATACAGGGCTGAACCATTGGCGCACTTGTGTCCCTTCTCCTGACTCCTGCATACATCCCATTGAGGAAACGGACCCCAATAATAAAGAAGGATATTACGATACGGCCGGCAGAAGCGTCTCAACAGCTACAGGATTGCTTTTATGACACAGACTGGGAGGTATTTGACCAACAGGATGTAGAGATTCATACGGAGGTAGTGTTGGATTACATCAGGTTCTGCACTGACAATGTAACACAAAAGCGCCAGATAAAGATCTATCCAAACAGGAAGCCCGGGATGACAAGGGAGGTCCAGGGGTTGCTAAAGGCAAGGAATACTGCTTTTAGAAGTGGAGATAGGTCGCTGTATAGCCTAGCCAGAGTGGATCTAAAGAGAGGCATCGGTGTGGCCAAGGAGGCATATAGACAGCGACTGGGAAATCATTTACAGAGTAACGACACCAGGCAGGTGTGGCAAGGTGTACAGGAATTGACTGGGTATAAACCTAAAGGCTCCCTGGCAGGTGAGGGAGGGGCATCACTGGCAGAGGAGTTGAATGTCTTTTTTGCCTGCTTTGAAACAACATCAGCAGTGATATCTTCAGAGGCTTCGTCACCATCACTACCGTCACCATCATCGGTACAAAGAAATGTAGTATTCAGTGTGGAAGAAGGAGAGATGAGGAAGGTGTTGAAGGGAATTAACCCAAGAAAAGCCACAGGGCCGGACGGAGTAGCTGGAAGGGTATTGAAAGACTGTGCAGATCAACTAGCAGGAGTTTTTACGGGGATATTGAATCGATCCCTATCTCAGGCTATTGTTCCATCCTGCCTAAAGTCTTCTATTATTGTTCCAATACCGAAAAAATCCAACCTGGAAAATTTGAATGATTTTCATCCAGTGGCACTCACACCTGTAATCATGAAGTGTTTTGAAAAGCTGGTACGAAATTATGTTATCGCTTGCCTACCAGAGCGACTGGATGCATTCCAATCTTAACCTATAAAACCAAGGGTTAACCGTTGGAACTGGCTATAGGTTGCTATGCCTCGCCCTACTGACCCGCACCCACCATTCGTGTACACGGCCGAAGTGGGTCCGCAGGTCAACGAAGGTTTCAGAAAACCATCAGGGGGGCAACAGCCCCACAAACGGCAAGAAATGGAAAGAACTTCAATACGCCAAAACCATTGCGGTTTGCCGCGGTTTGCCGAGCGGCAGCCAATTATGATGAGAAAGAGAACGTTCTCAGTCGTTCTCAGGCGCGCCGCAGCCAATCAAAACATACGTTTTAAAACATTGCCGAAGCACGAACGCTGAAAACAGAGGTAAAAATACATATCCCAACGTCCTATCCGGCTTATTACCATTTAAGGAGGTACACTACAAATCACACCATCCTACGCATTCACAGTAATGTAACCAATCAACTGCTTTGGAGCGAACGCGTCAAACGTTTTGAAAAATAGCGAGACCAAACGGTACAAAAGGAGCTGCATTACATTGCAAACCCCACATAGTTACGTACTTTTGCAATTGCGTATTGGTACGGAGCTAAGACAATTGCGAGCTTTGAGCAGAGAACTTTGACTACGAAAAACCTACTTCTTTCTTTCTAATTAATTTATTATTTTATATTTACCTTCGACTTTTAAGTTTGTCTTTTACTTTAAATTTTTATTTTGCTGAGCATAAACCACGATTACGATTATCATCAATTCATTTACTATTTAATTTATTTACATTACCTTTACTTTAATTTCTTTTTATTTAATTTTGATTTACGAATATATTATCAAAACACATATAGTTTAAAAATACACATCCCGAACCAATTCTCAACACACATACGCAGAATGCATTGGATCAATTCCTACTCAACCACAAATCGTTACGCAAACCGTCACGCATCGGAGCAATTGAAAAGCAAACTATTGACGGAGCATACTCCAATCTCTAAATTAATCATTTAAGTTCCAAAAACCATCAAAAATAATAGAACCATCGAAAATTAATTAAATAACCTTTAATACACGTTGAAATAAACCAAACACATCCGAAATAAACGTTAGAGCAAACATAAGCGTCACACATTTAAAAGAGTTATGGAGCACTTTAAAGTAAAAACAATTACGGAACAGAATACCTTAGCGAATTCAAAAATAACCCAGGGAAAATTAAAATACATTTAAATTAACAAACATATATATATCTTAAAAATATTAACAGTCATATTGAACATTTCAAACAGACTTTTATAATTTAAAAATATTTAAACAAGACCATACTATTCCTTTAAAACAACAACGGAGCACTTTGCACTCAAATTTAAAGAGAAAACAGCCTTTAAATACAGAAAACTTCCACTTCATACCATAATATTTTAAAAACAGTATAAACAGTAATATTATACATTTCAAAAATACTTTTCAAGTTTTAAAACATTGAAATAATAGAACACTATTTCTTTAAAACAACAACGCAGCAGTTCTCACTCATTTTAAAAGATACAGCCCCATTTAAAGAGTGCAACCTTCAACTTCACAACATAATATAAACGATTTTAAAAATCCAAAAGACTTTAAATTAAACCTAATTGAGTAAAAATATTACACTACCACAAACAGGAAAGGATCAAAACTATTCACTGTGCAGATTCCATTTTGTCTGCTGCACACTCGATTTACTCTGCTGAAAATTAAATACCACAAATATTACACATTATTTCAAAATACTATAAAAATCAAATAAATCTATTACATTGAATATCAAACTGCCACCAAAGAAAAGAGTAAATATAGCGCAAAGAACAAGTGATAGATTAAAAAGAAAAATGCAAACCACACAACAGACAGCACAAGAAAGGGAAGAAAATCTTAGTAAACGTAGAAAGGCATATTCAGAAAAAGCACAAAAAACAAATTCTGAGGAACATGAAAACATGTTAACACAATGTAGAGAAATTGATAGTACTTCAAGGGCAAATGAAACTACCAAAAGACATGAAAATAGATTAAAACAGAATAAAGAGACAAGAGAAAAAAGAAAACAGAGAAGTAAAGAAGAGAAATTAACATTAAAAATGGCTGCCTTTTCCTATGATCCAGAAACTGATTATTCACAACAATATAATTTACACATTGGAAATCTAGACAACATTTGCAAATTCTGCCAAGCCAGAAAATTTAAAACTGAAACAAAATCCTTATTAGGAGGGAAAAATCAAAATTCAGCAACAATTGCCACCACACCAACTTATAGAATACACCAGTGGAGAAACACAAGATTCAAAACATTTTTTTAAAGAACATTAGAAAATACAACTGATGTTTTCAAATGACCTCATTTGGAGCCACAAATATTATACAACACAAGGGTTTAAATCCAACATTCACCATACAAGGACAGGTTTACCACCAGATTGGATCACTTCTACCACTACCAGAAGAAGGTCCAAAGTTCCTTCAAATTTATTTCATGGGAGATGAGGAAAAAGAAACAGCCCAACGATGTACATACATTGAAGGAACCAAAAAACATATAGTACTAAACATACAGAGAATGCTACATGAACACAATAACCTCATCCGCACTTTCAAGAATGCAATGGAAAACATGCCACAAAATGAATACCAAATTGTCATAGCTGCAGACAAAACACCAACAGGAGAGCATATACGCAGATATAATGCTCCAGAAACAAATGAAGTGGCAGCCCTCATTTCTGGGGACACTTTCCATCCAATAGATATTATATTTAAAAGGCATGATAAAAAACTCCAACGTATTTCAGAAACACATCGCTCTTATGATGTTCTTCAGTATCCCATTCTTTTTCCATACGGTGAAGATGGACTTTAATTTGAAACACATTGATCCCAAAACAGGAACAGAAACTTGCAAAAAAATATCAGCAATGGACTACTACTCATACATTTTAATGATTAGAAATGAAGAACAAAATCATATACTGCACTGCAAAAAATTGTTAAACCAGTTTGTGGTTGATATGTATGCTAAAATTGAGTCTGAAAGGCTACTTTACATTAGAACCAATCAAAAATCACTCAGAGCAGAACAATACATACACTTAAAAGATGCTGTGGCACAAGATGGAAACCCAACTAATGTCGGAACACTACTCATACTGCCAGCAACATACACTGGAAGCCCAAGACATATGCATGAATACACTCAGGATGCCATGACCTATGTTAGGAAACATGGAAGACCAGATTTATTCATTACTTTTACATGCAACCCAACATAGCCTGAGATCAAAAATAACCTCAGAAATAATGAAACATCTAATGACAGGCACGATTTAATTGCAAGAGTATTCAGACAAAAACAAACACAATTAATTAAACTGATCACCAAAAATGAATTATTTAGAGAATGTATTTGTTATATGTACACCATAGAATGGCAAAAGCGTGGGCTGCCACATGCTCACAACTTAATATGGCTAAAAAACAAAATACATCCCACTGAAATTGATAAAATAATATCTGCAGAAATACCAGAGGAAAATGAAGACATTGAATTGCATGAAATAGTGAAGAAAAACATGATTCATGGTCCATGTGGACTTCTTAACCCACAAGCACCATGTATGAAAGATAAAAGTTGCACCAAAAGATATCCCAGAGCATTATTGAAAGAAACACAAACATCAGAAGATGGATACCCACAATACAGAAGACGTTCTGTAGAGGATGGAGGGAAAACAACAAAAATAACAATGAAAACACAAGGAGAAGTAGTAATTGACAGCACATGGATAGTCCCATACAGTCCTTTACTATCAAAAATTTTCAAGGCACACATAAATGTGGAATATTGTAAGAGTGTTAAATCAATAAAATATGTGTGCAAGTACATAAATAAAGGCAGTAACATGGCCGTTTATGATGTCAGAAACCTAAACAAAAATGATGAGATTTTACAGTACCAATGTGGAAGGTACATTAGCACAAATGAAGGTTTCTGGTGTATTCTAGGCTTCCACATTCATGAAAGACATCCCACAGTCCTTCATTTAAGTGTCCATCTGGAAAATGGCCAAAGTTTATTTCACACCAGAATCAGCAACAAGTGTGGCAGAAAATCCCAAGGAAACAACTTTAACAGCATTTTTAAATTGTGCCAAAATGATGAATTTGCACAAACGATCCTATATAATGATGTGGCTACTTATTATACATGGAATAAAACTAAGAGACAATTCTGCCGCAGAAAAACTGGCACTTATATACCAGAACTTGACATGTATCAAAGTGATGCAATAGGAAGACTATATACTGTGAATCCGAATAATAGCGAATGCTTCTATCTCAGAATGCTACTCCACACAATACCTGGTCCTAAATCTTTCCAGGAACTAAAAACTGTGGATGGAAAAATTATGGAAACATACAGAGAAGTTGTCAGCATATGGGATTGTTAGAAGCAGATCAACATTGGGAAACAACTTTGGAAGAAGCCAATATATTTTCTATGCCACAACAAATGAGAATATTGATAGCTATAATACTGACTTCATGTAGTCCATCTAATCCACTACATTTGTGGGAAATGTTTAAAAACCCACTAAGTGAAGATCACCACCTCAAAGCAAAGAAAGAAAATCCATCTTTAAACATTGACTATACACCACACATCTACAACATGGCCTTAATAGAAATTGAAACCAATGCAAACGCATGGCAAACAAAACACTAAAAGCAGTTGGCCTTCCAGAAGCTACAAGGAACGAAGGAGATGCACTAAATGCTGATTATATAAGAGAGACCACATATAACATAGACAGATTAAAAGAATACATAACTGAAAATAAACCACTACTAAATGATGAACAGAAAGCTGCCTATGAAAAAATAATGACACAAATAAATTCTGAAAATGGAGGAATAATATTCTTACAAGCAGCAGGAGGAACAGGAAAAACATTCCTTACAAATCTAATTCTGGCAGAAATACAATCAGAAAGCCACGTGGCATTAGCCGTAGCATAATCTGGAATAGCAGCCACATTAATGGAAGGGGGTCGAACAGCTTGTTCTGCACTCCAAATACCACTTGACATAGCAAAACAAGAAACACTCACATGTAATATTACAAAAGATAGTGCACGTGCCAAAGTACTTAAAGAAGCGAAAATAATAATATGGGATGAATGTACCATGGCACATAAGAAATCAATTGAAGCTTTACACAGAACTCTACAAGACATTAATTACAATCAAAAAATAATGGGAGGACTTCTATTACTTCTTTGTGGAGATTTCAGACAAACACTCCCAGTAATTCCAAAATCTACACCAGCAGATCAAATTAACGCATGTATAAACCAATCCTTTCTATGGAAACATGTGCAAAGTATAACATTGACAGAAAACATGAGAGTAAGACACAACAGTAACACTAAAATATTTACTGACTTTCTCCTAAAGATTGGTGAAGGGAAGGTGCCCAAAAATGAAGAAAACAACATTACATTTCCAGATTACTTCTGCACCATGGTACAGTCAGAATCTGAACTTATCGATGCCATTTACACAGACATTACCAACAATTATCATCATCATGAATGGCTAACAGAAAGAGCAATCTTAGCTGCCAGAAATGATGATGTTAACAATATTAATCACGAAATTCTAGACATGTTGCCAGACCAACCAACTGTATATAAATCCATTGATACAGTGGTTGACAAAGATGATGCTGTAAATTTCCCCACAGAATTTTTGAACTCATTAGAACTGCCTGGAATGCCATCTCACCACCTATTACTAAAACAAGGCGCACCTATCATTTTACTTAGAAATATGAATCCACCAAACTTATGTAATGGCACAAGACTATGTGTGAAAAAACTAATGCCAAATGTTATAGAAGTTATATTATTACAGGGAAAGGAGCAGGTGAATCAGTGTGCATTCCTAGAATACCAATGATACCAACTGATCAAACAATTCCATTTAGAAGACTCCAATTCCCAGTTAAACTAGCATTCGCAATTACAATAAATAAATCACAAGGACAGACACTACAACATTGCGGAGTTCACCTCACCAAACCATGTTTTGCTCACGGACAATTATATGTTGCCTGCTCTAGGGTTCTTTCAGCAGATAACTTATTCATGCTAGCAAAAAGGATGAAAGCAAAAACATAGTCTACCAACAAGTACTGCAAAAAATAAAAGAATAAGCTACACATTTAATCCTTTGAAGAAGCAACAGAAATTACTTATTTAACATTTTAAATAAAGGCAAATATTTAAACTCAGAAATAGCGCAGCACCATTACAAACAATTTAATTAAAACACTCACACTTATCGAAACACAAGCAAAGACTCCACGGCCAATCTTCACACAGCCTCAAAAAGGAGGAACATTATCCTTTCAAAAATACAAACCCCATTTCATTCTTCCCAAAATTATAAAAGGTATAGCACAAAAATAAAGAAAGGAACCAAACAGTCGCGGCTGCTAACATTTTTAAAAAGCGAGCCAAAGTACACTCACGGCGACTCCAATAGGAAGCAAGCCCAACAAATATAGACATGCCTAATTTAACACCAAAATACGCACTCACTTACAGCAATGCCTACTCAAAAGCCAAACAGCGACGCGAAATCGAGCCACACCTCCACACATGGAAAACAGCGAGGCTAAGCTAGCTCCGCCAACATCGCAAAACAGCGAGGGAAAATAACGCAAGAACGAGAACTTAAAAAAACACAGACTACAAACAGCAAAGAAACGAAACCAATCCAGCCATGGAACCTTGGGAAAGTAGGGGAGAATATTGAACCTGCGCAACTCAAACTCATAGCGACATTTAATAAACAGTAATGGAAGGAAGCACGGGGGGAAAGGCAAACGAAAGACCTGCCAAAAATGACGATCTTGGGGAAGCTCAACTTTCAAAAGAAAATTATACAACAGGACCCTTAAGCGCAACAAAACAAATACTCCATCACTCAAATGGAAAGGAATGGAGTAAAATTATTACACATATCGAGTATGAAACGGAAGACTCTCAAATTATTTTCATGCAGGAATATTACTCAGACAGTGAAGAAGGTGAAGAAGAAGAAGAAGCTCAAGAGCAAAAACCAGGTGAACATCTTTACAATAATAATCCTGAGCCACACTATGTATATATATCAGAAGACTCTCAAAGAAAACTAAAAGAAATAATTGAAAAAATTAATCAAAAACAAACAACAGCAGCAACTGATTACCAACAGTACACAACAAGAACAGATGAACAAAACAAAACAACAACAACAAATAAACAATTACAAAACCAAGAAATAGAAAAATTTAACACTGAAGACACTACAATAATTAGAAAAAAGGAAACACAGAAAATAATTGATGAAATTAATCAAAAAGAAACAATAACAAATGAATCCCAAAATTACAGAGCAAACACAACTGAAGAAAACCACAACACAACCACAAACAAACAAATTTACAAACAAGAAATGGAAGATTCTAAACATCCAGAAGTACAAGTTGTGAGGGAAAAAGAAATAGAAACAACATCCAAACAAAAAGAAATTTTGCCATGGAAACAACAAACAACAGAAATCACATAAAATATTGTTCAACCAACAAATAAGTTTCCAAACAACATAAAAGAAAAGGACACAGAATTAAAACAACAACAGAAACAAACATTAGAAGAAATAATACAGCAAATAAACAACAAACAAATACAACAAAATGAAACAAATTACAAAAACAATGACAAAACATATGAAATAAAACAACCACAACAAGAAAATAACCCACAACTACAAATAAAACAAAATATGCTCATAGATTCCATACTACAAAGACATTTTATTTATTTATTTATTTATTTATTTATTTATTTATTCACGCTTATATACCGCCCACTCAGGTACAACCCAACTCAGGGCGGTTTACATAGCGGACAGTAAATACATAAAAGACACATGATAAAAAAGTTAAAAGTTAAAAAAGTTTTTTAAAAAACCACCCCTAAAAGGTGCGCAAGAACCGAAGGGACCTTGGGGGAAGGCACACTTCTCTATACCAACCACCCAACGGTACCCCCATCCCCACCTGCACCCCAAACTTGGCCCGCCAGCCAGGTCTTTAGTTCCTTCCTAAAGGGCAACAACTCCGTCTGGAGACGCAGTTCCACAGGCAGGAGGTTCCAAAGGGCTGGTGCGGACACGGAGAAGGCCCTTCTCCTTGTGCCAGAGAGGCGAGCCCCCCTGGCTGATGGCACAATTAGAGAGCCCCTCCGGTCCGCTCTGGTTGGACGGACAGACGTCCTTAGGGCAATCCTCATGATGATGAATCCACCCAACCCATTCAACCTGCCATTAGCATTAATAATGCTAAACCATTTAATCAACATTAAATTTCTACAGAGTCAAGAAAACACAGGTAAATAACATTAAATTTTTATTTACAAAAGAAAAATATTTAACACAACAAAAAATTGATTTCTCTAATTTATCTCATTTCATAGATGCCACAACAAAGCCAAACTCAAACAACTTTCCTGCAAAAACCAACCACAAAGATAAATGAAGGTAAATAAAAATATGCTGATAAACTAATTTATGCAAAAATATATAGAGAGAACAAAATGTATAACATTAACAATTATTACACTTACAAATCAATCAAAAAAACTTAAATACAACTACTCAATACAAAAGGTAAACCATCATTACTAAAATATTGCACGAAACTATACAAATATCAATATCTCTCCCCATGTATTCTCTTTTTCAGATGCAACAGAGACATGGATAGAACAAAACAACAAATATTAATATTAAAAAAATTAAAAACATAGTTAAATTTATAAAAATGTTTAACAAATTTAATTAACAAAGTTTAGCATGCACGTTAAGGAACATTACTACAGTTTTAAAAAAGTTTCAATGTTTTAAATATATTTTTGTAACAAAAAAAAGCATTACAAACAAAATGTACAATTACATGCAAAAAAACAAAAAAAATTGTTAAAAATAAACAATATTTTAAAAGAAAAAAGAATCCTCATTTAGAAAAAAAACCAAAAAAAAAAAAGCCCAGCAACGCCGGGCAACCCCTGCTAGTTTATCTATAAAATGAAAAGATCAGCAGGGGATACTGTGGTGATTGCCCTTCATGCTGTTCTTGCACATTTGGAGCAGCGGAGGGGTTATGCCAGATTGCTTTTTGTGGATTTCAGCTCAGCATTCAACACCATTCTACTGCAGTGTTTGATATCTAAATTGAGAGATCTGGGGTTCCCGCGATCACTTTGTGGGTGGATATTGGATTTTCTGTCAGAACGCTTCCAGAGGGTCCGGTTGGGCCCTTATACCTCTAATATGATTAGTACAAATACAGGAACACCACAGGGATATGTGCTTAGCCCGCTCCTTTATATTCTCTATACATTTGACTGTGTCTCTGTCAACCCTAGCAATAGGATTGTCAAATTTGCAGATGACACAACTGTGATCGGGCTAATCTCTGACAAGGAGGGCGAGATAGCCTATAGAGATGAGGTGGAGCGGTTGACAAAGTGGTGTAGAACCAATAATCTGCTCCTCAACATAAAGAAAACAAAGGAGCTTGTGGTGGATTTTAGGAGGCAGAGAACCGATGTCCAGCCACTTTTGATTGATGGAACCTATGTGGAGAGGATAGCAACATTCAGATTTCTGGGCATTGAGATACAGGAGGATCTGTCCTGGAGTGCCAACACAAGGGGGCTGGCGAAGAAGGTGCAGCAGAGACTGTATTTCTTGAGAACTTTAAGGAAAAACCATCTTCCACAAAAGCTGCTGCTTGCCTTCTATCGCTGCGCTATTGAGAGCATGCTCACTTATGGCTTATGTGTGTGGTATGGGAGTAGTACTCATCGGGATAGAATAATGTTGCACAGAATTATTAAAACAGCGGAGAGTATCATCGGCTGTCCACTCTCCACTTTAGAACAAATTTACACCATCAGGTGCTACAGAAAAGCATTAGATATAGTAGGAGACCCATCGCATCCTGGCCACTGCTTCTTTGAGCTTCTGTCATCGGGACGGAGATATAGAACAATGAAGGTAAAAACGAGCCGTCTCAAGAACAGTTTCTTCTCCAGAGCAATTTTGGCCTTAAATAGAAACTCTGGACTCTGAAGTCATCTTATCTTATTTTAAAATTTTAAATTGTTTAGATTTTTAAATTTTGGGATTTTGGAATTTTGAAGTTATGAAGTTTTAAGGTTTTGAAGTTTTGAAGTTTTAAAATTTTGAAATTGTACTGTATGGTACTATCTTAATTGGTGTTTCTGTAGCTGTTTTAAATTAAGGGGTATGCCTTATTCGAGTTGATATATAGCAACCGAGAAATTTCATTGTTCCCGCAAGGGGACAATGACAATAAAGATTTATCTATTTCTTCTTCTCCTCCTTCTTCTTCTTCTCCTTCTTCTTCTGCTGCTGCAGTATCTGATTCCATATATTGGCTATTCTCATGGCGATCCACCGTGAAGAATGTCCTGGGAACAATATAATGCCATGGCCTTTCATCTGCCTTCCGCATCGCAGCATGACCCCCATACCACGGATCCAGCTCCGCAAGTCACTTTCTGGTCCTGAGCCCTTTTGGCACGCAAAGTCCTCCTTAGCCCCAGGCCAGAGTGGATGAAGCTGCTGACTTCCATCAAGATGGATTCAAGTGGGATAGAAGTGGGGACCATCACCCTTCCCTATGGACTTTGCCAAGGCCACTAGTCCTCAGGGTTGTCAGGTTAGTTTACCGCTGCCTGACACTTGGCATTGAGTCGCTGGCAGCATGGTCTACTGTATTACCATAGCAGGATAACCTGGCCAGACTTGCACTTACCCGCAAGTAACCTCAGTTGTGTATGGAAAGCCAAGTCAGTTTGCTTTTACATCTGGCTACCATACAATCTCTTGGGAAATGTTATTGTTCAAACTGAGTTTGATTTACTTGTCAAGCTAATTATTCCAGTCTTAATTAAGCATGCTTACTGCAGCTGTAGAGAAAACATTTTTCGAGAGGAGGTCCCACCCTAAGACAAAGAAAGGTCACAACTCCCAACAAAAGCCTTTCGTAAACATTTGTTTTAAACATCCAAGCTCTTGGTACCACCTGACGGCCACTAGCTCAAGAGAATCTGCTCAAACATAGCATTCACCTTTCCAAACGTCTGAAAGCAAATAGCTTAACAGATGCCAACCCCAACTTTGTCCTGCTGCAGGCAAGCAGAAGCCGGCCAAAGGCAATTCTCCATGGGCACACAGTCCTTGCCATTTGCTGCTACCAAGTTCAAGACCATGGAGCGGGATGCCTTGCGTTTATTCACAGAAGACACAGCTATTCAAAAGGGACATTTCTCCAAGGGAAGAGAAGCCAACAACTTGGCTCCTTTCGGAAACCAACCACATATCCCAAGACAGAAGCAGGGACCGTTCTCCTTTCCTCCTCCTCTTAGCCTAGTGTCAAGCACTTCTGCACCTGAACAGAGAAGGACTTCTCCAAGGAATGGAAAGGCCATGAACTGGACCAACCCTGAGCTGAGAGGACTTACATTTCTTTGCATAGCATCCAAATGAGACATGGACACCAACAGCACAGCTTGGAACTAGAGGCTGGCGGAGATATCAGTGGGAGAGCTGAGGAAGCCAATCTCGGGAGCTCGATGCAGTGCCTCCTGGCAGATGAGCCAGTCTGTGTAGCCTTGAGCATGCTTCACTATGGCCCCAAAGTGCTTGCAGAAGAAGGGAATGGCAAACCACTTCTAAGTACTTGATACTTAAGGACACCTGGGAAAGGCTGCCATACATTGGGATGGACTGGCATAATTATTATTAAAGTGATAGGTAAAAGGGTTGGGAGAGCCTAGCAACAAGGCATACCCTTGAGTGGTATGGGAAGTACGCCTTTCACAGATATAAAGGGTAAGTAGTCCTCAACATGGTGGCACCATGTAAAGTAAAGGATGGGCTGAAATAAGGTCCTTTTTCTAACAGCCATACACTTGGCTCAAATGGTTGATCGATATTCTTGGCACATTTGCCCCAATGGGAAGCGGAGTACGAGAAGCCCACTTTTGTACCACAGGAGCTACAGTTTTCATTGAGGTCTTTCAAAACCCCTGGGTTTTCACTGAGCCACAGAAATCCAAGGTGTAATGGGCTCCAGCCCCTTAAAGGAGTACCATATCTCACTTTTGAGGGCAATAATGTCAACGTTTTCATCTCAGCCTTTCATCCGGAAATGGCTTATGTGATTTAAGAGATGAGCTATGCCTGAATGGAGCTGGCAAAAACTGCTCAAACCCCCTAAGATTAAAGCGCGAATTGTCACAGAGAGTCCGTTTAGCGCTGGGCTTTCAGAATGGCTTGCTTGTGAGACTCCAACTAAAAAGAGGATATATCAATTGACAACTTCACTGATCATGATGACCCTGAAGCCAAGATCCTATTCAGGGCTTAGGTATGAGTTACTTCAGAGGCCAGGCAGGGTTCAAGACTGAGGTGCTTCCTGCTTCTCAGTTTTTTAATCCCCTGCTGAGACATGGTGTGTAAGACATTCACACCCTGTCATTTTGTTATCACTCAACCCAAACCACACAAGTGCCTCTTTCAGCCAACTCTGTGAAGACAAGCTTGGAAACTCAGGGATAAGACTAGCAGTGACAAAAAAGAGTAGGACAGAAACTACAGCAACGATGACGGGAACTCAGGGAGTCAAACCAACCAAGTGCAGGCTAAGGTTTATGTGAAGACCTACTCCATAGCAGTGGCAGCAAAGATGTTCTTTCTCTCTCCACAGAGCCTTCACGTCTTCAAGGGCTTATTTCATGCTTGCCCTGAAGCACAAGGTACTACTAGCCACTGTGAGATGTAAATTTGCACAGTTGTCTGTAGAGACAAAAGGTCTCTTGGTTCTGGTCTGCTCAAATGGATGCTGGAGTTGGTAAGGTCCCATGGATGGAAGTTTGGTGGCCTCTTCCAGGCCACCTTCAGAAGAACTTGAGATGTAATCAAGCATCCAACCAAGAGAGCCTTCCAACGGCCTCCGATCAGACCAGGCGGCGGTTCTTCCTCCACAGCCCAGACTTCCTATTTTAACCAGAAGCAACTTTGGGAAGCCTCAGATAGGTTCTTCCCCAGCTTTGCTCCCTGAAATCCTTTTTCCAACCTGGTTCCTCCTGTCTATCTAAAACATGTGCTCTGTCGTTAAATGATGGAACCTTCCCCCTTCCTTTTTTTTTAAAAAAAGTTCTCTTCAATTTTTCAAATTGTACAGTATAACATTAAACATCACATTAAAAACATCACAGTAAAGAAAGTGAGTGAGTGAGAGAGAGAGAATACTGGAAAAACAAATAAAAACGGTTAACAGATGTTAATAAACCAGGTTCTGTTTCAGATTGTGTTTGCCTGCCTGTGTGTCCTCAGTAGGTTTTTTGACATGCTGTTGTTCTATAGAATGCAGTTTACACTTTTTTGACATTGTTTTTATAATCCATTGGTCTATACTGAGAAAATCATAAAAGGGGACCATGAAACTATGGCTGTTTTTCTCTTTACTGAACGAAGCCCACTGACATGATCCAAGGTGCCCTCACTCCTTCCAGAGTTTTCCAAGTCTTCAAGGTGATTTTCAGGCAATATTGTGAAATAATTTGCAAAGCCCATTGATATTTCTGATAAGAGCTAAAAAGAAGAGCCAGCTACGATAGGCCCTAGATTTCAGTGATGGTGATCCTTTTAGAGACCGAGTGCCGAAACTGCCATCCATACCGCACCCTCACGTTGCATGTGAGCTGCCCATCTTACCCAAGACAGGGGAGGAAGGAAGTGCTCCCATTGGGCTGCTGGGCAGAGGGACAGGGTGAACTCTGTGCTGGGGTGACGGCGCGTGTGCCAACAAAGAGGGCTCTGAGTGCCCCCCTCTGGCACATGTGCCATAGGTTCACCACCACGGCCTTAGACTATCATACTCCTTTCTTCTCACCCTCAAATATCCAAACCAGTCTTCCGCCCACAGGTTCATGCTAGACTTTAGCCAAACTGTTTCTCAGATATTGAGCTCCACATATTGAGACCCTCCTACGGTTCTTTATCTTGTTATTCTAATGCAAACAGACTTCTGAAGCTTCTTTCACATCCAAAGTTTTGCCACGGCCATAACCACACTTCTGGCAAAGGCTCTCTGGATCTGGAAAGTCAGCACACTTTCAAGCTGTTTAGAAATAACCTTTTGTGCTTTTCTGCTTTTCTTCCCGGGAAAGGGGAAACTTTGCACAGGACCACAAGCCATCAACTCCCCCAGAAAACCCCAAATCCCGTTTAGCTCTCTAGTGTAAACAGCATAGTAGCAAGCGACCACATCAATACTCCCAGCTCTTGAAGGAATTATCTGGGCACTCAGTTCACATTGGTTCTGCACATGCCACTGAACGCAAGGTATTCTCATTGCTCAACTTCTAAACCCTCCAGGACTCAAAAGGGCCACAAGAATTAAGAGGAGAAAGCAAAATGGATCTCGTGCAAAGAAAGAAACATGACTCGAGATGAGGAGGTTCCTCTGGAGGCCAGCTCAGAGTCAGATGAAAGAAACTCACATGGAAGCAACGCTGGCTGTGTTGTGCTTGTCCATCATTCTTTCCAAGCACACACGGCAAGACTGGCTTGGCCCCATGCGTCTGCACCGAGATGGTCTAGTTGCTATCAGAAACATTCCTGCAGAAATCTTCATTCCATTGGCCTCCTTCTAGACTTCCTCTATGCTTCCTGGGCCTGAAGCCTTTCAAGCGCTACGGAGGACACCTCCCGGAGAACCGCCACAGGCAGGAAGCATCAGGAAGCATGAAGCAAAGGCTTAAGAAAGAAGACAGTGGTTCCCACGCCCCACAGGGGGACTTTGATTCCCAGAAGCCTCAGTCAGTCCATTGGCTGAGAAGCACTTTGGGGAATTGACTGAGGCTTCAGGGAATTGAAGTCCCAAAGCCAAACACTGCCCTCGAGAGTCATAGGAAGAAATCCACGCAGACCTAATGGCTGGAGGGCTTCTCAGGTTGCCCTCCTTTTAAATGCTTACCTGCCGTGAAAGAAAAGGCTCTTCCTGAAGGAATGACCTGGACAAGAAGAGAAGGGGAAACAGGCTTCCTGCCCTCTCTCTCTCTCTCTCTCTCTCATTGGGACCTCACCATCACTTGAGGCGCTTCCAAACAAAGGTGAGGAAGGTGAAGGCACTCTTTACACATAGGTAGGAAGGAAGAAACAGAGGTGTGGGGAGGGAAGGCGGCGAGGGAAGGAAAGCTTTACACTTGGGGCAATGGAAAGAAAAAGAAGAAGGGCCTGGCCACGGAAAGTGGACTGTGGGCAGCAGGCGGGGTGGGGGGATGGTCACCTGATTTTAAAGGAAAATTGGAAAGTCACCAAAGCGTGTGCTAGGAAAAAACACACCATCAATTCTGAGCATGTTACAACCCATTTTGATCATTTCTAAAGTCTTGTCTGGCATTTGAACTCCGAATGCACCTTTTAGCCAGACTTTAAAAGAATTACTCCGGCACTACAAAGCACTTCCTTTTGTGAAATGCACTTTAAATGTCTCTCCAACTGTTCCCCACTGGATCAAAATGTCAGCAAGACGTTCAAAGCACGACCCCGCGGCATACCAGAGCACCATTTCAACCCACACAGCACCTTTGGATCGGCCGGGCTGCGCTCATCTGTCTAGCAACGCCATTTCTCAAATCCGAGGCTTCAAGCCATTATCCCTCAGCACCGCACAGCAGAGAACACTCTTGCATGCACGAGGCCTTGACACAATAGGCTTTGTCTTCTTAAATAAAAGAACCTAGGCTTCTCTTTGATTGTTTCCAGCTGCTGGCATGCGCTTTTACAGGGCCTCACTCGGACAAGGCACAACGGCATCTGGTAGCCTGCATGCAGCTTAAGCACAGAACACCTAAAGCAGGGGTGCCCAAACTTTTCGGGCCATGGGTCGGTCACGGGGTTCCTCCCACCGGAAGCGGAAGTAAAACGCGCCTTGCAATCTGTTTTGCAACAGAATGAGAAAGATTTTAAGCTGCCATTTTCTCTGCTTAACCAGAGGTGGTCAAACTACAGCCTGTGGGCCAGATCCGGCTCCCAACATCAAGCCATCCAGCCTGCACCGCCCTTGTTGCTCCCGGAAGCAAAAGTAAAACACGCCCGGGAGTGATAAGGGCGGTGCAATACAGATGAATTTGCGTCGGTGGCTGGATCTGGCCCGCAGGCCATAGTTTGGGCATTCCTGACCTAAAGAGTGTCTCCAGCAGTTGCACTGCTGGTTGGGGCAAGAGATCTCTTTTGACGGATTATGGATCCAGCAAGAGACTAACAGGGCAGGGCAACCTCTAAGGCTGGCAGGGGGGCTGCATGGAGGGTCTCTAACAGTTCTTCACAGAGGACAAAGCAGCGGCCTGTGGTCAACCCTGTCTTGACTTCAAGATATATTTCCAAAGAAAGGTCCCTGGGTCTGAAGGCAACTTCACATTGCAGTCTTTAAGGTCTATTAAGAGTTTTTAAGGTTTTTTTTAATGTTTTATGATTGTGATGTTTTCAGTGTTGTTATGCTGCCGAGAGTCGCTCATTCGATTTAGGCGGCAATATATAAAGTTGAATAAATAATTAATAAATTAATAAATTTGCACAGACTTAAGGATCTTCTTCTTCTTCATGTGCCATATCTGATTCCAAACATTGGCTCTCCTCATGGTGATTAGCCTTGAAGACTGTCTAGAACATCAAGCCAGGCCTCTGAGTTGGCAGAGAAACTGAGGCTAGCCCGCACCTGCTTCTACTATGCACAATGATAGGATGGCTCCTGGTTGGATCATGTGACATTCCTGACCAGCAATGGGCAATTTAAGGGATGAAGCAGTACCACCCACCACCCACACCATTAACCTTGTGCAATACATCGCGTTTCCCCCCAGATTTCTCTGCCGCAAAGCCCACAAGGCTGCTCTCCACCTGGGAAGCGCCTTCCCAGGTGGAGACGAGCCCTGCAGACTTTGGGGCTTGGGTCTATGGAGGAACCCCCCCCCTCCTTTTGCTGTTTCAAGGCTTGCCTCAAAACAGCAAGGGCACCTCCATAGATCTCTTGCCCTCCACCGGAGAAGGGCCGGGGAGAGCACCTAGAAGTTGCCCTCCCTGGCTGGCACTGGGTTCCCCTGGCCCTTCCCAAGTCAAAGCGGCCGGCAGAGGGTTTTCATTGTGTGATACATCCCATAGGGTTTAACGTTGTATAATACATGTATCACACAACGTTAAAAATCGCACAATGTTAAGGATCATGGAACCAAGCTTTAATGTTATGTGGGGTATTACTGTACCCTTTTTGCTGGCGTATAAGACTCACTTTTTTTCCTCTTAAAATACACTGGAAAAATAGGGTGCATCTTGTATTGTATATAGTGGGCTATTTTGGTAATAATGGGGTGCGTCTTATACTCCGATGCGTCTTATATGCCAGCAAATATTGTAAGTTCATGCCTTAAAGTCTCACTCCTATGTCTGATGAAGTGGCCTTGATCCACGAAAGCTCACATTAAAAATATAGCAGTAGTTAGTCTTTAAACTGCTACAGTGTTTTTGTTTTATTTTTTCTTTTCTGATATAACCAACGGAAGGTGCAATTCAAAGCTGAGGTAGGGAAAACGGCATGAGTTTCCACGACCTGCACCCAATCCAAATGGTGTCTGATCTCCCAAAGACAAACCAGAGCTTCCATGACCTGCTTCTTCACAGAATGGTCCTCCGATCAGATTCACCTCGAGAGGTGGAAGCATGCACACATCTGCCAGCATTTCAATAAGGCTTTTCCTGTTAAGAGGTAATGAGAAGCATCTAACATTGCCTAACTGTGTCCTCTCTTATGTCAGGAGATTTATGGAATATGGAAACCATTAAAAGACTCACCTTCCCTCTAGAAAGAACGTAGACCTATAAAACAGACCTTGCGGGCATTTCAGCAGCTTAATCCACACAGGGAATGTTTTGCTGCTTAAGTCAACCAGGAACAGTTTGGCCCAGGAAGCTGTGAATGACAAGAACTTGGCTGGGCGGGTGAAAAAACAACGGTATATGGTATGTTATGTAAATCATTCAATGCTCTTATGACAAGCTTTCTTTGCAACAATCTCAGCTGTATCCACACTGTCCGTGTATGATGAAAGGAACCAAGGACATTAGCTAGGTCAACTGAGGAGAACCAACCCAAAGCCAAGCCAAATCACGATGCTGAGGAACAGAATATCTCTCATATCAGTAGGCAGCTACTGCCTCCCTTGTGGGACTCAAGAAAGCACCTAACTGACCCCCAACTGGAAGCTGGGCTGCTGGGAAGATGAGGCTCTTGGTCTGACCTGGCTGCAAGGCTCTTCTGACATGCTACCCTATGAGGAGGAGGAGGCACACAAGATCTGCTCCCCTGCAAACAATGCATCCCTGATGTTTGGGTTTCAGACTCAAGTGCAAATCTTGGGAAGTTACGCACCGATGAAGACTTAAGTTTGGCCAACGACAAAGCCAAGAAAGTGGCTTCATTTTGGCAATCCAGGGTTTGATCGGGACATAGAAGAACAATCAGTGCATGAGTCTGGCAGTAATCAGCAGACCAGTAAGAGCCGGATTCTGTATCAATCCACATTCACAACATAGCATGTTGTTGATTGCCATCAGCCCCCGCTTGAGACTGTTGGTCTTGCGTTTAGGGACTCCAACCCTCAGCCTATTCAGGGTCCTCCAAGTGACATGTAGGGGAGGTTGAGTTCCTCAGCCATTTCCTCCTTCAATGTTGTTCCTTGTCCAGTGAGCTCCTTCCTCCATCTCCTAATTTGGTTTTGCTCTTGTGTACCCACAAGTGTGTTTGTTCTTGCCATAAAGCTCTTCGTGGAGCTTGAAGCTCAACTCCATTCAGAGGGTGTCGAGGGTTCTTCTCTCGCTTCATTCTCTCAGCATCTGCTGCTACTTTTCTTCTGATCTTAGGTGGAACCATACCAACAAGAGGGTACATTTTCCCAACTGATGTAGGTCTGAGGCATCATGTCACTATAGGTAAGTAGACTAGCAGAAGGCAAAAGATGCCATGTGATATGCCTTGCCACGGAAGAGGTCCCGTTGATCAAGAAGGAAGGCACAAGCACATAAATGGACACATGCTCTAAAACTCCAGTCACAGCATGGAAATAGAGTTCAACAAAGTAACTTCAGTTTTGTTTTTTATTATTTAACAGTCAGGTGTAGAGAGTCAGGCATATCTCCCTCCGTGTCAGACACTCCCAGGGGTCCGGGACCTTCTGCCCTGGCAAAGCGGAAGCCTAGCTCTTTCCTGGGCCACCAGTGCAAGCGGAGGGTCCTGGTCTCCCACACATCCTGCCGATTGTGCCAAGGAAGGGCCACCCCCTCCAAAATCCTACCCAGAGGGTGACTTGCTTCGAGGCAATGCCACCAACTCTGAAATAAGATAAAACAGAAACCAGCTGTGCTGGCCAACTTACCAGGGAAACAAGGAAAGCTTATTAAAAACATATCCCTATTTGCTGTTAAGAGAAACAGGCCAGGAGAAAGAGATCAGAATCCTCCCCTCTCCTCCCCCCCCCCCCCGGATTAACACATAACATTTATACAAGACAACAAACCTCTTTGATCCAGAGGAACCAAACGTCGTTTTCCTACAACCCACTTCATTAATGTTTTCAGTACACCACAGTTTACTTTACACCCTTCCCTCAGCCCAGAAAGAGAGGACAACACCAAACTCCCCTCCTTTATTTCCCACAACATTCCCGGATGGGAGGGCGACAAAAGCATGGTTTACCACACAGAGAGATCACACGTTGCTCAGAGATCACAACAGGCACTTCAAAATGCTAATTCCTAAGAGTGTTGCAGTGGGTGGGACGCCTGTGCCTTGGGGAAAAGGGAAGGGTGCAAGGAACAGTTACACAATTTGCCCTGCACAGCCACACAGGGACAAACTAGGGAGTGGAAAATGTCACACAAGGCCCACCAACTTTGCCTGGTGAGAAGATGGTTGATCAATGAACTGCAACCGTCACTTGTGCCCTGATCACCCGCTGCAATGTTCTCCAAACCCAGCTTGGTAGAGGCAGCTTGAAACCAAGGTGAAGGCACCAGTGGGCTCCTTCCAGTAGGACACAGGGACCATGCAATGCCAGGCTGTAATCTAGAGGAGGCCGGCCTCCTCCCTAATTCTAAGTGCTAGCTTTCACAAGCATAGTAAACTTGGGCAACTTTGGGACTGTAGTCTGGAGGCAGGGAGCACATGACCAGGAGCACAGAGAGAGGGAGACTTCCCCCACATCCCCAACACACATTCTCAGCACATGGGAATCAGGAGCATTCAAACTCCTGAACATATCATCATTAGCATTTATGTGGTTATCAAAAGATGGTACGTATCGTCTGTATCGCTTCCTCGGTCTTGTAATGCAGATCCAGCACAAGAAGAGATCCAGTACACGAGGCTTCCTTGGGCTGCTGGGGAAACGGAAGTGGACGCCTAGAGTATTAATCTAATTCTGTACCAAGAGTGGTGCATTACTGGACCCCTCTTTTGAGTCTGCATAAATGGGGCTTCAGTTTGCAGGTTGTAGTACAAGCTCCAAGTTTTGCTAAATTCAGACTGATAACTCAATGCAGGGGCAAATGCAGAGTTGGAGAAGACCCCTGTCTGGCCAGGGGAGCAAAGGGCGATGGCCAGGGATGAGACCTCCTGGTGCCGGGCATGGAATCACCCCTTCTCCAACAAAAAAGGTGGGCAGAACAGAAACACCACCTTCACAGAATACAAGCGAGTTGGTTTATTACCATTTTACTTCCACTTCACAATGTAAATCAGGGGTGCCCAAACTTTTCAGGTCATGGGCCAGTCACGTGGTTCCTCCCACCGGAAGCGGACGTAAAACACGCCTTGCAATCTGTTTTGCAACAGGATGAGACAGAATTTAAGCTGCCATTTGCTTAAACCAGGGGCACCCAAACTACGGCCCGTGGGCCGGATCCAGCCCTCAATGCCAATTCATCCGGCCCACACCGCCCTCGTCGCTCCCGGAAGCGGACGTAAAACCTTTACAATGAGAGAACTTCAGATCCAGAAGGGACCTCAAGGGACCCCAAGCCTACCTCCCGACAGCAGCCAAAATTCACCATGAAGGCAACTCTCAGGATGGACTGGCTGCCCACTCGCTCTCAACCTCTGCACCTGCTGAGCGGCTGTTGTGCTTGGAGGCGCTTCCCAATGTTTTGTCCAGATCACCTCTCTTGCAATTGGGAGCCATTACTTTGCACCCCACCTTCTGGGACTGGAGAAAACAATATTGTTCCCTCTTTCATATGACAATCCTTTAAGTGTTTGAAGGATAAAGCCAGCAAAACATGGGAACTGCAAGATTCAAAATCAACTCTAACCAACACCCGTGAGAAATGGCAGGGAAGCTATAGTCTAGGATGGTAAATAGAATTTGCATATGGAAACTTCCCATCAAAAGGATCATATGGAAGACGACGATGGCAAACAACTAACTGGGCTATTTGTTTATTTTATTTATTTCTTACTGACACTTTTATACTACGTAACTCAGTGCAAAAACTAGACTTGGTGGTTAGCAATATACAACATCAATAAAAAAAGTACAATAAAATGTCATAAAGTAACCCACGAACCAACTGATGGCACATCAATCAAAAACCAGATAAAGACATGATTAATAAATAATAAACAAATAATAAATCAAAAACAGAAGGAGAAAAAAATCTGAAGTATGGCTTCCTTACTGGGGAAGAATATCTGGAAAGACATAGATAGATAGATAGATAGATAGATAGATAGATAGATAGATAGATAGATAGATAGATAGATAGATATAATATTTTTTAAAGGTTTTCAATAATTTCCTAAATGATTGAAGAGAGGGCATGTGTCCAAATTCTGATAGAGAGGGCCTTCCAAAGTAAAGGGGCCGCCACTATTTTAGTCTCACCCACACCCTTGTGACCATCTTAACAAACTCTGTGCTCTCCACACACACACCCTTGCACTGACACACCTGCTGAACTAAAAGAAAGAACAAGCAGGACATGATAAAAGACAGGCTGTAACTACTACATCCGTAATGGTGAACTTTGGCACTCCAGGTGTTCTTGGACTTCAATTCCCAGAAGCCCAAGTCTCTGTGAATCCACACAAATCAGTTTACTGCGCTTATGCACAAAGACTTGGGCTTCTGGGAATTGAAGTCCAAGAACACCTGGAGTGCCAGTAAATCCATTTGTTGGCTTCAATGGAACCAGATTAAAATGGCATATAGCAGGAGGTCTCGCCCAGGCATAGCTAACCCCCTGCACAGACATAACACAACTTGAGATGCTTCTAATGCTCGCTTCCTCCGCCCCTCCTTCACTCCTCTGCGTGACTCAGGCAAGGCTCTTTGCCCTTTGGCTGGCCCAATGTGCTTCCTTGCATGCCGTTCTGTAGATGCGGCCATATATATTTGCCAGTTCATTCCCGCCCCCCGCCCCCTCTGTTTTAATCAGTAACACATAGAGTTTGACACATGCTCTGAAATGTGCACCAGATTCAAAGCATCGCCTCAAGGAGGTCCTGCCGAAGAACACAGACCTTCCCAGATGCTGATGTGGCTGCTGCTCCAGAGAAGTTGCTCTCAACTTTGGCTGAACCACCCGACTGTCAACGCCAGCCAACATTGCTGCCAACCAGAGGAAAGGTTGCCGGGTCACAGCCGAGAAGGAGGCTCCAAGCGGCCGGTTGGTGCTGGAACGTGCTCAGGACAGGCCCGGGTGTTTGTTTGTCCTGCTGTCTGCTGAGACAGGAGAGCTCCCCCTCCAACCCCCGGGGCCGGTTTCAGGGCTGGCTGAGAGACCCAGGGCAGAGGGGGAGATTTGAGAGAGAAAAGGTGGGCCGGCTAGGCAGAGCCATCTAGCAAGGCTGCAGAGAGCCTCTGGTGGGACCATAGCCAGAAACTCCCACATCAGGACTTCTGGAGTCCGAACTGCCCAACAGCCCCCATAGGCCAAAGAATCAGCCCTCTCTGGTCTAGCCCCTCACGCCCCTACACTGCACCAAGGCCCTCGGGGCTCGTCAAAAGAAAGAGTGCAAGGTCACAGGGGGCCCAAACGTTCAAAGGCCCGGCGCACCCTTCCTCTCATGGTCCAGGGCAGTGGAGGGGGGGCATAGCTGTCAAGTATCCCTTATTGGCCGCGGAAACCCCTTATTTTACCCTCTTTCCCGCCGTCATCCCTTATTAATTAGACTGCAATGCCCTATTGCCGCCATTGGATAAGCACAGGATAAGCATAGCTGTCAAGTATCCCGTATTTGCCGGGAAATTTCCCTTATTTCCAAATCCAAAACTTGACAGGTATGGGGGGGCTGAAGCCGGGGCAAGAGGAAAAGAAGAATAGTATCTCCCTCCCTGCCCTGGGTAACAGGTTTTTTTAAAAAGGACGGATCACATTCACAAGCTCAACAAGACCTGCCCACCCACTAACCCTTCCGTCTTAGAATCTGAGCTGAGGATGGAAGGCTGAGTCAACCTGGATCCCTGTCAGGATCGAACTCAGATCATGAGCAGTTTTGGCTGCAATACTACAGTTTAACTACTGTGTCTCTAACAGCCAATGGCGACTGGACTTCAATAGGCTTGGCTGGATTTGTCAGACTACAGAGGAAGGCCAGGAAGCACCTGCATTCGGGCAGCCTGAAAGAACCCTAGGCACCACACCTGGCCTCCTGGCTAAAAAGCTCTTTGTACTCTTCCCGAAACCACCCACCCCACCCCACCCATTCATTCTGCAAGCATTTGTATGGGAGGCATTCCCATGCAGGAGGCATACCTCCTTCACCTCAAGGCAATAGGTCTGTGAAGCCCAGAGGACTAACCAATCCATGGCCTCCAGGAGGGAAACTGACAAAGCAGAGAAGCTCAACCCAATTGTCTCTCCCAGGGATGGCCAAACTTGGCATTCCAGGTGTTCTTGGACTACTTCAATTCCCAGAAACCCAAGTCCCTGGGAATCCACACAAATGGGTTTATTGTGCAGGGTCTTGGGCTTCTGGGAATTGAAGTAGTCCAAGGTTTACCACCATATGATGGTGGGCCAAGCTTCAACCACTTCCATCTGTGTTGCAGGAAATTACACATGGGTTGAGAATGCTCAACTCGTGGATAATTAGAAACAATGTCCATCCCAATGGCACTGTCAAACATCGTTCCGGGCCATGGAAAGGCCAGTGATCAGTATCTGGAAAGTGAACAGTATGGAGTGAACATGTCGTTCCATCAGAGTTGAGGGAAGATGGGCAAGGCCTCTGAGTGCAAGCGGTGGAAGAACACCATGAACAGCACTCAACTCTTTCCAGAGGTTGTGGTAGCAAACTTTAAAAAGATGGGTAAGATTAGTCTGGCAGGATTATTATTTTTTAACAAATTTGCCTTGGCTTCTAGTTATTACTGCACAGTTTTCAAGAGTCTTGCAGAGTGACCACTTTATAATCTCTTCCAGGATTTCCCTTGGGATTCAATGTAAGGCTGAGGGGTCTCCACTCCCCCTTTTGCCCTTCTTGGAGACAGGGACAACCCCATCCCTCCTCCAATCACCCAGCACTTTACCCATTCTCTAGGATTCCAAGGAAATAATACAGGGTGGTTCTGAGAGTTCTTCGGCCAGTTCCTTCAATATCCTTGGGATGCCCTAGAGATTTAAACTTGTTTAAAGCAACAACGTCTCCCTTGACGTACAGTAAAACCTTGCATAAAGGGCGCCTCGCTTAGAGACTAACTCGCTTAAAGGGCAGAATTTTCTCTGATGGAGTTCCCTGAGGAAAGGACGAAGCTGCGCACTAGGAAGCCCTGCACAGAGCCAGCTAACAACACACCAAACACACACACAGAGCAATTTCCAACCACATTTGCCCAGCAAATCTGGGTCTCTATACCAGATATGTATAAATGTATACCATGATATCCACACCTATGCCTGATGAAGTGTACTTGATCCATGAAAGCTAACGTTAAAATACAGGAGTTAGTCTTTAAGGCGCCACGGCGTTTCTTGTCTTTATGTTTTGTTTTGTTTGCTCTCCGATTTGAGGTGGTTTCACATAGTACAACAAAGCACATATTCCCCCAGCTTTACCCCCACAACACTGGCAAGGAGCTTCCACGACTCTGTGCGGACACACGAGCCACATAGACAATTGCGGGAAAGGCACACACACACACACTACATCCAAAGAGGTTTAGGCACACACACAAACATGCTCTCACACAAAATGTACCACACACATTGCCAGCACCCATGCCCCCTTCTGTTGTTTGTGTTACAATGGGGGGGGGGGGAGCCAACCTCTCACAATAGGTAGCAGCAAGGTGTCCTCCCCCTATTCTTGCAGACATTTCCCCCATGAATGTCCCCTTTTCCCCCCCTTACAAACTATGGCTCTCCTCTGCTACTCTCATGAATGCCGCTCTAGCAGTCCCTTTGCCCATGGAAAGCCTTCGCCCCCAATCCAGAAGAAATCAGCTGCTGCTGCTGCTTCCGTGTCACTGTTTCGCACCACCGTCTGAAAACCAGGCCTGCGTGAGCCAGCCAGGAGGCCTCCCTGCCTTGCAAAGGAACCAAGTCCCCGTTGTGAAAAGATCCAGAAAGAAGAGCCATTCTGCCTCCAACAGGAGACCGGGAACCACCACATGACTCCCCCAACCACCACCCCGGCAGTGCTCGATTCCCCTCCCCTGGCCGGCCTCCACTCCCCTGGTGGGGGGGGGGGGATGTCCAATGTGATCGGTTGCTGCAGGTGGCAGGGGTTGCCGAAGCTCAAGGTGCCACCGTGAACCAAAGGAAAGGCCTGGCGCTGCTGGAGGGAAGGAAGGCCCCAGCCCAGCCGCCCGGCCTCTCTTTCACAGCTTTGCTCCTGCTCACCTGTTTCATGGCAGTCTCCCCAATCTTGTCGGAATGCTTGCGGATGCTCTCCAGGAAGTCTTTCAGGTCCGACATGGAGGCTTCCTTGATCTCCTCACGTAAGGTAGGGATGTTATCCACCATGACCTTGCAGAAGCGATAATGGCTCACGCGAGGCAAGTAGGTGTGCTCCAGCTGCTCCAAGGTCTTCAAGGCAGGATAGTGCCTGGAAGAGAAGAAGACAACACCCCCACACACACCCTTCAGCAGAGGCACCTTCACCACCTGTGGCCACACCTCAGCAGGTGAGGGTCAGCTTCTCAGAGGAGGCACCAAGGTCTCTGCTCATTCCTAGTCTACCACAGGAGGTTCTCCAGGTGTGTGTGTGCACATAGAATAAGCACATCATGCTGGTTGTTTGTGGGTCTCCTGCCAAGGAATCAGGTAAAATGTGCACTAAGCTAAGCAGTGCAGCTGCGCCGCGCTTTCGAGGGCACAGGGATAAATGGGAACCAGGAGGTCGAAAGTAGGAGCAAAAGCACCGAACAAGGCTCTATACCAGGATATGAGGTGGGACTTGGTGCAAGAAAGAAAAAGAAAAGGAAGACGGGGCAATTAAATGGTTCAGAAAGGCACTACTTAGAGCAAACAAGGGATTTGTTTGAACAACCACCCCCATTTACTTACCTTTTAGTATTCATTTGCTCTCTTAATTTGTTATCCATCTCCAAAACTACGGCAAAAGAGACACAAAGAGACAGAAGTCAGTAAGAGAAGAAGAAAGGTGGCCTCTCCTGGCCTTTTCAGGTCTCCCTCCCACCCATGGATGCCTCCTCCCTCTCTTTCGAATTTCTCACCAGGAAGGCACTGCACGAGCTTGTCCACCGTCACAGAAATGTTCTGCTGCTGCAGGCGACCCCGTTTCAGCTCTTCCATGGCACCCACCAGCTGCAAAAGACATTTCTGCTTTAGCCCCAGCAGCATATGCTGAGCCATCTTCTCCACCTTCACAGCAGAGCTTGCTGCACAGCCAAAGGGGGGGGGGGGGAGCATGTCACACTCCTTCCCTCTTCCAACCGAGATAATGCACAAGAGGTCAGCATTAACACAGAATGCACCTGCTGCTAACCAGCATGGCTTGAAAGGCTAGCCCACGTTCCCTCTGCCTCATGCCAGTCTGAGAGGAGGGCAATGCCAAGTGGCTGAGCCCACCCAAGAGGCAATCCCGTCCAGGAGGATTCACACACCTCCGCCTTAAGCAACTGTGCGCAAAAGAACGCAAGCAAGTACCACTCTACGGTAGAGGAAAGTAAGCTTTTACCCAAACACCACTTGGTGTTGGAGAAATCAATACAAATCTCATGAACTAGGGGTATGGGAGACACGATGAAGAGTGGCCACTTCAGCCCTCCTGTGAAAAGCATGGCTGGGCCACCAGAGTGACCTTTCTTCGCCCTCACCAGAGTCCCAGCACGCCTGGGGCTCAAACCAAGGCAACATGGGGCTCAAACAAGGCAACATTTCGGCCCGTGGGACCCCAGTGATGCTGTTGAAATCCTATCCGGATGCCTGGAGGCCATTGGGGTCTGGATGGGGGCCAATGGGCTTCGGCTGAATCCCAGCAAGACAGAGTGGCTGTGGATAAGGGGCCCCGTGTTATCCAGGGAGTTACCATCTTTGGTACTGGATGGAGCTGTTTTGACCCAGACAGACCCAGTGCGCAACTTGGGGGTCCTTCTGGACTCGCGGCTGCTGCTAGAAGAACAGGTAGCGGCTGTGGCCAGGAGGGCTTTTGCCCAACTTCGGGTGATTCGCCAGTTGCGCACGCTCCTGGACCGGGGCTCCTTGCTTATGGTCACCCACGCTCTGGTCACTTCCCGACTAGATTATTGTAATGCGCTCTACATGGGGCTGCCCTTGACGACCATTCAGAGGCTGCAGCTGGTCCAGAATGCGGCAGCCCGGGTGGTGATGGGATGCGGACGATATGCCCGCGCCTCACCGCTACTTCGGGAGCTGCACTGGTTACCAGTTTGTCTCCGGGTGCAATTCAAGGTGCTGGTTTTGACCTTTAAAGCCCCATATGGCAGTGGGCCAGGATACCTTAGAGACCGCATCGTCCCAAGTGTGTCTGCCCGTCCAACCAGAGCGGACCGGAGAGGCTCTCTAATAGTGCCATCAGCTAGGGGTGCACATCTATCCAGCACCCGAAGGAGGGCCTTCTCCGTGTCCGCACCAACTCTCTGGAACCTCCTGCCAACAGATCTAAGACTTCAAAGAGAATTGCTGCCCTTCAGGAAAGGATTGAAGACCTGGCTGGGAGGGCAGGTGTGGGGCCCGAATGGGAACACGGCCCCCGCCTGCTGGCTTATGCAAACAATTAAGAACTCTCTCTTTTTTATATAGTGGGTGGGATGGGTGAGTGGGATATGGGTCTTTTAAAGTGTTTTTATGTGTTTTTAGAACTTGTTGTAATGCCACCCTGAGTCGGGTTCTACCTGAGTGGGCGACATATATAAATATGACTATTAAATTAAATTAAAACATCTAGGGACAACATGGAAGGCTTTTCCCAAAGGAAGACCAAAGCTTACTTCCTTGCTTGCCCTCTGCAGTCTTCTGTTTGTGTCCATCACTTGGTTCTGCAAGAGAAAACGTCTTTTAGTCTCTTTCAATAAGTTACTGGCTGGAAACAGGACTGGCTCCTCCTGAGCTGGTTTGCTCAGGAAGGAAAAGAACTTCTCTGGAACCCCAGGGTCCAACCAGGCCCTCCCCTACCTACAAAAAAGGACTAGTGTCCCATGACCCCTGGGGTCCTGGACAAGCTGATAAGCCCAGGGCTCGCAAAATGCCACTGGGCTTTTTCATCTGCAGAAGGAATGCTTAGCAAAGCCAAGCAGAAGCAGCAGCTGCCTGGTACATGCTCCTACTTCTGTGGCACTTCTCTGCTGAACACCAGTCAGCTCAGAGGGCCTCAGACGTTCTCCCAGGCCCACAGACCACTGGAGAGCTTCCCCATTGTCCTAACTCCGAGATGGCAAACCTTGGGACTCCAGATGTTCTTGGACTTCAATTTCCAGAAGCCCAAGCACCCTGTGAATCCACACGAATGGGTTTACTGCAATTCATCCAGCCCACGCCCCCCTCATCGTTCCTGGAAGTGGAAGTAAAACGTGCCCATATGGAGGAAGGGTTAACCCAGAAGATTCTTAACCATACGGGCGCATTTTACTTCCACTTCCAGGAGCAATGGGGGTGGTGTGGGCCGGATGAATCGCAGCAAACCCATTCGCATGGATTCACGGGGGCTTGGGCTTCTGGGAATTGAAGTCCATGAACATCTGGAATGCCAAGGTTCGCCATCACGGTCCTAGCCTAAGGGTCAAAAGCACAGTCCCCGTGCCATACCAGGACACCCAGGGGACAAGCCAAACCTGCTCCATCGTAAACATAGGTTGCAAACTGGAATTTGATGGGAACTGCTCAACTTTTCCTGTGGGCAGATTGGGAGCAACGTCGGTGGACTCTTTCCCTTCCAACTTCTCCATGCCACTTGAAAGCTTCCCCAAACGGCCTCTTTCCCTTTGAGCCTCATGCCTTACCTTCAGCTTCTGGGCTTCTGCTCTAACTTTCAAAAATTCTGTGATGGCATCCACAAAACCCTGGTAATGGAAGTTGCACATCTTCTCAATCTCCCGGTCATGATTCCGGATACGAGCGTCCAGCTTTTCCATAAAGCGCCCATGCTCCTTGCCATCATAGACAGACCTGGAAGAAACACGGGGGGTGGGGGGTGGATAAAGGAAGGGACCCTCAGCCTTTCTGACCAGCTGAGAAGGGGCCACTCCCCGGCATCAGTACAACAGTCCTACCGTGATTTCATCTGGAAGGGGGGCAAAGAGCAGCCAGAGAGGATTCCTGTCTTAGCAAAAGCTTCTTCTTTCACCGCAAGCCGAGGCTGAGTTTTCTCCCCACCCACCTTCCCCAGACATAGTAGGGGAAAGAAGAGGGGCTGGCACCCACTGAGAGAGGTACAAGCCAACACTCCAGCAGTGTGGCTGTCCTTGGCCACAGAATGCCAGAAACACTGGAATGGGAAGGGAGCCCAGGCTTGGCCAACTGGTTTGCAAAGTTTGCAGGACACGATCCATGACTGATTCACTCGTGAGAGGCTACCACTCCATTCTCCACCTCTGTAACTTGCTAACATCTGGCAACATTTCCAGTAGACTCCCACGCCTGATGAGAGGAGGTGTGTGTGTGTGTGTGTGTGTATGCGTGCGTGCGTGCGTGCGTGCGTGCGCGCGCGTGTGCGTGCGTGCAAGGTGTTTGTAAGGGGGGGTGTTTAAGCCTTAATGTCCTTTCCATTCATCACAGTTCTCAAGAATGTGTAAACCTTTCCTTCTGGAATCTGGCAGGCCTCTTCTTACCTAGTGGCACCTCTAAGAAATGTGTGACTCTAATACAAATGGCCAGAGAACACACACACACACACACACACACACACACACACAATCTCACCAACATGAACAGCTTTCTGGAACTGGGCACGTTTCTGACTCTGTGCCGTAAGGCACCTGCTATAAGGGTTGGATATAAAAACGTGGCAGGATCCATACGTTCTGAAGGCTGCAGCCACACACAGTAAGGTCAAGGTCTCCCTTGTTCGAAAGCCAGTCGTATCCGACTCTGGGCTGAAGTGCTCATCTCTGTTTATAGCCTAAGGACCCAGCGCTGTCTGTGTCCGCAGACATTTCCGTGGTCATTGTGGCAGACATGACTAGACGCCAAAGCGCGCAGAATGCTGTTACCTTTCCACCAAAGTGATACATCTTTGTCTACTTGTAATTTCTTGCTTTCAAACTGCTAGGTTGGCAAGAGCTGGGACAGATGACAGGAGCTCATTCTATTGTGCAGCACTTGGGTCTCGATCTGCTGACCTGCCGATTTCCCAGTCATCAAGTTCAGCATCTACCTACTAAGCCACCACATTCCCTATCCACACAGAGTAGCCTGCCCTTATTCATTTGGGGGGCGAGGGGTGTCTTTTTCTTAAGGAGCTGCTCCCTGTCTGAGGAAGCCTCTTTCAGAGAAGGCTAACCTGACCTTCTCCTGTCTTTCTTGCCACCTTCAGGCAAGGCTTTTTGACTTTTAGCATATCTCAACCGGCATCGAAGAAGGGGCTTTGGACAGGAGTGGCAGCACATTTGTATGGATGTGTTTTGCAAGGTCATTTAACTTGGCAGTTGCTTTGACCTACTCCTCCTCTGTTAACTACCTCTGTTAAATACCCTAACTCCATTGTATACTTATTGGTAGCTTTCAAATCGTCATGCTGTGAGCTACACTGAGTCCCAGTCTCAGATACACAGAAGTCAAGACAGAGGAGGCTCCTATGCCTCTCCTCGCATTTAAATTTAAAAAATCTGATTATTTATTTATTTATTGAAATCATTGATTTTTATCCACCCTGGTAGCCAGTATGACACTTCTTCTTCTTCTTCTTCTTCTTCTTTCATGACCAGATCGAACCCTGGACTGGCAGTCATCGGAAGACCAGTAAATGAGCCAGATTCTGTATCTCTCCACACTTGCACAGAGTGTTGTTGTTGTCCACCAACCGCTCCCACTTGAGCATGTTGGTCTTGCATTTAGGGGCACATTAGTGTGACACTAATAACTGGGCCAGGCACACTGTCTCTCTCACAGCCTAGGTCCATTCCCAAAAGTACAGTACCGATCCGCCAACGGACTGACTGAGGCTTTTGGGAATTGGAGTCCAATAAATCAAAGGTTGAGAAACACTGGGCTAAGTGGAAACAGTCCCGGGGCTTAGAAGACAGAACAGTCGTCGGGACCTCCATTCCAAGCTTCTTGGAGAAGGGCCGCATGAGCAAAAGTCGTTCTGGCCCCTGTAACCAAAACTGGTGAGCAGGGACTCTTTTCCGGGGGAGCGGAGTGGAAGGACCATGGGGGGGGGGGTCTCTTGGCAGCAGCCACGGAGATCTACCTAAGCAGGCCACGGCAAGAGAGAGGCATCGTTTGAGTGAAGAAATCGTGCAAGTGGGACAACACGGCCACTTCCTAGGGAGGCAGAGAAGCGTCTTCACTTTTTGGTTTCAATTAATGAGCAGAACAATAGCTCAATGAAAAAGACAAAAAAAAAACGCAACCCCCAAACATTTTTTTCTCATTAAGCTGCATAAGACTCCACCAGAGTTTTGTTTACTGGGAAAGTTAAAAATAAAGCGGCACAAATAGCACTGTGTACAATTAGCATGCAGACGGTCACAATATGCCCAGAAGAGGTCAAGGAGAGTTTGAGTGTCCCAAAGCTACCTCCCCAGAAGCAAGTCTGAAGCTTTTCCCCCCTGCTCTCCTCTTACAGCTTAAAATGTGGCATGGAGGGCGAAGACCAACAGGAAAGTGAGGTGGGATGGGGGGGGGGGTCAAGAAGGGCAGGGCAGGGCACTGTTTTCAGCTCCAGACCCAGAAGTCTACTAATGGCCGAGGGGAAGGCCACCATGGGTGGTCAAAGGTGCAGTCCAGGACCCGGCACGGCATTTGGAAGAGAGAGGAGGCCAGAGGAGGAGCAATCTGAAGAAGGCCATCATGGGAGAAGAGGCAAAGCTGGTCAGCTTGACCCACCCACCCACCCACTTCCGTTGCTGTGGAAGCTCTGCCTAGAGAAGTCTGCATGAAAAGGAAAACAGCCTTCATGTGCATCGTGGCCCAAGGCTGAGTGGCCAAAGGCCAAACTCCAGGGCCTTCCCACCCATCAACCGGCCAAGTAGGAGGCAACTGTCCTGAGCCTTCTGCACTCTCCGCTGAGAGAGAGAGAAAGGTGTCTGGTGCCTTCTAGGTGATTCTCATTACTGCCAGGGCAAGACCCCAAGTGGGGGCTGCTGGCAAACAACAACAACAACAACAACACTGTGCAAATGTGGAGAGACACAGACCCCATTGGCTCATTTGCTGGTCTGCCGATGACTACCAGAAACATGCACTGATGAGGACTTAAGTTTGGCCGACAACAAAGCTAAGAAAGCGGCTTCATTTTGGCAGCCCAAAGTTTGATGCGGATATGACAGGAGAAGATGTGCAAGACCTCTGGGGCATTCAAGAGAACACCAGAGGCTTTGCTGGGATTTCACGAAGAGAAGCACGGAGCCGATGGCATCCGATGATCAACTCTTCTCATCTATTCACTTCCAGGACGATTAAGGAGTGCTAGAAAGACATTTTAAAGGGCATCCTTTGACAGTCCTAACTGCAGAACCCTTGGCAAACAGAAACAGGGCTACCAAACAGACATTCCTGCAAGGCATCTTCACTAAAACATGGAGAGTAAATAAGAGAAAATAAATGCCCCGGATACAAGGGACACAACAACTCTGCCAGCCCAGAGAAGGAAGGAGGCACGGGGACATCACCAGTTATAAACACTGGGTTGGCTCATCACCATACTTTGTGGTATTGATGAAAGACAATCGAGCATACCCCGGGCCACGGGAAACTTCTTGTGGTGGTGGATAATCTTTCTAACACCAGGTCAAGCGGAAGGAACTACAGAATGGATTCACCCAAAGGTGGCTTCGTTTTGGCAGTTTAACATCTGGCCTAGTCATGGGAGAAGGAGAAGAAAAAGCTCGACATACTTTCATGACTGTTTTTAGAGTAAGCTTTCCCCCCCTCTGACTATCTTGTTGGCACTCAAGAGGGTCAGATACCGCTCTACAGAAGCTTACATGAGCCTCTTGCAAAGAACATCTCCTTGCGCTAAGCAGAGATTACTCCCCGGCAAATGTGTACAGGAATGAACATATAGAGATAGCTAACCATGGTAGTGGGCCAGGATACCAAAGAGACCACATTGCCCCAAGGTTTTCGACCCGTCCTACGAGGGTGGACCGTAGGGGCTCTCTGGTGGTCCCATCAGCTAGGGAGGCACGCCTCACTGAGACCAAGAGGAGAAAGAGCCTTCTCGGGATCTGCCCTGGCCCTATGGAACCTTCTACCACCAGATTTGCGCCTCCAGGCAGAGTTGCCCCCCTTCAGGAAGGCATTAAAAACATAACTTTGCCAGTAGGTGTGGGGTGGTGCATCTAGCACCACAACCCAGCCCTGCTGGCTTATTTTGCCCTATCCGGGGTTTTAAAGGGGATTGGGGATGTTTTAGGGATGCTTTAATGTTTTATAGCTTTAATATTAGGTTTTTATAGTATGGGGGATGGGCTTTTAATCAATGTGAGCCGCCATGGGTCGCTGAGGCGAGGAAGGTGGCTATACAAGTCCATAAATAAATAAATAAATAAATAAATAAATAAATAAATAAATAAGTAAATAAGTAGGTAAGTAAGTAAGTAAGTAAGTAAATAAGTAAATAAATAAATAAATAAATAAATAAATAAATAACCAATCTTATTTTTCTCCAGAACATTAACAACCCTCTTTCCAGCCCCCAAACCATGGCATAGGCAGTGGGGCAGGCATCTCCCACCACAGCCCTTCCATCTCTGGAAAAAGGAGGTACCCTTCGGGGCTACCCGTTCCCCATTCCTGAACTGGGCTCCAGAGACTGTAGAGGCAACCTTGACAAAAGAGCACTGCAGTTCTTCTTTGTGCCTGGCTTAGAAGCCAATATTCACGGAGACAGACAAGGAAAATGCTCAACATGAGAACCTCAATGAACATGGTCCAAGAGGACCAAGGCTGACCAAGGGTCCTATTTTCCAGCCCACAGACCAGTGATGGCCAACCATGGCACTCCCGGTGTTCTTGGACTTCAATTCCCAGAAGCCCAAGTCAGCACTCCTGCTGATCAGGGCTTCTGGGAATTGAAGTCCAAGAACACCGGGAGTGCCAAGGTTGGCCATCATCGCCATAGACCCTGAGGCTTGAGGCCAGGACCACCACCCACCCCTCTGGCTATAACAAGAGCCCAGAGGCTGTGATGCTTTTGTTGAAGGCTTCAATGGCACCAGCTCAAGGACTTTGAAGAGGAAGGAACACAGGAGCAACCAACTGCAAGCAGCTCCAGACAGAAGGGAAGAAAGCGTGGGGGGCTACAGGATGTTACTTTGGGTGCCAATGTTCCCACTTGGGAGCATGCCTTTTCCCATCCCAAGCCGAGAAAGAAGGGCTGGGGTCGTGAAGGCACTTCTCTAGCCAGGCCAGGTGCCACCCCCATCCCTCCCCAGGGCTATGACAATTCCAGAGTGCCCAGGCCATGACTGACACTCTTCATCCTTTTCCCTCCTCTGTGAGGACACAAGGGAAACAACCCCCCAAGAACAAAGGCCATGCGTCAGCAGCAAGGGAGCCTGCCCTTTCAAGCTGGAAGGACAGTTGATTTGCTCCATGTGTTGTCGGATGGAGGGGAACAAGCCCTACAAGCAGGCGAGAGAAATTTCAGCCCCTCCAAGCTGGTGGCTATTAAGTGAATCAGTTTCGCAACGCACTGCAAACAAAACACATTGGCCGCCACAATGGGAGAGACCCAGTAGCGTGCCACTGCTGAGCGGAAAGCCTCTTCACGCTGTGTGGGCCATCACTGGGGGAATGTGTGGGACCCTAATGAGTGGCAGGCCTAGGTCACAGCAGTCGTGGTGTGTCCCTCACACGTTTCCGCTTTCCCCTTCCTAGCACTCCCAGGGATTTGGTATGAACCACAGAGGTGACAAAAGAACAGCTGTCCACAATATGTGCTGCTCCCACAGTTGAGTCCAGGGCCGGTCCTAGGACAGCCAAAGAGGGGAAGTTGGCCTAGGCAGGCTGGAAGCAATGAGGAAACTGTGGGATCCAGGCCACCCAGCGACCTCCCAACACTGGAAGTTTCACACAAAATCCTCTCCCTCTCCATGGAACCATTTAAAATACTTCCATGGGCTGAATCTCACTTGCTTCTGTTGTGAAAAGAGAGGGGAGTTCTAAAAACACCCATGGGGACCCACCTGGCCCATTGGCATCAATCAATGGGTAGACAACACCTTGCCACAAAGCAAAGGGCACTAAAGGCATAAGAGAATGTCATGGCAGGGAATGGGGAAGAGAGGAGCATGTTTGGGTAATCCATTGGGAATCCTCCCTTACCAGTAAACGAGAATCATGCAATAAATTGAACTTGATGGGCTCTGCACAGACGATGCACTTTGAAACTCAAGAAAAGGTTCTCATGAGCTTACCCTACATTAAGACCAACCAACTGCCCAGTTGACTCTAAGAAGCGGCATAACTAATTACTCGAGTCAGCTGCAAGCACAAACACCACCATAGCAAGAAAGCAATGTTAATGGACACTAATTACCATCCCACCCCACAATGTACAATCGGAGCAAGACTCCAGCACAAAGTTGCCCAGAAGCAAACTGGCAGGCATCCTCCTTCAACATGACCCATCCACGCAGTCTTCTGATAGGACTCATAAGTCATGGGTCATGTTGAAGGAGGATGCCTGCCAGTTTGCTCTCAAGGAGCTAATGGGGGGGGGGGGAGAGGCCCGACCCGCTAAAATATTCACTTTTTTCATGTTTTCTCCGATTCCTGAAAGACAGCCTCTAAAACACAAATGGTTTGTAGTGACGAAGCTGGGAACATGAACAATTCATTTTTCATCGTGTAACCGTTCTTTCACCCTTTGTATGTTAAATCACTTGATATAATTTTTCATCCAACAACGTTGAAAGTTATTACAGACAGGGTGGTACAACCAACAAGGACTGTCAATAGCTAGGCAGAATGACTGAGGGAGTGTGAATGTTGAATCAGTAGAAGGGTCTGAATGGGTTTGGACCCAGTGAGAAGGGCTCTTCTGCCTTAGACAACCCATGCCCTAGACCTGGGATTGTTGTGCCCACGCCTGTGCCACCCATCTGGGATCCTTCCCTTTCTTGATGGGGAGTGGGACCCGATTTCTCTGTACTGTATTAGTTTTTGCTGCAGGAGAGCCAGCGTGCCTCCTTGGGGTTATCTTTTGGATTACCCACCCACCATCCTTTTGCCAATCTAGCAGTTCGAAAGCAAGACATTGCAAGTAGATAAATAAGGACCACTTTGGTGGGAAGGTTAACAGCGTTCCGTGCGCTCCGGTGTCTAGTCATGCCTGCCACATGACCACGGAAACGTCTGCAAAAGCAGACAGCGCTGGCTCTTCGGCTTTGAAACAGAGATGAGCACTGCACCCTAGAGTCGGATACGACTGGCTTTCAAGCAAGGGAAACCTTTACCTTTACTATCCCTTTGGAAATTTTGTCCTGTCTTTGGTTCTTTCCTCCCCTGGGTTGCTTTTGGTGGAGCTAAAAGAGAGAAATGACAGCATCGAGTGGTAGAAAGGAAAGAAATCTCTACATAGTGCAATAGTTTTGGTTTACAATGGGTTTTTGCTGTTTGTTTAGTTTATTGCGTTAAAGATGTATCTTTTGGTAGTTTGGGTGGACTGTTTTGTTGAATAGTGGTGGTAGTTGTCTGTATTGTTGCCTAGTTTTGGAATAGAGTGATTCTCTGTTTCCTTTCCTCAGCTTTTGGGGTAGGTTTTTTTTTTTTAATAGATGCTTTAGGGCATTTTTGAACTGGTGCCAGAAAACATGAATGGAGGGAAGTGAAACAAAATGCTCTGAGGGAGGCATTCTGTTTAATGTACCATGCAAGGGCCAGTGCATGGAAAGCACAAAGATGAAAGAGGTACCCACCCACCAAAAGAATATAAAATGAAACAAATACAAACATTTCACCATGCTCAACCCTAGTGGAACCTCCCTGAGAGGTGGCAATGATCAAAAACAGTCCTTAAATATCTCACACACCTATGGATAAATGAAATGGATTGATCAATAAGGGATAAGCAACTTGACAATACATAGAATAGACAACTGAACATGGGAAAAACATTTTTCTCTAAAGCAAAAACCACTAGGCAAATATCCACTCTTCTCATAAATATGGATAAGTATTCCCTTTCCTCAAAAATATTGGGGCTTCGTAAGAACTACCTATTTGGAGTGCAGGTTACATGAACATAAGCCAAGTTTGAATGACACATCTGAAGGACATGAAAGTGAAATGACATGTAAATGCATTTGCGAAACACATAACCAAAACCCGTCAGGTACCTTTGGGAGGGAGAGAGCCGGGGCCGTGGGGGGGGGGGGGGGTAGATATGCAGAGCGCCTCGAATGTGCCTGCAGTGGCTCAAGTGGCTAAGACACTGACTGGGAGGCGGAAGGTCAGCAGTTTCATTCCCGAGTACTGGAAGACGGAATGAGCTGCCGTCTTTGTCCCAGCTCCTACCAACCTAGAAGTTCGAAAGCAAGAAACTGCAAGTAGATAAATAGGGACCACTTCGGTGGGAAGGTAACAGCGTGCCTGCCACATGACCATGGAAACGTCTGCAGAAACTGGCAACGCTGACTATTCGGCTTTGAAAGAGAGATGAGCACTGAACCCTAAGAACACATAAGGACATAAGAACAGCCTTTCTGGAACAGACCACAGGAGCCCATGATCCAGTCCAGCTTTCTGTCTCACATAGTGGCTCACCATTGGCTTCAGGGTATTATTCCCAATGAGATGCCTTCACCTGCTTAGGATTCCCTGCTGGAAATGGCATTGAGAGATATCCTGCCTATCTCTCCAACCCAGAGGTTGTCCTTAGGTATCCATTATAATTATAGCCATTGATACCCTTGTCCTCCATGAACTCCATGAACCCTAGAGTTGGATAAGACTGGCTTTTGAGCAAGGGAAACCTTTACCCTTACTTCGGATGTGCCAGAAGAGACCCACCCCAAATTTATTAGAGAAAAGAAAGACAATATAACTCACTTTCAAAGTAATCTACCTAACATCACACAACACCATAATTCAAGAACCCAAATGCTGCTAAACCAAGGGGTGGAAAGATGGCCCAGAAGGCACAGCCCCTTCCTACCGGAGGCACTTTTGAAACCCACCAAGGAGGGCCAACTCTGCCGTAGGTGAGATGCAAGCAAGGGAGGCCAGGGAAATGCAAGCGGCATCCAAGCCAGGAGGAGAGGCGGAAGGCGTGCCAGCCCTAGGAAAGCAAGCGTCCTGAGGGATGGATGCGATGATGTGGGGCCAGAGACGCCAATTCCGAAGCAGCACTGCCACCTAGAGGTGTGATGGGGAATGGCTTCCAAGGGGTGTCCAGCAGGGCCTGGGAGGTCTCTTCCTGGTCGTTGCCCAAGAGGGAGGGAACGAGAAAGGGAGAGTCAACCAGCCCTTCTTCACCTCCTGCTGCTGCTGGATCCCATCTGGGGAGGGAGCCTCCCTGCACCTGCCCTTGAGAAAAGAGACAGAAGAACCAGGACAGGAGAGGACAGTGTAAGACTAAAGCCCTCCCCACCTCTATGAGGAAGCTGGTCAGCCCCTTCTGTCTTTGGGTAGAAGACACCAGGGCCCTATGAAACAACCAAAAATATAAAATAGGTATGATCATACCTGCAGTGGAAGACATTTTTTTTTAAAGGGTGTCAGAATTTAAGAGTCCCAAAGATCTCTCCAAGTGACAGAAGAAGAGCATGGAGCCAAACAACACGCATCACTGAAAGAAAGTGTGAGCACTTCTTTCACACCCTTCTCGCCTTTTTATTACCTGCAGGAAGACCTACTTCCACCAGGTAAAGACTTCCTCGTCTGCTGTTGCTGGTACAGTTACATGCGGTGCATGGCTTAGTGACTTGCAAAAAGTCCTGTCAGGTTTTGCAAACTAAGGTCTGGGGGGGGGGGGCTCCTTTATTCAGTGAACCCACCCCATGCTAGAAGTCCCTCTTTTCCTATTGCCTTCACTTTGTCTACTTTAATTTTACTGTATTTTATTTATTTATTATACTTACACCCCGCCCATCTAGGAGATTTTCCTGCTCTGGGCAGCTAACAACACAAAACTCATGCATTAAAAACAGTCACGCCTTTAAAAAAATTACATATAGACAGACAGACACACACACCCACACACCAGAAACAAAAAACCCTAAAAGAAAATCCTACTGGCGATGGAGAGAGACAAAATAAAATCCCTTTTGCTTTCAAACTGCTAGGTTGGCAAGAGCTGGCACAGAGAGAGGAACTCATTCCATCATGCTACACTTGGGTCTTGAACTGCTGACCTTCCGGTCGTCAAGCTCAGCGTCTTAAGCACATCGCTTCTCCCTCTCCTCCTCCTTCCTCCAGCCACCAGCAGCTTCACCTGGAACAGGTTGTTCATTGGCACCTCACCCACCCCAAGACCTGTCATTCCTTCCACTGCTAGGTTTCCTTTCACTTGCTGACCTTTATTCCTTTTGACCACCTTCTCTTTTTCGGAAGGTATGTGTGTGGGGGGGTGGCCAGAAGGGCCTCTCTGCTCCCGCACTCTCATCCGACAGGGACCCGTCAGTTGCCTCTAGGAAGCCCACCAGCTGAGCATGAGGGTCCAGAAGCATCTTCTGGCCAAGGCTAGCCCGCAACTGGCATGCCGAGCGAGACCTCTTGTCCCGAGACTGGAGATCATGTATACCCCACGCGTCATCTTGCTCCCCACAAATTTTGTCTAACTGCCTTTTCATTGGTGTGCAAGCTGGTGCTCTTGAGGAAAAACAGGATAGAAACATTTTAAGTAAGCCACAAAGTAGAAACTCAGGATTCTACCCGAATGACTCAGATGCCATGGAGAGGAAGTCACCCCATGGGCTTATCAGGCTTAACCATGCACTCAAGGAGCTAAACAGACCAGAAACCTTTGTTCGGTGGTTTTCTGGCTGCCTCCTCCCCACCCGGCAGCTGGCAGCCTCTAGCATGCCACACCCCAACACGGCATTAGACAACGGATCCAGGGTTTGTTCCATTCCTCTTTCTCTGGCCCAGCACCCATTTGCCACTAGACGACCCTGTGGATGTGACCAGGCGGCTGCACTGCTCAGGACATCCGGCTCATGCGTTCCTCAGTTGCTGGTTTGCCCACACTCGGCCCCCGCAAATGTTCAAGGAGACTCACACTCTTTATGGCATGGTAACTACTTCACTATCTTTACGATTTCTACAGGGGAAAAGCTACCCAGGAGTAACAGCAGAGAAGAGCATTACAAAATTGGAAGGCACAGCTACACTTGCCTTCTTTTTCAGACTGATGTTTGTGTAACATTTGAATACTGAGGGCACCTATAAAAATGTACTTCTTTTTCTTCTTATTTCGTGTCCAGATCACACTCTGGACTGCCAAAATGAAACCACTTTCTTGGCTTTGTCATTGGCCAAACTTACGTCCTCAACAGTGCATGTTTCTGGCAGTCATAGGCAGAACAGTCAATGAGCCAATGGATTCTGTATCTCGCCATAGCCACACGGCATGATGTTGTCCACCAGCAGCCCATACTTGAGCCTGTTGGTCTTGCCTTTAGGGACTTCAACCCTCAGCCTATTCAGGGTCATCCAAGTGACATGTAGGGGAGGTCGAGATCCTCAGCCACACCCTCCTTTAATGATGTTCCTTACCCAATAAGCTCCTTTTTTCTCCATCTTCTCATTTGGTTTTGCTCCTCAAGAACGTTTGTTCTTGTATAAAATACAAATGAAACAGCAAAACAAAAGTAAAAACAACCAAAAAAAGACAAAAGCTTTAAAGCCGGGGTTCCCAACCTTTTCAAGACAGGGGCCAGGTCACGTTTTCTCAGTCAGCTTTGAGGGCCAGATAGCCATTTTGCCCTGCCTGCATGATGGGGGTGGCCATTTTGTCCCAACAGATTCAAAGGGGTGGCCATTTTGTTTCTCAAATGCCCTTGAATGGGGGGGGCACATGACATGGTGCTGTGGCCCAGATCCGGCCCATGGGCCTTAGGTTGGGAACCCCCGCTTTAAAGACTACTATATATACTCGAGGATAAGCCAAGTTTTTAGCTCCAAAAATGAGCCCAAAAAAGGAGACTCTGCTTATACTTGGGTCAATGACCACGAGAGTCCCAAGACCACACTGGATTGAGATGTGCCAACAATTTAATTAATTTTACCATATTTTCATGTATTCTAATTATTGAAACTGACTAGCAGCTGCTGCATTTCCCACCCTCGGCTTATACATGGGTCAATCTATTTTCCTAGGTTGTCAGGTCACAATTCGTTACCTCGGCTTATATTCGGGTTGGGTTATACTCGAGTATATACGGTAACTGCCCTGTTTTAATGCAAGTTTTCATGGCTCAAGTCCACTTCTTCAGACAGATTTGGTCCATAACCGTTCACATTAAAATATGGCAGGTAGTTTTTAAGTTCCAACAGCATTTTTGTCTTTTTGCTTTGTTTCTTTTCAGATATATCCGCACAGATTAACATGGCTACCTCTCTGAAAGACAGCAGTATGGACAGCTCGGTAGATTAGAGCACCTGGCTGCAGAGCCAGGGAGAGGGCCACCTGAATGCCCACCTTGCCTCCACAGAGAGAGAGAGGGGGGGGGCAGGCAAGGGCCCTGTCCCTGTGCGCCTTTGGGCACGCCACCAAGTCCCAGAGTACCACCAACCACTTTTGAGTAGTTTTATGCCAGGAAGACTCTGTAAAGACAGGTTGCCATAAGGTAGAACTAGGGTGGATACAACTCAATGGTTTTTTTTAATTTTTAAATCAGATTTTTAAATACACGATTTTTAAATAACATGTTTTTTGAGGGGGAAACCCTACGTAAGGAACATTATTGTCCAAAGTTCTTCATCCTGAAATAAGGATTGGTTTTTAATTCTGTAAGATGAGGCTGTGCCTTAGGTTAAGGTTAACCTAAGGTACAAACTGACAAAAGAAATTTAGAGAATAAGGCAAGCAGCATGGGCAGCTTTTAACAGCATAAAGGATGTGCATAGAGAAGCAAAAACGAGAAACTTATGGGCTGAACTTGTCAACACCACCATTATGCCTGCTTTATTATATGGCAGTGAAACATGGGCACCTACAAAAGCTGACATAAAAGAAAATGATGTAACACAAAGAGCAATCGAGTGAAGGATGCTACACATACAATGGAGAACTGGGTATAAAGATCAGGTGCAAAGCAAGCACCAACATTGATTGAGTTTGCAAGACATCGGTGGGCCGGGCATGTGGGCCGCTTCAAAGATGGCAGGTGGATGAAAGCTGTCACAGAGTGGATACTATTTGACATAAAGCCACCACTAGGAAGGCCAGCAACCAGATGGGAAGACCAGTTCAGGGCAAAGTTCCTGAGGCCCTCAATGAGACTGGCACAGAATTGGAAACAGTGGAAGATGATGTTTCGATCCGCCACATCAACCAGACTTGTAACATGGAGTAATCAAATAAGTACCATGAGGCCATATAGTCATGCAGGGTTTTTAAGTTTTCTGGTAAATGAATGCCATTAATGTCTTGCTCTTTCAGGGGTGACTTTTTGTAAGATTAGCAGGCTATTTTTCTGTCTAGATTATATTATCACAAACACCTGGTATTATGCTGCTCAAAACTGTGAATTTGTGTCTGCAAAGATCACATGTTTGTTCTTCACAGCAAAAAAAGTTATAAAATAAACATATAGAGTTGAGAAAAAGACCCTAAACCCTTTGCCCCTTTGCAAATCTATGTACAGTGGTACCTCGCTTTAGAAATGCTTCAGATAACTTACTTGATTGATTGATTGATTGATTGATTGATTGATTGATTGATTGATTGAAATTTCTAGGCCGCCCAATCAGGCGAACCCAACTCAGGGCGGCTCACAACAAGATTAAAACATACATATTAAAAACAGTAAGTAATTTTCGCTTTACGAATGAAAATCCATTGAAAATAAAGTCTTGCTTTACAAATTTTTCAGAACAGATTAATTGGTTTTCAATGCATTCCTATGAGAAACCGTGTTTTGCTTTATGAATTTTTTTGTAATAGGAAATGTCCCATGGAATGCATTAAATACGTAAAGTGAGGTACCACTGTACACAGAATCAACCTCTCAAGTGCTAAGTTTTTTTTAAAAAAAAATCAGTAAATAAAAGCAGACTGTTGGGCGTGCAACAGATCTGCACAAGAAGCTAAGTGTAAAGAGGGAGGAACAAACTGCAAAAATGAAAGTGAAATCTTTTGAGCAGAACTCGCCACAAGTCTATGGATCTTTTCCTGTAGCCTGAGTCTTATCTTATTATTCTATATTATTATCAAATTATTGTTCTACCGATGGGTAAGTCAGGCGCACACATGCAAAATGCAAGCACTGCAACAAAGAATGCAAGGCCGAGTGGCTTGGATGAAAAATGTCATGAGAAGTACTGTGATGAAAATGGCAAAAGGAACATGTTTGAATAGGTAGGATCTTTAGGCTGGCAAACATTTTGATTTCATCATATCTCTTAACAACTGCCTTGAGAAACTGTCATGTTTGAACAAATGATATTTGTTGTTATTATTATTCTTACTGCATGTTACTGTCCATTTCATACAGTTATAAATAAATGAAGTGTTGAAACACGAGAATATTCCTTATGGGGACAGTACTGGGTGGCAGTGAATGCAATGTATAATACTAAATAAGCAGAACGGTATCTTCATCAGGGGCCGTATCCATTCCGGATATTGGCTATCATCATGGCGATAGTTTTCTTGTTCTTAACTTCTCAGACCAGTGTCTTCCGAGGACATGCCACATGCCACACCAGTCTCTCAGGTTCTTTAGCCACGAAGTCCGTCTATGCCCAGGGCTTCCTCTCTTCCCTTGCAGAGCAAGTTGGAGAAGTCTATACTTTATGTTGTTCCTCAAGATATGGCCAAGGTATCGGAGCTTTCTTTGCTTAATGGTCTAAAAAAGAGTTCTTGTTCTTTATCCATCCAGCACAATACATTAGTCACATGGTCAACCCATTTGTTTAGAGAAATCCATCATCATAAATAAAATAAAAAATAGGATGCCTGCCCCACGGTTTCTTCGGCTCCTGCACCCCTCTCTTTTTAGGGGTGGGTTCTTATTGCTGGTTTTTATCTGTTTTTATCTGTTTTTACCCACTGTGAACCGCCCGGAGTCGGCTTTGGCTGAGTGGGCGGTATAGAAATTTAACAATAAATAAATAAATCATCATAAAGGATTCTGGAAATTATCCACCTTTGAGATCATCACCATCCTCCTGTTCCACAGTTACAGAGTTATCTGTCCAGAATAGTGTTTCAGTCACATCATATATATCACACACCCACAGAATATCACCTAAAAGGAAAAAGCTGACCATCCAGGAACCACCATAGACAAGTTTGTGATAACAACTAACAGATTAGAAAAAGAGTTGACGGAAGGGGAAAAATATCCAGGCTGTTTATATAACAAACTCTTCTTTCCGTCTGAATGGAAACCCAAACTTCATTAATATGATTCAGTCACTGAGACCAAGATACAGCCCACCCAGCAGAGCAAATGTAGCAGGAAACCTGTAGGAAATATTGTATGGAAGAGAACTGGAACAACAACTCTAGAGCAGGGATCCGCTACCTTTTTTGCACCATGGACCTGTTTCATGCTAAACTGTTTTTCCACAGACCGGTAAGCTCAAAAACAAGGAGGAAGGGCCCAGCCGCCTGACAGGCACACCGTTCGACTCAGGCAGTGAAGTATCACGCTGCACACAGGCGGGGGGGGGGGTGGGGGAGCTCTACCATAGTCAAGCAATGTGGAGGAGGGGCCTGGCCACCTGCCTATCTGCTGTGTATGAAGCCCATGCTCTTACTCCGTTCACCGGGAAGACCCGGCAGAGCACATTGAGGCCAGAGGGCTGCCATTGGGGCTTCCAGTGCCACCACTCACCCCCGTGGCCTGGTTCTGGACAGCCTGTGGCCCTGTACCGGTAGTTGGGGACCCCTGCTCTAGTGGATAAAATTGTTAACCTAAGTCTTAATGGGTGAAGTAATGTCTGCAACGATCCTATTGCATGTGCTTGTATAACATCAGAAGGAGGGAATGCCTTCCTCGCAGATGGAACTGATGTGTCAGGAACTGCGCACACAGCAAAATACTCGCAAGAAGTGGCAGCTAAAGCTATAAAATGTGAACAACAATTCAGATGTCTAGCCTGCAGTTTGAAAAGTTGTTCTCCTGTGAATGAAACCTCCATCAAATAGGAAATATTAAGAATGAGTCTTTACGTAAAAAACCATGATTTAAATTTAGTCTTTTTCAATAGCCAATTTGGCTCCCTTAAGCAGCAGCACTTGCTTGGAATAGGGTTTTTTGTGCACAGAAGTTAGGAAGAAAACCTGTATTTCTAGAGGAAAGTCAGTTCTTCTCATTCAGAGGAGTCAGTCACTCTTCCCACCAAGTGAGTCACCAGGAATGGGCGGAAGGCTATTTTGAATAACATCCTTGCTCTTGCTGACTTATCCAGTTCCACCCACTTACTGTATCTGCAACTTCAGCTGCAATAAATTACCATCACTGCAGCTGCAGCAGCAGCAGCACAGAGATTTGGGGATCCCTTCTGTAAACTTATCTGATTACATTAATGCAAGGGGTTTGAAGGCCAACAGCCACAGTGGCAGAAACAAAACTGACAAAGAGTGGGAAGCTTTAAAAATTACTTCCATAACTTGCAAAAATTAAATAAAAAATAGTTCCCCTTGGTTTTCTGGTAGACAGATGGCTCTTAAGCACTCTGCCACTGCTGCTGCTGCTTCCATGTCTAGGCCAGACGCAAAACTGCCAAAATGAAGCCACATGCTTCACTGCTCATAAACCAGACCATGGCTTCGCTCGCTCTAATAGCTAGGAAAAGCTTCAAGTACTACAACCACAGAACCAACACCCTTGGGAGATGATGAGCACTCCAACGCTGGAGGCAATGAAGAAGAAGAAAAATATAGATAGTTCTCTAGGACCATCTAGCTTGCCTGAAGTCACACCGGCTGCTTCCTCCTCTCCTAGGAGATAAAATGGGAAATCGGAATCCTAGCTCAGGTGCTCCCACTCAATGGATATCCAGGCCGGTCATTGTAAGTTGTACCCATCAGAATTTAAACCTCAAACATATTGCTCCTACCAAGAGCTACAACAAAAGACTGGCAGTTATTCTCTTACCCAGGACAAATAATGATAGCTTTTATGTGCAGATGCCCTAGAAAACTTGCCACTTCCGACTCTGGGGACATGGAAGTATATAAAGAAGTGATAGGCGGCCTTTCTGCGAGTCTATGAAGTACTTGTTGGTGAGCTGACACTCTATGAAAGCATAGACCAAATGCCCTCTAAGGAGCTTGGGAGGAAGAGCATTGCAAAAAAGGAGGCCGGGGGGGGGGGGGGTGGGGGTGGGGATGGAGTGGTGATGCCAGCTGGGCTTGGACCTTGTTATGTTCACCTCACACTGAATGAAGCCCTTGTTCTGACAGGTTCCTCCTGCAGAGGAGTCTAGACATGGACACAGTTGGCATTTCCTCCTTGGTCCCTTCCACCAACGCAGAGCTCACCAAGCCAATGCAGGAAAGGAAACAGCAGCCCCAACCTAATCCATCAGAGAACATAGCAAAAGGAGAATGCCTAACGTTCACACAGCTGGGTAGGGCCAAGGCCAAACCATCTACCTTAGAGACCGCATCGTCCCAAGAGTGACTGCCCGTCCAACCAGAGCGGACCGGAGAGGCTCTCTGGTGGTGCCATCAACGAGGGGTGCACATTTGTCTAGCACCCGAAGGAGGGCCTTCTCCGTGTCCGCACCAACCCTCTGGAACCTCCTACCAACAGATCTAAGACTTCAAAGTGAATTGCTGCCCTTCAGGAAAGGAGTAAAGACCTGGCTGGCAGGGCAGGTGTGGGGCCCGAACGGGACTATGGCCCCCGCCGGCTGGCTTTTATAAGACTCTCTCTCTTTCCCTCTGTGTGGTAGGTGGGACGGGTGAGTGGGATATGGGTTTTAAATGGGGGTGGATGTCGGATTTTTCTTTATTGGGTGGGTTTTTTATTGGGTGGGTTTTATAAGGTTTTATAATGTTTTTATGTATTTTTTGGAGTTGTTGTAATGCCGCCCTGAGTCGGGTTCTGCCTGAGTGGGCGGCATTTACAAATGTGAATGATAAATAAAATAAATAAATAAATAAATCTCCTCTGCTTTTCGCCTGCGCTCATGGCCAATGATGGCAAGGCTATTCTTTAACAGCCTCTGAAACAAGAATGCAGCACAGGCAAAAAATGATTCAAAGAGTTTGGGATGAGGATCAGGTTTTTCTGACAACCAGGTAAACGCATGACTGAGGTGTTTCAACCTTACAAAATTCCCATACAGTATAAGCATACACACAAGGATAACCAATCACAGAACTTGAGACCTGAATGGGAACCCTGTTCTCTGTTTGTTGCAGGAAATATGCTCTCCCTTTATTTGAGAATGACCCAGGTATGAAAACCAGGCATCTCTATTGTTTATGTGGATTTTTAGTCACTTTCTTAAGGCAACAGTTTCGCAAAACAAAAAATAAGTTGTTATTATTATTATTATTATTATTATTATTATTATTATTATTATTATTATTATTATTATTATTATTATTATTATTATTAAATAATAATAATAATAATAATAATAATAATAATAATAATAATAATAATAATAATAATAATAATAATAATAATAATAATAATAATAATAATTTATATCCCGCACTTTCTCAGCCAAAGTTGACTCAAGGCGGCCATTACAACAAATATATACCATACAAACAATAATACAGTAGTAAAGAAGCAAAAAGTCAATTCAGTACAATTCAAAAAGCAATTTAACAAAGTCAAATTACAACACAAAATATCACACCAGAAATAAACCCAATAATAATGAATAATGAATAACAAAATAAACAGGAGCAATGAAAGATTTGAAGATATAACAGCTGCATTGGCAATCATAATACAGTATTTGGAGAAGGTGCTGCACTTAGCATTTATATATTTCTGCTGAAGACAATAATAAAGAGGAAGATCAGTATCTCAATTGATAAATAAACACCAGTAAAGATAAGCAGGAAAGAAACCTATATCAGAGCCGTCATAGAAATCTTGTCTTCTGTGCATCCCAAGCCAGTTGAAAAGTTGATTTTAAGCCACGCTTTTGTTAACAATCTGGAATAGAAAGGAAGTTGGCTCAAGCGTTATTGGAAATGTTCAAGAGGGCAAAGAAAAGAACCATGAACTCATGCCACCCATGGCATGTAATGAGATCTGAGCCTGCTCAAAATTATGCAACAGAAAACCGCTCCAAAAGCAAACATCCAACAGACTCTAGAATCCACATCAGCAAAGGATTGCAAGACGACATTTGTAAAGTATGGCAGGCACTTGGCCTCAAGCCGTTAAGTTGACAACTCTCTAGAATGTTTTGGAATAAAACTTTTTTTGAATCAAATCCACTTCATCCTTGATGCACAAAAACTCACATTAAAATATAACAGTTAGTCTTTAAAGTGCATTTTTGTTTTTATTCTTTGATAGGCCTGAACTCTCTAGAACTATCAAAGAACAGGGACATGTTCTATAAATACCTTGGAAGGAGCTGTCAAAACGCAAGTAGCAAGCACTTAACAATTAAAGGGTCCAATGCACCACAGTGTCACGCGGCATCTCTTGGAAATGAAACAGGGACAGCCGGCCCAGGCCTTGAAATGCAAAAAACGTATGGCAGAACCCTAAATGTAACACATGGAGATGTTAATACAATAAATCAGAACAACCTGGCTTACAGCTCAACCTCTGCCTGACTCCAGCTCAAAGAAAACAGCTGACGGATGGATGAGTTAAGTCTAGAAATTATGGAAGAGATAGTATTGGACATTTACCTCAGCAAACTTATGGCATAATCAATAGCAACAACAACCCAGCGTGCTTTAGATTAAAATAGTATAGTGGTCAACATACTTTTTCTCCTTGGATGTATGGAGAGGGACCAAGGAGACCTAAGCTCAGGGGTTTCATGGTGCTTACACCAAATGCCATAGGATTCTGAACAGACTTCTCTGACTCGATGTCTGTGGCTCTGTAAGACCAGGATCTTTCTCTCCAGTCTCCAACTTCTCATTCTTGGTCTCCTTTACCTGAGGCAACTACTGTCATTCTGTCTATCAGGCACAAAGCCTTGGCTTTCTCTCTGTGCATCACATGCCTCTGGATGACTATAACATGAGCACTATGTGCCTAAAAAGTACCGTTAATTAAAGAAAGGAAATGGCATCCCAAGGCATTGTAGAAGACACACCTGTACGAGGAAGCTGAAAAATCATCAGAGGAGGAAAAGGAAAATGTCACCCATTGTCACAGCTGAAAGAAATTGGGCTGACACGATAATTGAGATTTTCAGTTTTCTTTCTTTTCCTCTACTTTAGTCACTAAACTGCCTAAACAGTAGTTGTGAGCTTTCCATTAGCCACACTTTGAGTGACTATCAGAATATTAAAATCCCTCCCTCCTGAGGCTCCCAAAGCAACCCTGAAGGAATGTCAGAAGGGGGAAAGGGAATAAAACTTTAAATTAAAGGTTAAGATCCATGGCTGATGACATCGCCATCATCATCATCATCATCATCCACAACTATACACCTCTGCCAACAGGACTCCAGCCAGTGTATAATGCCTCTGAAATGCTAGATCTGTCACTCAGCTTGCTTACAAAAATAATATCCAGGTAGCCACTGTTTCAGATGTGTGTCCAACCACACATGTTACTTTCCCATTAAGAAACCTAACACTGATCAACTGAACGAGGAGTTATGGGTTTGTTTGTTTTTCATTTCATGACAACGAGAAGCAGCATTATGGTGAGTAAGAAGGAAAAGGTGAGAAAGAGTTAGGCGTCAACAGGCACGAGGGAAATACATCCAGAACGAAAATGTTGTCGCTTATGTTACAAACAAATAAGATGCTTCTCTGATGGGACGTGACAGAAAATTAAAGTATGGCTCTCATGTCTGATGCTCACAAGGAAACAGAGCTCCCTTGTTCCTGGAAAGATCACTCACCCCCTTGGGATTGATTCACTAGGCAACAAGCAGGGTCCTCAAAGCCAAGAGGCAGCCCAGTGTTTGCTCCCAGGTCAAGTGATGCTCCTGTGGAATGGACCACGAAGGAGCAAGGCGTCTTGGCCGCAGGCATCTTGGGAAGGGGAGGTTCAGGTCTGCAAAGCTCCTGGATGACTGTAAGAAGAGCAAGAAGGCTGCGTGTTGAAGGATGTGTCGGGGCCACAGACAGAGAGACAGGGCAAAGCACACACCCCAGGAAGGGGTTTCCAGAAGAGGCATCCGAGGGACAAGGACAGGCAGGTCTTGACACATGGCTGTCCCAAAGCAGAAATGTCATTACCGTAGCTTCCCAGATTAATCCCCCCTGCACTGTCAAGGTAAAAGTCTCCCTTGCTCGAAAGCCAGTCGTGTCTGACTCTAGGAGTCCATGCTCATCCCCGTTTACAGCCAAAAAGCCACCACTCTCTGCATCTGAAGACATTTCCATGGTCATGTGGTAGGCATCGTGACGAGACACCTGAGCACATGGTACACTGTTCCCTTTCCCACCAAAGCACTACCTATTCATCTCCTTGCAATTTCTTGCTCTTCAACTACTAGGTTGGCAGGGGCTGGGACAGACGACGGGAGCTCACTCCACCAAGGCAGCCGGACTGATGGCCATGCTCCGGATCTTAACCACTTAAGGCCCCCGCAGCCCACACCTGCACTGTAAGGAGACCCAAAGGCCTGGCCAAGAGGTTGCCAGGGAATGTCAAATTCAGGGACTCGGGAGGTCAAAGGTCAAGGCAGCCTCAGGGAGACCCTAGGATCGCCCCCCTCCCTTGAAGTGACCAGGGGGGGGGGTTCCCCAAAAGGGTCTGGATCAGCGGGAAAAGAGAAGCATCACTCTAGGGGTGGGGAGGGGTTGTCCTGCGACCCCCCAACCCCGAAGAAGAGGTATTTGGGGGGGGGGGCAGGCGAACGTCGCCTTCTCTCCCCCCCCTCCCCGACCCATTTACTCTTCGGGGCCGAGGGGGTTCAGCCTGGGGCGAGGAGGGTCAGGGCGGGTCTTTCCGGGACCCCCGCCCCGAACCCGGCCAGGTTGCCCAGGCAACTGGTCTCCCGGGGAGGGGCCCGAGCGGGGCAGCGGGGGGGGGGGATGTTACCTGAGGGTGGGTCCGAGGCAGGCCGTGTCGGTGCTGTCCACCTCGCGCAGGATCCGCTCGTGCTCGGCCGCCGCCTCCAGGCTCTTCTCCGGCTCCGCCATCCCGGGCTCGCTGCCTGCCCAGCCCGCCCGTCGGGACGCACAGGCAGGCTAGGCAAGGCTACTAGGCCGCGCCCCCCTGGGCCAGCCGTAGCAATGGCAACGGCAACGGCCGCGCCCCGCCGCAGCGCCTGCCGGGAAGCGTAGTCCTCCTGATCAGGAGACCGGAAAGACGGCCCCGGACCCAACTTCCGGAAAAACCTGCGGGGCTTTTCTCCTCCCCCCCTCCCTCTGGCCGCTCTAGCCGCCGACATCTCCGCTTCCCAGCTGTCAAAGGGCGGCTCGGGCGGCCTTTGGACTGAATTCAGATTTTACAGAACAAAGACATTTTGTTCATCTTTTCTTATCAATATTGTTTTATTAACGTTAAAATCAACTTATAATTTTCATTATTTTTTAAAAAAATATTAAGTGCATAATTAGATTTTTGCAAAATAACGTACATCTTAAAGTATATTTTAAGACGCTGACTGGGAGGCCAGCAGTTCGATTCCCAAGTACTGCAGGACGGAATGAGCTCCCGTCTTTGTCCCAGCTCCTACCAATCTAGCAGTTCAAAAGCAAGACATTGCAAGTAGATAAATAGGGACCACTTCGGTGGGAAGGTAACAGCGTTCCGTGCGCTCCGGTGTCTAGTCATGCCTGCCAGATGAACACGGAAACGTCTGCAGAAGCAGATAGCGCTGGCTCTTCAGCTTTGAAACAGAGTTGAGCACTGAACCCTAGAGTCAGATACGACTGGCTTTCGAGCAAGGGAAACCTTTAAAGTATATCTAATTGAAATGTCTTGACTGTGGCTTTTATTTGATTGCAGCTCAACTAATGGTGCCCTTCCAACAGGAAAAGGTTCCCCACCCCTGGTCTAGTCAGTTGTGCTGCCAGTTATCCAGAGTTCCCCCTTTTCTTGCGCTGCTGTGCATTTCCTTGCAAATAACCCCACACACCCCCACACCCCAAAAAAAGAGGAAAATTGCTTCCAAGGAAGCAGAGTTTTGTTAAGCCCTGGCCATCAGCCGCCAATCATCCTCCAAGCAGCCGCTTCAGGATCTCAGCAAAGCAGAGGCAAGAATGAGAACATGTAGACAAAAGCTAGGCTCAAAGGATGCAAACTACAGGACTTTACTGATGTGTGTGTGGGGGGGGTGTGGGGTGTGTGCCAATTGGTTCTATGTTGGTTTGCTCCCAGCTTGACCATGAGGAATTCACCGTATGACTCAATGCTAGGGATCATTAGGAAGGGTATAGAAAATAAGTCAGCAAGTGTCATTTTGCCTCTTTATAAATCTGTGTGAGACAGAAGGCTGGACTGGATGGGCTCCTGTGGCCTGTAATCCAGCAAGGCTGTTCTTATGACTGGCAAACGCTTTGTCTACATCAGGAGTGCCCAAACTTTTTGGGCCACAGGCCGGTCATGTGGTTCCTCCCAACCAGAAGCAGAAGTAAAATGTGCATGTCTGTGCACGGAATGTGCCCCCACATTTGCAGAACACTGTCGTAAATGATACACAGCTGTCATAAATGCATTTAGAACAGCCGCGGGTCATTTACGGCAGCACGCGGGCATGTTCTGCGCACACACATGCACATTTTACTTCCAGGAGCGGCAAGGGTGATGCAGGCCGGATTAATTGGTGCTGTGGCCTGGATCCGGTGTGCGGGCCATAGTTTGGGTACCCCGGGTCTACTTGGACAAAAACAATGGATTCTGTACTGCCTGAGGAGCAACCTGGTGTCACCCCATGTGAAGCTGATTCTTTTAGTTTGTCATTCACAGTCCTTGCATTTTACTTTAACTACAGGTCCTGCAGCCACAGAAAATAAAGAGAAGCTTGAAATAATATACTGGACAGCTATATAGAACATACAGTCATAGAACTGTAAAGCTTGAAGGGGACCCCAAGGGCCATCAGCCCACCCACACCCACCAAAGCAGGAGACCCACAACTAAAACCTCCCTGGTGGGTGGACAGCTAACCTCAGTAGAAACACACACACACACACACGCGCGCAGCAGAGGAGAGTGGACCACCCTGACCTAAGGCAGTCCATCCACCTGTCAAAGACCAACAGCTGTCGAGAAGTTCTTAATGTTCCGTTGAAATCACTCCTAGAGTTTGGATCCATTGCTTTGAGTTGGGCCCTCTGGAGCTGGACATGACACACCTTTCGCATCTCCCAAGGGAAAGCATTTCAGGAAGAGTCTTGTCTCCCCACAAAGTGTACCTGCAATGGGGCCAAGAGAAGGGCCTCCTCTAGAGATCGTAAGAGCTTAGAAGGCTCATATGAGGAGATGGAGTCCTTCAGACAGACAGCCAGGGCCCGGGCTTTATAGGTAATGACCAGCACTGTGAATTGGGCCCAGCTGGCCAGGGAAGTTGTTGCAGGAGGGGCTCTCTGTAACTGGCCCCACTGTGCGGTCTGACTGCAGTACAGAGGTACCTCATACAACTGTTTTAATCCGTTCCACAAGGCTCGTTGTTGTACGAAACAATTGCTACATGATGCACGCATCGTATAGCGATTTTCCCTATGATGCATCGTACAAAGATTTTTTTCGCTAAGTGGTTTTTCCCATTGAAAATTGTTGTACAATTTTTTTCCATAGGGAAAATTGTCATGCAGGACACCATTTCCCCGCAAAACCTAATTGTTATACCATTCTGTTGCTATACAGGGCGATTGTTGTGTGAGGTTCTACTGTATTTTGAACCAATTGAAGCTTCCGAAGCATCTTCAAAGGTAGCCCAATGTAGACACATGACAGGAATCCAAGTGGGATGTAAATAAGGCATGTCTCACTGTAGTCAAATCAAGCTTCTCAAGGAATAGGAGACAGTTAAGACTCCTTATTAATGTTTGGAAGTTTTCCCAACTCTTTTAATGAGTGCTTTAAACTAATGCAAAGCCACCATTCTGAGTCATCATGACCTTTTATGGTTCTTGTGAGCATGTTACTCTACATTATATGCTGCAGTTAAATTTCCTTTATTACAGATTAACATGCATCAATTTACCAATTCTGAGAATCCTTTGAAAGCCTGTACTGTATATCACTAGTGGTCTTATGATTGCTAAATTTTCCAATATACACAAATTAAATTGTCCTTTCTGCATCATGGGACTGCAGTGGCTCAAGTCGCTAAGACACTGACTAGGAAGCGGAAGATCAGCAGTTCGATTCCCGAGTACTGCAGGACGGAAATGAGCTCCCGTCTTCATCCCGGCTCCTGCCAACCTAGCAGTTCGAAAGCAAGAAATTGCAAGTAGATAAATAGGGAGCACTTCGGTGGGAAGGTAACAGCATTCCGTGTGCTACGGTGTCTAGTCATGCCTGCCACATGACCACGGAAACATCTGCAGAAGCACTGAGCAGACAGCACTGGCTCTTTGAAACAGAGATGAGCACTGCACCCTAGAGTCGGATACGACTGGCTTTTGAGCAAGGGAAACCTTTACCTTTACCTTCTGCATCATCTAATGAGCCACAATAACACAGGCATTGTTCATGGGAGTTCATCCAAGGAGTATTGGGGGGGGGGGGGGAATCAATGCACTCTCTTTGAGAATTTGCCACCTCCAACAGCAGAGCAAACCCGCTCCGCTGTGTCTGTTATGCTGCAGCTTGCATGCCCAGGAGCAGAAATGCAGGCAAAGTGTGCGTTGGCAGCATCTCCTTCTCAAAATCTTCAGGCAAGGTCTATGCATGGAATGGTTGTGCTGAAGCCCGGATTCCTTGGCATTCTGCTCCTGGTCTCGGGGGCTTCCAACAGCCCTGAGCCCGTTAGCGGGTGGAAGATCATGGAGTGAGAAGCAAAGCTAAGAGCACCACCTCTGAGGCATCTGATCAGCCTTGGGACACTTTATCCTGGGCTGACTAAATAACTCCCACCACCCCCACCACCCCCTCCTGCTTCCCCTCATCCAACTGGGGTGATCACCCCAAGGAAAGTCTGAATGCCTAGGGCAGACCCCCTGCCAAACACTGGGAGGCAGGCTCTGCACTCTCTAGGATTCTGCACTGCCTGGGTGTGCAAATGCATCTTTGGACTTAAACATGCAAGGGCATGAGCCAACCTGTTTCACATGCCGCATATAAGGAGCCCTGTCTGTAGTGTGAGAAAGGAAGACTTTGTCAAGATGTGAACTTGGGTGTGTAAAACGAAGGCAGGTGGGGGAATCACGTGAAAAGACTGCAAGAGACAGAGCCCGCACGTCCTCTTTTGCTCCAAAGTCAACGGGCCTCCCACACGTCTGCCCAAGTGGAAATGCTCCTTCTGTCCTGCCCACTCCCAACTGTTTGCTCGCATGAGTAACAGAGACGGTCCATTGCTTCTCTATCAGTCCACTAGTAGTTGTCTCACAGACTACTCCCCAGCTCTGAGATCCCCATCCTGAGACCGAGATTAACAGCAGACTTGACCCAATGCCCGGCCTTCCCTCCTTCTCCTCCTCTCCATTCACCCACCCCATTTACATCACCCAGACAGTTGAAGAAGTCTGAGGAAATCAGATGCTGGCGCCTGCATAATGGAGCTGTTTGTATGAATGTTTCTGGATGGCAAAACATGGCTCCCATTTAAAAGAGAGGGAGGGAGAGGGATGTGTGACCAAGTCTTGATTTTGGGTGCCACAATTCTACATCCTTCATGCCGCACAGGTTGCTTTCTCATACCAAGGGCCCACCTGCATCTCAGCTAGTTTGGCAATGCTATGCATGGAATGCTCTTCTGCGCATGTCACAGGCAAGGATTTTAGTGTGGTTGGCCCCTCTGTGCTGCCCAACTCCCTCCCTCCCTCCCTCCCTCTTGAGATGTGCTTGCCGCCACCTCTCCAGAGTCCTTGCTGGACTTCCTAGCCTATTTCCCATTAGGGATTGCTCATCTTTCTTCGTTCACCAAAGCCATCCACCAGAATTCATGGGACTGTGATGGCTCAATGGTTGTTAGCTGGAAAGCCAGCAAGTCGGCAATTCTGCATGATGGATTGAGTGCCCATTTCTGTCCCAGCTCCTGCTAACCTAGCAGATTGAAAGCGAGAAATTGCAAGTACTGTAGATCGATAGGGCCCACTTCGGTGGGGAAAATATCTTGGGGACATGAAAGGAGCCTCATTCTGGCATCCCCTGAGCAGAGTTTTTCCAGCAAAAGTCCTTTCAACCCAGAATAATTTCTGAAATTATTATTACCAGAATTTCTACTTCCCTGTTGAGTGACTACCCCAGCCAGCCCTTGGCCTGTCCCACCCCCACCCCCACCCCCAGGGCAGGCTTCAGAGCCACACAGAAAGTAAAAGCTGGTGTTGTCTCACGCAACAGACATATCTTTGTTTTGCTGGAACAACTCAGGTTGGCATCAGGCTCCGCATTTTGGAGCAGAAAGCTCAGCCCATCATGTGTTCCCAGTTCCTTGAAGCAAGAGGAGAATTCTAGGAAGGAAGAAAACCACAGACCAGATGTGACATCCCTTAAATGTCAGCAGCAGACAGAAGCCATGCAAAATCTAGAGGTCACAGAGATAGGCAGACGCAGCCCAGAGGATGAGTGCCAGAGGATAAGTGGGGGTTGAGGAGCCACAAAATTTTGAGGTTCAGTTTTGAAACCTGTGATTCCCCACCCCCATCTCATGTTCAGTAACCTCCTCCCAATGTGATAAAAGGGTACAGAAAAACAGGTCTTGGCAAGTCCAAAGAAGGAACTTTTCTGAGGTCTGACTAAGAAATAGCTTTATTCACACTATCCAAGTTCAGAACTTGTTTCCGTGATGCTTTCAGGCACAGAGTGGTCAAAAGCCTGTTGGTTGTGTTGTAAATCACACTAGAATAAGCCTATTGAATCAATAGGGTTCAGTGAGTTCACTCTTGCATAAAGTCCATCCCTTGGCCTACTCTAAGTGCAAAACAGTTAGATTAGGCTCATTATGAATCAACAGAAGGTACAGAGGAGTTGACTCTCTCTCTCTCACACACACACACACACACCATTGATCCAATGATCTCACGTGGTTTATCATACTAAACTGCAGGTATTTGGCCAGTGTGGTACAGCAGATTATTAGCATGGAATTAAGAAGAAATCAAAGCACAAGACTTTCCACACATTGAGGATGCTACGGAAAGGCACAGAGAAATGATTGTAAGGGGCTTCAAAGAGAAAAAAGGTCTTCCTCAGAGGTTGTAGAAGTCAACATGAGCCCCTGATTCAAACGTGTCCTTGAGAAGGAGATTGAGCAGCTTCTGGCCTGACACGTCGCAATCTAACAGCTGCCCATTTTGTTTCATCTGCAGAAACATCTTTCTCAGCGACTGATCTCCCGATTTGGTGCGTGCCACTTCTTGCATCTCAGTGTCCAGGGGGCCTGGGAGGGAAAGGCGGAAAGGAAATGCCAGTTCCAAGGTGGCCAGAAGTCAGTGGGAGGGTGGGGAGGGAGAGGGAGAGGGGGGCCATCCCCACCTACCTGGTGCATAGTTGAGCACCTTGACGTCTGGCTCTTCTGCAGCCAGGACCTGGAACATCATGTCCCGGGCTGCCTTCCCAGTGCAGTAGAGTGTCCAGCTCTTGAAAGGTTGCAGGGCACAGAGTGAGGAGATGTTGATGACCGTTCGGCTCAGGCCAGGTTGGGCCGGGAAGGCTTTTAGAATGGCGGCCGTGAGGCACAGCGCAGAGGTGACGTTGAATGCCAAGTAGCCATTGACGTCAGCTGGGCTGGTGAAGTCCAGGAAGGATTTGGAAACATCACCCAGCGATGCTAGAATGAGAAAAGGAACTGAAAGGCCGACGGCTTCCTTGGATAGGATCTCTCCCTGAGCATCCAGTGCTGGGGGGGGGGGGGGGGCTGATCCACCCTTCACCTGTGGCCTCCTGATGGCAATGCACACAGCCACTCACCTGGCTCCAGACTTGGCTACCTGGCCTCCCACCCACCCCCACCCCCCAGGATAAGCATGCCTTTTGCAGGGAAGGGGAGTGGGCTGCCCCAGAGAAGGGAGCAGAGGATCAAGCAGGTAAGCAGGAAAATATTGGGGAGGGGGGCAGGAGGGCTTCCCCTCTTGTCTTGCACCAGAAGCCCAAAGAGTGCTGGCAATTCAGCATCCTGCTGGGCTGCCCAGAAAAGGGGGGGGGGGGGGGTTTGGTTTGCTGGGGGGGGGGGGGGCAGTGGTGATGAATTGCAAAGAAAAGCCCAAACCTGGAAGGTGCAGGGGATGGGCAACTTTTGGCAGGACCCTGCTGTGTTTGGGGGCAAAGGGGATGCAGGGAGTCGGTGGAGTGGGGGCAAACTGGCTAACCCTTGCCAGACCCACCCCACCCTCGCAAGGGTCACCCGGAGGGAGGGAGGGAGGGGTGCATCCCAGCGCCGCTGCCCACCTGGCCGGAGGTGCCAGTGGGTGGCGGCCCGAGCGCAGAGAGTCCCTCCGGGGGGGGGTGGGCTCCGGACGGGCGGACCCCCCCTCCCCCCGCCGCCGCCGCCAGCCCCCCCGCCCGGGCTCACCGGCGTTGTTGACCAGGAGGAGGCGCTGGAGGCCCCCCGTCGGCAGCAGGCGGCGGAGGTCGGCGGCGGCTCGGGCGGCGCGCTGCAGCCCCTGCTCCGAGGCCAGGTCGGCGGGCAGAGCCTGGACGTGGAGCGCCGGGTGGGCGCCGCGCAGCTGCTCCTCCAGCTGGCCCAGCGCGCCGGCCGAGCGCGCCACCAGCAGCAGCGCCGAGCCCGGGGCCAGGTGGGCGGCCAGAAGGTGGGCCAGGCTCCGGCCCAAGCCCCGCGACGCCCCCGTCACCACGCACGCCGCCCGGCCCAGGCTCCCAGCCGCCGCCGCCGCCGGGCCCGGGACGCCGCCGCCGTTCTCCACGCCGTTCTCGGCCATCGGTGGTGGTGGTGGCGGCGGTGGTGGTAGTAGTAGTGGTGGTGCTCCTCGGCCAGTCGGCCTCCGTACGTAGACTCCCGCGGCGCCGGGCTGAGACTAGTGGCCGGAGAAGTCAGTCCCCGGACGGACGGCTGGCCCAGGAGGGGGGGGTGACTTGGAGCCTAGCCCCGCCCCGCCCCGCCCCGGGAGGGAGGGAGGGAGGCCGGGCCGGGCCGGGCGCAGGCAGGGTTCAGCGGCTGGGATGCAGCCACAACGTTGTGAGTTCGATCCTGGTGGAGACAGCCACTTCCCTCCTTCCAAGGTCTGTCGAATGCATTGTTGTTCAGTCGCACAGTCGACTCCGACCCTCTGCGACCCCATGGACCATTTTCCTCCAGGCGCCTCTGTCCTCCACCATCCCCCTCAGCCCTCCCAGCTCTGTGCCCATTGTGTCTACAATGCCATCTAGCCATCTCATCCTTGGCCTCCCCCTTCTTCTTTTGCCCTCCACCTTTCCCAACATCAATGCCTTCTCAAGTGAATCCTCCCTTCTCATTTGATGTCCAAAGTATTTTAGCTTCATCTTTACTATTTGACCTTCCAATGAGCAGTCAGGGTTAATTTCTTCTAAGATTGACCTATTTGTTCTCCTCGCTGTCCAGGGGACTCTCAAAACTCTCCTCCAGCACCACATTTCAAAGGCATCTATTCTTCTGCACTCAGCTTTCCTTATTGTCCAGCTCTCGCATCCATACATTACTACTGGGAAAACCATTGCTTTGACTATTCTAATTTTTGTTTGCAATGTGATGTCTCTGCTTTTCACTATGTTCCCCAGGTTTCTCATGGCTTGTCTCCCAAGAATCAGTCGCCTTTTTATTTCATGGCTACAATCCCCATCTGCAGTGATCTTTGATCCTAAGAAAGTAAAATCTGTCACTGCTTCTACTTCTTCCCCGTCTATTTTCCAGGAACTGATGGGGCCTGTTGCCATTATCTTGGTTTTCTTGATATTGAGTCTCAAGCCAGCTTTTGCACTCTCCTCCTTCAGCCCAATCAAGAGATTCTTTAGGTCTTCCTCACTTTCTGCCATTAGGGTGGTATCGTCTTGCATATCTCAGATTGTTGATGTTTCTCCCAGCGATTTTAATCCCATATTGTGATTCCTCCATCCCTGCACTGTGCATTATGTGCTCTGTGTATAGGTTGAATAAGCAGGGTGACAAAATGCAGCCTTGTCTTACTCCTTTTCCTATTCCAAACCACTCTGTCGTTCCATGTTCTGTCCTAACTGTTGCTTCTTGGTTCATGTACAGATTTCTCAGGAGGCATATGAGGTGCTCTGGTATTCCCATCTCTTTAATTACTTGCCACATCTTGTTGTGGCCCACACAGTCAAATGCCTTAGTGTAGTCAATAAAACAAAAGTAAACTTGTTTCTGGTATTCCTTTGTTTTCTCCATGATCCAACGTATGTTGGAGATGTGGTCTCTAGTCCCCCTGCCTCTTCTGAAACCAGCCTGCACCTCTGGTAATTCTCTTTCCACATGCTGCTGAAGTCTGTCCTGTATTATCTTGAGCATCACCTTGCTGGCATGTGGGATGAGCGCGATTGTTCGATAATTTGAACATTCTTTGGCATTGCCCTTTTTTGGGATTGGGACGTATACTGATCTTTTCCAATCCTGTGGCCACTGTTTTGTTTTCCAAATCTGCTCGCATATTGAATGCAGTAATTTGATGCCATCATCTTTTAGCGCTTTGAAAAATTCAACTGGGATACCATCATCTCCACTAGCTTTGTTGTTTGCAGTGCTCTTTAGGGCCTTTATGACTTCGCTCTCCAGGATGTCTGGCTCAAGTTCAATTTCTTCATCATTGTGATTATCAGGAGTGTTGAGGTCCTTTTTGTAAAGTTCCTCTGTGTACTCTTTCCATCTTTTCTTAATTTCTTCTGCATCAGCTACCTCCTTTCCATCTTTGTCCCTTATCATGGTCATTTTTGCTTTAAATGTTCCCTTGATTTCCCCAATTTTTTTGAAAAGATCTCTGGTTCTGCCTCTTTTGTTGTTTTCCTCCATTTCTCTGCACTGTTCTTTTAGGTAGTTTTTCTTATCTCTCCTTGCTTTTCTTTGAAATTCTGTGTTCAAATGGTTGTAGTTTTTCCTTTCTCCTTTGACTTTTGCATTCCTTCTTTCCTCTGCTATTTTAAGAGCCTCATCAGACAACCACTTTGCTTTCTTACTTTTCTTTTCTTTTGGTATGGTTTTCTTTGCTGCTTCCTGCATGATGTCCCTCATCTCGGTCCATAATTCTTCCGGTACTCTGTCTACCGAGTCTAAGCCATTAAATCTGTTCATCACCTCCACCGTGTATTCTTTAGGGATGCTGTCTAGGTGATATCTTTCTGGTCTCCGTGTTTTCCCTATTTTCTTTAGTCTAAGCCTGAATTTTGCGATCAGTAGGTTGTGATCTGAGCCACAGTCTGCTCCAGGTCTTGTTTTTGCTGATTGTATGGAGGTTCTCCATCTTTGGCTGCAGAGTATGTAGTCAATCTGGTTTCGGTGTTGGCCATCTGGTGATGTCCATGTGTAGAGTCGCCTCTTGTGTTGCTGGAAGAGAGTGTTTGCTATGACCAGTGCGTTCTCTTGGCAGAACTCTATCAATCTTTGCCCTGCTTCATTCTGTGTTCCAAGACCAAATTTGCCTGTTATTCCCTCCACTTTTTGATTTCCTACTTTGGCATTCCAGTCTCCTAATATAATTTGGACATCATTTCTTGGTGTCTGTTCTATGAGGTGTTGTAAGTCCTCATAGAACTGGTCCATTGTGGCTTCATCTGCACCAGTGGTTGGTGCGTATATTTGGATCACAGTGACATTGAAAGGTTTGCCTTGAAATCTGACTGACATCATTCTGTCATTTTTGAGATTGTATCCCATTACTGCTTTTCTCACTCTTTTATTGACAATTATGGCTACTCCATTTCTTCTAAGGTTTTCTTGCCCGCAGTAGTAGATGTGATGGTTTCCAGAGCTGAATTCACCCATCCCTGTCCATTTGAGCTCACTGATGCCCAAGATGTCAATGCTTATTCTTTCCACCTCATTTTTTACCACTTCCAGTTTTCCTTGATTCATAGACCTCACATTCCATGTCCCTATGCAGTATTGTTCCCTGCAACACTGTATTTCTCCTCCTCCTTTCGTATCCCTCCCCCTTTTCAGATCTGCTGTGCTGAGCATCCCCTTGTTTTGCCTTTTGTTTTGGTCCATAGGGTTCTCTTGGCAAACTTTGTGGCGTGCCTTGCCGGTCTCTACGCCAGTCTTTTCCCATCACACATGTTATCACAGTTTAAACAGTTTTAAAACAAAGTATTATCATGCACACTATCACAGTTTATCACATAGTATCAAAGTAAAAATTGAACTAATTAATGAAAGGGAAAGAAAGAAAGAAAGAAAGAAAAAGTCCACTATATCAAGTCTCTATGTAAGTCAGTTTCTTGTACAGTCACTATGTCAGTTGCCATAAGCCATCTCTGTTTAGTCAACTATATTATTTCAGTTCGATTACTTATCCTTTGCATGCACACAGCAGCTCTTGCCTCTCTTCGGCCGCATGGAGTTGGTCAAAGGCGCCGGCTCGGGCCTCGCTGTGATGGTGGTTGTGGATGGTATCTCCTGGGGGTGGTCGGGGGCCTCCGGAAGTGTCCTTCTCTCTGGCCCAGGTCTTTGGATGGGGAGGGAGGGGCAAGATCCTTTACTCACCTCCCCCTTGGGCCTCTCTGGATGGCAAATGGGCAGTAGAGCTGGGCCTTCCTGAAGCCTTTTCTTCCTCTCCAGGCTCAGTTCTTTGGATGGGGAGGGAGGGGCAGGATCCTTTACTCACCTCCCCTGTGGGCCTCTCTGCATGGAGTGAGCAGTAGAGCTGGGCCTTGCTGATTTCTTTTTCTTCCTCTCTAGGCCCAGGTCTTTGGATGGGGAGGGAGGGGCAGGATCCTTTACTCACCTCCCCTGTGGGCCTCTCTGGATGGAATGAGCAGTAGAGCTGGGCCTTTATGATTCCTTTTCTTCCTCTCTAGGCCCAGGTCTTTGGATGGGGAGGGAGGGGCAGGATCCTTTACTCACCTCCCCTGTGGGCCTCTCTGCATGGAGTGAGCAGTAGAGCTGGGCCTTGCTGAAGCCTTTTCTTCCTCTCCAGGCTCAGTTCTTTGGATGGGGGGGGGGGAAGGGGCTGGATCCTTTACTCACCTCCCCCGTGGGCCTCTCTGCATGGAATGAGCAGTAGAGCTGGGCCTTGCTGATTCCTTTTCTTCCTCTCCAGGCCCAGGTCTTTGGATGGGGGGGAGGGGCTGGAGAAAAAACAGGAGAAAAAACAGGAGAAGGCACTACTACAGGCTTCATGCTGTAAGTAGTTTGAAGCCAGTGGGCGTGGCCTGCCGCCATATTAGGTGGACCAAAACATTAACAGACATAGACTGCCGTTTACGATGGCTTCTTGTGTTGGAGGGAGGAGGTGGATTGATCCCCTCTCCTGGGGACCAGGCAGAGAGGGGATCCCCCCCCCGCAGGACACCCCGTTATTAAAGAGAAGATACCAAGCGGTTTCTTCTCTTCAACAACGGAGTGTTGGAGGGGGGTGGAATCGATCACCTCTCCCTGGTCTCCTGGGTCCAGAAGGGTTGGGGTGACAGACCCCTTTTGTCCCCCCCCCAACCTGCCCAAATCCAGGGGACCAGTCACCAGTGAGAGGGGATCGATTCCACACACACCCCAACACTCCTGTTGTGTTCTATTACCGTACCTTTTACAATGTACCCATTCACGTGTATCCAATGTAACCATGCTTGTGTAACATTATAACCAGCAGCTGCTTAACTGTAGCCCTTACAATAGGACGCGAGCTAATGACCACCGGGTGGCAATAGCGAGCGTCAAGCTCTCCTGGCCCAGACTCACCAGCAAACAACAGCGCGGGAAGATTCCCGCCATCATCTACACCTGGACAAGAAGGGCGTGGCCGTCCATGACGTCACGCGGACAGTAACCAATAGACTGTCGAGGAGCCACATTCAAAATGTATAGCCACCGTATATATTGAGCTACCCATCCGCCATTACCTCATGTTCCCCCGGATCATCATGCAATAAACCTGTGTTAAGCCAACCCTTCGGCTGTTTCATTGTCTCTGGTCCCATACACTAAAACTCCGTTGTTAAAGAGAAGAAGAAACCGCTTGCTTGCTTTCTTCTCTTTAATATGGGGGGTGTCAGGGGGGGATTCCCCCTCTCTGCTGGGTCCCCTGGGTTGAGGAGGGTTGGGGGGACAGACCCCTTTTATCCCCCCAAACCTCCCTGTTGTATATGGAACTTGTGCCTTTAAGAAATGTAACCTTGTATCCAAATGAGTCCCAATGATTACAATGTAACTCAGCTGTTCTAGCTAGCGATTCAGCCCACATGGTTCAGATCACCCAATCACAGAGTAACGCAGAAAGCATTCCCGCCACAGGTAAACCTTGTAAGGTATTCAGTACGTCACAATGACATAAGAACATAGAACATAAGAACAGCCTTGCTGGAACAGGCCACAGCCCATCCAGTCCAGCATTCTGTCTCACACAGTGGCTCACCATTTCCTTCCAAAAGGGCTCCTGTGCTTTTCACGGTTGGAGGAAGGGGAGAAGGTGCAGCAGCGCTGCCTTTCCCAGCCATAAAAGAAAGAATAGTCACAGCCTAGGGCAGGTAAAGTCTCTGGCCCCGCTGGTTTCTGTGGCTGCTTCTGAACAACCCCAAGAAGGCATTCCCTGCTGTGATCCCTACACCTTTAACTAAAGCATCCCAGCTGTGTGCGTGTGTGGGGAGGGGTGTCCCTCATTTGTGGCACCCAGAGATTAGTTATGAACATCCCCACTCCCCACCAGAAAGCAACTGAGTTGGCCCTTTTCACATTCCATCTTCATCTCACTCTGGCCTGTGCTTCTGGCCTGTGTCTGCCCACACTTGTGTTGTTCTTCAGTTGCATAGTCAAGTCCAACCCTTTGCGACCACCCCTTTGGACCATCCCATGCCAGGCACCCCTATCCTCCACCATCAGTGGTGGGCACTCTCTTCTTTCAACCTAAGCAAGAACTTCTTTAGGTCTTCTTCACTTTCTGCCATTAGGATGGGATCATCTGCATATCTCAAATTGTTGATGTTTCTCCCAGCAATTTTAATTCCAACTTGTGATTCATCACTGGCTCTGCAGAAAGGCACTTGATTTAAGCATGTTGAACATGGCGGTGGGGGGACCATCATATCATGGGATCAGAGCACATGTCTCACTTGGCTCAGCTGATGTTGAGGTCAGGATTCTGGTTACGTTCAGGTCGCCATTTGTATTGCTAGTTATACTACATTTATATTTATTTCATAGTTATTGTTGTTGTTTAAAGTTCTTGAGGAAATACTATTTTCTGGCATATAAGACTACTTTTTAACCCTGAAAAATCTGTGCCAAAGTCGAGGGTCGTCTTATAGGACAAGTACTTAACTGCAGCTTGTTTCCCCTTGCTTCATATGTCCGGCGCATATGGTGGGGGGTGCCGCGGCCGAGTCCCTGCTCTGTGTGGGGAGTATGAAGCAAGGGGAAGCAAGCTGCACACATCTTCCTGTACCTCGAGGAGGAGAACGTGAGCGCGTCTTCGGGTTGAGTGTGGGTTAATTTTTATTTGGTGTGCATTGGAAGAGAGGTAGTCTTATACGGCAAGTATATTCCAAACTCTATATTTTAACTGGAAAAAAATTGGGGGTCGTCTTATACGCCCAGTCATCTTATACACCGGAAAATACGGTCCCTTGAAAAATTCCATGCTTAATTTCAACTTCACCCAATTCTTCTCCACAGGCCATTAACTTTACTCACCATAACTTCATTAAAGTCTTCATGATTCTTTGAATGTTGTTGCTAATTCCAAAAGTTTCAAGGCATTCCTCAGTCCAGCTGTGTGGAACTGAATCAAATGCCTTTTTATAATCAATCCATGCCACAAGCAAATTTGTTCACTTTTTATTTGAATTCTTCAAAACTAATTATTATTAAGTATTAATTAATTTATTATCATCATCACCATAGGTGTACACAGTCCACTAGATGTTGGGACCCCACTGCATGGGCAGCCCCGTGCTGAGGAGTGCTTCAGACTTTCTCCCACAGAGCAGAATGGAGCCTGGCGAGAGGAATAGGAATGGAAACAGCCAGAGTTGGTGTCCCGGTAAAATCGCTCCTCAGCACAGGGCTGTGCATGGGTGCCAGCCCTGGACCTATATCATCTGATAATGTGGCTGGTAGCTAGATGTGCTACTCTCTGCAATTGTTCTGTTATGAGCTTATCAATGATGATGATGTAGGTGTAGTACATGGTACCAGAGTTTTGGAACCTCTCTACTGAAGTCCCAGCCCTGGACGGAAGAGCCAGAGAGGTGTCACCTCCAGGCTAGTTTACTGTAATGTGCTTTACATGGGGCTGCCCTTGATGACCATTCGGAGGCTACAGCTGGTTCAGAATGCAGCTGCCCGGGTGGTGATGGGGTGTGGGTGTTATGCCCATACCTCCCCCTACTCTGGGAGTTGCACTGGTTACCAGTTTGCCTCCGGGTGCAATTCAAGGTGCTGGTTTTGACCTTTAAAGCCCTATATGGCAGTGGGTCAGGATACCTGAGAGACCGCATCATCCCAAGAGTGTCTGCCCGTCCAACCAGAGCGGACTGGAGGGGATCCTTGGTGATACCTTCAGCTAGAGAGGCTCGCCTGGCATGCGGAGGAGGGCCTTCTCCGTGTCCGCACCAACCCTCTGGAACCTCCTTCCAACAGAATTGAGGCTACAGACAGACAGAATTGCTGCCTTTCAGGAAAGGTTTGAAGACCTGGCTGGCAGGGCAGGTGTGGGGCCCTAATGGGAATACGGCCTCATCCTGTTAGCTTATTTCCAACTAGAGCTCAACTGTCCCTCCTTTTTGTGTTGCGTACTGCGGTATTCCTCCATTCCCTATTCCCTTTTTAGTCTTTTATGTGGGGTGGGAGTGGGACAGTGGGTTGGTGGGTGGTCAAGGGAGGGTTTTAATCCGTTTTGTTATATTTTACTGTATTTTATCTGTTTTTACCATTGTGCGCCGCCCTGAGTCAGGTTTCCCCGAGTGGGCGGCATAAAAATCTAAGAATAAATAAATAAATAATGCGGCTGGTACCTAGTCGTTCTACTCTCTGCAGCTCCTCTACTGCCAATCACACTCAGATGTCTTTCTCACCAGCCTTTGGGGAATGGCTCCCTGCGTTCCTTTTTTCATTGTTTTGTTTACTCTCTGATATACTCGTATCACAGTTGCCTTTCTCTCGCAGAGATGCTGTACTTCGGTTCTCAGATCCTGATCTCTCAGGATATTGTCCACTTCTTCTTCTTCTTCCACTCCATTGTCACCTGGGATTGCCACACCCATCAGCAATCTATGGTCATTATTATGATCCTTCCCCACCACCCCAATGTCAATGTGTCACTTGCACAGCCAAGAGGGGGGAATTCTTTCTTTATTCATCTCAGAGGCACCACAAGCATATAATAATATATTTTCATCCCTGTGAGTTTCTTGCACCCATTGTAGGTGACATCTATGTTTATTGCAGAGTCCCTAAAGAAAGCTTTCTTTAACTGAGGATATCCCTTCAATGTTGACTGATATCAATGTCCGTTTGGGCCCTGAGAAGGGCCATTGGTTAAAAAGTCTCTTTGTAGTCATTTCTGCTCAAATGAGGTGCTTCTGGGTTAAAAGGATTAGCCGTTGACAATCATCGTTGCCCAGAGGATGCCCGATCACTGAAATGGCAGTCTCCTGCCAGTGGGGCTTCCCAAGATCCACTGTTTGGATCCCACCATGAGAAGCAGGACGGTGGGCTCCAGAGGCCTTTGGTCAGATAAAGGCTTCCAGGCTCTTCCTCCTTGCTTCTTCTTCTTCGCACAACACTAGAACTAGGGGACACTCCATGAAACTTTTGGGTACTAGTTCTCAAATAAATAAGAGAAAGTACTTTTTCACCCAGAGAATTACTGGTCTATGGAACTCCCTGCCAGAAGAAGTGGTGACAGCTGTTAGTCTTGACAGCTTTAAGAAAGGATTAGACAAGTTCATGGAGGACAAGAGTATCAATGGCTATAATTATGGATACTTAAGGACAACCTCCGGGTTGGAGAGAGAGGCAGGATATCTCTCAATATCATTTCCAGGGAATCCTAAGCAGGTGAAGGCATCTGCTTGGGAATAATACCCTGAAGCCAATGGTGAGCCACTGAGTGAGACAGAATGCTGGACTGGATCATGGGCTCCTGTGGCCTCTTCCAGCAAGGCTGTTCTTATGTCCTTCTTCTTCTTCTTCTCTCTCTCTCTTTTTTCCCTTCCAACCGGCAGAGGGTGCTGGAAGACCAGCCAAATTCCTTCCCCAGCCGCAACCCATCTCTGCAGAAGCAGCATTAGTGATGGAGGCACCCAGGCATCTTCACATCCTCTGTGGCTGTTTCTCTCAAAAGGTAGCTGGAATTGCAAAAAGTTTGTTTTCTGTAGAAATAAAATAAAATCTGCTGCAGAAGTACCTTTTGATTTAACCTCTGAACCATCTGAACATTTGGGAGCAGTCCTGTCTTCTTCTTCTTCATGTGCCTTATCCGATTCCAAGTATTGCTTCTCCTCATGGTGGTCAGCCATGAAGGTTGTCCTGGGAACCAAATAATGCAGTGGCCTTCCATTTGCCTTCCGTATCACAGTGTGACACCCATAGTACCACTGATCCAGTTCTGTGAATCACTTTCTGGTCCTCAGCCCTTTTGGCACATAAAATCTTCATCAGCCCCAGGCCAGTATTGATAAAGCTACTGCCCTCCAGCAAGATGGATGCAAGTGGGATTTAATCCACCTGAGGACCATCACCCTCCCTTCCCTGTGGACTTCATCACCCAAGGCCATTAGTCCATTCCATACCATTCCATTTTATTTTTGTATACTGCTCTACTATGCCCGAAGGCGACTCAGAGTCCTCAGGGTGGTCAGGTTAGTTAACGACCACCTGACGAGCTCATTTGCCACTGTTTTGCCCACTCCCCCAGTGTCAAGAGATCCCTCTGGAGCTCCTCACAATCTCTCACAGTTTTCACTACCCTGTATAATTTAGTGTCGTCAGCAAATTTGGCTACCTTGCTTTTTACTCCTACCTCTAGATCATTTATGAAGAGGTTGAAAAGTAAGGGTCCCAGTACTGAACCTTGGGAGACCCCACTCTTTACTTCCCTCCACTTGGAGAAGTGTCCATTTAGTGCTACCCTCTGTTTCCTGTCCCTTAGCCAGTTGCTGATCCAGGACAAGACCTGTCCCTTTATTCCATGACTGGTAAGTTTATTCAAGAGCCTTTGGTGTGGGACCTTGTCAAAAGCCTTCTGAAAGTCCAGATAAACAATGTCAACTGGATCCCCCTTATCCACATGCTTGTTGACACTCTCAAAAAATTCCAACAGATTAGTGAGGCATGATTTGCCCTTGCAAAAGCCATGTTGGCTCTCCTTTAGCAGCGCCTTCTCTTCTATGTGCCTATTAATTCTATCCGCCCCTCTGCTAAGCTGCTTCTCCCCTTTTCATCCCTAGAGGGTGCTCTTGCTTCACAGCTGCTCCTGTCTCCCTTCCCTCTCCCCCCCTTACAAAGGATTTGGGGGGGGGGGTGTTGCCATGGTTTTGGAACTTGTTCTGCACTAGAGGTGAATTCCTGCCCAGGAGGGGATGAAAGGGCACTGCTGATTCTCCCCCAAGGGAGAGAGTCCCACCTACCCCTGCCCCTCCTCCCCTCTTTGGAAACCAAGGAAGGCTTCAAAGAAGAACAGCTGTTTGCAGCTGGCTGTGCTATTGAACTTCCACCAGAAAGGGGCTCATGATCCTGGGGAGGGGGAGGGAAGAGGGTCTGCCTGGGGTGGTGGGGGTCTTGTGGGAAAGGGCTTCTCCCTTTCCTCTGGAACATTCCCACCAGGGTGCTTGACCCTCCTCTCTCCTCCACAGTTAATCATTGAACATGGGCTCAGTTCACACACTCCTATGGGAAGCAGTGAGCCAGTTGGGGTGAGTCTCCAGAGTTGGGAATTATTTATCAGAAGCATTTATTAATAGCTGATCTGATTGCAAAGCTCCCCCCCCCTCTCTGAGCTGATCACAAAACTCCTCCATCTCTTCATCCAATGTGTCTGCAGTGGGTGCATAGATTTGTATGGCATCCACGTTGAAAGGTTTGCTTTTAAGTTTGATCGCAATGTTCCTATCTCAAAATGGCATCACACAAAGCACTGTGTCCTTTATCGCTTTGCTCAGGATCACCCCAACTCCATTCCCGTGACACCCCAACTCCATTCCTGTGAGGTTTCTCATGGTTTCCTGAGTCATGGACCATGTTCTCCGACATACTGCTTTGGCCCACTCCTGGCCACCTTGTCTCCCTCATTCCCATGATATCAACATCCAGTTGCTTCATTTCTTTTACTACAGTATAAATCTTTCCTTTTTCATAAAGACTCCTGCTGTTCCAAATACAAACTTTTACAGCTGACCCGGAGATTCTTATCACCCTCTGCCCACTGAAGGGCTTCTGGGGATTGAGGGTCATGAAGATTGGGCATATCATGAGGAATGACATGAAGAATAGAATACTCCAGCTTGTTTTGCAAGATCAGGAGGGGCAACAATCTTGCACTCACATATATAACATTGGCACCACAGGGTGGGTTGGGGGGGGGCTGTTAGCTCAGGAGGGTTTTCACCCCCTCACCCGCTCCCCTGGCTATGGCCCTGATACAACACTCTAAGTGGCGTATCCAATTCCAAATATTGGCTTTCACCCTGGCAACCAGCAATGAAGATTGTCCTGGGAACAATATAATGCCGTGGCCTTTCATCTGCCTTCCGCATTACAGTGTGACCCCCAGAGTACCACTGATCCAGTTCCACGAGTCACTTTCTGATCCTGAGCCCTTTTGGCACACAAATTCCTCCTCAGCCCCAGGCCAGGATGGATGAAGCTGCTGCCCTTCATCAAGATGGATTCGAGTGGGATTTAATTATCCTTCCTTCCCTGTGGAATTCACCACCCAAGGCTGTTAGGTTAGTTAACTGCTACCTAATGATCCGTGTTGAGTCACTGGCAGTAGGGCCTACTCTATGACAATAGATAGCAGGATGGCCTGGCCCTACTGGATAACCTGGTGCCCTCCAAGCACCCCCTCTCTGCACCTCCTTAGCCCAAGTAACCAGAAGTGGTCAGAGTAATGGGTTTGGGTTCTGCCTTCTTACTTCCTTCTCACATTCTTCCTCCTCTGCTTCTCTGAGGAGTAGACAACCCCTGCTATGTGCTACCTGTGGCTTGTTTGTCCAGATGGGCTTGCGTTCTAGACTTTTCTAGCTGGAATCCAACTTTCTAAACAAAAGTTACTTGTTTCCTTTAAACTGCTTCTCCTACTTAATTGTGCCTCTAGCGCGGGACGGGCTGCCCTTACACCAAGGCAGTGGCTATTCTGCTGCCGACTGAGAAACTGCAGTATTTTTATGATGAAAGGCCACAAGAATAACGGCACCCTTCTGGTCAAAGAACCACCTCCTTAAGTATAGTTGTTGTATGTTCTGTCTAGATAGTCCAGGAAATGGTCTCCAGAAATACCAGTCACAGCCCCTTCTCCTTCGTTCCTTCTTTCCTTTGCCAAAATGGGCAAATTGCAACTTGTGTGACAGCCTTTCTCTCTTTCCTACTTTTGTGCATGTATTCCTTTTGGTACCCACAGCTGCAATTTGCTCATTGTGCAACAATTCCTTCCTTCCATTACTAACTCTTCCTTTCTTCCCCCTCCCTCTCTCCTCCTCCTCCTCCTTCCTCTTCTCAGTTTACATTTCATTTAATTTTGGCTGGGGACCACATGCATTCTCTGGCCTAGAAGCCTCCAAATGGAATCTTAAATATTGTGATTGTTGGTTGTCAAGAGTCCTTTCTGCCGTGGCTGCTCACAGCTTGTCAGCTGCCAAGGCAGTGAAACAAAAGAATGGAGGGGGGGGTTAGAGGTGCCTCCTGGAATGGAGTTCTACACAAACACCACCAAAGAAAAAGAGTCAGTGGCGCTTGAAGGTGTAGCTTCATGGTTTCACTTTTCCCTGGGGGACCCTCAGCACTCCTGCTTTATGGCTGGTCTGAAAACACAACACACACACACACACACACACAAGTCTAAGCCTTCTTTGCTTTCCTTGTATAAAAGCATAAGCATTATCTTCAATTTATTTTTAAGAAGAGGACTGTCACATGCTCATGCTCCTTTCTTCAGGGGGGGGGGGGGGGACTCATGCCCAGGTGTCAGCGTTGCTAGTTTTTAGCTCTGCTCCCTCTTTCAGCTGGGCCACCTCAGTCCAGGCACAGCTTGGCTCTCCTCTACATCTCTGGGTCCTTCACCTCCAATGTGCTGACAAGGCTCAAAATCCCCACCTCAGCCATGCAAAGCCCTCCAAATTAAAACGAGGGTTCAGCCATGACTTTCCAAATCCAGAGCTGACCCCAGACGGCCCCAGGTCAAGGAGCTGCTCCTCAGCAAATTAAAAGAGTCTTAAAGGGGCTCTAGTGGGCAACCCAGCCCTAGGTTTTAGGAGGCACCCTCTGTCCATCACACCTGGAGGAGGGGGGGGGGAGAGCTTCTCTGCTCACTGTTTGGCAGGTTCAAGAGGCAGCATCAGAGATTTCTCGATTGACTAGACTATCAAGCATTGAATTCAGAAATAATAAGGGGACTTGCACACAGTCACACAGATTTTGGCTGGAACATTTGATTGCAACATGAATGGCACACAAACATCTACATGCCCACAGCATGCCCACTGCAGAGGTGTTCCCTCTTGGAGCAAGGCCAGGGCTGCTGCCCAGGTTCAGTGCACTGATGTGAAAAGCAGCCAGGCTGCCCATATGTGGCTCTCCCTCAGGGGCCACAACAGGTGCTTTGCTTACAGAAAGTCAAGATTTGATCTCTGGAAACCTTCTCCCTCCCCCCCACCAGCTCCAAAGAGCAGCTCTGAAGCAGTTTCCTGCTCCCCATGTGTGACTTTGTGCCCTGGGCATTCTCCATAGGGCATGTGGGCTGTGCTGGGGGTGATGAAATGGATTCCTATAGTCAGACACCCAAACACATCATCTTAATTCATGCAGGGATGTCACAAGAACTGAACCGCTGTTTTGGACACAGCCTCTCCCCCCCCCCCCCCCTGCCCAGTGTTCTGTTTGCAGCCGTAGGGAGAGCCAGAGGTCTCACTGCCACATCATGCACACGCAGGGTGAAGGTGGGGTAAGGAGTTGTCTTGTGGCTTCCAAATGATGAGATGCAGGAAGGAGGAAATTTCCCACTGCAAGGTCAGGGGGTGAAAACCAATCGGGGCAGGTGGACGAGGGGAGAGAACCCCACCCTCTCCCATGCCACAACTCCTGGCATCTGTGCCTTCCAATGTTGGTCCCCATGCCCTTTTCCCACCCTATTTCTAACCTTTGTAGGCAGTCAAGCAAACACTCACACACACATTTTCTACACAACTGGAGTAGGTCCCTGAATCCTTCTTTCATGTCCGATCAAACGTTGGGCTGCCAAAATGAAGCCACTTTCTTGGCTTTGTTGTTGGCCAAACTTAAGTCCTCATCGGTCCATGCCTCTGGCAACCATCGGCAGACCAGCAAATAAGCCAATGGATTCTGTATCTCTCTCCACATTCACACTGCATGTGTTGTTGTCCACCAGTGGTGCCCACGTGAGCATGTTGGTCTTTCATTTAGGAACTCCAACGGGCGGATGGTTGAGCTCTCCCCATGTATAGGTGGTCCCTGATGAAGCGCCCGGAGTTGCCATTTTGCTCCCCGGGGCAAAGGAGGGGGATCGCCTCCCCCCCCCATGCCCAAGGCACGGTGGCGCTGAGCAAGGAGCAGAGAGGACTCCCCGGGCATTCAGGAGGAGGAGCAAGGGGGTGGCGGCTGCCCCTCAGTTCCTGCCGCCTGAGGCGATGGTCCGACCAGGGCGCCCACTAGCTGCAACTCCGATCTCCCCCTCCTTTTATTATTTATTTATTTATTTATTTATTTATTTATTTATTTATTTATTAGTCATATTTATATATGCCCTTGCGGTTGAGCCCCACCCACCACCCTTTCCCCTGTCTTTTATTCTCTCCCCCACACACGCACTCACACCCCGTGCCTTGCCACCCATGACGGCTCGGGAGGGTCAGTGGCCGGGCCAACCGGCCTCTCCTCGGGGCAGCGGTTATTAATTAATCTCCTCTTGGACTGGAAGGTGCGGGGGGGGAGGGAGAACGCCCGGCCGGAACCGAAGCGAAGCCCCCCCCCCCCGCCCCACTCCGTTCCCAGAGACGCAAGAGAAAAGCAGGCAGCCATCCGTCCGGTTTGCTCTGGCTGCCTTGGCCGAGGAGGGACTGCGGTGGCGGCTTAGTGGTTAAGACGCTGAACTGTCTGGACAACTGGTGGAGGCCGTTGTCTCCCTTAAAGGCAAACAAACAATACTGACCAGAGCAAAGAAAGGTCACAAGACATGCAAATAAGCATGGTGTGGAAATTCAGATGATGTCGTTAAAAAGTAGGTGTAAATGACTTTTCTTCCCTAGCCATGAGGAGCAGGTGATTGGACGGAGGAGGAGGAAGAAGAGGAAGAATAGCGCAATGGTTCACGACTAGGCAGCAGCTGCATTTACAGCCATGCTGTTCTCCCAATTCTCTGCTGTGTATTGGAAGCCTTTGGGAGACAAAGCAAGAAGAGAGTAGATGGATGGATCGGGACCTTGGGAAGGGAGCGAGTGACCCTTTCCTATGCCCACCAGCATGAACAATAGAGAGGACTTCTTCCTCCTTTGGGGCAGGGAGGGAGGCACCAGGAGAGAGAGAGAGAGAGGAAAGGGGGCTTCAGTCGATCTGGCTACAGCAACGTAGCCCGACTTTTCCAAAATGATGCGCTTGGGCAGGAGACGTTTAGATCATAAGCCACACGCACGCACGCACATGAACACGCAGCTCCAGTTCTTCCATAGCCCCTGACCTCGTAAGCATTCACCCCTTGTGTCACATGAAGTAAATGTGCGCTTGTCTGGACGTGACCTGGCCATTCGATAAAGACAAAAAGGGGACATTTCAAGCAAGAAAGGAGTCAAAAAGGCTCGGGTTCGGGAACCTGGCGAGAGCAGCTGATCCGCCCCAACTCTGTTCAAAATCGCCTGGGTGGTGGGCCAGCCTTTCTTCCTCCTGCCGCCCGTTGCGCAAAAGCAAGAGAGTTCAAGGGAGGAAACGGGGGGGGGGGTTTGCCCCCGCCCGCCCCCCACTGCAGCCTCATCACTATGTAACTAAGAGGGCAAGAAATAAACGAGAGAATTAATTAATGTTCCGATGACATTGAGGGAGCAGAACAGGGAAGGGACAGCAACTTGGCCAACCTGCAAGAACGCACCACTCTAAGCACCGGCGCATGTCTGTGCGCGCCAACACGCCAGTGACTTTTCCCTCCGCTGGTGCTTGTTGGTGCGAATCTGCCTTACTCAGTTCCAGCCGCCTTCATTGCGGGACGCCCCCTCCCCCCCTCCCTGGCCCTCCCTTTTTAAGCACGGTGGGCCCTGCCGAAAGGCGGGTGGGGTGGGGGAGTGGAAGGGGACAAACAAGCTGGAGGTCCAAGGGAGCGGTGTCTCCTCTCCCCCCACCCACCCACCCACCCCTGCCGCCTCCACCACCACCTGAGCCCTGAGATGGGTCAGCCCCACATCAGGGATGCCGCTGCTTTGGGTCCGAAGCTGATAGTAGCCCCCAGGGATAGCAAACGGAAGACTGGCCGGAGCTCCGGCCACCTCGAGGGGAGGCTGAAAGGGCAGCGAAGTGAAAGGTGGGGCTGGGGGCTGATCCAGACTTTGCCCCTCACCTGCTCTCCGGGCCACTGCTCTCAGCCTCAGGGTACCTGGAGAGGACAGGCAGCAAAGGGCGGCTCAGCCCCCAGCCCCGGAACCAATGGAGGCACGGAGAGGTAGAACAGCCCACAGTACCTGGCTAGGTGGAAGGATGGCAGGAGCCCAGTAACAACCCCCATGGAGAGTCCCCACCTTGGGGTCTAGGGCGGGAATCCTACTGCGGCAACTTAGGTCAGGGAAGGCGAGTGTGTTGAGCAAAAACCATTTCCCCCGGAAATTAAACATCTGTGATTTCTGTCCCTTCTGTCCCAAGGCTCCCTTTCCTTCGCTCCTTACGGCATTGGAGGCTTTCGGTCATTAAAGACTTCCTCCTCCTATCCCGCGGCTCCCTGGCCGATTACTGCCAAAAACAGGCACCAATGAGGAAGGTTTGGCCAATGACAAAGTGGTTTCATTTTGGCAGTCCAGGGTTTCATTGGGACATGACAGAAGAAGAAGTCGAGGATGATGGAGACCAGAGCGCTGGGGAAATGGGGGGTCCTGTCTGTGGACTAAGGCGCAATCCTGAAAGGGGAAGCCTTCCCATCCCGACGCAGCAGCACCCGAGAAATGACGGGAAGTGGGCCTCGGGCGGCGGGACTGCCAGGTGACCTAGCTGGGAATCAGCGCAGCAAAAAAGGCCAAGGCGATTCCAAAGGAGAGACGCGATGATGGAAGGTCGCAGGCAGGCCTCGCACGTTGCGACGCCCGAGCCCTTCAGCCCCAAGGTTGTTGTAAGCATCCGTCCTTCCGCCCTCCTCAGACCCGGGACCGGGAGCGCCCCTTGCTCCACTCCCCGAGTTGCCCTTCCCCCCCCTCGCCGCCGCCGCCGCCGCCTCCCCTCCCCTCCCCTCCCCCCTAAACTGGCCAGAGTCGCGGTTGCCGCCGCCTTTCAGCTGTTTTTCTCTCCCCTCCCCACGTCTCTCACTCTCAATTCAGCCACTTGCTATAGGTATGTTTTAATCCCCAGCATGGTAGATTTTAATTAGTCCTTGTACAGATGGCCAATTAACATTCATTACTTTTGCCTTGAGCGATTAATTACGAGTTAGGCTAGAAAGAGGGAAGAAGACGGGGAGGAGAGATGGACAGGTGATTTCCCTCTTCCCCCCCCCCCCAATCTCTTTAAAAGGGGTGGGGTTGAAGGGGGGGTCTGGCGGGTGGAGGAACCAGGGGGTTTGCCCAGGAGGCTCTCATTGGGAGATTGAAGGGGGGGGTCTCACAGGGTCTGCCAAGGGGGTGGGAGGGCTGGGTGAGGCTTCTCCTCGGCCAACATCTTATTTAAATGCTAATTGCCCCAGATCTTTGGGAGAGGGGGGAGCTTCTGGGGGAGGGGGCGAGGGGAGGGAGAGGTCCCTTGCTCCGGGGTGGAAAAGAAGTGGCTGTTTTGCCACACTTCCACTCCCTGCAGAAAAGGCCTGGTGTGTGAAGGAAGCTGCCCTAAATCCAGGGATCAGGGCCAAGACAGCAGGTGCAGCGGGTAAGGGGGGGGGAGCAAGCAGAGGTCGAAGACTGGGTCCTGCTGCCCCCCACCCGTTTGGATGGCCCTTCTGACCTCTGCCTCTGCAGAGGGTGGATGAAACCTCCCAGCCCCAGGCCTCTCTGGCCCTTCCCTTCACAAAGGCTGGCTGGGGCTGAGAGGGGTGGCTGGAGCTGGAGGCACCAAAGGATGGAGGGAGGGGCTCCACCCAAGTTCCAAGCCAGAGAGAGCAGCTCCAGTTGTCGGTTGGAGCCTGCCTTCAGGGATGGATGCCTGGGTTCAGGTTGGTCTCTCCCTGTCCAGCATCCTTGGTACCAGACCCTGCCACAGCCCTGCCACTATTTGGGGCAAGGAACCTGGCTACTTACATCAGGGGTGTCCCAACTTTTTGGGCTGCTGGCCGGTCATGAGGTTCAGTGGGCCAGTCACATGGTTCAGCAGGCCGGTCATGTGGGTCCACCCCTAAACAAAGGACAGGGGGGCAACTTGAGCTCACCAGACCCAAGCAGGGCTGTCCAAAAGAGGATTTTGTGGGGGTTCTGAATTCCAATGGTTCCCACCAGTCAAAACTGACCGGAAAGTGCACAACACTAGCTGTGAAAACAGGGTGACTGGTGGGCTTTCTGAGATGCACTGGAAGGCTTGAAAGCTAGTTGTATCTGACTCTAGGGTGTGGTGCTCATCTTTGTTTATAGCCAAAGGGCCAGCACTGTCTGTGTTTGCAGACATTTCCGTGGTCATGTAGCAGGCTTGGTTAGATGCCAGAGCACAGGGGACACTGTTACCCTCCCACCAAAGCAGGACAGTTCCTATTCATCTGCTTTCAATTTCTTGCTTTTTGAACTGTTAAGTTGGCAGGAGCTGGGACAGACCAACGGGAGCTCAATTAGTTTTGCAGCACTCAGGTCTCGAACTCCTCGTCTGCTGAGCTTCCAGGCGTCAAGGCCAGCGTTGCTGTAGTCCCTTTCGGAAGGTCAGGCTGACATAAAACCCACCATTTCAGAGTCAGATGAAAGCTTCTTTGGAGGAAGTTTAGCTGAGACAAAAGCCCAAGATCTGCCCCTCATGTGGGAGCCCTCACGGACCTGGGCCACATGTAGCTGGTAAGGCCTGCTGTGGTTCTGTGGGCCAGAGCCTCGCTTGTCTTTGCTGGGTGGAGTGGGCGCACGCAGCCCACCTGCAAAGCACAATGGCAGGATATGGCCCTCGGTGAGTCTATGCCTTTCAAATGCGCACATTTCCTGAAAGCAATATGGCATGTCTAAATATACAGAGCAAAAATCTGTTTACCCTAATCAGGGGCTGGGAGGCTGCCATCCATATGACTGCTAGAATTGTAAATTCAACATAAATTAACGGGAAGCAACTTGAGCAAGAGGAAAAAGAGGAGAAACAGTGGCGTGTTTTCTCATATTCCTCACCCGCTTCCACCCTAGGGAAAGGATGAGCTCAGGATGGAAAGCCATGTGAGAGGCTTCTGCCATTCCAGGCAGGCAGGTGTGGTGCATGCCCTCAGGCCTGAGTTTGGAAAAGTTACTTTGTTGGACTGTGACATCCAGAATCTGCTCCTGCCCACTGGCTGGGGAACCCGAGGAACCTCTCCAAAGTTTGGCTCAGGCAGGTAGGCCCACAGAAGGTTTGTCTTGCCCTAGAGCCATGATGGCGAACCTTGGCTCTCCAGCTGTTCCTGAACTTCAATTTCCAGAAGCCCTGATCATCAGGAATTGCTTCAGGTTATTGAAGTCAAAGAACACCTGGAGTGCCAAGGTTGACCATCACTGCCCTAGAGGGTTGTTAGATTCTCGCAAGAAGTAGACTAGAACGCAGCGTGTGGGTTAAGCATATTCACTCTTTATTCAGATCGGGAGTCAAGACTGAGGATGTGGGGAAAGATGGTATCTTATATACAGCGGTTTTCCGTTTCAACAACAAGGAAACATACCAGCGGACACTCCAGTTTATTACCCCCATTTGGTCTCCAGTGCCGCTTTGATATGTGCCCCTCCTTTGAAGAGGGCGCCCCTCTGGCGGATTCAGTTCACGCGCTGTGTCCCTTTGAAGTGAGTAACACTTGGACACAACAAGGGTCTTAAGGGCTGGGCAAACAACACACACACACAAGTAATTTGGGGCTACTTGCAGTCTATGAAAAAGAGATGGGGGGACTTCTCACCCTCCCACTTCAATACTGATATCGACATAGCTGGCTCTGTAGCTCAGTGGTTTGGATGGGAGTTTGAGTTCCTACAGTGCCTGTAAGAGAAGGGCCAACCTGTGTGGCCCTGGACAAGCTGCAGTACTTCTGAGTACTGAATACAGAGGAAACCCCCAGAAAGGGTCCCCATAAGTCAGAGTTGACTTGAGAGGGCACAATTATTATGTGAGTTCTAGCAGTCTCTGTCTTTCCCTTGGGTCAGATCTATGGCCCATCCAGACCAGAATGTCAGCTTCTCTGCCCTGTAGTTTCCCAGACAAAGGGAGGACTGCTCCAACCCACCACTTGTGAAACCACTTGCAATTTAAGGGGACACTACATCATCTGAAAAGCCTATTTTCTTCTATAGCTAAAAGTATCTCTCCTCAGACTTCTACTGCATTGCTGCCCTTAGGCTGGCTCTCTGCCAGCAGTTCCCATCCTTGGTCTCCCAGATGTTCTTGGACTACAGCTCCCAGAAATCACGGCCAGCAGAGCCGATGTTGAAGGTTACCTCTTTGCTTCCATGCCAAGCACCATCATGGCCTCAGGAGAAGATATCTAGTCTTTGCATGTGGCGCTTAGAGATGCCAAATTTATTGATGGAATAAAACAGCCTCTTCCTCAGTGGTGGGCTCCAAAAAAATTTACTACCACACTGTGGGCGTGTTATGGTGGGTGTGGCCAGGGGAAAAGCCTTGCATTGCACCCGTCTCGCTGACATCCTCCGATCGACCGTTCCTCCTCTTGCATAGCGTTGCTTTGGCAGCAATAAAGTTTTACAGGGCCAGGGTGGTGCTAAGCCATGCCCAGCCCTCCTCCTTTCCCACCCAGGCTTGGGACTGCCAAAGAGCAATGGTGGAGTTGATGTCTTGCAAAGCTTTCAGGTCACAGTGAGTAAACCTTCTCTTTGTCTCCTTGAAGTGGTGTCAGAGGGATTGTTGTCAGTCTGGTTAATGCAGGTGGGGAGACTTGCAGCCAAGTTTAACTCTTCCTTCCTGCAAATCCCATCAGGAATTGCCCTCCTGGACAGTCCTGCTTGCAGATTCCCCAGAAGCCTCTGCCTGCCCTGTCCCCTTGAAGGACACAGCAGGGCATTGTGCTCCTGGGTAAGCTTTCCCTCTGACATCATGGCCTTCCGTTCCTTTGGTATGATCTGGTGTTAGAAAGATTAGCTGGCAAGCTTGCCCCCAGGGAGGGACTCCAACCTCCCCTGCAACACTTGGAGGACCCTGAATAGGTTGAGGGTCAGAGTGCCTAAATGTAAGACCAACAGGCTCAAGTGGGGGCTGAGGGCAGACATGGAGATTCAGAATCCAGCTCATTTACTGATCTGCTGATTATTGCAATTATTGCTGGAAACATGCACCTACGAGGATTTAAGTTTGGCCAACAACAAAACCAAGAAAATGGCTCCATTTTGGCAGTTCAGGGTTTGATTGGGACATGAAAGAAGAACCCCGGGGCTTCTTCCCATGCTCTCAGCTTGTGAACTGGGTACTTAATTGAGGCGGATACCCACTCTGAGTCGTCCAGTTTTGTGTCAAAAATGCAGGGCACTGTATGTTGAAGAGTAGGAGGAAAAAAAAGAAGACAGATGCAGAACAGGAACAAGATCAAGAATAGAAAGTGGTGGTGGTGGTGGTGGTGGTGGTGGTTATGGAGGAGGAAATGCCACCATTTGGGTTACTGTGCAGTCCCAGTCCAGGAGGATTGGTGGAAAAGTTTCCATAGCGTCTTTGGCATCCAAAGCTTCTTTGAGTTCTTCTTTCTCCAGCCAAATACAGTATAGCCAGCCAGGCTGCAATGATTACACAGACAAAAAGTTTAAAGTAAAAAAAGTTTGCTCACTAGAAATCTTGATCGGGTGGCATCAGGTTACTAGTACAGGTAGGGAAATTCAGGGGAATTAGTGAAAGGGTCCAGATTGCTGCTGCTGCTGCTTCTTAGCCACATGGGTTAAGAGGGAGGAGATGCTCGTGGAGGCACCTGTCTCCTTTGAAGGCAAACAAACCACTGACCAGAGCAAAGAAAGGTCACTTGGCAGGCAAATAAGGTCAAGAAAGTCCAGCAGCAGGAAGAGAGGGACTTTCTAATCAGCTGGTTAGAGAAAAACCGACAAGGGTTCATTTTACCTAGAAGGGAGCCTTCCCTGTCACTTGACTAAGTGTGTTAGCATTCGCTTGGCATGCTGCGTTTGGATGACATCTCTAATGCAGGTCAGAACCTGGAGTGAAGGAGAAACCACCACCTTGCTAGAGAGAGGGGAACAGGTGCATCCAGAAACGGTTCTTATCATTAGAAAGCTTTTGCTAATGTTTATTTGAACTCTTCTTTTTCATAACTCAATCTCTGCCTTCGGGAACCACAGTGGAAACCACAGCAGCCCATACGGGGGTCTTTCCTTCTTTCTTGTTCTGTTCTAATCTCGGAGGGAAAGAAAGAAAAAAGAGATGAAGATCAGGTCCATCCTTGGCAATCCTCCAGCTTCCACGAGTCTTTCCTCATGACACTCTTTCTGCCTCTACATCAAACTAATAGGATGTGTCCTTCAGAGAAGTCTGGGGATGAGATGTCTCACCACCCCAAAGGCAACACCCAGCTCTACCTGTCCTTGAAGGACTCTGGGGGTCCTTCTGGACTGGGTGAAAAGGAACAGTCAGTCCTGGCACAGACAGTTCCAGGGGAGTGGTCTTTCTTAGTCTTTAATCTCATGTCCAACAATAGCAATGGCTCTCACGGGGCATCTTAAAGATTAGCAAGTGGTAAAACCACGCCTTAAATATTGCACTGACCTTGAAAGCCCATTTAAGGTCAGTGTAGGTCAGTTCCAACTTGAAGGTACATAAACCCAGGATTGGTTTAGAAAATACATTGGCAGGAAAGCAGGGTTCCTATCCCAGAAAGCTGACCCAGTGATAGGCCTGAGCCCTTGCTCAGAAGCAGGGTGGGGGGGTGAGCCTAGCCTACTCTTAAGAGAGAGGTTTTTAACCACTTGAAGGGAAGGAGGTTCACTAAAAGGGCATGAACTGGCCCATCTTCTCCTTTCTTTGCAGCAGTTAGCCAAGAAAAAGGAGACAGCCACAAATGGCTCCACTTCCAAAGAACCCTTTTTTGTTTGTTTGTTTGTTTTTTCAGGGTGAGAGGCAAGAGGAGGGAGTCCTTCCCTAGGGAGAGAGGGTGCCCTTTCTTTGCCTGGCCCTGTGGGAAATCCACTCGTGGCTCTGTCTCCCACAGAAGATGGTCTGTGGTGGTGGATGACATCGAGGCCATTTGTGAGGAACTCCACCACCCAACCAGGGGCAGAAGACATTCACCTGGTGCAGGTGATCTTGGAGCCTGCCTTGACTTTTAGGCTGCAACAGCCACAAAGGCTGCTTCCTCCCAGCTGTGCCTCCCCCCTCCAGATCTTTTTGTACTTTGCCATGGCAACCAAACGCCTCTTCAGATGGGTGCAAGATGTACTCTGTGCAAATGGCCATACAGTGAGGCAGAAGGAGGCAGCAGAAGCTGGAGAGCGGCCATGCGCCCCCCTGTACACACGCACACATGCACATATACACACACCCTGCATCCTATGCCACAAGAGCAGTGGTGCGTGCATGTAGCCAGCCTTACTGGCCCACCCACCCCCACCCACCCACCCCCAACCTGTTCCCAAGAAGGCAGCAGAGTCTGTTGCTGATGCCAAAGAGACCAGGCTGGGCAAGCATGTCTAGGGGAGGGAGGCCAGTGGGGAAGCCCTCAGCCCACCCCCACCCACCCCACAGCAGGCCTCGCGCATCCATGCACAGATAAGACAGGTGTGTGGTTGCTTTTTTTAAAAAGCAGGTAACAAGCTGGTTCTTCATCTGTATGGTGGCGTTTCTACGGTAGTTACTGCTACAAAGGGGAAAGCTTGGGGCGTTGGAAGGAGAGCTTTACAGAGACCAGAAGGGCAAGCGAGGGTTTGCTAGACGGAGGAGGAGTAGCAAGCAAGGCTGCGACACCCTCTTGAGAAGGAGGGAAAGAGGCAAGAAGCCCGAGAAGGCACCGCCCAGCACGAGGAGAGAGCCTTTGAAGGCAGGCGGGGTGGGGGTGGGGAGGGGGTACCAAAAGCGGGATGGGTTGCGCCTTCTGAAAGGAAGCCACAGCCAACATCTACAAGACCAGAGAGGATCTGTCGAGAGGCTAATTCGGAAGTCCCTAATTCATAGGGCTGCTGTAGCTCTGGTGGCGCAGTGGTTAAACTGCTGTACTGTAATCAAAAGGTTGTGAGTTCAATCCTGACCAGGAATCAAGGTGACTCGGCCTTCCATCCTTCTGAGGTCGGTAAAACGAGTACCCAGAGTGTTGGGGGCAAAATGTTAATTAGGGGTAACTTGGGAACCGTCCAGAGAGCGCACTAAGCGCTTATATGAGGTACATAAGTGTGATTGCTGTAAGTCTGAAAAGACTTCTCCTTTGCTCGAAACCCAGACGTTTCCGACTCTAGGATTCGGTGGTCATCTCTGTTTCATAGCCCAAGAGCCAGCACTGCCTGCGTCTGCAGACATTCTGGTGGTCATGTGGCAGGCATGAGTAGTAGACACGAGTGCACGGAACGCAACTCCGTTTACCTTCCCACCGAAGTGGTCCCTATTTATCTGCTTGCACCGTCTTGCTTTCGAACTGCTAGGTTGGCAGGAGCCTGGAACAGAAACCATGGGAGCTCATTCCAGCCTGCAGTACTCAGGAATCGAACTGCTGACCTTCCACCTTTCAGCCAGTGTTTTAGCCAGCCAGCAGCGCCCCCCCCCCCGATCCCAGCAAGACCCGCGCCCAGAGGGGGCTGGAGGGCAGAGGAGGGTGGTGGTCCTCCGCGTGCTGCGTGGGACCTGCCTGAGCCGACTCGGCCTCGCTGGATGGCAGCCGGAGGGAGGAGGAGGAGGAGGAGGAGGAGACGTGGTGGCTGCCCTTCCTCGCCCTGCCCTTCCTCTAGTCTTGAGGCTCAGGGCCTGGGCTCGGTTGGCCGCTTTGCTTCCGAGAAGAGGGGTCGGAATGCCTGACCTGCCTGCCGGAGAGCGAGGAGAGGCTCCTCTGCTGACCGGCTGGGCGGGGAGGAAGCGGAGGCGCGCCCGGGGAGGTCGGAGGAGGCGCGGCGGACTCCTGGGACGACACGGAAGGCCACCCCCGCTTCTGCGCTTCCTCCTCGCCCAGGTCTCGAGGGCGGGACAGCAGCAAGCAAGGCGGGAGGCGGGCGGGCGGGCGGGCGGGCGGGCGGGGGCACGCGTTCACCATCCTCCGGAGCTGCGCGGTTTGGAAGCGGCGCAGGCTGCTGCCTGGGAGGTGGGGGCGGACCCCGGACCCGGAGGGGTGGGTCAGGGTGGGTGGGGAGGCTTCCCAAGGTAGAAGCGAGCGGAGGGTGAGAGGGAGAGCCCTTGGCTTGGCTGCCGGAAGGGCAGGTGAAGGGGGTAAGGGCTTCAGTTGCCGATCTCCTTGCGTCGCCCCCCCCCGCCCCCGCCCCGCCACCGCCTCTTCCCGTCCTCCCTGCGCTGCCCCTTCGGCCACCGGGCTCGCCGTCTTCAGCCAGCTGAAGAGAGGCGGCGGGGGGAGCCTTGATTCCCTGCGCGGGGATCCTTCTAGGCTTCTTCCCTCCGCCAGCAGAAAGGAGGGCGCAGAGGGATCCAACTGCCACTGACGGCCCGAGGCGCCAGGGGGGGCAGGGGGGGCCTTCTTCTCCTGCCTTCCCTTTTGCTTCCCCCATAACGGCCTCTGAAAGCGGAGCACACACACACACACCGTCAAGGACTCAAGGATCGGACTTGGGGTGGGGGGGTGGGGGGCTAAGAGTGACCGCAGGAATTTTGGAAAGCGAGAGGGGGAGAGGAAGGACCGCCTGTCTCCGGCGGTGCTTGGGCACTGCCCGCAGGGCTCCGTTTCGGAATACAAGGGAAGGGAGGGGGGGTTCGCGTGGAGGCACCGCCAGCCCCCCCCCCCTCTCTCTCTCTCGGACCCCAGAAGACAGAGGAGAGGAGTGGGGCCAAGCAGCTCCGCCACCGCCAGGGTCGGGGAAGAGAAAGAGGAAAGGGAAGAATGGTCTTAGGGGCCTAATTCGTTTTTAAGGGGAAGAACCTCCTCGAAGATTGTGGTAGTTCTGAACCACACTCGGACGTACCCTGGTAACGTTGCTGGCGAATCTTTCTCACATTAGGTCAGGCGAAAGGAACTGCAGAATGGACTCGCCAAAAGGTGCCTTCGTTTGGGCAATTTCACGTCTGACCTAGACACAGAGGGAGGGGGAGGAGAAATGCGTAGTAAATCATAAATGCGACAAACAGGGATGCGCTATTCTCCAAACGAAAGAAGGAAAGGAAAGGAAGGGATAGAAGAAAAGAAAGAAAGGAATAGAAGAAAAGGAAGGAAGGAAGAGTGGATGGATGGATGGATGGGCGGATACTGGAAAGGGCAACAGTGTCGGGTCTTCTCAGAAAGAAGCAAGTCTTTCCTTTCCTGCCATTCTCAGGCGTCTTTCCAGACCTTGCTTGCTTTCTCCCTAGCGCCTCAGCCGGCTGTCCTGCGTTGAAGAGCCAACGCGGACAAAGCCCTGTTGCTTTTCCTCGGGTCCCTGCCCGACTCTGAAGTCGCTGGTGGGTTTTGGGAATAGGGGCGAGAGATCGAGACGGGACCAGTCCCAGGGCGGCGACTTCTGCGGCTCGGCAAAACCAAATGAAAGGCTGGACAAGGGCCCACCGCCTCAGGCTGGAAGCTGCGAAGCAAAAGCCAGTCCACCATCTTCAGCCTTAAGCGTAGGGCTTTTCCAGAGAGCAAGGAAAAGAGGGTCGCGTGCCTGCCCCGCGCCCAATCACGCACACACACACCCGCACACGCACCCCCCCCCCGCACATGCACCCCTGCGCACGCACACGCGCACAGGTTTCTTCTTCTTCTTCTCATCCATCTCTTTCGTGTAATTCCTGCTTTGACTATTACAGAGTTTAGCGCTCATGGAATTGGGGAGGAAAAGGAAAACCGTTGTTGTTGTTTTTTCCTTCCCTCCAGAGCCTGCACCGCTTCAAAAACTCCTTAAAAAAATATGCCTCTCGGGTGGGTGGAGAAAACTCAGGTTTGGAAATCTCTCCGAGCTAGAATTTCTCTGTCAGGATCTCTCGGGAAATGGACTCAGGTTGTCTTTAAAGCATGGGTGCCCAAACTTTTGGGGCCACAGGCCAGTCGCATGGTTCACGGCTGCCTAAACTACAGCTCGTGGGCCGGATCCGGCCCCTGACACCAATTCATCCTGTCCACTCCACCCTCACCACTCTCAGAAATGGAAGCAAAATGCGCCCCTAAGGGCACATTTACTTCCACTTCTTGGAGCAACGAGGGGGTGGGTGGTGTGGGCCGGATGAATTGGTGTCAGGGGTCGGATCCAGCCCATGGCCTGGGCTATAGTTTAGGCAACCCTGCTTTAAACCGAACTGAGCTGAACCAAAAGACACCTTGCTCTGAAAGCTCTGTGCCTAAGGTCCTTCCTATCTCGAGTTTACATTTATATATACTGTACTGTATATTCATCCTTCTCTGATAAATTTAAAAAGAAACCCCAGCCACTATTTGTAATTCTCATTGCTCTGCTTGGAACCTACGTATATACGGGAATATTTTTGTCATCAGGAGGTGATTTTGGGGGAGGCGGGAGAGCCCCGAGGAGGGCCGGAATGAGCAGAATCGGAAAAGGAACCGACCTTGACTTGCGAAGAAGGACCGGAGCCTCTTTTTTGGCCACGACAACGCCAGGCGTTTCCTTTCATGCGTCCTGGGAAATCATCCCGGGTCCTGTGGTCGTTAAGGGGTGGGGGGTGGGGGGGTGGGAGAGAAAAAGATAAGAGGGTTTCCCTCTTTTTAAAAAAAGAACTTTTAAAAACTAGCTGCTACTTTCCCCGCTATCTGGCAGGTTAACAGCTACCTGCAAATATGATTTTAATGCCCGGCAATGGCTTTCAGTGAACCTTTCTTCTCCTGTGGTTTGTCTATCAAGCGGCGAGACTACAGCTGAATGCTCTCCCTAAAATAGTGGGGAGCTCCCTGGTGGGCAAAAAACCCCTCAACCACCCCACGCCCACCCGACGCCACGGCTGAAAGCGAAGAGACGGAAAGTTTCGTGCGTCTCAGTCGGAGAGTGTTCGCTGCTCGCCTTTGCCCTTCCTTCCTTCCTTCCTTCCTTCCTTCCTTCCTTCCTTCCTTCCTTCCTTCCTTCCTTCCTTCCGTCCTTCCTTCCCTATCGACTGTAAGCGACCTTCCATTCTAGTTCTGGGAGAGCCGGAAAAAGAAGAATAAAATAAAATAAAATAAAATGACGCTCTAATCAGAAACCAAATAGAGGCAGGTCCAAAAAAGGGCACCTTTTTCTTAAAGGTCTGGTGCGGCTTATTTCACAGGAGATCCCTTCACCCGCCAAATCCAACCCCCCCCCCCCCCCTTTTGCTCTGGACGCAGCGCAACCTTTACCAGTCAGGCCCAAATCAGGCAATACATTTGGAAGGGTTTTTGCTCTTTCCGAAGGGGAAGGGACACAACCTTCCTTTCTTAATGGGTTTCTGCTTACGTATTTATTGTTATCATTATTATATTATTAGATTCTCAGTGGAAGACTGGTATAAAATCAACAGTTCAAGAAAGACCTAACCAAGGACGTAAGAACTGTTAAGGTAACATCTAAGGATAGAGGCAGTTCCTAGTAAAATTGTTTTTGTAGAGTTGGGATGCTCAAGTCCAATATTTTAAAATATCTAGGGAGTCCTTTAGGTGTTGCTCCAGGGGTTACAACAACAAATTTCTTTCTCCATAAGCGCTCAACTTCAATTTTCAAATCATGATATTTGTTGATTTTCTCCAGTTGTTTGTCCTCTATTCTTATTCTTATTCTTATTCTTATTCTTATTCTTATTCTTATTCTTATTCTTATTCTTATTCTTATTCTTATTCTTATTCTTATTCTTATTCTTATTCTTATTCTTATTCTTATTCTTATTCTTATTCTTATTCTTATTCTTATTCTTATTCTTATTCTTATTCTTATTCTTATTCTTATTCTTATTCTTATTCTTATTCTTATTCTTATTCTTATTCTTGGATACAAATCGACCGTTTTCACTGTCGAGGACTGGAATAAAATTAACAGTTCATGCCCCAACCAAGGACCTAAGAGCTGTTAAGGTAGCATCTGAGAATATATGCAGTTCCTAGTAGAGTTTTTGTTTTGTTTTGTTTTTTGGAGAGTTAGGATGTTCAAATCACATAAGTTCAAAATTTCCAAATATTTAGGGAGTCCTTTAGGTATTGCTCCAAGGGCTCCGATCACTAAGGGAACAACAACAGATTTCTTCCGCCATAGACGCTCAACTCCAATTTGCAAATCACAGTATTTTGTGATTTTCTCCAGTTGTTTGTCTATTATTATTATTATTATTATTATTATTATTATTATTATTATTATTATTATTATTATTATTATTATTATTATTATTATTATTATTATTATTATCATCATCATCATCATCATCATCATCATCATCATCATCATCATCATCAACCGGAGAGGCCACAAATGTGTGTGTGTGTGTGGGGGGCGTTTGTGTCAGGGGCGGCCTTCCTCCCGTTCTTCTTCCTTGTTGCCAAAACGAAGCCACCTTGGGGTGAATTCGTTTCCACGGTTCCTTTCGCCTGACTCAGCGTGAGAAAGGTTAGCCGGCACACGTCAGCATCCGTTACCCATTGGGGTCCGCCCGGTTGTGGTTTTTTCCTCCTCATATCAGGGAGGAAGAAGGAACCGTTTCGACGGCCCAGATCCGGAGTGAGGGAGAAGCGGGGAGAGAGAGAATGCGCGAAGAAGGAGGAGAGCCAGAAGGAAGGCGCCCCCCCCCCCCACCCCTGGCTGTGGCCTGGCGGATCGGGGCGGCCCCTCCTCGCCTCTGGGGGGGGGGGCTTTTCTCCACCCAGGTGCGCTGCCCGCCGGCCCTCCGCCTCCCTCCCTGACCCCACGCCGCGATCGCGGAGCCCTGGAGAGGACCGGACGGTTGACGTTGCCACTCGCTGCTCCGGAGAGGAACGCCGTGAGATCTCCGGGAGGGAAGCCCAGACCGGCGGCTGCTCTTCCTCTCTCCCCATAAGTGTGCACCCATCCACCCACCCACCCACCCGCGAGGCCGAAGGCGCTGGAGAGCGACAAGCGGAGCTTCTGTGGCTGGGCTGGGCGGAGAGGGGGCTCTGGACCCCGGGCACCTTCCCCGCCGCCCTGTCCACGTCCAGCCCAGTCCACCCAGGAGCCTCAGCTTGGCCAGCGGCGGGTGGGAACAATTATGGCGCTGCGGGGAGGGAAAGCCTCGGGCAGCCTTTGTTCTCCAGCGGCATCTTCCGCAGGAAGGCCAGGATCCGGGCAGCCGCTCCCTCGGCCTCGCCTCCGCCGGATCGGCCCAACCCAAAGTCACCCCACACATAGATACACCCCACAGTCAAGTGGCCCTAGTAACGCACCTCGTACCACCTTTTTCTTCTTCATCTACTACTACTACCACGTCTCCTCCTCCTCCTCTTGCAGAATATTGGCTGCCATCCTGTCCTGTTGTCCTGAACTCTCCTCGGAGCAGTTCTTCCGACGCCCCTTTTCTGCCCCAGTATCTTTGGGAGCCTCTTGCGGGATCCCGGTTGCGCAGGACCCATTCGAAGCCAGAGGATAGAGGACCGTTGGGGTCCCCCCACTTCACCGGATCCGGACAGCACTGGGAGCGGGATTGACCCCAGCACCGCCGGACGGGCGGGCGGGCGGGCGGACGGGCAGGCGGCTCTCCTTTCCTCGGAAGGCTGTCCAACCCCGACCAGGCGCTTCCAGGGAGGAAAGAGGGCGCAAAAGCGAAGGTCGGAAAAAGAAACCGACCCGCCTGACCAAAGCCGGCGAGAAGAGCTCGCAAGGCGTGGAGCCTGAAAAAGCCTGAAGTGGGGCGGTGGGTGGGGAGGGGTACGGAGCGAACCGGCAATGTTGCTTGGGGTGTGAAACCGACGATGCGGGAGATTATATCTGGCTTTCTGACACGCATCTGACACAGGAGTGGAAGCCCCCGCCCCTTGGAAAAGGATACCCCCCCCCCCCTTGCCGTCGCCGCTGCCGCCGGGGCTCACTTACCCAAAATCTGGTTCCCTTGGGAGTGGCTCACTTCTGTTTTTCCGGATGGGACCCAGGAGGGCCGCCAGCCGCGGCCTTCCTGGAGATTTCGGATCCTGGGCCCGACGCGCCTGTCTCTGGTGCCCCGACCTGGACCATCCGTTCCTGGGGTTCCGCCGCCCTCCTCGGAGGGTCCTCTCCGGTGCTCCGGCCCTGGAGGCTCCTCTGTTCAGGCAAGCACCGGCCTCTCTCCGGCCCCCCTCTCGGCCTCGCCGCCCTCCGAGGGTCCCTGCAGAAGAGCAGCTTCTCCCTCCCACTCGGCACGCGGGTTTACTCGCAGGGAGACCCAGCCAGAAGGCTTCTCCCCGCAGTGTGAACAACAGGCGCCCTTGGGGGGAGGGGAGCAGGGCCGGAGTGCTTCCGAAAGGATTCTCGCCTCCGGGCCGCTTGCCTCTGGTTCTGTGTTCTCTCCACCGGAAGGTGGGCCCGGGGCCCAAGCCGACGTCTTTCCCGAGGGCTGCCCAGGAGAAAGACCGAGTGCCCACCCCCCACCCACCCCCCACTTCCCGGTCTCTGGGCCGCTCCTGCCTTTCCTTGCTGGGCAATCTCTTGGACGGGCGGCGCAAAACGGGAAGGAAAAGGCCTCGCGTTCTCCTCTCCTTCCAGGCAGCCGTGGTTGCTGCTGCCTCTGCTCCGGCCGCCCCTCCAGTCCCGGGCAAGGAAGGAGGAAGGGAGCTGCGAACGCCCGCCGGCTGAAGGGCCTGCTGGACCGGGTCCCGGACCCGCCTGGCGGAAGGAGAAGCGTCGGAGCTGGAAACATTTGGCGGACCGGAGGGAAACTACAACCCCGGGGAAAGGCTCAGACGACGTGGCGGAGGAGCCCGGTCTCTCCCCCTCCACCACCACCACCTGCAGGACCTTTGGGCCTCTCGGAACCCCCCCCTCCCTTCTTTCCTTCTACCCCTCCCTCCTTCCAACCCTCTCCCGTCTCACCTTGAATGTCCAGATTGGGGGGTACGGGAGTGGGGGGGGGGGGCGACTCTTTCTTTCTCCCACTCCTTCTCCCTCCTCAGCGGCGCCTCCTTCCCGTTCCGCACCAGCGGTTGCGCCCGGAGGGTTTCATCTCTCCTTCTCCCCTCCCCCCCCCCGCCGCCCAATCTCTCTCCTCCTTCCGTCCGTCCTCCTTTCCTCCCTCCCTCCCTCCCTGACTCCTTCCCACCCGCGGGGGGGGGGGGAGCGGGAGAGGGGGAAACCGGAGCCCTTGTTGGAAGGGGAGGGACTGGAACCCTGGCTCAGCTTCCCTGGCGCTCCACTCCGTCTTTTGGTGGCGACCCGGCTCCCCCTCCCTCCCTCCCTCCCTCCCTTTCCCACGTACCCTCCCCAACCCCGGGGCAGGTGAGCCTGGCCAATCAGAGGGGGCGGCCCGACAGGTACTCGGCTTATCTGGAAGGCGAGCCCTGAGAGCGCGCCCACTGCGCACCGGGTGGATGGGGAGGAGGAGGAGGAGGAGGCGTTGGCGGCGGCGGCGGAGGGAGAGGGGGTGACCGGGAGGGCGAGCGAGCAGGGGAAGGGGCTCCGGGCCGGCTGGGGGGGGGGCTCCCCGGAGCCGCCTGCCTGCCTGCCTGCCTGCCTGCCTGTCGGGACCGCTGGCGGACGGCCCGAGCAGGCGGTCCGTGGCTCCTCCGCCCCCCCCCCCCGCCTCCGCCGCCCGTCGTGGCTCCGTGGGGCGCCCACGCCCGGAGCCCGCCTCGCCCAAGCCTTGCGCTCCCTGCCGCCCCGTCCTCCTCCTCCTCCTCCTCGCGCGCCATGTTCCAGCCCGGGGCGGCGGCGGCGGCCAAGCGCTGCTTCACCATCGAGTCCCTGGTGAGCAAAGACCCCCACCCGCCGCCCCTGGACGAGGAGCCCCTCCGTCCAGCCGCCGCCGCGCTCGGGTACTCGGCCAGCGCCGCCGCCGCCGCTGCCGCCGCCGTGGAGGCCTTCGCGGCCCAAGGGGGGTTCCCGGGCTCGGCGGCGGCGGCGGCGGGGCGTTCGCTCTACGGAGGCCCTGAGTTGCTCTTCCCGGAGGCCGTGAGCCACCCCCACCCCCACCCGCACCCCCACCACCCCCACCCCACACCCTCGGCCCTGGCCGGCCACCCACCTCCTCCGCTGGGCGCCTCGCCCCTCCCGCCCAACCCGCACCCCTTCTTCGGCCCCCAGACCCGCGACCCGCTCAACTTCTACCCCTGGGTGCTCCGGAACCGCTTCTTCGGACACCGATTCCAAGGTAAGCCCACGCGTGGGGTGGGGGAGGGGGCGCCGGACGAGACTAGCCTCCACTTTCTGGGACTTGGCCTGGCAGAAGTCCTCGTCATGGCGGGAGGGGAGGGGAGGGGAAGGGGGCGTCTGTCGGTGCCTAAAGTTGGCCTCCTGCGACTGAAAAGGTCTCTCTTGCTCGAATGCCAGTCGTGTCGGACTCATGGGGTCGGTGCTCGCCTCCGTTTACACAGCCCAAGAGCCAGCGCTGTCTGGCAGGCATGACTAAACGCCAGAGTGCACGGAATGCTGTTACCTTTCCCGCCGAAGCACTACCTGTTTATCTACTTGCAAATTCTTGCTTTCCTCCTGCTAGCTTGGCAGCAGTAGGGGCAAAAGACGGGAGTCTCGGACTGCTGACTTGCTGACTTTCTGGTCATCAAGATCAGTGCCTTAACCGCTAAGCCCCGACAAAGAAGGAAGAAAATCCCCCACCCACCCACCCCCGCGGACCCCGTTGGCAGTGGAAGACATGGGAGGGGTGGTTCACGGAGCAGGGCGGGGGCCGTTCATCTCTCTGGTCTGTGGATGAGTGTCTTCCTGCTCCCTCCCTCCCATCCCCCAGGAGGGCACCCGCCACGAGCTTGAGTGCGTCCGTCCCCTTAAGGAAGGGGGGGGCGGGCGGGCGGGCGAAGAAGTCATCAGAGGCCGGCCTTGCAGCCTTTCTCCCTTCCCCTCCGGACGGAGGCGACCCGAGTTGTCCGGTTGCTCTTTCTCTCCTCCCCAGGTGCCGCCCGCCCCGGCCAGCAGGACCCCGGGGCCCACAAGGAGGAGTCTTCTCCCGCTGCCACAAGCCCAGGCCGAGTGGCGGGTGCGGAGCACGCAGCCCTTGAGCCCCGGGGTGGTGGTGGTGGTGGTGAGTGAAAGAGACACTGGCCAGGTTTGGGCTGTTGTGGAGAGGGTCTCTGGCGCAGGTGTCATTTGGTGCGGAGGAAGGGGGGGAGGTGCCTCTCCTTCTTTCCAGACTAGCTGCCCCCCTCGCCTCCCCCCACTCCAGTGCGCAACAGATCCCTCTCTATGTAGTTCGCACAGCGCCAGGGAAGCCCCCCACCCCCGAAATCGCAAGGCATTTTAGGGTGCGTGAAAGGGGGGGGGAGTCTCCTGCTAAGAGTTCCGAGTGGAACGTCAGCGAGTGTTTCGGAGAAAGTGATTGATGTAAATGGCAAATAAATTGAAATCCTTTCCTGAACTTGTGAGTGCCGTGAATGTCAAACTTTGACGGGAGAGGCGGTTCTACTTTTCCATTTCTGTTTCTATTTATACTTATATTTCTGTCCATATGTTTATTTCTCCCCCGCCTCTTTCTCTTGCAATATTGCCTCCTCCTTCCCGTCTTTACTTCGCGGGGTTGTAGCTACAAGTAGGAAGTACCTGAAGAACCGCAATCGGAGGTCTCGAAAGGCACACATACACCAGGGTGGTGGAGGAGTTCAGAGAGAGAGTGAGAGTGTGTGTGCGCGCGTGCGTGTGTGTGTGTGTTGGAAGCTTTATATCTGAGCCGTTTTGTTTTAAACTTCATCAAGAGATCTTTGGTTTCATAGTTCAAGAAACTCTTCTCTCCCTGAAAATGCCCGCATTCCCACTTAGTCCCAGGTCTTAATTTCCGCATCATCTGCGTCAGGTTGTGTCCAATACCAAACCATCAATTTGGCATTTGGGGACCAGAGTGGATGCCTGGCATCTAAGCAGGCACCCCAGGGTGAAAATCACTTCTCTGTCTTCCCTTTTTTTCCTTAAAATGTTAACAGAAAAGATTCTTCAGAAACAAAAGAGTGCTAATTTCTAAAACTAAGAGGTGCTAATTTCTAAAGCAAAGGGTTTTAAATTCTGGTTTGAGTTTAGGCAAGATCCACCCTCGTTTAATCCGTTTAATTTCGGAGGTAGAGAGGTGGGTTCCCCAGGGAAATCGACCGCACTGGAAGTCCCGGGGATCGTTCCTCTTGCTCTTCCTACTGCGGGAGAGAAATCTGTGGAACGAGACCAAAGGCCGAGGCCAAAGACCGAGCAAGCCGGGGCTTGGTTGGTTGCGCTAAAGCCATCGGTACGTGAGTTAAGCAAGGGCAGCAAAGACCCTCCTGACCTCAGGCCCTCCACGGGGCGGCCCTGCTTTTGGGCTGAGGGGTGAGAGGGGCGCAGCTCCTGGAAGGACCTTTGTTAGGGAGAGCCGCCCAGGCAGGGCCATAGCCAAGATTGTAGATGTGGGTGGGCAGATTTTTTTTTTCCAGGATGGGCAACAGTACCATATCTATATATACACCCGGTTGTTTGAGGGTGGCCAATGCTAACTCAGGGTAGGCTTAGCCCACCATGGCCACCCCCTGGCTACGGCCCTGGACCCAGGCGCCTCTTGCTGGCCCTCCATCCGGGGGGACGCAGGACCAGCGTATCCGTGCGGCTTTGAGGCTGGGCTCCCGGTTGGGAAGGGCTGCCGTTACCTGCTGCGCCTGTTCCCGGGGCCAACCCGAGGGCCCTCTCTGGACCCTGAGGCCAATCGGACTTCTCCGCTGCCGTGGAAGACTCCCGGGTTCTCCCCGGGATGAGTCGGGGCCGTCGGGGAAGTCGCTCCCTTGAAGAAAGCCAGAGTCCTTCCCTCTTGCGGCCGACTGGTCCGCCTGCGAGAAGGCGGCCCGGGGTTGCTTTCGGCGGTTTTCGGGCCCTTCCTTCGCCAAGGCCGAGACCCGGGCAACACCCGATCCGACCCTTCTTCCTTCTTTGGCACTGGCCCCACTGCGGCGGAGAGGCTTTGTTCTGGTGGCCCTGCCTGGTGGTCCCTTGCTTGCTTCACCCTGAGGTCGCCGCTGGGCGAACGGTCACCGCCGCCGCACCTGATCCCCTACGGCGGGCCGAGTCAGCACCCCCTCCCCACGTACGCTTCTTCCCATGGCGAGGAAGTGGGGCGCCTGTTCCTTCTCGTGCGCCCTGGAGCCCCCACTTGGGCCGCCACGCACCTCGCTCGGGCACCGACGGATGGGAGGAGGTGAGGAGAAGGGGCGCTTTGCGGTGAAGGCTTCCCAGGAGGCCCGTCTCACCCCCTTCTTCCTTGGGTTGGGGGGTGGGTGGGGCTCCTTCTTGTTCACGAGGGGGAAGAACCCACCCGCCTCTGCCCAGGGCCGTGGAGTCTTCTGGGCAACATAAGGGTCACTTTGGGGGCGGGGGAGGCATTATTTTTGGCCTCCGCTCGCTTCCGCCGTAACGGCTGACACCACTCGTGCGGAAGAGACAATGGCGCCCTCCCTGCCCTTAGACGCCCGGTGCCCTTCGCCCGGTGCACCGCCGCCTGTGAACCCCCTTCCCAGGTCCCAACTGGGGCCCTGCCTAGCTGCACCCTGAGCCTTCGCCCTCCGTCCGGGCTCTGGGCCTGCCAAGGGAACGGGGAGCCCTAAATAAGCCCATGCCCGTCAAGGACACCGCGGGCGCCGGGAGCTGCTGCCTCCGCCTTCCTCTTCCTCCTGTTCTTGTGCGCCCGGAACAGGCGAGCCTCTCGTCGGCACCGCCGGCGGGTCTTTATCCCAGGGGGTGAGTGGGTTGGGGGTGGGAGTCTGGGAGGGCAAATAGCCGGCTCTTCCGTTTCTCCTACCTTTGGTGTGTGTGTATAGAAAACCCGAACTCGCCTTTTCCACTCTTTCCTGTTTTGTAAATCGGAAATTCCTGCCCCAACTCAGGGTTCATTTTGACAGTTTCACGACTGGCCTAGACACGGAAGAAGAAGAAGATGATGAAGAAGGGGGTGGTGGCTCAGTGGTTAAGAAGCTCGCCTTGTTAGCTGGAAGGTTGGCAAGTAGGCAGTTTGAAACCCGGGTACTGCATGACGGATTGAGCCCCTGTCTCTCCCAGCTTTTGCGGACATGAAAGGAGCCTCGTTTGGGCGTTCCCTGAGCGGAGTTTCTTGCGCAAAAATCCTTTCAACCCAGAATAATTTCTGACACGAAATTATTATTATTACGGGAGGAAGAGGGCCGCGCAGCAAAAGCGAAACAAGAGCAAAAGTGAGGCAAGATTAATATGGAACCGCTTGCCGACAGAATTACGGCCCTTTAGGAAAGAACTCAAAACCTGGTGTGGGGTGCTGCTGGGGAGGTGGCACCTGCCCACTGGCTCATTTGAACTTTCCCTCTCTACAGATGGAGTGGGTGGGTTCTTCAAATGGGTTTTAATATGTTTTTAACGGGGTTTTAAATTTTAGTATGAGTGTTTTTATCTTTTAAATCCGGTTGTAAGCCGCCCAGAGTCTCCCCAGGCGAGGGGGCGGCTATACAAATCCAAATAAATAAATAAATATTTTCAAAAATGCGGACACAATTAAATCCATTTTACACTACAACAATTAAAACGTTTTTCCACGGCAAACGAGAAGCCCTTAAAAAGTTCTGAATGTGGGCAGCAATACTGGGCAGTTTGACTTCATTTTGCCAGTCTGGACTAGACTCAGAAGAAGAAGAAGAAGAAGAAGAAGAAGACTGCTTCATGCAAGTCATGGCAAAGGAGGCTGAAGACAGAGATCACGGCCTGGGTGCGCCATCTTCTAGGCAATTGACTCGCACCCCTTCGTTCTCCTCCTGGGTGGGCGGCGGTGGGTTCCAGGACCCTCCCGAGGCTCCTGTTTCCCTCCCATGCATCCCAGCACCTCCTCCTGGCTGACAGGTTAGGCTTTCCTGACTGACCGCTGGCTGATCCACAGTCGGTCTGGGTCCAGCGATGCCAGGGATGTCCTTGTGCGTGCGCGGGGGAGGGGGGGGGCGTCATTCCCAGGCAGCACATTTATCTTGTGGGGTGTCAGAGGCGAAGGATCTGATCCCCCCCCCAAGTTCCATTTTTCCTCCCACCTGGCCGCCCAAAAAACCCCATCTCATTTCAACTCCCGGCCACCATTTCCCGACTGGATCATCTAACAGGTGGACGCTGGGGTGTCAGTATAGGAGCAGATCCTGGGATCCCTCGAAGCTGAAGTACAGACGTGTCTGCTCAGATCGACTCCGGAGGGGGGTTTAAAATTGCGTCCTGTTCCTCCCGCCGCCGCCCCCCCTTCTAATTTAAAGCCATTTGTAATCTATTTTCAGAAAACTTTAAATTTGACTGCTGGTTCATCGTGTTAAAATCTGGAAATTCACTTAATATTCGTGCCCCCTATTATTTTAAATGTTAGACATGGTAATCATGTTGATTTTTAATTTCTTTTTCTGGGATTACACAGAAAGAGCCTTCTAGAAAATTGGGGCATTTTTGAACCACAATTGGGCGCACCCTGGTAACAGCAACTTTGTGTTACCGACTAGTCTTTCTCTCACTGGGTCAGGAGAAAGCAACTGCAAAATGAACTCACCAAAATGTGCCTCCATTTTGGCAGTCACACTAGCGAAAGGAACTATGCAATGAATTCACCCAAAAGTGGCTTCGTTTTGCCAATTTAAAGGCTGACCTAGACACGAAAGGAGAAAAGAAGATTGCTCCCCCCCTCCATTCTGCGAGTCATTCTGCAAATTACCCAGAGCTACAGATTTAATTGCTTAATAAATAGAGAAACGTTTGGCACTTTTGAAACTCATTTTTCTCGAGGAAAAAGGGTCAAATACTTGCGCGCGCGCGCACACACACACACACACACACACGTACGTGTTCCCGTTGTTAGTGAACATGAAGCGGTTTCAAGCATTTGTAAACACAGTAAACCAGAAGTGTGAGGTTTGGTCTGGAAGTACAGTACAGAAACCACACTAACCGCTATTTAAGGGGTGTCCCCACCAGGAGGGCGGGATATAAATAAATAATAATAATTTGCAGAAGGGTCGTCCACGCGGCTCTCCGAAAGAGGCGAGTTAAATTGTCGGCATTCGATTTTCTCTGTTGGTCGGGTACTGTGGTGATTCTTAAATTCCGGAGAGGGAGGCTACTAAATAGTACACACATAATAAATGGGAATGAAGCTAACAAAAACTCTCACCCACCCCCCTGTCCCGACGCACTGAGAAGGGCCAGCCGGTAATCTTCACCATCCGCTTCCGACCTAGTCGGAAAACTTCCCAGCCCAAGCGCCTAATAAGTTCAGCAAGCCACTCCCTAGTTAATTTATCTCACCCAAAGCAAAGGCACCTCCAGAAGGGAAACCTGAGGATTTCCCTAGGTATCGATTTATTTCTCCTCCCAAGACTTTGCAAGCACTGCTTCTTAAAACACGGTTGGTGTGTTGTTGGTTTTCATTGAATCACTGTGGGTTGCGGTGGTTTCTCCGTCCCAGCTCCTGACATCCTAGCGGTTCGAAAGTAAGACATTGCAAGTAGATAAATAGGGACCACTTGGGTGGGGAAAAGATCTTGGAGACATGAAAGAAGCCTCACTAGGGCATCCCCTGAGCGGAGTTCCTCCTCCAGCAAAAATCCTTTCAACCCGGGATATTTCTGACATGAAATTAGTGGCTAAGAAGTTCGCCTTGCTAGCTGGAAGGTTGGCAAGTCAACAGTTCAAGCCGACGGAATGAGCGCCTGTCGTCTGTCCCAGCTCCTGCCAACCTAGCAGTTCGAAAGCAAGACATTGCAAGTAGATAAATAAGGACCACCTCGGTGGGAAAAGATTTTGGGGACAAGAAAGGGGCCCTCATTCGGGTGTCTCCTGAGTGGAGTTCTTCCAGCAAAAATCCTTTCAACCCAGAATAATTTCTCACACGAAATCACCATCACCATCACCATCACCATCACCATTATTATTATTATTATTATTATTATTATTATTATTATTATTATTATTATTATTATTATTATTATTATTATTATTATTATTATTATTATTATTATTATTATTATTATTGCACTTAGGTTTACGTGCTCTGGGTACACAGAAACCGAGCAGATGTCAAGGGCGGCAATGCCTGCTCTCCCCACTTGATAACCCATCGAAAGAAGATATGAAGGTTTCGTGGATGAAATCCACAGACCTTCCTGTTTTGGGCAAATTTGACATTTATCTGCTTCCCAGGTTGTTCGTTTCCCCCCGATAAGCCGGACGAAAAATCTGCACATGGAATCAAAGTGTGCTAGAAACGGAGTTTGCCTCGAGGTTCTGGGACTCAGGTTATTCCTTCACTTGCAAACCAGTTTATCCACATCAGAGAGTAAACAAAACAAAACATCAAAAAAAGAGAAAAATTGTGGCACCTTAAAAACTAACTCCTGTATTTAAAAGTGAGCTTTTGTGGATCAAGTCCACTTGGTCTGATACTTGATCCATGAAAGCTCACATAATTAAAATACAGGAGTTAGTCTTTAAGGTGCCACAACTTGTTTTGTATTTTGGTTGCTTTGTTTACTTTCTGATATGCTTGCACAAACATGGCGACCACTTCAAAAATTGCAGTTTATCCAGGTCTCCCTCCCCCCCAAAAAATAAAATAAAAGCGCAGAGCCATTTACAAAGCCCAGCAGTGTCAAAGCCTCTTCCACCCGTCGTCGAGGAAAGGCGATCACACGGGGGGGGGGAGAGCTCCCTCCCCCTGGGCGCACCGGGTCCGTGTTGGACCTCGCCGCCGCCGGCAGAGTCCGTTGGTTGTCCGGAAGGGCAGAGCCCCAAAGCCACACCAGGCCAGCTGTGGCCTCGGCCTGCCAGCTCTGGGGATATCCCGCGCAGCATGAAGTGAAGGCATGACGGCGTTCCCTCGTCTTCCTCCTGCCCTTAGAGACCGGGAAGGAAGCAGCCCACCCTCCACGCTGCCTACACCCGCTTTCTCCCTGAGGGTCTCTGCAGCAGAGGAGGAGGAAGATGCTCCAGTATGGAGCGCATGCATGCACGCGCACGCACACGCACGCACACGCACACACACACACACACACACACTCTCTCTCCAACTTGACACCGCTGAAGCCATGCCTAGAGTGACCGGATGCCTCCAACCTACACCAGTTGAGAAAACAGACCCTCTTGTGAGTATCGCTCCAACTAAGATCAGGAGAGAAGTAGCAACAGATGCCGAGAGAACTAAGCAAGAAAAGGACCCTCGACAGCCTCTGAACGGATATGATGAGCCTCAAGTCCACTGGCTCAGACCCAGAAAGAGCTTTATGGCAAAAAGAAACATTCTTGAGGCTCTGCAAGAGCAAAGCCCAAACAGAAGGTGGAGGAAGGGGCTCACTGGACAAGGAACGGCATGAAAGGAGGAGGATCTGGCTGAGGAACTCAACCTCCCCTAGGTATATGTCACTTGGAGGACCCTGAATAGGCTGAGGGTCGGAGTCTCTAAAGGCAAGACCCACAGGCTCAAGGGGGTGGGGTGGGGTGGGGGCTGCTGGCAGACAACAACACACTGTGTGAATGTGGAGAGAGAGAGAGACACACACCCCATGGGTTCATTTCCTGGTCTGCCGATGACCTGCGCAGCAACTGAAATGAAAGGTGAATTTGCCAACCCCGTGGCTGCTCAGAGGGAAAGGATCCGTGGCACACTGTAGACCGACCGCGGGTCGTGCGGGGCCGATGAGAATCCATGCGCGGAATCGAATCCCCATTCCCCCCCCCGCCCCCCGCCCGCGCAGTGTCCGCTCCGTCTCTCGCGTGGAAAGTGCGGGCGCCTTGTTTGCCTGCCCTGCCCCCCCTGTTGGGGCCGGGCAGGGGCAGGGGGGCGGGGAGGCAGACAGACTGACCCACGGGGGTCCCCACTTGTCAGAAGAACACAGGCTTCCCCCGTTCAGGGCCACTTCCTGAACCTCTTAGGCTGAAACTAAAATCTGCTCTTGTCCTAAAATGGTTCCCAGTCCTCCTCGCTTGACCCACCGTGGGTTTTAAAAGAACCCTTTACTCTTGAGTAGTAGAGCCCTTCCCCATGTGTCTCGCACATGGGGTTCATCACACACAGGGTCTTCCTTGCTTTTTTATCCTTTGGTTTGTTATTTTGGACAGAGCAAGGGACTGCGGTGGCTTAGTGAAGACCGGGAGGTGGGCAGGTCAGGAGTTCGAAGCCCGAGTGCTGCACAACGGGGTGAGCTCTCGTTGTCTGTCCCAGCTGCTGCCAATCTAGCAATTTGAAAGCAAGAAACTGCAAGTAGATCAGTAGGCACCACTTCGGTGGGAAAGGTAATAGCGTTCCGTGTGCTTCAGCATCTAGTCATGCCTGCCACATGACCACAGATACGTCTGCAAGGGCGAGCGCCAGAGGATGATCCCTGGGGAGAATGGCTGGGGTGGGGTGGTCCCTCTCCCATGGCGTGAGAGGAGACTCTGCTCTGCCTCTCCTTACTTCCACACGTGTGTGTGTGTGTGTGTGTGTGTGTGTGTGTGTGTGTGTGTGTGTGTGTGTGTGTGTCCCTAAGGGAGCCAGGCGTGTCTGTGTGTCTGTCTGGGGCTGGGCCAAGCCGGACCCCTCCGATCCCTGGAGGTTCCCGGTGGCCTGGCGGCCCTCCTTCCTTCCTCCCTCCCTCCGTGGCTGGGCTTGGGCTTCGTCCTGGCGTCTGGCATGTGGGTGGGTGGGTGGGTTGGGGTGCGGCAGGGCAGGGGCAGGTGGTCTGTGTGCGCCGGCGGTGTCTGCGGAGGCCCTCACCTCCTTCCCTCCCGCGCTTTCCCTGCAGGCAGCGACGTGTCCCAGGACAGCCTTCTGCTCCACGGGCCCTTTGCCAGGAAGCCGAAACGGATCCGGACCGCCTTCTCGCCTTCGCAGCTGCTGCGGCTCGAGCGGGCCTTCGAGAAGAACCACTACGTGGTGGGCGCCGAACGCAAACAGCTGGCCGGCAGCCTCAGCCTCTCCGAGACCCAGGTGGGTGGCCCGTGCCCGGCCCGGCCCGGCCCTTCCACCACGCCGGGCTGCTCCAAGCAGTCTCGCTTTAATTCGGATCAGGGTTTTGTTCTCGAGGAGACCGGCTAGGCGGTCCCTGTGTTTGAGTAGAGCCAGGCTTCAGCAGGAGGAGAGGCATTTCACACACCACACACCCCACCACCACCACCACCACCCCTCCCCTCGTTTTTTGGGGGGCAATAAACCAGGCAGGGGCTGAACTTAATGCTAAACTATCACTATAGTTTATCTAGAGCACAAACTTTTCATGCCGTGGGCCGGTCACGTGGAAAGGGAAAGTAAAACGCACCTTGCAATCTGATTTTCAACAGGATAAGGTCGATTTTAGGCTGCCATTTTCTCTGATTAAACCAGAGGTGCCCAACCGACGGCCCATGGGCCAGATCTGGCCCCCATGCCAATTCGGCCCCCATGCCAATTCATCTGGCCCACTCCGCTGCCACCACTCCTGGAAGTGGAAGTAAAACTTCCGCTGCCAGGAATGATGAGGTCGGCGTGGGATGGATGAGTTGGGGGGGAGATCTTTCCTGTGGGCCCTAGTTTGGGCACCCCTGGTTTAAGCAGAGAAAATGGCAGCCTAAAATTTATCTCATCCTGTTGAAAAAGAGATTGCTTAAGCCTAGAACGTGACAGCTAAACCTATGCTCGGCTCAGTGGGTTCCCTGGCCTCAGGGTGGCAGGGAGATCACGCAGCCTACAAAGGGGGAAGAAGTTAACAGCTTGAAAGGAGGGAGAAAGTAATAGCCAACCTTTTCCTCTCTTTGGCATCCTAGGAAGGTGAGGAGACAGGGAAGGAAAAGGATAGATAGGAAGGGTTCTGCTTCCAAACGCCCCATGCCACACATGCGACAGAAAGAGACGGAGAGGTGAAGTTTCCAGAAGATGCTTCCAAGATGATTGGTAACAGGGAAACCTCTGGATTGGAACACCTTCCTTACCATCTGAGGCTGCAAGGGTTGGGCACGGTGTGGACCAAATAGATAAGGAAAACCTGTTTCCCCTGTCGCACAACACTAGAACTAGGGGACACTCCATGAAACTTTTGGGTACTAGTTCTCAAAGAAATAAGAGAAAGTACTTTTTCACCCAGAGGATCCCTGGTCTATGGAACTCCCTGCCAGATGAAGTGGTGACAGCTGTCAGTCTTCACAGCTTTAAGAAAGGATTAGACAAGTTCATGGAGGACAAGGCTATCAATGGCTATAATTATGGCTACCTAAGGACAACCTCCGGGTTGGAGAGATAGGCAGGATCTCTCTCAATGCCATTTCCAGTGAATGAATCCTAAGCAGGTGAAGGCATCTGCTTGGGAAGGAATACCCTGAAGCAAATGGTGAGCCACTGCCTGAGACAGAATGCTGGATTGGATCATGGGCTCCTGTGGCCTCTTCTTCATTCATTGGATTTCTAAACTGCCCATCTGGGTGTTATCCTTCATTTTCAGTTTTCAGCTACTGAAAATTCACAATCCATAATTTGCTGTGCATTCTTTGTAACCTAACTTTGACAATATAGTCAGCCATTTTAAGAGCATTTTTAAAAGTTTTGGTTCAGTCATGCAGTCGATTCCGACTCTTTGTGACCCTATGGACCCTTGCCCGCCAGGGACCCCTGCCCTCCATCATCATCCTCAACCCACCCAGCTCTGTGCCCATTGTGTCTACAACACCATCCAGCCATCTCATTATCTGCTGCCCCCTTCTTCTCTTGCCCCCCAATTTCCCCAGCATCAAGGCTTTCTCAAGTGAGTCCTCTCTTCTCATTTGATGTCCAAAGTACTTTAGCTTCATCTCTACTGTTTGTCCTTTTTAAAAGTATTCGTCTTTTTAAACGTATCCCTCCCCAAATTACTTTTCCTGTGATAACATATTGGAGACCACATTCCACATTCTCCTGACTTTCGAAGGTCCATCAAGGCCAGAGGCTTCCTAACAAGGTCCAGAACTTCCCGAAACATGTTTGGGCAATATATGCATAGCAGCCCAAGGTTAAAATGCTGCTGATGCTAAGTCTGGATTGGGCCCAGACTTGGTCACACTTAGAGCTCTCTAGTGGAAAATCTCTCAGGCAGGATTTTTGAACTGATGAATAGTAGGAGAGGATGAGGAGATGGAAGGGAGGTATGGATGGTTCCTCATCATCATCCTCTGTCCAGCTTTTGTGCCTCAAGAAACATGTCTCAGCCTTGATGCTGGTTCTCCTTCCTACCACCTTGCCACTGACTGGAGAACCTGTTGGAGATAGACAAGCCCAGCAGGAGCCCATTCTAAGATACACTACCCACCCACCCCCCGCATTTATTCTTTCCCGGTCTTGATTCTCTACTTGCAAACAGGGAGAGCCCCCCCTTTTTCCCCACTGGTGCCAGGCTATTTATTTATTTATATATATTTTTCATTTTTATACTGCCCATCTGGGATATTTCCCACACTGGGTGGTGCACAGACAAATAAACAATAGCAATATAATAGAACAAACAGCCAAATAAAATAAATGACAGAATAAAAACCTGAAAAAATGAAAAAAATAAAATACCTGGGCAAGAGCAAAGGCTTCCTAGGGACTCTCTAGACCAGTGATGATGAACCTTGGCACTCCAGGTGTTCTTGAACTTCAATTCCCAGAAACCCAAGTCTGCGCGCAGTAAACCCATTCATGTAGATTCACAGAGAGTTGGGCTTTTGGGAATTGAATTCCAAGAATACCTGGCGTGCCAAGGTTGGCCGTCACAGCTCTAGACTGTCCAAAGACTTTGTAGAGATGGCCAAAAGAAAAGGGAAGAAAACTACCATAAAGGCTGTACGGTCTTGTCACTGGTTCCTGGAAAGGACAGTGCAATGTAGTGGGAAGGGGTTGGGGTGGGGTGGGGTGGGGTGGGGGCATTTTGGACCCACCCCCCCAGCCCACTCATCACTGGTCTAGCTGGACGAGGCAATCCTTCTGAGAGCAGCCTCTAGGCTGAGCCTTGCCTCTTCTTTTTATTAATATTACATAACAAAGAAAAACAACATCATAAAAATACAAAATATGAAAATAAACATACAAAGACTTAAAATTAACAACAATGGAAACAAGAACAAAAATGTATGTAAACTACTATGTGCATCCTCCACTAATGGGACTTGATATGCCTTCAGCGCCTTATTGTCTTTATAATATTTCTTTTATATACATATTTCCCTTCTTTCCAATAAGATCCATATTCTTGTCCCGGTCTTACACCTTTTCCTTTCGCTAGAACATTATCAATAAAGTCTCCCCAAATCTCTCTAAAATCATTCTTTTTTTTTTAAAAAAATCCTTTTTTCAAAAAAAAATTAATTCACATGTCAATCTCTCATTTATTGCTATATTCTGAGTCTTGGCTTTCCACTGCATGCTTTTTGGCTGGATCACATCCTGTTTAGGAAACCATGGAGCAAAACTCTGTTTTGGAAGTTGGGTCGTTTCCTTATGCTTTCAGGTTGTTGTGATTTTAATCCTTAATTTGATATCAATTACAGGATCTATTTTAAATCATATTCACATTCTCTGAGCCTTCCAAAAGCTGGACATACTCCTAAGAACACGGAATAGAAGCAATTAAGGACTTATTTTGCTTTGCTTTCAATCAAAAGTGAAGTGTGCTCCACTTGACAGCTGGTGAGAGCAAGAATCCTTATGCCATTTTATGCAACTTTTAGGTGAGACTGCATTAAAATCTGGAGTACAGCCCTTGTGGTGCTTTCAAGACAAATGGATTTATTTCAGACTCTAATTTTGGTGGATTGCTACCCTTTCCCTGAAACATATGGCACTCAATGCTGAGCCACAGGTTTATATATACTGTATATCTCTTTACCCTACATGGCAGTAGGAGGGGTGGGTAGGCAGGCACCAGGTAAGGAGGGAACGAAGCGGCACAAGCTAGTCACGGTTTGGGCTGCCTGTTCTCAGAGCATCCGAGCCCTGGAGAAAAGCAACTTACGGATGAAAGCAGGAGGTTCTGGGGAGAAGCTGTTGACCCCTGGTGACCTTTTGTGCCCCTTGCCGTGATAGTTAGGACTTGGATATTCCATCTGTCTTTGCCAGAAAGAGTGACCATCCAGCCAAGTGAGGTGGGTTGTCAGAGTGTCAGGACAGTTTTGGGCATCGCTTCCAGTGGAGCCAGAAAGGACAACCGCACCTGATTTCTCATGATGGGGACAAAGTCAAGCTCAGATGCAAGCCTACCTGGCGAAATGCCCAGGGCCACAAAACATTAATCCACATGTGAGCTTCAGGGTGGCCGCTGTTGAGGTTGTGCGCCCCCCCCTTACAGGCTGAGTGGGCAGGTGTGTGTTGTTGTTCTTGTGTTGTGACATTTATACTTTGCAAATGTTCTCTGTACCATCCGATGGCACTTTGCAAAACCAGTCTGACAAGTCCCCCGTTTTCAGGGCAGGGTTATAAAATGCTGCTGCTTACTAAGCTTGTCCACCAGAGAGGCTGTGGGACACCGCCCCCCCCCCCCCCGTCGAGTACCCCAGAAAAGGCTGACCCTCCTCAACACCTCCCATTTATGGGAAGTCACCAGACTGATGTTTGAGAAAGCCATTTTCACAGGCTGGCATTCTCTGCCCTTGCTTAGGTCCCAAACTCCTGCTTTCCCTTGACTTTTGGAGGTGAGACAAATAAGCCAGAGAATGTCTGTCTCCCTGTTGTGGGTTTACTCTCCCCTCAACTGCCTAAGATATATAACTCCCCCAGAGAAAGATCCCCATTGCATAGCTTGGTGAGACAGTGACGAAGCACTGGGAAACAGGGACCAGATAAATCTATGAATTGTGGGTGGCTATTTCTGCAGTGAGCGCATAAAAGGTCTTGGGCTGTTTCCTCCAGGCCGGGGGTGGGATGTTGCCCTGCTCTGGAAGCTGATTTCACGAATGCCATAGGTGTGACCTTTCTGTTCATTCAGGGAGCAGTGCTAGTTATGCTCTTGCTTAGTGAGCCCTGGCGGTGCAATGGTTAAACTGCTGTAATGCAACCAAAAGGTTGTGAGTTCAGGGCTCAAGGTTGGCTCAGCCTTCCATCCTTCCAAGGTTGGTAAAATGAGTCCCCAGCCCACGTTGGGGGCAAAATGCTAATTACCTTGTGAACTGTCCAGAGAGTGCACTAAAGCGCTTCTATGGGGCCATCTATCTAAGTGTGCTTGCTATTCTTCTGAAACATGGCAGCTGGTCAGGCCTGTGCCTTTTGCGCCTGGCTTTCTTTAAAGGAAATCAAATATTCCAGGAGTTGCCCAAGGGACAAAACAGATTCTCACTCAAGACTTTAAAACTCTGCCTTCATCTTCGTGGTGCTTTATAGCTCCTACGACCTGATCAGTGCATTGACCAGCTGTGGCCCATGAGGCAGGCAGGCAGGCAGGCGGATGGCTTTAGCAGCCATGCAGGCCAGGCATTCAGGCAGATTGTCTCTGCTTTAGTCTGGTTGACCGGGCAAGTCAAGGGTGGCTGCTTCAGGTGGAGAAGCTTTCAAGAGCTGCATCAAGTGGCTGTGTTTTCAGGGCATCGGCACATCCCACATGTGGGGGGTTAGGGTGGGGGAGCAAGACTGCACCTCCAGTTCAGCCTTCCCTTGTCAGTTCTAAAAGACAGAGATCTCTCCGTGCAGAGACGTTTACTGAAGACTGGTCAGGAGCACAATGTGTTGTGACTTGGCTGGAACTGGGCCTCTGGCCAAAGAAGACATGCCCGCCCCCCCAGTAAAGATGGGAAGTCTTTAGGAAAGGGAGGGATCAGGGTTGTAAGGTAGGGCAATTGTTTGCCAGAGAGAAGCCTTCTGCAGCAATCTTTTGAAAAGGTAGCGCCCCCCCCCCCCCCTTTGTCTCAGGTCCACTAGAAGGGTGTGTGTGTGTGTGTGTGTAAAGGGGTCAGAAGTGTACTTTTAGTAGAGTGAGGCACTCAGGATATAGGAATTAGCTGTCAAAATGAAATGGCAGTAAGTGATCACTCTGTCTAGCTTGATGCTCTCCCAACAACTTGGCGAAGGGCCTCCACTGCAGTGGTAGGATTTTTTTTAAACTACCAACTCTGTGGGTGTGGTATGGTGGGCATGGCCAGGGGGAAAGCCCTGTGTTGCACCCAAATTAGGACTGCTTTATTTCAAAACTTGGATGGGCGGAAGGGCCAGACGGAATTTCTGCTACCAGTTCTGGCGAACTGGGGCGAACCGGCTGATGCCCACCACTGCCCCTGTGGCTACCTCAGCCAGCCCCCCCCCCCCCACACACACACACACACAAGGTGGAGGGGAGTGAAAGGCTGTAGGGAGGACAGGGAGGGATGGGGGTGAGTGAGCTTAGCCCCAGCCCACCTGGTCAGGTCATGGGGCAGAAGCCAGAAGAAGGCCCACACTACTCCCTACACTAGAAAGGGAGGGAGGAACGCGTCCTTGGTGGTGGTGAAGTCAATGCACCCAAATTGCTGCTGGAAGTGCCTTTACATGCATGAAAAATGACACGCATGCACACACAGAACCAGTTGTTCTGTAGCATTTGCAGACAAGTCTAGTTCTGGTTCTTAGGTGTTCAGATTTCTTGGGCTTTCACATCTCCCTTCAGTTTACACACCTGGATGTGTTGCTTGCATTACGTGGCTTTACCTGGATACCTGTAGCAGAGGCTGCTTGCTCTGGTGTTGTAGCATGGCCTTGGGAGTCTCTGTGTGCAAAGCAACAATACTACAGATCTAGGCTGTTCTCACCTTCTTTCTCCAGATGTGCTCTGCAATGTGTGTTTTCTTTTTTCAGAAGTCAGTCAAGCCCTTTTTCGTCCAGGACAGAAACACTTAAAAAGGTAGAGCCTCGTTCAGGTGTAAACTGCACTTGGCTTCTAGTGTTTCAGCTGCAAAAGTCCAGAGCCTTCCCCTTTCCCTTGCATACAGAATATCACCCACTTGCAACTTTAATATTCCCCGGTGCATTTGCATCAAAGGTTTAGAAGAAATGCCTCTGATTGGTAGGGTGATGAGAACATCACCTGCCAAGGATCCAACAAGCTGACCTCTGTGAGCCTCCTATAAATTCACAAACTGCAAAGGCTTTTTACTTAAACTTAGATGTGTCATTACAGTCTCTTCTCTCTGTCTCTGTGAGGAGAGCTGCCATTGATGAGGCACCTCTGGGAGCGGAACATTCCCTCGCCACGGAACCACAATGTAAACCCAGAGCCGGATGGCCATGCGGTGGAGTTTCCCTCTGGCTCCTAGTGTAGCTTAGCCAACTTGATCCAATTAGCATCTCAGCGCCTCTGATCCTCCCATTGCCTGCTTAACGCCCTCAGGGTTTCCTGAAAAATCAGGTTTTGTGCAGAGAAATCTCTTAAACTTGCTAGGAGAAAAACCTCTTCTCCGTCTTCCAGTCAGCATGAACCTGACCAGTTTCAAAAGATCTGTAACTCTTAAAAATGCACAGATACATTTTTCACATTCTCTATTATTATCTAGACAGAGCCCGGTTAGTGGTGTGGTTAGGGTATTTCAGGCGTTTGTCTTGAAACCCCAAAGGTGTGTTTTTAATTATGAATCGTCACTGTAGCGGACTCACATTCTGTCATATATCTCAGCTGTAGATCTGTTGGGCTGTGGCAGATTTACTGATCTGGCTCTTGAGAAACTCTTTTCTCAGTTCTTTTTGGCTTTCCCACCATTGGGGAGTTTGGTTTTTTGCATGCAGTCATAGTTTTCTAATGCTTATATGTAGCAGTTAGTTTTTAAGGTGCCACAATGGTTTTTGTCTTTTAAAATTCTATTTACTCTCTGGTTACTACTTCTAAATCTTCCATCCTCCCTGAGAATTTTAGTACCACAGAGTCACGTGGCTTTTCGTTGCTCTGACAGAGTTTAGATGGGCCCTTTAGCTTCTTTCACCATTTCAGCTTCAGGCATTTGGCTTTGCCTTAGAGACCAAGGATGGCGAACCATGGCACTCCAGGTGCTTTTGGACTTCAATGCCCCGGAGCCCAGACCAGCCAGCCAGGAGTGCTGAGTTGGGCTTCTAGGAATTGAAGTCCAAGCACACCTGCCATGCCAAGGTTGGCCATCACTGCCTTAGACCACCCTCGGGCTGAAATGTGTTTCCCCAGCAGTCCAAGGCTGGTTTATTTTGCAGGTCATTTCGCTTGAGCTTTTCCAGTTTCTCTGACGGGCTGCACCCAATTCTTCCCCCCTCATGGGACAGCATTGATTCTGTCACCATTTTGAAGAAGAGCGGCGGCCCCTCAAGGGACCTCTCCTTCTGAACCGGCTGGTCTTTGGTGCTGCTTGGCTTCCTTCCAGAATGCCAACCTAGAGTCTCTCCGCCACCTTGAAAAGTGCCAGCCGTCTGTCTCTGCGCTCCCGCTCGCTCGCTCCCTTCAGTTCCCACTGATAGAGGAGGCACCCCTTGTCAGGGAAATCTGTGTGGGCAGCAGGATTCTCACTCTGGATGCAAATTGTCTGAACAGTTTTGCACATTTTGGAGGTATGCATTCAACTTATCATTAACCTTATTTGATCCTCCAAAGTAGGGCAGATATCTACTGTACATGAACGAATGCATGGAGGGGTAACCATCCGGTCTCTTGCACTCAAATTGGCAGCTAGTAAGAATTTAAGACAGTTAAATTAAAACGAATGAACGAGCAAAGCAGGAACCGTTGCAAACGGCTCAGCCAGAAGAGCATTTCACCCTCATCCATTCTTTGTTTCCCGGGAAAAGTTGGACCTTTCTCTCCTTCTTGGTCTCCTGCAGGTGAAGGTGTGGTTTCAGAACCGGAGGACCAAATACAAGCGGCAGAAGCTGGAAGAGGAAGGCCCCGAGTCAGACCAGAAGAAGAAAGGGTCGCATCATATCAACCGATGGCGGATCGCCACCAAGCAGTCCAACGGAGAAGACATTGACGTGACATCCAGTGACTAGAATGAGAAAGGGGGGGCGGGGGCGGCGAACCGGTCGCCAAAAGGACCCTGTGGGGAGAGGAGGGGAGACAGCTTACTCTCGAGAAGGACAAAGGAGCAGCTGCCCCAAGCCACCCCTGGGAGGATCTGCCTCCACCAGGCACTCAGGAGGGAAGGCCGTGCCAAAGAAATGGCGTCTCCCAGGTGAGCCTGCCCATGCTCCCATGCCCTGCCCTGGGAGAGGCCTGTGGGGAGACTGGGCTGAAGGAGTGGTGGTGGTCTGGCTGAGAAAAGTGGCCATGGAAAGACTCTCTGCTCCAGGAGAGGAAGGGGAAGCCAAACACTGCCTGGTCAGCCAGGCCAGCAATGAAACGGATCGCTCGCTCGGCCGAGACCCACCCTGTACACACTCCTCTCTCTCTCTCTTTCTCTCTCTCTCGTTTGTGTGGGGTTTCAGTTGGATGGCTGCCGTTATTTTTTTAGCATCACAAAACAAAAAGGAACACATTTTTTCATTCTAATTTATTCTTTGGTGTCTCTGCGTTTGGTGTGATTGTGGGTGCAAAGCCCTCGTGTCGTAGATAGTAAGCAATCCGCTGTTGTGTGTGTACAAATGATGAACAGTAATAAAAACAACCACCCTTTGGGTTTCAAATGTCTTGTTTCATTGCAGTTAGCCCTGAGGAGGAAGGAGACAAATCCGCTTCCAGGAACCACCCGAGCCAAGGCACCCCAAGCATTCTTGGCCCGGGGGTGGTGGTAGTGGTGTCGCCCCTGGTCCTATAGAACAAGGCTGCCCAAACTATGGTCTGTGGACCAGATCCAGCTCCAACAGCAATTCATCCGCCCCACGCCACCCTCGTTGCTTCTGGAAGCATGTTTTACTTCCACTTCTGGGAGCGGTGTGGGTGGTGTGGGCTGGATGAATTGGTCAGGGGCCAGATCTGGCCCATGGACCGTATTTTGGGCACCCTTGTTCTATAGAAAGAGAGGCAAAGCTCAGTTCCCATGGTGGTTGGGGCAGGGGGGGGAGAAGACGACTCCTTGGCCCTGCCTCCAAGGCAGCTCTGTGGGGAGGAAGATGCGAATGGGTGGGAGAAGCCCGGCCTCACGTGCGCATCCCCCACCCACCCTCCCTCCCTCCGAGCCAAGCCCCCCTGAATGCACTTGCCAATCATCCTGCTGCGAGGACATCCTGGCAGGTGCTTCCCCAGTATGGGAGGTATGCAGGGGTGGTTTATGCTGGAGGAAGCCTTCACACCTGGGCCAGGGATTGAATGACCAGGCGGGGCCATTTCAAAGCACCGCCACCGCCTCCCCTCCTGCTGGTCATGGGCCGGGAAGATGGAAGAGGAGGGAAGAGGAGGGTCTTTCTCAGCATCTCAGACCTGCCAGGAGCAAGCCAGACCCAGGCCTCTCCCTCCCTCCCAAGGGAGGTCAGGCCCTTCAAAGCGGGTCCTGTTGCAACCTGGGCAGGTTGGGGAAGGTTTTATTACAGCAAGGGATGGTGCTACCCAAACACAAGGTGTCCCTCAGAAAGGAAGGGCTACAGAGACAGCCAGGTTAGGCTGCCGCCAAGGGTTGCCAAACACCTTTCAGGGCTGGTTTCACGGGGTTTTTCCCCCTTCTTCTTTCACGTCCCAATCAAACATTTTGGCTTGCCAAAATGGAGCCACTTTCTTGCCTTTGTCATTGGCCAAAATTATGTCCACATCTGTGCATGTTTTTGGCAGTCCTTGGCAGACCAGTAAATGAGCCCATGGATTCTGTGCCTACATTCACACTGTGTGTTGTTGTCCGCCAGCAGCCCCCATTTGAGCCTGTGGGTCTTGCCTTGAGGGACTCCAACACTCAGCCTGTTCAGGGGTCCTCCAAGTGACATGTAGGGGAGGTTGAGTTCCTCAGCCAGATCCCCCTCCTTTAATGCCGTTCCTTGTCCAGTGAGCTCCTTCTTCCTCCCTCTTCTAATTTGGTCTTGCTCTTGCCTACCCTCAAGAGTATTTGCTCTTGCCATAAAGCTCTTCCTGGATCTGAGCTGGTGGACTTGAGGCTCATCATCTCCGTACGTTCAGAAGGTGTCCGAGGAGGGTCCTTCTCTTGCTTAGTTCTCTCAGTGTCCACTGCTCCTTCTCTCCTGATCTTAGGTGGAGGGATACCCACAAGAGGGTCTCTTTTTCTCAACTGGTGTCAGTTGGAGGCATCTTGTCACTAGAACACTCTGGCGGGCTGAAGCCTTGCTGGGACAGCCTTGCCTGTTCCAGCAAGGCTGTTCTTATGCTCTTATGAAGCAAGGGGCTGCCCGCCCGGTTGGGGGAACAGAAGGGCCCTGACAGCCACACCTGCTTGCCAATCCTTTCCCAAACACTCACCTGAGTGCACAAGGCTGGCAGGAGGGAGCAGGGGGTGTGAGGTGGCTTCCTGGAGCCCTTTTGCCCTGGCCGGCCTGCCAAGCTCTGACTATCCTGTGTTTACCCACCAGTCTCCCTCCAGGAACCCCACAGAATCATAGACTTGTGGAGGTGGGAAGGAGCACACAGGATCTGCACCCACCCCATGAGATGCAGCAGCCACCAGGCCGAAGAAGGTGGTGGCGCAGGCAGGACTTTGGATGCCCGGGATGCCAGCCCCTGAACCTGGGAGGGGCCAGGAAGGCAGAAGTCCAGAGGGCATGACCCCAAGAGGGCAGTGGGCAGCCTGGGGGTCACTCCCTGGCCCAGGGAGAGGCTCTTTGGCTCAGATGTAAGGGAAGCCAAGAAGGGCACGGAGAGCCAAGAGGCCTCCCAGGGCCTCTTCCTCCTCGCATGCCAACAGCTCTGGAAAGACCGGGCTCCCACGCTAGGCCAGTGGGGCAGCCGAGGCCGCTCTGAAGTGAAAGGCAGGGGACAAGGGGCCCTCGTCATCCAGCAGGCCCCTTCTTCAGCCCCAGCCCCAGGGACCCCAGCCGCAGTAGCCGCCTCCCTCCATCCCACCCAGCCTCTGAGACTACCAGGGTCAAAGGCCAGATGCCCCCCCCCCTCCCCATGGATGCCAAATGCCAAAATTAGGAACTTACTTTTTCAGCCACTGGAAATGCTGGCTAAGGATACCAGGAGGTCTCAGCCACAAATGGGACTTGAGAAGCAACATCAGCCTCTGCTTGGGGTAGGTTAAAGCCATGCTCCTCTCTTTAGCCACCACAGTGCGCAACCGCTTCCACTGGCCTTCTGGAAGGAGTGAGGCAACACCTTCCAGTGACGCCCCACTTCCGGGCTCTCCAGAGACACCCTTCCCAGGCTCTCCACCTCTGGCAAGATGAAGCCAGAGCTGGTTGGGCGCCCCCGCCTCCCCCAGTAATGATTCACCCGCATCTTCTGAACAGGAGGATGGAGGGAGGGAGGGAGGGAGGGGGAAATAAAGCAGCATGCGTGCATGTACACATATACACCACAGTGAGCGCATCACAGCCAGCTGGGGGAGAGAGGAGTTGTTTAGATACCTTGACTTTTATTCCAGACATTTAGAAGTGTTACACAAAGTGTCACCATCAGTAAATCTACTCCAGAAGTTAAAAAGTGCATTTCAGATCAGAGCCGACGATGTGAGGCCACTCCAGCCTCCCCCGCCCCCCCCCTGGAAGACAAGTGTCAGTTCTGGTTGGGGTGTGTGTATGGGGTGTGTGTGCATTTCCATCAAAGCAACATGAGTTGTGAAGCACCCCCAATGGCAGCACAAGAGGAAGGTGGCAACCAAGACCCATGGGCTCTCTGCCCTCTCTGGGACAAGTGAGCCCCACTAGCAGGGGGCCGAGAAGCCAAAGGCAAGCACTGCAACCCCCACAGCACCCATGAATGAGTCTTTCTCTACAGCCTTCTAAGCCCTCTCCCCCCCCCCCCAGGCAGCCCTGGCCAGTCAAGATGGGGGGGGGCACGAAGGGGAGATGGGCGCGGTGCCCATCTCTGTTTACAGCCCAAGAGCCAGAGCTGTCTGCATCTGCAGACATTTCCGTGGTCATGTGGCAGGCATGTCTAGATGCCAGAATATGGTTGCCAAAGTGTTCCCTGTCTATCTACTTGCAATTTCTTGCTTTTGAACTGCTAGGTGGCAGGAGCTAGGATAGATGATGGGAGCTCACTCCACTGTGCAGCACTCGGGTCTCTAACTGCTGATTCTGCCGACCTTCTAGTCATTGAGAGAATAATTCCCCCCCCCCTCCCCACCGTCTGAATTGGCCACAGGGAAACGGACATTGCAAGGTGAGCAAAGAGCAAAGGTGGCAGCAGAGGCTGGGGCCCCCTCCCTCTTGCGTGTGCATGCGTGTGCGTCACCCCTCCCCTGACTCTATTCCAAGCCCTTCTCATAGGGAGGGGATACAGGGAATTGGGGGCGGGGGGGGGGGTTGAGGGGAAGACCCTCTCTCCAGCCCAGACTTTCCTGGGCACTTGGGGAAACCCATCTCATTTAGGCACAAATCTTTGGGGTTTCTGGCACCACCATGACCCCGGCAGGCCTCTGCCCACGCCGCCGCCTCCTACGGATGGGGGAGCCAGCCAGTCTCTGCCATGATGCAGTCCTCGTTATTTCTTAATTAACACACCCAAGAAATCAATTAGCTGCTCAGTTCCTAATTAAAGGCTACACAAGAGGATCATCTCATTATGACTAGCTGCTGCTCTCCGCCTCCCCCAATTATGGGCGATGAGAAAGGCAAGTGCCACGGCTGTTGCTCGGGCAGATCTGAGGCTCCTCTTGTAAATTAAGAGATATGGCAAAATTAATTAGCCATTAGGCAAATGTGTTGCAAGCGTCAACACAGGCCCGTTACACACGGTAGCCGCAGACCACTCTACTTCCAGGGCTACCAGGACATGACGGGGGGGGGGGGGGCGCATGGGGGGGGGGGGGAGGCACTTGGAAGAGCATCTCAGCAAGTCCTTCCAAAGGAAGGGAAATGTCTGGAGCCCTTTCAGCAACTAGAGAGCTGGGGGGGGGGGGGGGGAAGAGGAGAGTCTCCTGCCTGGGGAAGGGGCTTCCTCCTGAAGGCCAGGCATGGTGGACATGGCATTGTGGCGTCCTGAAGGTGAACGAACACCTTCTTCTTGGCCTCTGGCTCAAAGGTGGGCAACTGAGCTCTAAAGAAGGGCTTTAGGGGTTTGCGGGAAGAGAGGGGCAATGGCAAAGAAGGATCGCCCTCCCTCTCCCAGGCCTGCGTTTCAAGCCCCAAATCTCTCTGACTGACCTCCCGCCTGACCCCTGAGATATTATTTCCTCACTAAGGGGGGGGGGTCCAAGGTGGGCTCAGCTGTCCCCCCCCCCCAAAAAAAAAAAAAAAAGAAAACAAGGTCCCAAATACCTTAAGTCTTCCCACCTGGCACTTTGCACCCTAGCCTAAAAGGCTTCAGGGCACAACTCCGCAGAGGGGGAAGCAAGAGCCTGCATCTTTGAAGGGTTTTCGGTCTAGGATTAAGGGGGTGGGGGCCTGGGGGTGCAGGGGTTAAACTGCTGTCCTGCAGCCCAAATGGTGAGTTCAATCCCAATGGGAGGCAAGGTTGACTCAGCCTCTTGCCTCTGTCCAAGGTTGGTCAAGTGAGTCCCCAGCATTTTGTTGGGAGCAAAAAACAAATAAATGCTAATTCCCTTGTGAAGGGCCCAGACCAGAGAGGGCACAAAGAAGGGCTGATATGGGGGTGGGGTGGGGTGGGGGGGAGACAGAAGTGGAATTGCTTGTCTTGTCTTCCATTCTGCAAACCAACGCTGGGCTCCCTGGAGCTCCTAACCTCTCGGGGAGAATTTGCCAGCCCCGGCAACAACCCAACCCAATGCCAAATGCACCTGCCACGGCCCTCAGGCCAACCCTCCCTTGTGAACACACAGACACACTCCTGCGGCTGGCTTTGGAGGGTCACAGCCACCATGGCCTTGGGGGCAGCCAGGGCCCCAAAGCCTTCCTCTTCCTCCTCCTCCTCCTCTGGGGATGCTACCCTGGGCTCTTCATCATCCTTCAGATCTTCCAGGCATGGAGGGAGGGAGGGAGGGAGGGCCACCTGGACTTCTCCTCCCTTCTGCTCTCCTCCAGCTGGTGGGCTAATACACTAAACATGGTCTCATGACTGGGGTGCAAAACCTGCTCCGAGTTGTAGCCCTGAACACAGGCCTCCTTCCTTCCTTCCTTCCTTCCTTCCACGCTTGGCTTCTGCCAAGAACTTTCTAGTGATGTCGGGATCAGAAATAGGGTCAGCCTCGCACCGCAGTCTCTGCCTCTTCCTTGGCAAAGAAACGTGGCTCTTCAACATGCAGGTGAGCTCAATTAATTTCTTCCCTCGCTTAAAAAAAAAAAACCACCTCTCACATGAAACACCTCTGGGATTGTTCCGCTTTTTCCTGGCGCCTGCAATTAGCGGTGCATGTTGAAGACCCGCTCGTTCACTCCGTCTGCTGCGATCTCGGCAGGTTGTTGCAGAACAAATATGGCCGGTGGCATTTCTGGTCAGGATCTAAGATGCGAAACCAGCCCCGTCCTTCTCCCACTATGAATCGGAGAGAGCTGCAACCTGCTCAACCCCAGGAAAGCCAGCCTTGTGCAGCCCCCTCAAAGAAGCCAATATCAGCCCAGGGCATCAAGGGTAGCTAAGAGCCCTGGTGGTGCAGGGGTTAAACTGCTGTACTGCAGCCAGAAGGTTGTGAGTTTGATCCTGACGCCATGGCATCAAGGTTGGCTCAGCCTCTTCCATCCTTCTGATGAGGACCCAGCATTGTTGGGGGCAAAATGCTAATTCACTTGTGAACTGCTCAGAGAGTGCATTTATGGGGGGTGGTCTATAGAAGTGAGATTGCTGTTACTAGCCCAGCCCTTCTCACCCCACAGCCAGCCTTGTGGGTCGCACAGCCCCAGGTGGCCATAGGAGTAGACCAGTTTGCCCAACACCCTGCTGGCCCCATGGCTGTCAGCTCAGCCCCTGCCCTTGTTTAGCTCAAGTCTACATTCAGTCACCAAGTGCAGTAGTCAAGAGAAAGTGCAGGAAGTGGGTCTTGCAAAGGATCCGTGGCGGCCCCTGCCTCACCTGGAAGACGACGTGGCCCTCCAGCCTTAACTGGCCCTCCCAGTGGGCAGCAGGAGAGCTCTCATGGGCGCATGTGCAGTTTCTTCCTCGGTCATTTCAGACCAACAAGAGCTGATGATGACAACAGAGTAGACCCTACAGCCAGCAACTCAATGCCGATCGCCAGGTAGCAGTTTACTAACCTGACCACCCTGCGGACTAATGGCCGTGGGTGGCGAAGTCCATGGGGAATGAAGGGTGATGATCCCCAAGTGGATTAAAGGTTCCCACTTGAGTCCCTCTTGATGGAGGGAGGGGCAGCAGCTTCATCCATCCTGGTCTAGGGATGAGGATGAGGACTTTCTGTGCCAAAAGGGTTCAGGACCAGAAAGGGGCTCAAAGGAACTGGACCAGTGGTACTATGGGGGTCACTCCATGATGGGGAAGGCAAATGGGAGACCTCAATGCATTGCATTGCTCCTAGGGCAATCTTCATGGCTGATCAGCATGAGGAGAGCCAATATTGCATTTCTGTATTTTTTGGTATTTTTGAAATTATATCCTTTGATTATATTGATCACATTGTTGCTATTGCTGTTATACTGTGTTTTATGGATCTTGTATTTCTAATATTTATTGTTTAATTTGCTGTATTGTAACACTGTACCATTTGTAATTTTTGTATACTGTATTTGATTTACTTGTTGTCAGCCGCCCTGAGTCGGCCCTGGTCGAGTAGGGCGGGGTATAAATCGAATAAATGAAATGAAATGAATGAAATGAAATATTCGGGATTGGATGTGGCACTTAAAGAAGAGCTGATGAGGTCCAAAAGGGAGACACAACCTTCTCTCCCCTTTGAATGGTGGTTGCCTAAGTCAACCCAGATGCCTTCAAATGAGTGGACCCCAAATCCCCTTTGGTAAACAAGGCTCCATTACACGAAAGGAGGGGGGGCGGGAGATCTGCCTGGGGAGGTGGTCCTTCCAGGGAGAAGAAGCACCCCCCCCCCCCATAAGACTCCAGAGAGCAGCTCACTTTGGGTCTTTTTTTTGAGGGGGGGGGCTGTCCTGCTTCTGACTGCCCCCCACCTTTTCTCCTGTTGCAGCTCTAGACCTGCAGACACATCTGCAGCCATGCTGCCATCCACTTCTGACACTGACCAGGAGGACCCAGGCAGGAGAGGCCAGGGCAGGTCGGAGGGGAGAGACAGCAGTGGCCCACGGGGGTCATTCAAGGGCTGCCCACTGGCCACCCGGAGGGGAACACAGAGGGACTTCCTGTAGCCTGCCCTGAGAGGGTGACTGTCTCTGTGGGCAGGGCTCCAGACAAGGGCACAAAGGGTCCCTTGGGTCCCTGGAACAGGGGGCAAAGAGCCATTGCCACCCCAACTCTATGGCAGGCAACGGTCTGCCTGCCACATGGCATAATGCTGCTGCTTCCCACTGGGGGAGGGTGTGTGTGAAGGAGGGATTCCATGCAAGAGCCCTCACCCCCACCCCACCCACTTCCAAGGGATAATGCAGTCACCATTCAACAGACTAAACTGGGGTCTGCACTCACACACCCCTTGCCCAATACATCCCCTCATTGGCAAGGACAGAAGGAGGAGAAGAGAAAGGAGAAGAAGCAACCATCCAGGCCTTTGTTGGGGAGCAGAGATCTGGGAGAGTGTGTGTGCGCGCGCACACGTTGTGCATGAGTGTGTGTTGTATGTAAACTAAGACAACCTTCACTGTGTGATTTGTTTAGAGACAAAGCAAGTGTCACAGATCCAAAAGGGATTCTGTGCATTTCTACAGGTGTGCAAGACCAACATGGAATCCATAGACCCGATTTCTACTAAATTCAAGTGCCCAGAACTGATTTCTGTGCATTACCCACAAGCACTGAGGCTGGTTCCTAGGAGTCTAAAGGAGAGTGCTCTGTGTGTGTGTGTCTCCTTGTGTGTAAAGTTAAGCAGAGCCACCGAGAGTTGACAGTCCCCCTCCACGGCACTATGCACATCCAGGATGTGAGTCATGGGGCTTCACAGCTTAGGGTCTGTCTCCCCCCCCCCCAACTCACTCTTCCCTTTGTGCTGTTACTGTCGCTAATTTAAAACCTTAAATATTAATCTTTCCGACCCACGTGAGATGCCGGGTCTGAGAAAGTGTTAATTTACACACTGCTCTTGACAGTGGAAGACGTTAGAAGTGCCAGGTTCCTCCTGGCTCTGATGGCTTTCCTCCTCCTCCTCCTCCTCCTCTTCCTCTCCCCACCTTTTCTTCTGGCAGGACCACGGCTTTGCTCCGGCGTCTCCATTTTCCGTGCCAGGTTGGGGGCAGGGTGGTGGTGGTGTCTCCATCTTCTGCTTACAGCCCTTTGTTGTAGGTGACGGTCCTGCTGGTGGTGGCCTGGGCAATTTCCGGTTCCAGGCGCGAGGTCTCAATCTGCCAAAGGGGACGACGACAACAGCACAGGAGGCAAATGTTAGCAGGAGCTCCAGCTGTTCTTGGACTTCAATTCCCAGAAGCCCCGATCAGCAGCTGTGCTGACTTGGGCTTCTGGGAATTAATTGAAGTCCAAGAACAGACGGAGGGCCAAGGTTGCTAAAAACCCCCCCCCCCCATTTATAGTGATTATGCACGGGCCTACCTCTCCCCTCCCGCTGCCTTGAATGGGCTAGGGTGGACAGGGATGGGTGGATGTAACTCAGGGGAACCACTACTGTATCTGTTGCTGTGGATGGGAATTCTTTGGAAGCGATGGAGTGGCCCTTATGGTCAGTGGAGAGATGGGGAGATCAGGGATGGGATGCAACCATAAAAAACGACGGAATGATCTCCGTCCGAATTCCAAGGCCAACATCACAGTAATCCAACACTCAACACAACCCAACATTCAACATCACAGGAATCCAAGTCTAAACCCCAACCACTGATGCAGAAGAGGCCGTAGTCAACCTGATCTATGAAGACCTACAAGACCTTCTAGAACTGACACCTAAAAATGATGTCCTTGTCATCACAGGAGATTGAAATGCCAAAGTAGGAAGTCAAAAGATAACTGTAATAACAGGCAAGTTTGGCCTTGGAATACAGAATGAAGCAGGGCAAAGACTAATAAGAGTTTTGCCAAGAGAACGCACTGGTCATAGCAAACACCCTCTTCCAACAACCTAAGAGGCGACTCTATGTGTAGACATCACCAGATGGCCCACACCGAAATCAGATTGAGTACGTACTCTGCAGCCAAAGATGGGGCAGCTCTATACAGTCAGCAAAGATGAGACCTAGAGCGGACGGTGGCTCAGATCAGGAGCTGCTGGTCGCCCAACTGGAGCTTTGAATGAGGAACAATTAGGCCAATTGGTCAGGTATGATCTCGAGAACATCCCTCAGGAATATACCGTGGAGGTGAAGAATAGATTTAAGGGACTAGACTTGACAGACAGAGTGCCTAAAGAATTATGGACGGAGGTTCATGACATCCTAGAGGAGGCAGCAATTGGGGCCATCCCAGGGGAGGGGAAATGCAGGAGGGCAAGGGGGTGTCCGGTGGGGCTCTTCAGGTGGCTAAGGAGGGAGGGAGGGAGGACCAAAGGGAAGGGTGAAGGAGAGGGATTCACGCAGCTGAATGCAGAGATCCAGAGAGCAGGGGTGGCATGGGGTGGGGGTCTTCTGAAACTGAACAATGCAGAGTGATGGAGGAGAACGGCCGGGGGGGGGGGGGGGCGGACTGGGGAAATCAAGGGAAGGTATCAAGCAAAAATGGCCATGGTGGACAAAGGACAAAGACAGGGGGGACCTAGCAGATGTAGGGGAGATTTGCAGGGGAGATTGGGGAGGGATGGCAAGGGTGCACAGAGAAGCTCTGCAGGGAGGACCTTGATGTCCCTGACAGCCACAAGGGTGAGATCACTGACCTCGAGCCAGGCATCCTGGGTGTGTGTGGGGTCAGGTGGGCCCTAGAGGGTATTGCCAACAGCCAAGCTGGTGTGGAGACGATGGTGTTCCACTTGAGCTGTTTGAAGCCCCAGACTGAGGAAGATGCATCTAAAGTGTTGCACACTATGCCAGCAGATTTGGGAGACGCCGGATTGGAGAGGGTCGGCCTGCTTTCCAATCCCAAAGAAGGGCAATGCCAAAGAATGTTCAAGTTATCGTACAACTGCGCTCCTCTCACTCGCCACCAAGGTCATGCTCAAGATCTTACAAGCTAGGCTTCAGCAGTACGTGGATCAAGAACTTCCTGGTCTACTAGCTGGGTTCCAAAGAGGCAGGGGAACTAGATACCAGTTTATTATTTGGGAGGGAGGAAGGGAAGGAGATATCTCCAAGCTGGACTAGGGCGCCCTGTTTTGCCCCATGCCAGCGGAACCTGAGGACAATAAAGGGCCCCTGACAGCGCCGGAGTCAGTGGTGGGCATCAGCAGGTTCGCACCAGTTCTCGAGAACCGGTAGCAGAAATTCTGTCTGGCCCCGCCCATCCAAGTTTTGAAATAAAGTAGTCCTAATTCGGGTGCAACGCGGGGTTTTCCCCATGGCCACGCACACCAGGCCATGCCCACAGTGGGGTAGTAATTTTTTTTGGAGCCCACCACTGGCCGGAGTCTCCTGGAGGATGGCCCACTCCTTGGAGACTCAACCGAGGTTGCCTCAGCAGCCGCGTCTCTGCACAATCCTCTTTTACGCACGCATGCATACACACCCCTCCTTCTTCTCACCTTCTTCTCTCTCTCCTGATTTGCCTCTGCAAAATTTCCACGCGACACTTTCAAAGTGCATTTCCAGGGCGTCAAAGAACCCCAAGCAATGGATGGCTGAGTCCTTCAGCCGTTTGTTCACAAGCACGTCACATGGGTAGTTTTTGTCCTGGGCACCCCATGGCAGGCGTGTGCATCATCATCGCGCACGACATTCTACATGGCAAATTCTAAATGCCGGTTCTGGTGCCACGGCTGACAAAAGAATGCTAGGCACCTACTGCATGGAAAACCTAAATGCTTCTGAAAATGTTTAACCTACTTAGACAAATTAGCAAAAATTTGTGCAAAACAATTTAGGTATTTAAAATATTCAATGTTTTTAAAAACTGGAAAAACTGTTCCTAGCTTTCAGCTGCAGAAACCCAACAAAATGTAACATCCCAGCAATCTTAACATGAGGTGCAACATAACCCTTCAGCAAAGCTGTTAAACAGTTTCCCGTTGCATCCTGGGAAATAACACTTCATTTATTCAAATGCACATATGTCAGGTTTTTGCACCATATGTCATTCCAAGCTATTTACAGTAATAATTAAATCTTAATCAACGTTTAACCTCTGTAAAATGTTTGAAGGGATCTAATCACCCTTCAGTCTTCACTAATGAAGGAGAAATATATAAACATAAAAAGAAGATGATGCACAGCAGAAAGAAGAAGAGTAATTGCAAAATTGTATTTCTTTTAACTATAACCAGCAGGTTATGTAAAGGAAGCCAACGGGTATTTTAAGTGAAGACATCTTGGGTGTCAGAGGTGTGAGTAGCTAATTTTGCACTGCTATCCATAACAGATGTAGCATATTTTCTCTTAGAGCCATTATTAGCAACTCCGCCGTGGCTTCTCTTGCTGAAACACAAAGCCCAACATTGAGACAGAGGGCAGCAAAGTCCAGGCAGGGAGCAGAGCGCACCCTTCGTCCCGCCGGCACAGCTGGGATGGAGCTCAACATCTGGCTCCTGGACCTCCCTCTCTGCCTGGAGCAGCAGCCGCCGCCAACAATGCCAAGGAAGAGGAGGTGGACTGGGGTCAACCCAACAAAGGGGTTCCCACGGCACCACCACCACCTTATGGGCTGGGTGTGTGTGGAATGGCTTCCAAGGCCACGCCTGCCCTCCCACTCGCCACACTTTCAGAAGAGCCGAGAGTGGAAGCACAGCCTAACAAACGGAGACAACAGCGATGACACTTCTGTCCCACCCCATATAAGCACTTAGGGCCCTACCTGGGAAGTTCACAAGTTCATGAACATTTTGCCCCCAACATGCTGGGTCTTCATTTTACCTGCCTGGAAGAGGCGGAGTCAACGTTGATCCCCGTCATGATTGAACTCACAATGTTTTGGGCAGCAATGCAACCAGACGTCACAGCTGAGCACAAGAGCCAATCATGCAATAGATGATGTGCAGCTCTGATCTGTGCTCAAGCCAGACCTTTTTGACGCCAACAGTTTCTACTTCCCGGGGGTGGGGGGGGGGCGGGGTGTGTGAGCGGGAGCAATTCTCCAGTAGACGGAAGGGTCATTTTAAGAGAGGTTCTTCTTCTTCTTTCGAGTCCTGAGCAAACCCTGGACTGCCAAAATGAAGCCACATTCTTGACTTTGTCGTTGGCCAAAACTTAAGTCCTCATCGGTACATGTGGGGCTGTGGTGGCTTAGTGGTTAAGAAGCTCACCTTGTTAGCTGGAAGGCTGGCAAGTCGGTAGTTCGAGACCCGGGTACTGCATGATGGTTTGAGCCCCCGTCTCTGTCCTGGCTCCTGCCGACCTAGCAGTTCGAAAGCAAGACGTTGCAAGAAGATCAATAGGGACCACTTTGGTGGGGGAAAGATCTTGGGGACATGAAAGGGGCCCCATTCGGGCATCCCCTAAGCAGAGTTCCTCCAGCAAAAATCCTTTCATCCCAGAATAATTTCTGACCTGAAATTATTATTATTATTATTATTATTATTAGTGGTACATATGAAGGGAGGTCTCAGTCCCTGCCAAAAGGCTCTTCCTGGTGCACTTGAACCATGCGTCCCTCCTGCCAACTGTTTCTCAAATGCAGCAATGGGGGCCTCCGTCTTCATCAGCACCCAAAGCCTGGGCTTGTTCAGCTGAGCAAAAGGAGGAGACCTAATGAAGGTGTAAACATCAGCCATGCTCACGATACTGAAAGCCCACAGAGGCTGCCCCAGGAAGACCAGAGCCGTGCCGGAGGGCAGACGCTCTTCCATCTGTGGCCTTTGTGTGTGGCTTGCTCCTCCTTAAGACACCTGGCCCTGGGTCACCTGAGCGAGTGAGGATGCCAGCCCACCTGCCTGAGCCAGGGAGACCTTTCAAGGGCACTTACCTGCTCTGGAGGGGAGGGGGAGGACGGGGGAGGGCCTTGTTTCTTCCTGCCCTGCCTTTGATCATCCCCTCCTGTTTGACATTTTAAAGAAGAGAATGCCCAGGGATGAGTGAAGCGCCTTCTTTCTTTACAGCTTTCAGGGTCGTCGTCGTCTCAGTTTCTCTTTGCTTGGGGAAACGCAAGAGAGCTTTTGCAGCTCCCCAACAGCTGCCAGGAATGCAAAGGGGTCAGGAGCCAGAGGGTTTATCAGGCAGATGGGAAATGTCCCAAGACAGGCATGGCAGGGGTGGGGGTGGGGTGGGGGGGATGCCTTAGCAGCACAACAAAGACCCCCAGCTAGATGCCTTCCTGGTCAGGGTAAGGATTGGCCAGGCCACCACATCTGGAGCATTGATGCAGAGGTGCCCAAACTTTTTGGGCTGTGGGCCAGTCACATGGCCCATGGGCCAGATCTGGGCCCCAATGACCTTGGTGCCCCTGGAAGTGGAAGTAAAATGTGCCCGGATCTGGCCCACGGGCTGTAATTTGGGCACCCCTGCATTGATGTATGCTAGGGCAAGATCACAGCAAGCTGGAGGCGTGCCAAGCAGTGGTTTGGGCACCCCTGGTTTCAGCAGAGAAAATGGCATCTTAAAATCTATCTCATCCTGTTGCAAAACAGATTTCAAGGCGCATTTTACTTCTGTTTCCGGTGGGAGGAACCATGCGACCGGCCTGCTGAGCCCTGCGACTGACCTACAGCCCAAAAAGTTTGGGCACTCCTGGTTTAGACTTTGAGGGACCACAAAGAGACCTGTGGTTGTTTTTGCGGGCAGTCCACCAGTCCATCTTCAAGGAAATCAACCCTGACTGCTCCTTGGAAGGACAAACACTGAAGCTGAAGTGCAAGTACTTCGGCCACAAAAGGAGAAGAGAGGACTCACTGGAGAAGGCACTGATGTTGGGAAAGATCTAAGGCAAAAGGAGAAGGGGGAGGCAGCAGATGAGGTGGCAAGATGGCATCGTTGACGCAGTGGGCGTAGATCTGGGTGGACTATGGAGGATGGTGGAAGATGTCAGATGTCAGAGGAGCCTGGCGTGGGGCAGTCCATGGGGTCGCAAAGGGTTGAACTCGATCGTGTGAATGAACACCACCCATTTTGCAGTTCATCTGCTGGACATTTGGCACCTCTACTCATTCTAACCCTCCATTTTGACGCCTTCCCTTTGGCTTGGTTAACTGTTTTTTAAATTGCCTTCCTGCTTCCATCCCTTTCATGAGCTTTGTGCAAAGTTGCGCACTGGCTTATGGCCCCCTCCCTTGTGCAGGGCAGCCATGGCCTTTTGCTCCATGCAGACCACAGGGAGGAATTTTCCCAAGCTTGGACTCCTCCTGCCTGGGCCAGGCCGGCCTCACCTCACAGAAGGAAGCTTGCCATCAGATGCAGACAGGGAGAGAAGCAGAGAGAGGACGAAGCCCAAGAAGGACCCTCGACATCCTCCGAATGGAGGCGAGTCTCACGTCTGCCAGCTCAGATCCAGGAAGAGCTTCAGAGCAAGAAGAAATACTCTGGAAGGCACACGAGAACCAAACCAAATTAAAAGGTGGAGGAAGGAGCTCAGTGGACAAGGAACAAACATTGGAAGAGGACGTGGCTGAGGAACCCAACCTGCCCTACGACATCCATCCCCAAAGAGGCTGAAGGTTGGAGTCCATAAATGCAAGACCCACAGGCTCAAGTGGGGACAACAAGACACACTGTGTGTGTGCATGTGGAGAGAGACAGAATCCATGGGCTCATTTACGGGTCTGCCAGTAACTGCCAGAAACGTGCGCCAATGAGGAGTTAAATTTGGCCAATGACAAAACCAAGAAAGGTGCTTCATTTCGGCAGTCCAGGGTTTGATCGGGACAGGAAAGAAGAGCCATATACAGTAAAATTCTGGAGGGGTGGCCATGCATGCAAGCCCCCAACTCCAGCTCTCTCTCTCTCTCACACACACACACACACCTGGTTCCTGGTTCTTGGCAGGTGTGGGTGCAGAGAGACCGGCCGTGCCGCGTGGCCAACCTCCAAGCGGCTCTTTTCCACAACCAGGTTGATGGGGGGTGGGTGGGTTTGGGGGGGGGGCTTCTCCCTTTCTTGCCTTTTAACTGTGGTCCCATTTCAGCCTCCTCAGCAGATCTGCTAATTATTGACAGTTGGCGAGGAGGAGATCGTCACTTGCTCCTCCTGTTAAACTGCCTCTAATTAGGGACGGCTGGTTCACTGTCATCCTGGCGGCTGCCGTAGCACCGCCGCCCGCCCGTTGCTTCATTAACCTTTTGCTTTGCTGACGGCGCTTGCCAGGAAGACGGAGGCTCCGACAGATTGGACACCGGGAGCGGGTTTTCTCCCCTGGCCGCCGCCGGGAGAGATCCAGAAGGAAGCCTGGGCAGGAAGAAGATGGGAGCAAACTCCTCCGTGGAGACCGACCCCTCTCTCTTATCCAAGGAGGAGGGTTTGGTGGGTGGAGTAGAGGGATCTTTGGTTGTCCAGGAGCAGGATCTGCACGGGTGCCCGAGGGCCAGGCAGGGGGTCAAGCTGTTCTGCCCGCTCTCAGGTGTGCCTTTCTTCCAGACAACCAGGCTGTGTTGTCACCCCAAGCACCAAGGAAGGCTTGAAACCTCTCTGGGGGCTTCCGGGAGGTCCCTGAGAAGGCAGGTGACCCTAATGCCTCTCTCCCCCCCCCTGGCATGGGTGCAGGGGCCGTCAGGAGAGGGTGGGTGGCAGGTGCAAGACGGACGAAGGAAGATGCAGGAGAAGCCTTTCGCCAGGTGGATGGAGGTGTGTGTGTGTCTCTTCATCGAAGAAGCCTCCTTGGGAACAAGAGTAGGGAGGCAGCGCAGGCCGGATCCTGACCGACGCACCAAGAGGGACGAAAAGAAAGCTTTCCTGGAGAAGGGCTTTCTCGGCTCTCAAGGAGAGACCCAGGACTTGGGTGGGTGGGCCTGCATCGGGGTTGAGAGCAAAGCCCCTTTGCCCTGGCTGTGGAGAATGTGGGGGGGGGGGGGACAAAGCCAAGTCTACCCCATCCTTCCCCACATCACCAGCCTACCCCACTGCCAACCCTACCCAGAAAGGGGAACCAGCAGCTGAACCCTCTCTTCCCCTTCTAGGGTCACCTGCATCAGCCTCTTGATTGAGTCAGTTATTTGATTGATTGATTGATTGATTGATTGATTGAGTTTTACCTACTCTGCCCTTTCCCCCAAACTGAGACTCAAGGTATCTCATGATAAGGTTAACCAAGAAAGGGACAAATGAAAGCCAAGTTCCCCCTAACACCGCATATAAAAATAGATGGTCAAGGGCACCTTTGTTCAAAAGCCAGTCATATCCAACTCTAGGGAGTGGTGCTCATTTCCGTTTATAGCGAAAGAGCCAGCACTCTCTGCGTCTGCAGGCATTTCTGTGGTCACGTGGCAGGCATGATTATATGCACACAGAACACTGCTACCTTACCCACAGAAGTGGTCCCTATTTATCTACTTGCAATACCCTGCTTTCAAACTGCTAGGTTGGCAGGAGATGGGGCAGAGACGGGAGCTAACTCTGTTGCGCAGCACTCGGGTCTTGAACTCCTGACCTTCCAGTTGTCAAAGTCAGCCCCTTAACCACTCAGCCTCCACAGTCCCCCATATAAAAACACAGGTCGGCACATTGCAACATCGCAGCCTAAGGGGATGAAAAGCAGAGGCATCCGGGGAAATGCCCACCAGCCCCTTCCCCCTCCTGGAGGGTTTCCCTTTGCCACTCAGGCCTCTCCCTTCAGGTCTCTCGGCCACCTGGAGTTGAGCACAGCTGCCATGCATGATGATGATGATGATGATGATGATGATGATGATGATGATGCGTGACTTCTCACCCTCCACCCCCTTGGATCTGGCCCGCTTCCCAAAGGCCTGCCTTACTTCCTCTCGTAAGGTCCATCCGTCCGTCCACCCAGCCCCTCCACAAGAGCCCCATAGCAGGGCCATGAGCCATGCAGATGGCATGGAGGAACCAGGCTCTGAAGAGAGGAGTTGGGAGCCGAAGATGCCCATCCTGAGGGGCAAACAATCACAGCCTGCTCTCCCCCTCCTTCTCCTCTTCCATGTCAAGCAGGGAGGGCAGGATGCGGGGAGGGGGGGGAGTCCCTCCAGCGTGCCAAATGCCCATCCTCACCTGGGCACCAGGTGCCAGGGAAGCCCTGTGCCCACCCTTGCCCCTTCGGTAGGGAGAGCCCCTGGGCACTTGCTGTGTCCTTCTGCAAGGGGGAGGGCGGCTCTCCTGATATTCACCCCACTTAAGCAACAGAGGGAATAATCGTCACAATTAGCGCAGGGAAAGTATTTGTGCAATCTTCAAAGTGCTCCTCCTTCACACACATTCTTTTGGGTAACCCCTTAAATGTCTTTGATCATCTAAAACAGGGCTCCTAATTAAAACCAGGCAGGGGATCCTGCCCCACCCCCCACCTCATGGGTTTTCATCCCACTGTGTGCAAAAAGCTCCAGGTGGCAAAGGGGCCCCATCACAGGGCGGGAGGGGGGGGGCGTGAGCCCACCCCACCCCCAACCATCACCACTACTGCCACCATTGCTGTGCCTTTCAATGGGGGGCGAGGGGAGGGGTGGGGAGGGGGAGCGCTGGGAGCGAAATCCTGGCTGCCAACTCTAAGACACGCATCTTGCTTTCATCATTTGCAGACAAAGGAAGCAGGATTTCCTCTTGCAAAAACACGGCTTTAGTCACACAAAGTTCCCATCCAAATTTGCATAGGTTTGATCAATTATTTCGTCCAATCAGCAAAGGATTTTAGAATGACTTCTCCAGTCAGATGGCCAACCCTACACACACACACACACACACACACACACACACACACACACACACACACACACACACACACACACACACACACAGAGAGAGGAACTTTTACAGTACTGGTTATAATAAATGTATCAAGATGTTGAAAAGTTCAATGTGCAACAGTCAAAGTGAACCAAAGCATTCTAACCCCAGGTGTGTCCAGAGGTACGATGCAGACTCATGGAGCTAAAACTACCCATAGTAGTTGAGGCACTTCAAATGCCTGAGAGAACAATACTGTCTCTGCCCAGTTCAGAAAGGACTTTAGCCTCCCCCAAATATTCCCGAACTGGGAATAGGTAACAGTCACAATGTCTCCCTTGCTTGAAAGCCAGTTGTATCCTGACTCTAGGGCAGTGGTGGCCAACCTTGGCACTCCAGGTGTTCTGGGACTTCAATTCCCAGAAGCCCTAATCAGCAGGAGAGCTGACTAGGGCTTCTGGGAATTGAAGTCCAAGAACACCTGGAGGGCCAAGGTTAGCCCTCACTGCTCTAGGGTGAGCAAGGAGGGGAGGGAGCAGGCAGGGAAGGGTGGTGCCACTGACCTCTGACATCTGTGGGAAGAGGCTGATGGCCAAAGGGAGGGCCAGGCCAAAGGCCGCAAGGCACACCAGGCTCTGCACGGGCAGGAGCAGCCGAGGACGGGAACGCAGCAGAGCCGTTCTGCAAGAAGAGGAAGATGACAGATGGAGCGGGTCAGTCAGTGCAGAGCAAGACACGCTGTCCAGGTCACCCCCCATGCCCTCCACCCATCGGACTCACCAACCTGGAAAGGGGGGCTGAAGCACCTCCTTGCTTGACTCCCAGGAGGGCAAAAGTAAGGGCAGGTTCAGCAAATCGCTGAGATGGACAAGTGGTTGCTCAACCCTCTGGGGCAGGCCACGGCCATGCACCGAGAAGGGAGGGGCTCTGGGCCTGATGGGCAGGGCAGGTGGGTCAAGGTCCAGGAGCCCCCAGGGCCTTTGGGCAGGGAGTAGTCAGTGTCCACGCTTGCTTCTCCTGCCGGCCACCCTGCCTCTTTCTCCCTCTGACTTACTGAGCAGGCTTCACTGTCTTCTTCTGGACCCTTGTGCTGGGGGGGTGGGTGGGTGGGTTTGAGGCCAACAGACACCCACGCCAGCCAGAGGCTCAAATCTTAAAAGAGACCCCAGGGAGGGGGCAGGGGAGGGCAAAGAGGGGCCCCTTTGGAAGGGCAGATATAATCCGAGTGTCTCTTCACCCCTTGCTCTCTCTTGCCCACACTCCGCCTTGCCCCAGCTCCTGTAGCGTCGAGGGCCACGTCCTGCATCCAGACTGGGGCAGAGCATGGCAAGGGATGATGAAGCCAACTCACGGCATGGGCTCTGCAAACCCACCACGCGCCATGGTTCAGCTGCCCCCTCCGTCTGGCAAGGCTTGGGTAACGGAGGCTTTGGTGGTGGTGGGTCAGTCAGAGGATGCCAACGCAGGGAGGTGGGTAGGCAGCCCCGTGCCCCTCCCCACTCCATCCACCCTGCAGCTGATGCCTGCCCAGGCTTAGCCGCACGTGGTCAGCTCCTGGACCCTCCAAGATGTGGCTGGGAGAGAAGCGCTTTGGCTCCCACAGGCTCTTTGCCACAAGGGAAAATCCACACACTGGCTTACAGAACGTCACAGAACAGTCAAGGTCATACAAAGCAATGGGCACCTTTTGACAGGCCACCCACTTGGAGCTGGCGGGCAGGGGGAAATGTATCGGCACATTTGAGTCAAAGGGGAAACGTGTCAGCCAAAACATACATAAGGAGAAATGAAGTTTAAAAAGTGAGGGAAGAAAAAGCAAAATCCTTATGTAGGTGCCTGAGAAAAAGTGTATGCGGGTCAGGAAGCGACAGTTAGGACTGGATATGGAACAACTGGTTGATTTAGAATAGGAAAAGGAGTACGGCAAGGCTGTATACTGTCACTCTGCTTATTTAACTTGTATGCAGAATACATCATGTGTAATGCAGGGCTGGATGAAGCACAAGCAGGAATTAAGACTGCTGGGAGAAACATCAACAACCTGAGATATGCAGATGATGCTTCCCTAATGGCGGAAAGTGAAGAAGACCCAAAGAGGGTGAAAGAGGAGAGTGCAAAAGGCTGGCCTGAAACTCAACATGAAAAACTCCCAAGATCCTGGCCACTTGTCACATTACTGCCTGGCACATAGAAGGGGAAGGAATTGGAGCAGTGACAGACTTCACCTTCCTGGGATCTAAGACCACTGCGGAGGGTGACTGCACACAAAACAAAAGGACACTTACTTTTTGGGAGGCAAGCTATGAGAAACCTAGCCAGCAGAATAAAGAGTAGAGACATCCCTCTGGCAACAAAAGTCTGCGTAGTCAAAGCGATGGTCTTCCCACTAGTCATGTACAGCTGTGAGAGCTGGACCCTAAGGAAGGCTGAGCGCAGCAGAAGAATAGACGCCTTTGAATGGTGGTGTTGGAGGAGACGTATGAGAGTCCCCTGGACTGCAAAGAGATCAAATCAGTCCATCCTGAAGGAAATCAATTCTGACTGTTCAAATATTGGCAAATATTGAAGATGAAGCTCAAATACTTTGGCCGCCAAGTGAGAAGAGAGGACTCAATGGAGAAGGCCCTGATGCTGGGAAAGATTGAAGGCAAAAGGAGAAGGGGGCGGCAGAGGATGAGGTGGATGGATGGCATCATTGACATGATGGGTGTAGATCTGGGTGGACTACGGAGGATGGCAGATGACAGAGGAGCCTGGTGTGCGGTGGTCCATGGGGTTGCCAAGGGTCAGACTCAACTGTGCGCCTGAACATCTGGGCACAAAATAAAGCTCAGAGAAACCCTACAAGACTGGGCCAGTGCATACCACATCCCTAAACCCAATCCCAACAGCTGCATTAGCCAAACAGAGGATGGACGCCCCCCTGCTGCTGCAGGCCAATGGCTGCAGCCCTTCCAGTCTCGCCAGCTGTATCTCTGGGGCTCTGCGCTCCGGCGTGTTGCTCCATGATGAGAAGGGAACGGCTGCCACCCTCCCTGGGCTTCTGCCTTGAGAGCCCCAGCGGCCTTCCTGAGGCAGCCACTGCCTTCTGCTGGCTTTCGGAGGATGCACCCTCTTCCTAATAATGACGCCTGGCTGGGCTCCTCCTCATCCTCCCCAGAAGGAATAAAACCAATTTAGAGTGTTCTCCCTCCCTCCCTTCCTTCCTTCCTTTGCTGGTGAGGCTCCCAGGTGTGACTTCCGCTAGGGTTTCTAAGCTCAGGCCAGTTCCAGTGACTGTGGCTATGGCCTCCTAATTAAGAGGCGTCGTGGCCTGATTTAAAGAAAAAGCCTTAATTAACACATGAAGTGTAATGTCTTAATTGGGACTCAGATCCTACCATTTGCAAAGTTCGGCCTCAATGACTCACAATTAGCTGCCTGGGCCGCCCACTCGCCAACTACAGGTCTCTGCTCTCCAAATCATGCTCAGCCAGAAACGGATTCCACTGCCTCCACTGCGGACGGACAGCGCACTCAGCAGCGGGGGAAGCAGGAGAAATACACACACACAAACACACACAGGCAGATTCTCTTCTGGTACGCAAGGCTGGAAATGGGTTCCTTGATGAGGAAACACTGATTATTCCAAATGGGAGGCAAGCCCAACGGCCCGGCTACGGAACAGAAGGGAAGAGGCCAACACTCGCTAGAAATGCGACGTCCACCTTCAAGCCACCACCTTCAAGCCACGGGGAAGAGCCATCAAGATGACAAGGGTGAATGCGCGGGGGGTGGGAGGGGTGGTGGTCCTCAGACTCAGGACTCTGTGCCTGGCCAGAGTGAGCCTTGGCTCCTTGACCACTCACAATTAGGTAATATTACAACCTGAGAAGGAAGGAAGGCCCCTTCGGACAGCAAGGGGGTAAAACGGCTGTTGTGCCACAGTGGCAGAGTGACAGGAGAAAGCCGTCCACTCTCTCTCTCTCAAGCAGTGTGCATTGAAAAGTCATGCAAACAGTGCATCTGCTCTGCAGAGACGGCAGCGTGTCGTAGATCCTGTAAACACACCTTCATTCACCTTTCAGCACATTGCTGATAAGTGGTTCAAATGGCGCACAATGTGGCAGCTGTCGTTGGCATTTCGAGGAAGTTCTGCAGCGTCTTCCATATGGAAGTTGCTCTCGGAACTCCAAAAGGATCATCGGGTTTGGGGCTCCTGAACCCTCGAGGAAAGTGTGAGATCTATATCTATAAAACAAAGGTGTAGGTTTGTATGTGCTCGAAAGGCTCCCACACCCCTGGACCAATCCCGCTGAAATTTGGCACATATGTACCTTGGGCTGGCAAGATCAGCACTGCGGGGGTCACAAGCCCCATGGGGGCATACGCCCCCAAATTGGGAAGCAATTAATCTATACAATGCATGTGTCTCCCAGTGATGTACTTGAGCTGATGTCATAGTCTCAGGTAGATTGAGATTGTGACATCATCTGACTAGCTCAGCTGTAGCCCTCTGAGCTCAGCTGTAGTTTTCACTGTAGGTGGGAGGCAAATGGGGGGCCTGGTTGAGCCGGCACAGTGTTGGCGACGGAGGCCCTTGAGAGGGTGCGGGAGCCATGGAGGAGGCCGGGCCCCCTCCAGAAATGGCCATCCAGCCTCCTCAATGTCTGCGCGCCGCTCTCTCACCAGGTGGCCGGACACATGTATGGGAAGGATAAGGGCGGTAAGTGACCGTCGACGGAGAAGCGGGATGGGTGAGGGAAGAGAGAGATGGAGGAAGCAAGGCAGGGTTGACCCACATACACGCCATGAGGTTTCCAAGAGGGAAATGCTGGCCTACGTTAAAGAAATGAAAAACCCGAGCGAAGCCAGGTAATCAGCTAGTGCCATATAAAGTATGGCGGGAGTTAACCAGAGGCTCTGAAACAGGAAGTTCCAGGGCAGGATGGGGAAGGGGGGTGTTCATATCACACCAGCCGGCCTGCCACGAATGACTCTGTCCCAAGTGGGTGAGACTGGAGTGGTTGGGAAGGAGGGGATGGACCGGTAGGGCTGCCGCTTGCATGCAGAAAGAAAGATATGGCAGGATGCCCCCTTGAAAGTCACCTGCCACCCTAGGACAGGGCATGCATCACCCCTGCCTGGAACTTGGCGTGGCTCCTTTGGCATCCCAGAAGGAGCAGATGCAAAGATGACTCCACGCCAGTCCTTCTCCTCCTCCTTTTTCTTCTTTCATGTCCCACTCAAACCCTGGGCTGCCAAAATGAAGCCACTTTCTTGGCTTTGTCATTGGCCAAACTTAAGTCTTCATCGGCACATGTCTCTGGCAGTAACTGGCAGACCATTAAATGAGCTGGACTCTTTATTTTATGGAGCAGAATCCTCCGATTGACAGCATCCTATGCTGCACTTAGGTCAATGAAAGCCACTCTCGTAATTAGCTTCCTTTCAAAGCCATCCTCAATGTTGTGTAAGGTTAAGAATTTGACCACAGCATGACCTGACCTGGCCGACCTGACGCCTGCTTGCTCCTTCATGATCTTTCCATCAATGATTCAGATGTGCTAAGAGGACCTTGGTAGCTCTCAGCGCAGGGTGTTTGGTGTGACTCAGGAAAAGCAAATCAGTGTGAACTGCCTGGTGGCCAAGATCACGCCTGGGGTTTGTCAGGGCCCAGCTTAGAAAGACTAGGGATAATCCTCTCTTCCTTTAAATATTTGGGAATAAATATTACAAAAGATAGACAGGATCTGAAAACAGATAAATTAAAAGATGAATTGAAGAGAAATATTTGTTCAGTCGCACCGTTGAGTCCGACCCTTTGCGACCCCATGGACCACCGCTCACTAGGCTCCTCTGTCATCTGCCATCTTCTGTAGCCCATCCAGATCCACGCCCACCACGTCAACGATGCCATCTCCTCCTCTGCTGCCCCCTTCTCCTTTTGCCTTTGATCTTTCCTAGCATCAGGGCTTTCTCCAGTGAGTCCTCTCTTTTCTCCTTTGGTGGCCATGTAAAATCTCTCTCAAGTTTGCTACTTCTGGAACACTCCAGATTTTTCCTGCTATTTCTAAAACCATTCATCTCAGGTGCCAGTCTCAGTAAAAAAATAAAGACATAAAAAAGATCCCTTGAATTTATTCTGATGATCTGTTTTAGCAGAGTACACAGAAAAGGTACTTTTGAACCCCAATCAGGCAACAGCCACCTTGTTGTGCCGGCTAATCTTTCTCACACTAGGTCAGGCAAAAGGAACTACGGAATGAATTGACCGAAAGGTGGCTTCATTTTGGCAGTTTCACGTCTGGCTTAGAGATGGAAGAAGAAGAAGAAGAATAGTTTTAGCTATCCCATTTATTCAAGTCTCCTGCTTTAACTGCTAGAGCCAGAAGATGTTTTGCTGTTTGCAAAATAAAGCAACTCAGCTCCTCCGCAATATGAAAATCAACTTAATTAAGCGTCTTTGGAGAGTGAATGGGCATCTCTTGTGTTCCACAGAGTAGGCACGCACTGACCACCCTACCCTCAAAGCCAGTGAGTGGATCCCTGCTCTGGCTTGTGTGTGGCCTCCATTAAAGCCAGGAGAGCACTGGGCCGAGGAGGTGGAAGGAGGCAGGAGCAACCTGTCCGGGACCTGAGCCCAACCTTGTCCTCTTTAGCTGGACTGTAAGATACAGCCTAGGCTGGCTCAGCACCCCACGGCCACCAGCAGAGCCCCACTCGGCCTATGCTCTCATGCACCACCAGGCAGGCAGCTTAAAATAGATGCCTCTTTGCTGGGTGGGACCCGCGGCTCCCCACCCACCCACCCACCCACCCACCCCAAGTTTCCAAGCAACAGAAGAGCCACAGGCCCACTGTCCACAGGAGGGTAAGGCTGGGCTGGGCTGCCTGGATTGCCGAGGAGAGAAGGCTCTGGGGAGCTGAAAAGCACAACGGGGAGAAAACAGACGGAGGGCCAGGAAAGCCGGGACTCACGCAAGGAAGAGGAAAGAAGCAGCAGAGGGAGTGACAGCCTGCAGATGAAAAGAGACAAAGAAGGGATGGAAGGAAGGAAGGAAGGCAGGCAGGAAGGCAGGCAGCAGGGCCCAGATCCAAGTGGCTGCACGACGTGCCAAGAAAAGCCATCCCATTCCCCCGCTGGGCTCCAGAAAGTCCTGCAAAGCTCTCCTCCTCCTCCTCCTGCTTATTTTAAACCCTACAAGGAAGGAGGCAGAAGCAGCCAAGGGCCAGGGATGAGTCCTGGAGGACGCGCACAACCACGGCTTGCCTTCTACAGCAACATCTGGAAGGCAGCTGGGCATGGCAGGAGAAGGGAAGGAGGAACCCTTCGCTTCCTTTTGTCAACCGATGGGGAGAACGGTGCTGGCTCTAGTGGTGCAAGGGTCAAACTTCTGTATTGCAGTCAGAATGTTATGAGTTTGATCCTGACCAGGGATCAAGGTTGACTCAGCCTCTTACATCCTTCCGAAGTCAGTGAAATGAGGACCCAGCATTCTTGGGGGCAAAATGCGAATAATAACTTTGTGAACGGCTGCCCAGAGTGTGGACTAAGAAGCACTTCTATGGGGCAGGAGATGGAGAAGCCTCCTTGCTCTTGCTATTCCATGCAAGGTAAGGAGCCCATTCTGGAAGGGTCTCCCCAACACAACACCCTTGGGCTGGCCAGGCTTTGCTGCTTCTTTCCCTGCCTAATTCACAGAGGACTGGAGTTCCTTCCTTCCATCCATTGATCTATTGATTTATTTCCTTCCTTCCATCCATTGATCCATTGATTTCCTTCCTTCCATCCATCCCTTCCTCTCCCGCCGTCCCTCCCTCCCACCTTGCTCGCTCGGAGAGGCTCCTTCCATACTCACTTTTCCAGCAGAGACATGATGATGGGAGGTAGAACCAGGATGGGCATGGGCAGGACCACTCTGGTCAGGGCTGTTTCCAGCAGAGCCTGAGGGGAACGCAAAGAAGACCAGGTGAGCCTTCCACCCACCCACCTCCTGGCTGAGCGACAGAGCGCAGAGAGAGTCCCCCACCCTTTCTTCTCCAAAGGCTTCAAGAATGGCAGGAAGCCTGACAGCTGACAGCCCTGTGGGGTTGTGTGGCCACGGGTGTGTCAGAGGCTGCCTGGAAACACAAAAACACTGGGCCCAGGTGGCACAAGGGTTGAAGTGCTGCCTTGAAGCCAGTCAGGAGGTTGTGACTTCGATCCTGACCAGGGATCCAGGTGGACTCTGAGCTTCCTTCTTCCAACCTTCCAAGGCTGCTCAAATAAGGGTCCCAGTCCATGTTAATGGGGGCAAAAGGCTAGTTCACTTGTGAACCACCCAGGCTAGAGGGCACTAATAAGTGCTTCTATGGGGCAGTAGAGAAGTGTAATTACTAATTGCTATTGGCTTGTTAAAACAGAACCATGTTCTAATTACAGGCTGTCTACAATGTCTATTTCTGCCCCTACTATGCTCTATCGAGCTCTTCTTCTCTGTGGTCGCTTGTGAATCCACACCAATGAGTTCACTGGACATATGCGCAGTAAACCCATTCTTGTGGGCTCACAGGAGACCACGAACAACAACAGTTACAGGTGAGCAACCTGTCCTTCTAGAGCCCTGGGGGCTCAGGGGTTAAACTGCTATCCTGCAGAAGGTTGTGAGTTTGATCCTGACCAGGAAACAAGGTGGATTCAGCCTCTTCCAACCTTAGGAGGCCTTTAAAATGAGGACCCAGCAGGGGTGGGGTGGGGGTGGGGGGTAAAATGAGGACCTTGTCATTCCTTGTTACACCCCCCACCCCACCCCGAGAGTGGGGCAGTATAGTCCTTGCTATGGCTATAAAGCAGCAACAGGGAGGGTGGCGTCCTGGAGGGCTCCCCAACTGCCATGTGTTGGCCACACACACCCTGCATGCATCAGAGGGAGCGAAGCGCACCTGACGGCTCAGGAAGGGTCCACTCACTCCTGCGCAGAAGGACACCTGGCAATGTGTGGATTTTCATGTCAGAAAACACGAGGCAGATTCTGTTTCTGGCCTTGGTAGGGAAAACCTTGCACATGAAGCCTAAGCTTGGAAGAGTTCCTCTTTGAGGGCAGTTCTCTGGGGTGGTGGTGGTGGTGATGGTGGTGGTGGTGAGGGAGATTCTGGGAGGCCAGAAGGGGAACCATCAGGAGCTCACACACACACACACACACACACACACACACACACACACACACACACACACACACACACACACACACACACACACACACACACACACACACACACACACACACACACACACACACACACACACACACACACACGGGAAGAAGCCTCAGATGGCCCCTGGGAGGCTTCCACCACGAGCCTCCACGCTCTCCCTGGCCTGCTGGCTGGAAGCCATAGAGTCACCTCCGATACCTACATGTTTGGCAGCCATTCGGGAAGATCCAACCACATTCCCTTCGGCATCCAGGACATCGATCCCTTCCTTCAGTTCCATGTGTCTCATCAGAACCACGTTGCAAATATTGGCACTAGCTGAAAAGAAGGAAGGAGAGGTGGGTGAGTAGCAGAGCCAGATTCAAAACCACGAGTGGCAGAAGCCCAACCAATGGCAACAAGTGGAGTAAATGGGTGTTGTCGGACCATCTTTTCTTTTTCTGACCGCAGGAAACACCAGCCCATATGGCCAGATGACCCTGCTATGGTAACTAGAGTAGTATACCCTTCTGCCAGCAACTCAACGCTGATTGTCAGGTGGCGCTTAACTAACCTGACCACCTTGAGGATTAATGGCCTTGGGTGGTGAAGTCCACAGGGAAGGGTGGTGGTCCCCAAGTGGATGAAATGGTCCCACTTGGATCCATCTTGATGGAGGGCAAAAGGGCTCAGGACCAGAAAGTGGCTCGCGGAACTGGATCAGTGGTACTATGGGTGTGATGCTGCGCGATGTGCAAAGCCAATGGAAGACCTCAATACATTATATTGCTCCCAGGACAATCTTCATGGCTGATCACCAAGAAGATAGCCAATAACCAGAATCGGATACGGCACTTGAAGAAGGGAATCCTCCCTGGCAGAACTCTGCCCCCAAGACACATCGACTGGCCTGCAGCAAATGGGGCAGATGGGCTGACCCTCTGAGACACCAGCAAAGGTGCTGCTCTTCTGCACAGGGCCTTGGCCAGCTCCCCAGGGGCCACCACGTCTCAAGAAAGAACCTCCCCAGATGTTGCCTGGGTCCCCTTCCCACAAGTAGTGCCGTCAGATCAGCAGACCTTCCACGGGGAACTGCAAGGCGGGCCGGTAATTAAACCGTTCACTCGGGGCTCTGCTGCAGGAGACCCCCGCCCCCCCAGCCCCCAGAAGAACAAAGCAGCAATTAGCAGGAGGATGTTCAGAGTCCTGGCGCACAATGAAGCATGTCAGTGTACAAAGGCAAGAACCAGAGAATTAATTAAGAGCTGAACAAATTAATTACAAGCCCTCAATCAGCTCTGACACAGCGTGGGGCTCTTTGGCATGACATCAGAGTAACCTGATAAGGGATTCCTCCACCCAGCGCACGCACACTCATGCATGCTCATAAGTGGAAGAAGGGTCTGCTTCCAACCTAGAACTCCTCTTACCTACAGCAGGGAATGGCACAAATCTCTGGATCAGGAGCCGGGTGGCTGGTGTGAACTGGCTGGCTCTCTGGATCAGAACATTAAGGCCCACCTGGAAGGGGAAGCGGGCAGTGGAGGAGACAAGAGAGATCTCAGGAGGGACTCAAGCAGCTACCCCACAAAGAAAGCCCTGTAATGAATGGAAAGGGGGTCTTGGTTTGTGAGTTCAAAATGGATGCTGTTGTTTTCAACTTTCCTTCCTAAGTGGGTGGTGGGAGAAAGGATGAAAGAGGCACTCAGATACACGGAGGAGACCAGAGAGTGTGCAAAATGGCCTTCCAGGCTTTCCCTGCAGCTCCCTGGGGAAGAGGGAGGGAGGGAGATCATGACGTGGGAAGGACCCCGAATGGGAAGGCTCTCCTTCCGCGGCTCTCGTTTGTGGCCCAGAGGACCGTGTGGAGGAGAGCCCAGAAGGACATCCACCTGCTGCCATCAGCCACCTAAGAGTCTCTCCTCCTGGCTCCTCCACCTGTGAGCCTCCAAGGAGGGAGGGTGGTTCTTGGTTGGCTACAGGGAACTTTCATTTCAGCCCCTCTCCTCTGGGCCACGGGGCCACTTAATCCAGTGGGTCACGAGTGATTCAGAGTTCCACGTATGTTCTACCCCGTGGTATAGCGCCCACCGCTGGGAATTGGCTTGTCTGGTTTCTAATGGCCTCCAAGCCACAAACATTACGACGGGTAAGCTTGGGCCGTCCTCAAGAGAGAAAGGCATTTAAGAAGCAAGCAGACCAACAGACGAGGAGGGCAGGGAGTCCAAAGGTCATAAAATACAGAGAGTAGCACCGGGGTACTGGCAGGGGCTGAAGCTTCTGCCTGGTGGCACCCACGCTTCTCCAGAGATCCTGATGGGCTCTAGCCTCTCCAGAACAACTCAACACAGTGTGGAGTACTCCTTGCCGTGCAAACAATTTTTGGTAACCTCCCCAACTGAACTGCCAGTCTCTAGCCTTCCTGAAAGCAACCTACATCTCTTTCCTTGGTGTTGGGACAAGAGACCCTCGGTGACCCTCTCCTTTATTGCACCAAGATGACCCTGGCTAAACTTAATCTGCCCACAAAGGTCCACTGCAAGGAGAGTGGTCCTCATCATGGTCCTGCCATTTATTTCTGTGCAAAGAAATCCTCCCTTCTAAGCTGCTCAGGCCCAAGAGACACCCTTCCTTCTAAGGCCGTGATGGCGAACCTTGGTACTCCATATGTTCTTGGACTTCAATTCCCAGGAGCCCAAGCCCCCATGAATCCACACAAATGTGTTTGCTGCTATTCATCCGTCCCATGCTGCGCCCCATCACTCCTGGAAGCGGAAGAAAAATGCACCCGTACGGACGGTTAACTTGGAAGAGCCTTAACCATACGGGCGCGTTTTACTTCCGCTTCCGGGAGCGATGGGGCACGGCGTGGGCCGGATGAATCACAGCAAACCCATTCATGGGGGCTTGGGCTCCTGGGAATTGAAGTCCAAGAACATCTGGAGTGCCAAAGTTCACCATCACAGTTCTAAGGTCTCCTTAAACTCTCATATCCCTGCAGGCAAAGCACCGAGTTTCAAAGCAACACATTGCAGATGACTCTTATTATGAGAAGTTGATTTAAGGGTGTGCGGAGAAAGAAACAAGTTGCCTTTCAAAAGTATTGCCATGAGTGGAAGGAAGTCTTCTCGTCCCCTGTACAAAACGGCCTTGGTTAGGCACCTCAGTCTTGACACCCGACTCTTCCTTGCCTCTGCCACTACAGCCTGCCAGGTAACTCTTGTAGCATTAGGGAGAGCTGACCCATTCAGTCTTCTTTCATGTTCTGATCAGACCCTGGACTGCCACAATGAAGCCACTTTGTCGCTGGCCAAAGTTCAGTTCTTCACCGGTGTACGTCTCTGGCAGTCATTGGTAGACCAGTAAATGAGCCCATGGATTCTGTCTCTTTCCACATTCACACAGCATGCATTGTTGTCTGCCAGCGGTCCCCACTTGCACATGTTGGTCTTGCCTTTAGGGACTCCAACCCTCAGCCTATTCAGGGTCCTCCAAGTGACATGTAGGGGAGGTTGAGTTCCTCAGCCAGATCCTCCTTAAATGATGATCCTTGTCCAGGAAGCTCCTTGCTCCATCTTCTAATTTTGTTTTGCTCTAACTTACCCTCAAGAGTGTTTGTTCTTGCCATAAAGCTCTTCCTGGATCTGAGCTGGCGGACTTGAGGCTCATCTCTGTTCAGAGGGTGTTGAGGGTCCTTCTCTTGCTTAGTTTTCTCGGTGTCTGCTGCTACTTCTCTCCTGATCTTAAGTGGAGCGATACCCACAAGAGGATATATTTTTCTCAACTGGTGTATTTTCTCAACATCAAAAGCCTGGGCTAAGAAGGAGCATTCCTTGCCATTTCTCCTTTGCTAAAGGAGGAGGAGGAGCAGGAAGATTGCAGGTTGGAGAGCCGCAAGTGCTGCTGGCTGGGGAGAGGGCAAACCCAGGCTGTGACCCCCTCAGGCAACACAGAGGAGCTGCAGTTTTGCAAAGCCAAGGCAGCAACTTCTGGGAACCATTCCGAGGTAGGCCAAGGACTGCTCCTCCTCCTCCTCCTGCGGGATCAACACCCCAGACCTCAGGAGCCCCTTTTCTTCCTGCCCGAAGGATGAGGATGGCAGTGGGTGTCCTCCTGTTCCATCTCAAACTGATGATGGGCTATTGCATCCGATTCACAGGTTGTCAACGCAGCTGCTCACAAACAATTATCAAGGGGAGGCTGCAAGCCACAGGGAGCCCTTCACCTACACCAGAGGGTGAAAAATGGTGTCTCTGGGCGTGCAGAGTTGGGGAGAGGGAGAAGAAGAGGCAGGCGATGGGAAATGCACAGAGAAACCCCTGGCAGTGCCTGAACTGGCAGCTAAGAAAGGTAGAGGAAGAAGAGGCCAAGCAAAACGCCTTTCCCGTCTCCATTCAAGAACAGCAAAGAGGTTTGGAAAGCTCTGAAGGGCCTCCCCCAGCCTGGGCAGGTGATCCTGCTATGGCCATAGAGTAGACCCTACTGACGGCAACTCAACGCCGATTGTCAGGTAGCATTTAACTGACCTGACAACTCCGAGGACTAACAGCCTTGGGTTGGGTCCCCAAGTGGGTTAAATCCCACTTGAATCCCTCTTGATGGAGGGCAACAGCTTCATCCCTCCTGGCCTGGGGCTGAGCAGGAGGTCTTTATGTGCCCAAGGGGCTCAGGACCAGAAAGTGACTTGTGGAACTGAATCAGTGGTACCATGTGTGTGTGTGTCATGGTGTGAAACGGAAGGTAACTGCATTACTGTACAGTATAATGTTCCCGGGACCATCTTTGTGGCTGATTGCCATGATGGTAGCCAATATTCAGAAATTAAAAGAACCTGTTAGGGGATGTAAGTCTTCGCCTCACTCCCTAACTGGTTGCAAGGCATATTGTGTCTGTGGTGTCTTTAAGACCCTAATGCAGGGTTTTTTTATGATAGCTTATACCTGCCTTCCTGTGGCTTGAGTCTGTTATTACAGGTCCTGCACTCTGGGATGAGCAAGAAGTGACGCGGCCCCTCCTCTTTAGGGCCATCTTTCAGGTATTTGAAAAGTGCCACCATCAACTAGCTTCTCGGTCTCCTTTTCTCAAGGCTAAAACTACATCCTTACAACAGTGCTACCAATTTGCACCTACTATAAGTGTATATTGAGTTGCTGTCAGGCACAAAGACAAATACTGAACACCCCTTGCAGGTCACCATGACCGAAGAAGAGTCTCTTCCGTCCATCATCTTAAAACCACCCTGTTTTGCAGTAGTGGTCCTACTTCTTCTCGGCAGGGTGCTCAATGCTTACTTCTTTGGGGTAAGCTAGGGCAGAGAAGCTCCTGGTCAGTCTCAAGCAGTGCCCCATGGGGCAGGGGCGGACTACAATTCCCAGAAGCCTCAGTCAGTCCATTGGCTGATCAGTACTTTGGGGAAATGACTAAGGCTTCTGGGAATTGAAGTCCAAGAGCAAAAGGTTGGGAAACACTGCTCTGTGAATCCACACGAATGGATTTGCTGCTCTGTTTCAGAACCAGAGGCTTCAATTCCCAGAAGCCTAAGTCCCTGTGAATCCACATGAATGGGTTGACTGTACATTTAACCCATTTGTGTGGATTCACAGGGACTTGGGCTTCTGATCATTGAAGTCCAAGAACAGCTGGAGTGCCAAGGCTCGCCATCAAGTCTCTATAGACCTCCTTGCTTCAAGCAGTGGTAAAAGTGTCTTCCAACAAGAAAGGACGGTCAGTGACTCTAGTCCATCGCCTCAGGCCACCTCACAGAAGAAAGGAAGGACCTGGTGCTTTGCCTGGGTCACTCACCCCCACGGTCTACTTCCACACAGCAGGGTCAATAGAGGCTAAGTCTGGAGGGGAAACTCATTAGCAATTGTGTAATGCCACAATGTTTGTTTTGCATCATAGAATCACTGGGTTGGAAGGGGCCTTTCAGGCCACGGAAGCAGGTCTGACAAAGGGTGGCTTTCCAAGTCTCTCCTGAATGCATACATCTACTAACCATTTGCAACTCAACATGACTAAACTTCACAGCACATTTGAATACCTATCAGGGATCTTCTGTCATTACCAGTTGTAAATAACCACATTGATTTGTATAGTACTTATCTGCTATGCCAGCCAACCCTTGGGTACCTGTGTACCTGATGTGCATAAATTGATGTCATGAAGTCTCACTCTTAGGTCTTACAAAGTGGACTTGATCCTCAAAAGCTCACATTAAAATACAGCAGTGAGTCTTTTAAGGTGCCACAATGGCTTTTGTCCTTTTGTTTACTCTCTGGATATTCCAAAAGGGACTCCTTGTACATGCTGTGCTGCAGTTCCTCACCTGACCGGCAATCTCACAGGAACATCTGGAGGCAGAAGGGATCCTTCCGGCTGTTGTTCTTTTCTTGGCTGACAGACAACTTACACAAGGAGCAAAGGGGACTGAGCGGAACTTTCCTCCGGTGCAGAAATGGCATTTCAGGCACCCTTTTCGACCCGCACAGGCATCAGGGAAGGGGGGGGGGGCAGAAGGCAAACCCCCGGGGTCTTTTCTGGCACATGGGTCCCCCAAGTCTACAGGCCAGTGGCCACAAAGGGAGGGTGAGTGGGTGGGTGGGGGTTGTTATTTTAATTAATCCAAGGCCTCTTGCAGACAGACCACAGCACGGGTGAGGAATGGCACTTGTTTTCAGGTCATCTTGTCCTAATGGGCTCTCCCCAGGAGGTGATTTGCTGCTAATTGACAGCCGAGAGCATTTAATGAGGCTCAGGGCCTGTGAAGCCGGAGGAACAAAGAGCCAGGGAGGCGGATGGGCTCATTTTTGGCACAGGGCAATGTGGTGCCAACACCTGTGAGAGGAAGCTAATCTCAGACCCTCTTCAACAGCCAGGCTGAGATTCACACCCACCCAGGAGGGCTCCAGGGGACTCAAGATTGCCATGGCCTGGCAAAGGGACCTGGACGGAGGAGTGGGGGTCAGGACGGGAAGAGAAGTCACAGCCCTCTTGCAAGGCCACGAGGAAGGCAGGATCAGGAGGGACTGGGCTGGTTACCCCAATAACCCAGTCTCCCCAGTACACGAGCAGAGAAGACGAGAAGAGGAAGAGAAAAATGTTACCCACGGCTATCGACACGGCACTGATGACAGCTCCCAAGTAGCCCTGGATGAACTTGGATGCTGGAGAAGGCTTTGGGGGAAGGGAAGGAAGAGGGAAGGAGGGAGGGGGGGAAAGGTCAGTAGACACCAGTTCTGAGTTATGACCTCCACCCAGGACAAGCCCCGCATGTGCCACTGCTAGTGACAGAATGGGATGCTCCAGAGGCGCAGGTGGTGGCAGCCACTGGGGCGGGATTGTGCCCCTGTCTGTGAAGTACACCATGCTCTCTGGGACACCATGGCTGCCCTCCTGCTCAGGCCTCCAGCCACGTCCCCACCCCAAGTGACTCCACGGCAGGTTTCTGCCTCTTGTTTGCCCCAGAGGGTGCGAGGCTAACGGACAAGAGGACAGACCCTCACCCTCAACCCCACCACCCCACTCTCCTGCAGAAGAAGTCTGTGGAAGCAGCCTGGCAACGGAACCAGAGGAACGAGTCCCTGTGAGCATTCACTCATACAAGGCTCATGACTGGGGCAAAAGAGGTGGCACCTCCTATCCCAGATTATAAATCCCACCCTCTCCCACCCACCCATTGGGGTTTCTGTGGGTCACCATGTCTCTTCTTACACACAAAAGATTCGGGTGCCAAACTCAGCCCTATGCCGGGGTGGCTTCACTCCTGGCAAGTCTTTGGGCTGCAAACAGGAGAGGAGGAGGAGCAGCACAGAGCAAGGGAGACAAATGCCAGGGCATGGGCAGGCAAAAGGCCAGCTGGGCAAGGGCCCTGGCCAGGAGCATCCGTGAGCACATCTGAGTGACCCTCAGAAATGCACAGCATGGCCTGACACATGCAGCATCTGCTCTGCTGGCCATTAAGACTCAGTGGGGGAACAGACCGGCACAGGCAGGAGGGAGGAGCCTCGACCTTTCCGTAGCTACCAGGCGTAGGTGGCCCGTGCCAACCATGCCTTTGCAGTGCCAGCCCACCATGCAGGAAAGAGCCCAAGTCCTCTTACCTTGGTCGCATTTCGGTTTGCATAGTTGACACAGGCGTTGTGGCTCTGATTCAACCACTGAGGACAAACCAGAGAGAAACAGGTACAAAGGACTAGTTAAGAGAGAGCGAGGGAGGAAGGCAGGGAGGGCGGGGTGGCGGTGGGTGGGGGGTGGAGGGAGCACACACACATGGGCCAGCAAGCAAGCAGGCAGGCAATGGGAACGCAATGGTTGCAGAAGAAACGGCCCAGCAAACATGCAGCAGACGAGCCTTTCCAATTATCCCTCCCATCGGGGGAGGAAGCTTTGTGTGACCCAAGCCAAGCCAGGCCATGCGGTGACATGTCTGTGAGTGGAGAGGGCCTCTACGGAGAAGGCACAGCCCCCGCTCTTCCATCTCTCACCACACTCACACCCCTACGCATAAACACAGACACAAGCATGGATAGATGGATGGATGTAACCCAGCCGGGCCCTGGGCTTCCTTCCCACGTGGATCCCAGACCTCTGCTTCTCCCCTGGTCCATGCCTAGAACCTCTGGCGTTTCTGCAATGGCTGCTATGCCCACCCCAATCTACACCCAGGCGGGGGTGCCCAAACCTTTTGGGCCGTGGGCCGGTCACGTGGTTCAGCAGGCCGGTCACAGGGTTTCTCCCACCAGAAGTGGAAGTCAAGCACACAGGATGAGATAGATTTTTAAGCTACAATTTGTTTTGCTTAAACAAGGGGTGCCCAAACTACGGCCTGTGGGCCAGATCCAGCCCCCAATGTCAGTTCATCCGGCCAGTGCCACCCTCGTCGCTCCCCGAAGCAGAAATAAAATGTGCTTCCGGGAGCGATAAAGGTGGCATGGGCCATTTTCTATGCTTAAACCAGGGGTGCCCAAACTACAGCCCATGGGCCGGATCTAGCCTCTGATGCCAATTCATCTGGCCCATGATGCATTTTACTTCCACTTCCAGGGGCGACAAGGGCGTTGGGGGCCAGATCCGGCCCATGGGCCATAATTTGGGCACTCCTACTCTAGGGACATCAGAGGGGGGTGGCAGTAACAGCAGGCACTTAGTTCCTTGCCACCACCAGCTGGTCCCCCACCACCACAGATCTCAGGGGACAGCACAGAGAGCAAGAACACTTCTATGCTCCCGCCCCACAGGGCTTACTTATGAGGGCTCTCTCTGGGCCGCTCACAGGGTAATTAGCCTTTTGCCTTCATTAACATGCTGGGTCCTCATTTGACCCATCTTCGAAGGATGGAAGAGGCTGTCAACCTGGAGCCCCAGATCAGGACTGAACTCACAAAATTCTGGCCGGAGGGCAGAAGTTTAACCCCTGCGCCACCAGAACTCTACCTGTAACTGTGGATGGATGGATTCAGAGACCATGAAGAAGAACTTGACAGAGCGTAAGGGCAGAAATGGGCATTGTAGAGAGGCCATCATTAGAAAACAAGGATACTGTATAGCCATAGCAATGGCCCTTCTCTACCCCCTCTCCATAGTCTCTAGTGGTGCACTTTCTGGGGGGTTCACAAGAAGTGGATTATCATTTTGCACTCAACATGCTGGGTTCTTATTTTAACAACCTCAGAAGGATGGAAGAGACTGAATCAACCTTTATCCCCATCAGGATCGAACTCATAACGTTCTGGTTGCAGTATGGCAGCTTAATCCCTGCCCTACCGGGGCTGCCCTGCTGAAGCTTACCTCCATCAGGGCCCTGGCATGACCTGGGCTGCCAGCTGTGTACCAGACCCTGGCTCTGCCTGGCCTGCTCCTCTCTCCAGATGTGCTGGGCAGGAGGAGGAGGAGGGCAGCAGCAGGGGGCTGCCAAGGAGGCATCAGAAGGAAGAACCAGATTGGAGGTTGACCCCTGGGGAGATCCTGGGCTGACACTTCCTCCCAGCAAGACAGTCAGTCAACTCTATTGACTCTTGGTGACCAACGCAGTGCATGAGTGACCTCTGGCCCCAAGCTTCCTCTGGGCCAAAGAAGCGCATTGCCCACCCCTGGGCTGGAGGCCAATGGCACAGCGGAGGAGGCAGAGGCTACTGAAATGCACCTGCTTTCTCCCCCCCCCACCCCCACCCCCACCCCGGTGAGGATCCCTGCCAGGGGAAGAATCTCTTCAGGGCGCAGAAGCATCAGCACATGGTCAGCAGACAGGCAGTGCCTGGAACACCACCCGACCTCAGCCACCTCCCAGGGAGGCCTTTGGTTGGGTCTGAGAAGAGGCATTTCCGGAACATCAGCCTTGCCTGGGCAGCAAGGGCCAAAAAGCACGGTCTGCTCTTTATCCCAGTAGGACGGAAAGAGAAACGGAGGGAACGAGAGACAGATAGACAGACAGACAGAGACCAAGCTGGAGATCCCTTTGTCCACCTCACCCGCCCTGCTTCTGAACGGCTGGCTTGCCTCTTTCCTTTTTAAAAATGTATATATATATCTTAAAAAATATTGACTTTAGTAAAAAAAAAAATAGGGGGGGGGAGTCTTTGGTCGTCCCTTCCATTCTCTCACCAAATCAATCAGAATATTTTCAACGTGCCTTGCTTGTATCCAGCTCTGCTGCATCTATTTACTCATGTACAGTAAAACCCCTACTTACAAAAAAAAATTCAGTTCCATAGGCTTTGGCTTAAATCGATTTTTTTTGTAACTCGAAACAAACCCATAGGAAAAAAAATTTTTACGTAACTCAAAGCAAACCCATAGGAAAAAGAATCCTTATGTAACTCTAAGCAAACCCATAGGAAATCGTTTAAATCGGGACATGGTTTTAGCACAAAATCATTAAGTAAGTCGAATTTTATGTTACTCGAGCCATTTGTAAGTCGGGGTTTTACTGTATAGTCTTACATTATTGCACCATTAGTTATGAAAATTCCTCTAATTTCTGAGGAGCCTCTTATCCATTTACAAACCCATGGTCCAGTTTTTAACCTCCACGTGTCTTCTCAATGGCTCTGCGCTCTTCCCTCTATTCTGCCCAAGATCCTCCTCTGGGGTTAATTTGCCCATCCACGCGTCCATTCCTGTCATGTGATTAAGCCTTCATCATCATCATCATCATCCAGTGGCCCTTCCTCCTTGCCTGCCTTTCTTTCTTTCTTTCCAAGGTTTAGCTCTCTGCATCCTTGCAGCTTTTGCTACGTAAATAATACCATCTCCGTCTCCTGTTTTGTTCTGTGCTTTATCCTAGGAAGAAGAAATATTTCTGGCTCCTTTTCCAAAGTCATTTCAACATTTTATGCAATTAACCTTAGGAATTTCTTCCCAACGCCTCTCAGCTTGCTCTCTCAAAGCCACCCCCTTTCCCCAAAGCCTGCCACGGGACACCTGGGAAGGCAGGCGCAAGAAAACCACCACCACCACCACCAGCCCCAATCCCTGATGAAGAGTGGGACAAGCAGACGCAATGGCGGCAGGTGTGCAGCATGAAAGAGAGGGAGACGAAGGGCCGGTTTCCGAGGGACCCAACTGTTACCTGCCAGAAGACGGTGGAGGCCAAGGTCTGGTTGGGCAAGAGGAGGCCAACTACCTGTGAGAGACAAAGGCAAAGAAGAGGTCAGCCAAGAGGGAAGGAGGGGGCAATGCCAGGGATGTGGCCAAAGGAATCAGTCAAGGATGAGGCAGTCAGACAACATCCTGCCTCCGCCAGGAAAGACCCCAAGCCCTCCTGCTTTGCCAAGGCTCTCAAAAACCCTCCGATGTTCAGTGTGAAGAAGACGCATAACTATATGGAGAAGAGAAAAGATGTTGATGGATGGCCATGCCTCTCTCTCTCTCTCTCTTTTGTTCGGGACAGGTGGAGAGTGGGCCGAGAGTGGGCCGCCCCAGAGGCGCTGGGAGGGAAGAAGCTCCAAGTGAGAAAGGCAGCGGGAGCAGCTTCCCTGCTGAATGGCGGCATCGGCGTCTGTGATGGCGGAGAGCACTAGGAGGACGCCCCACACACTTGCCTGCAAGAGGCACATTTCAGGCAAAAAGCAAGCGCTCCATATGGGCAGGCGGGTGCCAAAGCAGAGACTGGTGGAGCGCGGGTGGGTGGGTGGGTGGGTGGGTGGGGGTCTGCAGAGAGAAACAAACTGGGGAGGGGGATCCAGAACTCCAGAAAATCAATGGCTGCCAAAGAAAATGGCACCCCATTTCTCTGCAGAGCCAGAGGGAGGGAGGCTTATGCCGTCTCTCACCTGACCCAGTGCAGGCGAGTGAGCAACTTTTAAAACAACTCTGCTCACGTCTAACGCCCCTCCCCACACACACACTCACACACACACCGACGAAACTGGACCCAAAGCAGGAATCCCTGACCTCTTCCGCCTTGAAAAAGCCCTCCTTACTGACCCATTGCACCATTCCCAAACCAGGTGTGGTCTGTAAAGCAGGGATGGCCCAGGGTACATTGCTGCCTGAGGCAGACAGGCAAATAGTCCCCCCTCCTAAGGGGCATCAAGCCCAAAGGCAAGCAAGCTGTCTGGTGCATAGAAATCCCACAAACAAGCCTCCGGACCCTTCCCTGGCACGACCAATAGAGGAACCAGGTGTGAAACTTTCCGCCTTTCTCCAATCCTGAAAAAACTGCTGCTTAGAGCAGAGGTTTCCCTTTGCCCAATGGTAGGGCCAGTCCTGCTTGCAAGAGAGGAACATTTGGGGTGGTGGTGGTGGTGGTGGTGGTGGTGGTTTCCAACAGTCTCCTGGTTTGGCTGCTGTGCATTTAACAGCTCCACCAGATGCAGAAATTTAGCCAGTGCAGCTTTCCACATTACTGCATCTCAAAGGGGCTGCTAAGTGCGTGTGGTGTGTAAGTGTGCGAATGTGAGACCCCTCCTCCTCCTCCTCTCCATTGATGCTCAGTCCTAAGCTTTCTACTTGCATGCTCACCCCCATGGGTCTGGCCGCCTGTGCCCTCTCCCTGCTTGCAAAGTCCCCTGAACCCCCGAACAAGAAACCAGAGCTCACCCCCAGTTCAAGCCCACTTCGGATGAGGCCCCAGGAGAGCAAAGCCCCCTTGCTCAAAGAGAAGGGAGATCTGCCCCCCCACCGCCCCCCCCCCTTTCCCAGTGCGCTCTGCTTAAGATTGCGAGAGCAGGCTGCCAATTATGTCACTACATTTCACAGATCAATTGGCAAAAGTTTTAAAATTAAAATGTAGCATTTGAAACCCACCCCCTCCCCGCTTGGTGACAAGAAGAGGTTCCAGTTTATCCTTTTCAGCTCTCAATAACAGAGCTCCGCTGACAGCTCTCAGCTCCTCTGACAGGCCTGGATCCTGGCCGATTTGGACGTCAACCTGATCGCTAACTCAGATTTGTGTTTAACTTTTTGCAAAGTTAATTACAGATTACCACCCAAATGTTAAACATAAATAAGGACACCTTTCCCCCCCTCTTAATGCTGGGAATCCTGCCATCACCTCCCTCAAGATTATCATTACAGGGAGGTCCATATGTCTCAAGCAATGTGGCCCAGAACGGAGCCATGGCTGGCTGGGTCTGGAGCGACAGAAGAGCTTGCGGGGAGCCCAAGAGCAGAAGATGGAGAGGCAGGAGAAGCGTCTCTCTTTCTGGCAGGATGAAGGGAAAGAGCCAAGTCCGGAGGAGGCAGATGGACGGATCTGACCCACTTGGGGCACAACCCATAGAAAGAGCCTCCTCAAAGATGGTGGCACAGTATTCTTGAACCACCATCGGGCATCATACCCCCACAGACCCACCCCATGGGCAATCTTTCTCACGCTAGGTCTGACAGAAGGAACTGCAGAAGAAACTCACCCAAAGAAGGTGCCTTCATTTTGGCAGTTTCACGTTTGGCCTAGACTCTGAAGGATGGAACGAGCTCCCATCTTTGTCCCAGCTCCTGCCAGCCTAGCAGTTCGAAAGCAAGAAATTGCAAGTAGATAAATAGGGACCACTTCGGTGGGAAGGTAAACAGTGTTCCGTGCGCTCCGGTGTCTAGTCATGCCTGCCACATGACCACGGAAATGTCTGCAGAAGCAGACAGCGCTGGGCTCTTCGGCTTCGAAACAGAGATGAGCACTGCACTCTAGAGTCGGATACGACTGGCTTTCAAGCAAGGGAAACCTTTACCTTTACCTAAACATGGAAGAAGAAGAAGAATCCACCCGGAAAGGCCTCTGAGTCAGCTCTGCTGCCACGGCAGGAAGCTCTGCAAAACCACTTTCTGTTCCTGCGCACCATGTGCCATCAGCTACTTCTTCAATCTCGGTCCCATTGATAGTGATGGAAGGAACCCGGAGCACATTGGCCGTTCCTCATCTATTTTGTTAAATTCACCTCCAACGGTAAGGTTTTTGGGACCTCTGGAAGCCTGCCTTTCATATAATGCCCCAGGTGGCTAATAAGGCAAAGCAATCACACTTCTCTATCCCCTGCCCCAAACAAGAGTGCTCTCTCTCTCTCTCTGGGCGGTGGTTCACAAGTTAATGAGCATTTTGCCCCCAACAACATGCTGGGTAGTTATTTTACCAACCTCGGAAGGATGGTAGGATGAGCCAACCTTGAGCCCCGGTCAGGTTCGGACTCACAACCTTTTGGCTGCAGTAAGTAGTTTAACCACTGCACCACCAGGGCTCAATAAAGGGATTACACAACCGGGGTTTTTGAGACAAAGTTGAAGCTGCCTGAAATGCAAGTGATTACAGTGGAGCCTCATACAACAATCGCCCCGTATAGTAATGAAATCACATAACAATTAGTTTTTTTGGGGGAAATGGTGTCCCGCATAACAATTTCCCCTATGGAAAAAATCGTACGACAATTTTTCAATGGGAAAAACCACTTAGCAAAAAAAAAATCGTTGTACGATGCATCCCATATACAATGCATGTATTGTTATAGTGATTGTTTTGTACAACAATGAGCCCCATGGAACGGATTACAATCATTGTATGAGGTACCACTGTACTTTGTACACAACAAGGTTGTTCATATAATTCATGTAGTTTGAGAAATTGTGAGCACATACTAAAAAAAAAGCATTTCATAGCACAGGCAAGCGGAGAATGGAGGAGATGCCAAAAATACTTACAATAGGTGTGCCGAAAGGAATGTAACCTACAAGGGTAAAAAGAAAAAAAAACGTATTTTAATACTTAATAACCCCTGCCCCCAATTTTTTGTTGCTTGTTGGTTAGCTATCCTAAAGTTATGCACAACAGCATCAATCATGGCAGCAAATTGTTCTCGTTCGCAGGTTGCCATTTGTTGTGCAAGGGTGCATTGCGGGACGACGCAAGGAGCAACCGGTTGACTCAACTGCACTTGACTTACCTACAGCATTCTGGCCACTGACGCTTCTTGAAAAAAACCCTTGTTGCCCACCTCCACTCCACTCCTCCAGGAAGAGGAGGAGGAGGAGGAAGGCTCAGAGGGACTCATTTGTTCCAAAATGGTCTTTCCCCATTTCTAGTGGAAATTAATTTCCCCTGCCTGAAGGAATGCATGGCCAATTAACTGCCTTTCTTTCCCTTTCCGTGTACACACCCCAGGGGAAAGTGAAGCGCATGGTTCGTCACTTAGGGACTTGCTGGCCAAGGTGCGAGTGGTAGAGTTAAAGCCCTGCTATACGTGAGGCACAAGAGGGATAGCCGGCCACGTGAACACACTACCGGCAACAACAGGAAGTCCTGCACTACCTGACTTAGGCTCCCATCCTTAGGCAAGGAAATCCTCAGCCAGGCTTCCACAGAGAGGAACGAGGAGGCTGACCACCGGATGCGGCACTTAGTGGCCCAAAGAGTCGCCACAAAAGGCACTCCATGTCCTGGCCCGAATCTGACTGTTCCCTCCTCCTCCGCCGGCTCCGTTGGCAATTTACACGAGGGGTGCTTCCTCGGCATTCAGCCTTTGGCTCAAAGGCTCTCCTGGGCTGACATGGCCCACTCAGAGAAGTCAGAGAGAACATAAGAACATAAGAACAGCCTTGCTGGAACAGGCCACAGCCCATCCAGTCCAGCCTTCTGTCTCACACAGTGGCTCACCATTTCCTTCAGGGTATTCCCAAGCAGATGCCTTCACCTGCTTAGGATTCCCTGGAAATGGCATTGAGAGATATCCTGCCTATCTCTCCAACCCGGAGGTTGTCCTTAAGTATCCATAATTATAGCCATTGATACTCTTGTCCTCCATGAACTTGTCTAATCCTTTCTTAAAGCTGTGAAGACTGACAGCTGTCACCACTTCTTCTGGCAGGGAGTTCCATAGACCAGTAATCCTCTGGGTGAAAAAGTACTTTCTCTTATTTGTTTGAGAACTAGTACCCAAAAGTTTCATGGACTGTCCCCTAGTTCTAGTGTTGTGCGATAGGGAAAACAGTTTTCCCTTATCTACTTTGTCCACACCATGCATGATTTTATAAACTTCAATCAGGTCACCTCTTAGACGTCGTCGTTCAAGAGTGAAGAGGCCCAACCGTTGCAGCCTCAGATGATAAGGAAGGTGTTCCAGTCTCCTAATCATTCTGGTTGCCCTCCTCTGCACTTTTTCCAACTCCATAATATCCTTCTGGAGGTATGGCGACCAGAACTGTACACAATATTCCAGATGGGGCCTCACCATAGATTTATAAAGAGGCAAAATGACACTTGCTGACTTATTTTCTATACCCTTCCTAATGATCCCTAGCATTGAGTTTGCTTTTTTCACTGCTGAGGCACACTGGGTTGACACCTTCATTGAGCTGTCCACCAGGACACCAAGGTCCCTTTCCTGGTTTGTCGCAGAGAGTTCAGACCCCATCAGTTTATAAATGTAATTGGGGTTCTTTGCCCCAACATGCATCACTCTGCACTTACTAATGTTGAAACTCATTTGCCACTGTTTTGCCCACTCCCCCAGTGTCAAGAGATCCCTCTGGAGCTCCTCACAATCTCTCACAGTTTTTACTACCCTGTATAATTTAGTGTCGTCAGCAAATTTGGCTACCTTGCTTTTTACTCCTACCTCTAGATCATTTATGAAGAGGTTGAAAAGCAGGGGTCCCAGTACTGAACCTTGGGGGACCCCACTCTTTACTTCCCTCCACTTGGAGAAGTGTCCATTTAGTGCTACCCTCTGTTTCCTGTCCCTTAGCCAGTTGCTGATCCAGGACAAGACCTGTCCCTTTATTCCATGACTGGTAAGTTTATTCAAGAGCCTTTGGTGTGGGACCTTGTCAAAAGCCTTCTGAAAGTCCAGATAAACAATGTCAACTGGATCCCCCTTATCCACATGCTTGTTGACACTCTCAAAAAATTCCAACAGATTAGTGAGGCATGATTTGCCCTTGCAAAAGCCATGTTGGCTCTCCTTTAGCAGCGCCTTCTCTTCTATGTGCCTATTAATTCTATCTTTTAGGATGGTTTCCATCACTTTACCTGGGACACATGTCAAACTGACAGGTCGGTAATTCCCTGGATCACCCCTGGATCCTTTTTTGAAAATTGGTGTTACATTCGCTACCTTCCAGTCATCAGGCACAAAGCCTGATTTGAGGGGAAGATTATATATTTTGGCTAGGAGATCAGCAATTTCATCTTTAAGTTCCCTGAGAACTCGTGGATGGATGCCATCTGGTCCTGGTGATTTGTTAGTGTTTAGTTTAACAAGACATGCAAGGACCTCCTCCCTGGTTATTTCTATCTGGCTTAATTCTGCGGTTTCCCTCCCTACGAAGATAGGCTCTGTTTTGGGCATGTGGCCTCTGTCTTCTTCAGTGAATACTGAAGCAAAGAATTCATTGAGTCTCTCTGCAATCTCTGTTTCCTCTTTAATAACCCCTTGCCTTCCATTGTCATCTAATGGTCCAATGGCCTTCCTAGTTGGGTTCTTACTTCTAATGTACTTAAAGAAGTCTTTGTTATTTCTCTGAGTATTTTTAGCTATACGCTCCTCAAAGTCTTGCTTTGCTTTCCTGATTGTTGCCTTGCATTTGTTCTGCCAGAATTTATGTTTCTGCCTGCTGGCCTCATTTGGACAAGCCTTCCATCTTCTAAATGAGCTTTTCTTGCTCTTGATCACTTCCCGAACAGCTCCTGTAAGCCACATCGGAGTCCTCTTGGACCTGGCAGTGCCCTTTTTCCTTTTGGGTATGCATTCCAATTGAGCCTCTGTTATTGTTTTTGTAAACAGCCTCCATGCCTCTTGGAGTGTTTGGACTCTCTCAATTTTCCCTTTCAGCTTCTTTTTTACTAGTTTCCTCATCTTTGGGAAATTTCCTTTTTGAAAATTTAAGGTCTCTGTGTTAGATTTTATCAGTGACTTGCGGTCTATGATCAAGTTAAACATAATTGAGTTGTGGTCACTGTTCCCTATTGGATCAGTCACATTAACATCTTGCACCAGATCCTGAGTATTACTCAGGATCAAGTCAAGGATTCTTGTACCTCTAGTTGGGTCTTCAACCATCTGTCCCAGGGAACAATCATTGAGCATATCTAGGAACTTTATCTCTTTATCATGTGCTGAACAACAGTTCACCCAGTCTATGTGAGGGTAATTGAAGTCCCCCATTATAACCAGGCTTCCCTTCCTGGATGCCTCCTTTACAACATTCTCCAACTGCCAGTCTCCCTCAAGAGTTTGGGTCGGAGGCCGATAGTATATGCCTACTGTTAGACCATCCTTGTGGCCTGGTACTCTTACCCACAGAGCTTCTAATGGTGACTCCAAATCACCTAGATATTCCAATTCATACGATTTTATCACTTCTTTGACATACAAGGCTACACCACCTCCTGTTTGCCCCTTCCTATCCTTCCTGTACAGTTTGTAGCCTGGGATAACTGTATCCCATTGGTTATCATCCGTCCACCAGGTTTCAGTGATACCAATAATATCAATATTTTTATCTATTGCTAAGTATTCCAGCTCCCCTATTTTGTTCCGGAGGCTTCTGGCATTTGTATACAAGCATTTATATATGCTTTTCTGACACAGTCTTTTGTGTCCAGTTGCATTGTTAGACTGCCTCTTGCATCCTTCTGCTAGAGTGCTGGTGACTAGCTCCTTGCTCTGCTCAGTGATTTTTGCATCCTCCTCACTACTCAAGTACACACTTTCCCGAACCGGATGCTGCCCAGCTCCTGTCGGCTTTCCCCCAGTTATCAGTTTAAAAGCTGCTCTGCAGCCTTTTTGATGTTGAGTGCCAGCAATCTGGTCCCATCATGGTTCAAATGCAACCCATCCCTCCTGAACAGATTTGGCTTGTCCCAAAATGTTCTCCAGTTCCTGACAAATCTGAAACCCTCCTCTCGACACCACCGCCTCATCCACGCATTGAGGCTTCTGAGCTCTGCCTGCCTGGTAGGTCCTGCGCGAGGGACAGGCAGCACTTCTGAAAATGCTACCTTGGAAGTCCGGGACTTCAATCTTCTTCCTAACAACCTGAATTTGGCTTCCAGGACAGACCGCTTGGCCTTCCCAACATCATTGGTACCAACGTGTACCATGACAACTGGCTCGTTCCCAGTTCTCTCTAACAATCTATCTAGATTTCTTGTGATGTCTGCAACTTTTGCACCTGGCAGGCAAGTCACCATACGGTTATCATGTGCATCACAAATCCATTTCTCTGTATTTCTAATTATTGAATCGCCTAGTACAAGGAGCCTCTCTCCTGCAATCTGTTCATCTACATGCACCTCATCAACCATATTAAGGGAGAGAACCTCAGTTTGTTCCTGTTGTTCATCTTCCTGGATCTCATCAAGTGTGATGAAGGAGAGATCATCAGGTGGAACCAGTTGTTCCTCTGTGTGTTCCTCATCAGGTGTGATGAGGGAAAGAGCCTCAAATTTATTCTGTAATTTCAGACTCTCAGAGTGATCCCCTACTCTTTTCCTCCTTTGAGTCACATTCCTCCAAACATCCTCCAAACATTCCTCCAAACAGAGGAAGAGGCCTTGGCGGAGTCTTCTTCGTTGGGCAACCCGGCAGCTCCAAAGAAGGAGCAGGGAAGGCAACCGGAGCCCAGAAGCAAGTCTCCCCAAGGGAGAGGTTTGGAGAACCTAAAGAACCAGAGGCCAAAACCCAGGGGGCCAAGAAGAGCAGGAGGGAGGGAGGGAAGGAAGGAAGGAAGGAAGGGGGGCCCTGAGCTTTGTTGCTCCAATGGCATGTCTGGCTTTGCAAGCCTTTGCTCCCTCCCACCCGGAGCCTCCGACGGTGTGTGTGTGTGTGTGTGTGTGTGTGTGTGTGTGTGTGTGTGTGTGTGTGTGTGTGTGTGTGTGTGTGTGTGTGTGTGTGTGTGTGTGTGTGTGTGTGCTGCCTTTCATTTTCTGCTCTCCATCCACCCTCCCTTCCAGAAACAATGGACTCAGGTGCCAGTGGTCTCCCTGCCAGAGTGTCTTCTCGTGGCATAAGGTTGGGAAAGGCAACCCCTGGGATGACCCACGTCCCATCTCACAGGGCTGGGGTGTGTGTGTTAGGGTTAGGGTAACATACTTGGTCAATCCAACCCTAAGGAAAGACCCAAGGGAAAGCCTTTGGAAAGGCCCACCACCCCCAACCAGTTCTCAGGGGCAAAGCAGGGGAACAGAGACCCCTCTGGAAGGCCAACATTTGAGCCACCGCCGCCACCGCCCCCTTGGTGCCGTGCAAGAGGTTGGGCCGTACCAGACATCCGGAAAGGCATGAAAATTGTCTCGTTCGTGTCCGGATGGATGATGGCCTGCAAGAGAACCAGAGAGTGAAAGGTCTTCTTGGGGGTGGGGGAGAGGATGACCTTTGCTGTCCTAAAAGAGAGAGAGAGAGAGAACAGCAGTCTCAGCCTCCCCCCCCCCCATTCAATAAAAGTCTGAAGGTCTTCTCAATGCAGGACTTTTGCCCAACACCTCACATATGTCTCCCCCCCCCCCCTGAGAACTCTGGGGGCTCTGGCTGCCTTACCACGGAGACTTGGTTTTGGTATGTCTGCGCAACCAGTGAAGCATTGGGAGGCAGAACGCATGACACGTCCCATTTGCACACTGGCCTGTGTCCTGCCAAAGGACTATACCACCTCACACACACACACCCCGGCACACGTGCTGCTGATTCAACAACCAACGGGGGGGGGGGAGGGAGTTGGCCTGAGTCAGGTTGCTGCCTGAGGCAGAAAGAAGAGGACCCACCCCAAGCCATGGGGCAGGCCAGACTTCACACAGACACAGACCTCTATGAGCCCCACGTTACTCCCCTCAGCCCCATGCAAGGCCCTGCTTCCCTCTGGAGTTCTGGTTGGCCCCTCTTCTGGACAGTCACATTCAACCTCTGGCTTGTTGGAAGCCCCAACAGCATGCTAAGAGAAGCCCCTTCCTTGCCCTGCAGATGCAGATGCAGCTGGCAGAGAGAAAGGCCGATATGGAACCCCCTGACACCCCTTCGGAGTTTGGCCACTGTAACCGTAAGAGAAGAGAAAAGCTTAGGAGGTTACCTGCTTTATTTTCTGTGCTCTCCAAAGCTAGAAAGACAAAAGACACGATGAATGTTGGTAGTTTAAAAAGACAGCCAGGTAAGCACAGAAGGTGAACGTTCAAGCAAAACAAACATTCGGCATGGAAGCCACAATGGAAGAGGTCAAAGGTCCTTTTGTTCAATACAACACTGGGAAGTCACTGGGAAACCTAATCCCAGCTCTGTGCAAACCAGTGTGTGTGTGTGTGTGTGTGTGTGTGTGTGTGTGTGTGTGTGTGTGTGTGTGTGTGTGTGTGTGTGTGCGAGCGTGTCTGACAACTAACTGTACATCCCCGCTCCATACAAAAGCAGCCCCCACTTGCAAAATGACCCATAAAGGAGCATAACGGTAGCTATGCTCAAGTGCACTTGCAAAGATTTGGGGGGGGGGGGGGGCGGCGGTGTGGCACCTGAGTGTCAAAGGCTACTCACACCCATTGTTAGGGAAGCAAGTGGCTAATTGTTCTCCAGGACAACCATGAACAACAGGAAAGCCATAAATAAGGCTGGTGGTGAGACTCTGGGAAGAGGGGCAGATGTTTCCAGGCCACTGGAAAGAGGGCAGGTGCCAGGGACAGATTTCTTCCAAGGAAGGCCTCAACGTTTAACCCTCCAGATGTTTTGGGATTCAACTACAGAAACCCTGCCCACCACCAGCATGGGATTCTGGGAGGTGAAGGGCCACCCATGGGGGGTGGGGTGGGGGGCAAGGCTGTTCCTGAAAACCAGTGGGAGGGCAAGGAAGGAGGCAGCCAGGCAGGGAGGGCTCTCCTTCCCACCTGCAGAAGGTTCCTGGGGAAGACCTTCTCCTCTCACCTCCTGGGCTTGGTTGGCAACAGGTGCGCATGCAACACATCAAAAAATGCTCTGGCTTGTTAGTCTTTCTGGCACACCTGCTCTCTTTCTAAACACAAGGAAAACGGAGGCCAAAGCTTGCAGAAGAAGAGGACCCAGGGAGTCTGCAGTGGGGTTGGACCACAATCTGGACCCACGCCTCCATTTAGACGACACTTTTTTCAATGTTTTAGGGCTGACCTTCACCCACACCAGAATTATACCTTGCCATAAAACAAACCCTGTGCCTTAATTAAACAAACAGGAACATTTCATATCATATGTTTGGTCCAGAGGTGGCTACTAAGATTTTGTGAATTTAAAAAGTATCTAACTCTCATGGTTGCAAAGCCTGAGCATCTAAACCAGGGGTGCCCAAGCTTTTCGGGCTGTGGTTCAGTGGGCCGGTTATGTGGTTCCTCCCACCGGAAGGGGTAAGTAAAACGTTCCTTGCAATCTGTTTTGCAACAGGATGAGATAGATTTTAAGCTGCTTAAACCAGGGGTGCCCAAACTATGGCCCGTTGGCCAGATCCAACCGCTGATGTCAATTCATCTGGCCCACGGTGCCTTCGTCGCTTCTGGAAGCAGAAGTAAAAGGCACCACAGGTGCGTTTTACTTACGCTTCCGTGAGCGACGAGAGTAGCATGGGATGGATCTGGCCCAAGGTGCCGTAGTTTGGGCATCCCTAATCTAAACAACCACAGCAGAGTTGATCTCCACTGTTTTCTAGCTACTGCTCCATCCATCCATCCATCCATCCATCCGTGTTGGATCTCCTCCGCCAAAAACCCCACCTCAATTTTCTTCAGATTTCAGGCAAGCCCTTCTGACCAAGAGTAGCGGAGGGAGGGAGGGCTACATTTAGCGGCACCTCTTCATACCCTCCCTGCACTGGCACAATAGAGAATAGGGTTATAGCCTGTGACTTGAGGATGGGCTGCAGAAAGCAATTCCCCAGCAGCAGCATCCTTCCTACAATCATCCTCCCTACAATCTAATGAGCCTTTCCTCCCATGGCCTTCTTTCTGAAAAAAGCAACCCTGCCAGGCTTCTAATTCCAGCTACCTCCAAGAAAGTCAACTTACCATGAACAGGTCAATTCAAACCAAGTCCCACAAAATACATGAGACCCCCCCCCCAAAAAAAAAAAAAATTTTTTTTTGAGAGAGAGACAGGTAAGATTAGTCTGGCAAATTTATTCTTGACAAATCCATGTTGGCTTCTAGTTATTACTGGGCTGTTTTCAAAGTGATCTTTTTAGAATCTGCTCCAGAATTTTCCCTGGGACAGATGTCAAGCTGACTGCTTTGTAATTCCCTGGTTCGTCCTTTCCCCCCTTTTGAAGACAAGGACAATGCTAGTCCTCCTCCTCCTCCTCCATTCATCTGGCACTTCATCCATCCTCCATGAGTTGAGGGAAATAATCTGAGACAGTGATGGCGAACCTTGGGCACTCCAGGTGTTCCTGGACTTCAATTCCCAGAAGCCCAAGTCAGGGCTTCTGGGAATTGAAGTTCAAGAACATCTGGAGTGCCCAAGGTTGGCCATCACTAATGTGAGATCTCTTTGGCCAGCCCCTTCAGTGTCCCTGGATGCAGTTCACGCAGCCGAGGATCTGAACTCACTCAAAGCCATAAGGTATTCCTTGACTCTCTGTTTCTCTCCATCTCAAGCTGCAATCCTGCCCGCTCTGTTTCTACCTCCTGGAGGGCCATATACTGACTTTTGGGAGAAGGCATAATTGGAGGCAGAATTGAGCCCTTCCACCCTTTCTTTCTTTCCCCATGCCCACTGAGTAAGTTGAGCCACTGTGTGTTTTCTCTTCCCTTTGCTTTGTACCTACCTGAAGAACGCTTTTGTGTGTTGCTTCTGACGTCTCTTGCTAACCTCAGCTCATTCTCAGCTTCTGCCTTCCTAACACCATCCCTGCCATTTGCTACTCGTCTGTACTCTTCCTAGCGTAGCCTGGTCTTGGAAAAGCACTGCTCAAACCAGTGGATTTACACTTATGCAAAACAGAAGAAGAAGGAGAAGAAGAAGCAGAGTCAAGTCTGTATGTGAGGAAATCATACAAGTTCACAGCACTTAAGTAATGCTTTTATCCATGCTTGTGTTGGGTCCTTTTCAGACCACAAATGCCATGCGGGCCTGAGTTTGTGTGGGACTGAGTAATACTTAGGCAGGCGGCTGGAAGGAATGAAAAACACGATTTGCTGCAAATAGACCTCTTCACTTTTCATCAACAGTGCAACAAAAGCCATTATTTCCCCCCACAAGAGATGCTGCTTGGCCTCTGGAAGATTCATCCGGCTCTGCTGGTCCTGCGCCAGCAGGAGTGGCCCTTCCCGCTGCTAACCTGATTGAAAGAAGCATTGGGTAATAAAGAGGTGCCCATTAGGGTGGCAAGTCTCTTTGCACGTCCCCAATGGAAGAAATGAAACAGTTTCTGAGTGGAGAAATGCCCGGGGGGAGACCAGGCACGGCTGACTCCTCCAGACAAGGCTGGCAGCAGAAGATTGGACAGGAAAGGGGAACGTGTGCGTCTCTCCACCGCCCCCACCCCCCGGACAGGTAAGCCTCACACCCACAAACATCCCATTTCACAGGGGAAAGCGTGAGTGTTAAATGGGCAAAGACATCCGTTTCGCAGCTCTTGGGTGGACAGCAATCGTATCAACGCAGAGGTGAGGTGAGGGGCTGCCTGCCTGGGTGATGCTTTGGTCTCAGGATGCTGCAAGGAGGGGCACAACAGGCAAAGTGAAAGGAATGGTCTGGGACCACCCCTGGTAGATGTGCCACAGAGCCCTTGGCTCAGCCAATGATTTGGATTTGTGCAACACAAAGGATGCAAAGCAAGGGCACTTCTATACCGCCCCACAGCGCTTACTATTAGTGCACTCTCTCTGGGCGGTTCACAAGTTCATTAGCATTTTGCCCCCATTTTACCGACCTTGGATGGAAGGCTGAGCCAACCTTGAGCCCTGGTCAGAATCGAACTCACAACGTCCTGGCTGCAGTCCAGCAGTTTTTAAACCTCTGTGCCTTTGAAAAGAGGCCAGAAACGTCAGCTCTTTCACCAGGGGCAACTGGAGGGCCTGCGGGGAACCTACGAGGGGCCAGTGTTGGCAAACCCATTGGAAAGCCTCCCAGCCTCCCATTCCTTCCTAAGAGCCGGCATTCGCCTTCCAACGCAGGGAAGAGGGTCTTACACCTCAAGGCGCTCCCCATGCCTCTGTCTATGCATGAGCCTTGGATAACCTTCTGAGACAGACACCCCCACCCCCACCCCATCCCACCCCACCTGTTTGCTAGGTTTCCTCCAAAGAGGCTCAGCCAATGGCCACCTGACCCTTCCTGCGAGAGGGACGTGGTTCGGTTCCCTGCTTTGTATTGTGACTCTTCCCGGGTTTTCTCACCAGGTGACTCTGGATGTGAATCTTGGGAGAGGAAAAGGCACACCATGAAATACATACATCAAATGGAGAAGAGGAACCCCAGAGGATAGGGGAGTAGCTAAAAACAACCACCCGCACCAGGGGTGCCCAAGCTTTTCAGGCCACGGGCTGGTCACGTGGTTCAGTGGGCCAGTTGCATGGTTCCTCCCACCAGAAACAGAAGTAAAATGCACCTTTGCAGTCTGTTTTGCAACAGGATGAGATAGATTTTAAGCTGCCATTTTTTTCTGGTTAAACCAGGGGTGCCCAAACTATGGCCAGTCTTATCTGAATGTTTACAGCCAAAGAGGGATGAATTGGCATCAGAGGCCAGCTCCGGCTCACAGGCCATAGTTTGGGCACCCTTGACCCACACCTTCAGCTAGAAGATACCTAAAATAAGGAATGTGTCCTGGGGAGACAGCACTGGAAGTGGTGGAGAAGGAACGTGATACTCTCTCACCCTTCCTGAGAGAGACAGAGAGACCACCTCTCACAGGGAAGCAGCCAGCAGCGTGATCGGCACAAGGCCTCAGCTCCAACAAGAGGAGGAGGAGGAGGCGACACTTCCATGGTGCGTGTGAAATGTCATTAAGCTAAGTGCATACACACACACACACACACACACACACACACACACACACACACACACACACACACACACACACACACACACACACACACACACACACACACACACTGAAAGGACAAGCTGGCTGATGACAAAGACACAAGTAGCCCATCCAATGCTGTTACCAGCTACTGCATTTCCCAAAAACTACATATGTTATATAAATGGGTAAACATTCCACTCCCTTGTGCTAAGAAGGGAAAAATATATGTGTGGATTTACATTCCTTTTGTGGATGCATGAAAGTGAAGTTCAGCCTGGGCTCCCATGGGCAGACTCTCTCTCTCTCTCTCTCTGCAATCACACATGCGACAGCCTGCCGCTCAATGTGGCGCACTCCAGAGGTCTCAGGCAGAGTGAATACGGATGACGTTAATACTGACAACCCAGAGATGAAATCAGAAGTGCAGGAAAGGTGTAATCCTGCACATCCCCTCTTAGAGACACTGATCTAAGGCAGAGGATCTGTCTGCAGAAAGTAAAGGGTAACGGTCACCCTTGCTCAAAAGCCAGTCGTATCCAACTCTAGGGTTCAGTGCTCATCTGTTTCATAGCCGAAGAGCCATTTAATTTAATTTTTGAATTTATATGCCGCCCACACAGGCAAGCCCGACTCAGGGCCATGACTAGACACCGGAGCACATGGAACACTGTTTACCTTCCCACCAAAGTGGTCCCTGTTTATCTACTTGCAATTTCTTGCTTTCGAACTACTAGGTTGGTAGGAGCTGGGACAGAGACGGTGACTCATTCCGTCCTGCAGTATTCGGGTATCGAACTGCTGACCTGCCACTTTCCAGTCAGCGTCTTAGCCACCTGAGCCACTGCAGTCCCTGTCTACAGAAGGGAAGGGTCATAAACGTGGGCACAGACAGTAGCACAGGATTCCATCACATGAAGTGGGAATGGCCTCTGGTTTTGAAGAGAGAGAGAGAGAGAGAGAGAGAGAGAGAGAGAGAGAGAGAGAGAGAGAGAGAGGGTGAGAGTGACTTACGGAGGGCAAAAGGCCAGAGCTGCGCTATTAGTCACGAGAAGGACGGAATCTGCAAAGCAAGACACCTTGGCAAGGCTACTCTGAAGACGCTCTCAAGGTCCAGGCCAACCCATTCCACGCATGGAGAGCTTCCAGAGCCTCTGACCGACTGGGCATTTGAGGACAGACGTGGAACAAAATCCGTAGCAGGCTTTCTAAGGGTCTTTCTAGTTTTGAAACTGAAATCTTTGCCACAGAATTCAAAAGTCAAAACACAGAGGAGACTTTTTGGGTGCCTTTTTGATGGCTTTGGTTTTGACAGCTGCCAAACATGAAGTCTCATTAAGGTGTCAAACACTCCTAAAACATTAAATCCCGCTGCATGTCAACTATCAAGTCATGCCAAATATAGAGTCCAAACGATGAACCTCAGTCCCTTTTTATCGCCCAGCCTTCTGTCCTCACCAACCAGGTACCTTTGGGAAGCCCAGCAGGAAGGCAACAGACGCCCTCGGCCTGCCTGGCCTTCTCCAGCGCATGCAAGGGAGAGTCAGAGGTGGAGCAATCCTGGCAGTCACAAAACCAAGACCAGGGGATTAAGAGGTTCTGCTAGCAGTTATTCATTCACTGAAGTTACCTCCTTGTTAGTGACTCCCTGGGGCAAAGTCCCATGCTTATAATCTTCCAGCAACTGTACCGCTTCTTTGAGACGACTCTGCAGAGAGAGAGAGAACAAGCCACAGGACTGTTAGAAAATGTCCTCCTCCGCTTACCCCCTCCCCCGCCATTGGGTGTGTGGTTCAACTGTGGATTTTATGACTGTTTTCTTATGCATTTTTTAATGTATTATATGGAGAGGGCTTCTTCTCACTGTAATGGAATGGAGCCCTCTCCTTTCTGCTGTTAGCTGCCCTGGGTGGTGCTTGCGCCAACAGGGTGGGATACAAATGTCTCAACAAATAAATAAAAATAAATAAATGTACATAAACAAGCTAAACAGAAAGACAACAGACATGGAAAAAAGACCCTCCCTCCTTCCTCCCTGTTTTGCTGCCTTTGCCTCATTCCAGCCTTTCTGCCATAACTCACAGCAGAAGAGACCAAAGTAATCCATGAGAAAGAGGATCCCTGGTTTTTTTAAAATAAATGTCATAAAACCTACAAAAAAAAGGGACAGGAGGGGGGGGGGGGAGCATTTTTTATCAGTGTTTTATCCACGCTTGCGCAGAAACCTTGTCCTAAGGGAGGCCAGTTGCTTCCCAATGCTTTTCTCTTCTCCTGTTCCTGCTCCAGCCCCACAAAGTCCTTAAACGTGTTCCCCTAGAAAGAAAAGGTTTATGTGCCACCCAATGTGGTTCCTCCTCTGGCAGCTCCAAGGAGCATTAGGAGAATTCTCTCCCCCCATCTCATCACATCAAAGAGGACTTCTCCGTTTCCTTGGGAAATTTGCCACAAGAAATGGCCCCTCTTCCCACCTAGCCCGAGCCCCCCTCCCAGATGCGCCCATGTCTCTAACTCAGCACCCACAGGGACCCCTGATTTTGCCCCCAGAGTAGGGGTTAAAAAGGTGCAGGTCAATCAATGGCAAATCCTCCATCAACAAAGTATAAAAGAGCCACAGATCAACCATCTCATTGAAAGAAAGCTGTTCCTGCCCTAAAAAGGGGACTGTGTAGAGCAGGAGTGCCCAAACATTTTGGGCCATGGGTCGGCCACGTGGTTCCTCCCACCGGAAGCAGAAGTAAAACACACCTTGCCATCTGTTTTGCAACAGGATGAGATAGATTTTAGGCTGCCATTTTCTCTGCTTAAACCAGGGGTGCCGGGGGGCGTGTCATGATGGAGGGCTGAGAGGGACGAGCTTTTCTCCGCTCGGAAAGGAGAGAAAAGAAAGTGACTTTTTTAAAGTGAAAATAGTCCTTGAAACCGGCTGAAAAATGGATTAGGAAAAAGAGAAGGAAAATTAGCAGTGGAAAATATATTGGAAGCTCTAAAGCAGCGCCGAGAAAAAGAGGTAGGACTGAGTTTCGATCTTGAGAGTGGGGGGATGGGCGACCTGTAATGGCGACGAGTCCCCAGAGCTCCTGATCGAAGAACGGAAACTTTGGAAACGTGAGGAGAGCGGCGTCCTAGTAAAAGTGGCTAAAAGCGTGGATAAAGCATAAGTGGACGTCGGAACGAAAAGTAAGCTTGTTGGGGGGCTGAAAGAAGATTCCGTAGCGGGCTCGCTCGGTCTCGCCGCCCCCCCCCAATCGGAGACATACGGAGTTTCGAGGCGCTGGAAAGGAGCAAAGGGGAGAAGCGAAGAAGTTTGTGGGTGAGCAAAGTTGTAAAGATTTATAAAGAGGAAGGGGGAAATAGAACGGAGAAGTAAAGAGACTGATGTTTTTTTTTTTAATTCTTTTCCCCCTTTTGAAACGTTTTATGCCGGTGGGAGCGGACAAATAAGTGGCTAAGCAAAAGGGGCAAGACAGTATTTCCTGCTTTCCTTTTTTTTTTCTTCTCTTTTTGATGTTTGATTTCTTTTTCCCTTTTCATTGCTTCCCCCTCTCGTTATTATGCTGTGGCCTAAGAGTATTGGTCTTTAAAGAAGAAGAGAGACGATAAGTCTGTTCCTGCATATATATTTTTTTTTGGAGATACAAAGGGAAGCAAGAAGGTGTTGTGGCATAGTTCCCTGAGAAATAAACTGCTTGTAGACTGGAACTTTGGAGAACAGGAAAGTGAACTTCTCAGTGTCATTTTTATTTCTGCTGACTCTTCCTTTTTCTCTCCTTAAAAGAGATTTGGAGAACGTTTGCAACTTACAATAGAAAGTTGGCTCCCCCTACAGTTAAATTTTTGAAATAAAAAAATTTTTTTTTCAATTGTTGTTATTTTTGTTCTCTTTTCCTTTTTATTTTTCTATTTTTATTTGGTTCGAAGCTTTTTAATTTTTAAAAAAATTTTTTTTCTTAAATAAGATTTTCTAATTGCCTTTTTTTAAATTTTTTTTCTTTCTTTTTTATTTTTCTTTATTCCTTTTTGTTTTTATTTTTATTCTATTTTTATTTTTGTGGGGGGGGAAATATTAAAGTAAAAAAAATATATAAGAGGGAAATTAATTAATTTAAATTGGGACCATGGAGGTTTGAATGACTCTCTGGGTATACATGTGTGTGTATATTTGGTTGTAAATACACACGCATATATAAGACAGAGAGAGGGAGGGGGGAGGAGGGGATAAGGGTTAAGTATTGTAATTGGAAAGTTTAATAAAACTGGTTAGAGTTTAAATATATGGTGAATTTTGAATGACTAAACTTTGTATGTAAATTGATAATAAGCAGTTAGAAATATATTTGAATGAAACGGCAGGGGAGAGGGAAAGAGAAGGAGAAGAAATTGGCTTGGACAAGAGGGCAAAGACCAACGTCCTCGGATAGAAGTTTCAGGAGGCTTACAAGATTGGATGAGGAGGAAGAAGAGATGAAAAAACCAATGCAACAAGAGATAAAGGACTTGGAGGAACAGGAGACAGTGAAAAAGATGGCACAACAATTACAGCAGCAGCAGCAACAGAAGACAATAATATCACCAACGGCGCCTACTCCATCTGCGGTAAAATCAATCGTGATAACAACAGCAAAAGTAACAACGACAACAACAGCTACGACAACAGTGTCAACGACAGCGGCGATAGCAGGAACAACACCAACAACGATTGTAACTACGTCTACGGCCACAACACCAACGACATCGGCGACAGGGGGAGGAGAAGGAACAAAATCTGAATTTGAAACCCTTAACGAGAAATTTGATGCACTGGGGAATAATATTGGAAACATGTTCGCTCGTTTTAGAACAGAATGGAAACAGGATTTGCAGGATTTGGTAGTAAACCTTATGAAGGGAATTGAAGGCATGAAAGAGGAAACAAAGAACATTAAAAAAGAGCAAGAAGAGATAAAAAAAGAACAAGCAACGATAAAAGTAGAGGTCATGGACTTAAGAAGGAAAGAAAAGGAAAGAGAAAATAAAGTTGGGGACCATGAGAAGAGATTGGAGAACGTAGAAGAACAATTAAGAAAAGCAAATGTTATAATTCGAAAATTTCCAGAGAATTCACCAGACAAATTAAAAGAAAGAATAGTGAAATGGCTTGACGAAATTATGGAAGATGGCTTTACGCCGCATGAGGTGGTAAATGTATTCAGGCTCGGTTCAAGAAGGGGAAAAACTGGGTCAAGGAATGTCATGTTAAAATTTGCTAATGTATCAGATAAGCTGAGGTTAATGGCGCTTATACGTGAAAAAGGACCAGAGGTTTTAAAAGTAGAAGGCCATGATATTGAAGTATACAACGACATTCCAATGGAGGATCGTTTTTGGAGACAGTCGATGAAGCCAATCACAAAAAGATTCCAGGAAAGGGGAATAAGATACAATTGGAAATTTCCAAGACAATTAAGTTTCTTTTATTTGGGAAGAAGATTTTTAATTAATGAAGATATTAATGTCTTGGACGTAATGGCAGATACCAAATTATTGGAAGCAGGAACTAAAGAGTGGTTTGACTTGAAGGAAGAATTGATTATATCTGGTGGTTATAGAAGAAGGGATAGCAATGGAAATGAGAATATGCCAAAAGGGGCGGAAGGAGGAATAGCTCCGGACGGGGAGTAGGTTCAGGCCCAATCCAGACCCCTATGTATGACTGCACCCCCCCCTCCCCCCTCTGAATTTCGGAGGCCATTTGTTAAAAAAAAAAAGAAATGGGGAGGGAGAGTAGTAGATTGTTTAGTGTATTTTTTCTTTTAGATGTTTTTTCTTTTTTTATTATTATTATTATTTTTTTGTATAAGGTGAAGGAAATGTTATATGTCGATCACATGCCCGTAGGAGGAAGTGGGAACTGTAAAAAAAGAGCGGGAGATACATAATAGATGAAGGATGTAAAAGTATTAACATGGAACGTGAAAGGTACTGGTTGTCAAGTGAAGAGAAGGAGGTTGGAAGCGGCACTCAGAAAAGATAGACCGGATATAATTTTTCTTCAGGAGACCCATCAGAATTCAGAAAAAACTAATAAATTATTCTTAGGATGGACACAAGTTTACGAAAAAGCATATGGTTCCTCAAAGGCTAGGGGGGTCGCAACTTTGATATCAAATAGAGTGGGATTCGAGATGATAAAAAGTATATCAGACCCAGAAGGTAGATACTTGATAATAAAGGGGAAAATAGAAGAAGAGGAAATAACGCTGGTGAATTTGTATGTGCCAAATGAACATCAAAATAGGTTTTTAAATAAGATATACCGAATATTAGAGAAGGAAAAAACAATAAAAATGATTGTAGGGGGAGATTTTAATTTAGTAGGATCAAATATAGATAGCACGAATATGAAGAGAAGTGTAGGTGGAAATAAGACGTTTGTGTTAAATAATTGGCTGAAATCCTTGGGGCTGAAAGATACATGGAGGGTACTCAAAGGACAGGAAAGGGCCTATACATATTTTTCACAAGTGTACAATACATACTCCAGAATAGATTATATATTTGTTACGGATAATTTGATAAGTAACTTAGATGGTATAGAAATTGGAATATTTAAAGAATCGGACCATGCAAAAGTATTGTTGGAATTGAAAATAGATGCTATAAAGAGCCCGAAAAATTGGAGATATAACGCCAGACTGTTTAGAGATAAAAAAAGTAAAGATCAAATGGTAGAAAAATGGGAAGAAAATTGGAAGTGGAACGATACAGGGGAAGTACGAATTGGTACCGTATGGGATACCATGAAAGCGATATTTAGGGGTGAAAGTATTAGGTTGGCAAGTATTAGAAATAAACAGTTAAAAAGTAAGCAAGAAGAAACAGAAAAAGAGATTAAAAGGTTACAGGAGATACATGCAATAACTAAGGATAGAAAAGTATATGAAAAGATACAGGGATTAAGGAAAGAATTAATTGGAAAGGACATGGAAAAGGTAAAAAGAGACCTAACATATTTAAAAAGAGAATATTTTGAATATAGTAATAAAAATTCAAAAATGTTGGCAAGAGCGGCTAAAGAAAAGAGAGGCAGAAGAGAAATAGGGATATTAGTGGATAAGGAGGGTATAAGGCATAATAAGACCAAAGACAAATGTAAAGTGGTCAGAGAATTCTATCAAGCCCTATACTCTAAAAAGAAGATAAACCTAGACAAATTAAAAGATAGATTGGAAATGCAAATTAAAAATAAAATAAGTCAAGAACATAAACAAAGAATGGAAGAATTAATAACTGAAAAAGAGATAAAAAAAGTAATAAATAAATTGAAAGTAGATAAAGCACCTGGTGAGGATGGATTACCTGCTGAGTTCTATAAAGAATTTAAGGATATAGTAACCCCGAAACTGTTAAAAATCTATAATAGCATTCTTAAAGGGGAACAGGTTCCTGCATCGTGGTACAGAACAATAATTGTTTTATTACCAAAACCGGGAAAAGATCTAGAAAAAGTAGAATCATATAGACCTATCTCCCTGATAAACCAAGACGCTAAGATTTTTACGGCTATATTGGCAAATAGATTGAATAGTTTTATGGATAAATATATAAATAAAGACCAGGCCGGTTTTGTGAAAGGGAGACATATGGCTGATTTAGTAAGGCGAGTACTAAATTTAATAGATGTGGCAAGACAAAATAAAGAGAAAGTAGGCATACTTTCATTAGATATTTTTAAAGCATTTGATTCTGTACAATGGGTAACAATTATCGAGATAATTAAGAGTTATGGATTCGGTAATAGGTTTATAAAGACAATAGAACAACTGTACCAACAAGGATACGCTAAAATCAGGGTTAATGATGGTTTAACAGAAGAATTAAGATTAGAGGCAGGAACAAGGCAAGGATGTCCCTTATCTCCAATACTATTTATTATGGCGATGGAAATATTAGCCAACATAATAAGAGAAGACAAAAACATAGAAGGAATATTGGAAAATAAAATTAGTTTATATGCAGACGATACTTTGTTAATTATGAAACACCCCAGAAGAACCATGGAAAGGATTCAAAAGCATCTAAAGGATTTTGAACAAATTACAGGTCTGAAGGTAAATTGGGAAAAATCAGAATTGATTTTAAATAATATTGAAAAAGAAGAGCAAAGGAAAATTAGGGATGAATTTAAATTACAGATTAAAGGGAGCTTGAAATACTTGGGGATAAATATATCTAATAATCTAGAGGACCTGAAAAGACTAAATTATGATAAACAAAAGAAGGAACTAAAGACTAAAATTTCACAATATCAAAAACTGAAGCTGTCTTGGTTTGGCAGAATAGCATTGACTAAAATGATGTTACTACCAAAGTTAAATTTTTTATTTGATGCCTTACCAATTCAGCTGATAGATAAAGATATTGAGGAATTTCAAAAACTATTTGATAGTTATTGTAATGGGGGACGTAGACCTAGAATTCTAAAGAAAATGTGGTATTTACCTCAAAAAGAAGGTGGATTAGGAATGCCTAATTTAAAGAATTATTATAAAGCCTTCCAGATAAAGAACGTAGTTAAGATATTGATGAAGGAGTCGGTTATATGGGAGGAAATCGAGATGAAGGAAGTAAAGGAAGTTGGTAAGAGTCTTTTCTTAGACAAGGAAATAGGAAAAATATCGGTTAAAAACAGAATGATGAGATCTATGTTGGGAGTATGGAGGAAAGTTAAAATGAAACTGGCCCCAAACATCTCACCGATAATTGAAATAGAAGATTTGAATAACTTTCCAATAAAATTGGATAACGAGATTAAGGAAATTTTGTTGACAAATAGGGTTCTCCTATTGAAAGATTGGATACGAGTCTGTAAAGATGATGGGAGGAAAAGAGAGTTATATACCCAGATGAAGTTGAATTGGTTTCAGATAATTATGGTGAATAAGTGGAATAATAAATACTGGAGGGAGCGAAGCTTAGAAAGAGACAGGACGGAATTTGAGGAACTAGTTTGGAAAATTAGGAAAGAGGAAATTGGTATTAAAGGGTTGGTTAGTAAAATTTATAAAATAGTAAACACAGAAAGCAACCCACAAGAAACATTAAGACATACATGGGAACAGGACTTGAACTTGAAAATAACGGAAAAGGAATGGCAAAATAAATGGAAAAAAAGAATTATGAGATCCCTATCGGTCAGAATAAAGGAACACAATTTTAAAATGTTATGGAGGTGGTACCTGACACCCGTGAGACTGCACCAGATGGATAAGAAGAACAATAAAATGTGCTGGAGATGTAAAAACAGTTTAGGCACATATGTTCATATGTGGTATGAATGTAAAGTGGTAGAAAACTTTTGGACAAAAATTGAGATCGAGATAGGGAAAATTATGGGAGTACGTCTCAGATTGGGGCCAGATACCACCTTACTGACAGCTGTTGAGAATATTAAAATAGATAACGATAAGAAAGAGCTGTTGTCTATGATGTTAGTAATGGCAAGAATGTGTATTGCAAAAAATTGGAAAAGTGATATAATGTTAAAAGTGCAGGATTGGTATGGGCAGATGTGGGATCTCGCATTGAATGAAAAACTAACATGGGAACTAAACCTTAAGAAAGGTATAATAAAAGAAAGTAGATTTTGGAAAATATGGCGAGAATTTGTGGAATACTCATTGACAAGAGACGGAATAAAAAAATTGACACCAGACCAAATGAAATTTTGGGAACAATAGAAATGAATGAGAGATCCCACAACCTCCTAGGACAATGTATATAGCACCAGGGTGATGTAGTTTGTAAGTGTATGTAATATACAGTCTGTCTTAATTTTTATATTATGATTTTTTCTTTATTAATTTTTTTTTTAGTTTCTTTGTTATGTATAAAATGTTTGTGTTATGTCTTATGCTTTAAAAAATTAATAAAAATTTATTATTAAAAAAAAAAAAACCAGGGGTGCCCAAACTATGGCCTGTAGGCCAGATCCGACCCCTGACGCCAATTCATCTGGCCCGTGCCACCCTAATCGCTCCTAAAAGCGGAAGTAAAACACGCCTGTATGGGCGCAATTTACTTTCACTTCCAGGAGTAACGAGGGTGGCATGGGCCGGATGAATTGGCATCAGGGGCCAGATCTGGCCCACAGGCGGTAGTTTGGGCACCCCTGGTGTAGAGGACGTGGCAGGTCAGTTTCCAAACCAGCAGAGGGGCAAAGAACTGGTCCTTTTCTGTACCGGAAAAAATCTGAATGGAAATTTGCCCATTTCCCCCAAATACTGTACCTACATTTTTGGCCTCTACATTCCCTACAGTCCATATCTTTGTGAGTGGTTTTCCTAATAATAAAATGTATCTTGCTTACTTTCCCCTCATATAGGAATATTTGAATGCATTGTTCTCCGTCACCTGGATTCTTGCACTTTAATTAACGTGTAGCCCATGTAAAAGTCAAGGTCTCTCTTGCTCAAAAGCCAGTCTTATCCGAATGTTTACAGCCAAAGAGCCAGCAGTGTCTGCGTCCGCACTGCAGACCTTTCCCACTGAAGTGGTACCTACTTATCTACTTGCAATTTCTTACTCTTGAACTGCTAGATGGCAGGAGCTCTGACAGACGATGGAAGTTCACTCCGTCACGCAGCACTCAGGTCTCGACCTGCAGACCTGCCGAACTTCCAGTAGTCAAACTCAGTGCTCAACCACTAAGTCACCGCACCCCTCTGTAGCCCATGTACAACACGTAAAAACACATGCATATTGCGATAGGTCTGTGCTCCACTTGGGAAGCACTGGTTCAATTAGATCACAGATTGAAACACACTCAGTAAACAAAACTCTTCCTCCACCTAAAGTCAGCCCAAGTCTGCCAAGAGTTGCGTGTCCAGGGCACACAGAAGGGGCCCTGCCAAGAGGATGGAAAGGCTGCCGTGGCTCTTCTGCCCCACTTGTGGGGTGGGGGTGGAGACCCACATCGTTTAAGCATCATGCTTGTTACAAACCCCCATGGATTTGTCGTGGGCACAATGGATTTTACTTCTTGGGCAAGTAAAAACCCCCCCAAAAAAGGCTGCCCCCGTCTATCCCTATCCTGGAAACAAGGCCATTTTCCTTCCCTGCAAATCAGATGCAAAGTATTAGGTGAAACAAGTAAAATAAGGAGTAGCAGCACACGGTTCACCATAAAACCAGGTGACTCAAGATTTGGAAAAGAGAAACCCCAAGTGAAGGTTTCTATCTTTTGGGTCGGTGGCATTCCTAACTGTGGCAGGCCCAGCGACTGAATCGTACCCAAGAAACCATGGGGCATGGGCCCCATTTCACCTTAAAAGCAAAACCAACGAGGCTGGCCTATTTACTTAACAGCCCAGGAGATTTGTGTGTGTGTGTGTGTGTGTGTGCGTGCTTTGCTCTTGTGCTGTGTTTTTTTTTTAAAATTTAATTTGGGAACTCCCAACAATAAAGTTCTTCTTTGCAACCAATCTGCGTTGGTACAGCCAGCTCCTCTGAATGAAAGCGCCAAGGGAAGAGAATGAATGGATGGATGGATGAATGAATGAAAGGATGTTCCTTGTGCTGGTCCCACTTCCCTCCTCCCCCCTCTTATTAATTTAAGGATGTCGTTTGCGGTTACCATGACAACTGGCCCAGATCCATCTTGCTTGGGAAGGGAGACACACACTTACCCACCCTTGCTTTTTCAAATGCCTGTGTGTCCCTTCGCTTTTCTTTCAGACTCAGCTGTTAAAAGTAAAGCCTTCTGAGAGAGAGAAAGGTAAAGCCAAAGAGAATTAATTTTTAGGAAATAAAAATTGGTCTTTGAAAGGGCTGCCCTGCCTCCTCTTCCCTTGGTTGGGACTTCAAGCAACTTGCTCAAAAGCCCATCAGCCCTCCCTGGTCCTGGCTGGGCACCTCTCACTTCCCCCACTCCGAAATCCTTGAGAAAAAGAGACTTACACTTCAATAAGAGTAAATGGAGTACTCTATACCTACAAGGTCATGGAAAGGGTTGCCATAATTGGGGGGGGGGGGGGGGAGAGAAGAAGAAGGAGGAAGAAACAGTAGATCATCTGGTCAGCAGATGCAGCAAAATCTCACAGACTGATTATTTGTAATGCCATGACATTGGAAACTTGGCCAGAAGTTTGGCTTTGAATGCAGTCAATGTTATTGGGAACTTCAGGTTGAGAAAGCATTAGAAAATGAAAGTCGCGGTCTTGTGGAACTTTAAAATTAAAATAGATAGGCATCTGACTCATAATATACACGCCTGATAGAACTGTTGTGTAAAAGAGGGCGGTCTGGTTTATTGATACTGTTATACCAGGGGATGCACAAGTGAATGGCAAACAGCTGGAGAAAATCACAAGCTATCATGATGGGCAAATTGAAGTTGAGTGTTTATGTAAAAAGAAACCTGTTGCCTTAGATATTTGGAATTTTTTGGATTTTGGGACTTTGATATCCTAACTTTACGGGGGGGGGGATATCTATCTTTACTAAGGTATCACCTCTATACCTAGTTGTATTGTATTTAGCGAAGCAGCCATTTGCCCTCCTTCTTGGCCCAAATGTCACACCCTCTGTTAGTTCGAAGCCCACCTTCTGAAATGGGGAAGGCTATATAACGAGGGGGGGGGGGACGATCCTCCCAAACTGGGCCCACTTTACGTTCTTCGTCTGCAGAGTTTCTGTCCAATTGGGGGTCGTCCCCCCCCCCCTGCGCCATACAACTCTGTGACTCTTCCAGGCCAGCCATGTATGTACTCAGCCAGGAAAGAGGGAGGGAGGGCCTGCCATGCTCTCTAGTTGATCCCTCCGAAGGCAAGGCAAAGCCTTTCTCCTTCCGACAAACCCTTCCTGCAGCACAACTCCGTGAACACTGGCTGCAGACTTCAGCAGAGCTTGGGTTTCCATCAGCGAAGCTATAACCTCCGAGAACAGCTGTTTCATTTGCTGCAGGTCCTGTGGGCAAGCATTCAAAGAAGACTCTTGAGAGCCATACAACCCATCTATGATTAAGCAGTTGTGACAAAGACTCTCATGGGCATGTTTTCAATGCGACATGTAAACAAATGGACACTAAAATGCTCTTGAAGGAAAGGTGCAGATCCACCCCCCAAAAGGCAGACACCCTGATGTCTGAACGAGAATGGAGAGCCCCACAAGAAAGCAGAATGATTTTTGCATTCATGTTCTAGGTCGGATAACCTCATTGGGGAGAATATTAAGAGCCGGGGGGGGGGGGGGGTGGCGGCTGCTACTCGTATCCAAGTAGACAATTTCCCCTGGAAATCCAGGAAAATGCCACTGGTGTGAATTTGTTTAAGGTGCATCCCAGCTTGCCATGAAGTGACCCACACACTGTGATCACGGAGCCATCTCCAGCGGAACGTATTAAATGAGACATGGAGGATTTGACACCAGGACTGCAACGGAGTGCCATAGCCTTGAGAATATTATCAAGGTGCGCCTTCACAGCCAGTCCATCTGTCATGGCCTCTTCGGCCTCCATGACCATTGGGAATCAGAATTCCTCCTCCGCTCATTGTACCCTTGGGCCCAATAGGATGGTTTCCAGTGGCATTTATTTCCTCCACTGAGAGGGACCATCACCCCACCTAAAGTGGGGCTCATCAGCCTGCAGCCTTTAGGGACTCAGGTAATTTATTGCCACCCAACACTTGGCGTATCAGGAGCAAAACAGGACAAACAAGCATTAGTTACACTTGGAAACATCAAATGCTAAAGTGCCGATTTACCATCCTTGGTGTGAAATCAATTGCAATAAGGTCGGGGAAATGGATTAAGCTGCGATATAGACAACAATGTCCCAATGCCCCCATATCATATCCCATTTCTCACCCTTAAATATGCAGTTGCACAAATACATGGGCTTTCCTGCTTTCCATTCCCAATCCATGCCATGGCAGAATCAGGTGAAAAACGGAATAAGTGCCATTCTAGTAAGAGTTAGGAAGCTAAATTTATGACACAATAGCAAGAGGTTTCTTCCATATGTGCTGCATCAAAACTATTAAGATGCCATCCCAATAATCAGCTTAATTTGTGCAACACACAATTGCATGTATTACCCCGTCCCCTTTGCTGAGCAAGAGGCAAACCTCTTGGGGGGTAGCCATGTTTGCACACCAAAATGTCAAAATTGGGATTTCTTCTGTGACAACCCTAACTTAGCAACCTTTAAAAAAATATTGATCAATGTATGACAGGTTTTATGATATTAGCCGCCCTGAGTAAGCATGATTTTCCCCCCTTATGGGGCGGGATATGTGTAATAAACAAACAAACAAACAAACCTCTCTCCAATCCCACCCCCCACCTTTAAGCCCCCTTTCTTCCAGCCATTTTGCCCCAGATCATCCCCACATCTCTTCGTAGGCTGGTTCCACAGCACCACTCAAACACTTTTGAGGCTGCTTTCTACACACATTGGGGTCCCGCAGGAAGGACCAGAGAGAGCTCAAGGTCACCAACCCCTTCCCCATGGGGTGCTTCAAAGAGGCTGCTGCTGGCAAGGCCTGTGGGGAATCTCCTGCTCAGGAAGAACTGGGAACAAAGTGGGTGGTGGGTGGGTGGGTGTGATAAAAAACATAAGAGAGCATTTTGCACCTGGCAGACAATTGAGAGGATGCTGTTTAAGCCTCCACACAAGATGGAAGGGAAGGGAAATGAATCTCTGGTTTCTTCTGAGATTTCCAAAGATTCCCCAGGAAAACAGATGATTTTGCAAGACAAAGTGCTGGATTAGCAAAATCCAGGCAAATTTTAAGTAAAAATCAATCAGTGAAGGAGGGGGAGGAGGTTTAGCAGAGACCCTCGCAAGATAGCATCACCCTCCCATCAAGGCTAGGAAGTCTGAGTACCCTGCTGCACACACATTACCTGAGTAACGAAGAGAGTGCGGGGATCAATTATGTCCAGGAAGTGTCTAAATCGCCCATAAAAGGTAGTCTGTGGAGAGAGAAAGCAGACTCATCAGACAGGGCGGCCAGTTCAGGCGGTCAACAACAAGAATCTCTTGCGCTGGACAACACTCTGGCCAGCAATTCAGTCCCTTTGAGGCTAGCCTCTGTCCACAAAGAGCAGACACACACACACACACCCCAATTTGTGGCTGGTTGGGATGACGGGAGACAAGGAGTGGCAAACCACATGTGGAGCAACTGGAAGGGGCCTCGCATGGGCCATCCTAACCCATGGGCAGGCTCAGGTGTCATGGCTACTTGGCACCTGGCTGAAAAACCCTGGGCCCAGCCACACCACGTCAACTGTGCTGGGGTCGCACCAGCCTGAATAATCCACCTCTGTGAAAAGAACTGGGAGAGATTCCCCCCCACTGTCAATGTTCACGTCAGAAGATCAGCTCTTTTAAGAACTGGATCACGTCTTTTAAAAGATACAACCAAGAGTTCAATCTTGAGATACTGGGAAAGGTGTGTGTGTGTGTGTGTGTGTGTGTGTGTGTGTGTGTTTACTTTGCCTTTCAATAAGGTAATGGGCACACTCAACACTTGAAAGCAGGGAAAGGGAAGGACACTTTCAATGTTTCTTATTCTGTATTAATGCACCAGGACCGAAACAGCCTCAGAAGGTCAGAGAGGATGCCCTGAACTTGTAGTCCTTGTCGATTTAAAGCAGGCTCCTATCAATTCACCAATAAAGGTTAGCTAACTATTGATTGACTAAAGAAATTCAGGCTGGAGGCCTGAGAGAGAAAACCGAAACACAATCGATCAAGCATAGGGGACAGCCCCTCCCTCTCCTTTTTGCTGCTAAACTCCAGCTCCCTCCACAACTATGAAGCAAGGACTCCTGGACAACCTCTGGCCGTCTCCTAAGGTGACTGACCAGTAAAGGTGGAAGCCATCAATGCAAAAGCAGAAAGTAAGGACCTGACCACAGCCTCAAAGATTCCTGTGGCACCTTCAGCAGTGGAACATCTCCCATAGGTGTGATGGCCAACCTTGGCACGCCAGGTGTTCTTGGACTTCAACACCCTGAAGCCCAAGTCAGCACTCCTGTTGATCAGAGCTTCTGGGAATTGGAAGTCCAAGAACACCTGGAGTGCCAAGGTTGGCCATCATGGGTCTAGGCAGTGATGGCCAACCTTGGCACTCCAGGTGCTCTTGGACTTCAATGCCCTGAAGCCCAAGTCAGCACTCCTGTTGATCAGAGCTTCTGGGAATTGGAAGCCCAAGAACACCTGGAGTGCCAGGGTTGGCCATCCCTGTCCTACAGCATGAGCCTGGGTGCTCAACTGTAACCACCTGTACAGTACTTGGGCATTCCTCAGTTGATGACCAAAGTACTTTCAAGCTTCCTGTACGTTACTTGTCTCAATGTTCCCTGGTCCTTGTTCTCCCTTGAACACTCACTCCTTCACATTTCAGCCCAAGAAACCCTTGGCACCCTGCAGTAATACGGAAGGAGCAGCAAATAACCCCTTTCCTGAATATGCTACAATGCCTAAGAGACAGACACTGAAGAAGAATTGATTTGACAGCACACACTTGATGTGCCGCCTCCTTGCCCGCTCTGCTACCACCAAGGGGCAGCATCTATGCCGCCTTCCTTGCGCCTCCACAAACTCTCTCCCAACTAGGTCTCTCTTGCTCAAAAGTCAGTCATGTCTGACTCTAGGAGCTGTGGAAGAGGGCGGGCGCTCACTCCGTCGCACAGCGCTTGGGTGCCAAACTGCTGACCTGCCAAGCTTCTGGTTGTCAAGATCAACATCTTAACCACTAAGCCCCCGCATCCCATCTCCCAAATACTCCTCCTCCCCAAAGCTGGCTGCTGCAGTTCTCAGAGGCCAGGACATGAGGGTGCCACTAGGTGTGGGAAGCAGGTGGCGAAGCTTCATGGGTCCACCCTCCGGGTGACGCTGGGCTGCCACACCTCTCTCAATAGTGTCAACATAGCAAGGGCTAACCATGGGCATTATGGCACTTCTATACCCTTCCAGCTCCAGAAGCACCAGGATGCGAGCTGGCTAAATTCCAGTTCCAGAAGGAAACCAGACATTGACACGGTAATGTTCCCATTGGTGGCCCAGTCAGACACACGCACCCCAGGCCACACACCCAGCTTGGTATGGTCCATACTGACCAGGGTTAGCCCTACTTCAGGGAAGAGCTTGCCTTTTGCCGGCTGAAGGTGCCAAGGGATGGAAACTGGGGCACCCGGCAGCCTCTTCCCCGGACGGAGCTCATGCACTGCTTCCTCATGGCTACCCTAAGGATGGAAAGCCACTGCCTTTAGACAGGCCTGCACAAAGGCAACGTCAGGTTTTGCCGCAGCGGGACAGAAAGGTGCAATGTGCTTTTCTAAATAAAAGTTAAAGTTAAAACGGCTAGCTGGGGCAGTTTTCAGTGCCCTCAAACTCGGTGAGCCGGTGGCCATTTTTTAATCAGAGTGGTTTGGAAATCTGACACAACGGTAAGCTTCATGCGCTGTAGCTCAGAGGGTTTCCCCTTTCCATTCTGCGCCTTCTCCCAGCAGAAACATTTGCCCCACTTCCTTCCAGGGTTGCCAGGGTTTCTGGTGCGATGTTGTTGACTTGGACTTTGCTTCCTTGCATTTCTGAAAGGAACTCGACTCAGTTTCTCATGAAAGCCAAAACACTGGCAATGGGACAGGAGGAGGAGGAGGAGGAGGAGGAGGCCCTCTTGCAGTCTGACAACTGGCCACAGCAGAGAAGCCATGGCCGGGGAGGGCAAGCAGTCCGTTCTCACACGGGAGAAATGTGCATGCAAATAGCAGGAGGTCGCACTGCAACTTCCTTTCCAACTTAGCCACAAAACACTGGAGGAGTGAGGGGGCAAAGCCAAATCACTGGTTATCCACCTGCCTTTGGGGTGGGTGGGTGGGTGTTCTCCCGACAGACTGGGCTTCTTGAATCTATCGGGGAGTTGGTGTTCTTCTACCACAAGCTTCCAAGTCCAAAGAGAGAGCAATGCAATCTCAAAAGCAGCAACCCTGGGGTCTTTGCCAGCTGTTTCTCTCTCTCTCTCTCTCTCTCTTATTCGTTTCTTTCCCAAAGGTTGGTCTTTTGACTTTTCTAAGCGAAATGAGACCAAAAAGTCTTCAACAGGAAGGAGCTTCATTGACCCAGAGGTTCGACAGCTGTTCCCCAGCAATTAAACTCCAGCTAATTTGTTCACAGGCAGACTAATACAGTGGAACCTCGGTTAACATAATTAATGCGATCGATCTCCAGGACGTTTCTTACAACAAAAATTACTTTAACTGAATTTCCCATAGGAATGCACTGAATGCAATCTCCCAATGGAATGCACTGAAGACCAAAATACTGTACATTAACCAAAACACGGTTTCCCATGGGATTGCACTGAAAATCAATTAATTTGTTCTTTAAAAAATCCGTAAACTGAGCCACTATTTTCTATGGATTTCCTTTTGTTATGCAACTTTTATGTTAACCGAGCCATTTGTTAACTGAGGTCCCACTGTTTTTGGAATTGTGTTCTTTTTTTAAAAAAATCCCCCCTCGTGGTCTCTGGAATTCACTGGTGCTCCTCCTGACACATGGGGAGCCCAGCCCAACCTTACAAGGTTTAATTAAGTTCATAGTCAGTCCTTCCAGCTGCAGTGAATGAATGGTGTCGGCTGAAAACAGACTATCTTGCTTCTCCACAGGGAACTTCAAGAAGCAAGTGCTGTAAGTAGGTCTCCTCTTGCCCCAAGTGGCCACATAACCTGGATTTCCGAGACTGCAGCAACCAACGCTCAACTGGATAAAAGCAGAAACGCTGCACAGTCAAGCCTGTTTGGCTCTTTAGTTCTGGGCAAAACACACCGATATCAACTGAAGATGTGAAAGTAGAAGTGTGTGTGTGTGTGTGTGTGTGTGTGTGTGTGTGTGTGTGTGTGTGTGTGTGTGTGTGTGTGTGTGTGTGTGTGTGTGTGTGTGTGTGTGTGTGTGTGTGTGTTGCACCAGCAACCCATGTCGGTTGCCAAATGGGAAGGAGATAATCCAGAGACAGCAGCAGGAAGAGGTGCCCTTCTGAGTGGCTGTGCGGTCCCACATCACAGATGGGGCACAATCCATCAGCAGGAACGGGGAAGAGGAGCATGGAGAGCAAGGGTTTTGCTATCTCAGTTTCAAAGCTCTCCATGCTCAACTTTCTTCCCTTGCATCCCTCTGTCTGTCTACCAACTCCTTTTGAACACACACAAAGGGAAACTACACACCTGGGCCGACAAAGCAGCTCAGTAATTTTGGGAATCTGCTCTTCTCTTTCCTCAAGAACATGAACAACACCTTGCTGGTCCAGAAAGAGGACCCAATGGAGTGACATTCTTCCCAAGAACCCATGCAAAGAGCCAGCACTGGGAAGGGACTGTGGCCCAGGTTGTTCCTTTCCTTCCTCCAAGACAGTGCTCAACAGTCAACTTATATTGCTCTATTATGGCCACAAAAGCAGGCAACACCCACACCCACACCCACACCAATGTGGATCCACAAAACTGACCGTAGGTCGGCAGCAGCACTCAATGCAAGGCAATTGGCTCTACAAGATCCAACTAAGGCACGCATTGGGACGGCCAGATCAGAAATCCATCCGCCTAGACAGCTGGCCACTGGCATACTAACTTCATTTGCACACAGTGCAGAATGCTAGGACCCCCCCCCCCCACTCCACTGGCTCATGTGCAAAACTAGGAAGACACCCCAATGGCAAGCCTGAGTCTTGGGACTCCTCCACGCCGATCAAACCCATGTTTCCTGATCTGCCTAATGAATGACAGCCAAGAGGACCCATGTCTTGTCTGACCTCTAAGTGTCTTCAGTCTAAGGATTTGGAGGAAGCCAAGCTTTTTGTATGGGAAGCAGGGCTTCTTCTTCTTCTTCTTCTTCTTCCATGTCCTGATCAAACTCTGGACTGTCAATATGAAGCCACTTTCTTGGCTTTGTTGTTGGCCAAACTTAAGCCCTCATCGTAGCATGTTTCTCAAAGTCATTGGCAAACCAATCAATAAGCCAATGGATTCTTCACATTCACACCGTATTATGTTGTCTTGCCAGTAGCCCCCCCTCCCCCCTGAGCATGTTGGTCTTTCATTTAGGGATTCCAATGCTCAACCTATCCAGGGTCCTCCAAGTGACATATAGGGGAGGTGGAGTTCCTCAGCCACATCCTCTTCCTTTAATGTTCCTTGTCCATCTACCAATGTGTTTTTGCTCTTGTGTACCCTCAAGAATGTTTGTTCTTGCCATAAAGCTCTTTGTGGATCTGAGTTGGCAGACTTGAGGCTCATCTCCATTCAGAGGATGTCGAGGGTCCTTTTCTTGCTAGTGGCAAGATGCCTCAAACCTGGTGTAGGGTTGAGGTATCTTGTCATTAGCTTTGTTGTTGTTCAGTCGCACAGTCGATTCCGACCCTTTGTGGCCCCATGGACCATCGTCCTCCACCCTCCTCCTCAGCCCGCCCAGCTCTGTGTCCATTGCATCTACAACGCCATCTAGCCATCTCATCTTTGGCCCTTCTTTTGCCCTCCACCTTTCCCAGCATCAAGGCTTTCTCAAGTGACTCCTCTCTTCTCATTTGATGTCCAAAGTACTTCATCTTTACTATTTGACCTTCCAATGAGCAGTCAGGGTTAATTTCTTCTAAGATTGACCTATTTGTTCTCCTCGCTGTCCAGGGGACTCTCAACACTCTCCTCCAACACCACATTTCAAAGGCGTCTATGCTTCTGCGCTCCACTTTCCCAAGGGTCCAGCTCTCACCCCCCTACATGACCCCCGGGAATAGCATTGCTTTGCATGTGCCGGAGGAGTGCTTCAGATGAAGTCCTGCAGGGGTGGGAGGCCGGTCTGGTCTGGTCTGGTGGGAGCCCAGGCGCCCAGGCTGCTTCTCCTGCAACCAACCCATCATATATTCACTGGGGACCTTTGGCCGAGAGAGCACGGCTGAGCACCCCAGAGCGCATGCAACCACCACAACCCGAGCACAGCAACGGCACCTCTGAACCCCTCCCCTCCCCTCCCCCACCCCCAGGGAAGACCCTCAGCCAAGCACTGCAGCCCAGAGGAAAGGAGGGCAGCCAAGCAATCATCCTTTCCCCCCCCCACCCACCCACCCACCCACCCACGGGGCTTCAGGCAGCTCTGCTGGGGGGAGGCTGCCAAGGGACGGAGAGGCCCCCTCCCACCCCCTCTGCCCTGCTCCTTTTCATGGCCGCCAAGCCAAGCGGCCACCGCCGTATTCTCTCGTGGCAGGGAGTCCCGCCGACCTCAACCCTCGACCCTGGGCGCGGCAAGCCCCCCCCTCCTCCTTCCCTCTCCGCCAATCACAAGCCGCCTTTCGGAGCCCGAAAAGGGAGTGGCACCGGGCAGAGCCAATCAGCGGGCCGCTCGCGCAGCCGGGGGCGGGCCCGGCCGAAGGTGGTGGTGGGGGGGGGTCGTGTCACAGCAGGACAGGTGGGGCGTGGGGGTGGCCGCTCTTCTCCGCCTCCTTAATCGCGCCCCTCACGAACGAAGCGACCCCGGCCAACCCTCCGGCGAGGCGGCCGGGAAGCGCCGCGGGCGGGCCCACCTGCTCGAAGCGAGGCTTCCCCAGCTGGAAGGGCGGGAACTCCTCGCCGCCCGCCGCCGCCGCCGCCGCCGCCATCCCCTCACGGCGCTGCTCCTTTAAACTGTGAGACTGAGTCTCGCTCTCGACCGGCGCTTGGCCACGCCCCTCCGGCGCGACGGCGCCGCCTCCCATTGGTTAAGGCGCACCGCAGCTGCCGCAAGGGCTGACGGGGCGGGTAGTCTCTACGGGCGCCGCTAGGGGCACGACGGGAAATGGAGTCTCGGGCGCACCGGACGGACGGAGGCCTATATAAGGCTGAGACAGAGCACCAGCGCGCGTCCCTCCTGGCCGAGTCCCGCCTGGCTGGCCGGCCTTGAATGGGGCAGGCAGGCAGGCAGGCAGGCAGGATGGCGCTCCAGTCCTGGCAGGCATGGCATGGCATGGCGAGATGGGATTCTGCACGACAAGTGGGAGAAGTAAATTCAAATTAAATTAACGACGGCCTGTGGTGGGCCGAATCTGGCCCCTGACGCCAATTCGTCCAGCCCTTGTCGCTCACAGAAGTGAAATGCACCGGGTGCGTTTAACTTCAACTTCTGGGAGCGACGAGGGTGGTGTGGGCCGGATGAATTGGCGTTAGGGGCCAGATTTGGCCCACAGGCCGTACTTTGGGCACTCCTGGTTTAAGCAGAGAGAAAAAGCAGCCTAAAATCTCATCCTGTTGCAAAACACTGTATCTGTTGCAAAAAAAAGACTGCAAGGTGCATTTACTTCTGCTTCCGGTGGGAGGAACCACGTGACCCACTGAATCACATGACCAGCCCACAGCCAAAAAAGTTTGGGCACCCCTGGGTTTCTGGTGGGGTGCACGTGTGCACACACACACACACCCTGGCGTCCTGGAGTGCTGCAGAAGAGAAGCCCGGGGCCAACCCTGGGGGGTTGAGAGGGAAAGGAGGAAGAAGGGGCTCAGCCTTTGCCTTCCTGCAGAAGGTGCGAGTGCCCCACTTGCCTCTCACGCACACCCCCTCCTGACCCACCCACCACCACCCCGCATGGATGGGCTGGTAGGGAGTGGGAAACCTGCCAGGGGCCGCTGCTGCTCGCCAAAAGGATGGCCCACTGGTGCCTGGGTGTGAACCAGGGACTGGAGTCCCCGCAGAGAGATCAGTGGGGTGGAAGCCGGATGCACCACACCTGCAAAGAGACTCCGGCTTTGTCCGAGGCTCCTTTCCCCTTTTAGGATTGCACCGATTTAGTAGTTCAAGACGCTGAGCTTGATGACCGGGAGGTCGGCAGTTTGAGACCCGAGTGTTGCATGACGGAGCGTCGTCTGTCCCAGCTCCTGCCTAACTAGCAGTTCTAAAGCAAGAAAGTGCAAGTAGATAAATAGGTACCACTTAGGCAGGAAAGGTAAGAGCATTCCGTGCGCTCCACCGTCTACTCCTGCCTGCCACATGAGCACAGAAACGTCTGCAGATGCAGGCAGCACTGGCTCTTTGGCTGTCAACGGAGCAGAGCACCAAACTCTAGAGTCAGACACAACTGGCTTTTAAGCAAAGGTGACCTTGACCTTTTTTGGGGGGTGGGTGGAGGGAATTTGATGCATGGCTGCCTCCTCCTTTATACCCATTCCTCCATGGGAGAACCATGACCCGAAGGGCTGGCCATGAGATTCCTTCTCCAAAGAGAGAAGGTACTGCAACTATTCCTCTACCTTTATTATTATTTTTGGGGGGGGCCAGTATTGAACCATTGCAGCAGGTCAGTAGCTTACAAACCAAAGGACCAAATAGTTGCCACACATCTGGCTTAGCATCTTTGGGGGAAAGACTGGCTTAAAAACGAAGCCTGGGATAGAGGGGGTGACCCTTCCTTCCAAGTGGGGGGGGGGGTGGGGGGGGAGAAGAACTCTATCCAGGCCCAAGTGGGTCGGCAGAGTTCAACCAAAGATGTACAGTACTTTTATTGTGCAAAAGGGAAAGGATGGGAGCCTTTACACTGGGTTCCTCTCCCCTGTGGCATGCTTTCTTTACACGCACGCTAGAGACAGACAAACCGAGGGAAGCGCCACCCTGAGGCTACTGAAGGATGAGGATGATGATGATGATATTCCAGAGGCTGGCAGGAAGGAGCAGCACCCAGCGACCTTCTTGAGTGTCGAAGGTTGCCTTTCCAACCAACCCCAGGCCCTTGGAGGCAAGAAGGGGGGAGGGAGGGCGGGGGGGGGGGAGGGGGCTGTCCCAGGAGGGCACCTTCCGCTGAAGTCTTCGTGTGCAGAATTTGCACCTTTGCCTTTTTGCACAACTCCTCCCTCCCTCCCTCCCTCCCACCCCAGGTTAAGCGTCCAGCTCTCGGAAGGCAGGCATCATTTGTGCCGGAGGACCAGGTCAGGTACAAGCACTGTCCATCACTGCACAGATAATCCCAGGGGAATGATGGCATGCAGAAGGAGAGGCAGACTAGCCATACAGCTGCCGTTGCACCGCCACACTTAAAATGTTTAAGGCACCCCCACCCCACCCCACCCCACCCCACCCCTCTCTTGCAGTGAGAGCTGGGTTGATGAGACATGCCTGCACGTCCTCTCTCTCTCTCTGCCGGCACCTGCCTTTGCCTGTGGGGGAGCCCTGAGGTGCCCCCTTTGTCTGGTAAGTGGCAGGTCCTGGGTTGGTTGGGGGGGGAGAGCGGCCCCTGTTTTCACAGGTGCTTGGGGATTGCAGTCTGCCGTGAACCCTCCCCTCCCTCTCTGCCCCCAATGCAGCACCAAGGAGGAGGGAAGGTAGCATCCCACACTATTCCTCCTCCCAAAGGCTCTCCTTGAGGGATTCCCAAGCCTCTCCCTCAGACAGACAGACAAACGGACACACTCGGCAGAGCAAAGCTGCTGCTTCAAAGAACACAAACCTTTCTGGCCAGGAAGGGGTTCTTTCCCGGGGGCTCCGGAGGGGAGGCTTTACACACCCTTCCCTCCCAAGAAGGAGGCATTACCACCCCCACCCCACCCCAAGGGAAGGAGCAGTGCATGCATGCATGCTTGTGTGTGTGAGAGAGAGAGAGAACATCTTGCATCGCCCTTTGCACTTGGGTCAAGTGAAACCCAGAACTAGCGCACCAAAAATGTCTAAGCAACAAATTCAACCGTGTTTTATTTTTTTGTCTTTAAAGTGCTTAAAACAGAACATTTTTTTAAACAAACATCCTCCAATGAGGCTCTTAACACAAGGGAGCGCTCATCTCTTCCTCCCACCACACCACACCCCATGGAAAGTGAGTCACCCCCCATTGGATTGGATTGTATGGGGGGGGGCACATGGCGCTCCCTACCTTGCTCAGAGGAGAAGGAAGACTAATATGGCTCTCCTTCAGGGCTTGGCCCAGCTGGCCGGCCATTGCAGTTGGCAGAGAGGGTGCCCCCATTCCCCACCCCACCCCACCCACCCACCCACCCACCCCCAGGCCAGAGCCTCTGCCAGGGCTCAGGCCAGAAACTAAAGCAACCAACTGGGCCCACGGAGGGCAACTCGAAGGAAACACTGACGGCAACACCAAGAAATACTGAGGTTGGCCAGGAGAGATGGACGGGAAATGCCGGGGGGGGAGGGCAGGAAAGCAAGTGGGGTGGCACTCTCCGCACGTGGCAATCGCACGGGTACAGGTAGCTGCGCTCGCCCATTGCCACAGGCGGAAGGCATGCGGCTCCCCTCCCTGCACCTCCTCGCAGGCACCTAGGCATGACTGTGCCACAGAGAGCCATACCCAGGTTCCTGCACATCAGGGCCATTGAAGGGGGCGGGGGGGGGGGAGAGAGAGAGAGAGCGCCATCTCTGGAGGAGTTCAGGGTTGGGTGAGAGGCCAGTTCCAGCTACCCTGAGAGAAAGGCGATATTTTTGGGGAGGGGGAGAGCAGAGAAGCCCCTGGAGCCCAGCCTGAGGCTCTGCTGTGCCTGCTTTGCCTTCAAGCAGGGATTTCCCCCAAACGGGTCCAAACCACAAAGAACTCACAGAACAAGGATTTTCTTAAGGCCACAGACACCCCCACCCACCCACCCCCCTCTTCACCCTGGCCAGGAGCCGCCTCACAGTGGGGGTGGGTGGGGCGGTGGGCTGCTTTTGCTGAAGAGAAGGCGCAGGAGCCCTTGAGTGGCAGCAGGGGGTGGGGTGGGGGGTCCCCGTAATATCCTCTCTCTCACCCACCCACCCACCCCCTTGAAGGAGGAGCAGGACACCAGATCCCATCAGCCACACTAGCAGGAGCTTAGCTCCTTCATGATAGCTTGGGAACAGCACACAAGGAGAGGGGTTACGTGCAGAGGCCCCCCCCCCAGAGAGATCCCCCCCCCCCCCCCGCTGACATGGGCTGGCAATAGCCAAGTGGCCCAGCCAGAGCTAGAAAGACACCAAGGCAGGCCGGAAGGGGGTGGGGGACACAGAATAACCAGGGGAGGCCATGGGTGACCACCTTTGGCCAATGTCGGGTGGAGAGACTCAGCAAGGCTATGGGTAGGAGAGCCGGGCCCTGAAGACTCCGGAGAGGGCAGCCTGGCCTGGAGCAAGAGGAGGGGCAAGGCTGGTCCCTAAGCCCCACCAGGAGGCCAAGGTTTATGGCTGGATGTTCACGGGTCAGCTGTTGCCCTCTGACCCAAAAGAGGGGGGAGGGGGCCAGGACCGGTTACTAGGATTCCCTCGGCCATGCCAGGCTAATGCAGAACTCACAGCGGTGCCACAGGACATACCTGAACCTTGTCCCACAGACGGACCCCCACCCACCACCCCGGGGCTGAGGTAAGGCACGTGCCAGTCTCCTCCGGCTGCAAAATGCCCACCGCTGTGAGGGGAGGTAGCACAGAGAGAGAGAGAGAGAGTGCCCGCCTGCACGGCCCTCTCCCTGGGGTTCCAAGCAAGGGGAGGGCATGGCAAAGAGGGGGCAAAGGACTTGAGGGGAAGAGGCGGGGGCTGCAGGGTATATGCTGTGAGAGGCAGGGCTGGCGGGGGCTATTTGGTGGTGGCCTCTGCCTCTCCTTCTCCTTCTCCAAGAGGGACCTGCAGCAGAGTGGGCGAATGCTCCATGATGCGCACAAGAAGGCGGTCAATGTAGGTTTCCAGCTCCTGGACCCGGTCTTGCTTCTTGCTCAGCTCGGCCTCCCGCTTCAGCAGCAGCTGGATCAGCTCCTCGTGGGTCAGGTGGTAATACTTGGCAGAGGGGTCCAGGGTGGGCGAGGGGTCCTGGGAGAGAGAAGAAGCACAGTGGGCGGAGGGAAAGGGCCCCTACGGGCTCTCCCCCAGGACAAAAGGCCAGCAACCCGAGACCAGTCTGCCCCAGGAAGACCACCAAGGAACCAGAGCCTCATCGGGGGCTACCAAAAGACACGCACATACACACACGCACACACACACACCATGGCCCTGCTTTTCTCCACCATCTTGGACTTGCTCTCTCCAGAGTTGAAAGGGGGTAGGAGGGTAATTTACACCAGTTAGTAAGGTGTTTGAAAAGCAACTCATTGCATCACAGACTATGCCGTTAATTACTTTTCTGTAATATAAAAATAAGCCGCTATGATTGAAAGACAATGGCACCAAACCTGACAGTCCTGTCAACATCCTTCTAAAAGGAGGTTTTTAAAAAGTAAGTGAAAGCATTAAACATGACACTAATCATGCAAAACTGTTGGCCCTTGTTACATTAACGTCGAAATGTACCTTTCTCATACCCTTCTTGCTGGAGAAACACAATTAGTAGCAGGTGTGTCTACATCACTCGTAACACCAAAGTTATCACCCGGAAATTGACAGGGAGCAATCAACCATCCACTCTGCGCACATCAGCTTTGCACACACACACCCCGAGTGTCTCTCTGTGTCGCTCCAGTGTGAAACGCATCTGCACTCTCGTAAAGCAAGGTGACATGGCTGTGAATGAAGCCCTGCGCAGAGTGCCAAAAGATGCCTCAAGCCTACGCCAGGTGAGACAACAGATCCTTTTGTGGGTACCACCGCCCCTAAGGGCAGCACAAGAGGGTCTGTCGTCTCAACTGGCGTAGGCTGGACGAGAAGTAGCAGAGGACGTAGAGAGAACCCCCTCTGAATGGAGAGGTGCCACAGGAGGTCAGGCATCCATGACCTTCGGGGTGGGGTGGGGGGTCAGAAATGCAAACTCCAGGTGCACACCCCTTCCTCATTCCCCATTCCAGCCCTCTCCTTACCCTTTTGCTTTCCGCCTTTTCCAGCTGCAGAGAGAGAGTGGGAGAGTCGGTGTGGCGGCTGGTGCTGCTGCTGCTGCTGCTTCTCCCTGGGGTCGGCTGAAGCTTCTTCTCCCAGGGGTTGGGGGGGGTGGTGGTGGTGGTGGTGGTGGTGCTCCTCCTGGCGGGGGTGAGACTGGCTGCCACCTCCTGTTCCTGCTCCTGACTCCCCACCTCTGCCCCCGGGGTGCTGCTGCTGCTACTACTGATGGGCTTCACAAGGTGAGGGCTGCAAGAGGAAACCAAGAGGCTTAGCCTGGCCTCCCTCCGGGCAGAGAAGGGGAAGCAAAGAGCAGGGAAAACAAACAGGTAGGGCCCCCCGCCCCCCGCCCCTGGACCAAACCACAAATGCACACACGCACACAAGCACACAAGTGGAAAGGCTGTGTGTTCAGCAGTCCTGCAACCAGCAGTGGTCGAGGAAGCCTTAATCAGCAAGACTCAAAGGCAGGGGGTGGGGTGGGGGGGTGTTTGAGAGTCCAGCTTCTCAGGTAGGTCTTTTCTGGCAGGTCTAATTCCCCATCATCCTCACCACCACCACCAGCCCATCCCTCCCTGTCTTCTTTTGCTCAGCATCTGCTTTGAAGATTTTGCTGAATGGAAACGTTTGCCCACCACTCTCTAATATTTCAGCAGTCATAATTTTTTTTAAAAAATCAGGGACTACGGTGGCTTAGTGGTTAAGACACTGAGCTTGAAGACCGGAAGGTCAGCAGTTTGAGACCCAAGTGTTGCATAACAGAGTGAGCCCTCGTCTCTGTCCCAACAACTGCCAAACTAGCCGTTCAAAAGCAAGAGATTGCAAGTAGATAAATAGGTGCCACTTTGGTGGGAAGGGAACAGCATTCCATGTGCTCTGGCATCTAGTGATGCCTGCCACGTGACCACAGAAATGTCCGCAGACACAGTGAGCGCTGGCTCTTCAGATGCAAACAGAGATGAGCACCGCACCCTAGAGTCAGACACGACTGGCTTTCGAGCAAGGCCGACCATTAGAAAGCCACGCTCCATATTGTAGAACAAGCTGCAAGGAGCTGTGATCTGGATCTTCTCCCAACGACCAACAATGCTCATGCATCACATAAAAGGAGATTTGGAACCAATGGTCAACCAACCAATAAACATCTATTAGGGCACGGGTGCCCAAACCTTTTGGGCTGAGGGCTGGTCATGTGGTTCAGGGGGCTGGTCACTATGGCCCGGGGGCCGGATCCACCCCTACGCCAATTCATCCAGCCCATGAAGCCCTCGTCACTCTTGGAAGCGGAAGTAAAATGAACCCATACATATGTGTTTTGCTTCCGGGAGTGGCGAGGGCTTCGTGGGCCGGATGAATTGGCATGGGGGGGCGGATCCAGCCCCCAGGCCGTAGTTTGGGCACCCCTGTGTTAGGGACTCTTTGCCTTGCATCTTCCACCACACCGTTCTCTGCCATAGCTTTAGTCTTTCAAGAGCCCTAGTGGTGCACTACTTAAACCAGCTGTACTACAGCCAAAATGCTATGGGTTCGATCCTGATGGGACTCCAGCTTGACTCCGCCTCTTCCCTCCTTCTGAGGTTGGAAAACTGAGGACGGATTTCCATCACCTGACTGCCCAGCACTGCCACCAGGAGCCTTTCTGAATTTGGGGAGCACATGCCCCAGCCACAATTCCTGGAAAAACTCAATGCTGTGTTGACAGCATCTTGTAGAAAGAGGATGCAGTTCTGGCACTACCTGTTCAGGGCAGGACAAAGCCCCTTCGACCAGCAAAGCCAGCCAGGATAACACACACATGCACAGGTGAGGGCCCTGCGCTGATTATGGGGTACTCCGTTCAGGGCAGAAAGCCCAAACCAAGCATGTTTTTGAGGTCCATTCTGCAGATGCTCCACGATGGGACAAGAGCGATCCGCACAGCAATGGCACCCTCTGCTGGCAACTATGGTAAAAAAGTTCTGGAAAACCTCCAAGTCCTCCCAAAGAGCATCCCGGGGAATTTGTAACGCCCTTGCACAGGAGGAGCTGTGCAAACTCACTGCCCCAGAAGCCCAACTAACCCTTTGGAAGAGGCTACACGCATCTGTGCTAGCAGATGTGCTGCTGGAGTTTCCATCACGTGGGCCCAGGAGAAGGAAAGGGTCCACCGGCCCAAGTTCCTCTGCTGGGCACAGAGTTCAAAGGACCCAGATACACGCTGTGTGTGAGAGAGAGAGACACACCCCTCCCCACCTCTGGAGCACCCCTGGCCAGCCCCAGTTCACCTTCTTTCCTTTTGCACAGCCTGTTTCGCTTGGCATCCTTTTTACACTGGAATGTTCTCAAGGCAAGTTCTCCGTTGGATAATCTTGAAGGCTGTCAGCTGAGTTTGCTGTCGTTGTTGTTATGTGCTGTTATGTACAGTGCACATAGGGCTTTCCAGGTAAGGGGACATTCAAGGAGTGGCTTTACCAGTGCCTCCTCCTGCATGGCTGAGTAGGGATTTGAACTTAGGTCTTCAGAGTCTCAGTCTATCATTCAATCTACGATACTGCACTGGGCTGTGGATAACGCATGGAAACAGGCACTACGGGTGGAAGCCAGCCTGGGTTTCTCTGCCCCTTTGGGGATCCCATCTTTCACCACTCACAAGACACACACACACACACACACACACACACACACACACACACACACACACACACACACACACACACACACACACACACACACACACACACACACACCACGTGAAGTGGGCTGTTCACCCGCACGATGCTCAAAGCTCCTGTCTGCAGCATATTCCTGCTCTTCCTGCCCAGGGTTAGTCCTACAAGACCCCCTGCCCAGCCTCAAAAGCCCCTTCCCCAGAGCCTTAGGAATCCTGGGGGGGGGGGTTCTGGGAAATCATGCCCGGCCCCTCCCACTTTTCTGGAGCCAGATCTTTCCAAAGGCTTTGGATGCTTTTGTAGGACTTTGACCTCTGAAAGCATTTAGGCTTATTAGGTCGTGGGGGCCGAGAATGTCTGCTTGCAGACGGGCATTGCACACACACCCCTCTCCCTCTCTGCTGCCACTTGTTTCTGTTCTGGTTTCATGCTTTGGACTTGGCAATTTGTGGCACTGTGCAGCTCCCTTGACAGCCTTGAGTAGTAGAGGGGTAACATTAAAATACAGTTAATAACCTGAAGAAGGTGGACTGCAGTGGCTCAAGTGGTTAAGATGCTGACTGGGAGGCAAAAGGTCAGCAGTTCAAAACCGGGGTACTGCATGATGGAATGAGCGCCTGTCTCTGTCCCAGCTCCAACTGCCAACCTAGTAGTTTGAAAGCAAGAAATTGCAAGTAGATAAATAGAGATCACTTTGGTGGGAAGGTAAACAGCATTTTGTGCACTTTGGTGTCTAGGCATGCCTGCCACATGTCCACAGAAACGTCTGCAAAGGCAGACAATGCTGGCTGTTCGGCTATAAACAGAGATGAGCACTGAACCCTAGAGTCAGATGTGACGGGCTTTCAAGCAAGGATGACCTTTACCTTTAATAACCTGAAAAAGACAACCTTCATGACTCCACAACAGAAGCATCCCATTTTCCCACCTGCATCTTTGGACCCTTGGCATTCATAAGATAAGATAGATAGATGATAGACAGATAGATAGATAGATAGATAGATAGATAGATTAGATAGATAAGATAGACAGATAGATAAGATAGATAGATAAGATAGATAGATAAGATAAGATAGACAGATAGGAATATAGATAAGAGATAGATAGACAGATAGATAGATAGATAGATAAGATAGACAGATAGATAGATAAGATAGATGATAGATAAGAGATAGATAGGTAGGTAGGTAGGTAGGTAGATAGGTAGGTAGATAGATAGGTAGGTAGATAGATAGATATAGATAGATGATAAGATAGATTACATAGATTAGATAGATAAGATAGATTAGATAGATAAGAGATAGATAGATAGATAGATAGACAGACAGACAGACAGAGATAGATAGATAGATTAGATAGATAAGATAGACAAATAGATAGATAAGATAGATGATAAATAAGAGATAGGTAGGTAGGTAGGTAGGTAGAGATAGATAGATAGATAGATAGATAGATAGATAGATAGATAGATAAGAAATAGATTAGATAGATAAGATAGATTAGATAGATAGATAGATAGATAGATAGATAGATAGATAGATAGATAGATAGATAGATAGATAGATAGATAGATAAGAGATAGATAAGAGATAGATATAGATAGAGCTGCTTTGAAGACAGTTGAGCTAGTTTTGTTGTGCCAGTTTAACGATAGACAGACAGACAGACAGACAGACAGAGAGAGAGAGAGTGACGGAGGGAGAGAGGAGGAATTTTGTGGTGGGTTAAAACAAAGCCTGAGGGTGCATCTGTGTTAGCAAAACGTCCTACCTTTGCATCAGTTTTGCCAGATCTGAAATTAATCCATATATTTAAGAGTACACACCATACATAGCTGGGGCATGCATTATCCTGTCGAAACATGGTTTGTTTTAAAACACTCAGCAGGGGTGGTTTATTTTGTATTGCTAGACCACTGTATTTTTCCATGTGCACTTGTCGGTGCCTAGTGTACATTGTGGCTCTTGCCCCATAAAGTTTGCAGGATCCCTGCAGCCTGGACATCCCCCCCGCCCCACTCCTAGCGCTATGACAGTTCAGTGATTAGCTGTCACGGTAAAAACCTATTGTCCTCCTAGAACGGTGAAATATTTTAGAAGAAATCACTGACACCATGTGTCAGCCATGAAGCAGCAGCAATGAATGGGGTCTGTGACTGAACCGCTCTGAAGCAGAGACAGAGGGAAATCTTAGTGAAGAGGGTTAGGGAAGGGTTAGGGCAGAGATTCTCGACCTGCGGCCCATGGGCCGGATGCGGCCCGCGATGCCATTCCATGTGACCCCCACCGCCTCCACCACACCAGGAAGTACCATGAGGTGGAGGAAGGGCAAAACGGCCATCTGGCCCCCGAAGCTGACTGAGGGAGCGTGACCCAATGGCCCCCAATGGCTTAAAAAGGTTGAGAACTCCTGGGTTAGGGCTTGGTAGCGGCACATACCGAGCACTAGAGGAAGGTTGGATGAGGAATGGCCCTGGAGAAAAAAGAAAAAGAGAGCCTGCAGCTGCCTCGCCCCCCAAAATCTAAGGAATCACAGACAAGTCTGCAATTCAAGCATTAAAGCGAGAAGGAACCAGTCCTGTTATTGCCTTTGACCTCTGAAATCCAACGTAATCCATCCTATCATTTCTGCTTCAAACCCTGAAATCCATCATTTAATTAAGTTGACTTGAGCAAGAACAAAGCAAACACTGTTGCATGTGAATTGCACGGAAGGGAGGAATTTAGCTGGAATTTGAGTTTCAAAAAAGTAACCCAGCCCTCCGAGCATATCCCCTCTTCTCTTTTAGACTAGAGGAGCCGACAGGAGACCTGGGAGAGCGACAGATGTTCTCATGGCTGCTCCCAGCACCACACCTCCAGATTCAGAAGGAACCCAGGGCGCATGGGGTTGCCGGGACCAGTGGCATCATTCACACTGCAGAGGCGAAGCTGCACGCCAGGATCCCGGCTGGAGGAGGAACCCCCAATTACCAGTCAGGCTCCCCAAACTGGCAAGAGTAATAAAACAGGACCAGAGTCTCTAGAAGAGCCAATGCTGCTGCTGCAGGCGTGGCATTCGGGAGGAGAGCCTTGTGGCTCTGTCAGCCACGGACGGGGCTCAAGCGGGGCTGGAGGTGGTGAATGGTCTGGGGCAGCACTTGCTCTAGGCTTGAGCCGGGGCTAACCTACTCCACCTTTCCTCCCCAAAAATGAAGGCCTGAGTGGGTCCCTTTAGCCAAGATCCCACCCACCCTATTCTTTGCCTCTTTGAAAAGCTTGGGGGGGGGGGCACCTCACAAAGACAACCCCCCACCAACACCTCTTTCACCCCACTTTGGGCAACAACTCACTGGCAGGCCACGCAAGCAGCCCCTTACCAAGAGCAGCCTGGGACACGATGCAATGGACACAGCCTCAGGCGTCCCGGTGGCACTGGCATACAGTTCTCTTGGGGGGGGGGGGGGGGGAGAGAGAGATGTCTGAAGCCATGTTAGTCTGTGCAAGCACATCAGAGAGTAAAGAGGAGAAACAACAAGGCTGACCCACCTTAAAGACCATCTACTTGATCTAGTTTAATGTTAGCTTTTGTGGATCAAGTCCACTTCTTCAGACTTAGGGAAGAGGTATTTAAACCGGCATGATGGACGCTCTCCTGCCGTGCCTTGGAAAACAACTCTTCCCCAGCATTACTGGCTGGTGTGTGTGTGTGTGTGTGTGTGTGTGTGTGTGTGTGTGTGTGTGTGTGTGTGTGTGTGTGTGTGTGTGTGTGTGTGTGTGTGTGTGTGTGTGTGTGTGTGTGTGTGTGTGTGTGTGTGTGTGTGTGTGTGTGTGTGTGTGTGTGTGTGTGTGTGTGGTGGGCTGGATTTGGCCCCAGGGCTGGCTCAGAATGTCCCATGGTTCTGGGAAACTCCCAGCCGATGTGGGAGAGAGAAGCCAGAGGGGCCCCTCCTGACCTAAAAAGAGCTGTGGCTCCTAGGAGCAGGTGAGAGCTCACCTGTCGGTAGGGGAAAGGGGCCCAGGCCTCTGCCTGGCCTCCTTGAAAGACAGGGGCTGCCCTCCCCAGGTCACCAACCTGTCAAGCTACAACACCTGCCCCGTCCCCCAAAATGGGCCACTTCCCCAAAGGCAGAACCCACAGCCTGATTCTCACATCAACCTGTGAGCAAGAGCAATGACGATTCTATACCGGCCCATAGAAGCACTTAGTGCCTTCTAGCTGGTTGGTTCACAAGGTTATTAGCATTTTGCCCCCAACATGCTGGGTCCTCACTTTACTGGCCTCAGAAGGATGGAAGAGACTGAGTCAACCTTGATCCCTGGTCAGGATCGAACTCGCGAAGTTCTGGTTGCATTACAGCAATTTAACCACCACGCACGCACCAGGGCTCCTGAGACACAGGGAGAGGTCTTGGACTGGTTCTGCTGAGTTTGATGTGGTCTGTGCCAATTCATCCACACCCAAAAGCTTCCCCCAAAATCAGCCCCCACCCCCACCCCCAACTAGCTCACATGTGAGGGGAAAGCAGGAATGGCTGGTGGTGGTGCTAAATGGGTCATTTGTAGACTTAGGAGAATAAAAGGATTTTTTTTAACAATAACCTCTGGCTGAAGCAGTCAAGGGGGGCAGGGCAGGCCAAGACACCATGCAGGACACATGCCGAGTCTCTGGGGCAGGATCCAAGCCCGTGGGCTCACTCGGGGACGCTGGGGGTCTTCTGGGGAGGGAAGGGGTTTCCCTGGGGGCAAAGGACACGCGCGCATGCACACACACACACATGAACCCATGGACTCCCCTTGCTGGCTGCTCACCTGGCCGTCTCCCGGAGCGACGCCTCTTCCACCTGTTGCGCCTCCACAGACGAGAGCGAGGGAGTCGAGACCTCTGCGCTGGGCTGCGAGAGAGCATGGAGGGCCTGGGCGGCAGGGCCTCCTCCAGCCCCCACCAGACCCACCACAGGAGAAGGGAAGCTGAACTCTTTGGGGCGCAGGAGGGCGGCCTGGAGGAAAGGGGTGGAGAAGGCCAGGGGCCGGTTGCCCAGCAGAGCGGGGGCCGCGCGGGTGGCCTGCTCCTCCGAGGGGTGGGCAAGAAACAGACCCGGCGGGGCGGCCGCCTCTGCCTGGACGCCTCCGAAGCCCCTTGGGAGGTCTCTGTCTGCCAGGAAGGGGGGCAGGGCGGCCGCGGGGGAGGGAAGGACATCCGGAGGCCTCTCCACAAAGGGGTTGTTCTGGGGGGAGGGGGGCAGCGGGGGAGGGCCTGTCCAGGGGGCAAAAGGGTTGCCGGGGGTCATGGCCGGACGGTGGCCTGGGCTGCTGTTCCGCTGCTGCCCCTCTGCTTGGCCCGCTTGCCAGAAGTCGGCCTTCCTGAAGTCCAGGGCCCAGTCCCCAGGCCAGCTGGAGGGGAGGCCCAGCTCACTGCCCAAGCCCTCCGGGTGCCTGGCCCTCAGCATCCCCCTGCCAGCCAAGAGCTCCGGGTAGGGAGAGGGGGCAAACGGAGGGGACGAGGGTCCCGATGCTTCCCCAGCCCTGAGTCCAGGAGGAGGAGGAGGAGGAAGAGGAGGAGGAGGAGGCCCTTCCTCTCCCAGCCGCTCGGGCTCCGGATGACGACGGTCCAGAGGCGTCTGCAGCTGCTGCTCTTCCAGGGCTGTCCAGAAGAGCAGGGAAGGGGTCAGGCAGGGGGCCTGGTGGGGGGCTCTGGAAGAAGGCCTGGCCCCACTGGCCCCCTCCTCCTCCTCCTCCTCCTCCTGCCTGGGGAGCTCCTTGGCTGTCTGAAAGGCCTCTGGCAGTGCTGGCAGCCTCACCACCAGTGTGGGGGGCGTCTGCCAAGAAGAAGAGCTGGGCCCTTCCTCCTCCTCCTCCTCCTCCTCCTCCTCCTCCTCGCCAGGGAGAGCAGCCTTCTCTTGGGCACCTGAGAAGCCCCCCAAGAAGTACTGGGATGGGGGGCACGCTTCAAACGCCAAGGCCAGCTGGTCAGCCGGAGCCATGCTGCCATCTTGAGGTGCCATCCTGCCAGCCTGGCCAACTGCCTCTCCTGGCGTTGCTTCGGGTGTCAGGGGGGTGGGGGTGGCCGTGGCCAGAGGGGGCTTTGCTTCCCCACCCATGGAAGGCCTTGCCTGAGCAACATCCGGGAGGTGGCACGGGGCTGCCCCCTCCTCCCCTTTCTCTAGGCTGCCCCACACAGCCTGGCTCCCCTCTTCTTCTAGGCTGAAGCCGGTAAGCTTCCTGGGGGGCTTCGGAGGGGGCGTCCCTGCCCTCTGCTCACCCTGCACCTCCGAGATCATGCCACGCTCCTCCTCCTCCTCCTCCTCCTTCTCTTCCTCCTCCTCCTCTCTGGCATCAGGGCCCACAGGCAGGTTGGCCTCCCCTGGGCCAGAGGGTATGGGGCCAATGTCCTCCTCCTCCTCCTCTTCCTCTTCCTGGCTCTCTGCACCCTCTGGGCGCAGGCCGGCCAAGAGCGGTGCCCCCCTGTCCGCCTCGGAGGCCGACTGGCTCCTTCCTCGCAGCCAAGAGGTGACGGCAGGCTGTGCCAATTCAGTGCCCCCCGCCCTGGCTGCCTCACCCTCCTCCTGGAAAAGGACGGCTGAAGAGGGGAAGGAAGCGGTGGCCACAGCCACGGCACTGGGGCGCCGGACAGTGTCCCTCTCCAGAGCCCGGCCCAGGACCACCGCAGACATCCTCTCGGAGGACTGCCGGCGTTCCCTTCTCCAAGGCGTCCCCTGAGCTTCTTCCGCCTCCAGGTCTCCCCAGGGCTGCCCTTCAGCCTGTTTTGCCCCAGTGGGGCTTTCCGGGGCAGAATCCTCCTCACAAGCCACCCCCCGAGGCAGAGACGCTTCCCTGGGGTCTCTGTCCTGGCTGGTCCCGGCACCCCTCTCCTCAGGGCCAAAGTTCAGTAAATCTGGGCTGCCAAAACACAGCCCTTCTCCTTCGTCTTCCATGGTTCCACAAAAATGGCCGCCTCCCCTCTCTGTCTCAGAGGGGCCTATTCCCTCCAGGCTACCCACGCCCGTGGCCCCTAGCCCAGGGGGGGATGGAGGAGGCCCGCTGCCCCCAGACTCCGGCCTCAGCCTGCTGGTGGCAAAGGCATCAAAGTTGTCGTCCCACTCGGAGGGGGGCTTAGTAGCAGCAGCAGAAGGTGGCTCGCTGTCGCTGTGTTGTGGGAGGGCCGCCTCAGGCTGTGATTTTCCAAAGGGAGAGGGGCCGCAGTCCTCCGAGAAAGCAGGGTCCGTGGTAAAGTCTGTCGTAGCAAGCAGGCCAGGTGGGGAACTGGAGAGAAAGCGAGCAGGGGAAGCAGATTTTAGTACCTGGTCAGCCGGGGGGGGGGGGGGCAGGTTCGCCCAGAAACTGGGGTGGGGGGCTTTGCTGGTGGTGGGAAAGGGAGAGGCTTAAGGACAGACAGTTGGCCTTGGGCCAGGGAGGAGAAGGAAAGGTGTCACCCAAATGGGGGTGACAAGCCCAGCAGCGGGAGGGGAGGGGCTAGAAGGACCTGGCCACAGGGGCCATGGGGTGGGGTGGGGTAGGGCGGGGTGGGGTGGGGACGATGACAACTGGAGAAGACTCTTTGGGCAGGGGAGGAAGAAGGCAGGGGAAGAGTGCCCAACTCAAGCCAAACCAAGAGGATCAGAGTCCAACCCACCGCCCCAAACACACACACACACACACATTGGCAAGCATGCGCCCATTAAAGAGCCAAAGCCAGCTCTGCTCATTCTGGGGAAGATCCAGGCTCTTCTGCTGACGGAAGAAGCAAGTGACAGAGACACCGAAAAACAGCACAAGCAGAACAAGCAGAGAGGAGGAAGGTATGGGTGGCAAGTCGGCCTGGTACCCTAACCCCAGGCCCACCACCTCCAACCACTTTGGGCTGGGATCCTAGTTATGCACACAAGCCCCATTCCTGAGTTTACTGGATCCCGTCACGCATCTGTCCACCAGAAGGCCAGGTGTTCTCCTCCCGGATGTTGCTCAGGCAAGGCCTTCCAAACAGCCATCCTACTCCCTGCCATAACCACAGGATCTGTGGGAATGCTGGCATTGCATGATTCATTCCAGGGGTTTGATCCATAAGTGGGTTTAGTACCCTTGGATCTACACACGCTCCAGCATCCCAGAATAAGGCTAGGATGACCCTATAGGTATATCGCATTTTCCCTTCACGGGGGGAGGGGGGAGCCAATTGCAAGTTATTCCCTCCCCCCTCCCCCCCCCCCCAGTCAAGGAACACAGGAAATCTCTTAACTCACAACAGTGACTTTTGCACAATGCACGACAGCACATAACGCATGACGGTGAGTGAAAAAGACTTCTGCTCAACGCATGAGGATCTATGGTAACAAAATGGATATTCCCAGAAGGCTTAGCCCCACAACAGTCCACATCCCATAAGTCAGACTCTCCATGCCCAGGACTCAAGGCCCTCTGCCCGGGGCCACCTCTGCCTCTCCACTCAGGTACAAGGCCACCACCAACACCCAACCCAACCCAACCCAACCCCTCACTTTTCCACCAGGTGTTTCTTCTGGGGCCGGTAAAGAGAAGGGACAGGGTTGTCCCATAAGGCCTAGGACCCGGGTGGGGGTGGGGGTAGGCTCAGTCCCAAGGATCACAGCTTCCTATCTGACCTCTGGCACCCACCAAGCCTAGGTGGAGGTCATGGAAAGAACATCACCCTTTGGCCTCTCCTCTCCTCTCCTTCCTTTCTTTTCTTTCCTTTCCTTTCTTCCGTCCTTCGTGTCCAAGGATAAGATGGCTCTCTTAGCACTGCTGCCACCCAGGAGACTTCCTCCACTACTTCAGGGCAAGACCAGGCAGGACAGACAGCCTTATAGAAGCTACCCAAGGGCCAACACATTCACCGGCACACCACAAACGTGTGCAAGACTACAACCAGATTCCTTTGACAATGAAGCCCATTTGGCCTTTGGACCGCCAACAAGATCAGATGGGCCTCTGACGGCCCATGCGCGCGCACCCACCCGTCCCCCCTGCCTCCACTCCAGCCCACCCTCTGCTTCCAGGATGTCCTGGGCTGGGCCCACAGAGAGACAGAGAGGCTGGGCAAGAGGATAAGAAACCTGACTCCGACACCACCACCCCCCTACCCCCAAGGTCAGCCCCGTCCCCTTGGCTGAATCTCCCTTGGGCTATCTGGACAAGGACACAAAACTCTGCCTCAAACCAGACCTTTCTCCCCCTTCTCTCTCTCTCTCTCTCTGCCTTCCTGAGTTTTGCTCTGTCAGGTCCATTCATGGCTATAGTTTAACTCTTTAAAGGGCCAGGAATGAAGCCTGGCCCCTTTGATCTTGCCAAATCTCTCTGCCCCAGGGATACCCCCACCCGCTTAGCTTCCCTCTCTACCTCCAGGAGGAAGGAGCACATCTGTCTGCATTAGAACTGAAGGCTCCGTTCATGTTGCTTGTTCTACACCCCAGGAAGACTGACTCAAGGTCTTCCACTTACACTCTCCATAGGTGTTTGTTTGTCTGCCTGGGTGTGTGAGACAGAGACAAACAACAAGGATGAAAGCGTGAGACGTGAGCACGCGCGCATGGGCTTTGGCCAACAGGAGAGCCTTAGGCAGCTCAGGGTGGCCCAAATGGTTCCCCCTCACACGCCACCTGAAGCCCCAAATCACACCCAGCTATGCCAGCCCCCCCCCCCCCCCACACACACACACATACATGCACCTTCTATGGGAGCAGCAATTGTTCAGGAGAATAAACCACCTGCTGCAAGGCAGGCCAAGGAAAGAGAGCCTTCTCTGTTTCCCTCTTGGCTGGGCCTTTCTCTCTGTGTATGGTCAAGATGCCTCCTTGTTGGAAAGCCAGCCGTATCCAATTCCAGGGGGTCGGTGCTCATCTCTGTTTACAGCCAAAGAGTCTGCAGACATCTCCAAGACCATGTGGCAGGCATGACTAGACACCGGCGTGCATGGAATGCTGTTTATCTTTCCCACTGGAGCAGTACCTATTTATCTACTTGCAGTGTCTTGCTTTCGAACTGCTAGGTTGGCAGGAGCCGGGACAGAGGCAAGAGCTCACTCTGTTGTGCAGCACTTGGGTCTCAAACCGCTGACCTGCCGTCTTAACCACTAAGCCACCACAGTCCCTGTGTGGGTGTTTCTTCTCCGCTGCCATTGACCCAGGTGGAGTGGGTTTTGCCCTGAGGCAGGAAGGAAGCCTGAGCTGCTGCTCTTCCTGCAGTGAAGCCTCCAGGCCAGGCCACAGACACAGGGCTGCCCTATGCCTTACAGGTAGGAGAACAGGGGAGGGAGGGGGCGCCTCCTGGCACAGGATCATCTCCCCCCCCCCACCGTACCCCCTGAATGTCAGTTGAGGATAAGCAGGAGAGCAGCCTCTCCCATCCCCCGTCCCCCTTTCCGTGTCTTTCCACCTAGCCTTCTCCCCTCACTCACCCACCCGCCGGGTGCTGCTGTGCCCAAATTCTGCCTCTGGAGCCACACCCAGAGGGGAAAGGAGAATTGGGAGAAGAGTTAGGCCAAGTCAGAGTATGCGCAAGCCGTCCTTTGGCTGTGAGAGGGCCAGGCAGAGAAAGGCCTGTGGAGAGGGTCTTCCATAAGCACCCGGGGTGGATGGGGAGGTATGTGCAGGGGCAGCCCCCCCACCCCCATTCCTGGCACCCTGGCCCCTTCCTCCCAGGATCCCCTGACACAAAGCAATGACTGACACTGCCTTTCTAAACGGACACGACGCCCCCCACCTCCAATACAAGAGGAGAGCCGGTGAGGGCTGGCCCCAAATGCAGAAAGAAGGCTTGGCGGCTCTCTTGGGCCCCTTGGCCCTTCCCTGGCCCTGCTTCACACAGCCTTGGCCACCCTCTCGTCCTCTTCTGCTGGATAAAGCCAGGTTCAAGCCCATCTGCACTCAGCAAAGAGAGCCCTTTGATGCTGCTCTGATAGCCACGGTTTCAGCAGAGTCCTGCCCTGGCCCCGAGAACGCTTCATCTGGAGAGCCCCACTCAGCCAGCCGCCCTTCAGAACCACTGCGGAGCGTGCGAAGGACCAGTCTTGGGATTCCTGGCAATCAGAGCAGCATGCAAGGGCCACCACCACCACCACCACCACCACCACCACGCAGTCCCGGGATTCCCCTCTTGCTGGAGGGCTGCCCCCACACTTGCCAATCGGCCAAAGAAAGCCAGGGAGAAGACTGGAGCCCCACAGTCATGCTGCCCTGGCCCACCCCGACACTTCCACCCCTTCCTTCCTCTGCTACGGACCACCTGCAGAGTTGAGAGCATCAGGGTGCTCTGCCCTCACCTGGACCGAGCCCACGGTAGGTGCCCCCACCACTACCACCAAAGACAGGCAGGCAGCCAGGCAGGCAGGCCCAGGCCCCTTCACTCACCTGGGCCTCTGGGGAGGATCCTTCGTCTCCACAGGACCAAACCAGCTTCCACTGCTGCTGCTCCTGCTCCTGCTCTTCTCCTGCCTTTGGGCTTCTTCTGCCGCCGCTGCCGATGGACTGAGAGCGACCTCGGCCCCTGTGCTGCTGCTGCTGCTGCTTCTCCTGCCGTCTTTGCTGCTCCTCTGGCGGAAGAAAAAGCCAGACCTTGACCTCTTCTTCTTCTCCTCCTCCTCCTCCACCACCACCTCCTGCTTGGGGGCTTCCTCCTGAGGTCTCACCCTGATGACCTCCGCGGGAAAGACGATAGGCGTGGCGATCTGGACAGGCTTGCCCTGGGCGGCGGCGGCAGCACGCAGGCTCTCCTCCTCCCTCTTGACTCGGCCCCGGTGCTTGTTGAGAGCAATGGTCTTGACCGAGAGCTTGTCTTCTTCCTGAGCTGCCAAGATAGGCGGAGAGGGGATGAACCTGGGGGGCTCTTTGGGCGGACCCTTCTGGAAACCGCTGCTGCTGCTGCTACTACGGCTGCTGCTGGGCCATGGTGGGAGGTCCGGCTCAGGGGGCAGCCCCGGCGGGCGGCCATCAGGACCCCCCTCCTCCTCCTCTGGCTTGGGGGTGATGCTCTGGAGAGGAGGGAAAGGTGAGGGCTGAGGGGGGGCAGAAGAGGGGAAGGGGGGCTTCTTTGGAGAGGACTCCTCCTCACAGTAAATGTGGCTGCCGTTGATGCACAGGGAGGAACGGGAGATGGGCTCCTTTTGGGGCTTCACGCTCTGGATGGACTTTGATTCTGACAACACCTTGACCTGAAAGACCTCGTCACTGAAGGCCCTCTTGTGGGTCAGCTTCGGAGAAGGAAGGAAGTCTCTCCCTGGAAAGGAAGCAAAGGCAGGGCAGAGCGGGGGAGAGAATGAACTGGAGAGCCCACCGGCCAGCTGTCCACTCACCAAGCACCCCACCTGCCTACACCTCTTTGGTTTACACGTCCTTCAAACCATGGAGTGTTTCAGGCAAAGGACAGGCTCAGGGTCGCCCCAGTCTGGAGGCCAGGGTGGCGACAAAGCCAGAGTCCGGCACAGACACAGACACACACCGTCCTCTCACACTCACTCACACACACACACACACACACAATCACACACACCGTCCTCACCTGGACTACCTGGCAGGTGAACTTCGAGGGCACCAGACACATTGAATAGCTACGTTGCAACAGGGGCCAGCCGTCCACTCAGGCCGCCGCCGGGTCCTCCAACCCCTCCCCTCCTGCTCAAGGCAGGAATCTGAGTCGAAGCAGACCTGACAGAAGGTCGCTGCTTCCCAATTCTCTCTGGAAGGCTCCCAGCGTTGGAGCGCTCTACGCCACCTCTCCAGGCGACAGTGGCCTCCGTTGCTGTCCTGCTCTCACCATTAAGAGGTTTTTCCTAATATTCAGACTATATCTGGCTTTCTTTAGTTTGAGCCTGCTTAGTTTGAGTCACGGCCAGCTCTGGAGACCCCTGGCTCACCCAATGCAGAAATTTCTTTAAGGTATAGCAGAACCTTATAGATCAGGGGTGCCCAAACTATGGCCCAGGGGCCAGATCCGGCCCCTGGGCCATAGTTTGGGCACCCTGGGTTAAGCAGAGAAAATGGCAGCCTGAGAATCTTTCTCATCGTGTTGCAAAACAGACTGCAAGGCGCATTTTACTTCTGCTTCCAGTGGGAGGAACCACGGGACCGGCCCACTGAACCACTTGACCAGCCCACTGCACCACGTGACCAGCCTGCAGCCCAAAAAGTTTGGGCATCCCTGTTATAGATTATCAAAGTTCATCTGGCAGGCCCTTGTATGGAAGGTAGGCCATTGTGACATACCTGAAGACCTGAGCTGTTGCATAGTCAAGTCTGACCCCCCTTCGCGACCCCATGGACCTGAGCTACAGCCCATTAAAATGTCTGCAACACACACAACCTGTTAGTGATGATGGGCATAAAGACTCCCTGTTGTTCCTCTCCCACCCACCCAATTGCTAGAAGGCAAGGCCCACCAGACTCTAAGCACATCCCTGACCAGCCCCAACACTGGCCCATCTACTAGCCCGAGGTGGCCTATGCAAAGCAGGCACATCTCCCAAAGGTCTTCTCCAGGAGATGGGATGAGCAACATGGCTAAGCAAGCCAAGTGGAAGGATGGGTCCTGGCCACTAATGCATGTATCAGCATGGCCAGCTTCCCCCACACAGTATCTGACAGGCCAAGCAATGCCGGTCAGAAGACTCTGGTGTCTCATCCTACAGCAAGGAGAGCATGTGCCTCTCCAGGCGCTGTTGGACTACCTCTGGCTCTGCTGGGCAGGAGCAATAGGACACATGGCTCAGATATACGTGTCCTGGAAGGCGGCCTGACGCACCACATTCAATCCTTTGGCAACTCCTGTTAAAGGGTTCCAGAGGGTACCGACGGGGAAGACATGGAGACAGTCAGCACCAGAATGGATGGACCATTGGCCCCGTCCTGGAGACCTGACTCATCTGTGTTTGGAGGAAGGAGGAAATCACACCCATTTCTAGGGCCTCGGACTAAACTTAGGGACAGCGTTTTCAGGCCAGCCATCTGCAGAAGAGCCCGAGAGTTGGCCAAGGGAGTGGCGGGCAGGGAGGGAATGACTCTCAACTCCCAACTATATTGAGAGTGACAGACAGCAGCTACTACCATCCCGGCCATCCCGGGTGCCTAAGATCTTTAAAGATCTTTATCAATGGATACAGGCAAGGCTCACCCTGGCTTCTCCTTCCCATGTTGATGTGGGCATGTTCCAGCACCATCAGCCAGATTCAGGACCCTAAGGGAGGAAGGGCTGGCTCGCCTGCTCACGCCTTCCACTTACCAGAATGTTCCATGGAGAGGCTGCTGTGCCGGCTGGGCGAATGGGTCATCCTCTCAGGCATGCCAGTGCCCGCCGCGCTGCCAACCGAGGAGAGGGTGCTGTCGGAACCCAGGGAGGTGTTGGACTGGGTCAGGGAGGACTTGCGCAGCTTGTTCCTGAAGAAGAAGCTGCTGCCCTTTGCCTTGCCCTTCTGGACCCCTAGATCCAAGCTGTCGTCGTCGTCATCAAGGGCCCCACTGCTGCTGGGCACGATGGCCGAGGAAGACTCCAGGTCGTACTTCTGCCTCCCCCTCACCTTGTCCTTCAGCTTCCTGAAGGGCGACCGGGGCTTGTCTTTGACGGAGAGGTCAAACATGCTGGCCGTCAGGCTGTGGCGGGTGAACTGGAGGCTCACTTTGATCTCTCCTCGGTCCTTCTCCTTCTTCCCAGGCTTAGACTGGAGCTTGTACCACCTGGAGGCCCCACCCGGAAAAGGGAAAAAGAGGGAGACAGAGAGACACCCCATTAACACCAGAGCAGAGCAGCCAAGACAGGTGAGAAAGGATCTGCTGCATCATGTTACCCAATGGCTGCTTGGTACATAGCCTTGCGTAGTACTGCGACTTGCTGCTATTATTGCATGGTTCTAATTGTTATCAGCCACGCTGAGGAAGGCAGGCAGAAAGGCAGTAGTACACTGGACAAAGTACATCCATCCGTCTGCTCTCTCTTTTGCTCTCTGCCTCTGCCAAGAAAGGTGGAAAGTGCTCGTTTTTAGACTCTAGCCCCCAGGATGGCCAGGCCATGATGAGTGGGGCAAGATGATGCCCTCATCCCAGCTCTGTCAGTAGCCAAGGAGCCTCCCAAAAACTGTCCAGGTGGAGGGACGGCATTAAAATAGGACGATTCTGGGAGGCTCCCAGGCTCCTTGCCCGCTCAACGTGCAGCAAAAAATGGAGCTGCCTTGGGATTTCTCCGGAGTTCTTCCAGATCATCAACTTTCTTTCACTTCTTGAGCTGCTTTAATGAGAGGAACTGCATTAAAATAGGACACGGGATGCAATAAAAGGCTGGCCGCCGCCGGTGAAGAGAGATCCTAGGATGAAAAAGCCGAAGTTCAAGAGAAGAAAGAAAGCTGATCTGAAAAGCACTTGGGAGAAATAAATCACATGGGGAAGATGGAATACATTGGCTTTTTACCTAACTTGAAGCAAACCCATCGGGGGGAAATTAATTTTTACTTAACTCGAAGCAAACCCATAGGAAATTGTGTTATATAAATTGGGGCCATTTATGGAAATTGGGACATGGTTTTAGTGTAAAAATAATTATGTAAGTCGAATTTTATGTAACTTGAGGCATATGTAAGTCGGGGTTTTGCTGTATTTCAAGCCTCAGAGACTGAATACCAAAAATAGGCCAACAAATATGCCAAAAAAAAAAATTTGACTCACAGATTTCCAATATTCAATTATTGATTCCAATCCCCACAAGAGGAGTGCAGTAACCGTGTGGGCCCATTGATGCAATTTCCCACACAAATAAAGTGATGCTCAAGGTGTGGCAACCTTCCTGTGGGCGTTATCTGGTGACGTTCTGGCCTTCTTCACATGCCCCAGGCTTGCCCTGCTCCAAAACCAGTGCCCCAGACCCGCTGGTCAAATGCCCACCCAGTACATTCATTCTCCAACATCCCAGTCGTTCCCTCTCAGGAAGGGGCCCAAACCTCCCCTGGCTGAAATTGCCTCCCCCCCCCCCCCCAACACAGGAAGGGCAGGCTGGGCTGGGCTGGCCTGGGAAGGGAAAGGAGGGGCTTCTGTTTGTATTTGGGGGTGCACATTCACACCCTGCTGAGTCCTAGGGTGCCAGGATACGGCCTGGGCTTGGCCTGCTGCTGCTGCTCTCAGTTAACACTGGGAGGTTTTCACAGGGTTTTGTTCCTTTTCCTATCCTCATGTTTTGTTTGCTAAGCCCTGCGGACGGACGCTAGACACTGGACGCCACCACCAGGAGCGAAGCCATGGCCGTAGCAATTATGCTGCCATACCACTCCACCACACTCCGTGCCCTCTCACAAGGGCAATTCACATTTTATGCGCTCATTCGGCCCACCTCAGAAGGCTGGAAGAGGCTGAATCCACCTGGAGCCCCAGATGAGGATGGAACCCATACAGTTCTGGCTGCAGGACAGCAGTTTCACCCCTGCGCCACCCCCTGGCTCTCAGCCACACCCCAATCCTCTCCTATGGTAAAGAGAAGGGGCCAGGCTTTGGAGCCAACTGTGGGGTCCAAGTGCACAGGGCACACTCCCCGAGGGCCCACCTTCTTCCCCACTTAAAAAAAGGTCGACTATGATGCCATGGGCCAACCTGGCTTTGAGCTCTCTTGGCTACTCCTGCTTGACCTGTCTGCCCAGAAAAGGTACCCACCTGCTTCAGTTGCTATGCAGCCTGATGACCAACACACCTACCTGGCAGATGCCAGGGTGCCTGGCAATGCAGGTGCCCCCTCCCACATGCTCCCCCACACCACACCACACCACACCCGGCCAGGACAAGGCTGTTAACAGACAGCTTTTGCCTTCCTCCTGTTTTTACCTCTCAAGAGAGCAAGCAGATTCCGTCCAGGGCAAACACTCTGGGCAGGGGGGTCCAACCCCCACCTCCACCCCCTCCACAAGGACCCAGAAAAGGTGAGTCACAGAGAAGAGCACCAACTACCACGTGCACACTCTGCAATAGGCATACACACACCCTTTGGCAACAACCCTCCCGTCCTCCCCCCACCCCCACCTCTCCATCTCTTCATGCATTGAAAAATTTGCCCTTCAAAGACCACAAACCATCCTCCTCCTTCTGAGCAAACCTGCTGTTTTCACATCATGTCCCTTCTTAATGACAGAGGATACCCAATGCCAAGAGCAAGCAACCAAGTCTCCAAGGGCACTGCAAATATTCCTGGTCCATCGGATGTGGGATCTGCGGCCAAACTCACTTTTAGGCTGGATGGGATCCCAGGCCTTTCCGTTGGAGACATCCCCCCACCCCACCCCACCCCACCCACCCCCAGCAATGAAGACACATGCTCTGGGGTGACCACAGAAGATGTCAGGTCCTTACTCACTGCTGCTACAATCTGGCTGTGGGGTGGGGGTTGCACAACTGAGGAGGGCTTGGACTCAAGCACAGCTGGACGTGACAAGATACAACAGAGGGCATTTTGCAAAGGAAGCCGAGGTGGTGAAGCAGCTTGAGGGCCACTTCGTGAGATCTTGGGGGAGCCAGGCATGGAGTCCTCACGCTTGGCTATAAAACACATCGGACCATCTTGGGCCAATGGCATTCTCTTAAAGAGTCAATGGAGGCTCTTCACAGGGGTATTTTAAGGAGGGAATGGGGGGCGGGTGGTGGTGGTGGAGGAGAGCCACGTATGCCACTTCAACCCTATTTAGGACAAGCAGAAATTTAACTAATAAACAGAAGCACTTGCACGTAAATTTGGATGGACAATGATTTGGGGAATGCCAAACGCTTGCTGGCTGAAGGCATCGTGTGCTCAGGGCTATCTACAAACAGATTATTTATTATTATTATTATTATTATTATTATTATTATTATTATTATTATTATTATTATTATTATTATTATTATTATTATTATTATTATTATTATTATTATTATTGATTTGATTTGATTTGATTTGTATGCCGCCCACTCAGCAATCGCCGACTCAGGGCGGCTCACAACATATCAAACAAAATAGAATCATAAAAACATACAAAAACTGTTATAAACATTTAAAACACTGTCAGGCGTTAAAAACATTAGGAAACCACCCAAATGTAAAAGAGAGCTAAGAAGGAGGAATCTGCTTATCTATACCAGTCGGCAGGCGTGGGCCGCCCTTCCACCTGCACCCCATACTTGGCCTGCCAGCCAGGTTTTGAGCTCTTTCCTGAAAGGCAGCAATTCCATCTGGAGCCGTAACTCTCTGGGCAGGAGGCTCCATTATAGGGCCGGAGAAGGCCCTCCTCCTTCTGGTGCTAGAGAGGCAAGACTCTCTACCAGATGGCACAATAAGAGAGCCCCTGCGGTCCACTCTGGTTGGACGGACAGACAGTCTTGGGGCGATGCGGTCTCTTAGGTATCCTGGCCCACTACCCAGATGCCCAAAACCTCAGAGCAAGGCACACCCTACGGAGCCCTCCTCCTCCTCCTCCTCCTCCTCCTGACTCCAGTTAGCTTTAGGGTTACCTATAAGGATCACAGAATGACAGAATCAAAGAGTTGGAAGGAGGTACATGAGGACATCAAATACAACCCCCTGCTCTAGGCAGGAACCCAAATCAAAGCAGATCTGACAGAGGGTTGTCAAAGCTTCTCTTGAATGCCTCTGGGGTAGGAGCGCTCAACCCTTCCCAAGGTCATGAGTTCCATTGTCGTACTGCTCCAACAGTTGAGACTCTCCCCACCACCACCCTTCCAGGTGATATTCAGCAGCCTACATCTGGTTTCCTGGAACTTCAGCCCATGATTACGTGTCCTACACTTTGGAATGATTGAGAACAGATCCGGCCCCTCCCTTTCATTATTATCTTCCAGGTACATTTGGAGAGTGCTATCTTACTACCATATCCCTTCTTACCTTCCTTTTCTCAATGCTAAGCACGCTCAGTTCTTTCAGTCTTTCCTCACAGGACAGGAAATTGGCTCCACCTTGCAAAAGGCCCAGATGAAAGGCATTTTCTAATGTGGAAAATCTGAAGCTAACAGAAACTTCCAGAGTGATTATCAAAACACAGACAAGAGTCTTCCGGCACCATCAAACACAACCAGTTTTACTCGACGCCATTCTTTGCTATGACCCGTAGCCCGATGAATGACAGACCATGGGCTGAAGCTTCTGGTCAACATCTGATGCGTGAGGTTGGGCTGCTTTTTCTCTTCCATGCATGCAGGCAAAGATGCAGGTCGCAAGAGCCACCATGGCTGGTCTCTAATAAGAAGTTGTGTTACAAGATCTTCTGGTACGTATTAAACTTTGCATGTCAGTTGGGTCTGGTGATGGAGAAGAAGACGAGCAACATCAGCCCCTTCCAGATCACCTGGACCCAGAGCATGGGGCAAGGGTGAGGTGGGGTGGGGGCTTTAAGGTTCCTCCAGGCTCAAAGCAGCGTCAAGCAATAGAGCCATCTCTACTTATTTTAGAGACAATACACCCAGCACCCACTTTCAATAGAACATTTAAAACAGGATCAGGCAGGCATCTAAGCAACCCATCAAATTACAACTAGACTACATTCCAAAATCACTAATCTGCACACTTTTTGACACACTCATATAGACCCCCCCCCCCAAGACAATCAAAGCTTAAACATCCACAGACCTAAATATCATGAGAACCTAAAAAGACCTCAAAGACAGCATCAAGCAAGCCACAGTGCAGAGGGAAGTCCACCACCAAGAAAGACAACACCTCCAACCCCACCGGGACCAGGAGAAGGCGCCCCAAGGCACACCTGTCCTGGCAACACAAGGCCCTCATTTTCTACATAAGGCATGAAGCCATCTTGTGAATGATATGGACATCCTGTTGTCAAGTCCCTAACTTGATTCCCCCACCCCACCCCTGCTGACCCTCTTGAAAGAGGAGAAGGAAAAAGAAGGGGGAGAGAAGAAACAGACTAAAAATGGGGGAAACCAACAGACCTGATGGATTCGCTGCAGGACAATGTGAGGCTGAAACAACAAACTATAATTAACACACGCTGCGTGTTAGCCTGACGTGCAAATGTGGCCTTTGGGCTGGTGTTTTACCAGACTATTCACAACTGCTGGCCTCCTCATCCTGACCAGTTCTTGCCAGCTGCAATCGCACAACTGCATACATGGGAGTGAGGTTTTTCTACCCCAATACGGATGATTTTACCCTGGCTTACCTCAAACCACACCAGACCAGCATTTAATGCCTTCCTCCCACATTCAAGAAGACCCTCTTTGTGTTCTATTAACCCCAAACACAGTCCAGTGTTATGGGACTCTCACTGCTGATCCCAAACAGGTAGAAACAAATGATGAAAGGGCATCTGACCTATTCTTGAGAGGAGCCAGTCTGCATCATGGCTCCCTTCTGAGCTGCTGCTCTTCACTTCCACGGCTCTCTAGCCTTGAACCAGCTGCTGTTCCTTGAGAAGTCATCGCCTCCCATCTGGCAGATGTGTGCTTAAGAGCCCTGGCAGCGGTGAAACTGCTATACTGCACCCAGAAGGTTGGGGGTTCGGTCCTGACCAGGGCTCAAGGTTGACTCAGCCTTCCATGGTTAACAAGCTCTCTCCAAATCTCTTTAAAACCGTTTTTTAAAACAATCCCTTTTTCAAATTTTAACTCGCAAGTCAACATTTAACATTTATTCCTAGATTCCCTAGTTCTTTGTACCAGCTCTCCAAGGCAAAATCAGTACATATGTTTTCCAATTAGCTGACCTCCCCCTTCAAGAGGATAAAAAAGCAGACTGGCAAAGGAACTGAGGCTTCTTTCCAATCCCCGCCTAGCACCACCTTCATCCCAGGGCTCACAAGCACCAAGCACCAAGCACCAAGCACAAGCACAAGCACAAGCAGAAGCAGAAGCAGAAGCAGAAGCAGAAGAGAAGAGAAGAGAAGAGAAGAGGAGCAGATCCTGCCCATGGGGGGGGGGGGGGGGCTCATCTATCCTGCTGCTGTTGCAGGCGGGACTGACCCTCTGCAGACCCTCTGATGCCAGGGACTGGCCGACCGGCGAACCAGGGAGGGAGGGAGAGGCCAGACAGCCCCGGCTGCCCACAAGTCAAGCCCCTCTGGGCAGAAAGGCTGTAAGCACCCCCAGCTGCCAGGAGAAGGGCAGCAGGGCAAGGGAGTCAGCCAGAGCCAGTCCTCCCCGCAGGCAGGCAGGCAGGCAGGCAGGAGGGAGAAGCAGCTGCCAAAGCAAACAGGCCGGACTCACATGTTGTCCGGTGGAGGGCCGGATCCCTTCGGCACGCCAAGGGAAAGCAAAGAGGCTCACAGTCCGCGGGGGTGGAGAGGGTGGGAAAGGAATTGGCCAGCTGCTAGGAGGGAGCCTAAGCAAGGAGGTTCATCTTCCCTGCTCCTCCCCCACCCACCCACCCACCCTCAAGGGGGGGGGGGCTCGTTCATGCCTTGTGCTATTCCAAACCGCCACACACACACACACACACACACACACACACACACACACACACACACACACACACACACACACACAAGGTGCAGCCAAACTCTGTCCCAGGGGTCCATCTCTCTCTCTCTCACTCACTCACGCCTACCCACATCCATGCCACCATCCACCAAACGTGACCTTAAAAGAGAACAGAGTCTTCCCCGTTGCTTTCCACACATGCAACTTCTGTTGTGCTTCCTGCGGAGTCACACTGCTTGACAAGGTTTCAGTGGCCATGAGGTAGGGGGTCCCACCCATGAGCCCCTCTCCTGCCTCCTGACCTGCCCCACCACCACCACCCCGCCATGCTCCCTGGCCCCCTGCTTGCTTGGCTTCTGGAGTGGAAGCACTAAGCACAGCCACTCACCACCACATGGCTACTGGTGGACAAAAGAGACAACACGCCCTCCCCTCGATGCTTCTTCCCCAGTTGCCATGCTCCCTCCCCTCTGCCCATGCTCAGAGTGAGTGAAGGCACTCCTTACAGAAGTACTGTATTGTACAAGAGACGAGTCCAGCCGGCCGCAGCTCACAGCATCCCTTTTACTTTACAACACAACATGGCAAAGCAGACTGAGTGTGGGGAAAAGAAGCCACAGCCCTGACAAGCCACACTGGTCATCCTAGGTCTCAAAAAGGGTCTAAAAATCTTTATTAATACCGTCCAAAACCAGCAGAGCACAGCAAGAGAACAACAGAAGTTCAAATATAGATTTAAATACAAATTAAAAGGAGTGTGACAAGCAAAGTCTGAAAGCACAGCAGCCCCCCCCCCCCAGGCTGCCCAGAAAACGGGGGAAGGGGGCCTGGAGCAATGGGGGCCACTGGGGAGTGGGGCTCTCTGTGACACCCACACCCACACCCCAGTCTCCTTTTCCAATTTCAGCAAAAAAAAAAGGCCAAGACTGTTTTGAGAACAAAGAGCAGGTGTTTCTGCCAATCAGCACATTTTATTCCATGGAAAAGGGGGGGGGGGGGCAAGTCCACACCCAAACCTCAGTCTAGCAGCAGCAGCAGCTCCTCTTTGCCTGGAGCGCTGCTGCAAGAAGGCTGCGGATCTTGACCCTCCCCCAGGCGTTCCAACCTGCAGCGCAAGCATGCTTTCTGCAGACTCAGCTGGCTGACTAGCAGAAAGACATTCCTGGGGGGGGGGGGGGGGGTTTAAGAGAACGGACTGGGAGTGGTTCCTGTCTGCCGGAGAGCTGAGGAGCCTCATCCGGACCTCTTATCCAGCACCAGCACAGAGGGAGGGAGGGAGCCTGTCCCCCCCCGCCCCGGGCGTTTCTGCACCGGCCAGATGCCAAGGCAAGGCCAGATGCCCACCTCTGCCAGGGCAGCCTTCCTGTATTCTGCAGAGGGGAGGTGCCCAATCAGTCTCCTCTGGACAGCCAAGGTCATGGCAGACCGGGCAGAAGAAGAGCCCTTTGGACCATCAGCATCTCAGTCATGCATGGACCATAAGATGCCAGTGAGATGAGCCATGGGCGGGGGAAAACCCAGGCAGGCAGATGAGGGGCTCTCCCTCCCCTTTCCCAGCAGCCCATACTTGGTCTGACCTTCCAGGACAAAGTCCTTCAGTGGTGGGGCTTCTTGCCCTTTGGCCCCTGCAGCTCCCTCCCTCTTCGCCATCTGTACTGAGAGGGTCAGCCTGTGTCCCCATTCCCAGCCAAAGGGCTCAGAGAATCCACACCACCTGCTCTCCCCCTGCCAGGCAGCCCAGCCGTCCACTCGCGAAAGCCACAGGAGCCACCGGATTCAAGCTTAGCCCCTTCAAGGTCCCATCTCTTAAAGTCCCAGCACAGCGAGCACCTGTTTGCCCACGTGAACATGTTCTCCAGGACCCTTTCCAAATCGAAGATCAAGGCTGGCCCAACCCCAGGGTGGGCCACCCCGTCCCACCCACCACCCACACGTATTCCAGAGCAAATCATTCCATCCCAGGGAAGGGCATATCCCTTTCCAAGGTTTCCGCCACGGGGGTCCCCACCTCCTCCTCTCCCCCACTACACCTCCAAGCCATCTCTTTCCGGCAGTTTCCGTTTCACTGAAGCTGGCACAAGGTCCCTTCCTCGGGGCTTAAGTCTTAAACAGCTGCCCCATTGTCTGTCTGTCTGTCTGCTGAAAAAGTTCACATGCCACAGCTTTGCCACTTAAGATCAAATATTATGAGGGGAGGCGTGAGAACGTGGGCTTTGCATAAACACCACAGAGGAGGAGGAGGAGGAGGCTAACCCTGGGAAGACTGAGCCCCCTGTGCAGATAAGCCACCAACTCCCCTCAACCTGTTGTCTCCCCAAGGGACATTGTCAAAAAACCTGCCATAAAAGGCCTTAAGCAGCCTGGGAAATGCCAGGGAAAGGGGTGAAGAACAGATGCCCCTGAGATGCCCTGCAGAACATCTGGGCATTACGGAGAAGGCAGCCCTTGCTAACAGCAGCTGTACCACCTTCAAATGCTCTCTTCCAAAAGGTCAGGGCTATCCAGAGCGACTAAACCCGTGACTATGTGCACAGGAGACCTTTCGCAAAGGGAACCCTCATGAAGTGAGCCTACTCAAGCCTCGTAAGTTCCCACATCACCTCCAAAACTCAGGTCTTTTCCCTCACCAGACCATCCACCTGTGTTCCCCTCCAAAGGAAGCCTCTGCCAACTCAGACGTTGAGTCTTTTAGGTCCCCCTTCAAGAGATGGCCAGGCAACTAAGCCCCGTAGTTCTTTTTTCTGAAAGGAGACCCACCCCAGGGCCAAAATGGAGTCAAACACACACAACACCACTGCATCCTGGCCTCAGCTTGCACAGCGCTGCCAACCAGTATGCACCAATCAAATGTTTACTGTGACTTTTTTCCCTACTGCATTTTCTGAAATGTTGCTGCAATACTGTTTTTGCAAAATGCATGTACCATATATACTCGAGTATAAGCCCACCCAAATATAAACTGAGGTACCTAATTTTGACCTGAAAACCCAGGAAAATAGATTGACCCGAGTACAAGCGGAGGGTGGGAAATGCAGCAGCTGCTAGTGAGTTTCAATAATCAAAATACATGTAACTTCGGTAAAATTAATTAAATTGTTGGCACATCTCCTCCTCCTCAGGTTGCCAAACTGTGAGCCTAACGGAAAAAACAGGGAAGCTGATGAAATTCATCTGACCACAGGTCACACAGAAGCCAGCGATGCTGTTGTTCTGTGCCATCAAGTCACTTCCAACTCCAGTGACCTGAGGAGATTTTCAATCCATGTGAGATAAATAACTCAAGGTGTGGTTTGACCGGGGCCACCCCTTCCCCAGAGAGTCTCCATGGCCAAACAGGGATTTGAACCCAGCTCTCCTGAGCCCTAGTCCCACTACACCAGACGCTTTGAAGCCAGCAACCATCCACAGAAACAAAACAAAAAAAACCAAGTGCTGTGGTTCTTTTGCTCATATCAGAGCACAGCACAACTGAAAACTACGAATGTATACAAAATATAAGTATAAGGTCAGCAGTTTGATTCCTGAGTACTGCAGGACGGAATGAGCTCCCATCTTTGTCCCAGCTCCTGCCAACCTAGCAGTTCGAAAGCAAGAAATTGCAAGTAGATAAATAGGGACCACTTCGGTGTGAAGGTAACAGCATTCAGTGCGCTCCGGTGTCTATAGTCATGCCTGCCACATGAACACAGAAACGACTGTAGAAGCAGACAGCGGCAGCTCTTCGGCTTTGAAACAGAGATGAGCACTGCACCCTAGAGTCGGATACGACTGGCTTTCGAGCAAGGGGAACCATTACAATTCAAAACAATAAAAATGTTAAAATTAGACTGCTTTTGACCAGAAAACGAGCTTCTTCAATGGTGTAATCTTGGCCATTTACTAAATCCTCTTTTCATCTTCTAAGGTAGGGCGTATTTTGCACGAACATCAATGCTGCATTGACTGAATTCCTCCATAGTCCCAGAAGAAATCTGTTCTGTATCCAAGCAGACCCATTTCCCTTGATCATTCTTTGGCCATTTCACTTCGGAGTCTATCTATTAAATGGCTTGCTGGTGGTGCAGCCATTTGCACCTACACCCAACCAAGAGTAGCCCTTTCTTTCCATGCCAGCCGGAAGACCCTACTCTCTCTCTCGCCTGGCTTCAGAGAACGCAGGGTCTCAAGCCTGCACAGGACTCGGTTCCAGGGATCTCCAGGCCTGGCCAGGAAGCAACCTCACCTTGGAGAGCCACTGCTGCTGCCTGCCCGAGCTGGCACCCATAGGCTGGGTGGGCCCCAGAGGTCTAATTCAGTCCTGCGGGGAGGCAGTTTCTTAACGTTCCTCAGCAAATGGCACACTGGCTGGACCTTTCAAGCCTTATTACCTTCTTAAGCACTGCCTTCACAGCAATAAGAGCTTTTGGGAAAGGCGGCTTAACATGGGATCTGAACATGTTTGTTAAAAGTCCCACACCAAATTTCTTTAAAATAAACAATGAGGACCATTTTGAATGACACGCTTTTTCTAAATGGGCTTTTTTTATTTTTAGGAACGACGCGGAGAGAGAAATGCATGATTTTGCAAACGCTCTTTTCACAGGTCTTGACTTACACTTTGTGGGTGTGAGGTGAGGGCACAGCCCTCTTTTTAGCCGATACTACGAACACATATGCTTTGGCATAGTGCCTGGTGCCCTTTCATACTCACACATATGCACACTCACTGTACACAAGCCCCAACATCTGCACATGTGCTTTGGCATAGTGCCTGGTGCCCTTTCACACTCACACATATGCACACTCACTGTACACAAGCCCTAACATCTGCAAAAGCCAAGGACCTCATGCAGTTACACTAATGACGGTTAGGGGTTTTTTTTAGTGGGAGACTGAAGATAGAGCCCACCAGGTTGTCACTAGGGTTGAACATTTTGAATATCTTCCGACTACAAATCCCATAATCCTCTTTTGCAGGGAAAACTCACCTGCAGGACCTTAAAGACACCTGGCTTGAGCCTGCCTGCCAGCCACCCCCAGTGACCCTCCTGAGAAGGCCTAACTTCATTTCTGAAAAGGAAGCGACTCTGGCAGTTGCTAGGATACCTCCCTTTGGGCCTACCCAGGGCAGAAAGCCTGCTGGATGGGCCTACAAGTCCGGGGGTGGGGGGGTGTCATCATGGGGGAGGCACAATTCAAGTGTCTGCTAGGCCCACACAGTCCCACACAGCCCTTTGTGCAGACTGAACAGTGTGGGGTAAATGACAGGAAAGATGCTATGGGGCACAGTGGGGACAGACCCATAACCAGGTCCAGCTCCCAAGCAGCTTAGGTACAAAGGCAACAGCATCATACCACCTGGAAAGCCATCTACACATGGTCAGAGGCATTTATTCATTCGTTCGTTCGTTCATTCCTTCATTCACTCACATCTATATCACGCCCTTTGCATGCTAGCACCATTCAGACCGCTTACTATATATATAGTATATATATATACTGCTAAAGGAGAGCCAACATGGCTTTTGCAAGGGCAAATCATGCCTCACTAATCTGTTGGAATTTTTTGAGAGTGTCAACAAGCATGTGGATAAGGGGGATCCAGTTGACATTGTTTATCTGGACTTTCAGAAGGCTTTTGACAAGGTCCCACACCAAAGGCTCTTGAATAAACTTAGCAGTCATGGAATAAAGGGACAGGTCTTGGGACCTGGCTAAGGGACAGGAAACAGAGGGTAGCACTAAATGGACACTTCTCCAAGTGGAGGGAAGTAAAGAGTGGGGTCCCCCAAGGTTCAGTACTGGGACCCCTGCTTTTCAACCTCTTCATAAATGATCTAGAGGTAGGAGTAAAAAGCAAGGTAGCCAAATTTGCTGACGACACTAAATTATACAGGGTAGTGAAAACTGTGAGACATTGTGAGGAGCTCCAGAGGGATCTCTCGACACTGGGGGAGTGGGCAAAACAGTGGCAAATGAGTTTCAACATTAGTAAGTGCAGAGTGATGCATGTTGGGGCAAAGAACCCCAATTACATTTATAAACTGATGGGGTCTGAACTCTCTGCGACAAACCAGGAAAGGGACCTTGGTGTCCTGGTGGACAACTCAATGAAGGGGCCAACCCAGTGTGCCTCAGCAGTGAAAAAAGCAAACTCAATGCTAGGGATCATTAGGAAGGGTATAGAAAATAAGTCAGCAAGTGTCATTTTGCCTCTTTATAAATCTATGGTGAGGCCCCACCTGGAATACTGTGTACAGTTCTGGTCGCCATACCTCCAGAAGGATATTATGGAGCTGGAAAAAGTGCAGAGGAGGGCAACCAGAATGATTAGGGGACTGGAACACCTTCCTTACCATCTGAGGCTGCAACGGTTGGGCCTCTTCACTCTTGAACGACGGCGTCTAAGAGGTGACCTGATTGAAGTTTATAAAATCATGCACGGTGTGGACAAAGTAGAGAAGGAAAAACTGTTTTCCCTATCGCACAACACTAGAACTAGGGGACACTCCATGAAACTTTTGGGTACTAGTTCTCAAACAAATAAGAGAAAGTACTTTTTCACCCAGAGGATTACTGGTCTATGGAACTCCCTGCCAGAAGAAGTGGTGACAGCTGTCAGTCTTGACAGCTTTAAGAAAGGATTAGACAAGTTCATGGAGGACAAGAGTATCAATGGCTATAATTATGGATACTTAAGGACAACCTCCGGGTTGGAGAGATAGGCAGGATATCTCTCAATGCCATTTGCAGGGAATCCTAAGCAGGTGAAGTTATCTCCTTGGGAATAATACCCTGAAGGAAATGGTGAGCCGCCGTGTGAGACAGAATGCTGGACTGGATGGGCTGTGGCCTGTTCCAGCAAGGCTGTTCTTATGTTCTTATGTTCTTATATATATACTGTATACACATATACACACACACACACACACACACACACACACACACACACACACACAAAACCCTGCATTTGAACAGGTGGGACTAGTACAGCGCCTAAGCGTTCTGTGAGACCCCTAACACCAGCAAAGTGATTCAGGCCAACAGAGAAAAACAAAAGCCTTCTGCTTTCTTGTCCCACTTCAGGGCCCACAGAGACTTCTAAGGGACGAGACTTGATTAGCACCTCTTCATAGCCTCAGAGACTGACTGCCAATTGCCAAGGGTCGCTTCCCCCATTCAAAAGCGCTGTGTTCCCATTGCTTACAGGGCACACAGGTACTGGAAGCTGGGACATTGAGCTCCCCAAAGGTGAAGGAGCAGGCTGTAATCTACAGGAGATGGCATCAAAATTATGGTAATAGTCTTAAAGATGCCACAAGTCTCTTTGCTATCCCCCCCTTTTTTTTGGGGGGGGGGTTGAAGACACTTTATCAGGTATACTCCTGAAGCCTGGTACGAAAAGGGTCCCCACTTGGGAGTTTGCAAAGACTTTCCCACTAGCCACACCTGGGGAGAGCCCCCAATGATCCGACAGCCAGGCAGATGTCTGACGCAGCCAGGCAACAACACAATACTTTGGGCACAGTGCAAAGAGTAGTGTTGACCTTCTCTTGCTCTGATGCCAGCTCTGGGCTCCCCCAAGATATCAGACTACTAATTGTGGGCTTCAAGGCAGCCAAGATTGTCCTTCCTCTGCAAAAGTAGGGCCTCAAACACCCCCCCCCCCCCCGCCCCAACTCCACCATCTGCAAAAACAAAGATTACATCACAGCATGCTGCTCAAGCGGGCAAGAAGGGGGGAGGTTGCAACACACACACACACACCTTGCCCCTTCACTCTACAAGGAGGCTATTTTTTGGTGTGGGGGGAATGAGAGGAAGAAGGAACTGTGTGGGCTGTGAGTGAGTCAGAGGCTTCCTCCGAACCTAGAAAAGGAGAACTTCCCCAGCCCAGCCCAGCCCAGCCTCTGCCCAAGTCAGCAGCAAAGCATCCTCCACTCTGGGCAAAGAAAACAACGTCCTGGCACTGGGCCACCCCAGGATCCCAAACCTTGGAAGCTTAGCTTGGTGTTTCAGTCCAGAGACCTAGCCAGGAACACGTCCTCCGAAGGCCCAACTATGTTTAAATAAAAACACTGGGAAGGTGCACACAGTCCGCTAGAGCAGTGAGTCAGGTTTGTTCACTGGATGACACCGGAGGAAGAGGAGGAGGAGGTCCCAAACCTTCTCAAGGATTTTAGGGTGGAAGACTAGACTTCAGTTTGGGAGACGGACCCCAAAGGCACCTTCCTCAGTTCATCCATCACCAGGAATGAGCAAGACATACAGGTTGCAATCCATGCCTCGTCCCTCCCTGGAATGGCCTCCATCCACGGCAGAGAGCTCTGAGGTTCCCACGGAAGAACATGTACATGGCCTCCTCCCTGGCAACCTCACAGCTCTCCGCTGTGGATGGAGGTCATTCCAGGGAGGGGTAAAGAATTGTCCTTCCTAGGAAGAGGCTGCAATTCCAGCAACCCCATTGGGACTCTGACTCTGGGCCAGAGATTGTGTAGACAACTTTTATTACACACCTAATAACTCCATGCACAAAGGGATTCCCACCCACCCCCAGAACAGGCTGAATAATTCACACTGCTTGACTCAATCGCTCAAGTCACCAGAGTGCTCAATAGGTACCCTCATATGGATCAGAATTGTGCCAACATGCAACCAAGCCAATGATGTATGGGATGGGGGAAACAACCTTGGGGCAGGTGGTGATGACACTAGGCTAGGCAATATCAACTGTTGTCCTCAATGCACCACAGTAGCCACACCAGGGACAAGAGCTGTCATGGCCATGAAACTTACTGAGTGAGAGTGAGTCCCAGGAACCAGCCAGTTCTTCCTAACATAAAGCTAAGCTCCCCTTTGCTGAATGAGATTTGAACACTCCGGTTCAAATGCTACCCTCCAGGAAAAGAAAACCAGTTTGTTCCATCATCTGAGACAGTCCTGCAGAGATCTGAAGGCAATCATTACACCAGACCCAACAATGCCTTCAGCCTGTCCTCCTTAGGATGCTATTCTGAAGACAATCACCATCTGTGCTATTCTCCTCTCTACGGGTCCCAGTTGGTTAGTATCCTGCAACACCATTAGGAAAGCTGAATGCAGAAGAATAGACGCCTTTGAAATGTGGTGTTGGAGGAGAATTTTGAGAGTCCCATGGACAGCGAGGAGAACAAATAGGTCAGTCTTAGAAGAAATCAACTCTGACTGCTCCTTAGAAGGTCAAATAGTAAAGATGAAGATGAAGTACTTTGGACATCAAATGAGAAGAGAGGATTCGCTTGAGAAAGCCTTGATGCTGGGAAAGGTGGAGGGCAAAAGAAGAAGGGGGTGGCAGAGGATGAGATGGCTAGATGTTGTTGTAGACACAATTGGCACAGACCTGGGTGGGTTGAGGAGGATGGCGGAGGACAGGGGTGTCTGGTTGCAAAGGGTCGGAATCAACTGAGCGACTGAACAGCTGCACCCATAAGTGGACACTTTATTCCAAGCAGAATGCGACCATAACAGAAGAGAGAGGGATCCTTTCCCTTACCAGGGCCGTAGCCAGGATTCCAGATGTGGGCGGGCGAATATTTTTTCAGGGTGGGCAACAAAGCCTCTTTTCAATGTATTCCTATGGGAAACCACGCCTTGCCAGGGGGGGCAAACACCTAACTCAGGGTGGGCCAATCCCACCCAGGGGAGCCCTCTGGCTATGGCCCTGTCCCTTACTCCTTCCATCCCACCCTTCATGGCCAACTGGTCTGGAAGCCTCCAAAGGAGGGTGCAAAGCCAGTTTGCTCCATCTCTGAACTGCAGCGGGGGGGGGGGGGGGGGGAGAAAAACATTTGCAGGATCGGCATTTGAAAGAACTTCTTTCGCTGCTCAGGAGAACAACTAACTCCCTCCCCAATTCTGCCAGAATTTTTGCTTCTTCCCAGAACCCCGCATGCAGGCAGAACCCTTTTGCACAACAGGAAGCAGAGATGCTCCAGGGCACACCTTGGTCAGTCCAGGGGCTGCAGGGCTAGAGGCCAGGCAGGAAGAAATGCAGGAAGCCTGCCAAACGTACATTATCCAGCCGCCTGCCATTAGAAGAAGAAGAAGAAGAAGAAGAAGAAGAAGAAGAAGAAGAAGAAGAAGAAGAAGGGCTGATTCATACTGCACACGGTACATGGTGGACCAGACCAGAGGCAGCCAAGCCAGGAACAGGCAGCCACTTTATCTCCAGCTAACAGCAGAGGGTTCAGACAAATAAATGCATGGCATTTAGAACAATCCCTTTGGGTGACTGCAGAGGCAAACGCCTACGACAACAGAATCAAAGGGAATGAGAGAGAGATTATTTTTATCTTATTTTTTGCAAAATGATCTTCTCCTTCATATTTTTTTAGCCTTTCCGCTTAACTGGCAACAAACAACCCAATTAAACTGTTTAAAAACAGAGAGCTTTCCCAACCCAAACTTGCAATCCAAAGGCAGCAAAGATTGAAACTGTGGCCACCTGGCCAAGGTAAACACACCATCCAGGTCAAATGTAATTGGCTGATTAAGCTATAATAATTGTAGTGCTGTATTGGGTAAAGCAGGATGATGTGTGGAAGAAATACAGATGTTCCATGTCACAAGAGGCATCCCAAGCTGAAGCAACGTCTCTCGCTGTCCTTTGGGTTGGATCCTACAACCTGGATTCCCACAAACAGTACAGTAATCTGAAGTGGAGGGATGCCGGGGGCAGGCAGGCTTTTCCAACAGAGGTACTGAATTTAAGGCATGCCTTCCTAAGAAAGACCCTTTTTTTTTTTTTGCTCATTCTACTACTGCCATTTCAAAGAGACAGCTAAATCCTGGCACTTGAGAGCAGGGGTGCCCAAGCTACAGCCTGGTACACAGAAGTGGCCAAATGGAGTGGCAATGTTCAAAGATAGGAAATCCATTTGAGGCTTGAATATGTAGTAATATAATATAATGTTTTATTCTGGTAGTTGATATATTCAGAATCTTCCAGTAGAGCAATACAACAAGTCCAATACATTGTGAAAGTCAACCGGTATGCAGACTCTTTCAGGAGAATTTCCCTTCATCAGACAACTTGACTTGCTAACTTTCCAATATCTGAAAATATATACAATATATATATATAGAAATTAATTCTGAACTGGAATATTGCTACTGAGCTAAGTATAAAAGAGAAACCCACCTGGATATATAACATTTAGTTTTCAAAGGGTATCTTGTTTTCATGTTGCATCCTAACCTCTTTTCGTTTATTCATTTTGGGCTGTGGATGTTACTAACTGAAAATATTACTCCCCTTATAAATCCTGCTGATAGGAAACCAGGTGTGCATAATCTAGCATTCCCCTCCCATGCCTCCTAATTGACTAAATATATTTATACATTTTTATATTTTTATACATTTTATATTCCAGGGCTACAAATTGACATAATTGTGTAAAGGGGGACAAAAATATATATCTACAGAAGTACATTACACCACAATGCTTGAACTCTTAACAATCTCAAAGTTGTATTAGCCAGGATAACGCTGGCCATGTAAGTAATTAGTAACAGCTGTGGGAAGAGGTCTCATGCTTGTGGAATCCCCACTGTTTTATAGTCTTTGTAAAAGCCCTGAGTAAACAGTTTGAAGCATCAAAATAGAGGTGCCATAGGAGGATCTGAGATTGTTAAGAGTTCAAGCATTGTGGTGTAATGTACTTCTGTAGATATATATTTTTGTCCCCCTTTACACAATTATGTCAATTTGTAGCCCTGGAATATAAAATGTATAAAAATATAAAAATGTATAAATATATTTAGTCAATTAGGAGGCATGGGAGGGGAATGCTAGATTATGCACACCTGGTTTCCTATCAGCAGGATTTATAAGGGGAGTAATATTTTCAGTTAGTAACATCCACAGCCCAAAATGAATAAACGAAAAGAGGTTAGGATGCAACATGAAAACAAGATACCCTTTGAAAACTAAATGTTATATATCCAGGTGGGTTTCTCTTTTATACTTAGCTCAGTAGCAATATTCCAGTTCAGAATTAATTTCTATATATATATATTGTATATATTTTCAGATATTGGAAAGTTAGCAAGTCAAGTTGTCTGATGAAGGGAAATTCTCCTGAAAGAGTCTGCATACCGGTTGACTTTCACAATGTATTGGACTTGTTGTATTGCTCTACTGGAAGATTCTGAATATATCAACTACCAGAATAAAACATTATATTATATTACTACATATTCAAGCCTCAAATGGATTTACAAGCTACAGCCTGGCCTGCATGCCAGATCCAAACCCCAACGCTAATTCAACCGGCCCTTGCCGCTCCTGGAAGCAGAAGTAAAATGTGCCCATATGGGCGAGTTTTACTTCCACTTCCAGGAGCGGCAAGGGCCGGATGAAATGGTGTTGGGGGCTGGATCTGGCCCACAGGCCATAGTTTAGGCACCCCTGCTTTAGAGAGATGCTGGTAATGTGCAACTATTTTCTCATCTTTAACCCACCTGACAAGTACTTAGGGTTTCCTCCAACATTAGCTGTGTATTACTATTGTTTAAATCTATTGACTACAATTGTTGTATCCATTGTTGGCTGCCTTAAGAAAGAGCTAAGAGAAAACCAACATGGAGATATTTTCACAAAATTAGTATAAAGAACAGGACTCACCCATAACCAAGTCAAGAATAAACACCCTGCCTGCCTGCCTGCCTCCCCGCTGGCCAGCAGCAGCAGCTCTCCAAAGCAATCGGACAAGAAACATTACCTAGAAACCGATTCTTTCACCCACAAACATCTAGGTGGAGAACTAGAAACTTACAAGGCTGCTCCTTCGCCCAGATCCTGGGGCATGCGCAGCACCCATGGGAGAACCTGCCAGGATCACATCCAAGGTATGCCTCTCCCCTCCCCATCTCTAAAGCCTCACAGCCCACTCAGGCCTGGCCTCCCTGGGGGAAAGTTCCTGGCCTGTGTCGCACCCTCTGGAATGAAGGGTTCACACATGCATTATTAGGGGATAAGCAGCCCCTGACCTCACTGCCTCCAAGGCCTGATGTGGCAAGCCTGTGGAAAGCGCAATATAGCAATGAGACTTATAGTGCTCTTAGTGCACTCTCTGAGCAGTTCGCAAGGGAATCAGCATTTTGCCCCCAACATGCTGGGTCTGACCTCGGAATGCCACAGATGGAAGAGGCTGAGCCAACCTGGATCCTGTTGGAATCGAACTCAGATTGTGAGCAGAGTTTTGGCTGCAGTATGGGAGTTTACCCAGTGTGCCATGAGGCCAGGATAGACGCAAGGCATGCAGTGCTTTCCAGCACATCTCCCTGGTCTCTGCCCAGCCTGGCTGACCCAGATCCCAGCGGTCAGGAGCACAGAGGCAGAACTGAGGGAAGGCTCCCAGTGAGGGGCCAGCCAGAGGGGAGGGAGAGTGGGGAAGGGGCCACCAACACTGGCAGCCAGCAGCCCAGATGGAAACAAGTAAAGGTTAGAAAAGCCAGGGCCAGGCAGCTCCGACACGACAACCCACCCATCGACCCTGCAAGCCTTCCTGTTGCCCAGGAAGCCAGCTGTTCACGAGGGGTTGCAACCCAAAGGAACTCCAGGTTCCTCAACGGAAGGGGAGGGAAAGGAAAGGGAGGAAGGTCTCGACTGATCTCTGCACAAACAGCAGGAGTGGGCCTGGATGGGGTGTGTGCATGGACACACCCGTCCATCCGGAAGAGGAAGAGAGCATCTTCCAAGAGGACAACTTCCCAGGGGAGCGAGCTGTGGGCCAACCCATCTGGAGGACAGCCGGCTCTGGAGAGCTGAAAGACAAGAGAGTGCGGTGGCTGGAGGGAGTAAGGCACTAAATGTTGCAAAGGGAAGCAGAAAATCCAACCGGATCAGTTCTCTTGCTGAAAACACAGGGATGCCACATGCCAGAAGGTGGATGCGGCTTCCCAAAAATAGAAAAGCCTTCTCCCTGAAATGTGCAGCTGTAATGTAAACAGCCCTTCTTCCCTGGAGTGACCCAGGGGGGCCCTGGAAAAGCTCCGTCAGGAGTCAAGAGAGAACGCAGCTTTCCAGAAGCCATCACACACACACACACCCTTAGGATGCCAAGGCCAACCTCTGCATGGGTTGGTAAGGCTGGCAAGAACTCCCTGGCAGGGTGGCTGGAGTGGTGGGTACATCCAGCCTTTCCAAGCCACTCCCTTGGCCCTGCAAAATACTGGCACCCACCTCCAGGCTCTGCACCAAAACAAGCCCCCCACCCCAAGGGCCCAGATTTCAGATTGGGGGTGGGAGATTTCTCAGGCCTTCTTCCTGAGGGAAATGGTCCTGCTGCACATGATGAAGCATGATGGAAAGCTCATCCCACAAAAGCTAGGGGTGTCAACCCACGCCCAGGATCCCTTGGGATGCCTTCCAGAGCTGAATCCTGCCTTCCCGGTTCCATTCTGGCTATAGCCACCACTCTTGAGGGGTGGGTGCAGGGGGGGGGGGGGCAGAGGAGCTGGCTGGGAAGGAAGGAAGAAGGGGCAGCCATGATGAGCCCTGCCTCCCGCACCACCCCCTGCCTCAAAGAGAAAGCCAGGAGGACACAGGAAAGGGAAGGGCCCCCCATTCTTCCACTAAAGGGGCTCTGCCCTCTTAGGACCACCCACCACCTACCACCTACCACTGGGAATTGGCTGGAGGGTAGCAGGGTGGTGGTGGTTCTGCATCCCAGCCCAAGCCTCCAGCCAGTGGTGGGCTTCAAAACAGTGGCCTGGTCCGGCCCGGGTGGTGCAGGGGTTAAACTGCTGTACTGCAGCCAGAACGTTGCGAGTTCGATCCTGACCCGAGTTGGGTCTGCTTCCATCCTTCCGAGTTGGGTGGGTCAAATGAGGATGTTGTTATGGGCAAAATGCTTTAATTACTTTGTGAGCCGCCCAGAGAGTGCACTTTTAATAAGCGCCCTATGAAATACAGCATAGAAGGATAGACAGACGTGTGTCCTTGCTCTTGCTCGGATGACCGGCGGGGCGGGGGGGGGGGGGCGGGGGACTGCTGCTGCTGCTGCTGCTGCTGCTGCGGGCCCTACCACTGTACTTCCCTCTCCTTCTGCACATGCTCAGGGGAGCTCTTGTGCGCCGCCCGCCCGCCCCGCCCGCCAGTCCCACCAGCCACTACTACTCACCGCTCTGGGTGGTGGTGGGGGTGGGCGCCGCGCCCCCCGCCCTGGGGCTGCAGCAGGAGGGTGTCGAGCGGCAGGGCGGCGCGGCCCAGGAAGCGGTCCGGCCCGACGAGCGCCCGCTGCCAGACGGTGAGCTGCAGCAGGAGCGCCTCGGGCGGCGGGGCCGGCAGGAGCGGCGGCAGCTCCAGCACCAGGCCCTCCTCGGCCCAGCGCGGGCCACCCCCGCCGCCGCCGCCGCCGCCGCCGCCAGGCTTCTTGGGCTGCTGGTGCCGGGCCAGGCCGGTGCGGAGCCTCTGGCGGCCCAGCTGCAGCGCCACCACGAAGGCGTCGCCCGCCGCCGGGCCGCCCTTGGCCCGCAGAGCCCGCGCCTCCACCACCGACACCTGGACGTGGCTCGGGAGGAGCCAGGAGGGAGACGGGGGGGCCCCCGGGAGGACCCCGGACGACGCCGACGCCGACGACGCGCTCATCCCGCAGCTGGAGCGCCGCCGACGGCAAAGAGAGTGTGTGTGTGTGTGTGTGTCTCTCTCTCTCTCCCCGCAGAGGAGGCAACCGACGACGCAACCCGGGCGGCCGGCAGGCAGGCAAGTAGGCAGGCAGGCGCCTGGCCGGGGGCTCCCTGCTGCTGACCCTCCCGCCCCCTCCCTTGCTGCAGCTGGGGCCGGACGGAGCGGACGCCCAACCGAGGAGCCGCCGCCGCCGCCGCCGCCTCCCTCTGCTTCCCTTCCTTGGAAGGAGCGCCGCGCCCCGCCGCCCCACCACCCTCCTGCCCCAGACAGGCTCCTCCTCCTCCTCCTCCTCCTCCTCCTCGCGCCGCTGCTTCTGCAAAAGGAGGGGTGTGTGTTGCGAGGCGAGGCGAGGCGAGACGAGACGAGAGAGGGCCTCCTTCCCTCCCTCCCCCCCCCCTTGCTCCTGCAGCGGCTGCTATAAAGGCGGGCGGGCGGCGCTGCTGCGGCAAAGAAGCCGAGCAGGAAGGAGGGCAAGGCGGGCCGGAGCGGGGCCACACACCCCCACCCCGCCGAGAAGAACCTTTCGGGTGGGGGGCTCCTCTGGTGGGTGGCGCTGCTGCTGCGGGGCCGGGGCCTCGAACCGGGGAGACCAGGAGGCAGCTGTGTGTGTGTTAGAGAGAGAGAGAGAGATGCCTGCTTCAGCCGGAGGAGCCTGGACTAGGGAAAGGCAACCCCCTCAGCTGCACTACTGCCAGACAGAGTCTGGCCACTAGGCAGGCAGGGGGGGGGGCGGGAATCCTGCTCTGGTCCTAGAGTCAGAGTAGACCCTGCCTACTGCCAGCCACTCAACCCCGAGGAAGGAAGGAAGGAGGGAGGGGCGGCGGGGTGAAGTTAACTCACCTGCTGACCACCCTGGACTCACCTGGGCTTTGGGTGGTGCCGAAGTCCACAGGGAATGAAGGGGGGGTCCCACTTGACTCCCTCTTGATGGAGGGCAGCAGCTTCATCCATCCTGGCCTGGGGAGGAGGAGGAGGAGGAGGAGGAGGACTTTGCGTGCCAAAAGGGCTCAGGAAATCCAGAAAGGGACTCAACGTGGTACACAATCATTGGGGTGTCATCACACTGTGGTGCGGAAGGAAGGGCAGGTGAAAAGCCACGACGACGGCATCATATTCTTAGGGCAATCTTCTTCAGGGCTGATGGCCATGAGGATCGCCAATATTTGGAATCAGATGCGGCACAGGAAGAAAAAGAAACTACAGTGCCGGTCAAGAATGGAAGCGAGTCCTTCTCTATCCTGCTTTGACCTGACCTGACCTGGAATATTGTGTCCAGCTCTGGGCACCACAGTTTTAAACTTGCCTATATGAACAGGTATCTCCAGGCTTGGGATGCTGTAAATATAGCTCCCTTGGGGCACAGGGGTGTTAAACTGCTGGGCTACAGCCAAGAGGTGGTGAGTTTGATCCTGACAGGACTCAAGGTTGACTCATCCTTCTGAAGTCATTCAAATGAAGACCCAGCATGGTGTTAGGGGCAAAAATGCTAATTCTCATCAGAATGCAGCCAGGTGAGTCGGTCCACACCTGGGCTGGCTGCAGTGAGAGGACTTGGGCCCAGACTCGTGGCTGTGATGAGTGCAGGAAGGATTGCTTCTGCATCTACAGCTGCCTTCATCGGTTGCCCTTGCTTTCGGTCTAGAGTCAAGGGAAGTGGAAAGTCAGCAATTCAATTCCCGAGTACTGCAGGACGGAGCTTTGTCCCAGCTCCTGCCAACCTAGCAGTTTGAAAGCAAAAAATTGCAAGTAGATAAATAGGGACCACTTCGGTGGGAAGGTAACAGTGTTCCGTGTGCTCCAGTGTCTAGTCATGCCTGCCACATGACCACAGAAACGTCTGCAGAAGCTCTTCGGCTTTGAAACGGAGATGAGCACTGAACCCTAGAGTCGGATACGACTGGCTTTCGAGCAAGGGAAACCTTTACCTTAGTCAAGGCATGGGAGCTTGGAGGGAGGTGGCCAGGAGGCAGGCATAACATTTATCCCAGATGGAGAGAGGAAGGGGCTTTTCCCCTCCACAACCCCAAAAAAGGTTCCTCAGGAACAGCTGCTCTCCATCTAGAATATCGGAAAACAAAAACTCTGCAGCACTTTAAAGACTAACTGCTCTATTTTTAATATGAACTTTCGTGAGCTCACATAAAAAATATAGCAGTTAGTCTTTAAAGCAGGAGTGCCCAAACTTTTCGGGCCGTAGGCCAGTCATATAGTTCAGGGGTGCCCAGAGTATGGCCTGGTGGCCGGATCCAGCCCCTGACTGCCAATTCATCCGGTCCACACCACCCTCGCCGCTCCCAGAAGTGGAAGTGAAACTTCTGGGAACAACAAGGGTGGCGTGGGCCAGATGAATTGAGGTTGGGGGCCGGATCCTGGTCCTGTGCTGTAGTTTGGCCACCCCTGCTTCAAAGTGCTGCAGAGTTTTTGTTTTTGCTTTCTGATATGCCTGAAGCACAGACTAACACGGGCTACTATTCCAAAAAACTCCCATCTAGAAGTGTCATAGCAATAGCAATCCCACTCATATCCTGCCCCATAGATTAGAAGCACTTGTTAGTTCCCTCTCTCTCTGGGAGCAGTTCACAAGTTAATTAGCATTTTGCCCCCATTAACATGCTGGGGACTCATTTGACCAACCCTGGAAGGATGGAAGAGGCAGATTCTGCCAGGATCAAACTCACAACATCTTGGCTGTAGTATCGCAGTTTAATCCCTGCACCACCTTGACTCTGAAGAGCATACATGTGAGTGTTCAGAACCACTCCCCGGGTGCTGCCTGGATCACTGCTCAGAATGGCCCCTGGCTGGACTCCAGGTGGCCTCTGCAGACCCCCTTGGCCCCCACCCCCCCACCCCCCAGTAAAACCAGCAGCCTTTGGGGCCAGTGAATCCCAGCACTTAACCCTCTCTTGGGCAAAAACACCTTGGCCTGCTCCATCTACACATGTGCACACACAAACAATGCTGTCCCCTCCCACCCAATCAAATGGCACCCCCCTCCAAACAGCCACAGGAGCTTAGAGAGAGACCAAGAAAACAAGATGCATTTCATACCATGAGCAGCTCTTTGCCCATTCTCTGCACCAGGATCTTCCTCCTCCCTGTGTAATAAGCCATTCTTAGCACATTTGAGTGCCTAAGCAACTTCATTCAGGGAGGGAGACGCCATCAGATATCCTGGTTCCAAGGCTTCTAAAGTCTTCTTGCCAAAAGCCCTGCCCATGGCTTCCTTTCTGGAGCCAGTCCTTCCCGTATTGGGGTTTCCTCTTTTCCTGCTGCCTCTAACTTTCCTGGTCTTCTCTTGATGCAAAGCAAAAGAAAACCAATCACACTTCTATACTGCTCCATAGCACTTAGTTCAGGGGTTTGCAACCTATGGCCAGTGGGCCAGCTACAGCCCCCAGCGCAATTCCATCTGGCCCACGGCAGCAACCCCAGAAGCGGAATCAGGTGTGTTTACAACAGCTGTAAACATGCCCACGCATGTGCAAATGCACCTGCCACAGTTTACAGATGTGTTTACAATGGGGGAAAGCCACGTGTCCGGCCCACTCTGCTGTCTGAGGGGGAATGGTCTGGCCCATGGCACGGAAACCTTGAGAACCCCTGACTTAGTGCATTCTCTGGGCGGTTCACAAGTTAATTAGCATTTCACAAACACACAACATGCTGGGGACTCCTCTTACTGACCTCATAAGGATGGAAGAGGCTGAGTCAATCTTGAGCCCTGGTCAGGATTGAACTCACAAGCTTTTGGCTGCAGGACAGCAGCTTAACCACTGTGCCACCAGGGCTCCTTGGTGTGCAACCTCTTTAAACATCGGTAAGAGCAAGCAGGGAAATTAAACCAGGGGATGAGCCCTCTTCTCCAGTGTTGGAATCACAGGATGCCGGTGGTATAGGTGAGTCACCTAGTTTAGATGTGACCTGATAGGTTAGGAATCCTGTTTCTTTCGATGTGTCGTGTTCACTGCTCTTTGCATAGTATATACTGAGATTTTACAAATAAAACACAGTTAAACCACTCTTCAACAGCTACTCATGCTTTTAATATCTGCCCTGGTCCCCTTTGGGTTGGCTTCTGCTGCCCTGTGCTCCTCAGTCACCAGCTGTTTGGTAAGTCTAGTAGCACTTCTCTGTTTCATGTCACCTCTGTCTCTCTTTTCTCCCAGAGCAAAGATCCAAGCCGGCTTAAAAAAGCAAATTAGCTTCTGCCTCTTCTGCTGTCGGCTGATCTTCAAATCCCAGGCCCGGGACTTTTCCAGCCCGAGACCCGGAGGGAGTCCTTGAAGGCAGCAGCAGCAGCTGCGACACATTCCCACCCACACGGCTGGCAACTTTGCCGTCCAGCGCATGGGATCTGCCACTGACCAAGATGCCCTTCTGCTAAGGACCCTCTTTGAGGAGGGCACATCTTCATTTTTTCCAGCAGGCACCGAAGGGGTGACTGAATGTAGCCTCTGGGTTGGATGTGCCCAGTCTCTATTCCTCTTGGGAACCCAGCTCCGTCTCTCTTGCTGTGGAGCAGAAATCAAAGCACAGCCACTCCAGAGCCACCCCTTCGCCACAGGGGACGAGAGAGAGGCAAGCAGAATCCTGAGCTGTGATTTCTGCTGAAGAGTCTGGTGGCCGCCGCCATCCCAGTCCCAGAAGGAGTGGAACAGACAGCTGGAGAACTTGCAGAGAAACTTCGGAGGGAGTGAAATGTGGCTGATGGAAACCCTTGAAACAGGGAAGACATTTTCATTTCCTTGGAGAAAGGAGGCTGGAAGAGAATCCAGTCCTCAGCTGCTCACCAGTGCTTTCAAGTGGAAACAAGGGCGGACTACCCATCCTCTTGGATGTTGACGGAAAAGGAAAACAGTCAGCTATTTCTTGACTAAATTGCAGGAAAATGTTCCCTGCTGCTGAAGTGATTATTGCATGAAAGAAGCTGCCAGGGGAGCGGCAAGATTATTTTCCTTGGAGGGGAAATGAAGACAGAGATGTGGAGAGCACACCCAATACACACACCCACACAGAGAGAGAGAGAGAGAGCCCCTCGAAACCCAGAGCTAAAGGCAACATAGAACCCAGGGCACCGACACTCAGAAGGCATCCTTCTCCCCTCCCCTCCCCTCCCCTCCCCTCCCCTCCCCAGGTGACAGACGGTCCCTTACTAGTAGTCAAAGCTGGTAGTCATCAGAAAACTCACAAACGACAAATGGGCAATTCAACCATCCACACTGTGTACATCACCTTTGGCCCTGAGCATCTCTGCATCAGAGTATCCTGCTCCAGTATGGAACGCGCACACACACACACACACACACACACACACACACACACACACACACACACACACACACACACACACACACACACACACACACACACACACACACACACACACACACACACACACACAAAACAAATGGACATCACTGTGAATGAAGCCATGTGTAGAGTGACAGGATGCCTCAAACCTACACCAGTTGAGAAAATAGACCCTCTTGCTGGTATCACTTCCCCTAAGATCAGGAGAGAATTAGCAGTGGATGCTGAGAGAAAAGAGAAGGACCTTCGTCACCCTCTGAACGGAGATGAGTCTCATGATCTAGGAAGAGCTTTATGGCAAGAACAAACACTCTTGAGACTATAGCCAATGGCTATAACTATATGGATACCTAAGGACAACCTCCGGGTTGGAGAGAGAAGCAGGATATCTCTCAATGCCATTTCCAGGGAATCCTAAGCAGGTGAAGGCATCTGCTTGGGAATAATGCCCTGAAGGAAATGGTGAGCCACTGTGTGAGACAGAAGGCGGGACTGGATGATGGGCTCCTGTGGCCTCTGTTCCAGCAAGGCTGCTCTTATGTTATGTTCTTATGAGAGCCAAACCAAATTAGAAGATGAAAGAAGGTGCTCAGTCAGTGGACAAGGGGAAATCTTAACAGAGGGTATGGCTGAGGAATTCAACCTCCCCTACGTCGCTTGGGGATCCCTGAATAGGCTGAGGGTTGGGGTCCTTAAATGTAAGACCCACTGCTGGCAGACAACAACGACACCACACGGTGTGAATGTGGAGAGAGAGACAGAATCCATGGGCTCATTTCCTGGTCTGCCAAAGACTGCCAGAAACATGCACAGATGAAGACGTAAGTTTGGCCAATGACAAAGCCAAGAAAGGGGCTTCATTTTGGCAGTCCAGGGTTTCATCTGGACAGAAGAAGAAAACATCAATGGCCCTTTGAGCTCCCCCTGAGCCTGCGGGAAAGAGTCGGATCAGCCGTTCATGAAGCCTAAGGGTTTGTTGCTGTCAGGAAAAGCATGGGTGGGATCCTAAGGCACGGGCTGAGCAGAGGAGCCGGTCTGGACCGGAAGGAACACGTGCATGTGCGGCTATAGCCGGGGTTTTCAGGGGTGGGACCCCCAGCCCAGTCTCCTTCTCTGGCTTTACAGAAACCTGCCTGCAGGCAAATGGTGGTCCAGAGAAGCGTGGTCAGCTAAGGCTGCCACTGGCCACTCAGATACCTGAAAAAGACACCAAAGCAGCAGCAGCAGCAGCCAGTCGAAGAGCGGGCAGTCCTGTGGGCCACCTGTGCAGCCAACAGACGGCCTTTTAGAAGGTCAGAGCATCTGTGCCGTTATAGAAGAACTTAAAACTGAACTCTCCCAGCAAGGCCCTGGGCTGCCCTCCTTGACCAGTCTCTCTGGCTGAAATCCTTTGTCCAACCTCCTCCTTGTCTTGTGTCTGGACCCAAGAAGGATTACTCGGACAGAGCTGGCTGGCTCAAACAACAACATTGGTTTATTGCAAGTAGCAAAGAACAGAGAACAGGGACGGTGCAGGGACAACATCTTATATACAGAACATAGTTGTTACATTTACCCAAGACCTCCGGGAAAACATTAGCGAATCAGTTGCTGGCAAATTGGCGCCTATTTTGCAAGGCGCGCTAATGCATAAGTAACCTTACTACACAACACCTTGCTAGTTCTAGATCAGTGGTATGCAAAACAACAGCACAGGAGCTGAGGCACTCCTAAGAACAGGAAGGATGTCAGGCGATTGCCCAGGAACGTTGGGTCCAAATCTACACACAGCCTAGGAAAATCGTGTGATTTGAGGATACAATATTGATAAAACTCAGTCCTTCCCTACCTCACCCGCCTTGGAAACTGTCCCAGAGGTGCCGTAGGTCAGATGCAACTGCACAGTCCGCAGCAGCAAAATGGGTCCCTCCAGATGTTAACAAAACCACTTGTGTCACTGGCAAGACTGGTAGGAAGGAGGGAGAGCAGCCAGGGCACCATGAGAGCAGAAGGATTATGTATTCCATGCCCATCTTGAGATCCACACTTTGCCCTCCCAGCACATCTGAGGTCCACCAGCAGAAGGGCTTAGTTTGGAAGAAGCCCTTCCACCCCTCCCCTTCTCCTCTCATCAGAGATCATCCCTTTAGCAGGACCACCTGAATCCACCCACCACCACCACCACCACCCGGTCATATTTTCAGGAGGTGATACAGGCGCCAAGAAGTATGTTGGCACTCACTCGGCAGGCTTCATCCACTGACATCTGGATCCAAAGCAAGACAAGTTGTTCAACCCATCTTCCAGCTTTATCCACAGAATCACACAAGGCTGCCCTTGGTTGCACAAACCTCCCATGTTCACCACCACCACCGTTCCATTTTTCTTCCCAGAAAAAAAAAATCTATTGAGGAAGAAGGGCCATGTCAGAGTGCACAAATTCATTTTAAAACAACATGGTGCCATTTACCCTTTAAAAGCAATGTATGTGAGGCTTTATGGACCTATATATGTGCCAGCTAAAGTCAGGAGACTGCAGTGGCTTAAGTTGCTAAGACGCTGACTGGGAAGCAGAAGGTCAGCAGTTCGATTCCAGAGGACTGCAGGACGGAAATGAGCTCCCGTCTTTGTCCCAGCTCCTGCCAACCTAGCAGTTCGAAAGCAAGAAATTGCAAATAGATAAGTAGGGACCACTTCGGTGTCTAGTCATGCCTGCCACATGACCACGGAAACGTCTGCAGAAGCAGACAACGCTGGCTCTCTGGTTTAGAAACAGAGATGAGCACTGAACCCTAGAGTCGGATACGACTGGCTTTCGAGCAAGGGAAACCTTTACCTTTAAAGTCAGGAAATAAATGCTCAGCAAGGCAATTCCACCCACTGCTAAGTGAACTGGGTAGTTGAGGATCATGCATAAGGCCCATTGGATGGGATCCTGCTGCCCATTGTATTATGGCTTTGCCGGGGGTTTTTTTGTCCTCCAGTTCATAGCCCCAAGCATTGCTACGGCTGTTGAAATCTTCTCCTGGGAAGTGTGGACAAAGTAGATAAGGAAAAACTGTTTTCCCTATCGCACAACACTAGAACTAGGGGACACTCGATGAAACTTTTGGGTACTAGTTCTCAAACAAATAAGAGAAAGTACTTCTTCACCCAGAGGATCCCTGGTCTATGGAACTCCCTGCCAGAAGAAGTGGTGACAGCTGTCAGTCTTGACAGCTTTAAGAAAGGATTAGACAAGTTCATGGAGGACAAGGGGATCCATGGCTATAATTATGGATACTTAAGGACAACCTCCGGGTTGAAGAAAGAGGCAGGATATCTCTCAATGTCATTTCCAGGGAATCCTAAGCAGGTGAAGGCATCTCCTTGGGAAGAAATACCCTGAAGCCAATGGTGAGCCACTGTGGGAGACAGAATGCTGGACTGGATCATGGGCTCCTGTGGCCTCTTCCAGCAAGGCTGTTCCTATGTTCTTATGAGTGTTTTGGCTTTCCACACTAGACGGCTTCTTAAAGCAGAATAACACACGCCCATGTTACTATGCACACATTTCGTTGGGTTGTCAAGATTCCTATATGCTTCCCAGGAAAGACTTAGGTTTGGGCAACACCAAAGCAAAGAGAGTGGCTTCATTTTGGCCGTCCAGGGGGGGTTTCATCCGGACATGAAAGAAGAAGGAAAGTCCATTGAGAGGACTATAAGAGTGGGTCTTACAAAAACGGCACTTCCTTACTCCTAGTGGGGCTTCTCAAAAACTAGATCCCATCCCAGGAACCTTTGGGTGATGCTGTGAATGTCTTGGACAGAAAGGATGTCACATTTTCCTTCACAGCCAAGTGAGCCAAGAAGCCAAGACTTCCTCTTGGGATGAAGAGATTGTCCTTAGAGAAATGATTCTCCTTTGTGGATCTTCAGAAAAGGACCTCTGGGTCTTTTGGCTCACCAGCAAGTTTACCTTTCATCCCTTCTGGATGGGAAGGATGGCCTTGGAGGTGCCCAAATCGAGAGTGAATGTCAAATATGCTTCCCATGCTTGGAGGAGGCTCCTTCAAGACCCCACCCCTGCTTTCTTCCTCCTCCTCTTCCTCCCAGGTAAAGGCCAAAGAACAGCGTCCAGGTGCGAAAGCCAACAGCACCCTCTGCCGGCAGTGCCTCTTCTTTGCTATCCTGAGACATCCTTTCTGATGTAGCCTCCATCAAGATCACAGCCTGCCCCAGCTGCCAAACTGTACTCAGGCCCCATCATCCTGCACCATCCCTCTCTTCCTCCCCGCCTTCCCAGGCTGAGGGCCCTTTCCAGTTTTTCTTCAAGACACTGGGACGTCCAGAAAACGTCGTGTCAGGAAAGCCCCTGCTCAGCAGGAGGAAGAGGAGGAGGAGGAGGAGCTCTGACAGATAGTAGTAAGGATTATTCCCAATTTTTGCAACCCTTCTTCTTGCAAGCACACAACTACCTGCAAGAGCAATCCAGGAGCCAAAGGAGTCGTGGAGCTACGTCCTCCTGTACAGAAGCTTTTCCTACTGTGACCCTGGCAGCGAGTGGCACAGTAGTCCCAAAGCTCCCGATCCAGAGGAAGGGAAACCACTTCTGAGTCCTCTCTGTTACTGCATTTGTACCGTAGCAGCTGCACAGCAAAGCGGGGCAGGTTTTAGGCAATTTTATGTTTGAATGCAAGTCTCCCAGCTAATAAACACATTTGGACTAGATCAGTGATGGCTAACCTTAGCGCTCCATGTTTTCTTGGACTTCAATTTCCAGAAATCCAAGTCAGCACTCTTTCTGATCAGGGAATTGAAGTCCAAGAACATCTGGAGTGCCAAGGTTGCCATCACTGGACTAGATACTTGCAAAAATGAAGGCAGCAGATACATGTGTGCTCATGAGTCTCAGTGAAGTGCCTTTAGGAAGAAGTCAGGTCTTCCAGCCATCTGGCCTGGAAGATGGAGGAGCTCAAAGGACATCTTTCCTCTTCAAATGGCAGAGAAGCAAGAGAGAGAAGGCCGGAGCAAAACAAGGCCTTACGACATGCAAATAGGGTCAGGTGATCTCTGAGGCAGGAAATAACCTTTCTAATTGTAATCACAGGCAAACAATGCAAAACAACCTCCTTTTGGTCAGGCTAGTCTTTTCTGTCTCTCTGGTTATTGCATGGTGGGTAAGGTTGCACTAGAAAACTCTCTACCTACAAACCCTTGGAAAGGGTCAGCAAAGGTCAGGGTTCACTGGACAGCACACTATTATTATTATTATTATTATTATTATTATTATTATTATTATTATTATTATTATTATTATTATTATTATTATTATTATTATTATTATTATTATTATTATTAATAATAATAATAATAATAATAATAATAATAATAATAATAATAATAATAATAATAATAATAATAATAATAATAATAATAATAATAATAATAATAATAATAATAATACAGAGCTGTGCAATGTTTGCCATTCACTGCATGGAAGAAGGTGCTGGATTGAAAACATGCATGTCCTGATCCACATACCAAGTAGACACACACACCCCTCCAACTCAAGCTCTGAGATTTGGTGGTTCCACTGCTTTCTAGCCAGTGCCGTCTGCAGAGAAAGCCCGTGGGCTGGCATGCATGTGGCCATGGCCACCCTCAGACTCCTCTCTTCCCCTCTGAGGTCACTTTGCCAGGAAAAGAGTGGCAAGCAACCTGTGTGTGCGCACGTATGCGCATGAGAGAGAGAAAGCTGGATGACACTGGGTGGGTGGCAAGGGGTGAAGGAGGGCAGACTATGTGAGGCTGACTGGGTACCCGTGGTCTAGCCTGGCATAGCCAAGCTTGCCCCATTTGCCCACGACTGTCCCCTAAAGGGTAGCAGGAGAAGCTTCAGTGGGCAATACTGCCCGTTCAGCCAGGCTTGCAGTGCCTTCTGCCCTCTGTCACCTTGAGAAAGCCTCCACTGGCATTTTGTCTCCTGGGGCTCCATCCTGGGGGGCATGTGGTCCCCTTGGCATCATCAGTGCCCACCCTTTCAGCCCCACAGCCAAGAGAGGGGAGTGAGGAGGGCTTGCCAATTAGCCGACACCTGATGGCGAAATGGGGCAGGAGCAAGTGCTCTTTCCCTCCTGCCCCTCTGATGAAGGGCATTTCGAAGATGCCCACTAAGGCCACTCATGGGACCCTTCAGAGTAGCACGTTGGCACCTCCAAGCCCCCAGCAAGGTGGTACTGCAGCCAGAGCATTGTGAATTCAATCCTGATGGGGATCCAGCTTGACTGAAGCATGCCTGTTGGGGGCAAGATGCTAATTCCCTTGTGAACCACCACCCATGAGGAGGCACTTCTAAGAAGGGCTTCTATGGGGGCGGGGGACCGGGGGCATAGAAGTGTAATTGCTAATTGTTCTCTCCCACTGCTCTTATCGGGCAGAGATCTGTGCTCCAGGGATCAAGGCAGCCAGGGCGAGGCGTGATGCCAGGGAGATAGGCCAGGCTTCCAGAGTGATTTCCTCCGCTCCTGCTAATGGGTCAGCTGGAGGAAGCCTGCCCTATCTCCCCCATCTCTCTTGCCTGGGCCACGCGATGCAGGCATGGCCATTTTCTGCCCACAGGCCCTCCTTGCCACTGCCATGCCCCCCCCCCTCTCAGCATAGGCAGGGGGAAGGCTTGGAGGGGGGCAGCTGGGAGGAGAAATCTCTTGCTTTGCCCAGGAAAGCTCCAGTTTTGTCCCATCGCCACCTCACTGACCTCCCCGACAGAGTAGCCACTCCAGCCAGGTGGGCCGGAGAGCCGTCATCCCAAGAGGGTCACTGCTCTCGGGTCTGAACATAAGAACATAAGAACATAAGAATAGCCTTGCTGGAAGAGGCCACAGGAGCCCATCCAGTCCAGCATTCTGTCTCACTCAGTGGCTCACCATTTCCTTCAGGGTATTATTCCCAAGGAGATGCCTTCACCTGCTTAGGATTCCCTGGAAATGGCATTGAGAGAGATCCTGCCTCTCTCTCCAACCCGGAGGTTGTCCTTAGGTAGCCATAATTATAGCCATTGATAGCCTTGTCCTCCATGAACTTGTCTAATCCTTTCTCAAAGCTGTCAAGACTGACAGCTGTCACCACTTCTTCTGGCAGGGAGTTCCATAGACCAGTAATCCTCTGGGTGAAAAAGTACTTTCTCTTATTTGTTTGAGAACTAGTACCCAAAAGTTTCATGGAGTGTCCCCTAGTTCTAGTGTTGTGCGACAGGGAAAACAGTTTTTCCTTACCTACTTTGTCCACACCGTGCATGATTTTATAAACTTCAATCAGGTCACCTCTTAGACGCCGTCGTTCAAGAGTGAAGAGGCACAACCGTTGCAGCCTCAGATGGTAAGGAAGGTGTTCCAGTCCCCTAATCATTCTGGTTGCCCTCCTCTGTACTTTCTCCAACTCCATAATATCCTTCTGGAGGTATGGCGACCAGAAAAGTACACAGTATTCCAGATGGGGCATCACCATAGATTTATAAAATGACATTTGCTGACTTATTTTCTATACCCTTCCTAATGATCCCTAGCATTGAGTTTGCTTTTTCCACTGCTGAGGCACACTGGGTTGACACCTTCATTGAGCTCTCGTCCACCAGGACACCAAGGTCCCTTTCCTGGTTTGTCGCAGAGAGTTCAGACCCCATCAGTTTATAAATGTAATTGGGGTTTTTTGCCCCAACATGCATCACTCTGCACTTACTGATGTTGAAGCTCATTTGCCACTGTTTTGCCCACTCCCCCAGTGTCGAGAGATCCCTCTGGAGCTCCTCACAATCTCTCACTGTTTTCACTACCCTGTATAATTTAGTGTCGTCAGCAAATTTGGCTACCTTGCTATTGACTCCTACCTCAGGAGTTCCCCCTTCTCCCCAGCCAAAGGCAACCCGGCTCTTCTCTGGAAGGGCAGATTCATGAGGCCTGGAGTTGCACATTCCTCTGGGCAAAGAGGTGGAGGTGCCCCCCCCCCACCCCCAGTGCAAGTGGCCACTGCTGTGCCCGGGCTCCCACATTGGCCAAGGGTGCCAGACTACCTTGACACCTCCACGAAGGCTGGTGAGTTTGAGACAGCTCTGGCCCGATATGATCTCCACATCAGCATGAGGGGCTGCTGTGACCCATCCATGGAAAATCATCCCTAGAGAGATTACCCCACCCCCACCCCTTTTTCAGGCTGTAAATGAAACCAAAAGGATCAAAAACATGGTGTTTTAATGAGCGCTTTTGTTGATCAAATCCAATTCGTCACACATAAGAAGTGGGAGACTTTTTCATGGCATCCATTTATACACAGCAGGTACAGAAGCACACAAGGGTAGGCTGGCATAACAGATAAGTATTGCAAATCAATGTGGCTTTTTGCCACTAGTAATAGCAGAAAATCCCTGGCTGATATTCAGATTTTCTGAGAGGTTTGACCCTGTTGAGTTGCAAATAGTTAGAAGGTAAACCTTGCCCATCTCCGTTTACAGCCAAAGAGCCAGCACTGTCTGAGTCTCCAGACGTTTCCGTGGACATGTGGCAGGCAGGACTAAACGCCGGACTAGTGCACAGAATGCTTTTACCTTTTCCATCAAAGTACCTATTTATCTACTTGCAATGTCTTGCTTTTGAACTGCTAGGTTGGCATGAGCTGGCACAGAGATGGGCACTCACTCCATCGTGCACCACTCGAGTCTTGAACTGCTGACCTTCCAGTTGTCAAGTTCAGACCCTTTGAGGGTCTTCCATCCATACACAAACTAAATTTGCTTCTACTTAGTTGGGTGAGTTCTGGGTGGAGGAGACACTGGCAGAAGGTCTTCTCCTTAACCAGGGCCCACCTATGGAACCCATGGTTCTCCTGCGGCGCTCTGGGCCTTGCTTTGGACACTGTCCAGCCACTCTGGTAGCTCTGTTGAGAACTGAGCAGTCCTCCCACTGCCCTGCATGGAGACAGTCTCCAAGGACTTTCTCTCCCAGAAGGCGAGGACGGTGTTCAGCGAAGGAAGCCAGCCAGAGCATCAACCCAGCACACTCAGCGGGATCAGCACTGGTGCGAAGCCATGCGTAGCCTCAGCTGGCCACGTTTTCAAGAGTGCCATGCAAGACTTGGAGTGCCACCAAACTCTTTTGCAGACACGAGGTGAATGACGGTGGTCCAGCTTGACTGGTGCCTCAGTTGAGGTCTGGAAAGAGGTGAGCGCGTTGTCCTGCAAGTGGTAGCAGTCAGAAGGCACAGACTGCGGACTTCTCCTGAAACACATGAGTCAAGATGGCAGCAGGGGTGTTATAACACTTCCTTGGAACCTCTGAAATAACCTTTGGAAATGTTTCTCATACCCAGGACAGCCCATCTCTCAGGAGCAGCTTCTGAGGAATAACAGTGTGTGTGTGTGTGCGTACATGCATGCGCGCATGTTGAGCCTGTTGGTTTTGCTTTTAGGCACTCCAACCCTCAGCCCATTCAGGGTCCTCCAAGTGACGTAGGGGAGGCTGAGATCTTCGGCTATATCCTCCTTTAATGTTGCTTCTTGTCCGGTGAGCGCCTTCCTCCATCTAATCCGAGCCATTCCACGGAGGGATCTGCTCCAAAATGACCGAAACGACCTGACCAGAGGCTGGGCCTGGGCTGCTGTGGTGGATCCCTTCCAGCTTGGAGGCTCTTTGGACGCCCCGCTTGGATGGAGTTCAGGAGAGGAAGGGCCTGGCCTTCACAGCCGCCCACTGCCACCCTTGGAAATTAAGCCTCTCCCGAATTAGCTCACAGTCTCGGCGAGACAAAGGCAAGTGGAGGCGCAGTCCAGCATGATTAATTCAGAGACCCGGTCAGTCCAGGGCTCATCCCTCCTGTTTGCATTCCTCGGCTCTAATCCCCTCTCTGATGCCACCGTCAGAATTCAAATGCCTGGAAAGGGCACAGAGGTCTCACATTCCCATCGAGGCAGCGTCCTTGACGCCCCAGAGAGGAAACCACAGGGAAGCTGGTGGGCCAGAGCCGGAGCGGGACTGCATAGTGGATCTAGAGCCTACCCTTTCCCAGGAGGCCAGAGAGGGGGTGGGGGGTCCCCTTGACACTGGCCATTTTGCTAAGGCCAAGTGCACGGCCATAGCCAGGATTTTAGTTGGGGGGGGGGGTCAGGAGGGGCAACAATGTCACACATACATATATAACACTGGCATCCCGGGGTGGGGTGGGGGGGGGGGGCTGTTAGCTCAGGAGGGTGTTCGCCCCACCCCCGGCCCCCCTCTGGTTACGGCCCTGGCCACAGCACAAAGTCCAAGGAAAGAGGGAGGCGCTGCCCACGAGGCCCTTTGCCAAGGATCCTCCTCCTCCTCCTCCTCCTCCTCCTTTGGGTACCATTTATCCGATTCCGAGTATTGACTCTCATCATGGCAATCAGCCATGGAAATTGTCCTGAGATCAATATAATGCCGTGGCCTTCCATTTGCCTTCCGCATCATAGCATGACACCCAGAGTACCACGGACCCAGTTCCTTTGAGTCACTTTCTGGTCCTGAACCCTTTTGGCACGCAAAGACTTCCTGCGCATGAGACCCAGGCCAGGATGGCTGACGTTGCTGGGCTCCATCAAGAGGGAGTCGAGTGGGATTTAATCCACTTGGGGACCATCACCCTTAATTCCCTGTGGATTTTGGTACCCAAGGTCGTTAGTTCTCAGGGTGGCCAGGTTAATTAACCGCTGGCTGGCACCGGGCGATGCTGGCAGTAGGGTCTACTCTATGAACATAGCAGGATCACCTGGCCAGAGTCTGTAAGGATAAGGACGTTCCTGCAGGAGAGGAAAGGCAGCGTCAGGGTGAGGTGTGGGTGGCTGATCAAAGGGGCAGGATGAGGCCAAACAAATCGAAGCTTCATCCTGAGAAGGCAGTGATGTTGCTCCAGGTAATCTGGAAGGTAAACCAGGGGAAGGAGGGGGGGGGCAGATAAGGACCTGGGGGGGGGGGCAGGGTTGTCAGTTGCGTCCCCTTGAGGAGTCCACCTGAGTCCTTGTTGTGGAAGCCATCCCAAAGTGGCTCTGGGGGTTTCTCCTCCACAAAGGTTCCCCCCACACACACATCTGATTATGCATGCAGAGACATTTCCAACCTCGGTTCTGCTTGGCCTGCCTTTACCATATCTTTATTCCTGATCTCGTTCTTATTTTTCCTTCCTCGCTTATGCATGGCTTCTCCTCCCCCCTTTCTTTCCACACTTCTTTTTGATTATATTTCCCCTTTCAGTCTCTCCAGGGTCTCTGTTCCTGCCTGTGATTGTATCCTGCACGCACGCACGCACACACACACACACACACACACACACACACACACACACACACACGGACACGGACACGGACACGGACCCTGCCTCCTCCTCCCCCTCCCAAGACTATTCTCCTCTTAAACACCCCCCCCCCCCCACCTTTCTGACTCTCAGCCTCTCCCCAGGGCTGTAGCCAGGGGGTGGCAAGGGTGGGCTTGTTTGCCCCCCCATAGTTAGCAGTTTGCCCACTCTGGCAAAGCGCGGTTTTCCATAGGAATGCATTGAAAAGAGGCTTTGTTGCCCATCCTGAGAAAATATTCACCCACCCAAATCTAGAATCCTGGCTCTGGCCGTGCTGCCTCTTGCCCTCCATTGCTCTTCCTCCTCTTGGTCAAAGTCAAGGAGGCCAGGGAGCCCATAGGTAGAAAGGGGGGAGTGATGCTCACCAGTCCCACCCAAATCTCAGGGTGAGAGGGTGGGGCTCCCTGGGGAAATGCACAGGGGGAAACCCCTCCAGGGACAGGATTAGGGCTGAGAAAGGGGGGGGGGGGGGTCTCGCATGGACAGGTGACTCCTGAGGTCAGGGGCAGAGGCAAGAAGATAACTCGTCTCCTGTCTAGCAGCGGAGGAAACCAGGACCAGGCGTTGGCCGGATCTGCTCCCTCTGGCAGAGGCCGTGTTGCCCGCTGGCAGGAACAGTTGGTTTTTTATTAGCGCATTGCCAGTCTTTAACCTTTCCGTAGCAGGGAAAAGGCCTTTTGCGCCAAGGCTTGGGGGCACAGCGGTTGCCCACGAGAGACCCACCCAAGCCTTCCAGGGTGGCCCTCCCTGCCCTGGCCCAGGGCTTGGCCCTCCGGATGAAGAGGTCGGTGGCAGGAAGCAGTTCAAAGCCAGACCCGGACAAGACAGGCGGCGGCTTCCACCATGCCTGTTCTCAGTGGGGATTTGATGCTCCTCTCTATGTGGTTAAGATTTGGGGGCACTGGATTTGGTGCTACGTGCGCCACCACTGCAGAGACTCTGTGCCTTAGGGAGGCAGCTGCAGAAAAAGAGGACGTCTTGCTCTACACACAACCACACTTCCACAACTGCCAGGCTAGACTGCTGCAGTCTGTTCCCACGTGGGGCTGCCATTGAAGGGGGCACAATGGGGAGGGGCCCCGTTCTCCTTTGCCTCATTAGGACACGTGGTATTAAGGCAAAGAATATCAGAGAGTAAACAAAACACAAAGACAAAAACCTTGTGCCACTTTAAAGACTAGCTGCTGTATTTTAGTGTGATCAAGTCCACTTCGTCAGACGTAGTAAAAGTGAGACTTCATGGCATCAATGTATACACATCAGGTACAGAGGCACAGAGTGGTTGGTTAGCATAACAGGTAAGTATACAAATCAATCTGGCTTTTTGCAACCGGCAATAGTAGAAGATCTCTAGTTTTTATTCAGTTGTGAGGTTTTACCCTGTTGAATTGCAAATGCTTAGTAGGAAGATATGAGGACAAACACCTGGCATTAAACGTTTGCTAATGCGTTTTACCTTCAGCATTTTATTTATTTATTTATTTATTCAATTTATATCCCGCCCACTCAACACAAGGCCGACTCTGGGCGGCTAACAACATAAAAAGTAACCCCAGGGCAACCCAAGGAGTTTACAGACAATATTAATAATCCTAAAAACAGTTAAAACAGTAAAAAAGTTAAGACTACCCACCCCCTAAAAAGCAGGGGCTGCAGGATCGAAGAGGCACCATGGGGAAGAGTTCTTCTACACCAACCACCCAATGGAGTTTACCCTTCCACCTGTACCCCACACTTGACCCGCCAGCCAGGTTTTAAGATCTTTTCTGAAAGGCAGTAATTCCGTCCGGAGACGTAATTCTGTTGGCAGGAGGTTCCAGAGGGCCGGTGCAGACACGGAGAAGGCTCTCCTCCTTGTGCCAGAGAGGCAAGCCCCTCTGGCTGATGGAACAATTAGAGAGCCCCTCCGGTCCGCTCTGGTTGGACGGACAAACGTCCTCAGGGCGATGTGGTCTCTCAGGTATCCTGACCCACTACCATATAGGGCTTTAAAGGTCAAAACCAGCACCTTGAATTGCACCCGGAGACATACTGGCAACCAGTGCAGCTCCCGGAGCAGTGGCGAAGCATGAGCATAACGCCCACACCCCATCACCACCCGGGCAGCCGCATTTTGGACCAGCTGTAGCCTCCGAATGGTCGTCAAGGGCAGCCCCATGTAGAGCGCATTGCAATAGTCTAGTCTGGAGGTAACCAGAGCATGGGTGACCATGAGCAAGGAGTCCCGGTCCAGGAGTGGGCGCAACTGGCAAATCACCCGAAGTTGGGCGAAAGCCCTCCTGGTCACAGCCGCCACCTGTTCTTCTAGCAGTAGCCGTGAATCCAGGAGGACCCCCAAGTTGCGCACCGGGTCTGTCTGGGGCAAAATAGCCCCATCCAGAACCAACGATGGTAACTCCCGGGTTAACGCAGGACCCCTTATCCATAGCCACTCAGTCTTGCTGGGATTCAGTTGTAGCCCGTTAGCCCCCATCCAGACCCCCACAGCTTCCAGGCATCTGGAAAGGACTTTGACGGCATCACTGGGGTCCCCATGGGCCGAGATGTACAACTGAGTGTCATCCGCGTACTGATGGTACCGCACCCCATGGGAACGAATGATCTCACCCAGCGGTTTCATGTAGATGTTAAATAGGAGAGGAGAGAGCACCGAGCCCTGAGGAACCCCCCATTTGAGGGGCCTAGGACTGGACCTCTCACTCTCCAACCACACCGACTGGGACCGACCCTTCAGAAATGAGGAAAACCAGGACCACACAGTACCTTGGATTCCCAAACCTCGGAGCCGTCCCAGAAGGATACCGTGGTCAACGGTATCGAAAGCCGCTGAGAGGTCAAGAAGAGCAAGGACGGATGGATGACCACCGTCCCGCTCCCGCCAGAGATCATCCATCAGTGCGACCAATGCCGTCTCGGTACCATATCCAGGCCTGAATCCTAACTGAAAAGGGTCCAGATAATCCGCTTCATCCAGTACCCCCTGCAGCCGACACGCCACTGCCTTCTCCAACACCTTCCCTAAAAAGGGGAGGTTTGAGACAGGCCTATAGTTAGTTAGGACAGCTGGGTCGAGGGAAGGTTTCTTCAGGAGGGGGCGCACCAAAGCATGTTTTAAAGGTGCAGGAAACACCCCCTCCCGCAATGATGCATTGATCACAGCCCCAACCCAGCCACCTGTCACTGCCTTGGAGGTTTTCACCAACCAGGTGGGACAGGGGTCCAAAGGGCAGGCAGTGGCGCGCACAGCTGCAAGGAGCCTGTCCACTTCATCAGGGGCAACTGGATCAAACCGGTCCCAGATGGCATGGCAAGACTGTGCTCCGGCTCCCTCCGGACTCTCCCCATCCATGCCAGGATTAAACCCAGAACGAATCCAATCGATTTACATCTATTGACAACCGTGTGAGTTCATCCTTTGTTCTCTGAGGTAGCCTATGCTACGAATAAGAATTCTACTCAAGTAGTTTCTGTGAACGTGGCATAATAGAGCAACATATAACATGCAAGATATATAGCAGCATATAACAACAGGCAGGGTGCCACTATGCACACACCCCCTCAGACAGCAAAGTGTCTTTGTTGGAAGCGAATCTCATGGCACAACTTCAGAAATTGGGGGGGGGGGACACACACCCCTTCTCCTCCCCCCCCCCCCCCCACACACACACACACTTTGCTGGGATTCAGAGCTGCTTTTTCTGCAGCAAGTGGATTCATCCCCATTTGTTTGTGGAAGGGCAGGGAGGTCAAACGGAGGGGGGTCTCCTTGGAGATGCTGCAGCAGTCACTTCTTGGCCTTGCTCCTGGGTCACTCACGCAGGGTCAGGGTCAACACAGAGCCAGGATCCAGTCATGGGGGGGGGGAATGACACATGTCCCTAGGCTTGACCCTGGAGCCTTTGGCTTGCTTGACCTCTGGCTAAGGTCAGCTGTCTGCATGCCCGCCCAGGACACTCCAAGTGTGTGCCTGTGTGGGATCACACATATGCAGAAGAAAAAGAGCCAAGCCCTACGCCTGGGAAGGGAGAAGAGCCTTTCATGCGCGCTTCAGCATCAAGCCTGGGAAAACACCCCTCCTGAATGAAAGGCAGGGCCTGAGGGAACCCCTTCCGAAAATGACTCCTCTTTTCCAGAAACCTCTGGAGGAATGAAGGGGACTCGGAGGCCAGATCCAGCCTCAGATTAAACCTTCCAGGGGCTTTTCAACCAAGTTCTTTTTTAAAAGGAATGAAAAGCTGGTTACCCATTTGGCAGCAAATTACACTGGAAGAAAAAGCAAAGCAATTATTGCCCTTCTATCCTGCCCCCCGCCCCCCCCATAGAAGCGCTTATTAGTGCTCCCCCCCCTCTCTCTCTCTGGGCAGTTCACAAAGGAATTAGCCTTTTGCCCCCAACATACTGGGTTCTCATTTGACTGGCTTGAGTCCTGGTCAGGATCGAACTCACAACATTCTGGCTGCAGTACAGCAGTTCAACCCATGGCCACTACGGCTGTATAAAGACAGGTTGTTGCTCATTTGTAACTCTTCTTCTTCTTCTTCATGGTCACCTGTGAGCCCACACAAATCATAGCCAGGGGGTGGCCAAGGGTGTGTGTGTGTGTGTGTTGTCCACCCTGAGTTAGCAGTTTGCCCACCCTCAAACTCCCGGCTGCTTACACACACACACACACACACACACGCACGCACGTGCACACATGCGCACGCACACGCACACACACACACAGCCTCTTCCACCCTTCCCAGGTTGCTCAAGTGAGTACCCAGCATGTTCTTAGGGGCAAAAGGCTAATAAACTTGTGAACAGCCCAGAGAGTGCAGCACGGAGTGTGATGATGGCGCAGTAGGAGGTAAGCATGGCCATGGGCTTCCTGCTCTTGCTGTGGCTATGAAAGCAACAGGTGGGTGAAGTAGCGTCCTTGCCTTGGCACTTTGTTCATCGGGAGTGAGGCCTTTTGCAACTCCAAAACTGCTGCCCGCCCACCCGCCTTCCACTCAACGAACTGGTCTGGAAGAGGCTGAGTCAGGATTGAACTCACAACATTCTGGCTGCAGGACAGCAGTTTAACCCCTGCGCCACCGGGGCTCTAGAAGGACAGATTGCTTACCTGTAACTATTCTTCTTCTTCCTGGTCCCCCGTGTGAATCCACAAGAATGGGTTTACTGCACAGTGAACCCATTGGTGTGGATTCACAGGCAACCATGAAGAGTAGTAGGGGCAGAAATAGACATTGTGGGCAGCCCATAATTAAAACATGGTTGTATTTAACAAGCCAATAGCAATGAGCCCCTGGCCAGAGGCTGCTTGGCCCCTTTGCAGCCATGGGGGCTGAGCACTGCCAGTAGGACTCCAGGGTGAATCCCATGGGGGCCCATCAGGCAGAGGGAACCCCCACCCACCCAGGCCAGCCCCCCTCCCTGGCCTGATCTCTCCCCCCCCCCCCCCCGCTGTTTTTTGGATCTCTGGTTTTTGAGAAACCTTGATGATGCCCCCCCCCCACACACACACACACACACCTCCTCTCTTTTCTCCCCTCTCTTTACCAAAACATGCAGTGTGTTACCTGAAATAAGCAAAAAAAAAGAGGTGGGGGCCTAATAGCAAAGTTTCTTTTCAATTAAAAAGAAGTGGGAATAGGGTGTTTGGTTTGGTCATCAAAAGTGAGTGGGAAGTTAATAAATACTCTGGGGAGTTGGAGAAAGTTCCTTTAAGGTGGTTAGGAGTGAGTGGTTTTGTTGTTGTTGTTCATTCATTCATTTGTTCGTCCATTTGTTTTTCCTTTATTTTTCTCCTCTTTTCTTTCTTTTATTTTTAAAAATTTTTATTTTAGTAATAAACAAAATACATAAAAACAGATACATAAAACAGGCTGCATGAAAAAGAATAACTCCAACAAAATAGACAAACAATAAAACATATTGCTAAAAAAACAGATTATCTCAGTTTTTGTGTGTATATCCGTTATTAATATCCAACTTCTGCACCTTTTCTTTCTTTTAATAAACTAGATTTATTAAAGATTTTAATAAGAATTTTTCTTCTTTTTTATTCTCCCCCTTATCTTATTTTGAATGTTAGCAGATTTTTTTTGTATTGTTCAATTTAATTTACACGCAGGATGTATATAAATTTGGCTAATATACTTCTGCTATTGCATTCTTGTTTTATATTTCTTCTTTTTAATGTGTTTTGTTTCCTTGTTGTTAATAAAAATGAAATTTAAACAGACCCCTTGCTCAAACGCAGAGCAAGGCAGGACATGCAATCAGCATCTGGCAATGGGATACTGGGGCCAGTGGGTGTGGGGTGTGGGGGGGGGGCTGGGGCTTTGCCTGGGGGGGGGGTGTCAGTGGGGTAGGTAGGGGCAAAGACCCCCATCCCCTGGCCCCAGTTTCCTCCATGCAAAGCCCTGGCTGGGCTTTTGCTATCAAAAGGGGGGGGGCAGGGGGGAGGGAGGGAGTGGAGAACAAATAAAGAGTTCAAATGTGAAACGATTAAAAATAAAATAAACTACGTAGAAGGCAGGTGCGATAAGGGCGCAGGAGCCCCATCTCCCTATTTAACATTCATTGGATTGAATAATCAGACCTCATTATCTCAAATTGGCTGCCTATTTGCCCTCAAAATGCTAATTTGGAAGTTGGCTGCGAGCGCCTATTTTGACTAAAATATGATTTTTACTTTATTATTGTGCACTGCCAGTCGCTCCAGGGGCCTTTCCAGTTTAAAACAAAATAATAATAATAATAAAATTCTATCAAAGTCTTGCCTGGGAAAAAGGTGCCTCGGCTCCTGGCAGGAGACAGGAGGTGTTTTATTTTGTGTGTGTGCATGTGTGTGTGCGTGCGCGCATGCAACCACTTTGTGCGGAAATGGCATTTCTCGGCCGCGAAGTAAAATTAGAAGTGTTATCAGCTTCTTTTAGGGGATAGGCAGTTTATCACTAATCTCACAAAAGGAAATGGAGAAAATATATCTATTTTTGGTTATTACTATTTCACCTGGGGGAAATCTTTGGGAGGGGGCCTTTTGAGTCTGACCTTTAAAGTGACAGAGAGCCATTCCTCCTCTTTCCTTCTGATGGGGACTTCCAGAGCCCTCCTTGGTTGCCTGAGCCATAAAGAGAGAAGAAAGAGCCACGTGGGAGCCGTGGCCTTTCCAAGTGACCAGAGAGGCAGCTGGGGACAGGGGGGAGCCGGAGCAGAGTCCTCCTGGCATGGTCTGGAGGTTGGCCGGGGGGGGGTCTGCGGGGGTGTCACCCCTGTGGCCTTAGAAGACTTGGCCCTGGGTCCTGCATCGGCAGCTTTGGGTTAGTGGGGTTGCTGCCCCCCATGCCCTCTTTTCGGGAAGACAGCCCTCCCTTTGAAGAGGTTTCCAGGGTGGGGGAGGCACCTCGACTGTCTCTCCTGCACCCAGGTCCCAGGCACAAACCAGAGGCCAAAGAAGAGCCCCTTTCCAAGGTCACAGGGGCCACGGCTACAGGGACAGAATTGTGCCCACTCTTGGTGCCAACAGGCTGCAGAAGTGAGCATGAGGAATCTGGATTGTCAGGCAGCCCAGACTTCAGAGAGAAGCCACTTTGATGAAGTTTCAAGCTAGGGTGTCCCAAGTTACACCCTCCCCATCCCACACCCCACCCCATCCACCCCAAAATGACTCATTGAATTTCTTTCCCCTGCCAGTCTTGCCAGGTTATCCTGCTATGGTGATAGAGTAGATCCTACTGCCAGTGACTCAATGCCGAGTATCAGGTAGCAGTTACTTAACCTAACCACCTGGTGAACTAACTTTGGTGGCAAAGTCCACAGGGACGGGTGATGGTCCCCAAGTGGATTAAATCCCACTTGACTCCATCCTGGCCTGGGGCTGATGAGGACGTTGTGTGCCAAAAGGGCTCAAGACCAGAAAGTGACCCGTGGAACTGGATCAGGGGTGCTATGGGATGCAGAAGGCCAATGGAAGGCCACTGCATTATATGGTTCCCAGGACAATCTTCATGGCCGATCACCAGGATACAGCACAAGAAGAAAAAGAAACAGAAGAATTTTCCCCCAACCAGCCTAAGACTTTTGCACCAGATTGCGGGTGAGCCAACACAAGCAGAACTTTCCTTTCACTCCCCCCACCCCACCCACCCCGCTGAAATCCATGGAGCCTGACCACTTAGCTCTATGAGCCACCTGAGATCCTGCCCAAAAAAGACACTTCATGACAGTGGGTGTAAGAGTGCAAAAGGTGCAGTGGGTGGGCAGCACCCCACATGGTTGTTAGCAGCTAGGAAGCCAGATTAAAGCCAGCCTGAGCCCCTGTGCATCCCTGCAGTCCAGAGATGCCTCCTCTGACCGGTAGCAGCTCTCTTTCTTGGCCAAAGAAGAGGTCTCTCTCATTTCCGTTTCGAATGTGCGACACCTGGAGTCGCCCCAGCGGCTTCAATAGCTGCTCCCCTCTGCCACGAGCGCTTCCTTTCCCACCATTGTCGAAGGTCACAGGCCGCTTCCTTTCCCTCCCGGCTGATCCTGCGGGAGGAGAATCGGTGTGGCTGGAGGGAACTTTGGCCTCAAGAGCCGCTGCCAGCTCTCCTCCGGTTGACACCAACTCGGCTCCTCCTCTGGCCTGGCCGGCCATGGGAGGTGAAGGCACATTCAGTGTTTGGTTTCCATGGCCCGGACTGTGTTCACCTTGGGTGCCCCGAGCCCTGCCATTCAGCCGGGACTTGAAGGGCTGGGATGGTGGTTGGTGGTGGACAGTTGGCCCTATTGATATTGTTCTTATTGATATGCTGCTATTGAATTGTATATTGTATTTATGGAACATAAGAACATCAGAACAGCCTTGCTGGAAGAGGCCACAGGAGCCCATCATCCAGTCCACCCTTCTGTCTCACACAGTGGCTCACCATTGGCTTCAGGGTATTCTTCCCAAGCAGATGCCTTCACCTGCTTAGGATTCCCTGGAAATGGCATTGAGAGAGATCCTGCCTATCTCTCCAACCCGGAGGTTGTCCTTAGGTATCTCTTATAATTATAGCCATTGATACTCTTGTCCTCCATGAACTTGTCTAATCCTTTCTTAAAGCTGTCAAGACTGACAGCTGTCACCACTTCTTCTGGTAGGGAGTTCCATAGACCAGGGATCCTCTGGGTGAAGAAGTACTTTCTCTTATTTGTTTGAGAACTAGCACCCAAAAGTTTCATGGAGACTATTGCTCTATTATTGTGTGGAACAGGTCTCGGTGTTTTGATTTCTGGGAAAGGAGCTGTGGGATGATCTAACATGGGGAGCAAACACCAAAGCTCTGGTGATCAAGAGAGCACAGCAGAGGTTATACTTCTTGGGAATCCTCAGGAAGAAGAACAACCTTTCAAAGGACCTGCTGTTGGCATTCTACCACTGTAACATAGAGAGTGTGTTAACCTATGCTCTGTGTGCATGGTTTTGGAGTTGTATAGCTAGGGAAAGAACAATGCTGTCCAGGGTCGTAAAGACTGCAGAGGGGATAATCGGGCATACTCTTCCCACTCTAGATCAAATCTATGCCACCAGGTGTTATAAGAAAGCTGTAGAGATTGCGCAAGATAGTACGCACCCTGGGAATGCTCTCTTTCAGCTTCTGCCTTCTAGAAAAAGGTATAAAAAGGTCATAAAGACCAGGACCAGCCACTGGAGAAATAGTTTCTACCCAAAAGCGGTTCTGGCTTTGAATACAGTGCAATGCAGTCTATGAGGGAGCTTCTGTATATAGTTTTTAGAGTTTTTAGGGTTTTAGAGCTTTTTAGGGGTTAAATGTGCATATGTGGGGTGGGGTATGTTGATAATTTTGTACAGTTGTATTTTGTTTAGGTTTTGTTGGGTCGACAAGTAGATTTTCAATCTCGTTGTTCTGTGCAGGACAATGACAATAAAGATTTATCTATCTATCTATTGTTGTTGTTGTTGTTTGATTGTATGAATTATGCCGTATCAATATCTTGTATTATTTTGATGTTTCATTTGTATGAATTATGGTGTGTGTGTGTTGTGTTGTGTTGTGTTATGTTACTTTGCTTAGGTAAACTGCTTTGAGTCACCCATGGGGATCGGAAAAAAGCAGTATATAAATTAAACATCAAATCAAATCAAATTTCCCACTTCAATCCTTTTCCCTTTTGAAACTGCTGGTACCAGGGTGGAACCAGGGTGTCAGGATGTGAAAGTCTGTGTGTCTGGAATGTTAAAATAATTAAAGGGGATAAATAAACGTTGTCCCTGAAAATGTAAGTGTGTTTAAAATTGAGGCTTGAACAATAGTTTACTAAAGTCATTACAAAACAATTAGTTAGCTCTCCAGCTGAGCAAGGTCACTGAACTACAACATTCCTGTCAGTTGAATGTGTTTTACAAATGGTAACAAAACATAAACAAAGAATAGAGGTCCAACTACAGGCACTCTCAGTGGCTACAATATTCTGGTTTCCCAGGACTTGGTGTACCAATAAGACAGTGGCTCCCAACCTCCCAGGAATCTTGGCCAGCATTGCCAGTGGTGAGATTAAGAAACATCTGGGGACCCAAGGTTGGGAAATCACTGCTTCAGAAGATGAGAATGTTTATCAGAGATTCTGAGTTACAGGCCCTTGGAATTACAGAAAGTGCAGTGACAATAGACATCCCTGTTTAAAAGCCTCTGGATCTCCAGGCCCCCACAGAAGAGAATGTCTACAGTTGAAATGAGAATGGAGACATCTGAGAGAAACATAAATATAAGCATACCTATCAAGTATCCCAGATTGGTCGGGATTTCCCGTATTTCCGCACCGATTTTCTCCATTTCCCGCCCGAAGCTGCCGCTACCCTGTAATTTGGCAGCGGGGGGAAAGGAGTTACTGCGCATCCCTTCTACGCAGGTCCTTTCTATGCACGCGTAGAACCCTTCATGCATAGAAGGCTTCTGTGCAGAAGGGGATGTGCAGAAGCCTTCTATGCATGTGTAGAAGTGACCTGCGCAGAACGTTTCTGCGCAGGTTGCTTCTACACATGCGTAGAAGGCTTTTACGCATGGGTAGAATGGACCTGCACAGAAACGTTCTGCGCAGGTCCCGTAATCTATGGAGCTGCGCTTGACAGGTATGAATATAAGGAGTTAGGAAACCAACACAACACAGATATCATGTAGTGATGGTAAGAGTACCACCAGACAGGGGCAAACATGGATTTCCCTCTGGCTTAGCTGCAGGAGCAACTGGAGTGATTTTTCTCTGTGTTCATTTTATTATACTTAAAGCTAATGACTATAATGTTATAATACTTTTTACTTTAAAATTATGTATGCTAGAGATGTATTCTTTGCTTTCCTATTTTGCCTTTTTGGGCAAAAAATTTCTTTTTGCTATTTTATTGCATCTTTTAGGCTCCTATATTTTGATAAAATCCTGTATTTTGGATTGAATTCTGGCTAAAGTGTTTGTCTGCAATTTAAGACTAATTTGTGCCTTCAGTTTTTCATAGCTATAAGAAGACTTTTGGATCTTTTCACAACTCTGAAGTATTTTTTGTGCTTATTGAACACTAGCAGATTTACCCGGGCTTCGCCCCTGGGTTTTTTTTTTTTTCAGCAGGAGCGGGGGGGGGGGGGGGAGGCGGACAGGGAGGACACGGTGGCCAGGCTCTGCCGGGCAGCGGAGTCTTCTGGCAGGTGCAGGGATCAGCTCTGGCAGCCACAGCAGCCAGGCGCTCTGGACTGCTGTGACAGGTGTGGCGGCGGCTGCCATGGCTTGGCTGGGCTGGCGAATGTAGGTCTGGGCGAAATTTTAGGCATGAGGATGGAGGGGGGGAACACATTGAAGACTATGAAACGTACTTCTTTGCTTTATTTTTATATATAGAATGATACATAAAGCTTGCAGGCTGCTTTGGAGGGAAAGGTGAGCAGCATTCCATGCACTCTGGTGCAGGGCCGCCATCAGGGCAATACTACTAGTACTGCCGTATGTCTAGGGCCCAGAGCTAACAGGGGCCCTGCCACCACCGGCCATAACAGAGAAAAGTATGTGTGTGTGGGGGGGGGGGCAATAGGATTGCTCAGTATGGGGGCCAGAAATTTCTAATGGTGGCCCTGCTCCGGTGTCTAGTCATGCCTGCCACATGGCCACGGAAACGTCTGCAGACGCAGTCAGTGTGGGCTCTTTGGTTGTAAACAGAGATGAGCACCAAACCCTAGAATCAGATACGACTGGCTTTTGAGCAAGGGTAAACTTCACCTTTACCTTTCTCCTTGGATCTGTTCTCAGGCCACACTATGTGGCTTTTCCACTGCTGCACCAGCCACCTATGTTTAGCAACACATTGGCAAGCTGGGGCTGAACAGGAGGGGGAGGCACAGCGCCCCACCCCCCCACCACCACCACTGGCTTGTGAGCAGCATCTGGCGCTCCCTGGACATGGAAACAGGTTGTGGCCCCTGGAGCAAAGCAATCAGTCTGAGCAATCTGGCCCACCCCGGCCCCCTCCCGGCCCCCAGATAATTCTGTTTGCCTTCTTAGCCTTTCGAAGAGTCAATCAATAGCGAATAATGTTGGGATAATAGAGCCAGCGAAGAGCCCCATTCAGTGCTCAGGATTAGGGATATTGAAGGGCAAATGGGCCGAAAAGCGCCTCAATCCTGCCTTAGCGATGCGATGATTCACTCGCCGGCTTACTTACTGGGGGGGGGGGGGGGCAGAAGATGACCCCTTCCTTCCTTCCTTCCTTCCTTTGGGACGAGGCTGGCAGGAGGAAGAGGAGGAGGATAATGATGAGGAGGATGAAGATCCCGAGAGCGCTGTTTGCTCAGCAGACGGCAAGTGTAGCCAAGATTAGAGGGGCTTCGATGGAAGGGGGGTGGGGGGTGGGGGGTGGGGTGGGGGGCTGTTGACAGAATCGCCTGGAAGAAATCCCCTACTCTCCATTCCGGGGGCGTCTCCTCCTCCTCCCCCTCCCCCCCCTCCCCCTCTGCCAAGGACATTCCAGGCTGGACAGAGGGACAGATGGACGGGGCGGGGCGGGGCGGGGCGATCGTGTCCCTGCACCTGATGGACGCAGGTGGCAACCAAGCGGTGGGGCAGCAGCAGCGCAAACGGCGCGATGCCCCCCCCCCAACCACACACACAGGGGGGGCCCAAGGTTATGGGATGCGGTGCACTCTGAAACCCCTTCCCCATGGCAGCCCCCACCCCCATCCAGGAAGCTCCGCTGGGACGGGCAGGGAGCGGAGGGGGGGGCAGAGGAGCCTTTGCAGGACCCCAAAGGCGACATCGGGGCCTCTGCCTGCCTGAGAGGGGGGGGGGGCAGTCCATGAGCGCTTCCTTCCCGGAGTCCCTGCCGAGAGGGGCGTGTGGGGGGGGAGGGGGGAGCCCCAACCCAAGGGATGGAGAGGGGGGGGGCAGGTGCAGCGGTTCTTCCTCTTGACCGCCTTCGGACTGGAGGGCCACACGGGCGCAAGGGAGCTGCTCCAGGCGACAGGAGCGGTCATTCCCCACGAGGGTGTGTGCGTGTGGGGGGGGGGCGCCTCTGCCCCCCTTCTTCCTCGGAACCCCCGAGCCGGACAGGGCGCCGAACGAGCCGCCGCCCCTTCTTTCCACACCCCCCCCCCCCCGCCGAGCCGAGGCCTTCATCCCAGTGGCCGGTGGCGGTCCCAGTTCGGGCGTCCTGCTGGCAGGCTGAGCCCGCCACCCCCCACCCCCGGGGGCCAGAGTGTCCCAACAGGAGGCGAGGTCTGTGTGCTGGGTTCAAATCCCTCCACGGCCATTAAAAACTCCTCCTTGGGGCAGGCGGTTGGGGAGGGGGGATGACCGAGTGAACCCTTCCACAGCCCCCACCCCCCACCCCCACCCCACACACACACACACACACACACACACACACGCCCTCGAAACCCTCCTGGCCGTCCCCAAAGCCTGCACCGAATCGGGCCCTCGCCCGCTGGCCGGCCTTCCTTGGCCCTCGGGGCACGCGCCGCCAGGCAGGGACCTCGGCGCCCCCCCCTGGCCCAGGCTAGCAGGGGGCGCGGGGGGGGGGGAGGGCTTTGATCTTTGTCCGAGAAGCCTCTCCCCCCACGCCTTCCCTTTGGGCTCAGCGAAGTCCCTCGCCTGCCTGCCTGCCTGCCCTCCTGCCCTCCCCTCCTCCCCTCCCCAATCCCTGCCCCTCTGCCGGCTCTCCCGGCTCCGTTTGTGAGGCAAGAGCGCCCCCTGCTGGCGCGCCCTGGCCCTGGCCACCCGCCTTTCCTTCGCTCCGCACAGCGCCCGGAGTACGGAGGATGATGATGATGATGATGATGCATGCGGGGGGGGGGGGGTCCGTAATATCGCCAGGACTTGGGAGGGGAGGGGAGACCCTTCCTTGGGCGCCCATCGCGTTGGCTTCTCCCCGGCGAGGCAGCGCTTCATCTGGCCGCCCCCCCCGGGGGCCCCCGCCCCACCACCGCCTCCTGCGCTCGGCCGCCTCCTGGTCCTCCGTGACTGAGCGCAAAGATCCTCCGGCCCCGCGTCTTGCCGGCGTGGGCGTTTTTAGACCCGTTCAGATGATGAGCGGGACACGTGTCTGCACCTGCAGCTCTCGGTTCCGCGCCCAAACGGAGAGGCCTGCAGGCCAGGGAGGGAAGGAGGGGGGGAGGGAGGGGGGCGCTTTCCCTCCCCGAAACCTTGGCACAGAAGAACTGGGGAAGGCGCCCACCTCACCATCATCACCCACGCGCTCCTCCTCCTCCTCCGAGGACACAACCCCCCTGTGTAAGAGAGCGTCTAGTTGTAAGGGGCGGCGGCGGCGGCTCCTCTGTGGTTAAGAAGCTCGCCTTGTTAGCTGGAAGGCTGCCTGGCAAGTCGGCAGTTCGAGACCCGGGCACTGCATGACGGATTGAGCGCCCGTCTCTGCCCCAGCTCTTGGGGCGTCCCCTGAGCGGAGTTTCTTCCTTCAACCCAGAGTAATTTCTGACCCACGAAATCATTGTTACCTAGTTGTAATTCCCGTAACACACGCGCCTGCTCAGGTCCAGGCACCCGCAAGATGTCCAGTGGGGTGTCATGGTCCAGGAAGGCCCTCGAAATAATCCCCCGGTGACCCCCGGCCTGTCCAGCTGGAAGAGGCAGCCAAGAAGGCTCCGGTCCGTCCGTGCCGGGCGAGAGGAGAAGGAAGGGCAGCACTTTGGGAAGCAGCAGCTCTCTTCTCGTCCATGCAAGGCCAGGGTAACCAACTACCGTGCCGTAACGGGAGGGCTTCGTTACAACCACCAAGCGCCGCAATCTGCATTAAAGCCGAGGGACTCGGGTGGCAAACTTGCAGGGAAGCAGGGCAGGGAAGGTCTGTCCTCCCCTCCCTCCCTCCTGGCTGGCTGGCATTTGCCCCCTCCCCTGCTGGCCCAAGAGCGGCAGGTCAAAGGGGGCTTTTCCTTTCCTCATCCTTGGGGGGTGGGGGTGGGGGGCAAGGTGGAGGAGGCTGGGAGGAAAAAAGGGGTCTTTTGACTTAAAGGCAAACAAGCCACACTGACCAGAACAAGGACAGGTCACAAGACCTGCAGATACGGTCCACGAAAGCCCAGGGGCAAAAGGGACTTTTCTCATCCCCTGGTTAGACACAAACAGACCTGTTGATTTGACCTGGAAAGGAGTCCTTCCTGACACTCAGTTGAGTGTGATCTTCATAGCATAGCATAGCCTCAGAACAGCATGGCTGGCTCTCCTCCTCCACCACCTCCTCTCCACTCTCTACTTGCCATGGCCCTGTTCTCACAGCGGTGGTAGGGACAAGAGGCACATGGGGTCCCTGGAATTGTGGTCCTTGAAGGAACTCTTCCCAAAAGCTCCAGGAAGACACACCATGGAAAGGGAGCCTAACAGACACACACACACACACACACACACACACACACACACACACAAGTGCAAGGCTGCGTGTTGGATTATGGCTCTGCAGAACTTACTCCCAGACTTTGCTTGAGACAGTACAGAATGTGACATCCCCCCCACCATGCATGCACGCGCGCGCGCGCGCACACACACGCGCACACACACACACACACACACACGCGCGCGCACACACACACACACACACACACACACACACACACACACACACACACACACACACACACACACACACACGCACGCACGGACGCAGAGGAGAATCTCAACTCCATTTTTTGTTTTCTGTAAACTAGATTTTATTGCAGTACAGTGATAAGAAAATAAATTAAGTTTTGGCTTCAGTGCTTCACTAATAAAAATAAAACTACTTTTATATAAATAAATATTACAGGCTCACTATTTACACAAGGCCAAGGTTGCTTTCAGAACCAAAAGGAGAACCAGCGCCCAAGTTTACCCTGAGACTGCAGAACTGCTCCCGGGTTTTGGCCTCACAAAACGGGGCCAATGGAATGGGGAAATGGAAATGGCGAGTTGGGTGGGGGGGTTAAGAGAGACTGGGATTTTACCCCCTCTTCTTGGCTCTGCTTCTTTCTTCTTCTGCTGTATCCAAATATAGGTGATCATCATGGCAATCGGCCATTAGGATTGTTCAGGGAACTATATTACGCAGTGGCCTTCCACTGGTCTGATGCATCACAGCATGACACCCATAGTACCACAGATCACTTTCTGGTCCTGAGCCCTTTTGGCACACAATGGATGAAGCTCCTGCCCTCCATCAAAATGGATTCAAGTGGGACCATTTAATCCACTTGGGGACCCTCATCCTTCCTTCCTTCCCTGTGGACTTTGCCACCCAAGGCCGTTAATCCTCAGGATGGTCAGGTTAGTTCACCGCCATCTGAGTCGCTGGCAGTAGGGTCTACTCTATTACCAAAGCAGGATAACCTGGCTCTGCAGATTGGGTTTTCCCCCCAGGACGAGGAAGTTCAGCAAGGAACAGCTGCATCCTACAGACCAGAGCTTGCCTGTAAGGAGCTTGATTCAGCAGCAGGGACCCCAACAGTTGGTGGGGCGACCCTCTGCATAAATCAGACAAGCCCCCCCCCCCCTCCTGCTGCTGCTCAAGGGGACCAGAACTACAGCAGGACAAGGCACTCAAGAGACATGGGGGCAAAGTGGCCCACGCTGCAGCTCACTCCACTGGGGTATGTCTAGGGACAGGGGCTCATACCGAAGGAACCCTCGACCTCTTCCAGTGCCAACCCCTAGGGGAAAGGAACTGTTGGTAGGTGTGGCTGGGAGGCCCCTTGAGCAGCTTGGATGCTTCTTGGTTTGGTGCATCCAGTGGGACCCAAAGACCACCCAAAGGCATACCTGTCAACCTTCCCGATTTGGCCGGGATTACCCCGTAAATTGACGTCGATTGACGTCATAACCCGGCCCCCGCTGCCAAACCCCCGTAATTTGGCAGCAGGGGAAACGCTTTCCGCACATGCGCGGAAGGGTTTTACCCCTTCCATGCATGCGCGGAAGCGCTACGTCGCTTGCGTAAGGGCTGCGCAAGGGGCGTAGCGCTTCCGCGCATGCATGGAAGGGGTAAAACCTTTCCACGCATCTGTGGAACGCGACCTGCGCACAAGCGATGTGTGCAGGTCCCGTTTTTCCGGAGCCGCGGGTTGACAGGTATGCCCAAAGGTTAGCCTTCCAGGAGACAACACACACACCCCCAACATACCTGTCAACCGCGGCTCCGGACAATCCGGGACCTGCGCACAACAGTTCTGCACAAGTCACGTTCTACGCATGCATAGAAGGCTTTTATGCTTGCGTAGAACCCTTTTACGCATACGTAGAACGTGACTTGCACAGAAGGGATGCGCAGTACCTCCCCCCCCCCCCCCCCGCTGCCAATTCCAGGGAATGGCGCAAATCGGTGTCAAAAATCAGGAAATCCCGGCCAATCCGGGAAGGTTGACAGGTATGCCCCCCCCCCCCCCCCCCCGCCTTCTGTGCCAGCCTGATCCAAAGAGAGCTGGATGGAGTTCAACTTGTCATGAAGTTGTGTGAGATTTTTAACCAATGAGGGAGAGAGAGTGGGTGGGAGAGGTTCTCAACAGGAAGCCCAGAGACAGGTTAGACTACTAGAGTCTGTTCAAATTGGCTCTTAGATTTCAAAGCAAGGGATCACAGCTCTCGCTCCTCCACCCCCCACCCCCACCCCGCCACTTTCCTGCCCCAGCAATACAAAAGCAGTGGTCTGCCCCTCTCTTTCTCCAAACACGGAGTCTGGCTGTCCTGAGAAGCTGATGATGCCGGATGACCTGCGGGTGAAAAGGCCTCCTGTCTTCTTCTTCCTCCTCCTCTTCCTTCCTGGTTTTCCTTTGGTCAAACCTCCACACCTGCCCAGGGCAGTTCCTTCCTCCGGAAAGTGCAGGTCTAGGAAGGGATTTGAATGGCTGCCTAGACCCGTGATGGTGAAACCTGGCACTCCAGATGTTCTTGGACATCAATTCCCAGAAGCCAAGCCCCCGTGAATCTGCACGAAGGGGTTTACTGCAATTCATCCGGCCCACACTGCCCTCGTCGCTCCTGAAACTGGAAGTAAAACGCGCCCATGTGGTTAAGACTCTTCCGGGTTAACCCTTTCTCTGTCCGGGCATGTTTTACTTCAGCTTCCAGGCAGAAGCCGATGGGACAGGTGTGAACACCCGCTGTTAGACCTCCAACTCCACCTCCTCCTCATCTAACCGCTTTGACTGCCCAGAGGGGTTTGTCCGGGGTGTCCCAAACTGTGAGAGCTTGGCTGCCTTCTGCTCCAGGCTCTGCTTCCGCCACTTGATCCGCCTGTTCTGGAACCAGACTTTCACCTGCCAGGACAGAAGGAGAACCCGCTGTCAAAATGCAGTCCCTGTGGGGAGTCCCAACCTGGGATACAGGCCAGTAAGTCCCCACTTCTTTCCCCAAACCGCACAAGGCGGCCCATTGCACCCGGCTGGCTTTCCTCCTTTGGCCTGGACCTCATGGGAGCATCTTTTGTGTTGAGAATTCTAGTGCAACCCCTGCAGGCAGTGACCAGAGAGACAGGAAAGACTCGCCTGATCTAAAGGAAGTTGTTTGGTATTATTTGCCTGTATTTACAATTAGAAAGGTTCTTTCCTGCCTCAGAGATCACCTGACCCTATTTGCATGTCTTAAGGCTGCTTTGGAAGAAGAAAGGTGTCCTTTTGAGCTCCTCCATCCTCCAGGCCACATGGCTGGAAGATTTTACTTCTTTCCTAAACCAACTTCATCAAGACCCCTGAGCACATGTATCTTCTGACCACATTTTGTGAGTAAACGCTATTTTTCTTTCTCTCAAGTATCTAGTCCAAGTGTGTTTCTTATCTTAATAACTAAAATCAAGGTCCAGCACTGTATGTTGCCAATACACAGTGCCGGACCTGCACCCCCTGCCCAGACAACGCCGGCCCTGCCTACCTTGCACTCCCAGAGTGTCCTGCGCGGGGTACCGGCACCACAGTCCAGGGGCCTTTGCCCCAAAAAGGGGCCGCAAAGAGGGTGCCCCCAGCGCCTGGGGCCGTGTTGCAGAGGCCTGGACTGCACATGCCCAGACTGGCATGGTACGCGCCGGCCCACAAGGCACTTGGAACAACGCAGGGCCGGATGTCTGACCTTGCGCCCACCCTCGGAAGCCAGTACAAGCGAGGAGCTGGACGCCGCTGTCATCTGGGCGCCAGAGAGAGGAGGAGCTGCCGCTGCTGAGAAGCCTCGGCTGGGGCAGAATCAGGGCCGCGCAGATGCCCAGGGAAGAGAGACCGGAGCAGAACCAGGTAGGCCTTCCCAAGCACTTGGGGGGGGGGGCGATGGGGACGCCAGGGGCGTTGGGGGGCAGGAGGGTATGGGTCCCACAAATGCGTCCCGCATGGGGGCAGGGTCTGTCATCAGGGGCGGGGGAGCACCCAGCGAAGCGGGTACCTCTGCTAGTCTGGGTTAAAAGGGGGAAAACTGGGAGACTTGCATTCAAACATAAAATTGCCTAAAAACCTGCTCCACTTTGCTGCGCTGCTGCTACAAATGACATTTTGTTCCTTGGGTCTCTGAGTTGCACATTTCCGGACCTCATTGTGGGAGGGAAGTGAAGGTTTTGCCTCTGCACCCCACAAGGTGGAAGAGGAGGGAGTGCAGAGAAAAGCCCTTCTAGCCCTCCTTTCCGTGCTACCTGTCCCCACCCTCACCGAACACCTCGTGGGGGGGGGGGAGATAAGGGCTCTCTGTACAGGAGACTGTTCCTTATAGAGGCAACATGAAAGGACCCTGCAAAGGCTGAGCAGGTGGGGGAAAGGCAGGATTCTCACCTGGGTCTCTGTGAGGTGCAGCGTGGCAGCTAGGTCCACCCTCTCTGTGCCCACCATGTACTGCTGCTTGAGGAATTCTTTCTCCAGGTGCTCCAACTGCTCAGGGGTGAACACGGTGCGAACCCTCTTAATCTTGCAGGGGCCCCCAGTGCGCCATGAGAGGGGAGCCACTGGGGAGCAGTGGGGGAAGTCCAGGCCTGAAACCACAAAGCAGGAGAGACCTTGTCATGAGTCCCCAGCATGGGGGGGGGGGGGGGGGCAACATGTGAATTAATTTGTGAACCACGCAGACAGAGGGGGCTCTAAGCCCTGTGGAGTGATAGAGAAGTGTCATGGCTATTGCTATGCAGGGAGGGGAAAGGCACCCTGGCCAGGTGTTTGCACAGGAAATGCTCCACCACACATCAGGCCTCCTCCTGTCCCACCCAGAGACCTTCTGCCTCCTCAAAGCAGCCAAAAGCAAAGCGCCATGGAAGGATTGGTCCCCAAAGTCTCGGCCTGCCTTCTCCCCCTGGAAGGGGCACATCGGAAGGAGCTGCTTCCCTTCTGGAGGATGAGGCAGCAGCCATGGGGGGGGGGGGCAGCCTGCTTTTCCGAAGACCCTCCCCCCCCACCCCCCAGGAACAACCCAGGTGTTCACTTGCCCAGACTAGACAGGGAACCCCCTGTTCAGGGTGGATGCTTGGAAGGAGCCGTCAGGGCTGGGATGGGTTTGAACGGAACAGAGGAGTCCCACCCCATCCCCTCTCCTTCCTCGCGGTCCAGACACATCTTTCCTGCCCTCTACCAGTCCTCCTCCAGGGGTGTCCAAGGGCAGGTGCTGTGGCTGCCACAGTCCTGCTTTCACAAGGTGCCTGGCAAAAGTCAAAAGACTCTGGGCGAAGTTTTGCACTGGGGCTGGAGCGGAGAGAAGCTGCACTCTGCCAAATCTGGCAATGGGCCCAGCTGAGGAAGGTGAGGCTATGAGGGATGGGCAAGGGGCTGTGCGATGCCCCCCACCCCACCCCACCCCAGGAGGGCTTGAGAAAGGAGGGATCCGTGGCCAACCCCTTGAAGCCAATCCCGGAAAGAACAGGGGCCCCCAAGTCCCACTGGCCAGGCACATGGCAGGCTCTTAGCTCAGGGGTTGTGTTTTTTAGCCCACCCACCCACCCACCCCGCCCTCCTAGCTGAGGCCCTGCATGGGACCCATTGGTCCAGGTACATTTGAACTGGTCAGTGTCCAGCCCTGAGTCAGGGATGACCAGCGGGGGGGGGGGGAGCAGGTGCCTGGACTGTTTCCAAACTCCACAGGGGGAAAGACTGCAGAGGGGGCCCCCTTCCTCCCCCATCCCCCCCCCACCCCAGTGTAAAGCTCTGCTGGCTACCTCTCCAAAGGGAACTTGGAGAGCCAGAGGCAAAAGGCGGTGACGGGACCCGCCACACACAGACACACCCCGCACGGGGCAACTGCCCTGGGACAGAAAGCTGTACTTTCCGAAGGGGGGGGAGGGCAGGAAAGGGGGGGGGCAATGGATACCAGGGGCCACACCAAGCAGAGGCAGGAGGCCAGGAGAAGGAGCCCCCCGCCCCCACCCTCTCTTTCTCAGCATTAGAACGGGTGACCAACCCCCTACCCTCCCCCCCCCCTTCAAACGGAACGGAGGGGAACTCGGGTCAGACCTGCCTGGGACCAACTTCTCGGGCTGAGGAGCCAAGCCTGCAACGCGGCTTTCTCGCTGGCCCTGGAGCCCAGAGGCCCCGGCGAAGCCCCCCGCCCCCGGGCAAAACGGGACGGGACGGGGGGAGCAGCGGGATGCTCAGCTCCTCCGGCCACGCCGTCCAACCGGGTTGGCAGCGGAGGGAGGACTCCTCGCGCCCTCCCCAAGCCTCGGAATTAAGGGCGCCTAAGAGGGGGAGGGGAGGGGGAGGGGAGGGGGGCCTGCGTCGCCCTCTTACTCACAACAGGGCCCCCGACACCCCCACCCCGGCGCCAGGCTTCAGCCCTCTCTTCGGCGGCCGTACCCCGGTGTACTGGGGGTGCCCTCGGGGGGCAGTGACGGGACTCCCTCCCCTCCCCCACCCTTTTCTTACCTGGCCTCGGGCAGTCGGTCCTAGCGCAGGGGGGCCCCAGCGGACCCGAGAAGAGGGCGGCGACTGCAGCGGGCCCTGCTTCAGGCAGCGGCAGGAGCGGGGACGGCGGCCCGGCCAGGAAGACGGTGGGGAAGGGCAGCAGCCCCGCGGCGAAGCCCAAGCGCATCGGGGCCGCCGGCGAGGAGGCGGAGGCGGCGGTCAGGGCGGCCCAGACGGCGGGCTCCGGCGGGCTCCGACGGGGCGGCGGCTCCGGCTTCGCCAGCAGTGAGTCGATGTCGAAGCGGCGCCTGGCCTTGGGCAGACGCGGCGAGGAGGAGGAGGAGGAGGAGGAGGAAGGCGGCGGCGAGCCCGGGCGGCGGGCGCCCGGCAGGGGCAGCGGACTCTCCGGCATCATCCTCGGGCGGCACAGCGACTGTGGCGGGCCTGAGCGCCGGCCTCGGCCAGCCGCTTTAAAAGGGGCCGGAGGACGGAGCCCGCCCAGCGCTGGGGGAGGGGAAGGGAGGGGAGGGCGTGGTGCGGGCGGAGGTCCCGAAGGGGGGGACAGCCCCAGCCCCAGCCCCACCGCCCTCCCAGCCCCAGCCCCAAAGGTCCGTGCGACCCCAAAGGAGTAAGCGAAGCACCGCCCCGCCCCGTCCCGCCACCCCACCGCGTCAGGATTCTCTTCTTCAGGATGGTGATGATGATGATAATGATAATGATAGGGCGAGCCTTGCCGGGGGAGCCACACACCTCCCCGCAGGGAATACTCGGAGATAGTTCCTCAGCCGGCCGGCCGGCCCCCTCTTGCTCTTCCTCCTCCTCCGTGAGTCTTCCTCGCGCTCAAGGCACGTTGGTCGTGGAGGGGGAAGAAATCGACCTCCATCTCAACACACACACAGAGAGAGAGGGAGGGGGGGAGCGTGTTTTTGCGTTCTCTTCTGTTGTTTGATCCCAACTTTGAGACGGGATCCAGAAGAAGTAAAAGGGGAGGGGGAAATCCCAGCATCTTCCTTTGCAGGTGGGTGGGTGGGGGGCAACAGGAAAAGCCGTTCCTGAGTGGCACCAGGGGTCTGCTTAGCCAGCAGGGTGCCCCACCTGGGCCAGCTGTGAAGCATTTATTCCAGAGGCTTTAAAAGCCAGAGGGGTGAGGGGGGGGGCTTGGGCTGCACTGAGTCCACCCTAGCCCCCCCCCCCCAATGCCTCCAGTAGGACTTGGGCTTCCTCTGGCCTTGGTTTCGCTTCCCAGCACCACAATGTTTTGTGATCCAATAAAGGTATCTGCCTTCTCCTTCTTCATCCCCAGTTCCAAAAAGGAAGCCCCAGACTTCAACCCAAGGACCATAATAGCCACATTTGAAGAGTGCCCCCCCTCTCCTAATATTTTACTGGATCTTAGGGTGCACCCAGCTTGTGGGATAGTAGGGGTGAGAGGGAAGTACATATGTATGGGCTGGATTCTGCCCTGGCCCCTCCTGTACAAACACACCCTACTAGCAGGATGGGAGGGGAAAAGGGGGGGGGGGAGAGAGGGAGGCTAGGTGTGAAATTTCTCATGGGCAAAGAAGCTGAAGTAGACCTGCAGGGAGCAAAATAGGGAAGGGGGGAGGAAAAACCCCAATTGCTAGGTTGGGGGAGGGGAAGGGGAAGGGCCCACATTCTGAAACACCCTGTATGTAGGAGGGGGGGCAGGAAGGGCTAAGGAAGGGGGCTTTGTACGCCTGGGATTGTAAAAATTGGCTCCTCTCCCTCCCTGCTCCCTGCCTTCCTCAATGGGGAAGTGGGCCCCTTCTCCATCTAATAGTCATTAGCATCAATTAGAAGTGTTTGAAGTGGCCAGGAACAGTTTTGTCCTCCTACAGAAAAAGGGTTCCTCCTTTCAGGCACCCCATCACATCTGGAGGGGGAAGGAGGGCTTTCCCCTCCCCTCATCTCTCTCTCTCTCTCTCTCTGTCTGTCTGTCCTGGGGCTCCTTTCATCTCTTGTCCAGGTGCTGTGTGGAATCTGAAAGCTGCCTGTCCTTTCCTGGAGGGATGATGACTAGGGCATGCTTTTCACTCCAGGCCCTGGGAGACTGGTGTCAAAAGAGGGTTCTTCAGCCTCTTCCCTCCCCCTCCAAAAAGGAGAGTCCAGGGGGGACCCCTCCCCTCTCAGCACTTCCCCACAGGTGGGCCCGGAAGCATCCCTGCTCCCTTCTCTGCAGGAAGCACCCATAGCCACCTCCACCCACACTCACTAGCTGGTGTGAGATTCCCCACTTCATTATCAGGGGGTGAAAATCCCTGCCTTTTAAAGAGGATCCCATTAGCCAAGCACACACACCACTAATGGGGTGGGGGGTGGGGGGGCAGAGAGGCTCCTTAATCAGCCTGGGGAGGGGGGGGATTGTGCGGCAGAAGCGGCTCACCTTTTTGATGCTTCTCTGCTGGGGAGATGTCCTGAGTCATCAAATCCCATTCAATTTATAGGGACCCCCACAGAGGTTTCAAGGTTTTACCAGTGCTGCTGCATGCACAGGTCCAATAAATGTCCATAGCCCAGCAAGGATTTGAACTCAGGTCTCTTGAGTCCCACTCTTCCGCTCTCTCCATGATTCCACACTGGATCTCTCAGAGTCATTTATACCACTTTTAAAAAAAAGGAAAGCAAAGCAATCACACTTGTATACCGCCCCATGGTGCTTAGTGCACTCTCTGGGAGGTTCACAAGTTAATTATAAAACAAATAAGCATACAAAACATAATAAGCAGATCATTATAATGATTAAACAAAAAAAGAACCTAATAAACCTATGACATCATTATTAAAATGTATAGAAACACTAAAATACTGCAACTACAACCAACTCTTCTTTCTTTCTACCAAACTATTGCACAATTTACAATTATGGACATACAGTATGTGAAATATAAGTAACATTCAAAGCAAATTAAAAGTTTGAAATATAACATGATGGTGATGATAAGGATGAGAGCTACTTAATCTCCTAAAGTAACTGTGTACAGATGCCAAACAGTGACATTAAAAGGGAGTTTTTTGCTGGGTAACAGAGGAATGGCCAAGCCATGAATGTCCAGAGGAACGGGGGTGGTGGTGGTGGTGGTGGTGGGAAGGTTTCCAAAATCCAGAAGCATTTCCTGAAATAAGCAGCACTTTGAATGTGGCCCAGGTCCGAAGTGGGAACCAGGGTCGCTCTCTCCAGGTGCCTTGTGTACCCAGTGACTCCATTGAGGAGCCCGGCTGCTCCGTTTAGGAACAGGCTGAAGTTTCTGAACACTCTTCAAAGGCAGCTCCATGTAGGGGCTAAAGATGGTTTGAAGAGGGTCTCCTTCATTGGGCAGTTGGCAGCCTCTCTGTCAAACAGATGGAGAAAGGAACAGGCAACATGTTATTTATTAATTTTATTTATTATATATTTATTTGTTCGTACTTGTATTGCTGCCCCCTTGCCGAAGCGACTCCGGGCAGCTAACAGTCAAAACACAAACAAACTAACACACTAAAACCATTTAAAAATCATTTTTTAAAAATTATGGGCAGATGAGCTTGGCTTGGCTTGAGAAGGAGCCCCGTGAAGACTAAAAACTGGCCCATTTTGAAGAAGGCTGCTATTAGTCTCTGGCCTTATGGTTGGCAAGAACAAATGCTGCTGATCTTGGGCGGACCTGTCAACTAGCCCTTTTTAATTCTACTGTAGTATTTTGCTTTTAGCTTGATATGTTATTATGAACTGGTGGTGCATCTGACAAGAAATTTAAAAAAGTCATTGGCCTGCTATTTTACAAAACCCTTTTGAACTTCATTGCATCTTGGAAGGTAATGAACAGCCTGAAGCCCCCCACCCCCACCCCAAAAAAACCCTTCCCTCTCTCTCTCTCTCTCTCTCTCTGTGTGTGTGTGTGTGTGTGTGTGTGTGTGTGTGTGTGTGTGTGTGTGTGTGTGTGTGCGTGCGCGCGCGCGCGCGTGTGCGTGTGTGTGTGTGTGTGTGTGTGTGTGTGTGTGTGTGTGTGTGTGTGTGTGTGTAGCCCTATTGAAAGGATCAAAGCGCTTCAGGGACATTAGTGCAGTAATCTTTTATTGCAACTCCCTACACCCAAGGCACACACACCTCCTTTGGAAAGGATTCCACAGGATGCTTGGGATTATGAGGTGTTAATGAGAAGAGGGAGGGGCAGGCAATGGCTTCTCCTGGCCCATCAGCAACCATCAGTCTTAGTAATGCCCCCACCCTCACCCCCTCAGGCAGCTGATCCCAACCCTGCCCAGTTTTGTGGATTAGGTGTCTGGGAACACACCTGCAAGGGGGGGCAACTGGACTTTCCCCCCCCCCTCCATCCTTCTTAGCACAGCTGACACAGCTCCCCTGTTGGCTTAGTGGTTAAGATGCTGAACTGGAGATTGGAAGGTCGGGTTTCGGTTCCTGAGAGCTGCATTATGAGAGACATGAAAGGAGCCTCATTCAGGTGTCCTCTTAAAAAAATCCTTTCAACTCAGAGTAATCTCTGACATGAAAGTATTATTCTTATTCTTTATTCTTCTTTATTCTTCTTTATCCTTCTTTATTCTTATTCTTATTCTTATTCTTATTCTTATTCTTATTCTTATTCTTATTCTTATTATTATTATTATTATTATTATTATTATTATTATTATTATTATTATTATTATTATTATTATTATTATTATTATTATTATTATTATTATAGCACAGCTGACCTGACCTGTGCCAGGGGCCCTTCCGCTCTGCCTCTGTCTGGTAGGAAGAGGAAGGAAGGAAGGAAGGAAGGTTGTCCTACTGGAGCATCCCTGGCAGGAGTCCCTTCTGCTATCCCCCCCACTCCCTTCCCTTCCCCTCCCCTCCTTTAGGGCACCGTCCGGAAGACACACGGGTGAATTGGGCCCTCAAAGGAGGCATATAACCAGGGATGAGTGAGGAGGAGGGGGGGGGGACAGGCCGGGCCAGAGAGAAGGAGCCGGGCTGGTCTGGTCTGTCTTCTTGGAGAAAGTCACCCTAGGAGAGTGCAGCCCTTTGTTGCCAAAGGAAGGGGGTGAAAGACGGTGCAGGTGCAAAACTAAGCAAGAGAAGGACCCTCCTCGACACCCTCTGAACGGAGATCCAGGAAGAGCTTTATGGCAAGAAGAAACATTCTTGAGGTTAAAATAAAAGCAAAACCCAATTGGAAGTTGGAGGAAGGAGATCACTGGGAAAGGAATAACGGTTTAAAGAAGAATATGGCTGGGGAACTGCAATGGCATATAAGTTTAAAAAGAAATAAATAAAACCTCTCCTAAGGTCACTTGGAGGACTCTGAACAGGATGAGGGTTGGAGTCCCTAAAGGCAAGACCAAGAGGCTCAAGTGGGGGCTGATGGCAGGCTACAACGCATGCTGCAAATGTGGTTACTATTGCCAGAGGCATGCACCGATCAGGACTTAAGTTTGGCCAACTGCAAAGCCAGGAAAGTGGCTTCATTTTGGCAGGCCAGGCTCTGATCAAGACATGAGAGAAGAGAAGAAGACGGTGCAAAATGTGATGGGAATGAAACAGAATGGCTGTTCCTCTCCTCCTGGTGGGGGGGGGGGGGAGGGGAGGGGGAGGCCAGTGGCTTGAGTGTCTCCAGAAAATTTCTGTGGTGCCCGCTTCCCTTAACGTCCTCCTAAGCATGTGCTTATTTTGCTTAATGTTTAATCCACCCCTGTCCGGGTGTCTCTTGTGGTCAACTGTCTCCTTGGGTTTCCTTAGCTTTCCCACAGACTGGGACTGGGCAGCCCTTCCAAAGAGGACTGGCCTCTCTGTGAAAGAGAGCACCAGGCGACCCTACCTGGCAGAGGGCTTGTGCCATGGGGAAGCCTTCGGGCACACACCTCCCCTGCCTGGCATTCCATGGTTATGCCCTCCTCCTCGGGAACTCCACATACCTCTTCATGCTGGCATTTGGGGCAGGGGGGAGGAGGGGGGAGAGATGTTTTACAGCCCCCTCCTCACCCTGGCCTTTCATCTTTTTTTTTTAAAAAAAAATTTAATTAGGAATGACAAACAAGACATCCATTGATGGGGCGAGAATCCAGTGGGGAGTGAGCTGTAATAATCCCCAGCCAGCCTTCCATTCTCTTTCCCCACTTCTAATTGGGATGCTAATTAATGACTAAAGAACAGTTCCAAAGGGGTTTTTCCCCCCAGACTCCCTTCTCCTCTGCCCAGCCCAGGGAAAACAAGCCCAGCTACAATGGGATCACAAATTGCACTGGGGCTCAATCCCATCAGCCACGGGGCTGTGCGGGGATTTGTCCAACAATGACTGCATGTCCTTAATCAGCACAGCAAAGGGGCCGCAGCCCCAGAGGGAGGAAGTCCCCACCACCACCCGAGAGGGCTTTGGTCTTGCTTTTATTACTTTAATGCTTTGCTGTCCTCTCCACAATTTATTAAACCAAGAGACTCCACCCGGGCTCAAAAGGGCTGGCAGGAGCCCCAATCCGGATGGAGGACAAGCCATGCGGATGGATGGGCAGACCCAGGGCTGGACCCATTCCCTCCCCATCTCTTCCTAGCCTGGAGTCCAGGAACCCGTGCCCTGAAGAAGTGGAAGAAGTGACCAGTGGCCCCAGCAACTGACCGCTGGAGGGGATGGCTTGGGTGGAGGAGGGGAGGCTTTTTCCCTTCTGAGGGGCAGGTGTTATTCCAGTGGTGCTGGGCATGCATCTTGACCTGAGCAGCTCCACAGCCACCTGCCACAGTCAGTTGGAGCTCCTGTTGGAGAACATCTGGCTCAGTGCATGTTTGTCTCAGGCAGCTAGGACGGTAGGGCAGGCAGACAAGAAGTCTGGAGCCCAGAAATGTCCTATCGCAGCAGTCAGCAAACCTGGCTCTCCAGAGGTTCTTGGACTTCAATTCCCAGAAGCCCTGATCAGCAGGTGTACTGACTTGGGCTTCTGGGAATTGAAGTCCAAGAACACCTGGAGAGCCAAGTTTGCTGACCCCTGTTCTATAGGATACACAGAGAGAGAGAGAGAGAGAGAGAGAGAGACCAAAAAGAACACCTAAATCTTGCCACCTACCATTAATAACCAAAACCACCCAAATGCATAACTTGTGATCTGAAGACAACCTGAGCTCTCCACACTTCTGCTTAGTGCCCAGGAGGAATGGCGGATAAACTAAGGTTGGAGCTCAGCCAATTGGCAGCTGTGGCGGCTGCTGCTGCTGTTGGGTTCATAAGGCATCCCCAAAAAACCATAGGCCAAAGGTCTGGGTTTTGCTTAGCCATTCCTGCTGCAGGTGAGAGCCATGGAGTTGCATGCACCTGCATAATGTTGATGCACAAGGTGAGATATTTGCATGGGAATCCTTCCCCACCATGAGAGACTGGCTCTCCTTTGCTACTCTGCCCAGAAACCAGCGGTAAAGCTCATTTCAGAATCTGAGCACAAAGAGATTCATTCACTCAGGTTTTATTTTGAGAATTTTAAGGAGCCAGAGACCAAAGCTGGTCAGAGTCTAGAAGTCCTGATGTTCATGGTGTCTCCCCTGCCAGGTAAGTATAAAGAGTCTAGAAGTCCTGTGTTTCCCCAACCTTTGGGTCTTGGACTTCAATTCCCAGAAGCCAAAGTCAATTCCGCAAAGCACTGATCAGCCAATGGACTGACTTAGGGTTCTGAGAAATGAAGCCCCCCTGTGGGGCGTGGGCCCCACGTTGGGAACCACTGATCAAGACAAAACAAATTGGACCTGCCATTATCATGGCATCTTTCTGGCCCATTCCAATCAGGAATTAAGAGGCAGAACGGACTAACCATTAAACAAGATTACATGCCGAAAGACAGAGAGCGGCCAGTTGTCTCGGCCAAGTCTTTAACCTTTGCTATGGAGGCATTCCTGGCTGGGGCTTCTCCAAAATGCTCCCCTCGCTCTGACAAAGCATGGGGTGGAATGCAAAGCCCCAGACCCCAGAACAGATAATCCAGTTTGTGGAGCAGAGGAAAGACACCTGGGCCAGGGCTTACTCAGGGATCAGGCCAGGGCGAGAATAGAGAATAGATGAAGAAGGGTATGAAGCAGAGGAGGAGGAGGAGGAGGAGCTGGGTGGGATCAAAGCCTCCTCAGGCCTAGCCTGGACTGCTCACAAATGGGGCAGAAGAGCGAGGGGGGGGGAGGAAGATGGAGTGAGTCTCAGGGTGTGTGTCTGTGTCTTCACACACAAAGGCTTGCTCTCTAAACTCCATGGTGTCCTTCATACCACAGCCCAAGGTTCAAGCCTATCAAGATGATTTTGAATTCTGCTCCTGTCTGCCAAGGTATATAAACTATTCCACCCAGTTTTGTGTTGTCTACATATATGATAAGTATTCCCTGCACTCCCTCCTCCAAGTAATTTATGAAAACATTGAAGAGCAAAGAGGGCCCAGGACTGAGCCTTGTGGTGCGCCACTTCTTACATCCTCCCAGTTTGAGAAGGAGCCATTAATATCTCTCAATGCCATTTCCAGGGGATCCTAAGCAGGTGAAGAAGGCATCTGCTTGGGAAGAATACCCTGAAGCCAAGGGTGAGCCACAGTGTGTGAGACAGAATGCTGGACTGGATGATGGGCTCCTGTGGCCTCTTCCAGCAAGGCTGTTCTTATGTTATGTTCTCAATAAGAACCCTCTGAGTATCCACTTCTGTAACCAACTGTGTACCCACTTGACATTTGTGCTATCCAGCCCACACCTAGTTAGTTTGCTAATCAGAATGCCATGGGGCACCTTGCCAAAAATTTGGCTGAAGTCAAGATCTATTACATCTGCAGCATCCCCACTGTCCACCATGGAAGTTACCCAATGGAAACATGAAATAAGATTAGTCTGTCAGGAATTGTTCTTGACATAGTTGTGCTGATTTCTGGTTATTAACACATTGTTTTCAAGGTGCCTGTAGAGAGAATGCTTTATAGTCCGCTCCAGAAAGTTCCCCAGGATTGAGGCCTGTAGTTCCCCAGTTACTCCTTTTCTGAAGATAGGGATGACAGACAGAAGCCACTTGTTGTTGCATCGCACCAAGACCCTGGCGTCCATGTGAGCTCCATACCCCACGTCCCCTAGATTGCACTTCTCACTGGTACCTGTTTCTACTTGGGTGGGAAAGGTTGGGTCTCTCTCTCTCTCTCACACACACACACACACACACACAGAGTGTGCACATACCATGGCAGGGAGCCAGAGTTAACTTCTCAGGCCTCAAAAGAGCAACCTACATGCAACAAAGGGAACGTGGCAAGCTGTAAAAATTGTGAAGAAAGGCTCCATTCCTAACTTTGATAGCAGCCAAGGGACCCTTAAAAGCCATTCATTTCCTTGTGCTCTGGCGCAACTCCTTAGCAAGGCTACACACTGGCCCTGGTGGGTATTATGAGCCCCCCACCCCACCCAACCCCACCCACCCACTGAGCCCTTGTGCAATCAGAGTTAAGTGTCATTTTGCCTCTTTATAAATCTATGGTGAGGCCTCATCTGGAATACTGTGTACAGTTCTGGTCGCCATACCTCCAGAAGGATATTATGGAGCTGGAAAAAGTGCAGAGGAGGGCAACCAGAAGGATGATGAGGGGACTGGAACACCTTCCTTACCATCTGAGGCTGCAACGGTTGGGCCTCTTCACTCTTGAACGACGGCGTCTAAGAGGTGACCTGATTGGAGTTTATACAATCATGCACGGTGTGGGCAAAGTAGATAAGGAAAAACTGTTTTCCCTATCGCATAACACTAGAACTAGGGGACACTCCATGAAACTTTTGGGTACTAGTTCTCAAACAAATAAGAGAAAGTACTTTTTCACCCAGAGGATTACTGGTCTATGGAACTCCCTGCCAGAAGAAGTGGTGACAGCTGTCAGTCTTGACAGCTTTAAGAAAGGATTAGACAAGTTCATGGAGGACAAGGCTATCAATGGCTATAATTATGGCTACCTAAGGACAACCTCCGGGTTGGAGAGATAGGCAGGATATCTCTCAATGCCATTTCCAGGGAATCCTAAGCAGGTGAAGGCATCTGCTTGGGAATACCCTGAAGGAAATGGTGAGCCACTGTGTGAGACAGAATGCTGGACTGGATGGGCTGTGGCCTGTTCCAGCAAGGCTGTTCTTATGTTCTTATGTTCTTAAGATGGGACCTGCAGCCCCTGGCTGATGATGCCAGTCTGGCAATGCAGGGTGTGGCGGGAAGGTCGTGGTTGCTGCTTCTCCCAAGCCTCCTTCCCCCTCCCCCAGCTGTTCAGAGGTGCCCCCAACCCCAGCCTTTGCTTTCCAGGTCCAGCCTGGGCTCTGGACTGACCTCTCTATAGGCAATGGATCTGTTTTTATGGACAGGGATGGGGTGGGGTGGGGAGGCTTTATTGCTCCAAGCGCTGGCTCTTGGCCAGGTTGAGTGGGCCAGGGTCTTAGATTCCATGACCCTCCACAAGGGAGCCCAGCAGGGATGTCTCTCCCCGCCACCAACCCAATACCTTCTCTGTCTCTCTCATGGCCCCACTTGCCCTTGGAGCTGCTGCTTCTGCCACCTTCTGCTGGTGGCACAGAATCCTCTTTCTTTCTGCAGGTGCCAGTGGTGGGTGATGGCTCCAGCTTCTTTGTGCCCTTGCCCAGCCTGGCCCTGGAAACACCCCTAGAAGGTGGAGAAGGATTTGGGATGACAACCTCGGAGCATGTAGGGACCCGCTAATCCCCTCTATTAAACTGGGAGGAAATTCCCAGCCCCAGGAGGGAGACAGTGGAGGGGTGGAAAAATCCCCATCATCAAAGTGGGTGCAGAAAGGGGGCCCAATTGGATTACTGGGCAAGGGAGGAGGAGAACTCAACACCAGTCCAGGAGGAGTTGGGGGGGCGGCTCCAGAAGACCCTTTGTCCCAACCCGCTCTCTGAGAATGGGATTAGCCATGGGGGCTGCTGGTTCAAGACATTGTTTGCACATGTACATTAATGCACAGGTACATACATAAGGAGCTCTGCTGGCACTGGGGTTAAACTGCTGTCCTGCAGCCAGAATGTTGTGAGTTCAATCCTGATAGGGATCAAGGTGGACTAAGCCTCTTCCGTCCTTGCAAGGGTGATAAAATGAGTGCCCAGCATGTTGGAGCTAATTACTCTGTGAACCGCCCAGAGATTGCACTAAGTGCTTCTATCGGGCAGTACTGTATATTTAAAGGGAATTGGTCTATTGCTATTGCTATTAATGGACACGCCAATGGGATGGGATGGAGCTCACTTCAAGCAGGTGCCAAGAAGACCCAAATCCTGTCTGGTCCAACCCTGGCAACCTCACTCACTCACTCACTGGCTTACCAGGAGAACCGTCCTACCTTTGGGACCCCTCTGAAATGCCCAGCCATGGAGGACCCTGGCCATCATGATTTTTCTGGCTGGGCAGAGGACACCTCTCAGGGGGGCCCTTCCTCCTCCTCCTCCTCCTCCTCTAAAGGAGAGCATCCACTAGCCCACCTGCGTGCACAGAGGTTTACCCATTGGGCTGCTCCCCTTAAATGCTGCAGGATGCTTTCTCCTTTGGTGCTGTTCTCTCCACCCACAGAGCCTGAAAGAGAACGCAAAGAGGGCTCAGCATGCCACCACCCCCCACTCAAAGTTTCACAGCTTCAGGGGTCATAAGAACATAAGAGCAGCCTTGCTGGAAGAGGCCACAGGAGCCCATCCAGACCAGCGTTCTGTCTCAACACAGTGGCTCACCATTTCCTTCAGGGTATTCCCAAGGAGATGCCTTCACCTGCTTAGGATTCCCTGGAAATGGCATTGAGAGAGATCCTGCCTATCTCTCCAACCCAGCTGAGGTTGTCCTTAGGTATCCATAATTATAGCCGTTGATACTCTTGTCCTCCAAGAACTTGTCTAATCCTTTCTTGAAGCTGTCAAGACTGACAGCTGTCACCACGTCTTCTGGCAGGGAGTTCCATAGACCAGTGATCCTCTGGGTGAAAAAGTACTTTCTCTTATTTGTTTGAGAACTAGTACCCAAAAGTTTCATGGAGTGTCCCCTAGTTCTAGTGTTATACGGTAGGGAAAACAGTTTTTCCTTATCTACTTTGTCCACACTGTGCATGATTTTATAAACTTCAATCAGGTCACCTCTTAGACGCCGTCGTTCAAGAGTGAAGAGGCACAACCGTTGCAGCCTCAGATGGTAAGGAAGGTGTTCCAGTCCCCTAATCATTCTGGTTGCCCTCCTCTGCACTTTTTCCAGCTCCATAATATCCTTCTGGAGTTATGGCGACCAGAACTGTACACAGTATTCCAGATGGGGCCTCACCATAGATTGAAAAAGAGGCAAAATGACACTTGCTGACTTATTTTCTATACCCTTCCTAATGATCCCTAGGGGTCTCAACGTCAGCTCTGGGCCCCATGCCACCCAGCTGCAGGGACGAAGTGGGGAGGATGTTCTCCCTTCAAGAAAGGGGCTTCAAAGGGCAGGACACCCAACACTTTCCCAAAGGACCCTTCTCCGCCCTCCGGTCGGTCCCTGGCACCCCCTCTCCCCAGGGTGCTGGCCATGGCAAGGGCTCTGCTCGGGCCCAGAGGCACTGCTGCTGCTGCTGCTGCTGCTTTGGATACCCAGCTCCTTGGCCTCCCTCTTTTCCTTTGCCTGGCCAGCCAGACCAGGCCACTCTCTCTGCTTGCGCCTCCCCAGAGGATGCTGCCACCCTGATTTCAGATTCAGATGGCCATTAGATCCCAGGCGTAGATGGGTGGGCTTTTCTGCTGCAGCTCCTGATCTGTGAAAAGTCACACCTTAGCCACTGCTGAGCCAGAGGGAGGGAGGGAGGGAGGGAGGGAGCCTCCTGCAACCTCCATTATATGGGGAGGCTCATGGGGCTCTAGGGACCCACATCAGCTGGCCTAGAACATCTGTATGGTCAGGCCAGGAGGTGGAGGAGGAGAGTCCCAGCCAGTCCTGCCTGACGAAGGACCAGGGCAGATGGGCGAGCATCGGGGCAGGGCTATGCTGGGGCTCAGGAGATGCCCTACTGGTTTCTGCTGGGAGGTTGTGGGAGCCCTAGCCCAGAGGGGTCATCATTCTGTGTGAGGGGCTCCTGTTCTTGTCCCTTCTCCAGCCCCTTCTGGCCACAGGAAGGCTCCCCCACCCTCCCTGGATCTGGTGCTCTAGACTAGGAGCATTTTTTCAGACTACAGGTCCCAATCCCTCCTTCCGTGTAGGATGTGGGTGAAGGAAGCTGCAGGCCCAGCTCAGAGGCAGCGACCCCTTGAAGAGTCTGCTCTATGGGGCTGGGAGCAAATGATGGGGAGGGGGGTGCATGCGACAGTGAGCTCCATCCTGTAAATCCCAATGGGAAGAGCAGGGATCTGGAAGGACGTCAGGTGGGGGGGGGGCATCACTTTAGGGAGCCTGCCTCAAAATATTTATGGGGGGAGGGCAGGGAAACCCCTCCTCTTTTGCCCTGGAGTGATTTGGGTACTCCTTCAATAGCCTCCTTAAAGCTTCCTTCAGGGGAAGCACTGCAATGGCTTCTTGGTTTAGACGCTAAGCAGGTGAGCAGTTCGAGACTCGAGTGTTGCACGACTAAGTTCCCCTCCTCTGCCCCAGCTCCTGCCAACCTAGCAATTCGAAAGCAAGAAATTGCAAGTGGATCAATAGGTACTGCTTCAGTGGGAAGGTAAACAATATTCTGTGCACTCCCGGGTCTAGTCATGCCTGCCACATGACCACAGAAATGTCTGCAGATGCAGACCGTGCCGTCTCCTTCACCGCAAATAGAGATGAGCATCCAAACCTAGAGTCAGACACACCTGACTGGGCCACCATGACCTTGACTGGCCAGGAGTTCTGAGGCTGCTTACCTGTCCGTTTCCTTTCCTAGCTGTCAGGAGAGCAAAGGAGCCCATGATGGCCACCTCCGGAGGTGCCAAGCGCGCCAATGCTGGAAGCCTTCAAGGGGGAAGAGGGCCACCCTCTGCCGGGGGTGACTTGTGTATCCCTGCCTTGAGCAGGTGCTTGGCCTGCATGGCCTCAGGAGAACCCCTGCCAAGCCCATCAGTGTAGGGTCCTCTGATGCCTCTCTTCCCCCCCCCCCCCCCCACAACTTCAATTCAAAAAGGCTGGCTGCAGGACATCCCAAGAGAGCCCATGGGTGAGGGTGTGAGCAGGCGAGGCTCCCTCTGCTCCAGACCCACTTCTGCCATTGGGGCCAAAGGCTTCCCCACCTGTGAAGCAGGTTCCCAAGAGGCTGTGGGAGGAGGTCCTTTGCTCTTGCAGGCTGAGAAAGCCAGATCTGGGGCAGAGACAGACCCACTTCACAGGCAACAACTTGGGGCAGTGGGTGGGTGGGGGATGCTTCCAGAGCTATGAATGAGTCTTCTGCCAGGGACTGCAGCAAGGAGGCCGGAAGGGTCAGCAGGTCAGCCTTCCTGGCCTTGGGATCTGGCAGGGCTTTTCCACCGAGGGAGACTCCGCTCTGCCCATAAGGAGGACCCAGGTGCCACCCGTGGCCCTTCTCAGAGTAGTCTCCATGCCAGGGTGGCCACTGAGTGGATGGCACCTCCGTCCTCCAGGTGGGACATTGCGGGGTCTGACCCAGCAGCAGGAAGCCATCTGCTCTCTGTCAGGGAAGAGTCACCTGCTGAATTTCCACCTGTCAAGCTGCACAAGGAACCCTGGAGTTTTAGAGGCGCCCACAGAAAGTACTGGGTGATGATGATGGCACAACTGGAGGAGAGCTGACCACCGTGAGAGGCCACTCCTAGACCAGGGGCAAAGGGCTTCTGCCCCCCCCCCCCTGCACCGGCCCAATGATGTTGAGCAACCTGCAGCATCAAAAGGCACAGGGTCCGGCCCTCACCTCTCTTGGCCTGGCTCCATACCAGGAGGTGGGCTGGGTTGTTTTTTTTTGGAAAAAGAGCCATAAAAGTTCAAGGTGCCCCCCACATACACACACAAAGGAAGAAGACCTCCCTTGCTATGGCTTTGTCTCAAGGCCCACGGGTGGGGGTGGGTGGGTGGGCTTGTTCTGGGCTGGGTGGAAACAGGTCCTTGTGAAGAGGAGATGAAAGGCCCGCTTTGAAAAGCTGATGTGTCCTTATGAACCCTTAAAACTCCAGCCCTGAAAGGCTCCGGATAAAATGGCCACCCCAGTTTTCAAAGGAGTCTGTTGGAACAGCTTTGCAAACAACAGGACACACACACACACACACACAACACTTGTCCAGGGGCCGCAGATCCCTGGAGCTTTCCCAGACCCTTCCTCCCTGACACTCCGGTGCGGAAGGCAAAGGCAAACAGGTTTGTTTGTCCCAGGATGTGGGACGCCCAGAATGACCGCTCTTCCCTGGGGGGTGTATGTGGGGGGGAGCCATCGATCAAAGCAGAGCAGAAAACAGCTGTTGTGGAGACCTGTGGGGTGTGTAGGAAGCTGTACACTTCAGCCTTTGGTTTGCAGAGGAGTGGGCACGGAAGTGGCACAACACCCAGGTGGAAGCCCTCCAGGGTTCTTCTCCATGGGGTGGGGATCTGCCCGACATGTGCCAGCTGAGCCCTGCCCATCGAAGCAGCTGGGGTGTTGGCTGCCCTGCCCCTCACCCCTCCTTTCTTGGTCAGGTTTCAGGCCGAATGCCTTCATGACTGGCAGGCTGCACCCTGTCAACTGGCCGTCCGCTCTTCTCAGGGGTTTGGGCTCTCCCAAGGGGCTGGTGCCTGGGTAGCCCATGGGCTGATCTCAGGAGGGGTGGGCTGGTCCCTTCCCTGGCATCCCTGGGGTGTGGGCTGACCTTGATTCTGCACAAGCCAAAAGGAGCAAGACAGAAAGAACCCATTCAGGAAGATGTCATTGACTGGGACTGATCCACAGTGTGTGTGTGTGCGCGTGCGTGCATGCGCACATCACCTCCTGGGCCATGCTGCCTGGGGAAGTACAGAAGGGAACCCTCAAGGCAATCAAGCCCAATCTCCTTGGCCAAGGCAGAGAATCCCCCAAGACCTCAGTCACACAAGGTCACCAAAGGCCAGAGGTCTTCTTCCGTGTCCAGATCAAACTTTGGGCTGCCAAAATGAAGCCACTTGCGAGATGCTGTTCTGCTGCCAATCCTAATCTTCCATGCAAGTGAGCTAAAGGATGCCGTTCAAGTCACGCATGACGATTCCACATTGCTCTTGTCTAACCCAAGCCAACCAATGTCCCCTACCAACACCCTCCATAGGGTCTTTTCCATTGGGACCCGGCCTTTCCCCTCCACAACTGTTTGACTTTGCAAGGGAGAAGCGAACACATTCGGGATGGGCTGCCCAAGAGCCTTATGGAAACACACACATAACCCACTGTTATGTTCGTGGCTGGCACAGCTGGTGACTCCTCAGCACCCGGGACATCCCATGGAAAGCAGAGAAGACCTGGGCGGCTCCTCTCTCCGGTCATTGTTCTGCTCAACCCAGAGGCTTCTGCAGCAGGGTCTGGTCCAAGGATCCTACAGAAGTTCTTGGAGGTCCATAAAAATCCACAGGCTCACACCTGGCATGACTCTTGATGCATGAACAGCAGATTAATAGATAGAAACCAATCTACCGTAGACCTGAGGGCTACTCAAAGAACAGGGTTTGACCTTGAAAGCCCTTGACAGTGTAAGATCAGGGAACTCAAATATTAGTTGCCTCTCCCTGTTCCGTGCACTCCGGTGGCTAGCCATGCCTGCCACATGACCAGGGAAACGTCTGCAGAAGCAGACAGCGCTGGCTCTTCGGCTTTGAAACAGAGATGAGCACTGAACCCTAGAGTCGGATACGACTGGCTTTCGAGCAAGGGAAACCTTTACCTCCCTGTCCAGCCCTCTCTACCTTAAAGTTCCTGGCTGGCCAAGGGTCCCCTGTGGAACTGGCCAACTCACAGCCTCCAGCTTGGGACAGCTGCTGAAGAGCCGAGATGCACAACATAAGATTATTTGACGGTGGTGGTGGTGGGGAATTCTCCTGCTCTCATAACTTTATCACATCACACCTTGTTGCTAACAAGGATAAATGTACTATTTTTAAAAAGTAGCAACACAAGGAAGAGGAGAGAGGGAAAAAAAGGTAATTTTCCCCCCATTGGGCCCAATCTGTTTTTTTCTCTTGTCTCAAACTCTCTGGATAATTACCTCCTCTGTGAATGGGCTGATAAACCTACTTGCTAATTGTGCCTTTCAAAGAGATGATGATGATGGCAGGGGTGGAGAAGGCCAAGCACTCTAGATCTGGAGCAGACCCCCCCCTCACACACACACACACACAAACACACCCTTTCCCTCGCCAGGTGGATCCATGGCTAAAGAAGGGCTCCTTCTTCTCTGGGCTCTCTCCTGAGGGCCAACATTCATCTGAAATGCAGAGTAGCCATCATTGATGGAGCGGAATTTGCACTCCAAAGGGTCTAAATGAGGGAACATCCACTCATTATGGGCTGCAAAGGTGTTTACAAGTGAATGGCTGACAATGAGGACCATTAGCAGAACCATCCATCTGGGATATGCCCAGGCAAGGTCTGGGTCTGGAAGAGAGCTCCTCAGGCTCTCATGTGGATTGGGTGTCTGGCTGGAATTCATGGCCCTTGAGGCTTTGCCAGGCCTCCCACCCACCCAAGGAAGAGCTTTCCTCTCCAGGACATCCTTCCTGCTGCAGCCCCTGCACTCAGGCCAAGGGACCAGGGAAAGCCCTGGACCCCCTCCTGAGTGAGGTGGTTTGCTGGCCCACCAACCCCAGCCATGGCGGCTCTCTGGGACGTCACCTTCCCATATCGGCCTACAGACGGATTCCCCACCCTCACCCCTGGCTATGGTTGGTGACCCTCTTCTGGTCAAGAGGGGCACAACGGGCACTTGAGCCTTTCAGCTCAGCCTGGCTGGAGCTACAAGGCTGGCCAGCCCTTTTCATCCTTAATGTGCACTTTCTCCCAGTTTGAAGAAATCCAGTTGGCCCTTGTTTGAAAGCCAGTTGTATCCGACTCCAGGGTTCAGTGCTGATCTCTGTTTATAGCCAAAGAGCCAGCGCTGTCTGCCTTTGCAGACGTTTCCGTGGACATGTGGCAGGCATGACTCAACCACCAGAGTGCACAGAATGCTGTTTACCTTTTGCACCGAAGTTGGATCTATTTATCTACTTGCAGTTTCCTTGCTTTCAAACTGCTAGGTTGGCAGGAGCTGGGACACAGACGTGAGTTCACTCCGTTGTGCAGTACTCGGGAGTCAGACTCCAACCTTCTAGCCGTCGTTTCAGCATCTTAATCACTTGAGCCACTGCAGTGACAGTCCGGAATAGGAAGCCTCACATATTATAGATGGATTTCAATAGTTATTTTAGCTAGCTTAGCTTTGCTCTTTGGTGGCGGTACGTACTGAGTTGCTATTCTGCTACGTTACAGGAAGGCACTCTGGGCATGCCTCAGAACTATGCTGTTCTCTACGCTGACAAACGACTAATCAGTCAGTCATTTGGCTTTAGCATCGCTTTGACTGAGGAGACAAGTGGCCAGAAACGAGACGGTGGCTGCGCTCTGCATATGCGGCTTGTCGCCTGGAAATCATCGGCAAGGGCCGGTGAGGAGGATGGGGGGCGGGGGGGGGGGGGCTGCTGGTGATGATGATGATGATCAAGGGCCATTCAGTCCCAAAGGCCCGACAGGCTCAGGAGTGATGTGGGACTGATTTTTATCATTTATTTAAATATATGTATCCATTATAATTATATAGAAATGTAGTACTCAAAATACATTGTATCTACTTTATGAAATATTATAGAATTGTAACTTGTAATATTCTTGAGAAATACCATGCAACACAATAATATTGTAATGAGGTTTTTATAGACATAATAATTTGTGTGTGTGTGTGTGTGTGTGTGTGTGTTAGCCTATATATTCATAAACAACAAAGAAGCTATAATTCCATTGATATCAACCCATTGTCAGCTATCAAAAGCTGGCCACTTTGATTGTATGGTTCATATTCAGTGCTAAGTTTGTATAAACTTTTAAGCTAACTCTGGACTGAAAGGTTAAGGTCTAATTTGACCTCGAAGAGGTTAACTCTTCAACTTCTCTGCTGGAATACATGAGAATACCAAGAAGGCGGCGGCAAAAAGTCCTTGTGTAAGCCTTTCTAGGTTGTTAAGAGATAAGGAAAAGGAAGGAGGAACTCTAGGCATCCTGGTCTTGCAGGGTTTGTCCAAGGCTGGCACTGTATGTCTCTTCCAGCCCCCCAGGTGACCTCATGGATGGCCTTAAATCAAAAGCCTCCTTGCTTCTTAAGTTTCGATTTACGCTCAGAGACAGCCGAGGATCCCAAAGGACCTGTTGGAAGAGAGAAGAGTTATCCCTCAGTGTACCTTTGTAACCTATAAGGTCAACTTGAACATTAATTGCTTACAAGCCAGACACGCTGTTTTCTAAAGGGGCTGGGGAGGAGGAAAAGGGAATTGTATAAAATCTGAACTCTTTTCTTTGTTCGGGGCCCCACGCGGAAACACCTCAGCTGCGTAGGGTGGGCGCCAATCGCTTCGTTAATATGGGCCAATAATAAAGACTTCTGATGTGAAATAACTTTCCTCCTGGACTGCTTCTAACTCAATTGAACTGTGAGGGTTTTGGACAGTGGAAAAGAAGAAGCAGAAGAAGTTCTCCACGAGTGGCGGCTTCAGGTGAGTGAAAAGGGGACTCACCAAACCCCAAAACCTTTCTTGGGGCAATTGGACTATGAGCTCTTGGAATTAAAATTAAAGCTCTGGGCATAAATTGGATAGAAGTGCTTAGGGAGCTAAACTTCTGCATTGAGTTGGCCTTGGCCGAGATAGGTGGGGTATAAATTAAAATTTATTAATTATCATTATCATTCAAACTTATTGAATATAAAAGTTTGAAATAATGATCTTTTTGGGAACACAACAGGAGGAGGAGGAGGAGGAGGAGGAAAGGGGGTTGGGGTTGGCTGCCCAGGGCTGCTCCTCATCCTCCTCCCCACCTGCCGCCCAAGTATCTCAGGAGGAGGAGGAGGAGGAGAGGAAGAAGAAGAAGAAGAAGAAGAGAGGCTTCCTCCTTCTACACAGGGAGGACTCGGAGGAGGGGCCGCCTTCTTCTTCCCCCCAGCCCCCCCGACTCGTTCCGCTCCCCAACTCACGCCTTCCTCCCCCCCAAAATAAATAATAATAATAATTCCCTCACACATAAGATTCCTCCGCCGCCATCATCATCCACAGGTTCCCCCCTCCCTTTTCCCCCAGGGGAGAGAGAGAGAGAGAGAGAGAGAGAGAGAGAGACGTGCGGAACCGGAAATGCGGCGGCCCTCCGGCCGGCCCTCTCTATGATGATGCCCCCAGCCAACGGCGGACGCTCTTCCTGGGCGCGACGCAGTGTGGGCGTCAAGATGGCGGCGCTCGTTGGTGTCCGGGCTGCGGCGGCGGGGGTAAGCCAGGGGCGCCCACACGTGTGCGTGTGTGTGTGCGTGTGTGTGGCACGATGCGGGGCGGGGGGAGAGGGGCGTTGTTGCCCTGCTGGCTTCCCCTGCTGCGCCTTCCTGTCCGCCAGGCCGGAAAAGGTCCAGGGTGGCGGCAGCCCCGCTCTCCGCCGCCCCCTCCCATCAACCACGGGTCGGGGGGGGGGAGAGAGGGGAGGAGGGGGTTGGCAGGCGGAGGGCGGGACACCCCCCACCCCCCGCCGCCATAGAGGGAGTGGAGAAGAGGGTGGGTGGGGGGTGCCCCCCTCCCCACCCCCAGTGGCAGGAGGAGGGTCCCCCATCCCACCCCCACCCCCCGGTTGAGAAAACAGGCAGGCCCTCTTTGCGGCTATGGCGGCTCCACCGCAGATCAGGAGAGAAGCCGAGGAGGAGGAGGAGGAGGCCGGCGGGAGGAAGGACCCTCACTGAACAGGGGGGAGATGAGCCCCCCCTCCTCCTCAGCCCCCCCCCCCCCGCCCGGACCCCAGGAAGGGAATGTAAGGCAAGGACAGAGACACTCTTGGGGGTGGGGGGCAAAAGCAAAACCCCGTTGGAAGGGGGAGGGAGGAAGGAGCTCACCACTGGAGGAGGAACAGCATCCAAGGAGGAGGGTCTGGATGAGGGACTCAACCTCAAACACCCCCCCCCCCCCCCCCCACACACACACACACTTATTTATTTATTTGTTTAAATTTATATGCCGCCCCCTCACCCTATGGCAGCTCACAACAAGTATAAAACATATAACACCAATCCTATAGAACCAATAGAAAGACAACCCCATAAAAACCCATTAAAAGGCCTCCCCACCCCCATCAATACAAGAGAGGCACTTTATCTTAAAAGAGCCAATGGACAGGGGGGGGGCCCACTGCCCCACCATCAAACCCCCCCCCCCCCAGACACACACTTGCCCTGCCAGGCAGGTGTCGAGCCCTTTCCTCAAGGGCAGCAATTCCGTCCACTGCCATAGTTCACCTGGCAGGAGTTGGAGCAGACACGGAGGAGAAGGGCCCCCTCCCCCTTGTACATGTCCCTTGGAGGACCCCTGAAGAGGCTGAGGGTTGGAGTCCCTCAAGGCAAGACCCACAGGCTCAGTGGGGGTGGGGGGGGGGGGGCTGCTGGCAATCAACAGCACATGCTGTGTCACTCTGGAGAGATGGTAGAAACAGTGGCCAGATGGTCAACACCCTGTATTATATAGCAAAAAACACCGCCTGAAGCTGGGAATGCATGACGAAATGACTGGTAAATTTATTAATCTTTATAAAGTTTGAAATCTTCCAAAATGCAGCAGTCTGTGTCTAGTTTCAAATAACTTCTTCTTCAGACAGGACTAGTTGCTTAATTATCCCATTTCAAACATACAGCACATGGCTTAATATTTTATAATAAATAATCCTTGTAAATTCAGCTTTTCAATATCTGTAAAGACACTTATTAAAGGATACCTATTAAGGCAAAATATAAAAATAATAAACAGCCATTAATCAACGTGAATTCAAAGATACACCCACCTTATTTCAGCAAACAAACATTCGTCAATTTTATAATAAAGATTCCTAACCTCTTATCAGAAACAATTCTTGTTTTGGGCTAAGGACTTACTGAATAACAAACATTGGCCCCATTAAGTAATGCTAAAACGGGTGGGATTGATATTAGTGTAGAGTTCCTCCGAACCTCCCACAACTCTGAAATGCTTTAAGCTGTCTATAGAAAAACTTAGAGTGCAATTACAGTCTGTCTAATAACGACCCATCCTAGTGAGAACCACATGACAAACTGCATTCATAGTTATCTCCAAAATGTATCATACACAATTTTTAATGTTTTAAAGTCCCGTAAACATGGTGAAAACTCATAATATGTGAATGAGGTTTGCCGGAGGCTGGCTCGTCCTCTTGGAGGCTGTGATGAACACTCAAGTTCTCCCATGCGTGCTTCTCTCTCCTGTGTCTGTGGCAGAATCTCCTGCGCCCTCCAGTGTGTGGCCTATGGCGAAGCTTTGGTCTTTCCGCCGCAGCGTTGCAGAAGAGAGCGCAGGTAAGATCCTCTCTTCCCTCTTGGGGAACATCCTGAGCATCCTCCTCTTCAAGTAAAGGATGGGAAGGGGCTTAACTTTGGAAATCCTTCCTCAGGGGGAGGGAATGGTGGGGGCAGGGGTGAGGTCAAGCCAGAGTTCAACAGGTAAAGCATCTGCATTGCTGCCATAAGGATTTAAGGTTTAGCTGCTGGGCTCCCTTCAGGTAGAAGTCTTTGCCATTGTTTTATACCTCCATTTTCAAGCGGTTTGCTTCCTATGGAGGATAAAATGCAGCCCAAGGAAAGCCGTGAAGTCTGCATATGTTGGCCGGGAAGGGGTTGTGGTGGAAAGAGGCACTGAAGAGTAGAGGTATAGGAAAGCAAGCAGACGGTTGGATGGCAGACCAAAGAGGTGCATCTGATGGCTTTGCCTGGTGGGCCAGGATGGAGGTGACACAGCTCTCTTCTGTTGTAGGTGGAGAGCCCAAAGGCGGAAGGGGTCTTCCCTGTCACCATGATCCCGGGGGATGGGGTGGGCCCGGAGCTCATGCACTCAGTCAAGGAGGTGTTCAAGGTAAGAGTGTTGGCTTGCTTCTTGGAAAGGTATAGTAACCCCCCCCCCAGTGAAGAGCCTTGCTTTGAGGGCAGTGGTTTAAGTCGAGGAGGAAGCCTGTGGCCTGGCCGTGAAGTGAAGGCTCAGTATCTGTGCTTAGCCTCCCAAAGATCATCCTTGGTCAGAGCAAGCAAGCCAGTGTGCTTTAGCAAGGCTTGGATGCAGGGCTGCTGGAGAAATCAATCTCTCTCCCATGGCTGCTCACCAAGGAAGGGCTGCTCTCATGTGATTCCTCCACCTGTGCTGGTCTTGACTGACCTATGAGTCAGGCAGGGAACAGCTTGGCAACTGCTGGGCTGGGGAGAGAGAGCCCTTGTAGCTGACCCTGCAGGGCTCTGCTTCCTTCTCTCACCTGGTTTCCTGCAGGCCGCGGCTGTCCCTGTGCAGTTTGATGAGCACCACTTGAGTGAGGTCCAAAACATGGCTTCAGAGGAGATCCTCGACACGATCTTGTGCTCCATGAATAAGAGCAAAGTGGCCCTCATAGGTAGGGAGGGGGTCTTCCCAGGAGCCAAGGGGGAGGAAAGAGATGCTCCCTGGCAGTTATGCCTCCCTGGAGCCCTCCTGAGAGCAGGAACGGGGGGACACACAGGCCTCCCTCCGGCGGGCCGCTTCTCTGCTGCTGCTGCTGCTGCTGCTTAGGGTGTTTACACGTGAGTGGCTGACAATGAGGACCATTGGGTGACCAGGGTCCGGTCTGGCTCCTTGTAGATCACACATGTTCCTCTTTCTCTCACATCTTGGGGTGGGGGGTGTCTCTTGTATTCGCAGGAAAGATCCACACCCCCATGGAGTACAAAGGCGAACTGGCCTCCTATGACATGCGGCTCAGGTATGTTGTGGGAAGAGGAAACGAGGGTATGAGACATGAATCCACCTGGAGTCAGAGCAGCATCCGGAGGCATCCAAGGCTTTGAGGCAGGGAAGGGGAGTGTTGGTGTGGGGCTGGGGCCGGGCTTGGGGCTGGGGCAAACACACACACACACACGACCTTTCCCTCTCTCTTGCAGGCGCAAGCTGGACCTCTTTGCAAATGTGGTTCACGTGAAAAGTCTGCCCGGCTATAAGACACGGCACAATAACCTGGACCTGTTCATCATTCGCGAGCAGACGGAGGGCGAGTACAGCTCTCTGGAGCACGAGGTTGGCCCCTCCCTCCAGGCTTTGTTACTGAACGTACTGGGTCATAGAATCATAACATCTCCCGAGTTGGAAGGGAACCCATGAGGCCATCTGGTCCACCCGTTCAATGCAGGAATGAAAAACAAAGCAGAGCTGACAGAGGGTTGTCCTCCAGTTCTCTCTTGAATGCTTCCAGGGTTGTTTATTGGTCTCAGCCTGGAGGCTCCCCTCTGGGCGAATGGTCTGACCGTATGTTCTGTAGTGAAGAAGGGCCGCCATGCCTAGGGATGAGCGAGTGAGTCCCTGTTTGGTGGGAAAGAGTGTTTCCAGTTCACATCTGTTGTGCAGCTGGCAAGGGGCGGCCCAGGTGACTTTTGGTCAAGACCTCTCGGATGCTTGACATTTGGAAAGGGAAAGGCAGGCAGGCAGAGTAGCTGTTTGGTGGGTAGGTTGCCAGACAGCCACCACAGCATGTCGGGGGGGGGGGGGGGACTGTCCCCCGCTTGGACCCATGCTTAGTGGTAGAAGAGCTGGTCTTGGCGTGGAGACTGACTGGGCGGGGGGGCAGGGTTGCCTCCTTCCTGCCCCGTGTCGCTTTGAGGGCTCCATGTGCTGGGAGTCCTGATGAGTGGGGGCAGAATTGTTCGCTTGACTTCAGCCTTCACACGACTTTCACTTCCTCTTCCTCTTTCCCTCAGAGCACCAAAGGGGTCATTGAGTGCTTGAAGATCATCACCCGGGCCAAGTCCCAGCGCATTGCCAAGTTTGCCTTTGACTTTGCCACCAAGAAGAGGCGCTCCAAGGTCACAGCCGTCCACAAAGCCAACATCATGTGAGTGGGAAAGAATCTGCGGGGAGGGGGGGTGACCTGCCCAGCACCCCCGCTTCTGTTGCTGCCCTCTTCCTGCAGCCCCAGAGCATCCTCTCCCCTTGCTGGGGAGAGGGTTCATCTGCTCCACCCCCTCCAGAATGGGAGCCGCCTTCCTCCAGGGGCTCCTGGTGGCTGAGCCTGAGAGTGTTGGGCAGAAATGCCGGCTCTGCTCTGGAAAAGGCCCTGCCTGAGTTAACAAAGGCAAGGAAATAAGGGAGAAGCAAAGCTGGTAAAATGCCCATCTCTAGGGGTGGAGTGGGGTGGGGAGTGGGATGAGACTATTCAGCCCAAGCAGATGGTTTCGTGGAGATGCAGCCTTACCCTCTGTGGCTGAGTTGGGGGGAGGGGAGGGGTCTCATCTGCTGGCAGAACATGGAGCTCCTTGACCTGTCCCCCCTGGTCACTTGGAGTGGGGTGGGCAGCAAGAGACACATGAGACTTCTCTAGCACTTAGTGCACTCTGTGGGCAGTTCACAGGTTCATGAGCATTTTGCCCTCATTCACATGTTGGGTACTCCTTTGACTGACCTGGGAAGGATGGAAGGCTGAGTCAGTCTTGATCCCTGTCAATATCAAACTCACACTGTTTTGGCAGCAGAGCAAAAGTTTTAACTCCTGCGCCACCAGGGCTCTTCCCTAGTGGGTTGGGGGGTGGGTGGGAGTGACTCCTCGGCCCCTGAACAGGTGGGGCAATAAGGCTGTTGGGTGTGGAGGTGGGGGGTGATAGGCAAGTGATTTTGGCCCACTTGTTTCCTCCTTTCCCAAGACCACCACCCACCCACTCCACCCACTCCACCCATGCTGAGTCTTTCGGCACTCGTCTTGCCTTTGGTCCTCTGCTGTTCCACCTGTGCTGCTCCCACTGGGGTGGAGATGTCCAGACCCCACACCACTGAGCTCTGCTTTCGGGCTTGGCTGCCCAAGACTCCTCCCTCCCTCCTCTCTTGTCCTGCCCACCTCATACAGACCATAATGCTTTTGTGGGGCCTGCTTATTGGGAAGAACAGGTTGATGGGTTTGTGTTGCTGGAGTGAAGCACAGAGGGCAGGAAGAAGCAAGCAGGGACCAAGCCTTGCTCTGGCGGCGGCTCCTCCTCCTGCCTTGCCCCTTTGAAAGCCTTGAGTCAGTGTCTGGTCTGTGAAAGTACTCGAGTAACACGGTTCTCTCTCTCTCTTTCTCTCTCTCAGGAAGCTGGGTGACGGACTGTTTCTGCGCTGTTGTGAGGAGGTGTCTGAGTTGTACCCTAAGATCAAGTTTGACACCATGATCATAGACAACTGTTGCATGCAGGTGGGTCAAGCACAAGGTACCTGTCAGTGTCTGTCCCTGTTACCTCCTCTCCCCTCCCCTCCCCGGTATCTCACCTCCTGGAAGGAAAAGGGAGAGAAAGCATTAGCGTGTCAAAGTCCCCCCATGGCCTTCTGATCTGCAAACTCACTCATAATGTGCGTGGCCTGGAGAGCACAATTGTCAGGTGGAGGGAGGGAAATGGTGGTGGCAGAATTGCACTCAGAGGGTGCTTCGCATTGGCTCCTTCTTTCTCCAGCTGGGAGGGGGGGGGGTACCACAATTAAATAAATAGATAGATAGATAGATAGATAGATAGATAGATAGATAGATCTCAGTCCTGTGGGGGTGGCCTCTTTGCTTTTCAGCAGGTTCATGAAGGACTTGGAGGAGGAAGGTTGGGGGAATACTGGTCAGATTGGGAGATGTCTCCAGACTGGTTGGATGAGCTCATGCCTTGGAAGACAGGAGCAGGATTCAAAAAGATCTCGAGAGGCTTGAATCCTGGGCTCAAACCAACAGAATGAGACTTAACTGGGATGATAAGTGCAAAGTTTTAAACCTAGGCAAAAAGAACCAGATGCGCCGTTTCAAGATGGGGGACTCAGATCTGGCTCAGTCATGTTACAAGCGAGGAGGATCTTGGAATGGATATAGATCACAAGCAGAAAACGAGTCAACCGTGAGATGTGGCTGCAAAAATGGCCAACCCTGTTTTAGGCTGCATGAAGAGAAAGAAGCCTAGAGTCTTTGAACTAGAGTGTTATGACCAGTCCCGCTCTATTTGGCACCAGCCACTCCTGGCCTGGAGTTCTGTTTCCAGTTCTGGGCATCACGTGGGAGGTTCTTTCTCAGGCAGACGTTATGCAAGCAAGGCCACCCCTGCTTGGGACATGCTCCTCCATGCTGAGAGGGAAGACGGTTTCCCATGCAGGCTCAGGGAATGGCTTGCAGCCATGTTCAGGGCGGTGCGTGTCTTTTACAGCTGGTGCAAAAACCCCACCAGTTTGACGTCCTGGTGATGCCCAACCTGTACGGCAACATCATTGACAACCTGGCGGCTGGCCTTGTGGGTGGGGCCGGCGTGGTCCCTGGGGAAAGCTACAGCGCCGAGTATGCCGTCTTTGAGATGGTAAGGAGTCGGGGTTTGTGTGTGTGAGAGATTGCCTCTGCCCTTCCGTGCTTGTGGAGACTTTTGGGAGAAACTGGGCAAGAAGCTTTCGGCTCTGAGCCCCCTCTTCCTCCCTCTCTTCCTCTTCCAGGGTGCCCGACACCCCTTTGCCCAGGCGGTGGGCAGGAATATCGCCAACCCCACGGCCATGTTGCTTTCCTCAGCCAACATGCTGCGACACCTCAAGTAAGTCCCACTCCCTGTGGAAGGGTCTGGATTGGGCCCATGAGGAGGAGGAGGGGAGCCTTGAAGGACCTGCCCTTGAGGCAGCACTGGGCATGCGTCTGCCCCCTGGGGCGTGGCCACCTTGCAGGAGTGTCGTGTAGCCCCCTCTGCTAAGATCCGTCTCTTGTCTGCTCCTGACCAGCCTGGAACATCACTCGGCCCTGATCAAGGATGCCGTGAGGAAGGTGATCAAAGCGGGCAAGGTGAGTCCTGGCCCCCCACCTGCCCGGCCTGGCCCCGCCCCCTCTGTCAGCCTCGGCTCCTGCTCTTGCCATCATCCTCTGCTCTCCTCTTTCAGCTGGTGGGCTCTTCAGTCAATAAAGGGAGGCTGAGCTTTCCCCTGGAGGGGCTGTTAGGGCAGCTGCTCCCCCCCACACTCTGCTTTCTTCAATTCAGGTTGATAAGAGGGGGTGGGTGTGAGTCTGGTGGGGTGGGCATATCACCAGAGGGGCTCCCGCTGGGAACTGCACTCTTGTGTGTCTACCTGGGGGGGGGGGGGAGGCTGCTGCTGCTGCTGCTGGAGCTTGGCATCTTTCTCCTCCCTCTACCCCCCTCAGTGCCTTCACTTCCCTCACCATTATTTTTCTTCATCCCCCCTCCCTCCCCAACCCCCGTGTTGGACTGTAGGTGCGGACGCAGGACATGGGCGGTTACTCTACCACTTCTGACTTCGTCAAGTCTGTGATTGACCACCTCCACCCCTATTATGGAGTCTAGGGCTCTGGCCACTGCCCATGGGCCGCCCTTGGCCACCCACTCCCCTCCCTCACACCCAGCATGCCAACCACGGTGGGCCATTTGGGCAGGCAGGCAGGCAGGCAGGGAGGGAGCCCGGCTGCAGCCCCCTTCTCTCTCTCTCTTTCTCTGCTGGGGGTTTCTTTTCCTTCTGGCCAGGGATGGGCCCTGCAGAGGGTCTGATGGGAGGGTTGGCCGGCCGGCCGGCTAGCTAGCTAGCTATGGAGCTGGGCTCTCCTCCTCCTCCTCTCCCTCTTGAGGTGAAGGGCTTTGACCTTAACCAGGCCCCAGGTTATGCCAAGCCTGAGATCATTTCCCAGTAGCTGCGGGGAAGACATAGGGGGCCCCTGCCCCTCCCCTGGCTGCTACCTCCAAGAGGCTGCCAGGATTGTCCCGTGGGCTTTGCCGCCCCCCTTCTGCCTACAATCTATACACACACAGACACACACACCCCTCTTTGGAAGGCCATTTCCACTTCAATGCCAGGCTCCCCCATTTATCCCGGTGCCCCCAGGTTGTGCCTGGCCTTAGAAGGGGCCGGCAGAGGTCCTTGCCAGGACTGCCCCTGAGCAGCCTCAGTGACCTCTCGTGCCCTTCTGGTAGGAAGGAGGGCGTTTTCTCCTCCTCCTTCTGGGGAGAGCCAGGCCACCCCTCCCTAGGTGGCCAAGCCTTTAGGTGGGCCTCTCTTGGCGCTCAGGGAGGCTCTTGGTCCTGGTCCTGGTCCCTTCTTTGGCAGGCTCCCACCCGCCCCAGCCGGAGAGGAAGGAGCTCCTTGGGAAGAGGCTGGCTGGTGGGGATGGCTCCCCTCCAGAGCGCGATTGGGAAACGTCTGCCTAGGGGTGGGGTGGGTGGTGGTGGCCCTGTGGGGAGGCAGGAGTGGGGCTGTGGGGTGAGGAGGGCCTTTTGCATAAATAGGCCTCCACCAAGCCCAATGGGAGGGTTCCTTGGCGGTCCTCTTCACTCTCAGCCCACACTAACCAAGAATAAACACACAGGAGCGTTTTCTGCACTCATTCTTCTGCTCCCTTTCGGGCGCTGCGTCTCTTGGTTGCTGCCAGGCACGTTCCTCTTCTGGAGGCTGCAGAGAGGAGGTTGTGGTGGTTGTGGTTCAGTTGCACAGGCATGTCTGGTTGTCTCCCACCCCCACCCCCCCTTCCCCTGTGGACCACTCAGTACACCAGGCTCCTCGTCTGTCTGTCAGAGAAGAGATGGTCAGGCTTCCGTGTTTCTGACTAGGTGGATTATTCAGCCTCCTCCGTTTCTGCCCATTCATTCAGCTGAGAAGAGGACTGGGGCTGGGGGCTGGGGGCTGGGGCTGGGGCCTGGGTTTGCCTCCAGAGGGTTTCCCCTCGGTCTCCATCCTGTCTCCAAGGGAGGCTGCTTAGAGCCCAGGGCAGCTGCCGCTGCCTCAGCCAGAGGTCGTAGGCAGGTCCTGTGGAGCTGGACCAGACGGTCCTGGTTGAGAGGCTTGTCGCATGTCAAGCACCCAAGAAGAGGGGTTCACGCAAAGAGACTCCTCAAAGAGTGTGGTATTTTTCAGCCACATTTGGGCATACCCTAATAATGGCAACCTTGGGTTGCTGGCTAATCTTTCTCACACTGGGTCATCATCAGGCCAAAGGAACTTAGACAAGTTCATGGAGGACAACAAGGGTATCAATGGCTATAATTATGGATACCTAAGGACAACCTCCGGGTTGGAGAGATAGGCAGGATATCTCTCAATGCCATTTCCAGGGAATCCTAAGCAGGTGAAGGCATCTGCTTGGGAATACCCTGAAGGAAATGGTGAGCCACTGTGTGAGACAGAAGGGTGGACTGGATGGGCTGTGGCCTGTTCCAGCAAGGCTGCTCTTATGTTCTTATGAACTGCAGAAGGAACTCACCCAAGGGTGGCTTCTGTCTGGCAGTTTCGCATCTGGCCTAGACACAGAAGAAGAAGAAGACCCCCAACCCCCCAAGGAGGGCTTAGAGGGCTCTTGGTGCCCCTGAGGCACGTAGAGAGACCGGGTGAGGCACAGGCGGCTCTCAGCAGGTTGGCCAAATGAAACAGCTGCCGGGGGGGGGGGTAGCTGTTGGGGGTCAGGGGGGTTATTAAGAAGGTAACAAACCACTGCATAAACCTTGCCTTGGCCAGGGAAGCCTGCTGCCGCACATGTGGCTGCTCATCCCCTCAGGGGTCAAAGAAGGCACATGGCCTTGCTTGCTCAGCATGTGTCCCTTTCACATGGCTGGTTCGTGCCCTTCCTGCTGCCCTGGATTAGCTCGTCTCATCCAGTTGTGCTGCTTTCAGTCTCATCCAGCCGTCCGTCTGTCTGTGTCAGGGCCATCCATGCACCTCTTGCGCTTGATGCCCAATGGCAGGTGTCTCATCCCCATCCATCTCGTTCAGGATGTGACCCAAGCCACCCTTTCCTTCTCTGCGCCCTGGGCTTGGGGCTCACTGATATTGTTGTCTGCCTGGAGCCGCTCTGGAAGGCACCAACCCTTGACCTTGGGATGGCCATCATCATCATCATCATCCCCGGCCTCAGGCGGAGGCCAAACCCAATTGCTAATGAGGACCTCTTCTGGCAAAGAAAGCGGTAGGGCAGATTTCTCGGAGTTGGATATCTACCTACCATTGCTAGGAGTAGGACACTGGTTTTAAAAAGAGTCGGCTGGGTTGCTAAACCATTGGTGGTGTTGAAGGTCAAGGAGGTCACAGAGGAGGCGAATTCAGCCAGGGCTCCTCTTGAGGGAGGTCCATTGGGAAGTGCTTGGAGAACTGGAGAGTGGCCGCCGCCACCACCAGTAGAGATGGGGAGCGCCAGTGTCCACCCTGCCCTGCCCTCCTGGAGTGACTGGGCCTGTTCATAGGTGAGAGCCCAGTGCCCCAAAACTATGGGGCATCCTCTGGCTCTTGAGGGGGAGGAAGGGGAGCTTCTTCCCCCCCAGGCTGCAGAAAGGCAAATGTAGCCTCACTGTAGGTTGCAGGGGAGGGGTTCACCTGGAGGAAACTGGGCAGGTAAGCTCCCCATCAGATGGACCTCTAGCATGGGGGGGGGAGGAGGGAAGTGGCTCCCTAAGGTGAGCAGAAGCCCAAGGGGTGGGCTAATATTGCGCTTATCCCCTGCTTGCAGGTGACCCACCAGGGCAGCTCTCTGGGTGGGGCGTGCTGCTGCATGCATGCATGCATGCACACATGGCTACTGCTATGCAATTGTGACCATTTCTGTATTCACTGCCTAGCCATGCCTTATCTTTGTATTTTAATCCTCACAACAACGCCTGGTTTATGTTAGAGGGGAACGTCAGCACCCTCAGCATTCATTGCATAAGAACAGCCTTGCTGGATTACAGGCCACAGGAGCCCATCATCCAGTCCAGCCTTCTTTCTCATACACACAGTGGCTCACCATTTCCTTCAGGGTATTATTCCCAAGGAGATGCCTTCACCTGCTTAGGATTCCTGCCTGGAAATGGCATTGAGAGATATCCTGCCTATCTCTCCAACCCAGCGGAGGTTGTCCTTAGGCATCCATAATTGTAGCCATTGATACCCTGGTCCTCCATAAATGTTGAATGAGACTCTTTTTTATTTATTAAAAAAATAGTTTTACTACATTTAAAAAGGTTGCTCTAAGGAGGAACTGTGGTGGCTTAGTGGTTAAGACGCTGAACTTGATGGCTGGAAGGTCAGCAGTGCGTGACCCGAGAGCTGCACAATGGATTGAGCTCCCTCTGTGTCCCAGCTCTTGCCAGCCCAGCAGTTCAAAAGCAAAAAATTGCAAGTGGATAAATAGGTACTACTTCAGTGGGAAGGTAACAGCGTTCCTTGTGCTCCAGTGCCTAGTCATGCTTGCCATATGTCCACAGAAACATCTGCAGAGACAACGCTGGCTCTGGCTATAAACAGATGATCACTGAACCCTAGAGTCAGATATGACTAGTTTTTGAACAAGAGAAACCTTTAAAAAATAGGTTGGAATGGCAGAAAGAGCTTGGCCACCCCCAGCCCTTTTATTTTAAAAATATCTCATAATTGTCCTAAAGAAGCTCCTGATTAGGTTGAAAGAAGAGAGCGCAAAAGCTGGCCTGAGACTCAACATTGAGAAAGCCAAGATAATGGCCACAGGCTCTATCAGCACCTGGAAAGTAGATGGGGAAGAAGTAGGAGCAGTGACAGATTTTACTTTCTTGGGATCAAAGATCACGGCAGATGGGGATTGTAGCCATTATTCTGGGGAGAGAAGCTGTGAGAAACCTGGGGAACATAGTGAAAAGCAGAGACATCACCTTGAAAACAAAAATTCGCATAGTCAAAGCAATGGTATTCCCAGTGGTAATGTATGGGCGTGAGAGCTGGACCGTTAGGAAGGCTGAGCGCAGAAGAGTAGACGCCTTTGAGATGTGGTGTTGGAGGAGAGTCCTGAGAGTGCCCTGGACAGCGAGGAGAACAAATAGGTCAATCTTAGAAGAAATCAACACTGACTGCTCATTGGAAGGTCAAATAGTAAAGACGAAGCTAAAGTACTTTGGACATCAAATGAGAAGGAAGGACTCACTTGAGAAAGCCTTGATGCTGGGAAAGGGCAAGAGAAGAAGAGGGCAGACAAAAATGAGATGGCTGGATGGTGTTGTAGACGCAATGGTCACAGAGCTGGGTGAGCAGAGGAGGGCGGTGGAGTTCAGAGGTGCCTGGAGGAAAATGGTCCATGGGGTTGCAAAGGGTCGGACTCGGCTGTGCAACTAAACAACAACAACAATTGCCCGTGATTCTTAAGCGGGGGCTACAAGTGGGGTGTAAATAAAGTGCCTGGATACACACACACACACCCCCACCCTTTGCATGATTTGTTTAGCTATGGAAGGGCATCAGAAACTCGGTCTCTGCTTTGGGTCTTTGCAGCATACACGCACTTCCTTGCTTCGTCTGAAGGCCCCAAGGTGGGTCGTTGCTTCCAGTGACCCTCTTTCTGCCCCCCTTGTAGGTGCGGACCACTGACATGGGAGGTTACTCGACATCCCATGATTTCACCCGGGCCGTGATCACAGCCATGATGGAGTAGGAGAAGAAGGCCAGAAGTGAGGCAGAAGAGCTTTCTGCTTTTGCATTCCTAATTTATTGCCAGCCAAGGCTATTTATTATTATTATTATTATTACGGTCGGACCAATAAAAGGAGCCAGCAAATTGGCAAAGCCGTGTGCGCAGCTGTGGCAGCGTTTCATGGGTGGGTTTGGAAGAGACACACACACCAGGCAGCTTCCCCCTCCCTCCCTCACTCCATCCTCCTCCTCCTCCTCTCCCACCTTTGAAGAGGCATCTTTTATAGGCTGAAGGCAGACTTTGGGACCCTCGTGGGCCGCAGGAAGAATGGCCGGCTGGCCTGCTTGCCGGAATCACTATGGCAGCCAGGTTTGGTCTCCAGTGCTAAGCAATGAAAGGGACACTGGCTGCAGGCAGGGGAGGACTCAGACCTTTGGGAGCATCTTCTAAACCGGGGACACATGGTTCAGTAGGCCGGTCATGGGGTTCCTCCCACCAGAAGCAGAAGTAAAACATGGCTTGCAATCTTTTGCAACACGGCGAGATAAGATTTTTAGGCTGCTGTTTTCTCTGCTTAAACCAGCGGTGCCCAAACTACGTCCTTGACACCAATTCATCCGGCCCACGCTGCCCTTGCTTCTCCTGGAAGCAGAAGTAAAACACGCATTTTACTTCTGGTTCCAGGAGCAGCAAGGGTGGTGCAGGCTGGATGAATGTGTGTCGAGGGCCGGATATGGTCCTCAGGACGTAGTTTGGGCATCCATCCCTGTTCTAAACCCCACAGCCATTTTGGAGGTCGCTTCCTTACTGGCAATGCAGAGGCAACCCTGTACCTGTAGTGAGTTTTTAAAAGGCCACACATAGCAATTAGATTTAACATGTGCAGACACACCCAAGTTGCACGTGGTCCATGGGACCAGTAACTCCAGTTGCAAGGCAATCACCTACCGCTGGGCTGGTTACCATCTCAAGGTTAGTAAGTCAACCGGCACTCGCCAAACAGAGAAGAAGCCTAACTAGGAAAGGGAGCCCCAAAATTTGACTTTTATCCCTTAACAGTTTAAAGATCGGTCAGAAAAAAATATGCCCATCCCCAGACTATGCTTCCCCCTCCCATAGTTTCATTTCAAACTAGAGCAGAGCCAATGAAACCCATACTGACAAGCCCCTCTTTGCCCCCTCCCCATCAATCCCCATTTCAAGGCTGGAGGAGCCCCCAGACCTCTGTGAAACCCTCAAGGTTTCCCTTGCTCGAAAGCCAGTCGTATCCGACTCTAGGGTGCAGTGCTCATCTCTGTTTCTAAGCCGAAGAGCCAGCGCTGTCTGCTTCTGCAGACGTTTCCGTGATCATGTGGCAGGCATGACTAGACACCAGAGCGCACGGAACGCTGTTACCTTCCCACCGAAATGGTCCCTATTTATCTACTTGCAATTTCTTGCTTTCGAACTGCTAGGTTGGCAGGAGCTGGGATGAAGATGGGAGCTCATTTCCGTCCTGCAGTACTCGGGAATCAAACTGCTGACATTCCGCTTCCCAGTCAGCGTAAGTCCACTTCAAAACACGTGGGGAAGTTTGCATGCAATTGTAAAGGCCTGGAAGCCATTGCTGGGAAAGGGGAAATGGCCCACTTCGGAAATTCGGCCTGAGAAAAACTGGCGATGCGCTTTAGTGCACTCTGGGTGGTTCACAAGTCCATTTGCCTTCTGCCACAAACATGCTGGGTACTCATTTTACTGGCCTCAGAAGGATGGGAGGGCTGAGCTAACCTTGCGTTCTGGCCAGGATTGAACTCACCACCTTTGGGTTGTAGGGCAGCAGTTTAACCACTGTGGCACCCAGCCTGTTGTGTGCACGGCACAAGAAGCAACCTTGGCATGTTCCCGTAACATCTTGGGGCAACTCTCATGCGAAGCCCCTTATTTCTGTAATGGGTTCCCGATTGGCCCTGGCATCGGATGGGAAACAATTGCACAGAATCAGTGGTGGGCATCAGCAGGTGTGCACCAGAACTGGTAGCAGAAATTCTGGCTGGTCCTGCCCATCCTACGTCCTAATTCAGGTGCCACGCAGGGCTTTCCTCCTGGCCACGCCCTCCATGCCACACCCACAGAGTCCCATGCCCACACCCAGTGTGGTAGTAAAAATTTTGGGCACCTGCCACTGCATAGAATTGATATTGATGGCTGTTTTGGTTCTGTCTTCTGCTAATAATGGGTTAGAAATGCTTTGCCTCAAAACCTCAGGATAGGTTTGTTTTCTACTGAGAACTTAATGATGTTCTATTTTGCATAACGGATCTTTCCGGAGTCCTTTTTCTGAGACGCTCTTCCCGTTTTGCCTTTCATGAAGCAACCAAGAGAGCAGTGGAGTGGGTGGGCGGGCGCTGGGGGTCAGGGGATGATGGAACTCAGGCTTCCTTTCCCACCCATTCAATGCGCCTGGCTGGGGCGAGTTCAGGCAAGCCCAGAGAGCTTCTCAGGAAGCGTGGGTGTGTCTGTCCAACTTTGCAGCCCGAGGCCTTGCAAATCTCCAGAGACGCCACACTTTGTTTTCCTTGTTGCCTCCCAGACACCAGAGGCTACTCCACGTCCCATGATTCCCCTCCGGCCATGGTGGCAGCCATGGATGGAGTAGCACAAGCCCAGAAATGAGGCAGAGGAAGGAACTCCCCAAAAAACAAAAACAAACTGCACAAAAGGTACTAGAAAAATGCTGCACATTTTATTGTCATGGGCAGGTGGCATAAGCAAAACCACAAAGTCCAAGTGTTGTACAAAGTCCTTCTGCCAGAGACAAGAGTGGCTGCAAGGAATGGAGGGTGCCGGCAGAGCAGGTTCCGGAAGGCCATGGAACCGCCCTGACCTTTCGGGACGGACAGACCCTTCCTTTCCACCACCTCCCCCCCCCCCCCCCCCCCGGGGAAGAGGATCTACATCCAGCTGCCCTGGAAGGATGACAAGAGTCTAGAGCAGGGGTGCCCAACGTAAAGCCCATGGTGCCATTTCATGTGGGCCCCCCTCCAAGGGCATCCGAGAAGCAAAATGGCCACCCCTTTGAAGCTGTTGAGACAAAATTGCCACCCTTGTCATGCAGGCAGGGCAAAATGGCCATCCAGCCCTCAAAGCTGATTGAGACAGAGAGAGCTTGACACAGCCTCCTGCTTGGAAAGGTTGGGAACCCCCCCCCCCCGTCCTTAGGAGGAAGAGGAGAAGCCTAGCCTTCACCAGAACTGGCAACCCGGGGGGTGGTGGTGGTGGTCTCAAGGGTCTCTTGGCAAGCTAAGCCTCCTCCTCCTCCCTTTTGGCTTTCTTCTTTTTGGCACTTTTCACTTTCTGTGGGGGGGAGGGGGAGGGGGTCTTCTTCTTCTTCTTGGGCGTTGAGGCCTCCTCCTCCTCTTCTTCTTCCTCCTCCTCCTCCAGGCCATTCTCCAGCTGCTGCTCTTCCTCCATCTCCTGGTGCTTCCTCTTCCTCTTCTTCTTCTTGCTCTCCACCTCATTTTCCTGCAGTTAAGAGGCGAAACTTTGGTGAGGAAAAGTGTGACCTTATCTCTCCCCCCCCCACCCTCCCTCTGGCCTCTTCAAGCCAATCCCAAGGGAGAGGACACTCTCACATACAGACCCTCCTCAAGGCTCCAAGGGCTGCTGAGCCCCCCCCCTCCTCACCTCCACTGTGGTCTCCAGCAGAGAGTCCTCCTCCTCCACTTGCTTCTCTGCTGCCGCCAAGGCCTCCAGGCGCTTCTTTTCACGCTTCCGTTTCTTCTTCTCTTTCTTCTCCAGTTTCCTTTTGATTTCCGCAACCACCTGCGTTGCCTGTGGAGAGCAGACAGACAGACCTTTGTTGCGGACTCCCGTTCAAGTCCAGGCTCTTGTGGGCTCCTAACCCAGGGCCTCCGTAGGCTGGATCAGGCTCATTAAATCAGCTTTTGCCTCCATGGGGAGACGCGTCAGGCTTAGGCGGTCTCATCATCTCCAGCAGAGGCTGCCGCCAGAGGGGTTCCCGCCACGTCACGCCACTCACCTCTGCCACAGCCTCCTGCATGACCTCCAGGTTCTTGCGTGGGGGGTCCCCTGTCTCATAGAAAGCTAGCCGCTCCTCCACCTGTTCTCTCAACTTCTCCCCAAAGACACAAGTTGGGACCTCTGTGGGAAAAGGCAGGCAGGCAGGCAGGGAGTCCATGAGGCTGCAGCCCCTGGGCAGAATCTCCCTTGGGCAAGAGATGGGGCAGGGCAGGAACTGGGGCTCCTAGGCCTCAGCTTCCCCTCCCTCCCTCCCTCCCTCCTCCATGCGCACAAGGCAGGCTTTGCTCAGTTATTCAAGGTCATCATTCACGGGGGTGAAATGCTGTTGACGAAAAATGTTACCATCATGGCAAAGCTGCAGAGTAGCACGTGGAGAGGAGGTGGAAACCACCACCCCAACACACACACACACACACACACACACACACACACACACACACACACACACACACACACACACACACACACACACACACACACACACACACACACACACACACACACACGGCATGGTCTGAGGAGGAAGAGGAGGCCCAGCCCCAAGGCCTCACCTGAGAAGCAGTCAATGCGGGATGCAATGGCGCACTTGTTAGCCAAGTAGCGGGAGATCCGCCCCTTGTTCTTGGCTGCAGCCCGTCCGATGAAAGTGGAGTGGAAGATCAGGCCGTACTTGGGAGTGTTGCCTCGGGTCTTCAGGGCCCTGGAGAGCAGGAAGGGGCACACAAAGGCATCAGCCACAAGAGGCCTGCTGAGTTCATCAGCCACAAGAGGCCAACGGCCACCCACTCCCTGGTTGCTTCCCTCTGTCCTGCTAACCTGCCACATGTCACAAGGGGAAAGGGGTGCCTCGGGAGGCCACTCAGTGGCTGGGGCCCAGGCATGCTCTCATACACATGGGCCAGGGGTGTGTTCAATGCCCAGTGGTGCCCCAGCAGTCTGCCATCATGGCGGCCCCCCTGCAGCTGTACCTGAAGAGGGCCTTTTCTGCACCCAGGATCTGCACCGTGGAAGCCGGATACTTAGCCAAGTTGGTCAGGCTGCCAGCGTGGGAGATGAGGCGAGCGCCCACCTGCAGGGGTGGAAAGACGATGCACACGTGATCACCAGCTGCAACAGGTTTGGTGCCACAAGGACTGAGAGCAGCCCAGATCAACTGACCCTGGAAATAAAAAGGCCCTGGAAGACTATATGGGGACCCAGCGTGAAGGAATGGCCACACCTGGAATGTCCTGCATAAGCAAACGCAGCCACATAGGAAGGGCAGGTGTTGCCTGGTTTCCTGCCATGGCTTAATGAGCACACGCAAAAGAAAACGTGAGGGAAACATGAAGACCCACCACATTCTCCTCGGAGCCCTGGTGGTGCAGTGGCTAAACTGCTGTCCTGCTATCCTGACCAGGGCTCAAGGTTGACTCAGCCTTCCATGGTCGGTAAAATGAGTACCCAGCATGTTAATGGGGGCAAAAGGCTAATTGACTTATCAACTGCCCAGAGAGTGCGCTAAGCGCTTAATATGGGGCAGAGAAACCTCTATTGCTTTGCTTGTATTAGCAGTACAAAATCCTCTTTTTCCCTTTTGGCACAGATCAGCCGTGAGTAGATGTCAGCAGAGAGAACTCAGTGGATTGACAGATTCACATTGTCCATCATTTCTGTGCCCAGCAAGAGGATCAGAAGCGCCCCCCCCCCCCGCCGTGCGCGTCACCCCTCCCTAACTCCACTCACCACTTCTCCAATCAGAGCTGAAAGGCTGGGGGCCACCTGGCTCATCTTGGAGCGGAGGTACTCCTGCAGCCCTTTCCGGTACTCCGAGAGAGAGATGACCCGGCTGGAGAAACTCTCTATGTTGATGAGGTCAATGGGAGAAATATCCATTCCTGCAGAGCAGTGGGGGTGGGGGTGGGGGGTGGAGTGGAAGAAGAAGGCAAAGGCTGGGGACAGGCCAAGAAGGCAGGTGCCAACCGATCCTGTGGGAGCGCTTGGAAGAGTGGCAGGTATCAGGTGAGCAACGCAAATGACACACGGCTAAAGGACCTCGCCTGGATCTCTCTGGCTTTACCAGCTTGCAAGGGAACCCTCTGCCCCACTTACAGGCATGGAACCGATGCCAAACCCACCGTGTTCCAGAGAACAGCACTTGTGGTGGCTTTCAAATCCCGGCTGGCTGGCTGGCCTCCCCCACCCCCGGTGACCCAGATGCACAGACCCCAGGGCTGCCACACCTGCCCAGTGGTGGGCACATACCATTTTGGGTGGAGGGTAGTAAAAATACCGTGGCCACCCCCATTTCCCTCCTCATGTATGCGTGACACTGCACCTGGGAGCACTCCGAAGGCAGTGCCATTTACCCATGCCGCCCCTCGGACCTTCTCAGGGCAGGCGGCTATGCCAGGACCTCCCGCCTCACTGGGACCACTGCCGCCTGCTGTGGCAAGTGGAGAATGGGAGACAATGCACCACCGCCGGCAGCAGGCCGGCCCCAGCTGCAGCAAGAGGAGAGTTGAAGAGGCAAGTGCGATCCCAATTGCACAACTGCCTTTCCTCCTTCTCTGCCTTAAGTTTTTCATAATATGGTGATTTTTTTATGGAACTGCTTTTTATGCTTACATCACTTAGTTGCGCACTGTCTTAGCCTTGTGTACTTTAATTTTTTAAAAAATCTATGCTTAAGACAAGACCACCGATCATATCTCCTCCTTGTGCTACTCATCCAGTTCACATACGCTGCATGCAAATATACTTGACACAGATTGGCTCGCTGTCTCTTCCCTCTCCCAGGAAAGAGGGCGTTAAAGGGGCAGTGCTTTTTATATGTGCCACCTAAACACATGTTGTTTCAGAGGTGAAGGCTTTGTGCAGAAGGGCTAGGTGAGGGCAATGCAGTATTTGCTGCCTGAGGCCAGATAGGGAGTGAAACCAAAGTTGGGTGGTTTCTGTAGGGGAGAAGGGATTGTGAAGAATTGTGAAGGCTTGCACTGTTTACTCACCTTCTGATGGGAAAAAAAGGAAAGAATTCTCTGCCAGTTTTAATCCCATGTGTCAGCATGGTGGAATATTTGCAGGGTAAGTAAAAGGCACTCTGCATTCACTCAGAGGCAATGCACACCCACAGGGCGAAGTGCTTAGGTTCCAAGCTTAGATTTGTTCAGCAAGAAAACTGTGTCCTAATCTGAGCTCCTGTTGCTTCCTCTTTTCTTTTGGGGTCAAAGGGGAGGGATGGAAAACTTTTTATGAACATTCTGAGATAATTTGAAATCTTTATCTGTAGATCTCTTCCTTCCTTCCTTCCTCTCTCTCTCTACACAATAGCTTTGTCGCACCTTAAAGCTGTTTCGGCTCCTGCCAACCTAGCAGTTCGAAAGCAAGACATTGCAAGTAGATAAATAGGGACCGCTTCAGTGGGAAGGTAGACAGTGTTCCACACACTCCGGTGTCTAGTCATGCCTGCCACATGTCCATGGAAACGTCCTCAGACAGACAGCACTGGCTCTTTGGATGTAAACGGGGATTAGCACTGCATCCTAGAGTCTGATACGACTGGCTTTTTAGCCAGGGAAACCTTTACCTGATAACAGAAGATTCCGATTGGTATTCAAACTTGCTGTGAAGTTTGCCCCTGTTTAGTTGCAAGTGATTAGTAAAGGTAAATGTCGCCCTGCCTTGCTCAAAAGCCAGTCGTACCTGACTCTAGGGTGCAGTGTTCATCTCCATTTATTTATTTTTGTGATTTATATTGCTGCCCAACTCAAAAGGATGAAAACCAGCATCACAGTCAAAAACTATAAAAACCGCATTAAAAGCAACTATCAAAAATTACCCCAACATTTACAGCCAAAGGCTGTAAATCTGTGTTTGCAGATGTTTTCATGGTCAAGTGGCAGGCATGAACAGATCGCCCAGTCATGCCCAGAGTAGGCCAACCCACCCACACACACAGTATGGTAGTAAAAAAGATTTGCAGCCCACAACTGGACCTGCCCTCTCCTGTCCCCCACTGACCCATTGATGAGCGGGAGGAATCCAGGATGGCCTGAGCCTTGGCACTGTCCATGACGATTTCTTCCAAGGCCTCCAGGCTTTCTTCATTCAGCTCCTTCCGGTTACCAATCAGCTTGGCAAGGCGGCAGTAGGTAGAGTTATCGCTGACAATCTTGATGAGTTCTGGAAAGTGGTATCCGTACCATTCCCTGGAGGAGGAAATGAGAGGATGCCAAGTCAGCCCAGGGGGAGGAAGAAGGCCCGGCTTAATTAAGAGAAGACATGGCATGGGAAGACCTTCCAGAGAGAGAGAGAGAGAGAGAGAGAGAGAGAGAGAGAGAGAGAGAGAGAGAGAGAGAGAGAGAGAGAGAGAGAGAGAGAGTGCCTGTGCCCTTGCAGACAATCCAGCCGAGGGGAGGGGCAGCCTGGCTGGGGTGTTTTGCAGGGGCCTCTCGGTGGTTTCTGTACCTCCCACTTCTGTACAGTCAGCCCTTGTGGCTCTGCTGCCTGTGGTAAGCACTGGGAGGGAGGGAGGGAGGGACCCAAGGAAGCCAGACTGGAATGCTGGCAGGGGAACAAGGGCCAAGCCAGAGCCCACCTGACCCTCATGGAGAAGGTGTTGATGTCTTTGTCCAGCTGATCCAGGAGGCTGATGGACTGGATGATCATGTTGTCCACCCGGTTCACGTTGAACTTTACTTTGGCCCGGGAGTAGCTATGCCCGAGTCCCAGCTGGGCCTTGGAGGCCGACTGGGCAGTCAAGCCCTTGACCAAGCTGTAGAAGTGCAAGCGGATACCTGGAAAGGGGGGGGGGGAGGGAAGAGAAGGGTAACACGGAGAGAGATGTGGGTGGCCGGCCTTTGCCAGCCTGCACAAATCAGCCGCCCTGCTCTGGCCCAGCCAGGAAGGAAGGCAGGCCGGCCGGCCAGCGGAAGGAAGGATGGCCCTGGGAAGAGGGGCTCACCTCGGGCAATTTCCGCCACAACGCCTCCCGCCTGGCACGCGTAGCCCAGCTCCTCCTGGATGGCGGCCCCAATCTTGGCATCGCCGACCCCCAGGACGACCTTCTTCTTTTTGGCTGGCAAGTTGGTCTCCAGCAGGAGCCGGAGGTCCTCGTGGACGATCCCTGCGGGTTCCCCCAGGAGGGAGGGAGGGAGGGAGAGAGGCCAGGATGAGGGCTCAGCAGAGGGAGGGGGGACGGGGCCCCACCACCCGGCCAAGCCCATCCCGGGGGGCAGGAGGGGGGGGCAAATGGGGCCCCCACCAAAGCGCTAGGCCTCACCTTCGGAGACGGCGTTGATGTTCTCCAGGGCGCTCTGGGCGGACTTGAACGGGGAGAAGGCCACCAGCTGCACCATCGCCAGGAACTTGCCCAGGTTGAGCACGCTCTCCTCCACCTGGGGGGAGAGGGGGGGGGGGCGGCTCAGGCGGCACGACTTGGGTGGCGGTGGAGAGCCACGCGCGCCCTCCCCCTCCCTCCCCCCCTCCGCCTGGTGCTTTTCCTCACCTGAGGCAGGAGCAGCGCCACCTCCTCCACCTGCCGGAGAGCGAAGAGCGCGTAGCCGGCCGCGTGCTCGAAGAGGACGTGAAGGAGGACCTAAAGCGTGTATGCGGGGGGGGGGGAGGGGGGGTTAACAGGAGCCGCCACCACAGCTAGGCCTGGCCTGGCCTGCAGCCACCCCCTCCTCTCCTCTCCTCTCACCATGATGGCGGCGGCGGCGGCGGCAGCGAGGCCTGGGCCTCGGCCTCCTCCTTGACGCGACCTCGCTGGACTCTGGAGGCGACTGTGCCGCGTGCGCGCCTCTTGTTCAGGGCTTACGTAGCACGCAGACCGGAAGCTCTGCCCCTTCGCGGGGCCCGACCCATGGCGAGGCAGGGTTGGGAGCCCCGCCTCTTCCGGCCCCTCCGACAGAGCCCGCGCTCCAGGCACGTTGGCCAATCAGAACTCCCGAGACGGGAGAGGGGCCTCGCCCTAACCGCCGCCCCTGAGGCGGCCAATAGGGAGATCTCTGTCTCTCGGTCTCTCCAGCGTCAACCCATGCTTTGGAGAGAGATGCCCCGGAAGTGTTTGCTTGAGGAAAGGGAGGAGGGCGCCTCCGCCTCCGCCATCCATTCTGAGTCCGCCAGGCCAGGCCTAGCCGCTTATTCTCCCTCCCTCCCTCCCTCGCCCCCGTCCTCGCCTCCCGGCCAGGGCGGCTCTTCTTCTTCCCCGGCGGGGCCTTGAACGGAGGAGGAGGAGGAGGAGGCGGCCTAGGCCTAGCTCGGCCTCTAGGGTGGAGAGAGGGGGCAAGGGAGGAGGCGGCGGAGGCGGTGAAGCTCCCTTGGCCTGTGCTAAGACTCCGTCCAGGATGATGGACGTGGCCTTTGCACGGCATGCCTTCTCCATCCGAAAACAATGCGAGTCAGACTCTTACCTCACCTGCGAAGCATTTCCTGCAGTATTTGTCAATAAAGCTATACAGTACTCAGAAACTATTCGGGGTTGAAAGGATTTTTGCTGGAGAAACTCCGCTCAGGGGACGCCCGGCTCAATGAGGCCCCTTTGCATGCCCCCCCCCCCAAGATCTCCCCCCCACCCCCCCAAAAAAGTGGTCCCTATTTATTTACCTACTTGTAATTTCTTGCTAGAGCTTCTTTAGGTCTTCCTCACTTTCTGCCATTAGGGTGGTGTCGTCTGCATATCTCAGATTGTTGATGTTTCTCCCAGCAATTTTGATCCCGTATTGTGATTCCTCCATCCCTGCATTGCGCATTATGTGCTCTGTGTATAAGTTGAATAAGCAGGGTGACAGAATGCAGCCTTGCCTTACTCCTTTTCCTATTCCAAACCACTCTGTCATTCCGTGTTCTGTCCTAACTGTTGCTTCTTGGTTCATGTACAGATTTCTCAGGAGGCATATGAGGTGCTCTGGTATTCCCATCTCTTTAATCACTTGCCACATCTTGTTGTGGTCCACACAGTCAAATGCCTTAGTGTAGTCAATAAAGCAAAAGTATACTTGTTTCTGGTATTCCTTTGTTTTCTCCATGACCCAACGTATGTTGGCAATGTGGTCGCTAGTCCTCCTGCCTCTTCTGAAGCCGGCCTGCACCTCTGGTAGTTCTCTCTCCACATGCTGCTGAAGTCTATCCTGTATTATCTTGAGCGTTACCTTGCTGGCATGTAGGATGAGCACAATTTGTATTTATTTTATTTTTATTGTTCGATAATTTGATCATTCTTTAGCATTGCTTTTGGGGGTTGGAATGTACACTGATCTTTTCCAATCCTGTGGCCACTGTTTTGTTTTCCAGATCTGCTGGCATATTGAATGCAGTAGTTTGATTCCATCATCTTTTAGGGCTTTGAAAAATTCAACTGGGATACCATCATTTCCACTAGCTTTGTTGTTTGCAGTGCTTTTTATCTGAGATATGCAGACGATATCACCCTAATGGCAGAAAGTGAGGAAGACCTAAAGAACCTCTTGATTGGATTGAAGGAGGAGAGTGCAAAAGCTGGCCTGAGACTCAACATCAAGAAAACCAAGATAATGGCAACAGGCCATATCAGTCCCTGGAAAATAGACGGGGAAGAAGTAGAAGCAGTGACAGATTTTACTTTCTTAGGATCAAAGATCTCTGCAGATGGGGATTGCAGCCATGAAATAAAAAGGCGACTGATTATGGGGAGACAAGCGATGAGAAACCTGGGGAACATAGTTAAAAGCAGAGACATCACCTTGAAAACAAAAATTCGCATAGTCAAAGCAATGGTATTCCCAGTGGTAATGTATGGGTGTGAGAGCTGGACCATTAGGAGGGCTGAGCGCAGAAGAGTAGACGCCTTTGAGATGTGGTGTTGGAGGAGAGTTTTGAGAGTCCCCTGGACAGCGAGGAGAACAAATAGGTCAATACTGGAAGAAATCAATCCTGACTGTTCATTGGAGGGACAAATAGTGAAGATGAAGCTTAAGTACTTTGGACATCAAATGAGAAGGGAGGACTCACTTGATAAGGCCTTGATGCTGGGAAAGGTGGAGGGAAAGAGAAGGGGGTGTCCAAAGATGAGATGGATAGATGGTATTGTGGACACAATGGGCACAGAGCTTGGTGGGCTGAGGAGAATGGTGGAGGACAGAGGTGCCTGGAGGAAAATGGTCCATGGGGTCGCAAAGGGTCGGAGTCGACTGTGGGCCTCCTGCCCACTGAACAACAACAATCTCTTGCTTTCAAACTGCTAGGTTGGCAGGAGCTGGGACAGAGACGGGCGCTCATTCCATCATGTAGTACCCGGGCCCTGAACTGCGAACTTGTCTGTGATTATTTTTTTAAAAAAGTGTAACAGAATATTCCTGTGCAAATATAGTCAAGTTGAAGCTACACCACAATCTAGTGGTGTTGATGATGCCCAGATCTGTGGGTATAACACCCCAGTCTTCTGAACATAGCTTTCTTTTGTCCATAGAAAATGCTTTACTAGAAAATGCTTACAGAAAAAAATAAATATTAGGGAGAAAGGGCAGGCTGTACGCCTGTATGTGGCATGAGTCTTCCTTTTCCATGTGTAGGGCAGGCGTGAAATTGTGCAAATGAAGCCACCTTTGGGTGAGCTCATTCTGTAGTTCCTTCCACCTGACCTAGTGTTGTAATGATCTGTGGGAGTAAAGGTGCTGAATTCAAGGAAGGCGAGGAGAGGCGAGTGTATGGTGGAAAAAGCCAGTCCCGAATCCTGGGGTGGTCTGTATTTATTCTATTCCTGGATCTCACACACACAGCTTGTGTGGGACCCCATGACAGAAGGCTTGTTTTCCTAGTATTATTGGGTAAGTACATTTGCCAGTCTAAGAAGTTACTGCGTGCCTAGGTTAGCCATGGGTATGCTAATCAACAGGAACAGTGGAATTCAATGTTCTTCTGTTATCTGGAGTTCTTGTAAGCATCAGGCATCTATGCTCTAGTTGTTTGGTCTAACTGTGGTTTGGTGTCTCCTAGGATGTGAGTAATCTTCCGTGTGCTGTTTACTAGTCACTGCGACATTTGGGTGACACTTAACCTACATCCACTCAGTGCTCCCAGCCAAGGAGACATGGAGTCACTTCTGCTAATGCACTATTAGCCCATACCAATTTCCTCTCCTGTAAGGATCGGTTGGTTTCCAACTCGTGTGCGAGCTAGACGACCCCATCGGGAAAGGTAGCTGACCAATCAGTGACCTGGGCTACCCACACCTAGTATGGGAAAGATTAGCTAGCAGCAGAAGGTACGCCTGATTGTGGTCCAAAAATAGCATAATAAACATCATGAGCCAATATGCACCCACGGGGGTCCCTAAGCGTTTGCAGCCCAGGGAGAAAGTCCCACCGAACACAGAAGAGGAGCTGCTCGTCTTTCTCACTGGATTAGCCTCCTAAGACGAGAGAGAGAATACAGGCAGGACCTCAACAGGTTGGGCTTGACGCAACTGGGTGCCCCAGAGGGATGGGGGCCTTTGACTGCGGCACAGCTGGCACGTTCCGGAGAAGGGTTTGTAGCACCCAGAGAGAAAACCCTCCGAAGAGATGCCGAGAGAGGCGGGATGATGGGCCTTGTGGGTCGTCCCACCCTGGGGTGTTGGGCAGGTGGCTGGCCAAAGGCTGCTCAGGAAGAGCTCCCGAGCCAGCAATGCCAGCCGTCAAGGCCACACGTCCACCCTCCCTGTTTCGGTCATACCACTGCTTAGTGCAGCCCCCCCCACCCCCCACCCCCCACACACACACCTGCAAGAGGGAACCACAAAAAGGGGGAGGAGGTTGTTTTAGGAAAGGGGGTGGGGGGGAGACCGTGGCCATGGGAGCAACACCCAGAGCAAAGGTGTGCAAAGCATAATCACCTCTGCAGCCTTTCTCCAGAGTTCTCCTGGCTTAAAGTAAGTAAGTAAGTAAATAAAAAAGGGGTGGGGGTTTCGAGGTGTTCCTTTGCTGCCCCTCCAGCAACAATGCTTTTGTCACAAAATCCTATGCAGTCCACAGTTGTAAAAGGAAGCAGCAAGCAGTGGCTTTTTAAGAAACAAAGAAACTCCCGTGGCTGGCCGTGGCCCAGGGGAGATGCAGGGAGTGGCCACGGACTTCCTGGCGCCGCTGTCTGGGCTGCTCCTGCTTGGGGTGGGCTTTGCAAAGGCAAAGCGGCGGAAAGGAGGCGACGGAGCTCGTGTTTGGCGGAAGAGGTTTTATTCATCCCAGCAGCGCCACGTAGTCAGACGCACACACACACACACAAAGCCCCCCCCCCCCCCCGCCCTCCTGCCTCTAATTGCCTGAGAAGGGATCCCTCCTCCGCTTCCAAAGCCCTTCCTGCCCTCGGCGGAGGGGGGGGGGTAGACGGGCCTTCCAAGCAGGAAGGGAAGGGGCGCAGTTTGGCTGCAGCCCCATGGCTCTGAGCTGTAGGGAGGAGGAGGAGGAGGAGGCCAAGGGGAGCCGGGCAGGCGTTCCCTGCCAAGGGCAGAGCGGAGCCCCAAGTGTGTGTCCCTTCTTCACAGGGCAACCTTTGAACAGCCCTGCCTGTCCACAGCCATAAGGACCAGGGATGCTTGTGGAGTGGGTGGGTGTGGGTGTGGCAACTGAGACTCACCACCACCGGCATGGCTGACACTTGTGGGAAGGAGGCTGGCAGCCAGATGGTCTCGCCCGTGACTGCAAGACAGCCTGGGCTCCTTGTGTTGCCCCAAAGATGGCCCAGGGGGAGAAAGCCATTAGCCAAGCCCAAGGCAGGAAAGGGGGGGGGAGAGCCAGTGGGGTGGGGTGGGGGATGCCGCTCCTGCTCCAGGCAAGGTGAGGGTGTGGCCCCACCCCTTGCCCTCCAGGTGCCCGGCAGGCAGAGCTTCAGGGGGTCAAGGGGGGGGAGGCATGGGGTGTGCGGGATGGAGGGGCGTGGGGGGCACCCCTTAGGAGATGAGGCGAGTGTGGAGTTGGTGCAGCTGCTCCGGCGTGAGGACCAGTCGGTGGACCTGGCCGTGGCCAGGCTGGCAGGGGAAGGTGACTCTGCCAATGTAGACCATGTCCTCTTTCCCTTCTTCTTTGGCCTAGGTGGGGCAGGACAACCAGGGGGTCAGAGACAGACAGACAGACAGACAGAGAGACAGCCTCCCCTCCCTGCCTGCCTTCTCTGGCCAGGCCTCTCACCTTCAGGAAGGGCACGGATGGGAAAGTGCCAAAGTCTGTGGGGACGCTGGCCCCCGGGTGCTGCAGAATGGTCTCCTTCAGGACTTCATCCTGTGGGGAAGGGAGGGAGGGAGGCCGTGTCAGCCCCCCATGTCCTGCCCACCCCCAACCTCCTCCTCTCCAGCCCCCAAGAGGGGGGTTTGTGCCTAGCAACCCTCTGGTCCAAGATCCGGAGGGCCCAGCCCAGCCACCCAGGCCATGCCCCATGCAAGTGGGGTGGGCGGGCACAGAGGGTCCGAGTGAGAGAGCAAAGCCAGGGCTTCTCTCCCACCGCCTCCTCTGCAGGCAGGGGGGGTGGGCCGGGCCGGGCCGGGCGCTCCGCGGGTACCTTCAGTTTGTCAACGGTCTCGCTCAGCGCTTTCAGCCGGGCTGTTTGCTCCAGGAGCTGAGCCGCTGGGCTGGTGGCTGCAGAGAGAGGAAGGAGAGAGCAACACTGTGAGAGGTGGATGGGGAGGTTGTGGCTGCCTGGCACCTGCCTCCCCAACCCCCCACCCACGGTGGCCCTCACACCAGCCTCACCGGTTCTCTGCCGCGTGATGTCCACCACCTTGGCGTTGGCGCTGATCTGGTAGAGGGTCTCGAGCATGTGGCTGGTCTTGCGGTAGAGGGTGCTGGAGGCCATGTGCTCCTCCTCCTCCTCCTCCTGCCCTTGCCTGTCCTTGGGGAGGGGGAGCTTGGGCACATGCAAGGGGGTCAGCGAGGCCAGCTGCCTCCTCATCTGGGCTCCCTGGAAGAGGGGGAGGGGGCAGGCTGAGGGGGCTGCCACGGGGGACTCCCTCTTCCTGATAAAGGGGGCAGCACCCCTCGTCAAGGTGACGACCCATCAGGTCTCTAGGAAGCGAGGGCCCCCCTGCACCCCAAAGAGGCCGGCTGGGTCATTCCATGCCCACCGCCCACCGGCACCAGACACAGAAGATGACGACGATGACGACTCTGGTGGCCAAACGGCAGGACGTGGCCCAGGAGACGAGGTGGTGCCATCGCTTAGTCAGCCTCTGCCAATATTCAAAGCCCCCCCCACACCGCAAAAATGATAGCCCCCCCCACTCCGCCCCCCTGCCCACCTTGAGCCGGTTGTTTTCATTCTTGAGGTGTTTGATGGAGAGCTGCATGGCGTCCATCTGCTGGAGCAGGAGCGGGGAATCCTTCACCTGCACGGGGCCCGAACCCCCCGTCAGGACCTGGGCGGCCCCCACACCTGCAAGGAAGGAGGGATTGAGGGGGGCAGGAGGCCCTCAGGAGAAGGAAGTGGCTTCCCAGGAGGGGCTCAGGCTTGCTGGGCGGCAGCCCCACATGAAGCAGCCTCTAGCCCAGAGAGAGATATGCACGTATGCACACACGCCACATCCAGGCCCAGCAGAGCAGCTCCTTCATGCAGGCAACATCTGACTGGAGAACCCTTGGAAAGGAGGGAGGCAGGGACTGGCCATTCCCCTGCCTTGGTCCGGAGGGGGGGCTTCCCCCCCCCCAAACCACAGGCTGTGGGGCAGGCCCTACCTCTCTACCTAGGAGGGACGGGGTGGGGTGGGGTGCACTGCCAAGGAGGACTGGAGGGGGCTGTGGGGGAGCTGGTGTTTCTGTGCAAAAGCTTCTCTATGTCTCCTTTCCCCTCACTGGGGGGTGGGAGTGGAAAGACCCAGGGAGGGGGGGGGGAAGGATTCCAGCCACGGAAAGGCAGAAGGACATCCTCCTCCTCCCCTACCCCCACCCCAGTAGGTCATATGCCAGTTCCTCTAAAGATGCCACCAAGGGCCCCCTCCCCTCCCCATGCAAAAGGCCTCAGGCAAGGCATGCCCCCTCCCCAAGGACGGACGGACACCCCCCCCCCCCCCACGCTCTTTAAGAGGGAGACATTGCCACGTTTGTACCTCTCGGCTGTTCCTCTGCAAGGCAAGCGTGGAAAAGACCAGAGGGAGCAGAATCAGGATAGCCGGGATAGGGGTGGGTGGGGGGCAGGTGGAGAAAGTGGGGAGGGAAACACACACACACACAAAGACTCCCCCCCACACTCTGGGTTTTGCAACACAAAGGGGGAGGGGGATCCTGCTCCTCTGAGCCTGGGGGGGGCACCGGGGGGGGGGGAGGAGGAGGAGGAGGAGGAGAGGAAGGAAGGCAGAACCAGGTAGACACCCAGGCAGGCAGGCAGGCAGGCAGGCAGGAGTAGCCCATGGGGCAGGCTCAGCCCTGGGGGCCCAGCGGTTAAAACTGCTCTACTCCAGCCCAAAAAGTCTGGTGTTGTGAGTTCGATCCTGGCCAGGGCTCAAGCTTGACTCAGCCTCTTCCAGCCTTCCAAGGTCAGTAAAATGAGTCCCCAGCATGTTGAAGGCCAAAGGCTCATGATGACCTTCCTTGCCAATGGCCCAGAGAGGGAGAGAGAAAGCGCACGGGGTGTGTGTGTGCACTTCTAAGCGCTGTGGAGATTTATTTATTGGGGGTGGGTGGGGGACCTACAGAAGTGTCATTTTGCTCACGTGCTACACCCTTGTTAAAGAGAAACCATGTTCCAATGCTTGGCTATCTGCAATGTCTAATTCTGCCCCTACGAGGCTCCGTCAAGTTCTTCTTCCTGGTCTCTGTGAATCCACATGAATGGGTTAACTGTGTGTACAGTTACAGGGAAGCTTATAGAGCCCTGGTGGCACATGGATTAAACTGCTGTCTTGCAGCCACGTTGTGGGTTCGATCCTGATGGGGATCCAGGTTGAGTCAGCCTCTTCCATCCTTCTGAGGTCGGTTAAATGACTCCCCAAAATGTTGGATGCAAAATGCTCATTACTCTGTGAACCTCTCAGAGAGGGCACTAGTCACTGCTATGGGGGGGCGGGGGGGGCGGAGTCTGCATGTCTCCTTGGCTATTGGCATTTCCTGGGGAAGCCCCCCCCCTCCACCTCTCCCCCACCCCATTTGTGTGCCTGCCAGGGAACCCTCTGGACTCCCCCCCCCAATCCTTTCCTGTGAGCAGCTGCAAACAAGCCCGGGGGGTGGGGGGGACCCATGGTAGGCAGTGGGGGGGGGGGTTGCCTGGTGCTTCCAAAGCAAGGGGGAAGGAGGGACCCATGAGGTGGGGGGAGGCAGGCAGGAGGGGAGACCCTGGGCCCCTGAACTCTCTTTGGAGGAACAGATGCTCCGTCTCCCCTCCCCTGGTTTCCACTGTGATGGGGGGGGGGAAAGCAGGCAGCCTGCCAGGAGGAGGAGGAGCAACCCCCCACCCACCCCCACCCCCCTTGCCACTTTCAGCCCAGCTGCCACCCGAAGGGATTGCTGGAGGCGGTGGTAGACAAAGGCTGGACGTGGGTGGGCTTTGGGGTCCCTCCATTAGCAGTGACCCCACCACCCCACCCCACCCCATTCTCAGTGGGTCTCCAGGGGAGGGCGAGTCTGTCTCTCTCTCTCTGTCTCTCCTCTGCAAGAAAGGCCAAGGAGACGGGGCTGCCCTTCTAACCTTCCAAGCCAACCCGGGGCCAGTGTTTGGGCACTGCCTCCTCTCCCCACTGCCCCCTTCCTGCCAACCCCCCACCCCCGAGACCCTCCACCCACCCACCCCGAACTCACCCCCTGTGATGCCCGAGATGACAGAGGCAATGCCTGAGGGAGGGGCTCCCCGCAGGCCCTCGATGGTGCGCTTGGACTGGTTGCTGAGGCGCTGCTTCAGCTCGGCCTTCTCTGACTCCAGCTGGTCAATGTCGGCTTGCAGGGCGTCCATGGTCTCCTCAAACTCCCTGCCAGGGCAAAATGGGGGGTGGGGGGTGGGGGGGAAGAGAGGAAGACCCACAAGGAGGAGCCTGCTCAGGCCACGGAAGAGCCAGAGGGAGGGACGGCGCCACCGCCGCCTTCTTGGCCCACGGCCTCCCCCCACCCTTAAGGAAGGAGGGCTTTGGCTCTGAAGGACCCGCCTGCCCCATGATAGACAGGGGGGGATGTCTCCCCACTGAAAGGGAAAGCAATGGACCTCCCTCCCCATGGAAGGATGTGGGGGGGGGGCAGCTCACACAGCCAGCCTGGCCGGGGACAGAGAGCATGACACCCCCCAACCCCCAGTCCAGCAGGGAAGACCCTCCTCCCCTGGGATTCCCCCAGTGCCGCCCCCCTCCCAGAAATCTCTCAAGGCCAAAGTCAAGGTGTCTCCCTTGCTCCAAAGCCAGTCGTATCTGACCCTAGGGTTCGGTGCTCATCTCCGTTTACAGCCAAACAGCCAGCACTCTTTGTCTGCTGCAGACATTACCGTGGTCACACATCAGGCATGACTAGACACCAGAGCACACAGAATGCTGTTACCTTTCCAGCCCAAGCAGTACCTATTTATCTACTGTACTTGAAATGTCTTGCTTTTCAAACTGCTTGGAACTAGGACAGACGACGGGAGTGCACTTTGTCATACAGCACTCGGGTCTTGAACTGCTGACCTGCCGACCTTCTAGTCGTCAAGTTCAGCGTCTTAACCACTCAGCCACCGCAGTCTCAAGTATCTCCTTGGGCTGGAACCCAGGAAAGCAGCCCAGAGGCACAGGTAGGACTCTACTTGGTAGTGTCACACAACAACACCAACAACAACAACAACAACACCCCTGCCCCACTCTCAGTGATTGGAGGAGGAGGAGGAGGAAGGGCCTTCTTACTTCTCCTTCTTCTTGAGCAGCGCCTGGGTCTCGTCCAGCTTGGTCTGGATCTTCTCCACCCGGTCGTCGGCGTCCTTGGAGGCGCTGTCCAGCTTCTTCTCCAGCAGGCTCAGGCGCACGTTGGCTTCGCTCAGCTCTTCCCCCTGCAGAGCAACAAGCGGGGCGAGAGGCAGCAGGAGAGCCGCCATTAGCGGCCACACGTCTCCCCTTAGGACCCTCTCTTGGCGGTGCACAAGGTCATGAGCATTTCCCACCCATCCACCACCACCCCCCGCACCAACATGCTGGGTCCTCATGGGCCACACAGCACAATGGAGACGACCCACTGAACCCACCCCCACAGATGAGCCAGCCTGATTCTCTCCCGCCCCCCCGCCACTCCCCAGGCACTTGGGGGGGGGGAGGGGGAGGAAGGAGGTTTACCTTGATTTTGAGGGACTTCTTGAGCTCCTTGATGACCGTCTCCCGATCCTCCAGTTTGAGACCCAGGCCTTCCGCGTCCGTGATCTCTGCCCGCAAGGCGGCCGCTCTCAGCTCCACTGGGGGAGGGGACTGCAAGGGAAGAGAGAGAGGGGGGGATTCCCACCCCCCACCCCTTTTCAGGTTAGTGCTCAATGTCAAGACAGTGGACTGAATCCTTCCCCCCCCCCCACACACACACACACACACATTCAGGGGTGAAGCTCCCCCACCCCCACGGCTGGACATCTCTCAAGCCTTTGCACTGCCAAAGGAAGAAAGAGCCTCCTGTGGAGCCCAGGAAGCCTCTGGCCCAGAGACCCCACAAGCTTCCCAGGGGAGGCCTGGGGTTTCTGCAGGGAGGTTAGGGAAAGGGGGGTCGGGTCAGGCTGACCTTGGCCTGGGGCTTGTCAGCGTCGTACTCGCCCTCCTGCATGGCGGTGGCCATCTTGTTCATGGTGGCGATGAGGATGTTGCAGGACTGGCGCAGGCATTCGTAAGGGTTGATGCTTTGCACACCGTAGATCTGTGGAAAGATGTGGAGGGAGGGGGGGGGGGTCAGGAGAAGGAGCTTTTTCTACCGGAGGCATGACTGACTGCTCAATGCTGCTCAATGCGGAGGAGCCACAGAGACCCCTCCCTCTGTGGCATAAGGAGACCCCAGGGAGGGCCAGTCCTCCGGCCACTTTGCTGGTGCCGTCTCTGCCTGCCTGAGCCAAGGACCCCCCCCCCTTCAGGAGAGAGAAGGCCTGAAGCGGGAAAGCCCCCCTACCCGCAGGGCATCCCGGGGCGGGCGGGAGTGGCGAGAGAGGAAGGGGAGGCGGCTGACCTGCTCGCTGGCCTTGAAGGCCAGGTCTTCCAGCTTGACCGCCTGGAGGCCCTCGTGCTCCGTCAGAGGAGCAATCATTTGGGCCCCGGTCGCTGCCATCTCCTGCAGGACGGCCACAACCCAGGTCAGGTGCTTCCGGCAGTCCAAGAGAGTCTCCGAGACCTGCGGGAAGAAGAGGAGGAGACGGGCCAGGGTCAAAAGCAGGGGAATGGGTGTGTGTGTCTCCCTAGGGGGCCTTCTGAATTGCACTTCACACACACACACACACACACACACACACACACACACACACACACAGGTGATATACAATATTAAAACAGACATCTATCAGAGGTATTAAAAATATATGTCAAACAACATGCCCCCCCCCGTGCCCCCCTCCCTCCCCCTCCCTCAGAGATGGAAAGGGGGCGGGGGCTTGGAGTGGCTTCTTGAAGTTGTTCCTCACCCCTCCCGTAGGCATTCCACACAGTGGGTGCCAGCCCTGAGAAGGCCCGGCTCCTGGCGGTTGACCTCCTTCCTGGCCTCCCCCACTGTAGCTTAGGTGGGGGGGGGGGGTGTCAGGCAGGAGGGAGGGGGAGCAGAAGGCCCAAGGAGGAGGAGGAGGAAGAGGCACATGCTTGTACCACTTGGGCTGGGCCAGGGGCTGCTCATGCAAAGAACGGATCAGGGCCCTTCTGCCCACCTGCTGCCCAAAGCCAAGTGCCGCAGGGATGCCCGGGGCATCCGTGCCAGGCATGCGGCGCCGGATTTTCTTGCAGAACTGCCGGATGTCGCTGCACGAGGTCTCCAGGTCCTTCAGCAGGATGGCCAAGTCCGAGGCCTCCTGGCCGGTCTGCAAGCGGGAAGAGCGGGGTCAGGCCCTGCCCTCTCGGCTGCCCCCTGGCTCTCCCACTGGGGGCCTGGCATGCCTTGGGAGAGAGGCCGGGGTGCCCTTGGTCCTTGCCCCCCTCCCACACACACCCACACACACCCCGGGACTGACCTGCAGGAAGGAGCGCAGCCTGCCCACCTCCACGCTCATGCAGTCCAAAGCGCTCTGAGTGAACTGTAAGAAAAACACCAGTGCTGTCACCTCAACACATGCGCCCTGGCACAGTGCTGGGAAAGCTCTGGCCCTTTCCCCTGCCCCCCCTGAAGCCCCCCAAGACCCCCCCCCCGCCCTGAGACCGTGCCTGGCTCCTCTCCTGGGAGGAAGAGGGGAGGCCGTCGGCCCTAGTGCAAGCCCCGCCTCTCCCTTCCTGAGAGTGGCCAGAGTGGAAGGCAGCTGGCAGGATGTGGCGGCCGAAGAGTGGGCCCCTGCAAGATCACACACACACACACATCGTTTACCTTGATATGGTCAGCCAGCTGCATGGTGCAATCCTCGGGCTGCTCAGCCAAGTGGATGCTGTACAGGTGCTGGAAGGAAGGAAGGAAGGAAGGAGTGCAGAAAGGCAAGAAGGACTGGATGCCCCCCCCCCCCCACTCTGGTCCAAAGAGCTTGTATTGGGGGGGTGCAGGGCAGGGTGTGTGCACATGTGTATAGTCTTGCCAGGCTCCTATGCTCTCTTGTGCTCTCTAGCAGGTGCTCAAAGAGAGCATGGCAGCCACAAGGAGGCCGGAGGAGACCAGAAAGAGCCACCCAGGGTAGAAGGGCAGGCTGGCTTTCCCCACTGCTCCATGTGTGGGGCCAGGCACAGAGCAGCTGCTCTTGACGCAAATCAATGGCCTTCACAGAAAGGCAGGGAGAGGGAAAGGCTTGAAGCACCACCACCCCACCCACCCCACCCCCCAGAGTGAGGGCAGGACCAGCTCCTCCCTCCCTCCCTCCCTCTTTCCTACCCTCCACCTCACCTGGTAGTACTTGATGGCTTTGGTCAAGGGCTCCACATCGACTGTCTCATCCAGCCGGTCCTTGTGGAGGAGCTCAATCAGGGAGTCCAGCGAACGCTCATGCACACTCATCTCCGGGTAAAGGGCCCCCACTTTCTTGTAGACCTCCACGCTGCACCTCTCCAAGGCCCTGGGCAGGGAACCGGGGGGTTGGGGGGTTGGGGGGAAGAGAGAGGCACAGCTCACCAAGCGGCTGGAAGGAAGAACAGCCCAAGCAGAACCCCCTCCTCCCCCTGGACTCTTCCCCACCACCACCACCACCACCACCACCACCACCACCACCACCACCACCACCACCCCCGTGAGACACTCACTGTTCGTATTTGTGCAGTGTGGCTTGCAAAAGGCTGAGGGAATAGACCAGTCCAGCCGCAAAGCTCAGCTGCTCCCCTGGGGCTCCACGGAGGCCGGCTTTTTCGGCACAGTTCTCCTGCAGCTCAAACTTCTCCTGGGCCTGCTTGCTGATGAGCTCCGCCTGTTCAGGGAGGAAGGAAGGGAGGAAGGAAGGGAGGGAAGTAGGAAAGAAGGAAGGAAGGAAGGAAGGAAGGAAGAGTTCTCAGAGGCCGAGGCAGGGCTTGGTCCCTCCCCACCTCCGTTGCTCCAGCACTGGCTTGGCCCGAACCAGCCCCAGTCCCACCAACTCATGGGGGGCAAGGAGGGCTTGGGGAGTCTTGGAGAAGAGAGGTCATAGCCAAAGTCTCCCTTGCTCAAAAGCCAGTCACGTCTGACTCTAAGGAACAGTGCTCATCTCCAATTCCAGCCAAAGAGCCAGCGCGGTCTATGTCTTCAGGCGTTTCCGTGGCCCCTTGGCAGGCAGGTTACCTCCTTTCCTGCTGTAGCGATACCTCTTTATCTACTTGTAGTTTCTTGCTTTCAAACTGCTAGGTTGGCAGGAGCTGAGTATATTTTGGTTCTAGGCTCACTGGAAGCTTTGAATTCCACCCCCACCCCCCAAAATGCATGAGGACTGCAGGTGGTGTGGCTATGGCCCTGGGGTGGGAGTTGTCTTTCCCTACCTCTCCCCCCCCCCCTCTATGCTGAGGAGGCTCCCTTTGGGATCCCTGACATGGGGGGGGGGGGGGAGGCCTCTACCAGCCCTTCCCTGGTTCACCCTGAGGAAGGCTATTGTTCCTGGGCTTCCTAGAGTAGAGCAGGAGGGAGGGAGGCAGCTTGGGTGAAAGAGGCAAGCCACTCCAGGAGCTACAAGGAGGACACAAGCAGCACCTCTGGGCACTCTTGGGCTGTGGGAAAGGGCCTCACTCTGTGACACGGATTCTGGCTGCGCCCCTGGCAATGCCAAATGAGTGGCGAGAAAGCAAGGACCTTTAGTGGAGGTATAGGGGTTTTTGCCAAGGGGGCACAAAGCATCTGGAGCCAGTCACCTTCTGGCTCTCTCCTTCTTCAAGGGCACAGGAATCCTCCTTGGTCTTTGCCTGGGAAAGGGGTGGCGATTGGGGACAGAGTAGGCCTAGCAAGACCAATGGCAATGGGATGCTCACAGACTCTCCCCATAGTGCTTTATGAAGCCCTCTCTCTGAGTGGTTCACAAGGGAATTAGCATTTTTGCCCCCAAGATGCTTGATCCTCATCCTGCCAACCTTGGAAGGATGGAAGAGGCTGAGTCAACCTCGAGCCCTGGTCAGGATCAAACTCACAAAGTTTTGGCTGCTGTAGAGCCCCTGCGCCACCAGGTTATGTCGGCTGAACTCAGTGTGGAAAGGAGGAAAGAGTGAAGGGCCGGGTCGGCCTGTGAGCTTTTTCGAAAAGGTGCCAGGAAGGAATCTGCTCAGACTCTTCGCTCACCCGATTCTGAGCTTGAGCGAGGGAAGGAAAAGTGCCAAGTGACAGTCATGGAGGCTGGAGTCCTGGCTCTGAGCACTGGGATGGACACACATCTAGGGCTTGTTTGAAGGAGTGCCAATCATTCCTCCGGTAGAGGAGGGCAGGGAGTCCAGGCCTTTACCTTGCAGATGAGCCGTGGGATGAGCAGAAGCACCAGCAGGCAGTCGTGGTCCCCGCCGTGGCGCAGGAAGCTGTTGGGCATGAAGGAGGTGAGGAGGGAGACATGCCGGTTGGCCTGGTGCACCTCCATCTGGCGCAGCTCCATTTCAATGGCCTGTAAGACATGGATGGGGGGGGGGGGGGGATGCCGGTCAGCAGGGAGGCCTCCGTCGCATCCAGCAACCTCCTCTTCTGCCCCCCGCCAGGAGGCTCAGGCCCACTGCCCAGACCCACCCACACCTTTGCGTGGGCTTTTGTCTCGGCAAACTTGATCTTGAAGTCAAAGGTTTCCAGCGGAGGCTGGTGTTGCCTCTCCACCGAGGCCTCCTCCTGCTGGTTCATGAGCTCCCGGTTGACGTCCTGCAAGACAGACCGGGGGTGGGGGGTGGGGGTGGGGGGAGAGAGAGAGAGACTGAGGCAAGGGACCCTGGAGTGGTCGCCCCGTTGGCCCCTCTTTCAAGCAGGCCAGAGAGTAAAGGAAATGGAAGACAAAAACCCTTGCAGCACCTTAAAGACTCGCGCCTGTACTTTTAATGTTGGCTTTCCTGTTTAAAATGCCACAATTAAGAGGATGTAATTAAGCTTCCACAGCAGACCCTTTAAAAAAAGGAAAAAGAGGGGGGGGGGGGAGATGGTTCTCAGGGCAGTTGACGGAGCAGAGGGGGTCCACCGCCTCCACCACACCCGGAAGTGCCATGTGGTGGAGGAAGGGCCAAATGGCCATCCGGCCCCTGAAGCTGCCTGAGGGAGCGCGGCCCAATGGCCCCCAATGGCTTTAAAAGGTTAAGGACTCCTACACTAAAGATTTACAACTCAAGAGAACCGAGCGCCAGAGTAATCAATCTAAGCCCAATTAGGGATCTTCTGTTATTTATTTATTTATTTAATTTATTTTTCACGCTTATATACTGCCCACTCAGGTACAACCCAACTCAGGGCGGTTTACATAGCGGACAGTAAATACATAAAAGACACATGATAAAAAAGTTAAAAGTTAAAAAAGTTAAAAAAAACCCCACCCCTAAAAGGTGCGCAAGAACCGAAGGGACCTTGGGGGAAGGCACACTTCCCTATACCAACCACCCAACGGTACCCCCATCCCCACCCGCACCCCAAACTTGGCCCGCCAGCCAGGTCTTTAGTTCCTTCCTAAAGGGCAACAACTCCGTCTGGAGACGCAGTTCCACAGGCAGGAGGTTCCAAAGGGCCGGTGCGGACACAGAGAAGGCCCACCTCCTTGTGCCAGAGAGGCGAGCCCCCCTGGCTGATGGCACTATTAGAGAGCCCCTCCGGTCCGCTCTGGTTGGACGGGCGGACACTCTTGGGACGATGCTGAATACCCTGAAGGAAATGGTGAGCCACTGTGTGAGACAGAATGCTGGACTGGATGGGCTGTGGCCTGTTCCAGCAAGGCTGTTCTTATGTTCTTATGTGGTCTCTAAGGTATCCTGGCCCACTACCATGTAGGGCTTTAAAGGTCAAAACCAGCACCTTGAATTGCACCCGGAGACAAACTAGTAACCAGTGTAGCCCCCGAAGCAGTGGTGAGGCATGGGCATAACGTCCACACCCCCTCACCACCCGGGCCGTGGCATTCTGGACCAGCTGCAGCCTCCGAATGGTCATCAAGGGCAGCCCCATGTAGAGCACATTACAGTAGTCTAGTCTGGAGGTTACCAGAGCGTGAGTGACCATGAGCAAAGAGTCCCGGTCCAGGAGCGTGCGCAACTGGCGAATTACCAGAAGTTGGGCGAAGGCCCTCCTGGCCACAGCCGCCACCTGTTCTTCTAGCAGCAGCCGCTAATCCAGGACCCCCAAGTTGCGCACCGGGTTGGTCTGGGGCAAGACAGTCCCATCCAAAACCAAAGATGGTAGCTCCCAGGATAACGCAGGACCCCCTATCCATAGCCACTCAGTCTTGCTAGGATTCAGCTGTAGCCCATTTGCCCCCATCCAGACCCCAACAACCTCCAGACAGCTGGAAAGGACTTTGACTGCATCACTGGGTTCCCCACGGGCCGAGATGTGCAACTGTGTGTCATTTGCGTACTGGTGGCCAAAAGCCACACCGATTTCAAAACATCTCTCTTATGCCAACCAGCCATGTTGTATCTCTGGCCCTGGATATGCACAGAAGAGTGATACCATGAAGGTTCACTCATATGTCTGATGAAGTAGACTTGATCCACGGAAGCTCACATTAAAACACAGCGGTGAGGGGCTTGTTTTTGTTTACTCTCTAAGAAAAAGGAAGGAAATCCCAGCATTGGGCTGCCGTGGGCTGAGCCAAAACTCGTGCAGATGGGCTTTCTCTGCCCCTTCCCCATCAGCCACCTTCTGGCAGTGTGATTGTTTGCGTGCGCACATGTGTGTGTGTGTCTCTCTCTGTCCCTGCCTTCTCCTACTCCAGGGGCCCCTCCCACCCCACCTTCCTCTTCTGGGAATGGGATGTGTGTGTGTGTGTGTGTGTGTGTGTGTGTGTGTGTGTGTGTGTGTGTGTGTGTGTGTGTGTGTGTGTGTGTGTGTGTGTGTGTGTGTGTGTGTGTGTGTGTGTGTGTGTGTGTGTGTGTGTGTGTCGGGTGGCTTGGATTGGCTTGCCTGCAAGTGGGCCGTGAGCTCTCGGTACTTCTTGATGGTCTGCTGGTAGTCAGCCACTGTCTCCTGGGCTGCCTCCACCCGTTTCTCTGCTGCCCGGATGCGGGCCGAGCCCATGTCCAGTTGTTCCCGCAGTTCCAGCTCCGTCTCCCGGGCATTCTCCTGCAACTCATCGTTCATCTCGTTCATGGCCTCCTGAGAGGAGGAGGGCCAGAAGCAGCAGCAGCAGCAGAAGAGAGAGAGAGGGGAAGCCGTCAGAAAGGCACATGTGCACGTGGGGTGTGTGTGTGTGGTGTGAGATGAGGGCAAGGCAGATGGGCAGCAGCCACTGCTACCTGGATCAGGACCATCTGCTTTCAAACTGCTAGGTTGGCAGGAGCTGGGACAGACCACAGGAGCTCATTCATTCCATCCTGCAGCACTCGGGCCTCGAACTGCTGTCTTGCCGTCCTTCCAGTGGTCGAGATCAGCCTTGTGGACCACTCAGCCACCACAGTCCCACGGAAAGTGAGGTGAGGAGGCGAAAGGCCCCTGCCCCTTTCCCTCCTCTACTGGGGAGGGGGATCCATCCTCTTGGCCACAGCCTCTTCCTCCCCCTCTTCCTCTCCCACGCAAACTCACCAAGTCTCCAACCGTCTCTCGGAGCTCCCGGACCTTCTCTTCCAAGTCCAGGTTTCTCTCGGTCAGCGTCTCCACCATCTCCTCCGACCCCAGAGCAGCGTCCACCTGCAAGGGGAAGAAAGCACAGGGTTACAGTGGGGAAAAGGGGTGTGTGCGTGTGTGCGTGCAGATTAGCCTCTCAAAGGCCATGGGGGCTCCTTTGGTTTGACTAGGGTGGCGGAGTGAGGAAGACCCCGTTGGACTCCATCACAGCTCAGGACATGGGAAGAGGTCTTCTTATTTACTGGTTTTGTTTTTGATGTGTTGTGTGTTTTATTATGTTGTTATTTCTGTGTGCACCACCCAGAGTGGGAAAAATCCCAAATGGGTGTTATTAAAAAACCAATGGTAATAAATAAATAAATAAATAAATAAACCCATCGTGGGCTCAGCCACATGCCTGATGGTGCTCCTCAGGCCCTGGCCCTTCTCCATCACTACCTGCCCCCTGAACCTTAAAGGGACAAACCCTACTAAGAGGATCCTGGCCGCTGGGAGGGGGGGGGAGGGGGCTCCTATTCACTTCTACCTTGACTGGGGCGGGGGGGGGGGGGGGGCAGGAGGGCGACACCTCCATGCTCTGTTTCGATTTGAAAGCCTACTTTAGTTGAGAGAAGCAAAGGATGCCCATGATTGGGTGAGACTACTACAGAGAAAGTAGGCCCCTGGGCCAGGGCCGGCTCCTCTGGTTTCCTCCCCACCCACCCACCCAGCCTTCCCAGCCAGCCTTCCCTGTTCCTTGAGTTCGTCGATGGTCCTCTCGGCCTGCTTCAGCTCCTCCTGCAGCCTCTCCTTCTGCTGCCGCAGCGTCTCCAGCTCGCCGTTCTTCTTCTCCATGTGCTTCTGGAGCTTCACATGCTCCTGCTTCTCAGAGGCCGACAAGTCACGCATCCTGTCAAGGGCAAAGGGGTTGGCAGGGTCACTTCTAGCCCTCCCTTGGACTTCAGAGCTGGGGCAGTATCACAGGCTTCATTCCCAAAGGGAGGAGGAGGGCAAAGGCCGCGTCCTTTTGGGGTGGGTGGGTGGGTGTATGTAGGAAGGGGAGGGGTCTTACCTGACCAGCGCCTCCTTGAGTCGGGCATTCTGCTCTTCCAGCTGCTTGACGTGGTAACTGGAGGCAGCCCCGTCTGAGCCTAGAGAATGGGAGAGGGACATGCCAAGGCTCCTGGGGAAGCAGAAGACCCACCACCACCACCACCTGAGAAGCCAACTTGGCCTCTGGCTCACCAGGCGGCCCTTCCGCCACACCCAACAGCCTTCCACCCACCTCGGATGCCCAGGGCTGCCCTGTGGAATTCCTGCAGGCAAAGGGGTGGGCAGAAGACCCAGGCCTGGACTGGACTCAAAGGGCCCCCTTGGATCCAGACCCCCACAGCCTGCCGCCATGGCCAATGAACGAGAGGCCCTGCTGGGAAGCCACGGGGCCTTCTGCCTCCGCCTCACCTTTCTCCTCGATCTCGTGCTTGAGGATCTCCAGATCCATGGTGAGGTACTCCACCTTCTCCTTCAGGGAGTCCACCTCCTGCTGCAGGGACTCGGCCCGCTCCTCCGCCATCTCCTTGTCCAGCGTGGCCATCTCAATGGCGTCGGCCGTGTCGGCCATCTCCTCCATGTACCGCTCCTTGGCCTCCATGGCTTCCTTGGCCTCCTGCAGGGAAAAGAGGCAAACAGGCTCAGGGAGGGCCCGGCACAAAGCCTCCCCATGCCCCCCCACGCCCCCCATACACACACCCCAGCTACACTGGGACCCCGGGCAGGACAAGACCAGCGGCCGCACCCAGGCTCTTGTGCCAAGGAGAGAATCAGGACCAGGAAAGGCCCTGGGTGGGCATTTTTGCCACATCCTGTGCCTGAGGAAGCAGCCCTTTTGCTTTTATTTTTCTTACACACTCTGAACCACCCAAGCATGGCTACCTTTCTGGAAGAGGTCTAGGACAGGGGTGCCCAAACTACGGCCCGAGGGCCGGATCCAGCCCCAGATGCCAATTCATCCGGCCCATGAAGCCCTCGTTGCTTCCGGAAGAGGGAAGTAACGGGCGCATTTTACTTCCACTTCTGGGAGCAATGAGGGTTTCATGGGCCGGATGAACTGCACTGGGGGCCAGATCCAGCCCCTGGGCTGTAGTGACCGGCTCTCTGGACCACATGACTGGCCCACGGCCTGAAAAGTTTGGGCACCCCTGGTCTAGACACACACACACACACACACCCCTCCACAGGGCTTCGTGCCCTCTCGGGGGGCTCACGAGATAACTAGCATCTTGTCCCCCCACAATGCTGGGGACTCATTTGACCAACCTTGGAAGGGGGATGGAAGAGGCTGAGACAACCTTGATCCCTGTCAAATTTGAACTCACAACCTTCTGGCTGTGGTACAGCAGTTTAACCCTTGATCTGCATTAAATGAGCTCCCCCACCCCTTGGGAAGGTTATGCCCCCCAGCAGAGGGAGTGGCCTGCAAAACCAATCTCCCTCCCACCGGGGCCCCCAGAAGGACCTTTCCACTTGCCGGAAGGGCTGGTCTGTCCGTCCGTCCATCCTCCCCAACCACCCTGTCCTGCCCCTCCCAGCTCACCTTTTTTGCCTCCTTGAGGCGCTTCTGGAGCTCTGCCTGCTGCTCCTGCATTTTGCTCTTCCACTCCTGGACCTGCTCCAACTGGATCTTGTACTTCTCCAGCTCCTTCAGCTTGGCCTTGTCTTCGTTCCGCTTCATCTTGAGGGTCTCCAGCTTCTCCTCCAGGTCTCGCACCTGGCTGCGCAAGTTCTCCTCCTCCTGCCAAGCCAAAGAGCAAAGGAAAGTCAGGCCTGCTCACGTGGCCCCTGCCACAGGTCTAGAACAGGGATTCCCAACCTGCGGCCTGTGGCACCATGTCATGTGGGCCCCCCACTGCCTCCTCCACACCAGGAAGTGCCATGGGGTGGAGGCAGGTCAAAATGGCTGTCCAGCCCCCGAAGCTGTCTGAGGGAGCGTGACCCCATAGCCCCCAATGGCTTAAAAAGGTTGAGAACCCCTGGTCTAGAGGCACCTGTCTCCCTCTCGTGCCGCTTCCTTACCTTGGTAGGCGATGGGATGGCTGGAGGGGCCCCTGGAGAAGCCAGAGAGGGGGTGGGAACCACGGGGCCCACCAGAGGTGTCTGGGCCGGGGTGCTGGGCTCACTGCTGCTCATCTCACCCGCCGAGGCTGAGCCCGAGAGCCCACCTGTGCCGCTGGACGCCGCCGAGCTGGCCGTTCGGGTGGGCTGGGTGGAAGCGGCAGGGAGGCAAAAGGGACAGGATTAGAAGGAGGGCTCTGGCGGAACCACTTGGGGTTCAACCTGCACAGCATCCCAAAGGAGGCGGGTTGGGCAGAGAGGGCCTGTTTTAAGGCACCCTCCAGGCACCCACGAGAAGAGTCAGTGGCCTCATGCCACCCGCCTCCCACTTGGCTCTAAGAGCAGCAAAAACGACACAAGCAGGTTTGTGGGAAGGGGGGAAAGTACAAATGCCACGGGCAAAAACAGCCAGGGGCATAACTGGAAAGTAGGGCGAGGGTCGGAGACCCTAAACACAAGACCAACAGGCCCAAGTGGGGGCCGCTGGCAGACAAGGACACATGGAGCAAATGTGGAGAGAGAGGCAGAATCCATGGGGGCTCATTGACTGGTCTGCCCATGACTGCCAGAAACCTGCGCCGATGCGGACTTAAGCTTGGCCAACGACAAAGCCAAGAAAGGGGCTTCCAAAGTTTGGTCTGGGCACAAAAGAAGAACTGGAACACCCTGCCATGGTTCTGGTGCCAGCTCAGGCCCATAGAGCCCACCAGAGCCTTCTCACAGCTGGGCTGGACTGTGCTGGGCTGGGCGAGCATGGTTGTGTATCCTGCTACTTTTGGACTGACAGTGTTTTCCAGCTTTTGTGCTTTTAACCCTATTTCGCCTACTTGACTCTATCTTTACATCACCCAAGTCTCTGTAGGGAAGGGAGAGAATACTTTGAAAATGTTTTAGCAAATATGACTCATGGGGGTGGAAGGCAAACCTAAATCCTCCCGAGTTCTGGCGTCAAGCCTTTGGAGGCTCCTCTGTGGCCTGGTTATTGCCCTTTGTTGTTCTATATATTGTTCACTGTTTATTGGGGTTTCTATCTTGATTGCATCGTGTTGTTCTTGACTTTGCATTTGTAAGCTGCCCAGAGTAGTGTCTGCACTAATGGTTGGCAGGGTCCGGAAGGAAGGAAGGAAGGAAGGAAAGGGAAGGAAGAGTCCAGTGTTTGCTTTTCAAGAGAGCTTGAAAGAGAGTTTGGAAACCCATTCCATTTCCTCTTTCTGCTGGGAGAGAGAAATGGGCGATGGATGTTTCCTGAGCCCTGCAAGCCCCACCACCACCACCACCACCACCACCACCCCGGACCCTCCGGGGCTCCATCCCACCACCTCCCCTCCAAGGCGGCCCTGCAGAGTCCAAGTCGGTGGGTATTGACCAGGAAACAGAGTGTGCTGGTTACATAAGAACAGCCTTGCTGGAACAGGCCACAGGAGCCCATGATCCAGTCCAGCCTTCTGTCTCACACAGTGGCTCACCATTTGCTTCAGGGTATTCTTCCCAAGCAGATGCCTTCACCTGCTTAGGACTCCCTGGACATGGCATTGAGAGAGATCCTGCCTATCTCTCCAACCCGGAGGTTGTCCTTAAGTATCCATAATTATAGCCATTGATACTCTTGTCCTCCATGAACTTGTCTAATCCTTTCTTGAAGCTGTCAAGACTGACAGCTGTCACCACTTCTTCTGGCAGGGAGTTCCATAGACCAGTAATCCTCTGGGTGTAAAAGTACTTTCTCTTATTTGTTTGAGAACTAGTACCCAAAAGTTTCATGGAGTGTCCCCTAGTTCTAGTGTTGTGCGATAGGGAAAACAGTTTTTCCTTATCTACTTTGTCCACACCTTTGTGCATGATTTTATAAACTTCAATCAGTTCACCTCTTAGACGCCGTCGTTCAAGAGTGAAGAGGCCCAACCTCAGATGGTAAGGAAGGTGTTCCAGTCCCCTAATCATTTTGGTTGCCCTCCTCTGCACTTTTTCCAGCTCCATAATATCCTTCTGGAGGTATGGCGACCAGAATTGTACATAGTATTCCAGATGGGGCCTCACCATAGATTTATAAAGAGGCAAAATGACACTTGCTGACTTATTTTCTATACCCTTCCTAATGATCCCTAGCATTGAGTTTGCTTTTTTCACTGCTGAGGCACACTGGGTTGACACCTTCATTGCGCTCTCGTCCACCAGGACACCAAGGTCCCTTTCCTGGTTTGTCGCAGAGAGTTCAGACCCCATCAGTTTATAAATGTAATTGGGGTTCTTTGCCCCAACATGCATCACTCTGCACTTACTAATGTTGAAGCTCATTTGTCACTGTTTTGCCCACTCCCCCAGTGTCAAGAGATCCCTCTGGAGGGATCTCACAATCTCTCACAGTTTTCACTACCCTGTATAATTTAGTGTTGTCAGCAAATTTGGCTCCCTTGCTTTTTACTCCTACCTCTAGATCATTTATGAAGAGGTTGAAAAGCAGGGGTCCCAGTACTGAACCTTGGGGGACCCCACTCTTTAGGTGACCTGAAAGGATCTGATAGAGTTGGGAAAGAGATATACACAGAGAGAGAGAGAGAGAGTTAGGAGATGCCAGAGGGGCACCTGCCCCACCCTTCCCAGTTCTCCTGGCTTTTGGGAATCCCAGGCCTGCCTCTCCCGGCCAGGGTCCCGAGGAGTAGGGCAGAAAGAGGGCAGAGGCCGCTTGGCTGCCATTGGAGAGTCAGTGTTGGTCCCTTGCAAGGTTTGCAGAAGCAGCTCCTGGTGTTTCATCGTGGAATGGCGCAAACATTATGACTCGGGCCAAGGTTGGGGGAGAAGCCCAGCTCATGAGCAGAGACCCCCACAGCAGCACGCACTGGACCCTGTGCCAGGCCAACCGTCAAGACATCAGAGACAGCACCAGAGGAGGAGGAGGGGGTCCCTGAGCCCCCCACCTCATTCCCATGGTCAGCCAACATTTCCTGCAGACCCATGTGAGCTACAGAAACAAGGGGAGAGTCAAACAGATTCCAGCTGTTCCTATTATCTAGTTTCTCCTCCCTGCCACATCTGCTGGGGAGGGGGGTGAGGCGCCTGGAGCCCCCCTCTTGGAAGTGGCATTGCACTTTGAGCGGGACAGGCACAAGAAAAGAATCAGGGGCAGAAAGCCCATTCCAATGGACTGAGGACCACAGACCTCCCTACTGTCGACCACCCCCAGCACGGGCCACTGAGAGCATAAAAGCACCGCAATGTGGTTCCAGAGAGCCAAGATGGAGAGTGGGAGAGGGCAGAGCGGGGTGGGGGGTTATGAGAGAGACAAAAATGCAGCATTCACTGGCTACTAGAGCAAGGGTTGCCCAATGCATGCCTCCCAATTCTCACCTTGGGCCTCCTGGTGGTAGTCTGGAGGCCGGAGGAGGAGGACGAGGAGTAGGAGAGACAGACAGTCATACAACAGGGAGAGACAGGAGCAGAGAGACACAGACAGGCGGCAGTGGCGGCAGCAGCAGCAGAAGAGCCACCAAGTGACAGGGAAATAAGAAAGACAGGAAGATGGTTAGTGTGCGTATGGTATATTGTGCTCCAAAACAACAACCTGCCCATTGACCCCCTCCCGTCCTTCTCCCTCTCCTGCCTGCCCCCAACCACAGCTCAAACTCTTCCACACAAGCCTCTCCTGAGCCTGTTTCAGACACACACAAGCCCTGGCTGCAAAATCAGATGAGGAGAGGAGGGGAAGGGTTGCACAATTGTGTGGCCCACCCACTCAAGAAGTCCATACAACAATCAACTTTTCACAACCACACACACGCACACAATCTTCAGTGTATTATTTCAATAAAGTTTGGTAAATGAAGCTGAGTGAGGGAATAAGCAAAATAAGACTCTTCCAGAACGAAGAAAGGCTACCTCTAAACACGGAAACATAGACTTTCCTGTCCACTACCACCACCGCTGCTCTTCTCACTGCTGGCACCACTGTCAGGGTGTTGCTCAACCCCAAAGGTGAACTGGGTGGGTAGGGCCTTCCTTTCCTCCAGTCACTTCAGAATGGCTCCAATGCTCCTGATCTATTCCCATTTTTGCACATGGACCTAAGAGAACCGGCTCAGGGCACTCCAGGCTCAGGAAAGCGGCGAGAACTGCCCCCGACCCGCAGCACATCCTCCTCCTCCTCCTCCTGGTTTCTGTAGCTGCTCCTCTTCTTGCTCTGGTGTTCCCTCCTGCCGTTTGCCCTGGGGCTTCCAGAGAAGAGGAGGCCAGGGGTGAGAAACCGCCCCACACCCAGCATGGCAGGCACAAGAGGTTTGCTCCCAGCCAAGGCAGGCTCTTCAGCCAGTGCACAAAGTCCCCATTGAGGCTCCATGCAATGCCTCTGGCCCTGCTTGGGGGGGGGGGGGAGACGATCATCTTCAACTGGATGGAGGAGTTCAGTGAAGGAGCTCATGGATAGTCTAAAAGCCAACATTGATTCCGGAAGGCGAGGTCTACCGTGGATGCTATCACCGTAGCTGTAGATATTGCCTGCAAGGCCATAGAAGGCAAACACGGGAAGAGAGGGGCCAAGAATTACTGCGCTATCGTCACCTTGGATGTGAGGAACGTGTTCAATTCAGCAAACTGGGATCGTATCCTGGATGCGCTTAGATTGATGGAGGTTCCGGAGTACATCAGATGCATAATTGTGAGTTATTTCACAGCTCGAACCTTGATGTATAACACCAATGCTGGACTTTGAACCTTCAACATCACAGGATGTGTTCCACAGGGTTCAGTGCTTGGTCCCTTGTTGTGGAATATTATGTACGATGGGATGCTTCGGTTGCCTATACCAGTAGGGACAAGGCCAGTTGGGTTTGCAGACAATGTTGTCACCAAACATCTGGAGGAAGTTGTCCAAACCGCAAACGAGTGTTGCCAAAATTCGACAGTGGCTCTCATTAGCTGGCTTGCACCTAGCAGACCCTAAGACTGAGGCAGTTCTCGTGACCAGTAGGAAAGCTAGAGAGACCATCACCCTTACTGTTGGAGGCTGCAGTATACTCTCACAGCCATCACTACGATATCTGGGTGCCCAGGTAGACGCCAGTCTACGCTTCGATGAGCATTTGCAAATTGTGAGTGCAAAGGCCGGAGTAGTATGTAATGCATTGACAAGGATCATGCCAACTATTGGAAGCCCGCAGCAGACTCCTCTTGAGCGTTGTTAGTTCTGTGTTGCTGTACGCAACCCCAATTTGGTCAGAAGCCACGGTAGGGACATCGTACGTGTGACAAATAACTTTGATATACCGTAGGAGTGCTCTGCGGGTGGCCTGGACATTTTGAACGGTCTCGTACAATGCCGTGTGCGTAATTGCCGATATGATGCCGATCCATCTGCTGGCAGAGGAACAGGTGGAGATTTACCCACGAAGGCGAGAAAATCAGGTGATGGAACGATGCACAATTGCCATGGAAGCCAGGATAGAGAGGACAGCATGATGGCAGCAGATCTGGGATACATTGGCCAAGGGATGGTGGACTCATTGTCTCATCCTGGACATTAATGTGGTCAACAAGACAGCATGGAGAGATGTACTACTACCTCACAAAGCTGTTGTTGGGGCATGGCTTCTTCAGAGCCTACCAACACTGATTTAGGCTGGATGATGATGCTTCGTGCCCCATCTGCCAGCCTGTGCAGGAAGACATGGAGCATGTGGGGTTTTTTCACCGTCTACGTTTTGATGCAGAATGGGAATTTCTACAGAGGCATCTTCGGTGACAGTTGTCCCCAGAAGACATCATTGGCGAGATGTTGAGCAGGGAGACTACCTGGGTCGCGATGTCTAATTATGCGGCCGGGGTCATCTTGGAACTTAGACATGCGGAGAGACTGAGAAGAGGGCAGCCAGAGTCATAGAGGAGGAGAGTGAGTAGCCAAATTTGAGGGGGGTTTAACAGCCAGTTTGCCCCCCCCCCCCCCGGTGAAGTAATGCCTGACGGCAGTTCTGCATCATGTCAGGAGCGTAATGGGAGGTGGTTTTAGTGGGTAAAAATCCCACATATTGTGAAGCAATGGCTCCACAGTGTCTTTTGAAGATTTCCACCTACCCTAACACACACACACACAGGGGATGTACATTTTATTCTGGCTCTTTCTCACTTTGCCTGCTTATGCCTCAACTACTTTCTCCTTTGCTACTAGATTCTTGTCCTCCTCCACTGCTCTAGAACCCTCACCCAATCCAGACCCAGCGAGACCAGCTGGGGTAAAGGTTCCATTGCTTGCCAACAGCTTAACCACACACACACAAACTCCCCCCCCCCCATTAGACTGGTGCCCAGTGCTCTTCCACTGTATGATGGAGGAGGCCAAAGGGGCCCTCTCACTCACTCACTCACTCACAGGGAATCTCTCTCCCAGGGCAGGCCACTGCCCTGCGTCCCCAAAGGGTGGGCTATGCCGGCTGGCCCCTGGGCTGCCACCACAGCCGGGGAAAGCCAACTTACTTCCAACTTGCCCACTATGACAGTGGGAACCCTGAGTCAGTTATGTCCCAAAAGCGCTGCCACCCTATGGTCCAGGGGAAGAGGACATGATTGTGGCCAGCCAGGGGCAGATGAAGCACTGCTCACGCCAAGAGCTGCTCCCCTTTGAGATGGGCCTCCCTCATAAGAAGATGAAGCAGCAGCAGTGGCGGCGGAAGCATCTTTCCCACGGGGCCCATTCAAGGCTACTTACTACGCAGCACTCCTGGCTGCAGCTGGAAACTTGCCTGCCAGCCGGCCTGCCTGCCTGTTAAGGGCTGGCATGCTCAGCCTCAGGGACAGACCCGATCCCCACCCCCACCCCCACCCCCACCCCGGGCAGCCTCTGCAAACTTGGGATGACCGATTGGTAGCTTGCCAAGAAGCGAAACGCCCCGGCCGCCCTTCTTGCCCTCCTCCTGTAGTAAGTAAGTAAGTAAGTAAGTAGCCTCAGGAAGGAGCAAAGGAAGATGGCTGGACCTTCTCCTTCTTCTTCTTCATTCAGCCTGGCTGGAGAGAGAGAGAGCAGCCCCACAGGGCAACTTTCCCAGAGCAGGAAGAAGCCCCCCCCCCCCCCCCTCTGGATGATGAACGGAGCCCCAGGTCCTGTCCTGGCCACGGGGCTGGGAAGAGCCCTGTATGCATGCATGCATGCATGCATGCATTGACACGGGGTGGGTGGGTGCCCCCCCCCCCAGGCAGGCAATGCAAAGACCTCCTCCTCCTCCTCCTCCTCCCCACCCCATTCCTGGCATATCCCCCCCCCCTCCCCTCTCACGACGGCCAGCTCTCGGCGGGCAAGCACAGAGCAAGGCAAAATGGATTACAAGCAACCGCAGGAGGAGGAGGAGGAGGAGAAGCCGGAGGAAGAGCCGGAGCCGCCACCGCCACCGCCACGCACCTGGCGAGAAAGAGAGCGAGCGAGAGCGCGTACCTTGCGTGGAGCTGCGGCCTGCTTCATGGTGGCAGCAGCAGCAGCAGCAGAAGAGGAGGAGAGACAGAAAGAGCAAGAGGCAGAGGAAAGGGAGAGAGAGAAGAGACAGGAGACGATTAGTAGAGCATTCTTCAGTCACAGCAAAGAAGAAGAAGGCGGCGGCCCTTGCTTGCTTCCTTCCTTCCGAGCACAGCCCGACGTCGTCCGGGACTAGGCCGCCTCCTCCTCCTCCTCCTCCTCCTGGGAAAGAGCTGCAGCGCTACCGCGACCGCCGCCGCCCTCCGGGCAGGTAGGTGCAGCAGTGCCTCCGTCCTGCTCCCCGGGAGCTCCGTCAGCGGCTGCCTGAGGGGGGCTTTAATGCAGCGCAGCGCAGCCCAAGAGCATCCTAGCGGCGGCAGCGGCAGCCCCGCGGGTGGCTCATCCCTCCCTGGCCGGCCCCTGCCTTTGCCAGCAGCAGCAGCAGCAACCTCCAACCACCGCCCCAGATGCTCATTACATCATCATCCCATGGCCCTCCCCCCCGCCCTTCCCCAGTCCCTCCCTCCCTCCCTGGCAGGCAGGCAGGCAGGCAGGCAGGGAGGGAGGAGGAGGACTCGGGTCCAGACGCCGAGGCTGCTTCGGCCGCTCGCTCGCTCGCTCGCCAGAGGATGGATGGAGCGGAGGAAGCAGAAGCAGAAGCAGCCGTTCCCAGGGCGAGGCAGAGAAAGAGGGGGAAAGGCGGAGGAGGAGGAGGAAGAGGAGGCCCTGTGGCTGCTGCTGCTGAGAAGGGACTCGGGGAAACGGAGAGAGTCCCGTCCCAACCTCTGAAGCTCAGCTGCCCCTCTGGCTCACCACGTCCACATTCACACACACACACCCCTACTCCATCCCCAGCAGTTCACGGGTTAATTGGCTTGGCCTCCAGGCCTTGCAGAAAGAAGCCCTAGAGAGCCTCCACCCCCCAGCCCCAGGGCTCCCCAGGTTCAGGAGGTGCCCTTGTGGCCCCAGCAAGAGAGGTTCACCCAGGGACAGCCAGGGTCCTACGACGTGCCAAAGGCCCTCCCATGCACGATCGATCGAGGGATTAGCCAGGTCCAGCCTCTCCCTTCTTTGCTGTGAATCCCACTTGACAGATACATCCTGACAAATCCCAGTAGAGAAGATATTATCTCAGGAAGTCAACACAGCCCATGCGCGGCCTAGTCCGGATCCGACACAGGCACAGGCAGATCCTGCCAGGGCAAGAGGGAGGCAGGCGGCTCACTTAGGCCTATTATGAAGCTCACCATTTCACTCATCAACTCCCAGCTGAGCCTCAAACAGGGTGTAACAAAGGAAACCAAATCCTATGGGAAGAGGAATCCTTCAGGCAAGAGGTGCAAACCGCAAGGGCTACCTGATGTGCTAGCTCAGGGGTCAGAGAGTGTGTCACTCCCACCCACACACCCTCCTCTTTGTCTGCTGGCCACTCTGTCTTCAGCAGCACCAACAAAACCCTCACCTGTATCAAATGGTGGCGGGGGTGGCAAGAGAGGTATGAAAGCTGATCACAACAGAACAAACCCTGGAGGATTATCTAACTCAAATCCATCACCTTTGACAATTTTGCCTGCCTTAACAGTAATTGCTGCACGCTTGTCAATTCCAAATTGCATTCCGATGTCTTTACTAAATTATTTTGTACCTTTAGCAAAGTATTCAATTCAAGCTCTTGTATTTCCAAACAATGTTAGATCGTCCATAAAGAGCAAATGTGAAACCTACAGGTCTTTCTTAGCCAATTCATATCCACACAGTTTGTTCAATTTAGAATAGTTGTCAGCAGTGCCATTGATAACACAAATAGCAAAGGTGATAGTGAGTCACCTTGAAAAGTGCCATGCTTAATTTTGACTTCCAACAAATTCTTCCCCACAGGCCATTCACTTTACCCGCCATAGCTTCATTGACATTTTCATAAATCTTTGAACATCACTCAAACTATGCTGCTGGATTTGCATTGAGGGTTGGAGTCCCTAAATGCAAGACCAACATGCTCGAATGGGGACTGCTGGTGGACAACAACACATGGTGTGTGAATGTGGAGAGACACAGAGTCCTTTGGCTCATTTACTGTTCTGCCAATTGCTGAGCACCGATGAGGACATGGGTTTGGAGAATGGCAGAGCAAAGAAAGTGATGTAGGTGGTACCTAGTAGGGCAACTGTTTGCAATGTCTGTCTGTCTGTCTGCCTGTCGTGGTCTTATCCATGATGCCAATTGCACTCAGATGTTTTTCTTCCCTGACTGCCACTCTCTGGCCATGAGAGACCCCCCCCCCTCTCTCTTGCTCTCTGACCCTTCCAAGAGACCCTGGGACCGCCCTCCCCTCCCCTCCCCTCCCAAGGGGGAGCACTGCCCACCCTTCTCCACACAAAAATGAGTGACTAAATCTGTAGCCAGAGACTAGTTTAAATGCTTGCATCATGGAGGTGACTTTTGTTAATCCCAGGGAAGGCTGAAGAGCATCCTGGACTCTTCAAGGACCTAGACGCGTGATGGCGAACCTTGGCACTCCAGATGTTCTTGGACTTCAATTCCCAGAAGGCCAAGCCCCCATGAATCCATACGAATGGGTTTACTGCGATTCATCCGGCCCGTGCTGCCCTTGTCGCTCCTGGAAGCGGAAGTAAAACGCGCCCATACGGAGGAAGGGTTAACCCGGAAGAGTCTTAACTGTATAGGCGCATTTTATTTCCGCTTCCAGGAGTGATAGGGGTGGCGTGGGCCGGATGAATTGCAGTAAACCCATTTGTGCGGATTCATGGGGGCTTGGGCTTCTGGGAATTGAAGTCCAAGAAATCTGGAGTGCCAAGGTTCGCCATCACGGACCTCGATGAGTCCCAGCTCCCAAACCTGCTGCTCAAATCTTAGCCCCAGTTGCTCGACCTTAGAAGTAAAGGCCTTTGTTTGAAGAAAAACGAAATGAAGCTGAGTTTTGTTTCCATCCAAACCCCCTTCCTGGACTGGCCCCCAAGCGCCCCCTCCTCGGCAATGGGCCTCCAGATCAGTGGGGAAGATGGGAGGGCAACCCAGGGGAAAAGACACCAAAGGGTCTCTAGGAGGAACCAGAACCTGCTTCGGAGTGGCCTCTGCCCATGGCAAGGAGGGAGCCAAACCTTTGGGGTGGACCACCACCACCACCAGCACCACTGGGCCATCCAGCTGAAAGGGGGGGGGGCAAGGCTTGGGAGAGGAGTGGTGGTGGGGTGGAGGAACAAAAGCAAGTGCATCATTTCCTGGTGGGGTCCACGGGTGCCAGAGGTGGCTGGCGATGGATGGGTGGGTGGGTGGGTTGGGCCCCCACCAGAGCGAAGTCCTCCCGTGGCTGAAGTCTTGGGTCTGCCCCTCTTCCTCCTCCTTCGCCCCTGTTATGCCTGAGGAACCCCTCTTGTGCCTTCCATGCATGGCCATCCATTGACTGCTAGCCCCACCAGCAAACATGGGAGAGCATCTGGCCCTGCAGTGGCAGCGAACAGGGGTGGCCGCTTCACCAGCAGGCACTGCTTAGCAATGGGGAAGCTCCCCCAGGCGTAGAGAAGAGGGCAGGCCCTTTCCGCCTGGAAGACAGATGGTGGGGCAGGCATGGGGGGGGAGGGGGGAGAGAGGGGGCACTCAGAGGCCTCTCTTTGCCCCCTCCCCATCTCCATCCTCCTGGGACCCGTGGGGCCATCTGCCACCAAAGAGAAGAGCCTGAGGGAGCCATAACCCGATTAGCAGCAGCTACGCCCGGGCGGGGCGGGCGCTTCACCGGCCAAGAGCCCCCTAATCTCATCAAGGGGGATTTGCCCAGGGCCGCTTCCTCCTCGCTCAAACACAAATCCCAGCTCCTCCTCAGGGCTGGGACCCAATTAAGGGACCTGGAGCACCGAGAGCGACTTTTTCGGGGGCTGCTAAGAGAGAGAAAGAGTCACGGGCCATGCGCCAGGGCCAAGAGCCAGCCTGATGGGACAGGACCCTGACCTTCCTTCCTCCCCCCCCCTTGCCCCCCCAACAGCTCCTTCACTGCCAGTCTCCTGAGCCACTGGCTGGGTCATTGCATGGCTCAACCCCAGGGACCCCACCAGGAGGGGCACAGCAGACCCACGAGGAGCCACGCGGAGCTGAGCAGAGAGGAACCCACAGTCGGGCCGACGCCGGCCGGTGGCTGTGAACGCTTGCTTCGGATGGCAGGAGACCAGTTCTGCATGGAGGAGCAGCACAAGCAAGAAGCCAGAGCAGCACATGCAGGTTGGAAGGCCTCAGGCACATGCAGCGGAATGAAGGAGGGAGGGAGGGAGGGAACGAAAGAAGGAAGGACAGACGGAAGCAGGGACACCCCCTCCCCGCGCGCCCCCCTCCGAGGCGCACCTGGAGGGTTGCTCTTCAATCTCCAGGTGGCTGAAGGGCTGTTCCTGGTGGATGTCCGGCCCCCGTCCAGGCTCCATGAGGGCCAGAAAGAAGCTCCCCCTGGAAGGAAGCAGGTAGGACACACACACACCCCCCCTCTCTCTCTCTCTGTGCATTGTGATCTATGGGTTGCTTTCAACATGGCAAAGCAGGCGGGGAAGGGGCCCTGCTTGCACTGCAGATAAAAATAGCAATTGTAATGACACCTCTACACCCTTCCCCATATCAGCTCTTTGTGCCCTCCTCTCTGGGTGGTTCACACGTTAGTTAGCATGTTTGCCCCCCCCCCCCAACATGCTGGGGACTCACTTTGCCCACCACGGAAGGATGGGAGAGGCTGGGTCAACCTGGGCTCCTGTCAGGATCAAACCCGCCACATTTGGGCTGCATTACAGCAGTTTAGCCTTGTGCCACTGCTGAGGGCGGGCAGGGAGGTTTCCCACCTGGGGCTATTTGCATTCCCAACATCTGGGGCTCCCCTCCGACATCCCTGCCCTCAGAAAAATAAGCAACCCTCCTCCCCTTAGGCCCCTTAGTCACAGGAAGACCATACGTTTCTCTGCATTTTCTGTAGGCCACAGGGAGCCAGGGGCAAACGGGGGTGGGGTGGGATGGGGTGGGGGTCTTTGTCCATCCCCAATTTTCCTGCTCATCCCCTTTTCCACAGTGGGTTTGCCCAGAGCTACAACCTCCCAGCAGGATGTGTGTGTGTGTGTGTGAGTCCAGCCCTGCCCAGCGCCTGGGTCTGCCCTGCATGAGAAAGCGGGATAGGGGAGAAGGGCCGTCCAGCTGTCCAGCCGTCCAGCCAGGGAAACCAGCCTCCTCCCTCCTGCCCCTGTCTGTGGCACAGGGTAGCCCCACCACCACCACCACCCCCTTGGCTAGGCTTCCTGCTCTTTCACCCTAGCTGGGGGTGCCAACTCCACACCCATCAAAAGTGCTGCCCTCCATCAAGAGAGATTTAATCCACTTGGCGACCCTCACCCAAGACTGTGAGTCCTCAGGGTGGTCGGATTAATTAACCACTGCCTGACGACCATTGGCGTTGAGCCGCTGGCTGTAGGGTCTACTCTATGACCTTAGCAGGGCAATTCCCTGGCCAGACTCACCAGGAAACATCGGGGCCCCCAAAAATGAAAGCAGCAGAAAGGACATACCGTGACCCCTGGATGAGACCTTAGTAAGGACCATATCCTGCCAGCCCACGATCCTCAGCACCACGGCCAGGACTTTCCATCTCTCTGGGGACCGTGCCAGGGCACTTGGTTTACTGGGGAAGGAGGGAGCCCCAGTATGGCCTAGCCCCCTCCAGAACACACAAGGCAGCTCAGTAACGGGAACACGCATGCAAGAGGGACACATGCGTGTGTGCAACGGGGGGGGGGGGGGAGGCACAACAGTCGTCAGCCCAGCCATTTTCAAAAGGGTTTCATGCACACTGTCAGAAATAAAAATGGACACCACCTTTTTAGGTTTCACTCCACGCTGCATGGAAAGAGGACAAAGGTTAGACATTAGACAGACGGTGGTCACTCCCAAGGCAGAGAAGGAACACGTGGCCGTGGCAGAGGGGGCCGTGGCGGAAGCAATAGCCCGGTTGCTAACCCTGGCCAAGCAGAAAGGGAAGACAGGGTCCCTTGGAGGCTGAGTTCTCTTCTACCACCACCACCACCACCACCACTACCACCACCCTGCCTCCGGCCCCGTCTCTCTCTCTCTCTTCCTGTGGAAAGCACAGCCAGGCTGACCTCCTCATACCGTTTCCTCCCTCAAGCCCCAGGGAGGTCCCAGGGAATGGCCTCCAAAGACAGAGCTCTCTGGATCCACTGGGGATGTTGCAGCACAAGCCCAATCTGGTTTTACTTCAGAGCAAGCACGGTGGGTTCCAATGAGACGCTTTCAACCAAGGACTGCAGCCATTGCTCTCGGGAGCTGTACGGTCCCATCTCTCATGGCACCCATCCACAAGAGCACAGCAGCCCGCCCACAGTTTCCCAGCAAGCATCAGAGCCCAAAGAGAGACCCAAAGGCCAGCGGGAGAAGCCAAAGGTCTGCTAAGCAAGAGGCATCTGGCTTCCTGCACCCAAAGAACTGAGTTTTCAAATAGATCCCCCTTCAGCTGCCACCACTATCCACTGCCCACCTGTCTGAAGCACATCGAAGACATGTGTTGCATGCGTCCTTTCCGAGGCTTATTCTGGAGACCCTCCTTCTCCCCACCTGACATAGAAACCCCCCCCCCCAGCTGTCCAGATCCCCTCCCTCGGCTGCCATCTGGCAGAGCAACTCAGCCCTTCCAGCTGCCGGCCCTCAAATCTTGCTCACCTGCATGGAGGGAGGGAGGCAGCCAGCCGGAGGAAGCGGAGGCCTTCACACACACACACACACACACACACACACACACACACACACACACACACACACACACACACACACACACACACACACACACCTCAAGCCCAGGGAGGGCCCAGGAAATGGCCTCCAAAGATGGAGCTCTCTGGATCCACTGGGGATCACTGGGGATGTTGCAGCACAAGCCCAATCTGGTTTACTTCAGAGCAAGCATGATGGGTTCCAATGAGATGCTTTCAACCAAGGACTGCAGCCATGGCTCTCGGGAGCTGTACGGTTGTTGTCTCTCATGACGCCCATTCAAAAGAGCACAGCTGCCCCACAGCCAAATAAACACAGTTTCCAAGGAAGCAGCCGGACCCCAAGAGAGACCCAAAGAACTGAATTTCCAAATGGATTTGCAAGTGGCAACCCATTGCCTACCGGTCTAAAGCCCGTCAAAGTGTGTCGCGTGCATCCCTTCCGAGGCTTATTCTGGAGACCCTCCTTCTCCCCATCTGACATAGAAACCCCCCACCCACCCCCACAGCTGTCCAGATCCCCTCCCTTGGCTGCCATCTGGCGGAGCAACTCAGCCCTTCCAGCTGCCGGCCCTCAAATCTTGCTCACTTGCTTGGAAGGAGAGGAGCCTTCCCCCGCCACCCCCATCTCCCACCCCACAACCCTCTCCCCACCCCCTGTACTCATTCCCAAGAGAAAGCAGCCAAATGAGGAGCCAGGAAGAGCAGGCCAGGGGAAAGGCTAACCTCAGGGCTGGCCAGTCGTATGGAGCCATGGGCCGAGGGGTGGAGTGGGGTGGGGTGGGGAAATAAAGGCCCTGAGCAGAATGGGAAGGAAGCCAGTGGCCAGACAGAGGGGTGTGGGGTGGCGGGGCAGAGAGGGAGGGGGTAGCTGGGAAGCAACACATGGAGTAACAAAGAATGGCAAGCTGGGCAGCCCAATGATCCACAGAGCCTTCTGGGTGGCACATGGTTTTTTGACCTCTAACGACCGGCCAACCGACCGTAGGCAATGATTTGCAGCATAATGGACAGAAAGAAAGCAGAGTCTCTGCCAGCAAGATGCTTGCAAACCCACATTCCAAGGGAGGAGGAAGAGGAGGAGGCAGGGTCTTCAAGCGGAACAGCAAGGAGAGGCCATGGATTGCAGCCAGCCACTCATGCCAGGCAGGGTTCAGTGGCTGAAGGGCAGGCGGCCACCAGGAGGAGCAGCAACTGCAATGCCAGGTGAGAAGAAGGTGGAAAGGGCCACCCACCAGGAGAGGAGGACCCAAGCTTTCCATGGAGCAGATGAGAAGCTGCCTTTCGGCTGCGTAGCACAAGAAGGTCTGCTGTGATGATGATGAACTGGATAGGGAGGAAGGAGGAGAAGAGACCGGGTTGGGGGGGGGGGGAGGAAGAGACAAAGCTCAGGGCCAGAGGGTGCTGTGCTGGCAGTACTGCCAAGCAAGGAGGGGGGGTGTTTGGGGAGGGGGCAGAAGGGAGAGGCATGGCCTTCACTCCTCCGAGGCAGAGCTGGGAAGCCCCTGTCTTCTTCAGGGAGGGGTGGGGGGCCCACGCCACCATACTCCCAAAAAGAAAGGCAAGGAAAAACAGAACAAGCAACATGTAAACACAAATGAGCAGAAACATCATCGTGAAATGGAAGCACACACACACACACACACACACACCAAGATCATCCTGTGGGTATCACTGGAATCCATGTGAATCAGAAACCATCTCTCCCCCAACAAGACTTCCTGAGACCAAATGGACAAACCTACTCTGCAGCCAACCCTCCATCAGCAGAAAACCAAAGGTGTGGGACCAAGAAGCAGCAGAGGCCATCACGGCTGGCCTTCTTCATCGGTAGCTGATCAGCAACTGACATTATGAGCATGTGCATGGCTGTGGCACGTTGACTCTGGAATAAGATCCCTTGGAAGCCTGTGGAGCCTCGGAGTCTTGCTCTCTTGGGTGGGGAGTCTTGAGCCACTCTTTTACACAAGGCCCTTTGGCCACCCCTGACGCTGGGCAAGTGGACTTCCAGACTGGCCACTGGCTACTTTCGGGCCAGAGCGGCTGCTCCCCCACCGCCACCCCCCAAGATGAGCCCTCTGTGGCTTCTTTCCCCTCCCCCTGCCCCCCTCCCCCACGCACCCTCTTCCATGACTAAGGATTTCAAGAAGAGAAGTTGTGAGCAGGAATCCTCACCAAAAGTCATGAAACAGTGGATGACGCAGAAGAATGGAAGATGAAAAGGATGTTGGCAACACAGGCTGCAAACCAAGGGAAAGCAAGAGAGAGAGAGAAGGGGGAGGGGTGACTTGAAGGGCACCAACAGCTATGCACATTACTGGTGGCATATCAGCCTGGAGGGCAGACGGGTGGTGGTGGAGGGGGGTGACCACTGGGCCTGGGCATGCCTACTTGCCTACCTGCCTGCCCCTGAGTTTTGAACAGCATCTTCATTGCTACAATCCATGCACGTGCCCATGGCCTGCATCCCCATGGAGATGTCTTTTGAGAGAAAGGTGCCTGGCCTTCCAAGCTGCCTGCTGACCATCGCACACCCTGGAGCCAGCCAGCATGATGCGATCCCCAGAGGGCCATTTCCGGCAGGCAGACCCACCCACCCACCCAAACAAATGCTTGAAACTTCCTCCAAACCATCCAAGCAGCCCCTGGCCAGCTGAGAGACAGTCACAGGCCTCTTCTCCTTGAAGACACAAACAAGCTACCTCAGAGAGGAAGGAGCCTGGGGTCAGCCAAGGGGTCAGCAGCTTCAGCCCAAGGGATCAGAACTAAGCAGGGTCCAGGGGCCTTCTTCCATGGCCCAAAAGGGGCCACAGTCAGCCAGCCAGTCCGGTGGCTTTGGAAGAAGAAGATGACCTCTCAGTCCACTGACTCAGTGCTGTGCAGGAGCCCTTGAAAGACCAAGACGCAGGAGAGTGTCTTGGAAAGAGTATTAGAGCAGGACTCTGGGTTCAGCTTCCCACGCAGCCCTGGAGACTAGCCTGAGTGCTACTAAGCCACTCATTGAACCTCTATCTCAAGAGCCCCCTTGACTAGGCTGTGAGGATTACCACACCTATCAAAGGCAACTTGGCAGCCCACAAAAACAATAACATCCCAGTTCAGCAAAACCTCTGGCTCTTGGTGCCCCTACCTTAGATGTGGCCATGCTTAATCCAAACCCCCTCCTGTCCAGGCAGGCCCTACCCCCCCCCCCCTTCCTGGGGCGCTGGCCATTGCCCACATTTCAGTCACTGTAGAAGAATGTGTGCCCTCCCTCCATCCCTTTTTCTTGCCAGGTGCCAAACACATGAATGCCCTGCGCATGAAAACCCACGTGGCAACCAGGGCCATCCGTGCCCACCCTGCCATGGGAAGTGAGCCCTACGGCCAAAGGTCTTGCTCTAAAAGTCGCCTGGGCTCCTCCTCCTCCTCCAAGCCATTGGGCAGACCTAAAACAGCATCGCTAGGAGAGACAAAGTACTCACCAGTTTGCTGGTTTTCGGACCCTCTGAAGAATCTGGAGGAGGAGAACAAGAGGGGGAGAGAGAGGATTCAGAAACAAGTTGTAGCGAGAACCAGTGGCTTCTCAGCCATGAAAGAGTAAGGCCCAAAGTGAATAAATAGCCAGGTTCCTGAATCTCACTGGGAGCCAAAGAGACCTTTCATTTGGGTAGGGAAAGGTAACCGTTTAGTCGTTCCAAGCAGATGCCTCTCCGTCCCAGGGAGAAGCACATAGTCTACTACTCAGAGAAATCCACAGGCTCTACTACAGCACATCCTTTAGGTAGGTTCACTTTTCACCAGCTGGGTCTTTGTAGGAGGGCTGCCTGGCCCTTCCTCCTTTTGGAGCTGGAGAACAATGGACTTCACCTCTTACTCGGCTCGCTCTTTGACATCAGCCAGAAAGGGCTAAAACAGAATCCGATGGCATGACTGGAGCTCATGGCTTTTACTATTACTATATAAGAACATAAGAACATAAGAACAGCCTTGCTGGAACAGGCCACAGCCCATCCAGTCCAGCATTCTGTCTCACACAGTGGCTCACCATTTCCTTCAGGGTATTATTCCCAAGGAGATGCCTTCACCTGCTTAGGATTCCCTGGAAATGGCATTGAGAGATATCCTGCCTATCTCTCCAACCCGGAGGTTGTCCTTAAGTATCCATAATTATAGCCATTGATAGCCTTGTCCTCCATGAATTTGTCTAATCCTTTCTTAAAGCTGTCAAGACTGACAGCTGTCACCACTTCTTCTGGCAGGGAGTTCCATAGACCAGTAATCCTCTGGGTGAAAAAGTACTTTCTCTTATTTGTTTGAGAACTAGTACCCAAAAGTTTCATGGAGTGTCCCCTAGTTCTAGTGTTGTGCGATAGGGAAAACAGTTTTTCCTTATCTACTTTGTCCACACCTTTGTGCATGATTTTATAAACTTCAATCAGGTCACCTCTTAGACGTCGTCGTTCAAGAGTGAAAAGGCCCAACCGTTGCAGCCTCAGATGGTAAGGAAGGTGTTCCAGTCCCCTAATCATCATGCTTGTTGCCCTCCACTGCACTTTTTCCAGCTCCATAATATCCTTCTGAAGGTATGGCGACCAGAACTGTACACAGTATTCCAGATGGGGCCTCACCATAGATTTATAAAGAGGCAAAATGACACTTGCTGACTTATTTTCTATACCCTTCCTAATGATCCCTAACATTGAGTTTGCTTTTTTCACTGCTGAGGCACACTGGGTTGACACCTTCATTGAGCTCTCGTCCACCAGGACACCAAGGTCCCTTTCCTGGTTTGTCGCAGAGAGTTCAGACCCCATCAGTTTATAAATGTAATTGGGGTTTTTTGCCCCAACATGCATCACTCTGCACTTACTGATGTTGAAGCTCATTTGCCACTGTTTTGCCCACTCCCCCAGTGTCAAGAGATCCCTCTGGAGCTCTTCACAATCTCTCACAGTTTTCACTACCCTGTATAATTTAGTGTCGTCAGCAAATTTGGCTACCTTGCTTTTTACTCCTACCTCTAGATCATTTATGAAGAGGTTGAAAAGCAGGGGTCCCAGTACTGAACCTTGGGGGACCCCACTCTTTACTTCCCTCCACTTGGAGAAGTGTCCATTTAGTGCTACCCTCTGTATAGGGGTTCTTTCTCTCCTCACCCCACAAAAAAAGAACTTCTCCTGCATATCAACTTTTATTTGGCATTTCTTGGACTTACTTGTACTGTATTTACCTAGAAACAATCAATTTCCACCCTTCATCTTTTTAATAAGATTTCAGCACAGTGCAGAAAACAGAGCCCAGGAAATGAAAAGTTTTATGATCCTTCCAGCGTCACAATCACGGCCACAATCCTTTTTGTGAACTCTGAAGAACCCAACATCTCCTAGAAGAGGAAGCTGCAGCCCCCAGACCCCTTTCTCCTTGCCTTGAAAAGCCCTGCATCACACCCTGTGGCAGGCAGGCAGCGGTGGTTTCCATGGGCAGAAGCCAGAATACCACACAGAATGCAAGGAGGTGAAGACGAAGGCCAGGCTCAGCCCTCCTCCTCCTCCTGGGGCATAATGCCAATGGGGAGACCAGCCGGCCTCTTGGCCTTCTCACCAATCACCTGCCTGTATGCCATGCCCTTCTCCTTCATGTCGGGCCAGCCTAGCCTCCTGCCAAGCCTGGATCCAGAAGCTGGCTTTTCTCCTCCTCCTCCAGCCTGCCTACTTGGCCGGCTTCTCTAAACCTCCTTCTGTGGCCCTCTCTTTCTCAAGGCAGCTACCTAAAACTCAGCAGCTGGTCACCTGAAGCTGTGATGGCTGCCAGCAGGACTGCAGTGATTCTTGCCTTCCGCTTCATCCACAATGAGGCCAACCTGCTTCCCAGTGGCCGACAATGTGGCGTCCCTCGCCAATGGACCCCTGAGTCTCCCTGCTACAGCTGCACATTTCTCTGGGGGTGTCTCACCCCCCCCCGCTTCCTCCATTTGCAATGCTGGGGACCTCATTTCCAGGCCCACAGGGAGCTGCCTCTCTGAAACGATACATACCACAGCCCTGGCTCCTCCTGGCACATCAGTTCTGCACCACAGCAGAAGGCTGGGAACAAGGTCATTTCTGCTTCTCCTGCTCTGTTCAGCCATGGCAGTTTAGAGGTTGCAACAGGGGCAAAGCAAGAAGCAGCGCTTCAAAGGGGGTTTCGGTGGGTGGGAAAAGGCAACAACCCTTTCGTTCCAATCAGAAAGCCTCCAGCCAGAGAAACCACCCCATGCCCACAGGCACAGCCTACTATGGTTCTTACAGGCCACTGGAAAATGGGGGGAGAGAAGGGGGCGGCTGCTGCAAAGGCCATGCCCTCTTCTCCAGGCTTCCCCATGGACAGACCTCCAACAGGGCAACTGCTGGAGCACAGATGTGAAGCCAGACACCCACCCACACCCCTGGCCCAAGGGCTCTCTGGGAAAGAGACAGTGCAAGGGAAAGCGTGAGAGCCACACCTACCTCTTTTGGGGACCTTCGAAGCAGAAGATTCAGGTGTTTCAGGGGATGTTGTATCGGCTCCGTCTTCAAAAACCTGGATCTGAATGACATTGGATACCACATAAATTGACTTTCCACATAAAGGCCGACCATCCCAGCCCTCCGGAGGCTCCCCTGTAGCCTCGACTCTTATTTTCAGCAGGGATGGATGGCCCTGAGACACTCTGTCCCAATAAAGCAGAGAACATTTCAATGCCAGCGCATGAGTGGCACACACTCCCAGCCCTGCGAGGCTCCACATGTGCTCCCCACCCTCTCAAAAGCTCCACTTGGTCCCCCAGAGTGGATATGGCAAGGCCACTATTGACAGGGTTCTGCCAAGAAACCTCTCCGGTGCTTCTGGATCTTCTCTGGATAAGGAAATCCACACAAAATTTAAGGTTGGCCTTAATATACAGTGGGGACTGTGGCGGCTCAAGTGGTTAAGATAAGAACATAAGAACATAAGAACAGCCTTGCTGGAACAGGCCACAGCCCATCCAGTCCAGCATTCTGTCTCACACAGTGGCTCACCATTTCCTTCAGGGTATTCCCAAGGAGATGCCTTCACCTGCTTAGGATTCCCTGGAAATGGCATTGAGAGATATCCTGCCTATCTCTCCAACCCGGAGGTTGTCCTTAGGTAGCCATAATTATAGCCATTGATAGCCTTGTCCTCCATGAACTTGTCTAATCCTTTCTTAAAGCTGTCAAGACTGACAGCTGTCACCACTTCTTCTGGCAGGGAGTTCCATAGACCAGTAATCCTCTGGGTGAAAAAGTACTTTCTCTTATTTGTTTGAGAACTAGTACCCAAAAGTTTCATGGAGTGTCCCCTAGTTCTAGTGTCGTGCGATAGGGAAAACAGTTTTTCCTTATCTACCTTGTCCACACCGTGCATGATTTTATAAACTTCAATCAGGTCACCTCTTAGACGCCGTCGTTCAAGAGTGAAAAGGCCCAACCGTTGCAGCCTCAGATGGTAAGGAAGGTGTTCCAGTCCCCTAATCATTCTGGTTGCCCTCCTCTGTACTTTCTCCAACTCCATAATATCCTTCTGGAGGTATGGCGACCTGAACTGTACACAGTATTCCAGATGGGGCCTCACCATAGATTTATAAAGAGGCAAAATGACACTTGCTGACTTATTTTCTATACCCTTCCTAATGATCCCTAGCATTGAGTTTGCTTTTTTCACTGCTGAGGCACACTGGGTTGACACCTTCATTGCGCTCTCGTCCACCAGGACACCAAGGTCCCTTTCCTGGTTTGTCGCAGAGAGTTCAGACCCCATCAGTTTATAAATGTAATTCGGGTTCTTTGCCCCAACATGCATCACTCTGCACTTACTAATGTTGAAACTCATTTGCCACTGTTTTGCCCACTCCCCCAGTGTCAAGAGATCCCTCTGGAGGGATCTCACAATCTCTCACAGTTTTCACTACCCTGTATAATTTAGTGTCGTCAGCAAATTTGGCTACCTTGCTTTTTACTCCTACCTCTAGATCATTTATGAAGAGGTTGAAAAGCAGGGGTCCCAGTACTGAACCTTGGGGGACCCCACTCTTTACTTCCCTCCACTTGGAGAAGTGTCCATTTAGTGCTACCCTCTGTTTCCTGTCCCTTAGCCAGTTGCTGATCCAGGACAAGACCTGTCCCTTTATTCCATGACTGGTAAGTTTATTCAAGAGCCTTTGGTGTGGGACCTTGTCAAAAGCCTTCTGAAAGTCCAGATAAACAATGTCAACTGGATCCCCCTTATCCACATGCTTGTTGACACTCTCAAAAAATTCCAACAGATTAGTGAGGCATGATTTGCCCTTGCAAAAGCCATGTTGGCTCTCCTTTAGCAGCGCCTTCTCTTCTATGTAACTATTAATTCTATCTTTTAGGATGGTTTCCATCACTTTACCTGGGACACATGTCAAACTGACAGGCCGGTAATTTCCTGGATCACCCCTGGATCCTTTTTTGAAAATTGGTGTTACATTCGCTACCTTCCAGTCATCAGGCACAAAGCCTGATTTGAGGGAAAGATTATATATTTTGGCTAGGATATCAGCAATTTCATCTTTAAGTTCCCTGAGAACTCGTGGATGGATGCCATCTGGTCCTGGGGATTTGTTAGTGTTTAGCTTAACAAGACATGCAAGGACCTCCTCCCTGGTTATTTCTATCTTGCTTAATTCTTCGGTTTCCCTCCCTACGAAGATAGGCTCTGTTTTGGGCATGTGGTCTCTGTCTTCTTCAGTGAATACTGAAGCAAAGAATTCATTGAGTCTCTCTGCAATCTCTGTTTCCTCTTTAATAACCCCTTGCCTTCCATTGTCATCTAATGGTCCAATGGCCTTCCTAGTTGGGTTCTTACTTCTAATGTACTTAAAGAAGTCTTTGTTATTTCTCTGAGTATTTTTAGCTATACGCTCCTCAAAGTCTTGCTTTGCTTTCCTGATTGTTGCCTTGCATTTGTTCTGCCAGAATTTATGTTTCTGCCTGCTGTCCTCATTTGGACAAGCCTTCCATCTTCTAAATGAGCTTTTCTTGCTCTTGATCACTTCCCGAACAGCTCCTGTAAGCCACATCGGAGTCCTCTTGGACCTGGCAGTGCCCTTTTTCCTTTTGGGTATGCATTCCAATTGAGCCCCTGTTATTGTTTTTGTAAACAGCCTCCATGCCTCTTGGAGTGTTTGGACTCTCTCAATTTTCCCTTTCAGTTTCTTTTTTACTAGTTTCCTCATCTTTGGGAAATTTCCTTTTTGAAAATTTAAGGTCTCTGTGTTAGATTTTATCAGTGACTTGCGGTCTATGATCAAGTTAAACATAATTGAGTTGTGGTCACTGTTCCCTATTGGATCAGTCACATTAACATCTTGCACCAGATCCTGAGTATTACTCAGGATCAAGTCAAGGATTCTTGTACCTCTAGTTGGGTCTTCAACCATCTGTCCCAGGGAACAATCATTGAGCATATCTAGGAACTTTATCTCTTATCATGTGCTGAACATAGACAGTTCACCCAGTCTATGTGAGGGTAATTGAAGTCCCCCATTATAACCAGGCTTCCCTTCTTGGATGCCTCCTTTACAACATTCTCCAACTGCCAGTCTCCCTCAAGAGTTTGGGTCGGAGGCCGATAGTATATGCCTACTGTTAGACCATCCTTGTGGCCTGGTACTCTTACCCACAGAGCTTCTAATGGTGACTCCAAATCACCTAGATATTCCAATTCATACGATTTTATCACTTCTTTGACATACAAGGCTACACCACCTCCTGTTTGCCCCTTCCTATCCTTCCTGTACAGTTTGTAGCCTGGGATAACTGTATCCCATTGGTTATCATCCGTCCACCAGGTTTCAGTGATACCAATAATATCAATATTTTTATCTATTGCTAAGTATTCCAGCTCCCCTATTTTGTTCCGGAGGCTTCTGGCATTTGTATACAAGCATTTATATATGCTTTCCTGATACAGTCTTTTGAGTCTAGTTGCATTGTTAGACTGCCTCTTGCATCCTTCTGCTAGAGTGCTGGTGACTAGCTCCTTGCTCTGCTCAGTAATTTTTGCATCCTCCTCACTACTCAAGTACACACTTTCCCGAACCGGATGCTGCCCAGCTCCTGTCGGCTTTCCCCCAGTTATCAGTTTAAAAGCTGCTCTGCAGCCTTTTTGATGTTGAGTGCCAGCAATCTGGTCCCATCATGGTTCAAATGCAACCCATCCCTCCTGAACAGATTTGGCTTGTCCCAAAATGTTCTCCAGTTCCTGACAAATCTGAAGCCCTCCTCTCGACACCACCGCCTCATCCACGCATTGAGGCTTCTGAGCTCTGCCTGCCTGGTAGGTCCTGCGCGAGGGACAGGCAGCACTTCTGAAAATGCTACCTTGGAAGTCCGGGACTTCAATCTTCTTCCTAACAACCTGAATTTGGCTTCCAGGACAGACCGCTTGGCCTTCCCAACATTATTGGTACCAACGTGTACCATGACAACTGGCTCATTCCCAGTTCTCTCTAACAATCTATCTAGATTTCTTGTGATGTCTGCAACTTTTGCACCTGGCAGGCAAGTCACCATACGGTTATGCTGACTGGAAGGCAGCAGGTCAGCCGTTTGAGACCTGAGTGCTGGTCGATGGAGTGAGCTTCCGTTTCTGTCCCAGCTCCTGCCAACCTAGCAGTTCGAGAGCAAGACAATGCAAGTAGTTAAACGGATACCACTTTGGTGGGAAGGTAAACAGTGTCCCATGCTCTCCGGAGTCTAGGCATGCCTGCCATGTGACCACCGGGATACTATCCTGCAGTTTAACTGTTGGGAAGGGAACAGTTCCTCTGCCAGGGACCTGGGGTGTGTGTGGGGTGGGTGTGGAGTATTGTCTAGAGGTGGGGGGCTAGCTGACAGAGGGGCCCCTGTGGTTCTCCAGCCACTCCTCCAACCCCTCCCCCACTGGGTGCTGCTGAGGCCCAAAGAACGTGGAGAGCGACAAGTGCCCTCCTGGAAGGTGGGTCTGTACAAACCCAGATCTGACCCCAGCCTAAGAAGTGGGTCGGAAACCTACCTGTTCCCTGTGCAAAGACAGTGAGAGGGCTTTTGCCACGGAACGGATCTGCAAATGTTCAGGGCTGTGTCTCTACGTGGCAGTGGACCAAAGCAAACATTTGCTGGCAAGGACCCCTCACACGCTGTCTAAGAAGAGGCCATGGCGCTAGAAGAGGCACAGCACAGCGACACAGGGGGCTCTGGGAAACCCGGCTTGCTGCCATGTGCAAGCAAGCATTGCTGGGCCAGAAGACCCCTCAGCAACCCAAAGCCAGAGCCCCTGGCTTGCTAGAAGGTCACCTGGATTTTCCCATCCTCTCCTGCCTTCCCAACAGATGTGCTCAACAGATTGGCCAAGGCCAGAATATGCCACAACAACAACAACAAAGAGGAAGCTTACCTGTGACTGTCGCACAAAGATGCCGTGGTTCTCCTCGCAGGTAAAGTACCTCCGGCCTTGCACTGTGCCATCATTCTTGCCTTTCGCTTCATCCAAAATGACACCAACCCACTTCCCAGTGGCAAACAAGGTGGTGCCCACGTAAGCCACAGTCCCGTGGTGCCCCTTGCCAATGACTTCCACTCTGGAGCCCACCTTCAGGGGCTTGCTGCTCACTTCCACACTCATCTTGGCACTGGAACCTGATGCCTAGACAGACAGAAAGACGGGGGGGGGGGGGGGAGAGAGCTAAGAATCACCCAGGTCCCTTAGAGTATGCCCAGTCATGAATACGAGACCAAAACCCTTGCTTGAAGTCAGAGAGGAATAACCATCCCCACATTACCTTTCACACACCCAAAGTGAGCATTTCTGCCCTAGGGAGGGCTCCACATAATGCAAATTCAGAACTTAACAAGAGCAGATTCTTTGGCCAAGAGGGAGGGTGGGTGGGGAGATGTTAAATGGGCCAGGAAAATGCCCAGAGATTACTGCCCAAGTTACCCAACTCCAACCGACATCTCTTGCAGGCAGGACTGTTAGTGATCCCAAAGGGACAATGAAGTCACCTGAAGTACAGGCACACTGACAACAAGAGCAAAGGTTTCCACCCACCATCACCACATTGCTCCCATTGAGCCTTCTCCTTCCAGCAGTTCAAGCACAGCTGGCAGCCATTCTCCCATTCCACTGGAGAAATACCCAAAGGCCAGGATACCCCCCCCCCCGCTCTCTCTCTCTCTCAAGTGGGGGCTATGAAGTCACAACCCTCTCCACCTGGACGCCACCCCACCCCCTTCCCACAAATGTTTTGTTCCCAAGACATGGGCCCAAATTTTGCTTAGCAAACCTGGCACGGGAGCAACTGGATGGCACGAAGGCACTTGCTGCAACACTTGGCGCAGGGGGTCTGTTGCAATCTTCTCTCCAGGCCGTCTCGGTACAACTGGCATTTCTAAAGTCCAGTCAGGGCATGCGGCCACAAGGGAGTGAAGGAGCTGCCCAGCCAGAACCTGGCTTTGCATGGGTGGACGGACGGACGGACGGACGGATGGAAGGAAGGAAGGAAGGAAGTGGGATTTCAGGTGCAGAAATGGCCAGGAGCCTCTCTGGGCTGGTAGCTCTCCGAAAGGAGCCCCTGGCCTGGCCCACCTTTCAGGGCTCCACTGAATCTAGCCAAGAGGGAACCACCTGAACTCCAGGCCACACAGGGTGGGAGGGCTTCTCGGGCCAGTACAGAGACCCTGCCCAAAGCTGTCAGCAGGTCCAACAAAGACTCATGGAGAAAACAGCCTTCCGGTGGCACTCCGCAAAACCAATGAGAACCAAAAACATGCATTCTCAGCCAGAAATGCTTTATTGGGGAGGTGTCAAAAGGATGGTGTGTTTCACGGACTGACCGACTGACCGATGGCAACACACCCCTGCCACAGGGAGTTGCAACCATGGGATGACAGGGATCTTGCACAGAGGAGGAGGAGGAGGAGGAGGAGGGCTTATTCCCAAACTCAGGATTTGTGAACTGAATGCTTAAAAAGGCTATTTTTAAATCAATACCTCATTTCTTAAGGCAGATAAACTGCAGCTGCTGAGCAGAAAGTGTCTCGCCAGGACCCCTTCAATCTGTGCTGGGGGGGGGGGGGGGCCGGGGGGGCAGAAGGCCTAAACCCAGACCCACAATGGGGCTTTGGGGCTTCCCTCTCTTCACTAATGCCAGGAGGGAGGGAGGGAGGGAGGGAAGAAGGGAGGACTTTTTGCTACCTCTGCCTGGTTCAGATGAAAGCCTCCCTGTCCCAGGGTCAGCAGGCAGGCAGGAAAGGAGGCCGGCTGGCCCTGCGTGCTCCTCTCCCCATCCGACAAATGGGTCTAGAAGAGAGCCGGGGAGGGGGGCAGGGGTCTCCCTGGGGAAACCACAAGGCCCCCTAATCAAGGCTTTGCCCTGGGCCAGCACTGTGGGAGGCAGGGGAGGAAAGAGCAGCTCCGTCCATCCGTCCGTCCGTCCGTCCGTCCGTAGGCTCATCCCAAAAGAGATCCGTCTTGCTGCCTGGCCTGGCGGGTTTCTTACCCAGCTCTGTGGGTTCTCTGAGTACTTCATGCATCAGCAGCACATGACTGACTGACTGACTGACTGACTGGGTGCACAACAGAAACACTGCTACCCTCACACCAGGCACAAGACTGGACCCCTCCAGTAACCTCCTGGGGCCAGGAAAGTCCACGTCAGGCCTCCCTTTAGAAGCAGCTGCTGAGTAGCCCAACCCCCCCCCAACAACCCCCACTTGCCACCAGAACGAATGGCATCGGGTTAAGTGGATCTTAAAATTCCTGTTTAAATCATGGATAGTCTGACCTGGAAGATGGAGAGGAGGAGGAGGAGGAAGAGACAGCCTGGCTGCAAAGCAGTTCGCCCACTTCTGCTACTGTGATCAGCAGTGAGCCACATCCCACGCAAGTTCTGCCACTCTCCCTGCTCTGCCCAAAGATGAATGGCAGACTTCGGCACCCAATGGCAGGATGGGGGTGGACTGGAGGCCCCCTCCTCAAGGGCGATGCACCTGTCCCTACCTTTCCCTTCCGTTTGTCTGGCATCAGTTTAGAAGCCATGAAGGGAACCAAACCCTAGGGAGATCCTGGCAACCGGAGGTGACCCAGGGGAGCAGGTCAGGTGGCATCAACCTGCGCAGCAGAGCCAAAGGGGAAACCGAGGGCCTCCAGCCCAGAGACAAATAAAACCCCAGGGTGCCCAAGGAGCCGCCAGGGCAAGCTCATTCCTCTGGAAGGCTGCGATGGAGTCTGGACCACCCTTAGCGGCACAATCCAAACTTGAGAGCTGTTGCAGAAGAGCAAACAAGGGTTGCTTCATGCCACTGTAACCAGTGCATGGAACCGGAAGGTCCTTAAGCCAGTTCCTGAGAAGCAGGACTCCTCTAAGCAGAAGGCAGGCAGGCCAAGCCTACCAGACCTGGTCCCCACAACGAGTCCAACCTCTTCAGTTGCCAATGAGGAGGTAGCTGCACAGGGAGGGCCCTGCGACCCTGCGCGGCGGCCAAGGGGAGGAATTGAAAGCTACCCAATCCTGTCACCTGCCATTAAGCGCCACCACAGCATAGGTGAGCTGGAAAACTGACTTACCCTGAGCCAGAGCCGTGGCCCAGCTAGACCCAGACTAGGAAGCAGCCATCATCACTGTTCCCCAGGACTCTCCATGAAGGCTTTGCCTGGCCCCACCTGGAGATGCTGACGACGGCCAACCCTGGAGCCATTCTGCTTGCTGGGGTCATGCTTCACTGCCAAGGCAGGGCCCCTCCTTGTATAACTCTCCCACACTCAAGACCTACTCATGCACAGGGGTCTGCCCAGGGAAGCCTTTGGATAACCCTGCCATGGACCTCTTGAGCAGAGGCTGCTTGCGAAGGGAAGGGGCTAAGGACCAGATCCTTGAAGGCTGCTCTGTCATTCATCCATGTCTGGTCTCTTGGGGGGCTGCGGGGTGTGTGGGGGGGCAGTTGCCTGGCTCTGGCACCAAGCTTGTTAAGTTGGGACCTGCAAGGGATGGAAAGTTTCCATAGAGATAACAGAACCTGGAACCTACAGAAGCCAAAGTCCAGGCAACTTCCCCCCCCACACACACACACACACCCCGCAGCCCCCCAAGAGACCAGACATGGATGAATGACAGAGCAGCCTTCAAGGATCAGGTCCTTAGCCCCTTCCCTTTGCAAGCAGCCTCTGCTCAAGAGGAGGAGGAGGAGGCTTCAGCTGCTTCCAGGGCCATAAGAGAAAGGCCAGGGCAGCCAGAGCCACCACACCAGAGCACATGAGCAAACTCTAAAGACACTCAAGCCTCCCGGACAAGGCAAGCGTCCACTCCTGATGATCAGCTGAGCTCCAGAAGCCTCATCCCAAGGGCCCTGGAGGCAAAACAACCGGGCTGGGTTAAGGCCAGAGAAACCGGGGCGTACATTGGCCTCCGTCAGTGAAACACCAGCAAGAAGCAGGAGCAAGCAAGGAGCGGCTGGAGGCCTGGGAAGGAGGGCCAAGCCACCCCCAAATACCCTTCGTGGCTCACCGACAGCAGGCCAGGTAGACCTGCCTCAGGGGTGGGGTGGGGAAAGGCTGCACAATTCAAAGGAGACACCACACCACACCACACTCCCGGGGAAAGGGCCCGGGGGCTGCGGCTGAGATTGCCCTGGGACCCCGACAACACAATGTCTGGGCCCTCAAAGGCCTCCCACGAAGCTCTTCTGGGCATGAGGCGGTGGAGTGGAGCGGAGTGTCTGCTGCTGCCTCTGCTCTCGGAAGGAAGGAAGGAAGGAAGGAAGGAAGAGGGAAATGCACAATGACAAAAGGCTTGGCTCTTTCATCCCAGCCAGCCAGAGCCCTCAAGACCAAGAACCAAGAGGGGCACATCTCAGCCCTGGAGGAGGAGGAGGAGGAGGCCGTTCTGCCAGCCCTGCCAGCCCACAAAGGAGCCTCTCTTGCCACACCAGATGTGGAGGCAAAGAAGCCGCCAAGGGTTTCTCTCTCTCTCTCTCTCCTTTTCTGCTGCCCTACCAGCCTGCTTCCCTCGCAACAGATTGCACCAGCAGACTCTGCAGCACCAACAGCCACCACAACCACCGCCGCAACCCTGGCACATGGGAGCCATGCGCTGCTGCTCCGGGGGTGACACTTACCCGGCTGAAGGAGTGCCTCTTGGTCTGGGCCATGCCGGCGCTTCCCCTCCTTTTGCTTACGCCTTCCTGCAAAGGCTGCTCTTAGCTCATCGTTCTTAGGCACAAGCCAGGGAGGCTCCTGCTCCGTCTGCCTTCCTTGGTGGCAGAAAGGAGGCTCAGCTCTGGCACGCGGCTCTCCTCTGGATGCCTGGTCTCACCCCAGGGTGGCGGCAGAAGGAGGAGGAGGAGGAGAAGAAGAAAAGCCCCTTCGTCCCTTCCTTTCCACCTTCCTTCCTTCCTCCCTTCCCTGGGCGAGAGAGAGGGACCTCTGAGGGCGTCTTTAGGCTGCCAAGAGAGAGAGAGATCCTGCCCAGCTGATGGAGGGAAGAAGGGAGGAAGACTCACCCTGCGCCAGGGCTGCTCCCCACACTTGTCATCGATGTGAGCTGCTGCTCACTGGGTCCTAATGCCAGGCCTCTTCCCTCAAAGAGAAGCTGTTGCAGGCTCTGCAGGGCTCAGGCGGGAGCGCCGAGCAAGGAGCAGCTCCAGGGGCTCTTCCAAAGCTTTGGATCTCCCTGTCCAGAATGGCCTCGAGAACAACACCCCTCGTTTAAAAAACAAAAAAGAACACACACAGATGACCCCTCACTGCTTGCACTACACCTTGTCTCACAATGAGGTAAGGTTTCCCTTGCTCGAAAGCCAGTCATATCTGACTCTAGGGTTCAGTGCTCATCTCTGTTTCAAAGCCAAAGAGCCAGCGCTGTCTGCTTCTGCAGACATTTATGTGGTCATGTGGCAGGCATGACTAGACACCGGAGCGCACAGAACAGCTGTTTACCTTCCCACTGAAGTGGTCCCTATTTATCTCCTTGCAATGTCTTGCTTTCGAACTGCTAGGCTGGCAGGAGCTGGGACAATGACGGGAGCTCATTCCGTTCTACAGTACTCAGGAATCGAACTGTTGACCTTCCACCTCCAAGTCAGCATCTTAGCCACTTGAGCCACTGCAGTCTCATTGTGCAGTCTCACAATGAGAGCCAAACGATAGTCTTCTGAGCCCTTGTTCCCAGAGCACTTTGTAGCCATGTGGTTATAAATGCCCTATCCTGGTCCGTTGTAATGTACCTGTTCATACTAAGAATGACAATATTTAAATGTGGTGTTGCTCAGTCACATAGTCGAGCCCAACCCTTTGCGACCCCATGGACCACTGCCCGCCAGGCGCCCGTCCTCCACCATCCTCCAGCTTTGTGCCCACTGTGTCAACAATACCATCTAGCCATCTCATTCTCTGCCACCCCCTTCTTCTTTTGCCCTCCACCTTTCCCAGCATCAAGGCTTTCTCAAGTGAGTCCTCTCTTCTCATTTGATGCCCAAAGTACTTTAGCTTCATCTTCACTATTTGACCTTCCAAGGAGCAGTCAGGGATGATTTCTTCTAAGATTTAAATGTTACGTCTCCTGTTTCTGACTTGAAGCCTGCCTTGATTCATAATCTTCACACTCCATCGGACCTTACTTTTGCCTCTGTGCATATCAGCAGCTTGACGTCCTTTCCACTTTTACTGAATTGTTTTGTCAGGAACAGGCTCCTCTTCCTACTTCCCCAGTAGCTGAATGGCTGCCTTCTGACCTGGAAGCCTCATCTTCTGGCATTGCCTTGTGTTCTGTTTCACTTTGGACTGTCTCGTCATCACAGGGTTTCCAAAGTGCAAAATGTTCACAAGCGGGTTAACATTGTTGTCTTGCGTATCACTGCAATGGTCCTGGGAAGTTCCACCACTGGTCTCACCTTCCACTCTAGTGCTCTCCAGCAGTTTCTCCATCCTCATCACCCCTGAGACCATTGACTCTCTTCGGCTGATGCGGCCGCCCACAGGTTAGCCTGGTCCTTTGGCAGGAGTCCAGACTTGCAAAAGCACTGGGCTCAATGTTCCTAACACACTCTAATCCCACTATGTTAAGGTGTGCAGCTAAAGGAGTGATGTTGCATTTAGTACTTTAGTTGCTGTACATCCAAGTATTTTTGTTTTCACAGGTTTCATAATGTTATAACTTGCCATGTGAGGTTAAGCATACAGTGAAAGGCAGATTAGAACACTTTCTAAATAACATTACAAGCAACACGTCAGCAGATCTAGGAATGACACTGAATCTATGCAATGCCCTTATAAGATACAAACTATCAGGGAGTAAACAAACAAACAAACAAACATGGAAGCCAGAGGAGCTGCCTTTGGGCCCTGAGTCATTGCAGGAGTAAGCATGCTTGCGATCATTCCCTGCAACTCAAGCTCATTACAGCCCCCTCATTGTGAACATATCACAAACCTTGACTCTTTCCTCCTGGATAAAGTTTGCCCATAGACCTCTTGAAACTTGTTGTGTCACAATAAAGTGTGGGTTTAGTTTATCTTTTATGCCTGGGTAGGACATGTGTATTCTGTACTTGTGTTTTGGTTCATGCTAGATGGGTGGGGTATAAACATAATAAATAAGTTACTTACTCACAATCAGAAAGGCATCCCTGTTGTTCTCTCATGTGAAGTGACCATTCACAACCTCTTCTCTAATTAAAAAAAACCAACATTGTAGGCAATTCATTTCCCCTACCAGATTTCACTTAGCAAACCAATGGTGTGTGTCGTGCTCACAAGGAAAATATCTTTTGGATCTAAATCGGAGAGAACAATCAATGTGGTTTCTTCTATCTAGCCCAGGGGTGCTCAAACAATGGCCCGTGGGCAGGATCCCCCCCCCAACACCAATTCACCCGTCCCGCACCACCCGTTTTAGTTCCGCTTCTGGGAGCGACGAGGGCAGCGCGAGTCGGGCGAATTGGCGTCGGGGGCCAGATCCTGTCCACGGGCCGTAGTTTGGGCACCCCTAGTTTAAGCAGAGAAAATGGCAGCTTAAAATCATCTCATCCTGTTGCAAAACAGATCGCAAGGGGCATTTTACTTCTGCGTCCGGTGAGAGGAACCACGCGACCAGCCCACGGTCCAAAAAGTTTGGGCACCCCTGTTCTAGCCTCTTCCACGAAGACGACCTGTGCGAGCACAATGAGATCAAGACCAGTGAGGTCCACCTCTCACCCCTGAAGCTTGCTCTTTCTTTCTTTCTTTCCTTCTTTCTTTCTTTCCTTCTTTCTGTCTGGCCTGTCTTTCCCAGCTGATCTGAATTCCAGAAGGCAAACCAGACAAGCACTAACCACTGTAAGAGGCCAATTCAAGCTACAGTGGATCATGTGATGATGATGATGATGATGATGATGATGATGATGATGATGATGATGACGATGACGATGACGATGATCTGTACTCCAACCTGACACCTGATTTGACCAGGCAGTCTTTATCACACTTGATGTGACCCACACATGTCCAAACTGCCTCGGTGGATCTCTACACCTCGTTGAGTTGTATTAACGCTGCATTAACACATCACAAGACAGCATCAGGTGCAAACCTCATTTCTAGAGCATCCCAGGGTAATTCTCCTGGAGACATTCTCCTGGAGGCGCCGCGCTCCTCTCCTGGCCCGGCCGGTCAGCGAGAGTGGTAACAGCTGGCCTCGTAGCTCTGGGGCTACAAAGACGCCGCCACCATCTCCACCGCGAAGGCGCCGCGCTCCTCTCCTGGCCCGGCCGGTCAGCGAGAGTGGTAACAGCTGGCCTCGTAGCTCTGGGGCTACAAAAACGCCACCACCATCTCCACCGTGAAGGCGCCGCGCTCCTCTCCTGGCCCGGCCGGTCAGCGAGAGTGGTAACAGCTGGCCTCGTAGCTCTGGGGCTACAAAGACGCCGCCACCATCTCCACCGCGAAGGCGCCGCACTCCTCTCCTGGCCCGGCCGGTCAGTGAGAGTGGTAGCAGCTGGCCTCGTAGCTCTGGGGCTACAAAAACGCCGCCACCATCTCCACCGCGAAGGCGCCGCGCTCCTCTCCTGGCCCGGCCGGTCAGTGAGAGTGGTAGCAGCTGGCCTCGTAGCTCTGGGGCTACAAAAACGCCGCCACCATCTCCACCGCGAAGGCGCCGCGCTCCTCTCCTGGCCCGGCCGGTCAGCGAGAGTGGTAACAGCTGGCCTCATAGCTCTGGGGCTACAAAAACGCCGCCACCATCTCCACCGCGAAGGCGCCGCGCTCCTCTCCTGGCCCGGCCGGTCAGTGAGAGTGGTAGCAGCTGGCCTCGTAGCTCTGGGGCTACAAAAACGCCGCCACCATCTCCACCGCGAAGGCGCCGCGCTCCTCTCCTGGCCCGGCCGGTCAGCGAGAGTGGTAACAGCTGGCCTCGTAGCTCTGGGGCTACAAAAACGCCGCCACCATCTCCACCGCGAAGGCGCCGCGCTCCTCTCCTGGCCCGGCCGGTCAGCGAGAGTGGTAACAGCTGGCCTCGTAGCTCTTGGGCTACAAAAACGCCACCACCATCTCCACCGCGAAGGCGCCGCGCTCCTCTCCTGGCCCGGCCGGTCAGTGAGAGTGGTAGCAGCTGGCCTCGTAGCTCTGGGGCTACAAAAACGCCGTCACCATCTCCACCGCGAAGGCGCCGCGCTCCTCTCCTGGCCCGGCCGGTCAGTGAGAGTGGTAGCAGCTGGCCTCGTAGCTCTTGGGCTACAAAAACGCCACCACCATCTCCACCGCGAAGGCGCCGCGCTCCTCTCCTGGCCCGGCCGGTCAGTGAGAGTGGTAGCAGCTGGCCTCGTAGCTCTGGGGCTACAAAAACGCCGCCACCATCTCCACCGCGAAGGCGCCGCGCTCCTCTCCTGGCCCGGCCGGTCAGTGAGAGTGGTAGCAGCTGGCCTCGTAGCTCTGGGGCTACAAAAACGCCGTCACCATCTCCACCGCGAAGGCGCCGCGCTCCTCTCCTGGCCCGGCCGGTCAGTGAGAGTGGTAGCAGCTGGCCTCGTAGCTCTTGGGCTACAAAAACGCCACCACCATCTCCACCGCGAAGGCGCCGCGCTCCTCTCCTGGCCCGGCCGGTCAGTGAGAGTGGTAGCAGCTGGCCTCGTAGCTCTGGGGCTACAAAAACGCCGCCACCATCTCCACCGCGAAGGCGCCGCGCTCCTCTCCTGGCCCGGCCGCGTGAGTTGCCACCTGCTTGGTTTTCTCTCTGGTCTGGTCGTCCCTGGGAGTTACAGATGGTGGTCGTCCCTGCAGATAGGATGACAGGAGCCATCGTTAACATAGTTCCAGCTGATGCCATGGCCACTGCTTGGAGCCAGCTGCGTTGGGACGGAGGGCAACGGGACTATGCGGGTCTACAACTTTGTCGTCCTGCTGGGTTTTGAAAGCAGGCAAGGCTTGTTTCTTTGGTGTCTCTGGTCACTGTCTGAGATGTTGTTGGGGTGGGGTGGGGGTGGGGGGTTGGTATATTGTACATTGTTAAATACATTAAGTTTTGCTTTGTTACGTCATGATTCTATCGTATATTTATTTTGTACTGATTTGTAATTTTGTAATTTGCAATTGTATGCTATTGTATTTTGTGTGATTGTTTATATTGTTATATTGTATTCCATTTGTTATATTGTATTTGATTTATCTGTTGTAAGCCGCCCTGAGTCGGCCTTGGTCGAGTAGGGCGGGGTATAAATCGAACAATAAATAAATAAATAAATAAAATAAACTGTTTACATGCGTGTTCACTGCTCTTATATCCCTCAAGTCTTCAGAAACCAGAGCAGATATTTAGCAGGAAGGAAAGACTCCTGTCCCTGTAGGTTATCTCCAAGTCACGCTTCCTCTGCCACCAAATTCTACATTTCCATCTCCCTCCCCAGTCTTAATACCCAATACCTCCACCTTCTTGTCATGTTTCATCCTTGGCCAACTCTTCCCACATTCCCATGGCAGAGAAGAAGAAGAATCAGAGTATACAATGCAAATTCATTTGAAAACCCGTTTCTCTTCAGCCACCTAAGAGGCCCAGTGAGATCCACACAGCAGAATATGCAAACCATTCAGTCTTAAAGCAAAAGCAAAGCCAGCACACTTATATACCGCCCCATTGCGCTTTATAAGTCAGTTAGCATTTTGCACTCACCAGCATGCTGGGTCCTCATTTTACCAACCTTGGAAGGATGGAAGGCTGAGTCAACCTTAAGCCCTGGTCACGATCGAACGCGCAACCTTTGGGTTGCAGTACAGCAGTTTAACCACTGCGCTGCCAGGGCTCCTTTGAGCACCTGCTGAATCGGTTGAACTGAAGGTTTTCAATAAAAAGATGTCATGACGTCTGAGGAAAGCTTTTAAGGCGGAAGATTGGGTCAGAAAGCCACTTCCTCCACCTGGTCAAACAGAACTGTAAGTCACAACACAGTACTCCATGTGCAACGCAAGTTTCAGCATGCATCAAAGATAAAGACTCAGAGGCTCATGAACCAGAACTGCCAAATGAGGTGGACCGAAACGGGTCACAAGCACCAGTGCTCGGAGCCTGAGATGCCAGAGACGCCATCACCCCCACCACCCGTCCCCCAGCAAAAAGAAAACCAAAAGCCAAAACCAAACCAGAGCTTCTCCAGAAGGTCAAACCTCAAACTGCATCTACTCTCCTGCCTAGCTTTAGCATTGAGACACACAGCACATCCCTCTTGAAGACCCTCCCAATCTACCAATCCAGAACATGAAGTCCAGCAGAGCAGGTGGAGCCCATGGCAACTAGGAACAAGCGGATGGATTACTTGCAGCTCTCCAAGGTACTGCTAGGTACAGCCAGCACACCTCTCTCAGTCCAGTGGGCTCCAGTGCTGCAGGACATAGACGGCAAACTCACAGCTCTGTCTATAGCCCACACGGCCTAGCCCTTTGACATCCATGGCTCAGCGTTAAAAAACAAAACCAGACATGTGGGTTGCCCGCAATCATAACTGGCCAAACCTTTCCCGATGGGTTCGCTCAGGTAGCACACGGGCTTGAGTACCAACCGGGCTTTGATGGAAAGGCAATTGGGATACGGACTAGACCAGTGATGGGCAGTCTTGGCCCGCCAGCTGTTCTTGGACTTCAATTCCCAGAAGCCCAAGTCAACACACCAGTTGGTCAGGGTTTCTGGGAATTGAAGTTCAAGAACAGCTGGAGAGCCAAGACTGCCCATCACTGGGCTAGACTGATAGTTTGTGGGGCAATTCATATTGCCTTGGCTGGTGGCTCTGAGAGAAGTAGGGCAAAAGTCATAGGCGATGAACTCAAGTTAATTACCCAAGTATCTCACTCCTGGTTGTGGACTTAGTTGAGCAAACTGGCCGCGCCAGACAAGTTAATTAAGTATAGTTACCCAGAGTCAACATAGCCAAGACTCCAAGATTAGGGCAAGAACAATGGGCTTTGCCAACCCTGTGGTGACAGCTGTCAGTCTTCACAGCTTTAAGAAAGGATTAGACAAGTTCATGGAGGACAAGGCTATCAATGGCTATAATTATGGCTACCTAAGGACAACCTCCGGGTTGGGGAGAGAGAGACAGGATATCTCTCAATGCCATTTCCAGGGAATCCTAAGCAGGTGAAGGCATCTGCTTGGGAATACCCTGAAGGAAATGGTGAGCCACTGTGTGAGACAGAATGCTGGACTGGATGGGCTGTGGCCTGTTCCAGCAAGGCTGTTCTTATGTTCTTATTGCTATTCTCTTTTATAGAGAGAACATGAAATTGCCCCATAACAGGCCTCTTGTTTCTTTTTCCCATCTAAAGAGCTTCCAGGGAACTGCCTCTGCTGCTAACAAAATCATGCTACAGGTGCTACATCAATTTACAATGGAGATTTTTTTGATTCAGGGGGAAATAGCATTGAAGGTAAGGTTTCAAATCCTTCACCCAAGTACCCCAAATTTAGTACTTTGGTACTTGCCCTTGTCAAGTAACTCGGTAGTGCTCATCCTTCACCAAAATGTTTCAACACTAACAAACTGCTTCATATTAGATCAAATATTTTTGACAGTCCAAGCACTTAAATCTTCTATTTAGATATTTTTTTTATTTATTTATTTATTAAATTTGTACCCCGCCTTACTTGCACAAGTGCGAGTCTTCCTTTGCACACTGACCATTATTCACTCAACCCAAAGTTGGTCAAAAACAAGTCAGTTAATTTATTATCTCGTCTAGGGCACATTTTTTACTTCTAAAGGCCGGCTTTGTGCTTGGGAGGCCAAAGGAACCCGCTCAGTGCGTCACTCCTTCGCCTGGACTGAATTGCTATGCTCAAATAAGCAAAGCAGTTTGACTACTACTGCACATGAACGGTCGGTCGGTCATTTGAAGCACAGGATCAAGGGGACAGCGTGGCTGCCTCTAAATTAAGAAAGCCTTCCCGTAGAAATGCTACAGTGTGCTTTTATGCTTCTCATCAAGTAGATGATCTGGCATCGGTGAAAGATGCCCACACTATTTTATATTTGCATTACTGCCAATATGCTGTCACAGACAGAAGTGGCCCTGAAAAGTGTTCAGAAACGATAACTTGCTTTGAACATCGCTGCATGTAAAATGGGTGCCCTGGGGGCGCAGTGGTTAAACTGCTTTCCTGCAACCAAAAGGTTGTGAAGTCGATCCTGACCAGGGCTCAAGGCTGACTCTGACTCTTCCATCCTTCAGAGGTCGGTAAAATTGAGTGCACAGCATGTTGGGGGCAAAATGCTAACTCAGTTGCGGGCCACCCAGAAAGCGGACTAATAAGTGCTTCTAGGTAAAGGTTTCCCTTGCCCGAAGGCCAGTCGTATCCGACTCTAGGGTTCAGTGCTCATCTCTGTTTCAAAGCCGAAGAGCCAGCGCTGTCTGCTTCTGCAGACAAGTGGCAGACATGACTAGACACCGGAGCGCACGGAGTACCGTTACCTTCCCACCAAAGTGGTCCCTATTTATCTATGTGCAATTTCTTGCTTTCGAACTGCTAGGTTGGCAGGAGCTGGGACAAAGACGGGAGCTCATTCCGTCCTGCAGTACTCAGGAATTGAACTGCTGACCTTCCGCCTCCTAGTCAGCGTCTTAGCTACTTGAGCCACTGCAGTCCCCAATAAGTGCTTCTATGGAGCAGTATAGAAGGGTCATTGCAATTGCTATGCATGGGCATTGTTCTTGGCAATGGCCACACATTCTAAACATGCATCTCTCTTGTTGAAAAAGGGGGGCCTGACCTCCAGTCATATATTTATTTATTTATTTATTTATTTATTTATTTTGTGGGGGATAATTTTGAACAGCCAGAACAGTTTAGGAGCAGGAGATTTTAAGGGCTGCCTTTTCCTATACAACCCAGAGGTTTCCTGAGTTGAACCTCGAATCCTGGGAAGGAGATTCTCTTCTCCTCCTCCTCCTCACAGTTCCCAGAGACACATTGGGGTTGGGAGCCAGCCAGGGGAGGGGGTGTTCCTCAGCGCACCTGTTAAGGGAGGCACTGTGGATCTCTGCCCAGGAAAGCTTGCCTGGCTCTGGTTCCTTATGTTGCCAGTAGGGAGGGGGTGGGGGTGGGTGGGGGAACCCCTTCCTCGTCATACTAATAACGCCTTGAGCATTTGAACTGGGAGGATAGGAAGGCCAGGGCTGTGGCCAAGAAGCTCTGCTCTTAGGATGCCAAGGCGGGCTCTTGCAAGGCATGAGTCTACATCAATCCACAGACAGTAACTGGGGGTCAGAGGTGCCCCTGTCTTGAGAGAACGTGGCCGTCCAAGGAGGAAGAGTCAGCTACAACCTGGCCTCTCATCCTTGAATATTAATTACCCTTCAGTCACTCTGACCTCATCACAGTCAACATAGGAGTCCATACTATTGAGCAGGGGTGCATGGTTCCCCCCACCAGAGCGGAAGTCAAATGTGCCTTGCAATCAGTGTTTAAAAACAGGATGAAATAGATTTTTAGGCTGCCACTTTCTCTGCTTAAATAATAATAATAATAACAAGGAATGTTTTCTGTCCTTTTAGCATGAGGTCATTTGGAGAAAACAACTACTAGACACAGTTAACACCTCCGTCAAGCTGAGTACCTCCTATTGGGGGGCGGGGGGCGGGACGGGGAGAGACTGGTAAGCCTCCAGATGTGGTTGGACTCCAAATCCCCTTGGCCCTACCCAGCATGGGCAACCTTCATGGAAACATGGGGGTTGTAGCGCCACATCTCGAGGGCCACAGGCTCTCCACACCCTTCTTACCACCCTGTTTACTACCCTAATCAGGCAAATAATTCATGGAAAACAACACCCTTATGCAGCTCCCATGGAGGCTTAGTGGTTAAGACACTGAGCTTGGAGACTGGAAGGTCGGGTTTCGATACCCGAGGGCTGTACTTGGGGACATGAAAGGAGCCTCATTTGGGCGTCCCCTGAGTGGAGTTTCTCCAGCAAAAATCCTTTCAACCCAGAGTAATCTCTGACACGAAATTACTATTACTATCACTAATTGTGGCCTCCACAAGTCCAAGGACCTGCAGCGGGATAGGATGGGGAGTGGGAATTCCAGCCTAGGCCCTTCAGTCAGCAGTAATCCAGTTAGCACTAGGACCCTGCGTGAGAGGGATGGTGTGCACCTGCGCACGGACAAACTGCAGCATTTCACCCTTTCAGGTGCACCCCCAGAGCAGCCATGCCAAGGAAGCAAGGCTGTGGCCCCTGCAATGGCTCACATTGGGTGTGTGTAGGGGGTGTTCTTCTCCAGAGAAGCTTCACCAAATCCACCTTACCTTTTCCTTTTTTGCAGCTAACACTGGAAGGACTGAAAACCACCCAGCAGTCTATCGGAAGCCCTTGATTCAAGGGCTAACCACAGCAACAGATGGAAGAACTGAGGCAGCAGCTGCTTGGTGGCCACAAGAGGTTAGTCTATTTCTGTCCCAGGTCATTTCCATCCACCAACGCCACCCGCCATCCCATTCCACCACCTGCACTTTTAGCTCCAGCAGAGCATGGACAAAACCTTTGCTATGGGTAGATCTGCCATAGCCATCAAAAGCTCCTTTTTAACCCCAAGACCCCCTTTCCTGCCATTCAGTTTAAAGGCTGCCATTTCACCTCCCCTTTTCTTTTAGTAGGTAAACATGCATGCATTTGGGCTTTCCCTTTGGCTACAACAATGAGGCTCTTCTCTTGCCACACCTTCAAACAGAAACAAAAAATTATTTTGCACATTCCAACAGACTCCTCCACGGAGCAATTACACTAACTCACAGCTAAAAGCCTGCAGGAGAAAAACCAGCCCTCCCAACAGAAGCTTTATTTTTTAAAAAATTCACATTTCACTTAATCTCTTTTGGGGGCAGCGGCAAAGGATCCTTCCTGAAGACTGGGAAGCATTGTGCGCTCACTCAGACATTCCCTGGGCAAGAGTGAGTGTGCAGCCGGCTCATCCTTCCTCCTACCTACCCAGCAGTGTAGCACCACCAACACCAGAAAGGGAAAGAATCCATGGAGGGAAGATGCTCAGCAGGATACACTGCTGCACCAGACAGACAGCGTGAATGAATGAATGAATGAACACAGTCAGTAGGATTGCCATAATTGCTTTCTATTGGTTAATATCTCTCTTCTATGTCAGGTTAGAAGGGCCTTCTGTACCTGCCATCCGAGCCATTCCCTTCCAGCCACGCAGAGGCTACAAAGGGGCAGTCATTTCCCCATGTGTGCCTGAAGCACGGGGTCATCAAAGAAATGGCATTCTTTAATCATGAAGCCTTAGTGGGCTAACAGCGACAGCTAAAACCTTTCCTCCACACATTTCTCATTAAAACAACTCATTTTAATTGCCATATCCTTGGGTAGCAAACTTCATAGCTGCATCAAGGGCGGGATAAGGCAAACCCTTCTTTCACTCTCCCCAGTTTACTTCCTGTGTATTTCATTGCTAACCCCCAACAATCCTTGAAATAGTGATACTGTAACATATATACTCGAGTATAAACCAACCCGAATATAAGCCGAGGTATATAATTTTCACCTGAAAACCCAGAGAAATAGATTGACCCAAGTATAAGCCGAGGGTGGGAAATGCAGCAACTGCTAGTGAGTTTCAATAATCAAAATACAGTCATACCCTGCATAATGTTAAAGATTGGTTCCACATTATGCAGTTTTTAACCTTGTGTGATACATTTACCGCGCAAAGTTTTTTAAAAAAGCCAGCTTCCTTTGGGGGAAGCCAGGGACGAGCACGCTCACCTACCTTCCCCCAAAGAAAGGCGCGGATGGGAGGCTCTGATCAGCAGCTTCCTTTGGGGAAAAGCAGCCCACACGCACTCCCCACTCGCCCTGGAAGGGAAGGGGCGAAGCAATCCCCCCTTCCCTTCCAAGGCGCGCAGGGAGTGCGTGTGGGCTGAGCGGCTTGCCTTGGAAGGGAAGGGGGAATGCTTCGCCCTTTCCCTTCCAAGGCGAGCAGGGAGTGCACGCAGTACGAGTCCGGCTTGCCTTGGAAGGGAAGGGGGGATTGCTTCGCCTCTTCCCTTCCAAGGTGAGCAGGGGGTGCGTGTGGGCTGAGCCCAGCTTGCCTTGGAAGAGAAGAGATCATTTAGCCCTTTCCCTTCCAGGGTGAGCCAGGCTCGGCCCGCACACACTCCCTGCTTGCCTTAACTTAACATTGTGTGGTGCAAGTTTTCCTCAAATTTCTCGACATTATCCGGTTTTAACGCTGTGTGTTACACATGTTATCCAGGTATTACTGTACATGAAAACATGGCAAAATTATTTAAATTGTTGGCACATCTCAATCCAGCACAGTCTTGGGGCCCACATGGTCATTGACCCAAGTATATGCCTAGTCCCCTTTTGGGGCCTCATTTTTAGGGCTAAAAAACCCGGCTTATACTTGAGTATATACGGTACCCTTTGATGAGCACCTCATTGTTAGAAGGGTAGTTTTACATGCCATGGCAATCCCACCAGCTGATTCACCCTCCAGATTTTCCACAGGGAAAGATGCAGATCTGGCTGGAAACCTGGCCAACAGCACACATGTTCCCAGGGAAGCTTCAAACACCGACCGACTCTCCCTACTCGGCAAGACTTGCTACTGGATGAGAGACTTTGTATGGAAAGACAGGATGGGCAGAGGTTTCATAAATGGAGAAGCCAAGGTAGAGGGAGGGAGAGCCCACCCACCCTCACCCATGGCCCAACCTGCAGCCAAAAGAACAGCAGGACTGCAGAGCTGAACGGCAAGTGTACAAGGGATCCCCGCAGTTCCTGACCACTGGCCGTGCTCTCTTGGACGGGTGGGCGATGGAGCCCAAAAAAAATCCAGAGACCCACAAGTTCCCACACAAATACAGGCCATCTAGCAAGCATCTAATGAGGATGGCAGTTCTTCAATCCCCACTAAATTCCATCTAAATATGGAGGCGGTCTTATCACTTTCTTTTAATTGAGGAAAAACCAGTCCTTGGACTAAACATTTCAGGCATTCAAAGACAGGGACAGAATCCATGGCAACATCACTAGCAAAAGGATAGGTACATTTCTATAGCTGACTTTGCCAACTGGCCAAACTTCCCAGTGTAGTTGCCATATGCTAAATAAATAAATCCCAGTGTAGTTGCATACTACTAGTATATTTAGGCTTGTTGGTACTGGAAACTGGTAGCATTGTGTGTGTATTATTGCACACTGGCTGTGTTCTTATGCAACACTAAATGACTAAACCATGGTTTAATGCTCACTGATACGCGATAACAGCCTTTCTTGTCTCTTCTCCAGCAACTAGGAAAGGAGTAAACCAGGATTTCGTTACATGTTCCTCAATTTCCTGCTTTATTATTATGTACAAATGAGAAACTATAGTTTAAAATAATTTCCAATACGCTGCTAAAGAAGTGCTGGGGCAGGACTTGGGAACATACCTGTCAAGTTTTGGATGTGGAAATAAGGGAAATTTCCTGGCAAATAAGGGATACTTGACAGCTATGCTTCTCCTGTGCTGCCCTCCAATGGCGGCAATAGGGCATTGCAGTCTAATTAATACGGGATGACGGCGGGAAAGAGGGTAAAATAAGGGGTTTTCCCGGCCAATAAGGGATACTTGACAGCTATGCTTGGGAAACACAAATATCATTTTCGCACCAGCTATTTCAGGTTCAGAAACAAGAGAGAGAGAGAAACGTAACACAGTACAGTATTACTATATAGCAGTGATGGATAACCTTGACACTCCAGCTGTTCTGGAACTTCAATTCCCAGAAGCAGGTGTGCTGACTTGGGCTTCTGGGAATTGAAGTCCAAGAACAGCTGGAGTGTCAAGGTTAGCCACCAGGGCTCTATAGCAATAACAATTACACTTAAGACAGTTTCTGGGCATTTCACAAGGAAATCAGCATTTTGGCCTCCAACGGGTTGGGGATTCCTTTTACTGACCAGGAAAGGTTGAGTCAGCCCAGAGCCTCATCAGGATCCAACTCAGACGGTGAGCTAAGTTTTGGCTGCAATGCACCAACTTGACCACTGGACTATGAGGGCTCATATAGCAATTCAATATTCCATCTTCTAGAAAAGGAAAAGAAGGAAGTGGCGGCCTCCTGACCTACCCAGCACAGCTGCCCAGAGAGGAAATATCTGCTCACTGTGGAATCAACGCTCTCCTTAGGTAAGAAGGCTGACCGGGGCTTTAAAGAGAAGGAGGGAGGACAGTTTTACTTACACAAATGCAGGAAGAAGGTGATACCTTTATTGGATCACTCAAAAAGCGCCTAACTTCTTGTGGGAATGGTGTGATAACCCCAAAAAACCCCTTTGCTGTTGTTCAACATGTATTTCTAAGATGTGTACCTGGCAAAACAATGTGCCATGCCTGGTGAAGAGGTTTTGGACCTCAAAAGTTCATGCAATATTGTATTTTTTTTAGTGATCCAATAATAATAATAATAATAATAATAATAATAATAATAATAATAATAATAATAATAATAATAATAATAATAATAATAATAATAATAATAATAATAATAAAAAATTTATATCCCGCCCTACTCGGCACAGGTATTGCCTTCTTCCTGCATTTTCTGCATTTTTTTGTAACTTGAATATGGATCACACGGTTAATTTTCTTTGTTTACTTACACAAGATTCTCTTAATGGTTTGGTAAAAGAGATACTAGGTAGATAGACTCACAATATAACGCATTTAAACTCTCAATCCTTTGTCCTTACAAGCAAAGATTTCCCACTATAATCAGAATCACAGCATAAAAATAAGTAAAACTTGCTTAACAAGCCAATGCGGATCGTAGTGGAAAGAAAGAAACATGAAGACCAGAAGCTACAGCACCTGTTACTATCAACAGATTTTCTGTGTGGGTAGAAAAGGTTGTGGGGTTGGTTCTCATCAGTGCAAAAGCCAAGCCTTCAGTCTGCAGAAAAGAGAGGGCAGCATCACTGCCCTATGCTCGCATCCCCCAGAAAAGCCAAGCTTGCCATGCTGCTGACTCACATGGGACCAGGACTGTGGTACCCAGGCAGGTGCAGAATTTACCACCAGAAAAATCCAGAGCCCAGATGACGTTGTCAGGTGCACAACAACTGAGACGTCAACAGAAGAGGTCTTTGTCATTGCGCAACCACACCAGAGCAAAAAAGCCACTCAGTCAAAACTAGGCACCCCCAGGAGAAGCAGCTTCTCAAAGTTCACACAACACACACACCATTCTCCAGATCAAGAGTCAAGGCTCTAGGAGGCCAGCAGCAGCAGCAGCACAGCAACCTTTCCCCCCCAAGAGCCAGTTGCTGGACACAACGGCAGCCCTGAGGCACCTCCTTGCCCTTTGGCCTTGGCGAGTGGCAGGGTCCATGTGGCCCTGGCCTTGGTGAGTGGCAGGGTCCATGTGGCCCTCGGACTGGTTATAGTTATTTGAGGGAAATAATTACTTCCCCTGAAGGAAGGTTGTGCCAAAGAGAGGACAGACCATGGCCCGGGTATGGGATGGACAGGGACCTCTTCCCTCAGTGGTCAAGCCATCCTCCATCATCTGATGATGATGATGATGATGGATGATGCTGCTGCAGGTAAGGCAGCCCAGCCAAGGTAACACCTCCCCGCTCCCCCACTGGCTAATAACCTGTTCAGGGCCACTTTGCTGCAGAGGAGGAGGGGGAGGAGGAGGAAGAGGAGGGGGGGACCGGGCCAGGTGGGGGAGGGGAGGGGAGGGGAGGGGGGAGCTGCACAACTGGAGTCACTTCCTTTTCGGTCCGGAGATCCCCTTGAGTCCCGCCAAGCCAAGGCAAGGGGGGAGGTGGGAGGGGGACACACTTTCCTTCTCCTCCGCCCTCCGCCTGTGCTGCTGCTGCTGCTGCTGCTACTACTACTACTACTGCTACTACTACTACTGGCCCAGCAGCAGCACCAACCAACCAACCAGCCAGCCACGGCCGCCCTCGGGTACAGGACACCCCCCCCAAAAAAAAAAAAACAACCACAACAACAACACCCAGCCCACCTCTCCCTTCCCTCGAGTTCCACAGCTGGAGTCGGAGGAGGGGCTTCCAAGTTCTTTCCGCGTCTCTCTCTGCCCCAGCCCTTACGCCACCCCCGCGAGGTAGACCGGCCGTCCGGCCGGCAGTGCCCCCTCCCTCCGCCTGAGGGAACCACGCCCGGCCCGGCCCGGCCGCCCGCCCTCACTGACTCACCGCTTCCCTCCCTTCGTCCGGCAACAGGGAGCGGAGGGAGCCCAGCCGCCGCTCGCCGACCCTGTCAGGTAGGACCTCCTCCCGCCTCACCCCACACCCCCCGCAGGGCTGCCCTCTCTGGCCGCCTCCCGTCCCAGACCACCAGACCCCCCTCCCAAGTCAGGCACCGGCGAGGGCAGCCCGCCACGAGCGAGGGTCCTCACCCGCTTGGCCCCGCGCGTGCGCACTACACCAACGGAGGCGCCTAGGCGAATGCGGGACTCGGGAAACAGGAGGCTTTGCGCCTGCGCGGTTCTGTGCTTCCGGCGCCCAGCCGCCTCCCTCAACCTGGCAGGCTACAGCCAAGGTGACTTCCGGGCGGAAGGGAAGGGAATCGGGATCCTAGTTTCGCTCGAATTCGCCGCGCGCTCCTTCCTTCCTGCGGGGCGGCACGTCAGGTGAGAGGCGGGGAGGGCTGCGTGCGGCCGGGCCGGGCCGGGGTCTCCCTCTTTACACCCCCCAGGGAAAGGCCGGGGTGGCCCGAGCTTCTTGGGGGGGGGGGCGGGAGGGAGGGAGGGAGGCTTTGTACCGGATCCGTCCATTCAACCCTGGTGGGGGAGGGGCGGGGCGGGGGGAGGTCGAGAGGGTCGGAAGGAGGGGGAGAGAAGAGAAGGCCCCCCCCTCCCCTCCCCCCTTTCTCTGAGCCAAGTGAGTTGTATGGAGTAGGACCAGCGTTTCCCAACCTTTGGGTTCTTTTGGACTTCATTACCCAGAAGCCTCAGTCAATTCCCCAAAGCCCTGATCAGCCAATAGACTGGCTGAGGCTTCTGGGAATTGGAGTCCAAAAGAACCCAAAGGTTGAGAAGCGAGAGGGAACAAGCGCAGTTGAAAGGGAGAAGCAGCCCGGGCAGGTGGCAAAAGAGGAGAGTAGACCCAACACTTCCTTCCTCCCGATCCTCAGGCGGCGGCGATGGTGGCTAACTCCCCTGAGGAGGCCTTCAAGGTCTTGGGTGGCGAAGGAGTCCACAGGGAAAGAGGGGTGAAGATGGGGGGGGGGGGGGGGGGGGGTGCTGCTGCTGCTGCCCAAGTGGGTTGAATGGCCCCACCTGACTGACTCCCTCCTCTTGAGGGAGGGAGGGCGGGCAGCAGCAGCTTCATCCATCCTGGCGGGGGGGGGCGGGAGGGGGCTGAGGAGGACTTTGGGTGCCCAAAAAGGAAAGGGCTCAGGACCCACAAAGAGACCCACAGAACTGGATCCGTGGTATGTGGGGTGGGGGTGGGCCCATGCTGTGATGCAGAAGGCAACTGGAGGGCTCCTGCTTTATGTGGACCATCTTCAGGGCTGATCACCAATATTCAGAATTGGATATGGAAGAAGAAAGCCAAAGATGAGAGACCTTGGACCTCCCCCACCACCACCACCCACCCACCCACCCCTTATGCACCCCAGTGATCACATCCAGACAAACGTGTTTGTGTGTTGCGCAGAAGGAGCCTCCTTGGAGAGGGTGGTCCTGTCTTTTTGAGCCACCATTGGGCGCACCCAAGGCTGGAAACCGCAGTCTCTTTTTGTGTGTGTATCTCTATAGAAGGAAAGCCAGACCACAGGACACAGTTGAATAACCTGCTTTTTGTGTGCCGTTTGCCTTGAAAGCGTCTTTGCACTGGGGAGCTGTAAAGCACCACCGCCACACCCTGCTGAGTGAATTTTTCATGTGTTCTTCCTGCTCTCTTCTCCCACCCCACACCCCAGCAACCATGCCCAGAAAAAAGAGTGTCCGTTCGCTGCAGAGGCTGTGCCTGGAGAATGTGGCTGAGAACATGCAGCCCGTCTGGGCCAAAGATTACACAGAGAACTACCTGGACGAGTACCAGTTTTGCTACATCGAGGGGCCCTTCAACGAGCTGGGTGAGAGCTATTCACTGGGGGGTGGGTGGGTAAGGGGGTAGGGTGCCAGGGCCAGAGGCAGGGTGGGTGTGCCCTGCAACTGGGCATGAGGCCAAGGAGCCAACACATCGCTGCCTCACCCACCTGTAGGCCATATGAGCAAAGGGCGATGCAAACACATTTCAGTGGTGAACCTTGGGACAACAGTGCTGGCCGGAGGGGGAATGAACCCAAAGCCCTCTGGACTTGTACTTCCATCCCCTTAATGGGAGGAGGAGCCCAGAGGAAAACTCCCAGATAAAGCTGTTTTTTTGCAAGGAGACACACATGAGCTCGGCCTGACCTTCTCTGTGTATGTGTGTGCTGTTATTGGAGACTTTTTGCAACTGTAAAAGACATCTCCGAGAGGAGGAACCAGTTCCCTGGGAGAAGAGGAGGAATGGAGAGACAAGGATGCTTTTGGGGGTGCAGCTCCCTCCATACCACAGGGCCCCCTTTTTTCTCTCAGGGGAAGACCCACACGGAGAGAGATTCAACCATTCTATAAGTGTAATGGCTGCTGCTGTTAATCTTGTGGCTTTTCCCCTCCTCTCTCCTGCCCTCCCACTGACTCCCAGCCTTTTGAGCAGGGCGCTCCTGCTTGTCGTGCAGAACTTCAGATGCTGACTCTTTTCCTCTGGATAGCATTTAAAAAAACAATTAAAAACGTTCCTATTCAAGGAAGCCTTTCAGGATGTTATCCCCTAAGCAATAAATTAACCAGTCAGTTGATCATCTGCACCCACATACACCAGTTATTTTAGGATGTATTTACTTGGTTGGTTTATTTTTAATTTGTCGTGTATTTTGTTATGTTATTTGAGTATTTGTACGCACACCACCCAGAGTGGGAAATTTCCCAAGTGGGCAATATAAAAATGCAATAAATAAATTAAATAAATAAATTTTCTTCCTGCCTGTCCAGCCGGCTCACTTGTCCATGAACTGCTCCGTTTAAAAGGGAAGCGCCTGACCCGCCCGATGCTCCACTTGCTCCTTGTGCCCCAGCTGACAGAACTGAGCTTGAGCATCTGCCTAAAGCTGGTCAACAACACCATCACTCAGATGATCACACTGCGCTGCAAGGTGAGGGAGGTTGGGGACGGAGCCAAGCTTCCCCCTGAGTTAGGCTGCCCCTGCCACAATGCGCCCCCCTTTCCTGGCCTGCCTGAGGCTTCTGTTCCTTGCAGTTTTCCCTGGCAGGCTTGCTGTGGACTTTTGCTGCCTCTTGCTCCTGGCTTGGCTCAAGGGACACCTAGTGGGGTTTCTGGGAAACTTCTTCTTCTTGTTGTCTCTCTTCTCCTTGCCCTGGGGCAGGGGGGGGGGGGGACTGGTCAGAATAGAACTGTGATGATGAACCTCATATGTGTAGTAAACCCATTCGTGTGGATTCACAGAGACTTGGGCTTCTGGGAATTGAAGTCCAAAAAACCCTGCAGTGCCAAGGTTCGCTATCACTAAGCTCTGGCTTAGATAAAACTTGGTGTTCCTCTTCCATCTGCTTGGTTGACATGAAGAGAGAAAATGAGGAACTTTGGCTTTCTCTCTTTGGTGGTGGGGAGGCACTCTTTCTTCATGCTTTGCATTGCTTCTTTGTGCATATGTGCCGCATCTGTCTTAAGATGTGGAGCAGGAGGGCTGGGCTTAGTCTCTTGCAGCAAACCATCCAAGAGATTTGTGGCTCCTGCTTTGATCATGGAATCCACTTGGACAGCTCAGGATACCAAAATAAATAAATAAAACTGTGAGCCTTTTGAGGTGACCTGCATGTGTTTCTTGGCTAGACGTAGCATTGCCTTTTTTCAGGAAGTCAAACCTCCCCCCCCCTCCCCAAGTCTTGTGGGTAGGGAGGAGCAGAGAGCAGGTGAGGCAGGTGCATGGGCATAGGCAGGGGATCCTGCTCTGCGGTGCGAGCCTTAGTGGGAAACGGAGGCACTGGGGTTTTTTGCAGACATTGCTCTGCCCATTCAGCCACAACAGGAGGAGGAGAAGCGCTTTGTTAAATCTTGTGTCCTCTTTGTTTCCTGGGTCAGAATCTGTCCTCGCTGGATCTTCTGGGGTGCAGCCGGATCCCCATAGGTGCTCTGGTTGACCTACTGGAAGGCTTACCCTGCCTGGCCAAGCTGAACCTTGCCGAGACCCAGTGCAACACTCAGGTGTTGTCGGCCGTGGGCTCCTCCTGCCAGCGGCTTCGGGAGCTGAACATCTCGCGTTGCAAGAGGCTCTCGCCAGAGTCGCTCTTCCACATGGCCTACGACCCCACCAGGGGCACCTTCTGCTGCCCAGCCTTGCAGGTCCTCTCAGCTGAGGGGCTGGAGAGCAGGCCGTACAGCAAGGACCTGCCTTGGGCCCTGGCTTTCCTGTTGCTGGCCCTGCCCTGCCTGGCTTCCCTGGAGAATGAGTCTACGACCGAGGCAGTGTGCCTGATCTACCACGAGCAGTTTGAGGGGGCCCAGGTCCCTGCTGGGTTTCCCTCCCTGGAGGAGCTGGCCCAGCGCAGGATGTCCGCCGGCAAGGCGGCCAACCCAGACTACAAGTTCGCCCTGAGCCTCAGGGAGGTCCCAGAGGTGTGTGAGTCCTTGTTACGTGAGGTCATGCTTGTGTGCCCAGAGGTAGGCAAGGTAGCCCTGCTCCTGGAAGACACCCTGGGCCAGTGCCCGCGCGCCCTGCAGTGGGACCAGCTAAGGGACTTGACTCTGGACTGCATGGAAACCAAGGAGCTGGCGGAGCTTTTGCCAATGATGGAGCTGGTGGGAGCCCGGCTTCACTCCCTCTCGATCGACGGCTACTCCCTGGAAGAGGGCCAGGCCTTCCCTCTCCTCTTGAGCCACTGCCCGAATCTCCAGAAATTCAGCGCTTGCCTCGTCTCCTCCGTGAGGCCGGTCCGTCCCAGGGAAGCCGCCGAGCAAGACTTCAGCCTGGCTGCCCACAAATTCCCTGAGCTCCATAACTTCACCCTGAGCTTCACTGACCTCCTCTCTCCGCCACATCTCCTCCTGCCTCTGCTGCAAGCCAGCCTTGTGTCCCTGCTTTCCCATTCACCTCGTCTGGAAAGCTTGATGCTGATCAGCCTGCCCTTCTCCCTGGACGGGCTCTTGGGGAAGATCCTGGTGTCCACTTCCTTCCCATGCCTCCGCAGCCTTTCCTTGGTCAAATGCAAGGTGTCCAGCCCCACCATCCACCAGCTCGTGTCCCTGGACAATCCACTGCATCTCCTAGACTTAGACCGGTGCCCAGACATTTACCGGAGGGACTATGATGAGCTCCTCCGGAGAGTCAGCGGGGAACATCTCGACCTGCAGGTCAAGTGGAAGTAAAAAGCCTGCCCGCAGGGAGGGCGGCTCAGGCTGGCCCAGAGCCAACACAGCATAGCCAAAGCAATCAGACTTCTCTCTCACTGCCCTCTCATAGCGCTTCATGCCCTCTCTGGGCGGTTCACAAGGGAATTAGCATTTTTGCCCCAACAACATGGGCTGGGGTTTCATTTTGCTGTCCTTGGAAGGATGGAAGAGGCTGAATCCACTATGTGCCCTGGTCAGGATCAAACGCACAAACCTCTGGCCACAGTACAGCAGTTTAACCCCTCCTGTGCCACCAGGGGTCTAGAATGACAGATTGCTTACCTGTAACTGTTGTTCTTTGTGTGTATTCACAGAGACCGCCAAGAAGAACTTGATAGAGCCTAGTAGGGGCAGAAATAGACCATTATAGACAGCCCATCGTTAGAAGATTGTTATAGAGTAAAACCCCTACTTACGAGTGAAAAAAGTCCATTCTGTAGGCTTTTGCTTAAATCGGATTTTTACGTAACTCGAAGCAAACCCATAGGAAAAATTATTTTTTACATAACTCGAAGCAAACCCACAGGAAATTGTGTAAATCAGGACATGGTTTTAGCACAAAATCATTATGTAAGTTGAAAAATTTATGTAACTCAAGGCATTTGTAAGTTGGGGTTTTACTGTATTTTTATATTTAACAAAGTTATACTGTATAGCAATAGCAATCATACTTGTACATCACCCCCTATAAGCACTTAGTGCACTCTCTAGAGTAGGGGTTCCCAAACTACGGCCCAGGGGCCGGATCCGGACCCCAATGCCAATTTATTGGGCCCACACCACCCTCGTCGCTCCCAGAAGCGGAATTAAAATGTGCATGTTCATCTGGCACGGGCAAGATGAATTGGCATCAAAGGCTGTAGTTTGGGCACCCCTGAACCATGTGCCTGGCCCATGGCCCAAAACGTTTGGGCACCCCTGCTCTAGAGGGATTACAGGTAATTAGCCTTTTGACCCCATTAACATGCTGGGTTTTCATTTGACCAACCTCGGAAGGATGGAAGAGGCTAAGAGTCAACCTTGATCCCTGGTCAGGATCGAACTCACAGCCTTCTGGCTACAGTGCAGCAGTTTACCCCGGGCTCCTCCAGGCTTTCCCTCTGAATTGCTCTGAGAGTTGAGTGCAGGCTCTGTGGGCTGCCCACAGGGACCTGCAGTGGCGAAGCTGACGTGCTTGTGTCTTTCTGAGTTGCTCCCCTCTTCCACGGGGCCGTGCTGCCTCTGATCTGCCCTAAGCCATCTTCCCCCACTCCAGCGTCCAGTCGGCCGGCCTCTGCAGGGCCCGGGGGGAGCACAGCAGCCCCCTTCTGCTCCTGAACTCTGCCCGTTTGGGGACAGAAAGCCGTTGTGACCCTCTTGCGTTTCTTCTGTTGCTTGTGCTCCCCTTGAGCCATTTGTGGTCAGTGCCTATTATGATGATCGGGGTGGCAGGCATGGCACAGGTGGGTAGAGCCTGAAGCGCCAGGTAGAGCGGGAGCAAAAGTGGGTGTCAGTAGGCAGGAAGGCAAGTGAGTGAGCCTTCAAACATAATGTACACAGCAGGAGAGAAGCACAGGTGGGGCTTGAACCTTCTGCCTCCAGACAGACAGGAGTGGGCTGACCCAGGTGGGGGGGAAGCTTTGAGGTGGGGGTGCGGCTCTTCCCCTCTTAACTCTTGAGCAGCTTCTGGCAAGCCCCAGTGGCCCTTCCAGGCCAGATCCAGCAAGCCCTCCGCTTTCACCCTAGCAAGAATGCTGAGAAAGAATCTGGTGGCACAGCAAAGTCCCTCCCTAGGCACTGGTTAGGCCGCAGTGATGGCAAACCTTGGCACTCCAGGTGTTCTTGGACTTCAGTTACAGAAGCCCAAGTCAGCACTCCTGATCAGGGCTTCTGAGAGTTGAAGTCCAGGAACATCTAGAGTGCCAAGGTTTGCCATCACTGGGCTAGGGCTGTAGGCAGGCTGCCTGGGCTAGTAGAGGCCATTGTCCAACCCACCTAGGAGACCTCAGTCTTACTCTAAAAGTGGATTCTCAGGCATTTCAAGATGAGAAAACATGAATGGGAAGCAGCAGTGGAGGAGGGTAGGTGGTATGGGGATTTTGCTGTGTAAAGCACCATGATGATAAAGGGAGCATGCCTGGCTAGCAATAGACAAAATAGGATACAGCTGCTCTGCCATGCATTTGGAAATGTGGCAGCAGTTGAGCAAGTGCACCAGAAAAGAGTGAACATTAGCATTGCCCACTTAGACAGACCATGAGCCTCAGGCCAGGAGATATCATGTACTGTATTTCTTTCTTTGAGGGGGTGATGTATTTCATTCCTGCTTGCCTCTGAACTCCTGCTTTGGGCCAGACCTCACTCGACACTTGAGCAAGCCTTCACTATAGGCAGGGGATGACAGCAGCCCCTCCTTCTGACTTCCTCCCCCACCACCACCCACCACCAACTGACTTGCTGAGCTTTTGTTTCTGCTTGAACTGACTCAAGGCTTCACACATTGCTTTCAAAGAGTAAATGCTTTCAGGCCACCTTTTATTAATTTGTACACTCTTTTGACAGTTGTCATCCTTTTCCCCCATTTCTACTTATACAGTGACACCACCACCACCACCACCCTGAACCCAGACCAAAGCAACCTTCTGCCTCTTTTCGACTGCATCCTAGCTGGCTAGGCAAACACATGCATGGACAGGATTGTCCCTGTTACCAAGGTGCTTCAACAACCCGTTTGGCAGTAGCATATAGGATGCTGCCCACTCAAACGTATATTTGCAGGAGGAGGGTGTTTTAACTCAAATGTTCACGAGAGTGGCCGGGTGGGCGAGTTGTCCCTTTTGCTCCTTCCAAGGCCTTTCGTCAGTTTCTCAGCAGCGTCCCAGAGTTTGCAGCCCACGGCCGGGTCTTCAGCCAGGGCCAGAGGCAGGGTCAGGCTGCAGTCACTGTCAAAGTACTTGCCAGAGATGCCTTCCACTTCCTTGGAGACGGCGCAGTACAGTGTGCTGGTGGCCCCCTCCTTGGCAGTCTGGAGAAAACAGAAAGGAGCCGTAGGACAGAAAGGCATATTTCCAGGGAGAGCCGCAGGAAGAACGGGGCAAGGCTGGCTGGGGAAGCGCGCTCTCTCTCTCTCTCTCTCTCTCTCCCTCTCTCTCTCTCCCCCCCCCCCCCAAGGAAGCCCTTCAAAGGAGAGGAGAGAACGAACTTCACAGGCTTTGTGACACTTAGCCTCACAGTTGGTCCTGCTGCTCAAGGAGGGCATCAGCCTTCCTTTCTAGCAGGTCTGCCTTCAGGTGGGGAAAGGTCCCATCTCTCTGCCCTGACTCTGGGTGAAAAAGAGGATCCCTGGTCTATGGAACTCCCTGCCAGAAGAAGTGGTGACAGCTTCAAGAAAGGATTAGACAAGTTCATGGAGGACAAGGGTATCCATGGCTATAATTATGGATACCTAAGGACAACCTCCGGGTTGGAGAGAGAGGCAGGAGGATCTCTCTCAATGCCATTTCCAGGGAATCCTAAGCAGGTGAAGGCATCTGCTTGGGAATAATAATACCCTGAAGCCAATGGTGAGCCACTGTGTGAGACAGAATGCTGGACTGGATCATGGGCTCCTGTGGCCTGTTCCAGCAAGGCTGTTCTTATGACTCTTGGAGTCAGGAGCTTGTCGTGTGACCCAACACCTGACCTCCCAGTGGCTTTCCTTCCACCTACTCACCCACCTGGAAGAGTAGCCCAAGTAGTAGCTGCCCTCTAGATACCCTCCTAGTGCCCTCCTCCTTTTCCGAGTATTTCCATGCTCTCCCTCCTGCCTCACCCGCAAAAAGAGAAGCCCACAGAGGCTGAAGAGCAGCCGCATCCACCAGGTGTATGAGCGCATGATCTCTGTCTTGACCAGTCCTGGGTGAAGCGCATTGACTGAAATCCCTGCAAGAGAGAAGATTCCTCTGGTGTTCTTCACACTCGAGTTTTGTTCCGATGACAGGATTTGGTGCATCGGCAGGGGGGGGGGGTTGCACCTGACTGCAGGTCCAGAGTCATGGAGCTGAGCCCCAATGGAAGCAGGGAATCCGCAGCTCAATCCTGCTTGGCCACCTCTCGTTTTCAGTTGACCCTGCAGTCTGTCCCACTGGGAAAGCCCTGCTGGTGTGGCAAGGGAGATCCTCCTCATGTGCCATTTGAAAGCTCTCCCTTGCTTTGGATCCTGCCTTCTGGAGCGGTGGAGGCAGGAAGAGAAGCTCTTGCCCCTGCCAAGCAGGAGGAGACCGGTCAGTTTCCTACAGGGTCGATGCAAAGCACTCCCCTCACCTGCCCTTCCTGGAGTTTGGTTCCCAACCCCTTTGACCATCCTGTGCAGCCTTTCCATAGAGGCAGCACAGCTTGTCCATGCCCAGCAGTGTACAGGTGAGTTCTGAGCAGAGGGGCAAGGCTACCTTCTCTTGCCCTCTGTGCACCTTCCTCTGGTGCAGCCAAGCACAATTGAGCCCCAACATCCCTCCCGGGTTCCCTGCTCCCTTTCTTTGTGAAAATGGTGTTGTGTTGGCCACTCTCTAGAACAGGGGTGCACAAACTACAGCCTGGGGGCCGGATCCAGCCCCTGACACCAATTCATCTGACGGGTGTGTTTTACTTCCACTTCCAGGAGTGGCAAGGCTGGTGCAGGCTGGATGAATTGGCGTCAGGGGATGGACCCGGCCCCCAGGCCGTAGTTTGGGCATCCCTCCTTAAGGCAGAGAAATTGGCAGCTTAAAAATCTATCTCATCCTGTTGCAAAACAGATTGCAAGGGGCATTTTACTTCTACTTCCAGTGGGAGGAACCACATGACCGGCCCGATGAACCACATGACCGGCCCGATGAACCACATGACCAGCCCTCCGCCCAAAACGTTTGGGCACCCCTGCTCTAGAAGATCTGTGGAAGCGTGTGAGGTCTAGTTGTCCTCCTGCCCCTGGGGGAGGAGGGGGGGGCAGGTGAAGCCCTCATTCCCAGGCCCTTCTCCAGGAGAGCAGTTTCCATACCCGTCCCGTGCAGCCTCCGGGCCAGCTCAGACGTGAAGACTACATTCATCAGCTTGGTGCTGTTGTAGGCGAGGGTGTTCTTTGGCCTCTCTTGCCCGGTCAAGAACTTGACGTTCACTTCCCCTTGGTAATGCATGATGGAGGAGACGTTCACGATGCGAGCAGAGGCTGAGGGCTTCATCGCATCTGGCGGAGAAGCGGGGGAGAAAGGGTGGTGTGGGAGAGACTGGCACATCGTCAAGGGCCACCTGGACCAGGGTGTTGGCTCTTTCCCAAAAGCCCCCTCCCCTTCCCTTCCCTGTCTAGATGAGTGGGCATCCTTTCATGCTCACTCTGCCTTTGAGCCACACTCAGGATGGACGAAGACCAGGGCTGTAGCCATGGGGGCCCGGGGTGAGGGGAGCAAAAACCCTCCTGAGCTAACAGCCAGCCCCCCCCCCCCCCCCCTCAACCCACCTCGGGATGGCAATGTTATATATGTGAGTGTGGCATTGTTGGGGCCCCAAAAATTGTTTTGCCCCTCCTGAAAAATCCCCCCCCATCTAGAATCCTGTCTACAGCCCTGACTAAGACTTACCAACTGCCTCCCTCTGTGATGGGGAGCCCAGGTGAGCCTTTAGCCCAGGTGCTGAGCTCCCTTGGGGAGAAGGGGGTGACCCCGAGGGTCCCTGGGCCTCCCTCTCCTCTCCTTTTCTCTGTAGATCAGCCTCAGGCCATCAGGCTGACCCTTCCAAGGGAGAAGGGCCCTGCCCAAGAAGGGGCAAAGGAAGACCCTCCTGGAGAGAATAGCGCTTGGCATTACCCAGGAGGAGGTTGGTGAGCAGGAATGGGCCCAGGAAGTTTGTGGCAAATAGCAGCTCCAAGCCCTCCTCCGTGATGGCATGTGGCAGACCTAGAGGGGAAGCAAGAAGGGTGGGGGGGCTGCTGAGCATTGGACAGGCAGGTGGGGAGGAGGAGGAGGCCTTGCACAGTTCCCCCCAGAGCCAGGGGCTTCCTGCCCCTCCCTGCCCACCTGCCCTTCCCCTCCTCTGCTTTATCTAGGTGTCTAAAAGGTGGCCTTTCCCTCTTCCCACACCAACCTGCCCTTTTTTCTCAGCCTGAAAGAGCCCCTGCCCACCCGCCCGCCCGCCTGCTGCCTCGCCTGGCTTAAAACTAAGGCATCCTAAGCCAGGAGTCTCATGCTCCTGCAGAAGAGTCTGGGTGTGGAGCCATAGAGCCGCCTGCTGGGCAGGGCAGCAGAAGTGGCCATAACCTGCCAAAGGCATGTGAAGACGCAGGCAGTGGATGCAGTGGATGCCGACGGGCCCCTGAGGCACAAGGCCAGCAGTGGCAGCTGACACATACATGCACCCAAAGACGAAAACAAAATTCCATCCAACAGACATTCTTTACTGCAGAAAAACATAAATGCCTCCCTGGCTGAGAGAAAACGAAGCTCTCCGGTTTACAGCTTTTCGAAAATCTCCCACTGGTTTTCTACAATAATACAACATAACAATATTTACAATAGTGTAGAGACACAGTTATTGATCACAGTTTAAAAATGTTATACACACATTTTACATTAATACAAGCATGTTACAATCGAATAAATGTAGCTTACCTCAAAGTGTAATATCAATGGAAAAGCAATATTCTTTACTTTATTCGCGTCAGGCTTTATGGTAGAGTTCTAATAGCCTTAGACGTTATTGAGGCAGTCAGAAAGACTGCTTCTATTCCCACTCTACCATGGCCAGGTGGAATCATGCTAGGGAACACTGAACATTCTTAAAGCAAGTGTGGTATGTCACAGTATAACAATGCCAAAGCGACAGAACACCATTTTACAAGAAGCAGCTAAGATCCTGATCCGAATTTAATCCTAATGGTGCTAATGACTTGAATAATTGTATGAAAGGAGCTTCCTTCTGTAATAGTCTGTTCTTCATATCCATCTTATCATACATATTGGGAAGTACCTTTTCCAATGCAATGAATTTTAAGTCATCCTCATTATGGTTATTATCAAGATAATGGGACACTAGAGGCGCAGAGAGTAAGTGGCTCCGGATCCGAGAGCGATGCTCCAGGATCCGAACCTTCAGAGGGCGACCAGTGCAACCGATATAAAACTTTGCACATGGGCAGATGATGGCATATACCACATTTTGAGAGTTACAATTAGTACACCCCGTAAGTACATGTTCCCATAGTTCCCCAGGAATCTTCATGGTTTTAGCTTCTATAGCGAAGCAACATGTTGCACAGCCCCCGCATGGATAATGCCCTCAGATGATGGATGAGGGAGTGATATGTAAGGCATCTGAACGAACCACAATATTGCCAATATTCTGGGTCTTTTTAAAGCCAATAAAAGGCTCATAGCAACAGGGCCAGGCCAGGTGGTTCCCCCCCCCCCGATCCTGGGTCCCTGAGAGACCCCCTCCCTCCAGCGGCTCCTCTTCCTCTCGCTGGCTGGCTCTGTGCTGCCAGCCGGCATTACCTGAGGCTCCGGCGTTGTTGACCAGGATATCCAGGCGCTGCTCCTCCTCCAGGAACTGCCGGGCGAATCGGCGCACAGAGGCCATGGAGCTGGTGTCCAGGAGGCGTAGCTGCAGCTGGCCGCAGTGGCTCCCAGTGGCCCTGCGGAGCTCCTCCAGCGCCTCCTCCCCTTTGGCGCGGCTGCGACAGGCCAGGATGGTGCGGGCGTTTCTGCGGGCCAAGTCCAGGGCTACCCATTTGCCAATCCCTGCCGGAGGCCCAGAAGTCAAGGCAAGGAACCTCTGGCTAATATTCAAACCTTTGCGATGGGTGTCCAACAGATGGATGTATTTTATTTCTGCTGTCTCTCTCTGGATCCTAGTCTTGTAATTTCTCTGTTCCAGAATTGCAACTTTCAGGTATTGGATAGAGTGTCCAGGTAGATTGAAATGGTTTGAAACAGGTTTCTCTGTGTTGCCATTCTGGATGTCTGATTAATGTCCTTTTTTACCCATTCATAAACTTTCCTGTAAAATTCTCTTTCATAATACGTCTAGGACTAGGATCCAGAGACAGACAACAAAAATAAAATACTGTATATCCATTTGTTGGACACCCATCACAAAGGTTTGAATATCAGCCAGGGGTTTCTGGGACGTTATCACATTTGATACACAGATTGTTATATGCTACTATTTATATGTTATATTTTGTTATGTTTTACCCCTTCACAAACTTTCCTGTAAAATTCTCTTTCACAATGTGTCTCACAGAATGAAGAATGTGCTTACATGGTAACACAAAGGTTAAACTCATTAGCAAATGTTCAGTGCCAGGTACAGTACTGTATTTGCTTTGCATCATCCCACTGTTTGCATTTGAAAGGGGGACATTTGGAGCTAATTCGAATAACAACTAGAGATCATTTGCTACTGCCAGCTGTAGGAAGCTGTATTGATTTGCATACTTATCTGTCATGCTAATTAATCACTCTATACCTCTGTATCTTGTGTACATAAGTTAATGCCTTGATGTCTCACTCCTATGTTTGGTGAAGAGGACTTGATCCACGAAAGCTCACAATGAAAATATAGCAGTTAGTCTTTAAAGTTCTGCAGCGTGGTTTTCCCCCCCTGATTTTTATTTTATTTTATTTATTTCAATTTTTATGCCGCCCACTCAGGTAAAAACCCGACTCATGGCGGCGTACAACAATTAAAACCATATAAAAACATGTTAAAACCCTGTCATCCACCCATCTATCCACCCTCCTACTCCCACCCCATTTAAAACTAAAACTAAAAGCTATCCTTGGCTTTTTCTAGGACACAAAAGGGGCTTAGCTTGGTCAAACCAAAGGTTAGGCGACCCCTCTTTCTGCCCAACCCATCGGGTCCCCTGCCTGCCTGCCTGCCTTCCACCCACCCTCCCAAACAGGCAGCACCAAAGGTTTGTCTGCACCTGACGGAGAAAAGACCAGTAAAGCCTTCCAGTCAGAGGTGGGTAACCTCTGGAGGCAAACCCCACTAGCACCAGTGTGGATCACAGGTGGCTGCACCTGCCTTCCAAACACACGCATGCACGCACGCACGCGCGCACACACATGGCCCCAAAGCATTAAGGGAGAGTTCTTTTGATCTGCAGGTGACCCACATTCTGATCTTTGACTGGCAAACCTGGCCCTGCTCTGTGAGCCTCCTTTTGCAACATGTCCCCCTAGGGTGGCAAAGCTCCTTCTTCCCCAATGCCCCCACCCTCTTTTACCCTGGCTGGCTTGCCCATCAAGGCTTTTAAGGCTGAGGGGCAAAAGAGTGGATGGACTGGCCAGCCCCATGGAGCCACTGCTCTGCCCGCCAGCAACCCAGAGACCTGGCAGCATGCCAGTGGCGGCACCTTTCTTCCTGGGCCACCTGTGCCCCGGTGGGGATTGTCCTTCCCCGAGCTGGCCCTTCTGCAAACTCACCACTGTTGGCTCCAGTGACAATGGCTGTTTTGCCAGTCAGGTCCACCGGGCAAGCCTCAGGCCTCCATCCGTGCCGCTTCCTCACCCAGAGCACCACCAACAGGGCCACGGAAAGGGCAAACCAGATAGGGTGGGAGAAGAGGGCGGCCAGCTCCACCATGGCCAAGACCATCTTTATTGCATTGATGCACGGCACAGCTTGTGGAGAAGCACCACTATTGGAGTGTAGCATGCAAAGAGTCAAGCAGGCGCCCTTACCTCACTGCATGCACGCTCAGTACTAATAGCAAAAAGAGGACAAACGGGTGGGGCTGGCTGGCGGGCTGACAAGTGGTGCCCTTCGGGCCCTTGCTCCCTTGCCGCCTCTGGCAGTTTCGCTTGATGTGGGCAGAGTCCAAATCTCAAGGATGAAAGGCTGGCAGTTCTGCAGGCAAAAATTGGCCAGGCAGAGACGTGGACCTCAATAGCTGGGGAGGGGCGGGCGGGCGGGTGGGGAGGGGGAGCTCTCTCTTGAATACTTTCTTATGCACTTCTTCCTCTAAGGAGGAAAGAAAGACGGCACCGCATGGGTAATATAATGTTGGGGTCTAAAAACTGTGAAAACCAGCTGAAATATAAGAACCCCAGAAGAAGTTTGAAAATCACAGCCTCCAGCATCTATTTTTGTCTTGTTTTTCCTCATTCCTCCTCTCCCCACACAATTGCATAATTAAAGTAGACTGTTTTACTGTGTAGAAGAACTCCGAGTGTTGGGCAGTGGTAAAAAACCCGAGTCCCTAAAGGGACCAATGGCCGCAGGTGGATGAGACCCTTTGGGTGGGGTGATGGTAGAGGAAGTAAAGGTTTCCCTTGCTCAAAAGCCAGTCGTATCCGACTCTAGGGTTCAGTGCTCATCTCTGTTTCAAAGCCGAAGAGCCAGCGCTGTCTGCTTCTGTAGACGTTTCCATGGTCATGTGGCAGGCATGACTAGACACCGGAGCGCTCATGGAACACTGTTACCTTCCCACCGAAGTGGTCCCTCTATTTATCTACTTGCAATTTCTTGCTTTCAAACTGCTAGGTTGGCAAGAGCTGGGACAAAGACGGGAGCTCATTCCATCCTGCAGTACTCAGGAATAGAACTGCTGACCTTCTGCCTCCCAGTCAACGTCTTAGCCACTTGAGCCACTGCCGTCCTCAATAGAGTAAATATCACTGGAAATCATCCCATTGGGCCCAACGGCAAAATGAGCGGAGGAGAAACTCTGATTCCCAGTGGTCATGGAGGCGGAAGAGGCCATGTCAGATGGACTGGCTGTAAAGCCGCACCTTACCAATATTCTCAAGGCTGTGGCAGTCCATTGCAGTCCCGGTGTTAAATCCTGCATCTCTCATTTCATATATGCCACAGAAGATGGTGATGGGATTCATAACTATAGAATTAGAACATAAGAACAGCCTTGCTGGAACAGGCCACAGCCCATCCAGTCCAGCATTCTGTCTCACACAGTGGCTCACCATTTCCTTCAGGGTATTCCCAAGGAGATGCCTGCTTAGGATTCCCTGGAAATGATATTGAGAGATATCCTGCCTATCTCTCCAACCCCGAGGTTGTCCTTAGGTATCCATAATTATAGCCATTGATACCCTTGGTCCTCCATGACTGGTAAGTTTATTCAAGAGCCTTTGGTGTGGGACCTTGTCAAAAGCCTTCTGAAAGTCCAGATAAACAATGTCAACTGGATCCCCCTTATCCACATGCTTGTTGACACTCTCAAAAAATTCCAACAGGTTAGTGAGGCATGATTTGCCCTTGCAAAAGCCATGTTGGTTCTCTTTTAGCAGCGCCTTCTCTTCTATGTGCCTATTAATTCTATCTTTTAGGATGGTTTCCATCACTTTACCTGGGACACATGTCAAACTGACAGGTCGGTAATTCCCTGGATCACCCCTGGATCCTTTTTTGAAAATTGGTGTTACATTCGCTACCTTCCAGTCATCAGGCAAAAAGCCTGATTTGAGGGAAAGATTATATATTTTGGCTAGGAGATCAGCAATTTCATCTTTAAGTTCCCTGAGAACTCGTGGATGGATGCCATCTGGTCCTGGTGATTTGTTAGTGTTTAGCTTAACAAGACATGCAAGGACCTCCTCCCTGGTTATTTCTATCTTGCTTAATTCTTCGGTTTCCGAAGAATAGGCTCTGTTTTCGGCATGTGGTCTCTGTCTTCTTCAGTGAATACTGAAGCAAAGAATTCATTGAGTCTCTCTGCAATCTCTGTTTCCTCTTTAATAACCCCTTGCCTTCCATTGTCATCTAATGGTCCAATGGCCTTCCTAGTTGGGTTCTTACTTCTAATGTACTTAAAGAAGTCTTTGTTATTTCTCTGAGTATTTTTAGCTATACGCTCCTCAAAGTCTTGCTTTGCTTTCCTGATTGTTGCCTTGCATTTGTTCTGCCAGAATTTATGTTTTTGCCTGCTGTCCTCATTCGGACAAGCCTTCCATCTTCTAAATGAGCTTCTCTTGCTCTTGATCACTTCCCGAACAGCTCCTGTAAGCCACATCGGAGTCCTCTTGGACCTGGCAGTGCCCTTTTTCCTTTTGGGTATGCATTCCAATTGAGCCTCTGTTATTGTTTTTGTAAACAGCCTCCATGCCTCTTGGAGTGTTTGGACTCTCTCAATTTTCCCTTTCAGCTTCTTTTTTACTAGTTTCCTCAACTTTGGGAAATTTCCTTTTTGAAAATTTAAGGTCTCTGTGTTAGATTTTATCAGTGACTTGCGGTCTATGATCAAGTTAAACATAATTGAGTTGTGGTCACTGTTCCCTATTGGATCAGTCACATTAACGTCTTGCACCAGATCCTGAGTAATACAAACTGTACAGGAAGGATAGGAAGGGGCAAATGGGAGGTGGTGTGGCCTTGTATGTCAAAGAAGTGATAAAATCGTAATACTGAGAAATACTCAGGATCAAGTCAAGGATTCTTGTACCTCTAGTTGGGTCTTCAACCATCTGTCCCAGGGAACAATCATTGAGCATATCTAGGAACTTTATCTCTTTATCATGTGCTGAACATAGACAGTTCACCCAGTCTATGTGAGGGTAATTGAAGTCGCCCATTATAACCAGGCTTCCCTTCTTGGATGCCTCCTTTACAACATTCTCCAACTGCCAGTCTCCCTCAAGAGTTTGGGTTGGAGGCCGATAGTATATGCCTACTGTTAGACCATCCTTATGGCCTGGTACTCTTACCCACAGAGCTTCTAATGGTGTCTCCAAATCACCTAGATATTCCAATTCATACGATTTTATCACTTCTTTGACATACAAGGCTACACCACCTCCTGTTTGCCCCTTCCTATCCTTCCTGTACAGTTTGTAGCCTGGGATAACTGTATCCCATTGGTTATCATCTGTCCACCAGGTTTCAGTGATACCAATAATATCAATATTTTTATCTATTGCTAAGTATTCCAGCTCCCCTATTTTGTTACGGAGGCTTCTGGCATTTGTATACAAGCATTTATATATGCTTTCCTGATACAGTCTTTTGAGTCCAGTTGCATTGTTAGACTGCCTCTTGCATCCTTCTGCTAGAGTGCTGGTGACTAGCTCCTTGCTCTGCTCAGTAATTTTTGCATCCTCCTCACTACTCAAGTACACACTTTCCCGAACCGGATGCTGCCCAGCTCCTGTCGGCTTTCCCCCAGTTATCAGTTTAAAAGCTGCTCTGCAGCCTTTTTGATGTTGAGTGCCAGCAATCTGGTCCCAATTACAGTGGACCCTCGCTTAACATGCGGCTAGCTTAACACAAAATTCACATAAGAAAAGGAAATCCATAGAAAATAGTGGCTTGGTTAACAAAAACAAATTTAGAAGGGATTAATTGGTTTTCAATGCATTCCTATGGGAAACCGTGTTTTGGTTAACAAATTTTGATTTTCAATGCATTCCTATGGGAAATTGCATGTCCTTCCCCGAGCTTGGAGAACAACTAACTCCCTCCCCAACTCTGCCCAGAACCCCGCATGCAGGCAGAACCCTTTTGCACAACAGGAAGCAGAGATGCTCCAGGGCACACCTTGGTCAGTCCAGGGGCTGCAGGGCTAGAGGCCAGGCAGGAAGAAATGCAGGAAGCCTGCCAAACCTACATTATCCAGCCGCCTGCCATTAGAAGAAGAAGAAGAAGAAGAAGGGCTGATTCATACTGCACACGGTACATGGTGGACCAGACCAGAGGCAGCCAAGCCAGGAACAGGCAGCCACCTTATCTCCAGCTAACAGCAGAGAGTTCAGACAAATAAATGCATGGCATTTAGAACAATCCCTTTGGGTGACTGTAGAGGCAAACGCCTACGACAACAGAATCAAAGGGAATGAGAGAGAGATTATTTGTATCTTATTTTTTGCAAAATGATCTTCTCCTTCATATTTTTTTAACCTTTTTGCTTAACTGGCAACAAACAACCCAATTAAACTGTTTAAAAACAGAGAGCTTTCCCAACCCAAACTTGCAATCCTCAGTGGAGGAAGTAAAGGTTTCCTTTGCTCAAAAGCCAGTCGTATCAGACTCTAGGGCTCAGTGCTCATCTCTGTTTCAAAGCCGAAGAGCCAGCGCTGTCTGCTTCTGTAGACGTTTCCGTGGTCATGTGGCAGCAGAGGATGAGATGGCTAGATGGCATTGTTGACGCAATGGGCACAAAGCTGGGAGGGTTGAGGAGGATGGTGGAGGATAGGGGTGCCTGGCGGGCAATGATGGTCCATGGGGTCACAAAGGGTCAGAATCAACTGTGTCACTGAACAACAACAAAAACAAGAAAAATGGTTCATAGCTTCATTGTTGAACTTGTATAAACTCTAAGCCAGCCTTGAGGTCACTCTGCTTCTCACTTTGGTTGAACCCTAGAGGTGTCAAACCTTCAATCTGCTTCCAATTCTCCCTTGTAGACATGATGTGAGGAATGCAACAGGGAATAACAGGAGAGCAGAAGTGAGAAGGTGTGTGTGCGTATGTGCGTGCGTGCGTGTGCATGTGCGTGCGTGTGTGCGTGCGTGCGTGTGTGTGTGTGTGTGTGTGCGGGTGTGTGTGTGTGTCTCGCTTCACAGGGTTAAAGCAAACACTCCAGAACTGGTTTTTTGCCTGTACTGTTTGACAAGCTATACATCAGACAGAGGAGCCCAGGGAAGAGAATTGGAGATGGGGTATAATTATGGGGTGATGTTTTTGCTCAAGGCGCACGGCCTAGAGATGTGAAGGCCTGGAAAAAAACTGGAAAAATTCGGGGGGGGGGCAGTTTTTTCTGAAGCTTTTTTTGGGTTTTTTTCCGAAAAATTGAAAAAAAAATTGAAAATATATTATGGAATGTTTTATTAAAATTTAACATGATGAATAAAATATTTTAAGATAAGGCCGGGCTCAAATATTTTATAAATCATTTCTTTAAAAATATGTATGGTATCAGATTGTTTTCAATTTTTCCAAAAACTTCCGTTTTTTCCCAAGCTTCAAAATTTCTGGAAATTTTACATCTCTAGCACGCGCCATGCCTTAGCTTCGTCTATAGGTGTGCGTAGCCCAGAGTTTTGACTCAGCTGAAATAAAGATCTATTAGAAATTTATTAAACTGGTCTTGTAACTGTAAAAAACTAAAAATTCCCACCTTATTTTGTTTTTAGTTTCAACTAGCAGAGGTTGCCCGGCGTTGCCGGGCTGTTTTAAATTGTGTTGGAAGGTTAAATTGTGTTAATGTTTTTTAAAAATTGCTTAGTCTGTAATTTTAATTTTTTAAATGTTTATTTATGTAATTTTTTTGGCTTGGCTGTTATTAACTGTGATCTGCTTTTTTTGGTTTTTTTGAGGATTAATAAAAGAACAAAGTATGATATAATTTTTTCAAATTGTTTTATGTAAGCGAATAATGTTTTAGTTTTTAGAATTTTTTTAATTAGTTGTACCGTAGGTAATAATATTAATAATGTAAAAGTAAATGTTTTTTACATTCAATGTTTTTAAAACGTGTTTAGATGTTTTGGGTTTAAATTTGAGTTAAAACTCAGCACAGGATTTTTAAAAGTTTCTATTGTATTTTATTGACATATGTTTGTGATTTGTGTTAAAGTGTGTTTTAGTGTAATTTTTTGACTTGTTTTTATTGGTGTGACCTTTTGTGTAAAATTGTGAATTTATGATATGTTTTTGATTTGTTTTTACTCTTGTGGCCTTTTGTTTGGAGCTGTTGTGTGTTTTTGAATTGTTTTTACTATTGTGGCCAGCAGGTGGTGCTGGTAGGGGTTATTGTATTTTGACTGTTTTTTCTCTCCTGGCCTCTGGGTGGAGCTTCTTCTGGTAAGTAGTCTCTTTCTTTATTCATTTCTTTTCCAGTCCTGGTGGAGGTAGGACATCTTTTGGTAAGTTTGCTTGTTTTCTTTCTTTTGTGTGTGTGTGTGTGTGTGTGTGTGTGTGTGTGGGCGGGGGGGAATTTGTATTTTTTGTCTGTTTGTTTTGTTTTTGATTGTGTTTTTGTTTACTTCGTATTGTTTTTGGTGTTTTTGTTTTTGTGTATTTTGGATGTTTTTGACTATGTTTGTAGTAATGTTTTAAAAATTATTTATTTATTTGGTGGTGGGGAGGGGGCGTGGTCATTGGGGGTTAGGAAGGGTGGGCTAGGTGGTGGGGAGAGGGGCATGGTCGTTGGGGGTTAGGAAGGGTGGGCTAGGTGGTGGGGAGGGGGCATGGTAGTTGGGGGTTAGGAAGGGGGCTAGGTGGTGAGGAGGGGGGCATGGTCGTTGGGGGTTAGGAAGGGTGGGCTAGGTAGTGGGAGGGGGCATGGTCGTTGGGGGTTAGGAAGGGTGGGCTAGGTGGTGGGGAGGGGCGTGGTCGGTGGGGGATAGGAAGGGTGGGCTAGGTGGTGGGGAGAGGGGCGTGGTCATTGGGGGTTAGGAAGGGTGGGCTAGGTGGTGGGGAGGGGCGTGGTCAGTGGGGGTTAGGAAGGGTGGGCTAGATGGTGGGGAGGGGGGCTTTATTGTGTTATGGTGCTTTGATTGTGTGGAGTCGTGAAAGTAGATCGGGGTTTCCCCTTTAATATCAGTGGGGGGGGTTGCGACCCCCCTCTCCGCTGGCTCCCCTGGGGTTGGGAGGTTTGTGGGACAAAAGGGGTATGTCCCCCCAACTCTTCTGGACCCAGGAGACCAGGGAGAGTGGATCGATTCCCCCCCTCCTTAAAACAACTCCATTTTAAAAGAGAAGAAAAGACAGTTTGTGGTAGAGGTGCATTTTTCCCCTGCAGCTCGATTTTGATTGGCCACGGCGCGTTTTTCAATGTTCTTTGTGGTCGCGCCTCTCAGCCTGATTGGCTGTGGTGCGGCGCGGCACAAAGAACATTGGGAAATGAAGTTGTTTCCCTTTTTTCGCATTTGTGGGGCTGTTGCCCCACTGCCTGTTTTCTCAATCCTTTGTTGACCTGCGGACCCAGATCGGCCTTGTGCACGAAGGGTGAGTGCAGGCAAGTAGGGCGAGGCATAGCAACCTATAGCAAGTTCCAACGGTTAACCCTTGGTTTTATAGGTTAAGATAAAGTGTTTTTCTTACTCTCCTGAGTCCCCCACCCACATCGCCACATGTTCGCATAAGCACCATATGTTCATAGAAACATAGAGATGAATGCATGTAGATAAATGCCTTCTAAACGAATCCTGCAGAAGCCTCTATTGAGAACTACGGAGAATCCCCATTCATCAATTCATCAATTGTCTTTAAGGGCAGTTAGAAATGGTTCAGCTGAGGGTCTATTTGGAGACATAAGACTGGAGTTTTAAACAGAGGGTGGTGGTGGTGGAGGAGCATGAAACTTTCCTAAGGCAATATGTACAAGGTAAAGGGATGGCTCATGTCTCCAATTGAGCTAAGAGAAAGTGAAGCAAACCTTATTTGGGACAACAAAGAAAAGAGATCGCAAAAGAGCGGTTTATTCTATTAAATTCAATATCTCTCTGCAGCCGTTTGGCAAAAATTGATTGGGTTTGTTTCATTTACCTTGTAAAAGCTCTGTTCACCTCGGGAGTAGGGCAGAATGTTGGAATATAATGGGTTTTATATGAATGTAATCAGTGGTTGGCTCCCAAAGATTTTACTACCCCACTGTGGGCATGGTACGGTGGGCATGGCCAGGGAGAAAGCCCTGCGTTGCACCCGAATTAGGACTACTTTATTTCAAAACTTGGATGGGCAGGGGGGATCAGCCAGAGTTTCTGCTACCAGTTCTGGCGAACTGGTGTGAACCTGCTGATGCCCACCACTGAATGTAATCCTTAATGCTGTTGCCTTGTATTTCTGTCTCAGGAAAGCCGCGATGACCCTTTCCCTTTACGTATTGACAGATATATGGGGAAAAGGCCAATGGAAAGACTCATGGGCCAAACATGCTAGTCTTCAAAGGAGCTTTGAAGACAGCTCAGGGGCAATGGTTCGAATCCAGAGCAATAAAAGTGACATCTTGGCTCCACAACCCATCCTGCCTCAGGATATGGACAAGGGGGTTTCTCAGCAGGGTACCCCTGGGAAGGCTCTAGTGCCCATCGACCCCTGCAGATGCTGTGGCCAGACAGGATTGTCAGGAAAGGAGTTTACTCACAAGTAGGTCTTCTTGCCCACCATTGGTTGCTTCCCAGCTTCTGAGCTGCCACCTCCTAGCTAAGCAACCCAGGCAATTAGATTAGTGTAGACAAGGTAGCGTAGAGCCAAGTAAACACTACCAGGCCTCTTCAGATATTTTAAAAGGATAGTCTAATCAAAGTAAGTTACAGATGAAAGTTCATGTCACATGTAATATCAAACTGACCTGAACTACATGTACCACAATGCCTTGCCGCTGTAACCCTATTCCCTTGAACCTTATGCCTCTGACCTCATCCGACCCTATTAAAGGACCACCTCAACCTCATACCCCTTCCCTTCCATCTTTGACCCTTGATACAGCCACTGACCGCCATGCGGGCAGTGAGAATAAAAGACTTTAATTATAATATACTGTCTCTGGAGTTATTGGGCCGAGCCATCTGAAACACTCTTACAAAATGGTAGCAGAGGATGGTTCGCCCACAAACAACTCCAAAATTAAAACAAATGACCAAAAGAAGGACCCGGCTGAACAAAGGAGGGTCCAGAACACGAGCCATACCAACTGGACCCGAAACTCCGGAACAGGCAATCGCACGACCCCAAACGGTAATGGAAGAGGACAACCCCAACCGGACCATCACGGAGATGGACCCAGATGGCCAAACGAAGGCCGAAACCGGAGGGGCACCCACCGAAAGGGACGACCAAGACAAAAGCCTGACAACCAAAATCCACAGGGCGATAGCCGGGAGAGGAATGATCCCCACGGCAGAGCTACTGGCCTTGATGAACATCGGAGATGAACTCCACACCAACGGCACGGTAAGCTCTACCCCGAGAGCCTCCATGGCGGGAACCCCAAGCACCGCGCCGAGTTCAAATCTAGCCGAGATAGCCGACCAATTACAAGTGGCAGCCCTAGATTCGAACACACCAGCGGGAAGGCCCACCGGAACAACAATACCCGCAGATAACCCGCGCGCCCCAACCACGCGAAGAAAAGAAAAGGCCCTGGGACCCTGGAGGGTGGACACACAGACCCTAGAAATGCGGGACATGCCGACCCTCAGCCCCCAGGAACTAGAAGAGGAGCGGAGACCCCCAAGCAGGCAACACGCCCACAAGAGAGGCGCTGCTGACAACCGGGCCGAACTCCTCACATGGGCAGAGGCCCCCTTCGCAATCAAAGGCCGAAGGGGACACGACCTCTCCCCAGAGGAAAGCCACCGCAAATCCTTCCCAGCTAGAAACCGAAGGGGACGCAGCCCCCCCTCAGGAACACGCTACCGCGAACGGGAGGGGCGCGAGACCCGCAAGGCACGCATCCACGCGGGAAGACCAGAAGCACACGCAAGGCAGAACAAAGAAAGTGAGGCCTACCACGACTCGCTGTCTGCCCGAACCAAGCGCAGGGAATGTCCGGAGAAGGAAGCCGACCTCCACACGGAGCCACGACCCGAGGAGCCGGAGCTACGACGACCCGAACCCCCATCAGTCCAGCAAAGATGGCGGCCTCCACGCAACAGCTCCACAGGACCCTCCGATGAGGAAAGCAGCTCCAGCGACGAAAGCGACTTCTCACCAACGCTCCAACCTGAAACAGCAGGACCTCTGAGACAGAGATCCGCTCGCCTCGGCAGCCAGCAAACAATGAGGTTCACGCAGGCACAAGAGAAGCAGGAGAACTCCCTCTCTGGCGAAGAAGAGGAACTGCAGGTCAACTCAGGTCGCTCCATGGGCAGAGGACCAGCAAACTCCCTCTACAGGCGACCAGAAAAACTGCAAATGGGACATCCAATAGCAAATATATGTGTACCCATCCCCCACTGCCAATATAAAGACAGGCCAGGGCACCAGGCCAGATCCAGCAAAGGAAGCAATGCCGGCCAGCACAGCCAACTACCTCACAACTTCCCAATCCTTCACATGACTGGGAAGAACCTAATGGACTGGGCACAACAATTCCAGGTAATTCTGATGAGGGAGGGGGCACTGTACCTGATCCAGGACCCACCAAGAAAGCCATGGACCCTAAAGGTGGACAGGCTACACCACAGAGTGTTCTGTTTGCTTTTAAGCTCTATTGACACTTCAATGTATGGGAGTATCCCTGATGGGCTAACTGTGCATGAGGTTTGGGGAATATTGTATGAAATGTTTTATTGCAATGAAAGGACTACGACCTGCTTGCTATTGAGAGAGTTGTATGCATACAAAATGAAAGAGGGCTCAACAATGAGCGAGCACCTGATGAAACTAAACAGCATGAGATCCGACCTCATAAGAAGGGGGGAAATCGTGACGGATCAGCACCAGATTAGCATTATATACAACTCCCTCGATTCAAGCTGGGACTACTTCCTGACTCAGCTGGATAATTTGGGAAGTAACAATGCCACATTGGGGTACATCACTAAGAAACTCATAGCTGAGGATAATCTTAGGAGAAGTAGGGCCACCATACGCAGAGAGGACAGGCCACGCAAAAGAGTCAGTTTCCCTGAGCAGGGGAGCCCTAGTTTCGAGTGTCACACATGTGGACCAAGGAAACACAAACCCACGCGCGATCAAACACGCCATGAGGACACTCCGAGACCCAGACGTGAGTCACAGGACGAATACCCACGCAGACACAAGGGCGACAACGACAGGGGGGACAGACGACGAAGGTCACCTAGCCCAAAGAGAGAGCTTAAGCCACAGAAGGGGCAAGATAGACACAAACCAGATTCAGTGAAGGGACCAGCAGCCACAAGGCAGACAGGTCTTCAAATGCACACCTACAGCGGTGGCTGATCGACTCCGGGGCAACCACCCACACATCATGCCACAAGGAAATATTCAACTCATTTGAAGAAGATTCCTTCAGAATCAAAGTCGCCAACCAGGAACATGCAAGAGTAACAGGCAGGGGCGATGTAGTCATCCCTGGAATTGGTCAGGTCAAAGGCGTCCTTTACTCTCCTGAAATTCCATATAATGTCCTGGCCACCACCAAGCTCACAGAAGACCCCAGCCTCAGGATAGTCTTCGAGAACAAGAAGGTGTCCATCGAAAGAAGGGGAAAGCAGGTTGGAAGAGTGGAGCTCATAGGCGGCCTACCGTACCTCATTGCCAAGGAAGCCGAGGATGTACAGGCCACGATAGGCCTAATCGACGGCACTGACGATGAAGAGATGCAGGACTGCACCGCAGACGACCCCAGGGAACCCGAACATGAAGACCCAGAAAGGAAAAACAATGATCACAACAGCCCCACAAGAAATGAAGGGGTTGGCAGCGCAAAGCATAGAACACTGAGGGTATCCATAGGGAAACAAATACATGATGAGTGTGCGCATCTGTTGCACAGAAAATTGGGACACATAGGTTTTCCGACTGTCAAGAAGATGCTAGGATGTTCAGAAGGACTAAGGATCAAGGATTGTGAGAACTACCTGGAGTGCTCCGTGTGCAAAAGCTCCAAGGCGAAAACCGAGGCACGACCGAAGACATCCTCCAGGAAGTCAAGCCACCCTTTCGAATTGGTCCACCTCGACCTGGTGGGGCCACTCGAGAGATCTCTGGGCCAGAAGAGGTTCTTCTTGACGATATCGATGACTACAGCCGATACGGTTTCGTATACACCCTCAAAAGCAAGGACGAGACCTACAGCAAGTTCAAAGAGTTCTACCAAAGGGTGCAAACCCAGAACAACACCAACATAAAGAAACTGATGACGGACAGGGGATCGGAATTCCTGTCCAAAGAGTTCCAAGACTGGATAACCGAGAAGGGGATGCTACACTACAAAACCGCACCATTCTCAGCTTTCCAGAACGGAGTCGCCGAACGAAGGAACGGAGTGCTCCAGACCATGATCAGATGCGCAATTGAAGATGTAGGCCTAAGCTTCTCATACTGGGGGGAAGCTTTGCTGTACTCCAACTATACACTGAACAGGCTATGGTCTGGCGTTATCGGGAAAACGCCCTATGAAGCCATGTACAGGCAGAAGCCCAAGTTGAGCCACCTTCACGTCTTCGGTGTGTTCACAGACGTACACATACCAAAACAACTAAGGAAGAAAGGGGACAAGATAACGAAGAAGCTAAGGTTTATGGGGTACGAACCAGACTCGAAGGCATACCGCTTCCTAGACCACAACCTGAGAATAGTGATTTCCAGGTCGGCCACGTTCCATGAACACGCGAACTGGAGTAAGATACACGCAAACGAGGTACTGACAAATGAGTCAGTACAAGAAGGAACCAAAGCACCCTCATCCAACTCAAGGCTCAACAGACCAGTAGACACGCCACCAGAGAGGGATGAGACCAAGCAGTCACATCAAAATATCTCTAGTGTTGTGGAGACTGAACCTCCAAAAACCCCAGCAGAGGCGCCCCGCAGGTCAACCAGGTCAACCAAAGGCCAAACTCCCAGAGGGCTAAAGGAGTATGTGCTGGGCATAAACACCTACCCCGAGACACCAGCAAGCTTTGATGACATAGACAAACTGCCTCCCGAAGAACAGGACAAGTGGCAGGCGGCAATGGAAAGGGAGATGGAGAGCCTCAAAACCCTCGGAGTGTATGCTCCTGCTGAGGTCCCTGAGGGACAGAGGACAGTGGGAACAAAGTGGGTGTTTAAAGTAAAATCGTTGGAAAATGAAGGGGTAATGTACAAAGCGCGACCAGTCACCCAAGGGTTCACCCAACGATACCCTGACGACTTCGAAGACACATACTCCCCCACAGTGAAGCCAGAAAGCGTAAAGGCCGCTTTAGTAATGGCAACCATCCTCGAGGAACAAGTGTACCAGTTTGATGTACAGACAGCATACCTCCATGCAGACCTTGACAAGGAAATATACGTCAGAGCACCACCTGGTTTTGGGCGCAATAGAGGGGAAACGTGGCTACTCAGCAAAAGCCTCTATGGCCTAAAACAGTCCGGCAGGAGGTGGTACGAGTGTCTGGCCGAGGCAATTGAACTTCTTCCCAGCCGAAGCCGACAAATGCGTATTTCTAAGGAAATCACCAGAGGAAGTTGAAAAGGTCCTAGTGTATGTCGACGACCTATTGTACTTTGGGAAAAGTAAGTCCAAATGCAACGAGTTCGCTCATGGACTGCAAAATGAATTCTCCCTGAAAAACTTGGGGAGAGTGAACAAATACCTAGGGGTGCAAGTCTCAAGGATACCCAATGGCTTTGGACTCTCCCAGAAGGAGAAAATAGCTGAACTCCTTGACAGATGCAACATGTCAAACGCTCACCCCTGTGGGACGCCTATGCAAACAGATTTCCTGAAAAACGCCTACGAGGAAGGGGAACCGTTCGAAGACGTCAGCCTCTACAGATCCATCATTGGATCGCTGTTACACATAGCCAACTGGACCAGGCCCGACATTACGCTGGCAGTGAACCTTCTCTCACGCCATTCCAGTAACCCAAAGACGTTTCATTGGGCGGCCGTCAAGAGACTGCTGAGATACCTGAAGGGTACCATGGAAACAGAATTACTGCTCACCCCTCGAATAGACGAAGAAATCAACCTGTCATGCTACGCCGATGCTGACTGGGGCGGATGCTTAGGAACCAGAAAGAGCACATCCGGCTACATGGTGATGTTGAATGGCAGCCCAATATACTGGCGCACCGAGAAGCAGAAACTGGTTTCTACTTCCACCGCCGAGGCCGAATATGTCTGCCTGTCAAACGCTGCATGTGACCTTATCTGGATAAACGAACTGATCTCCCTTATCTGGGAAAAGCCCAAGCTCCCCATCACCATCCACGAAGATAGCCAGGCGGCCATAGAGATAGCAAAAGGTGACACTATAAATCGGAAATCTAGACATATAGATATCAAGTGCAAAAACGTGAGACAGATGATAAGATAAGGCTTTATAGAGCTAACACATTGTGAGACAAAGGAACAGGTGGCAGACATACTGACCAAACCACTCCCCTCAGCTCAGCATGAGTACCTGTTTGGCAGTTTGTGTCTTAGAAAATGAAACGCTCAAGTATGCACTCAATGTAGTCAGCCCATATGATATTAGAAGGGGTTTTGTCAGATGTAATATCAAACTGACCTGAACTACATGTACCACAATGCCTTGCCGCTGTAACCCTATTCCCTTGAACCTTATGCCTCTGACCTCATCCGACCCTATTAAAGGACCACCTCAACCTCATACCCCTTCCCTTCCATCTTTGACCCTTGATACAGCCACTGACCGCCATGCGGGCAGTGAGAATAAAAGACTTTAATTATGGAGTTATTGGGCCGAGCCATCTGAAACACTCTTACAGTTCATTAAAAGTCAAGAATGTTGGGATGGTAATTAGATTGATCCAAGATCATACTAAAATTATATACCATATTTAATATAAAAGGATCTTGAACCGCAATGACTGGAGTTAAAGAGGTCAGTGGCACACCAATTGACCTCTTGCCAATCAGCAACAGAGCTTGAATTCTTCACTAAAGCAAGGTCAGCAGACCTTTTGCCTTCTAAATTGACCAGGGAATAACCTGTTTTTCTTGTTTGGCCGAGGTGACTTAGATTTAGCTAATCCCCCATTGTTTCCCTTATGTACTTTTAATTAACCAACTGGTTCAGTGATCTTTTTAGGGAACCTATGACCAAATAAGTCTTTCTGTCAACAAATAAGGACTCAGTTAGTCATTTTAGAAAAACAGCTAGTCTCTCTGTTAATTAGTGGTATAGCCATGAAGCAGTTTTTGCATTATTTAATGAGACTGAAAAATGAATTAAATCAGCCGTTTATCCTGATTCCTGAAGTCTGTCTCCTTCCTTCTCTCCGTTGGGCAAGGCAATAGCAACACAAGAAAGTACATCAAAATAAAGAAAGCTGCTCTATGGGGAAAACCCAATGCACTCCCCCCCCCCTTTTTTTTCTGGCTTAAGCAACTACATGCTTGCAGTTCACCCTTAGCTCAGAGTCGTCTCTCTCACTCTTGGTCCCCACCTTCTGGGTTTTATCTCCTCCTTCAGGGTCCACCTCCTTGCCATTCCTCCAAAGGAATCCAACCAATGACCATGCAGCATAACTTGCCCATCACACATTAGGCTCCATCTCTTCCAACGAGGACAGCATGTTTACACATTCCTATCCCTTTGGTATGTGGATTGAAATCTCCATCTTGGATGAGGCTTAAACCAAGGCACAAATTCTCCCCTGACAGGAATAAGATGCCCCTAAATGTGATTGGTTAGATAGACAGGTGAAACTGAGGCAGGCAATGGTATTTTGCTGTTTGTACCCTGCATTTGCATTGTATCTTTTGACCTTTTGTGTAAATATGTAACCAAATGTTCCAATGCTCTGTAATTTTTATTATACCCCGTTTATGTAAAATGTAGTTTTATGACCATGGTATTAGATTTCTTTTGTACCCTTTATGCTTATGCACTTTGGTATAACTGCAGGCCAGATTTGCAGTAGATGGCTTCCCCTTTATTGCCCCCTTGTAACTCCCTATAAAAACCTCATCCTTGGTCCAGGTTGGGCCAGCTTCTCCCCAAAGATAGTTTGATCGATTGTGAGGGATCTTTATTTCATTAAAACTGCACAATTTAATGAATTAAATTTCTGATTTTTACTCACATCCTAGTTGTGTGGTGTTTTCATTCAACCTCTACCAGTGGCTCCTAGATTTAAAGTCAATTTTTCTCCTTCTGATGCTGAGCGAACCAGAGGTCTGCTGAACCTTTGTGTTGAAGCTAGCAGGCTGAAATGTGTGTCTGTGGCATGGGAAGCCATTTCAGGTAACAGTCTCCCCTTCTTTTGATTCAATTGGGGATAAAAATCCAGCAAGCTAGGATCAATTAGAATTGGCCCACAACAATGGCTGAGCGCAGAAGAATAGATGCCTTTGAAATGTGGTGTTGGAGGAGAGTTTTGAAAGTCCCCTGGACAGCGAGAACAAATACGTTGTCAGGGATGATATCATACTGCCATGAACCGCAATGTACCGCAATGCATTGCTTCTGTGACCCTATATGTAACCCTATCCCCTTTGACCTCCTCTGACCTCACCTAACCCTATTAAAGGACCCTCATCTACCCTACGACCCTCTCTCCTCTCCTGACCACTGACCCTCACTGACCACCATGCGGCCAGTGGAAATAAAAGACTAGAAAGATAGATGAATGAGTGCTGGGGTCATTGGGCCGAACCTTCAGAAACTCTCTAACAAATGGTAGCAGAGGTTGCAGTTTGCCCACAACTAACCCCAAAAAGCAAAAATGACCAAGTGGAAGACCCAGACAAGCAAGGGGGCCCCCAAGATGCAGGCCAAACCCAAGGGGCTCAAAAATGGATCCAAAACCGGGAATGACCCGCACACGATCCAGGTAACCGAAGTCCAGAAAGTGATTGCCGGGAAAGAGACAATTTCCATGGCAGAGCTACTGGCCCTGATAAATGGCAGAGGTGAACATTCCAACGATAGCGTGGTTAGCTCTACCCTGGGGACCTCCGTGGCGGGAACCCCAAACACAACGCCGATCCTGAATCTGACCGAGATGGCCAACCAATCACAGACAGCGGCCTCAGATTCAAACCACCTGGCAGGTAACCCCATCCAGCTAATGATGCCCAGGGACGACCCACGCGAGCCGGGAGGGTGGACGCGCGGACCCCAGAAACGTGGGCTATGCCGACCCTCAGCCCCCAGGCACTAGAAGGGGAGTGGGAAATCCCAAGAGGAAGGCAAGCGCTGGAAAGGGACACCGCCAGCAACATGGCTGAATCTCAAGGGGGGGCAGAGGGCCCCCATGACAAAAAGTCAAAGCAGACGCGACCTTTCCCCAAGGGCGACCCACCATGACTACCATGCAGAAACAAGCCGATACGAGGGGGCCGACCGTGGACATGAGGGGTATGGGAAACTGAGAACATGCGCAAAGGAAACAAGAGAAGCAGAGACCTACCGAGACCCGTTGTCCATCCGATCTGACCTCGGGAGAGGCTCCGATAATGATGCAGACTTCCACGCCAGGCCACGTTCCAAGGAGACGGAGTCCTGGCGCTACGGAACTCCCCCGGCCCAACAAAGAAGGTGACATCCTTCCAACGACTCCACCTGGCATCCCAACCAGGAAAGCAGCCCCAGCGACGGAACTGCCCTCCCAGCGAGGCTCCAACCAAGGCAAGCAGGACCTCCGGAACAGAGATCCGCCCACCTCGACGACCAACAACGAATGAGCTCTGCGCAGACGCAGACAAGGCAGCAGAGCTCCCCCTCTGGCAAAGAAGGTGAAGCACAAGTCCCAACAAGTCAGCCAAGTACCGAGGGGAGAACGGGCTCCCCCTGCAAGCAACCAAACAGGGAACAGGCGGGACTTTCAAAACCAACAGTCTGTGTTCCAATCCCTTTTTGCCAGTTCAAAGACAGCCTGGGACACCAGAACTATTCAAGCAACCAAGCCCAACAGAGCCAACTGCCAAATAACTTCTCAATCCTCGGCATGACTGGGAAGAACTTCATGGACTGCAACCAGCAATTTCAGGTACTTTTAATGAGGGAGGGGGATTTGCACCTAATTCAAGACCCACCAGAGAAGCCATGGTCCATGGACGTGGACAGACTACATCACAAGGCTTTTTGCCTGCTTTTGGGTACCATAGATGCAACCATGTATGGTTGTGTTTCAAATGAGTCAACTGACTATGATGTTTGGGAGAAATTGTATAACATGTTTTATTGCAGGAACAGGAGCACAATGTGCTTACTACTAAGGGAGCTATTCGCATATAAGATTAAAGAGGGAGATACCATGGATGAACATTTGATGAGATTAAGCAATATGCGGTCTGATTTCATAAGAAGCGGCGAAACCATTACTGAGCAGCACCTAGTCAGCATCATCTATAACTCTTTCGACCCAAGTTGGGACGACTTCCTGACCCAATTAGACAACGCAGGCGGTGACAATGTCACATTGGACTACGTCACCAGGAAACTTATAGCCAAGGACAATCTCAAGAGAGACAGGGCTGCCATACACAGGGAGAATAGGCCACACAGAAGGGTAGTTTTCACAGAACCCACCATACGCAGAGAGGACAGGCCACACAGGAGGGTAGGCTTCACAGAGCAAACCAGCCCAACGCGGGAATGCTACACATGTGGTTCCAGAAGACATATTAAGAGGGACTGCCCAACATACACCAAAGACAAGGAACGCGAGGCACAGCCCTTCACACGACCGAACACGCCATGAGGACACACCGAGACTGAGACGTGAGTCACGAGACAAGTACCCAAGCAAACAGAGGGACAACGGGGATAGAGATAGTAGACGGTGGAGATCACCCAGCCCAGGCAGACATTCTAGACCTGTTGTGTATGCATGTCTTGTACTGTCAGAATGTAACCACCCCAATTACAATGTATTGCAGCTGTAAAGGAACGCGAGCAAGCAGCCCATAGAGGGCAGCTGCGAGCGTTCAATCTCACATGGTTCACATTGCTCAATCACGGACAGCCGCGGGAAAACCTTCCCCGCATTCAGCAGCAGGAAAGAAGAACTACTGAAGAGAGGCGTGCCTGGGCGAGGCCACGCAGGTAGCGGCCAATGAGCTACCATGCTACAAGATTCAAATGTATAACCCTACTGTATATAAAGAGATGTATCACCGCCATTACCTCATGCTCCACCAGATCCCCAAGCAATAAACCTGTGTTAAGCCAACCCTTCGGCTGTCCTGTTGTCTTTGGTCCCATACAGTAAACTGGCGACGAAGGTGGGATCAATGGCTGCCCACGGGACCAAGACATGCGCCGGCTACGAGATCAGGAAGCCGGGAGACTTGGAGCTGTTTGAGATAGACTTCAACGGAGCACTGGTGGAGCTCGAAGTCTCAGATGAGGACAAGAAGAGGGCCATCTTCGTCCGCATGCTCGGACACGAGACAAAAAGGACTCTGGTGGACCTGATCGCGCCGAGGAGGGTGAGCGACTACAAAGCCAAAGAGCTTCTGGCTGTGTTGCGCGCCCACCTCCGGCCCGCGATAGCGATGTTCCCCGCTCGGAGCGCGTTCTGGAGGCGAGTCCAAGCGCCCGGGGAATCGGTCGCCGAGTTCGCCGCGGCCCTGCGGCTGGCCGCCGGCCCCTGCAAATGGGAGACCCCAGAAGTCACCCTCCGCGACTGCCTGCTCTGCGGCCTGAGGGACACCGAAACTCAGCGCGCGCTGATGAAGCAGGAGCCGCCCCCCACGTGGCAAACGGTCCTCGACACCGCGCAGGCCGCGGAAGCCACGGCGGCCGGCGTGCAAGAGCTCCAGGACTGGCGGCCGAAAACCGCCAAAGCAGAGAGCTCGGTGCGCGCGGCCCGGCGAGCCTCGGACTCAACCACGGAGGACGGCGACGACGACGACGATGTCCGGAAGGTCCAAAAGGAGGGCCGGCGCTGCGACGGCTGCGGCGCCGCCCACGCCCGCGCCAAATGCCCGTTCCGCAAGGCCGAGTGCCACAACTGCGGCCGGCGCGGGCACATCGCCAAGGTCTGCCGGAAGCGACGCGAGGCCAAGAGGAGCTCCCCAGACCGCTCGGCGAGGCAGGATCGCACCACGAGGCCCAAGGACCACGGCACCCGGACCACGAGGAAGCGGGACGGCGTCGGACGCATCTCCGACGACAGCGAGGACGACGCCCCGGTTTTCAGCGTTTCCACGGAGCATCCCCGATACTTCGTCGAGGTAGTAATACAAGGGGCCCCTGTTAGGATGGAGGTGGACTCGGGTTCTTCTTACTCTATTATCTCCCAGGGAGAATTCCTAAAGATACCCCCCCACGTGCGGCCCAAGCTCAAGGCGTTGAGGGCCACACTAAAGGACGTGCAAGGGAACCGCATCCCGGTACTGGGGGTTGGGAAGTTCCAGGTCCAGTTCAAAAAGCGCACTGCAACGCTTCCCCTAGTCGTCCTCAAAGGAGGTAAATGCAGCCTCCTCGGGACTCAATGGTTTCAGCCCCTGGGGTTGTTCATCGGGGGGGTGCACGCCGTGGGAATACACGCCGCCGGGACTGATCCAATACAGAGCGTGTGTGAGGCGCACCCCGAAGTTTTTAAGAAAGGACTCGGAAAGTTCAAGGGCCCCCCAGTGACTTTCGACCTGGACCCTGGAGTGCGTCCAATCAGACTTAAACCGCGCAGGGTGCCTTTCGCCCTAAAAGACAAAATAGAGGCGGAGTTGGACAAGTTGGTGGGCCAGGGGATCCTTGTTCCTGTTGACTCTGCGGAGTGGGAAACTCCAATTGTAACAGCACTCAAGGCCAACGGGGAGGTCCGCATATGCGCTGATTACAAGTGCACCATCAATAAGGCGATCCGCCCTAATGCGTATCCGGTGCCGGTAGTCAGCCACTTGTTGGCCAGGTTGCACGGGGGGAGGTGTTTTGCTAAACTCGACCTGGCCCAAGCCTACCAGCAGCTCCCGGTCACCCCCGCCGCAGCTGCTGCGCAGACCATAGTCACACACAAAGGGGCGTTCCAAGTATCGCGCCTCCAATTCGGCGTGAATTCGGCGCCCGGGATTTTTCAATCACTCGTGGAATGCCTCCTAAAGGGACTAGAGGGGGTGTTGCCATACTTTGATGACGTGTTGATTACGGGGGGGAGCCGGGCAGAATTGGCAGAAAGGTTGGGAAGAGTCCTAGAAAAATTCGAAAAGGCGGGGTTGCGGTTGCGAAAGGACAAATGCGTCTTCTTCGCAACCGAGGTTGAGTTCCTAGGGTTCCGCATTACTCCCGAGGGAATACGGCCATCCCAATCCAAGGTGGCCGCCATCAAAAAGGCCCCTCGCCCCACCTCCAAGCCCGAGCTGCAGTCATTCCTTGGGCTGCTCAACTTCTACCACTCCTTCCTTCCTCGGAAGGCAGCCGTGGCGGAACCGCTACACAAATTGTTAAAAAAGGACGAGGCATGGAAGTGGGGCGACGACCGCGAGAAGGCTTTCAATGACCTGAAGCGACTCCTGGCATCAGATGCTGTACTGACCCACTTCAATCCCAAACGCCCAGTGGTCCTGATTTGCGATGCATCCCCGGTGGGGGTGGGGGCGGTGTTATGCCACGTGCTGGAAAACGGGAGGGAGGCCCCGATAGCGTTTTACTCTAGGTCCTTGTCCCAAGCGGAGAGAAACTACGCCCAGACAGACAGGGAAGCACTAGCGATAATTGCGGGGACCAAGAAATTTCATGATTTCGTGTATGGCCGCCCCTTCACCATAGTGACTGACCACAAGCCCTTGCTAGGCATTTTCACCGCAGATAAGCCCACACCCCAAATCCTGTCCCCGAGAATGCTCAGGTGGGCCATTTTTCTCAACGCGTATCAGCACGCGTTGGTATACCAGCCCGGAAAGGAGATCAGCCATGCGGATGCCCTGTCGAGGTCCCCCATTCCCCGGGATTGCTGCCACGTGGGCGAGGAAGAGAGAGACCACCAGGTTTTAATGATAGAGGTCCTAGACGCCCCTCCAGTAGTACCGGCCGACATCGCCAAAGCGACCGGCAAGGACAAAACGTTAGCCACAGTCTCCTCCTGGGTACAGAAAGGGTGGCCCGTGTCTTCCCCAGCAGCGGAATTCGACACATTTTTCAAAAAGAAATTAGAGTTGTCCCTAGAGAGGGGTTGCCTTTTGTGGGGACAGCGGGTAGTGATCCCCACGTCCCTCCGGCCGAGGGTGCTTAAACTGCTGCACGTCAGCCACCCCGGAATCGTCCGCTCTAAGGCACTAGCCCGTAGCTACTTTTGGTGGCCCCAGCTAGATGCCGACATCGAGCACATGGTCGGCACTTGCGAAGCGTGCCAAAGCTCCAGGCCAGAAGAGGCTCGTCTGCCACATAGAGAGTGGGACGCAGCGAGGGGGCCCTGGTCCCGGGTACACGTAGACTTTGCAGGGCCGTTCAGGGGAACGCTTTTCCTCCTAGTGGTGGATGCGTTCTCAAAGTGGTTGGAGGTCATCCCAGTCTCGAGCACCTCCTCGGCCACCACAGTTAAACAGTTACGGAGGGTCTTTTCCACGTTCGGTTTACCCGACACCCTCGTCAGCGATAACGCTAGCTGTTTCACCTCCGCCGAGTTCAGGGAATTCATGGACCTCAACGCCATTCGGCACATCACCTCCGCCCCTTTCCACCCGGCCACCAACGGCCAAGTAGAGCGCCTCGTGCGCACCACTAAAGACGCGCTGCGGCGCATGGGCTCCGGAGATCTAGACCGACAACTATGTCAGTTCTTGCTAAGGTACAGGGTCACCCCACTAGCGTCAGGATACTCCCCCGCGGAGTTACTAATGCGCAGGAAGCTGGCTACGGTAATCTCCAGGCTAGACCCCACCAGAGTGGAAGACAAAGGGCGAAATGTAGAGATGGATTCCTCAAAGAGTTTTAGCGTAGGCGCCCCCGTGCATTGCAGGAACTACGCCAGCGGGGGACCAGCCTGGGTGCCCGGCATTGTAATAGAACAAACCGGCCCCGTCTCATACCGCGTGGAGACCAATACAGGCCTCCTGTGGAGGCAGCACGCGGATCAACTCAGGCGGAGGGTCCCCGGAAAGCAGGACGAAGACGAGAGCAGCAACGAATCAGCGTTAGGGTACTCCCCCACCCGTTTAACCCAAGGGGGAGGGAAAGGGGAACATGGGTCCCCACCAAGGGGGGAGGAAAGGGAGTCCCCACTAAGGGGGGAGGAAAGGGAATCGATCCTCAGAAATCTTTTGCGGGAGTTTGCGGCGGAAAGGAAGAGCCCCGATCCCACACACATCCCCCGGGAGCATCCCAGAAATACAGATTCCCCAAGAAGTTTAGACCTTGATTTACAGTGCCAGGGGGAGTTAGCGGAGTGGTCCCCCACCCGTCCTAGCGAAAAGAGGGGTTTCAGTTCAGCCCCTGGTACTTCCAGTCCCAGTAGCCCCTGTGAGTTAGAATGCAACATAGCACCAATTTCCCGGAGACTGACACCCCCAAGACAGGAGGCAACGGCGGGGCCGTCCGCCACAGCCTCAAGGTCCCCTGAGCGGGGGACAGAAGGGAGCAGAACCACAAGGGCATCCTCATCGGTCCCGCGGTTCACGATCAGAGGGTCCCCGGGGTCCGAGGGAAACAGACAGGGGTTCACTTCTCAGTTGTTCATCCCATTCCCTTCCCCCAACGCAAGGCAGGCACAGACGCCCCACAGAGCCACTAATGAATCCCCGTTTCCCGTTGCAGGACAAGCACCCACGGAGTCAGGGATCACAGGCTTTCCGGTACTAGGGCAGGCGCAAGCACGCCCCAAGCGAATGTGCGGCAAGCCACATTGGTTGCGGGACTTCGTCCCATCCTAGGGGGGAGGGATGTTGTGTATGCATGTCTTGTACTGTCAGAATGTAACCACCCCAATTACAATGTATTGCAGCTGTAAAGGAACGCGAGCAAGCAGCCCATAGAGGGCAGCTGCGAGCGTTCAATCTCACATGGTTCACATTGCTCAATCACGGACAGCCGCGGGAAAACCTTCCCCGCATTCAGCAGCAGGAAAGAAGAACTACTGAAGAGAGGCGTGCCTGGGCGAGGCCACGCAGGTAGCGGCCAATGAGCTACCGTGCTACAAGATTCAAATGTATAACCCTACTGTATATAAAGAGATGTATCACCGCCATTACCTCATGCTCCACCAGATCCCCAAGCAATAAACCTGTGTTAAGCCAACCCTTCGGCTGTCCTGTTGTCTTTGGTCCCATACAGTAAAAGACCCCAGAGAGAACAAGAGAAACACGAGTCTGATTCTATAAATGCAGTGAAACACAGCAAAGAAATTGGACGCCATGGGACAACCAGACCCGCGGACACCCATCTGCAGCACTGGCTGATCGATTCTGGGGCCACCACACACACATCATGCCACAGAGAGATATTTGATTCCTTTGAAGAAGACTCCTTTAGTATCAAGGTTGCCAACCAGGGACACGCTAAGGTAGCTGGCAGAGGCGACATACATATCCCCGAAATTGGACTGGTCCATAACGTACTTTATGCCCCAGGGATTCCTTACAATGTTTTGGCCACTACTAAACTCACAGAGGACCCAGACCTAAGGATAATCTTCAGAAACAAGAAAGCATCCATTGAAAGAAGGGGAAAGGAAACTGGAAGAGTGGAGATCGCAGGCGGACTACGATATTTCATCGCTGAGGAAGGCGAAGAGAGACAAGTCACCATAGGACTGCTTGACAGCAATGATGAAGAGGCAGTACAGGGAGGCACATCAGATGAACCTGAGGAACACCGAAACAAAGGACCAGAAGGGGAAGCAGATGACCTCCACAACTCCACAAGGGATGGAGAGGCCAACGAAGTGAAGAAAAAAATGCCAAGGATAACCATAGGGAAACCAGATCATGATGAGTGTGCACACCTACTACACAGAAAGTTAGGACACATAGGTTTTCCCACCGTCAAGAAAATGCTGGAATGCTCAGAGGGGCTGAAGGTCAAAAGCTGCAAGAACTACCTGGAATGTTCTGTGTGCAAGAGCTCGAAATCCAAAACTGAGCCACGACCAAAAACATCCGCCAGGAAGTTGGACCACCCATTCCAGCTCGTGCACCTCAATTTGGTAGGACCTCTCAGAAGGTCAATAGGCCAGAAGAGATTCTTTCTAACAATAGTTGATGACTTCAGCAGGTACGGTTATGTATACACGCTAAATAATAAGGACGAGGCGTTCAGCAAGTTTAAGAAATTCCACACAAGGGTGTGGACCCAACACAATGTAAACATAAAGCAACTGATGACGGACAGAGGTTTGGAATTCCTGTCAAAAGAGTTTGAAGAATGGATAAAGGAGAAGGGGATGCTGCACTTCAAGACCGCACCATTCTCAGCCTTTCAAAATGGGGTTGCTGAGAGAAGAAATGGGGTACTTCAAACCATGATCAGATGTGCGATAAAAGACACAGGCCTGAGCTTCTCAAATTGGGGAGAGGCACTGCTGTACTCCAACTACACGTTAAACAGGCTGTGGTCTAGTGTTATTGGAAAGACAACCTACGAAGCAATGGACAACCGAAAACCCAAGCTGGCGCACCTCCACGTCTTCAGTGTACCCGCAGACGTGAACATACCCAAGCAGCTTAGAAAAAAGGGGGATAAGATAACCAGAAGACTGAGGTTCCTAGGTTACATAAGAACATAAGAACAGCCTTGCTGGAACAGGCCACAGCCCATCCAGTCCAGCATTCTGTCTCACACAGTGGCTCACCATTTCCTTCAGGGTATTCCCAAGGAGATGCCTTCACCTGCTTAGGATTCCCTGGAAATGGCATTGAGAGATATCCTGCCTATCTCTCCAACCCTGAGGTTGTCCTTAAGTATCCATAATTATAGCCATTGATACCCTTGTCCTCCATGAATTTGTCTAATCCTTTCTTGAAGCTGTCAAGACTGACAGCTGTCACCACTTCTTCTGGCAGGGAGTTCCATAGACCAGTAATCCTCTGGGTGAAAAAGTACTTTCTCTTATTTGTTTGAGAACTAGTACCCAAAAGTTTCATCGAGTGTCCCCTAGTTCTAGTGTTGTGCGATAGGGAAAACAGTTTTTCCTTATCTACTTTGTCCACACCATGCATGATTTTATAAACTTCAATCAGGTCACCTCTTAGACGCTGTCATTCAAGAGTGAAAAGGCCCAACCGTTGCAGCCTCAGATGGTGAGGAAGGTGTTCCAGTCCCCTAATCATTCTGGTTGCCCTCCTCTGCACTTTCTCCATAATATTCTTCTGGAGGTATGGCGACCAGAACTGTACACAGTATTCCAGATGGGGCCTCACCATAGATTTATAAAGAGGCCAAATGACACTTGCTGACTTATTTTCTATGCCATTCCTAATGATCCCTAGCATTGAGTTTGCTTTTTTCACAGCTGAGGCACACTGGGTTGACACCTTCATTGAGTTGTCCACCAGGACACCAAGGTCCCTTTCCTGGTTTGTCACAGAGAGCTCAGACCCCATCAGTTTATAAATGTAATTGGGGTTTTTTGCCCCAACATGCATCACTCTGCACTTACTAGTGTTGAACCTCATTTGCCACTATTCTGCCCACTCCCCCAGTGTCAAGAGATCCCTCTGTAGCTCCTCACAATCTCTCACAGTTTTCACTACCCTGTATAATTTAGTGTTGTCAGCAAATTTGGCTTCCTTGCTTTTTACTCCTACCTCTAGCTCATTTATGAAGAGGTTGAAAAGCAGGGGTCCCAGTACTGAACCTTGGGGGACCCCACTCTTGACTTCCCTCCACTTGGAGAAGTGTCAATTTAGTGCTACCCTCTGTTTCCTGTCCCTTAGCCAGTTGCTGATCCAGAACAAGACCTGTCCATTTATTCCATGACTGGTACGTTTATTCAAGAGCCTTTGGTGTGGGACCTTGTCAAAAGCCTTCTGAAAGTCCAGATAAACAATGTCAACTGGATCCCCCTTATCCACATGCTTGTTGACAATCTCAAAAAATTCCAACAGATTAGTGAGGCAAGATTTACCCTTGCAAAAGCCATGTTGGCTCTCCTTTAGCAGTGCCTTCTCTTCTATGTGCCTAATAATTCTATCTTTTAGGATGGTTTCCATCACTTTACCTGGGACACATGTCAAACTGACAGGTCGGTAAATTTCCTGGATCACCCCTGGATCCCTTTTTGAAAATTGGTGTTATATTCACTACCTTCCAGTCATCAGGCAGAAAGCTTGATTTGAGGGAAATATTATATATTTTGGCTAGGAGATCAGCAATTTCATCCTTAAGTTCCCTGAGAACTCGTGGATGGATGCCATCTGGTCCTGGTGATTTGTTAGTGTTTAGCTTAACAAGACATGCAAGGACCTCCTCCCTGGTTATTTCTATCTGGCTTAATTCTTCGCTTTCCCTCCCTACGAAGATAGGCTCTGTTTTGGGCATGTGGCCTCTGTCTTCTTCAGTGAATAATACTGAAGCAAAGAATTCATGGAGTCTCTCTACAATCTCTGTTTCCTCTTTAATAACCCCTTGCTTTCCATTGTCATCTAATGGTCCAATGGCCTTCCCAGTTGGGTTCTTACTTCTAATGTACTTAAAGAAGTCTTTGTTATTTCTCTGAGTATTTTTAGCTATACGCTCCTCAAAGTCTTGCTTTGCTTTCCTGATTGTTGCCATGCATTTGTTCTGCCAGAATTTATGTTTCTGCCTGCTGTCCTCATTCGGACAAGCCTTCCATCTTCTAAATGAGCTTCTCTTGCTCTTGATCACTTCCCAAACAGCTCCTGTAAGCCACATCGGAGTCCTCTTGGACCTGGCAGTGCCCTTTTTCCTTTTGGGTATGCATTCCAATTGAGCCTCTGTTATTGTTTTTGTAAACAGCCTCCATGCCTCTTGGAGTGTTTGGACTCTCTCAATTTTCCCTTTCAGCTTCTTTTTTTACTAGTTTCCTCATCTTTGGGAAATTTCCTTTTTGAAAATTTAAGGTCTCTGTGTTAGATTTTATCAGTCACTTGCGGTCTATGATCAAGTTAAACATAACTGAGTTGTGGTCACTGTTCCCTATTGGATCAGTCACATTAACATCTTGCACCAGATCCTGAGTATTACTCAGGATCAAGTCAAGGATTCTTGTACCTCTAGTTGGGTCTTCAACCATCTGTCCCAGGGAACAATCATTTAGCATACCTAGGAACTTTATCTCTTTATCATGTGCTGAACAACAGTTCACCCAGTCTATGTGAGGGTAATTGAAGTCCCCCATTATAACCAGGCTTCCCTTCTTGGATGCCTCCTTTACAACATTCTCCAACTGCCAGTCTCCCTCAAGAGTTTGGGTTGGAGGCCGATAGTATATGCATACTGTTAGACCATCCTTGTGGCCTGGTACTCTTACCCACAGAGCTTCTAATGGTGACTCCAAATCACCTAGATATTCCAATTCATACGATTTTATCACTTCTTTGAGCCAGGTTCGAAGGCGTACCGTTTCATAGACTACAACCAGAAGCTGGTAGTTTCAAGATCAGCCACGTTCCACGAGCACGCGAACTGGGGCAAGATACACGCGAATGAAGTATTGACTAGTGACCTGGAGCATGAAGGGGTCAAGGCAGCACTGCCCAAGGCAAGGCCCGACCAATCAGAAGATATAATATGTGACAAATCTGAAGCACAAGGAACGCATACAGGCACCACAGACACGGGAGACGTCAAATCCCCAAGTCCCACAAAAGAAGCGCCTAGAAGGTCAACCAGACTGACCAAGAACCAAACCCCCAGAGGACTGAAGGATTATGTACTGAGTACGGAGACCTGCCTCGAAGCACCAGCGAGCTACGAAGACATAGCAGAGCTACCGCCTGAAGAACAGCACAAGTGGAGGGTGTCCATGGAGAGGGAAATGGAAAGTCTCGAAGACCTTGACATATATACACCTGCAAGAGTACCTGAAGGACAAAAGACGGTGGGAACAAAGTGGGTATTCAAGGTCAAACAGCTAGAGGACGAATGGATTCTATACAAGGCCAGACTAGTGGCCCAAGGTTTCACCCAACGATACCCAGATGACTACGAAGATACATATTCACCAACGGTAAAACCAGAAAGTGTTAAGGCCGCACTAGTGATGGCAACTGTACTTGGAGAACAAGTGTATCAATTCGACTTACAGACAGCATACTTACACGCGTAACTGGACAAGGAGATATACGTCAGGGCTCCACCTGGTTTTGGACGCAGCAGTAGAGAAACATGGCTGCTCAACAAGAGCCTTTATGGACTCAAGCAATCTGGCAGGAGATGGTACGAATGCCTAGCTGAAGCGATAAGGAAATTGGACTTCTTCCCAGTTAAGGACGACAAATGTGTTTTCCTAAGAAAATCTCCAGAAGGGGTAGAAGAGGTCTTAGTTTACGTCGACGACCTGTTGTATTTTAGAAAAAGCAAGTCCAGATGCGACGAGTTCACCAAAGGCCTACAAAACGAGTTCTCACTGAAGAGTCTAGGAAAAGTGAACAAATACCTAGGGGTACAAGTGTCAAGGATAACGGACGGTTTCGCCATCTCCCAGAAGGAGAAGATAATCGAGCTTCTTAACAATTGTAACATGTCCGATGCCCACCCATGTGGGACCCCTATGCAAACGGATTTTGTAAAAAAACTCCCATGAGGAGGGAGAACCATTCGAGGACATCACACTCTACAGATCCATCATCGGATCACTGCTACACGTCGCCAACTGGACCAGGCCGGACATCTCGTTGGCAGTGAACCTTCTCCCATGCCACTCCGTCAACCCAAGGACCCACCATTGGGTGGCCATCAAAAGGTTGTTGAGGTACCTCATCTGGGAAAAACCCAGTCTTCCCATTGTCATTCACGAGGACAACAAAGCAGCCATAGACATTGCAAAGGCCGAATGTTTAGCCAGGCGATCCCGACACATTGATATCAAGTACAGGAAAGTAAGGGAACTCATAGGGGGAGGCTTCATAGACCTGATACATTATCTGGACCCCTTCCAGTCAGGATTCAGGCCCAGATATGGTACAGAGATGGCATTGGTCAACCACGGTATCCTTCTGGAACGGCTCTGAGGACTGCGAATCCAGGGCACTGTGTGGTCCTGGTTTTCCTCATTTCTAGGGGTCAGACCCAGTGGGTGTGGTTGGAGAGTGAGAGGTGCAGCCCTAGGCCCCTGCGTTATGCGTGCCTCAGGGCTCGGTGCTCTCTCCTCTCCTATTCAACATCTACATGAAGCCGTTGGGGGAGATCATCCATTCCCACGGCGTGAGGTATCATCAGTATGCTGATGATACTCAGCTATACATCTCAGCCCATGATGATCCAAGCATTGCTGTCAAAATCCTATCCAGGTGTCTGGAGGCTGTGGGGGTCTGGATGGGGGACAACGGGCTACAACTGAATCCCTGCAAAACTGAGTAGCTATGGATTAGGGGCCGGGCGTTGTCTCGGGAGCTACCATCTTTGGTCCTGGATGGGGCTATTTTGCCCCAGACAGACACGGTGTGCAACCTGGGAGTCCTCCTGGACTCACAACTACTGCTCAAAGAGCAGGTGGCAGTCGTGGCCAGGAGGGCTTTCGCCCAACTTTGGGTGATTCACCAGTTGTGCCTGCTCCTGGACTGGGACTCCTTGCTCATGGTAACACATGCTCTAGACTAGATTATTGTAATGCACTCTACATGGGGCTGCCCTTGATGACCAATCGGAGGCTGCAGCTGGTCCAGGATGCGGCCGCCCTGGTGGTGATGGGGTGCGGGCGTTATGCCTGCGCCTCGCCACTGCTCTGGGAGCTGCACTGGTTACCAGTTTGCCTCTTGGTGCAATTCAAGGGTGCGATTTCGTTGCTATATTTCATTGCTGGCCCTCTTTTACCATCATCTGGGTTTATTTATTTTAATTTATTTTAAATTCAGATTTCTATGCTGCCCAATCCGGTAAACCTGACTCAGGGCGGCTCACAACAAGTTAAAACATACATAAAAACAATTAAACCATTTGAAACCCAACATACCCACTCACCTACCCCATTCATCTTTAAAAAAACTACCCACATTAAAACTGCCTGCATTGACAATTAAAAGAAATGGGGGCTTATTTAATAAGCTAACAGGCGGGGACCATCCTTCCATTCGGGCCCCACACTTGTCCTGCCAACCAGGTTTTTAGGTCTTTTCTGAAAGGTAGCAGCTCCATCTGCTCCCGCAACTCTACAGGCAGGAGGTTCCACAAGGCCGGTGCGGACACGGAAAAGGCCCTCTTTCGTGTACCAGAGAGACGGGCCCCTCTGGCAGATGGAACAATTAGGGAGCCCCTCCAGTCCGCTCTGGTTGGACGGGCGGACACTCTTGGGACGATGCGGTCTCTAAGGTATCCTGGCCCACTACCATGAAGGGCTTTAAAGGTCAAAAGCAGCACCTTGAACTGCACCCGGAGGCAAACTGGTAGCCAGTGCAGCTCCCGAAGTAATGGAGAGGCACGAGCATAACACCCGCACCCCATCACCACCCGGGCTGCTGCATTCTGGACCAACTGCAACCTCCGAATGATTAACAAGGGCAGCCCCATGTAGAGCGCATTTCAATAATCTAGCCTGGAGGTCACTAGAGCATGTGTGACAATGAGCAGGGAGTCCTGGTCCAGGAGCGAACGCAACTGTCGGATGACGCAAAGCTGTGCGAAAGCCCTCCTGGCCACAGCTGCCAACTGATCTACAAGTAGCAGTCCCGAATCCAGAAGGACCCCTAAGTTGCGTACTGGGTCTGTCTGGGGCAAAGCAGCTTCATCCAAGACCAAAGTTGGCAGCTCCCTGGATAATGGATGGGGCCCCATCCATAGCCACTCAGTCTTGGAGGGATTCAATTGTAGCCCGTTGTCCCCCATGCAGACCCCAACCGCTTCCAGACATCTGGATAGGACATTGACTGCATCACTGGGTCCCATGGGCCGAGATATATAGCTGTGTATCATCAGCATACTGATGATCCCTCACTGCATGGGAACGGATAACCTCACCCAACGGCTTCATGTATATGTTAAATAGGAGAGGAGAGAGCACCGAGCCCTGAGGCACCCCATAGTGTAGGGGCCTAGCGCTGGACCTCTCACTCTCCAACCACACCGACTGGGTACGGCCCTCCAGGAATGAGGAAAACCAGGACAACACGGTGCCCTGGATCCCCAAACCTTTGAGCCGTTCCAGAAGGATACTGTGGTCAAAAGCCGCTGAGAGATCCAGAAGAGCCAGGACGGATGGATGACCCCCGTCCCGCTCCCGCAAGAGGTCATCTACCAGTGCAACCAATGCCGTCTCTGTACCATATCCAGGCCTGAAACCCGATTGATAGGGGTCCAGATAATCCGCTTCATCCGGGACCCCCTGCAACTGCAGCATCACCACCTTCTCCAGTACCTTCTCCAAGAAAGGGAGGTTGGAGACCGGCCTATAATTAGCTGGAACCGCTGGGTCGAGGGATTGTTTCTTCAGGAGGGGGCACACCAGAGCATGTTTTAAAGGTGCAGGAAACACCCCCTCCCGCAATGAAGCATTTATTATAGCCCCGACCCAGCCTCCCGTCACCCCCTTGGAGGCTTTCACCAACCAAGTGGGACAGGGATCCAAAGGGCAGGAGGTGGTGCGAACAGCTACAAGAAGCCTGTCCACTTCCTCAGGGACAACTGGATCAAACTGATCCCAGATAACACTGCCAGACTGAGCTCTGGTCCCCTCCGGACCCTCCCCATCCATGCCGGGATTAAACCCTGAGCGAATCCGGGTGATTTTCTCCACCAGATAGTCTGCAAAAACCTCAGCCGAACCCTGCCAACCGGACACCGGCCCCTCCTGGCCAAGGAGAGACCTGGTAACCCGGAACAGAGTGGCTGGGCGATTATCCGCGGAGGCAATGAGGGCAGTGAAGTATTGTTGCTTCGCCACCCCCATCGCCACCAGGTAGGTCTTAATAGCAGCCCTAGCCAGTGTCCAGTCGGAATCACTCCGGGTCTTCACCCAGCGGTGCTCTCGGCGTCTCTTTGCCCGTTTAAGCTCTTGCAGATCTTCTGTGAACCACAGGGAAGATCGAACCTCACGGGCTCGAAGAGGTTGTAGTGGAGCGATTTCATCCAAGGCAGCCATAGTCAACCTGTGCCATAGGTCAACAAGCGCCTCGGAAGAATCGTATAACTGATCCAGAGGGAAAAAACCCAGTTCCCTCTGGAATCCATTAGGATCCATCAGTCGCTGGGAGCGGGCCATTTTAATAGGCCCTGCCTCCCTGGGGTGGAAACCACCCCCCCACCCCCCTGGAAGTCCAGAGTCACCAAATAATGATCTGACCATGGCACAGGTGTTATGTCTAATTTCCGTAGTCTTAGATCACTCTGCCACCGCTCCGACAAAAAGATTAAATCTGGTGTGTGGCCACTGCCCCTGGTCGGGCCCTGAATTACCTGAGTCAGGTCCATGGCTGCCATTGAAGCCATGAACTCCTGTGCTACCTCAGACCCCATCCCCAGTGAAGGCAAGTTGAAGTCCCCCAGTACCATCAGCCTAGGGAACTCCAATGCCAACCCGGAGACGGCCTCGAGGAGCTCAGGCAGGGAGTCCCTTAACCTGCAAGGGGGCAGGTACAGGAGTAGGAGCCCCAACTGACCCCTAGGACCCAACCGCAGAAGCAGGGCCTCACAACCAGACACTTGTGGAGTAGTGGCCCTAGCAACTCCCAATGACTCCCTCGCAATAATGGCGACGCCACCGCCCCTTCCCTCATCCCTTGGCTGGTGCCAGATACCGAACCCGGCTGGACACATTTCCAATAGAGGTACACCATCCTCCGGTCTCAGCCAGGTTTCGGTGATGCATGCCAGGTCAGCCCGTGCTTCCAAGATAGCATCTTGAATCAAAGGAGCCTTATTACAGACCGACCTGGCATTCAACAGCAGCAGCCCAAGGGCGGGGTCACCCTGGATTACTTGCTCAGGACCTAGAGGTGTAACCAAAGGGCTAGAACACTGAACAGATACCACACATCGGATCCACGTCCTCCAAGTGCGGCCCGCCCCTTGGTACCCGCCATATCGTCCCCTGCCCGTCACTACCTCAATCCGAACCCCAGAAACCTCCTCACCTCCCGACGGAGCGCCACCCCTCTGTCCTGGCTGGCAGGATGACATTTCCATCCCCTTATTAAAAACCCGCTGTTGAGAGAACTGCCCCAAACCTCTCGCCGGCCACCTGAGACAAGGTGTTGTAAAGCCTCCTCCATAGTGCCTCCTTTGGAGCCCCTGCAAGGGGTAGAGGGAGGCAGAGGAAGGCAGGCACCAAGACGCCAATGTCAAGGGTAACCCAATTCCGCCAAAGCTCATGCCAGCCGCCAGCGCAGGTGTTGCTCGTGGTGCTGGTGGCGGCTGCGGTCCCGCAGAAGCCCTCCACCCCCTCCGAATCCAGGGAGGAGGACGCTGAGGCTGACAGGCAGGGGCCGCAGGTCCTTTTAAACCTGTCGCCAGTGCAGGTGTTGCTCATGGTGCTGGCGGCAGCGGCATATGTACAACCCACCCACCCTTCCAGTGAAGAACTTGAGGAGTACTATAACTGGAGACGGCTTCAGTTGGTAGACCTGTTAATTTAAGTTTAAAAAATCAAAGTAGATGTCATGAGCTTGAAGTGTGTTGGTTGCCTGCAACATGGGTGCCCTCCAAATTTCTCTCTCCCCCCATAACATCTTGTGAGAGAATATCCCAGATGGGTGGGATATAAATGTAACATAAGTAAGTTGTGGAAAGAGCTGTCATGTAACATCTGAAATGAAGCTTGTCACATTGCTCATTGTTTTGCCTGAACAATGATATCGTTAGTGATATCATTGGTGATATCGTTAGTGATACTGCCACTCAGAAAAGTAATTCAGGCCATTGCACATTATTCACACATTTAGCATTGCAAGTCATTCCCCGTATCCATGAGTTCTGTTTCCACAGTTTCAGTTATCCATTGACCATTAGGAGGCTGCAGCTGGTCCAGAATGTGGCTGCCCGGGTGGTGATGGGGTGCGGGCCTTATGCTCGTGCCCTGCTGCTGCTCTGGGAGCTGCACTGGTTACCAGTTTGCCTCCAGGTGCAATTTAAGGTGCTGGTGATGACCTTTAAAGCCCTGCATGGTAGTGGGCCAGGATACCTGAGAGACCGTGTTGCCCCAAGAACATCTGTCTGTCCAACCTGAGCGGACTGGAGGGGCTCTCTACTTGTACCATCGGTTAGAGGGGCTCCTCTCTCTGCACATGAAGGAGGGCCTTCTCTGTGTCCGCACCGGCCCTTTGGAACCTCCTGCCAGTGGAACTAAGGCTGCAGACGGAATTGCTGCCCTTCAGGAAAGAACTTAAAGCCTGGCTGGCAGGGCAGGTGTGGGGCACCGACGGAGGGATGACCCCCGCCTGCTGGCTTGTATAGAACATAATCAAGATCCTCCCTCTTTTACAGATGGGGTGGGCGGGATTTTAATGGGGATGGTTTTAAATGATTTTATTGTGGCTTTTTGTATATATATTTTTATGTTTTTATTTGTGAGCCACCTGGAGTTGCTTCGTCAAGGGGGCGGCGATACAAATGTGAACAATAAATAAATAAATAAATAAATAAATAAATAAATGATGTGTCATTAAAAATTGAAGATTGGTACAAGAAAATGTGGGAGATTGCTTTGAATGACAAGTTAACATGGGAGTTCAATAAAAAGAAATGTATTATTACTGAAAATAAATTTTGGAATATATGGCAACCATTTGTAGAACATACATTGATTAAAGGTGATGGTGGTAGGCTGGCACCTGATCAACTGAGTTTCTGGAAATAGTAAGATATGACTGTGATACATCGCAATCTCCAGGGCAATGTATATATCATAGGGTTGTGTATTATGATTCTGTCATTTTGCCTCTTTATAAATCTATGCTGAGGCCCCATCCATCTGGAATACTGTGTACAGTTCTGGTCGCCATACCTCCAGAAGGATATTATGGAGTTGGAGAAAGTGCAGAGGAGGGCAACCAGAAGGATGATGAGGGGACTGGAACACCTTCCTTACCATCTGAGGCTGCAACGGTTGGGCCTCTTCACTCTTGAACGACGACGTCTAAGAGGTGACCTGATTGAAGTTTATAAAATCATGCACGGTGTGGACAAAGTAGATAAGGAAAAACTGTTTTCCCTATCGCATAACACTAGAACTAGGGGACACTCCATGAAACTTTTGGGTACTAGTTCTCAAACAAATAAGAGAAAGTACTTCTTCACCCAGGGGATCCCTGGTCTATGGAACTCCCTGCCAGAAGAAGTGGTGACAGCTGTCAGTCTTGACAGCTTTAAGAAAGGATTAGACAAGTTCATGGAGGACAAGAGTATCAATGGCTATAATTATGGATACCTAAGGACAACCTCCGGGTTGGAGAGATAGGCAGGATATCTCTCCATGCCATTTCCAGGGAATCCTAAGCAGGTGAAGGCATCTCCTTGGGAAGAAATACCCTGAAGCCAATGGTGAGCCACTGTGTGAGACAGAAGGCTGGACTGGATGATGGGCTCCTGTGGCCTCTTCCAGCAAGGCTGTACAGCAAGGATGTCTCTGACTCCCGGCCCAGGGCGGGGAGTGACTGGGGGAGCTGGAAAGAAGCCTAGCCCAGCAAGGTGACTGCAGGGCCAGAGGCACGGAGGCGCCAGAGACGCAGCCCAGGCCAGTTTATGTTGGCCTGCCCAGCGGGCTTCATCGAAACCTGGCTCTCTTCTTCTGCAGGAAGAGGCAGGAATGGCATCCAAGCCAGATCCAGCTGGTGCTATAGATGGGATGGGTTTGTGCTGGGGGGGGGGGGCAGGCAAGCTGTGCCACCCTTCAGGTACCCCTTGGCTGCTCCTGTCCCAAGAGAAAGCAACCTGAGCAGGTGATGCTTAGAGACCTCGGGAGCTCAGTCAGGTCAAGCCAAAAGGAACCGCTTTGGGGGGATCAAGTGGCCAAGCAGAGGCAGACGCACACACACACCCCACCTCATCATGGGGGTTCCTGCCAGGCTCTGTGCCCACCAAGCCTGGCCAGTTGGCAATCTTTTGATGGGGGTTGACCCAGCATCCTTATGGCCGAGCAACCCTTCTCTTGCCTTTGAACGTCTCTGAAAAGGAGACGCATCCAGCCTTGTCAATGAAAGTGGGCTGAACCGGGCTGGAGGGTCCTAGGCCCTTCATGGATTGGGTCCTGTGGCAGAGCGGCTAGGGAAGGTGCCAGTGTGTGTGTGTGTGTGTGTGTGGGGGGGGTACTTGACCAATGGGAGAGAAGGATGCTCAAGCTCCTACTAGGCCTGGCATGAGGCAATGAAGTCCTCCTCCTCCTCTTCCTCCTCTGTCTCAAACGTCCCCTGCTCTACTCCACCTGGGAGTGGGACCCATCCTCCCGGACCACCTGGGTCAGTTGGGAAGGGGCAGGGCTATAGCCAGGATTCTAGATGTGGGTGGGTGAAGATAGATAGATAGATCTATATAAAGATAGATAAAAAGAAAGACGGCTGCTAAGGACCAGTGCAGGTGTTATGGAAAACTGAACTAGACAAAATCACATTCCACACGCTAAGGCAGATTTAAGCTCTTATGTTCTTATGTCTCTTTTGGGTTTTTTCTTTCTTTTTTGTTCTATAGTATTGTGATAGAAAAATAAGCAAACAATGAAAATATGTACACATATTAAAAATTAGTTATGAGTTCAGACTTAGATAAACATTTAGATTATGAGAATATATTCATAGAATAAGATTACTTTGTATTGATTATTAAGGATTAAATATTTTTATTGTGTTGTAGTGTAATTATGTTTTGTATTGGATGCATTTCTTGTAACTTTTTATGTCCTGTTCGTATTTTATTTTGTATTTTACTTTGAAAATTATATATAGAGATATACAGATATAAATTTCCAATGACTTTCAGGGAGGAAACGTATGCTCGGATACAAGTAGCAGTCGACAACAATGACGCTTTCTTCCTCTAAGAAGAAAAATGTTGCCCTTACAATCACTTGGTACCTGCACAAGATAAACAAGTCTTGTTTTGACATGTCAAGATCATCTCATGCCTTTTAGGATGTAACAAGCAATAACAAATCTGACAGAGGATTGATTTCCAATTTCCTCTTGAATGTCTCCAGCACTGATGTGCTCATCCCCTCTCAAAATCATGGGTTGCATTGTTGTACTGCTCCAATGACCCTCGACACCCTCTGAATGGATATGACAAGCCTCAAGTATGCTGGCTCAGATTCAGGAAGAGCTTTATGGCAAGAACAAACACACTTGTGGGTAGGCAAGAGCAAAACCAAATTAGGAGAGGGAGGAAGGAGGAGCTCACTGGACAAGGAACAACATTGAAGGAGGATTTGGCTGAGGAACATAACCTCCTCCCCTACATGTCACTTGGAGGTCCCTGAATAGGCTGAGGGTCGGAGTGTCATGGTAGAGCCTCCCATGGGCTCACAAATTACACCAAATGTAGCTAAAAGTCCATATGTTAGTTAAACTTTGTTATCTCTCTATATGTATATACTGTACTAGCAGATTTTGCCTGGCGGTGCCGGGCTGTTTTAAATGGTTTTGGAATATTTTTTTTCTCTTAATGTTGGTAAAGAGCCGGGCTGTTTTAAATTGTGTTGTAAGGGATAATTCTTTTTGGTAATTTATGTAAAAAAGAGGTGTGTTGGTGGTTAGGGGTGGTTTTGGGTGTGCACAACCACCACTACCCATACAAAACCACTCCAACCACCAACACACACATTAAAAATTCCTGGCAAGGCAGGAGTAGTGTGTGTGTGTGTGTGTGTGTGTGTGAGAGAGAGAGAGAGAGAGAGAGAGAGAGAAGCAGTGTGTGTGTGTGTGTGTGTGTGTTGTCCCCCCAACTCTTCCAGAGCCAGGGGACCCTGCAGAGAGGGGATTCCCTCCCCCCACAGGACACCCCGTTATTAAAGAGAAGAAACCAAGCTCTTTCTTCTCTTTTAAAACAGAGTGTTTGGGAGGGGGGGTATATTCGATCTCCTCTTCCTGGTCCACTGGGTTTGGTAGGGTTGGGGGGACAAAAGGGGTCTGTCTCCCCAACCCTTCCAGAGCCAGGGGACCCAGCAGAGAGGGGATCATCCCCCCCAAAAAAACCCACTCTGTTTTTAAAGAGAAGAAACCAAGTGGTTTCTTCTCTTTTAAAATGGAGTGTGTGTGTGTGGGTGTATTCGATCTCCTCTCCCTGGTCCCCTGGGTTTGGTAGAGTTGGGGGGACAAAAGGGGTCTGCCCCCCCAACCCTTCTGGACCCAGCACCTTTCATTGCCTCCCTCACCCACCCCCGAACCCTTACCTAACACTTATCTTTTCCTGGCTCCCTCCAGCTGCGTCTTTCAAAGTCTTTCCCTCTGGCTCCCACCATTTTGGTTTTTTTAAAGTCAGCGCGCGTTCCCAGCCTTCTCTGTGCTCATATCCCTCAGCCTGATTGGCTGAGGGGTTGCACAGTGCAAAGGACGCTGGGAATTGAAGTCCTTTTTCTTTGTTCACGTTCGGGGGCTCCTGCCCCACTGCCACATTTCTCAACCCGACAGTTACCTGCGAACCCGGTTCGGGTGAGTGCAGGGAGGCTCGGTCGGGGCTAGTGGGGCCTGGTGCAACATCCTTTGTCACATTCCAACGGTTAGCGCACAGATTTATAGGTATAGATAACAGAGAGGGAAGGTGCTGGACTCTAACACCCTGTTGCCGGGCAGAAGACATTAAGGATACAGGGATGGATCTGATCGGCTCATGTAAATGAGATAAGGCAGCAGGAGGGTGGTCAGGTATCAAGAGGAAAGATGAAGGGGTGACCTGTGACCTATTTCCAAAAGGCGACGGCAAGGCGGAACACTGCCAAAAGTACGACTTATGAGAAATGTAGCAATTTAGTTCCCATGATTGCTACATAGAAACATGAGGTGATGTTTGGAGCAGGAATAAAAAGAGTTGGGAGCTTTTAATAAACATCGCTTCCTCCCAGCTTGATTCAGTGTCTGATTGTCATCACTTCAGCCCATCATTGTGTACTCTGTAACGGATGTCTATAAAATAAAGCCATGAAGTCTCTCACTCTTATGACTGCTGAAGTGGACTTGACCCACAAAAGCTCAAATTTAAATACAGGAGTTAGTGTTTAAGTGCCACAATGTTGTCTTTTGTTGTTGTTATTTTGTGTTTACTGACTGATAAGGTAGAGCTCATGCTTTAAATGAAAAGGCTGTAAGCCAGGGGTGCCCAAACTTATCGGGCTGTGAGACGGTCACGTGGTTCAATGGGCCGGTCACGTGGTTCCTCCCACCGGAAACGGAAGTAAAACACACCTTGCAATCTGTTTTGCAACAGGATGAGATAGATTTTAGGCTGCCATTTTCTCTGCTTAAACCAGGGGTGTCCCAACTATGGACCATGGGCCAGATCTGGCCCCCAACACCAATGCATCTGGCCCACTCCACCCTCAGCCCTCCCAGAAGCAGAAGTAAAACGTGAGGGCAGCATGGGCCAGATACATTGGTGTTGGGGGCCATATCCAGCCCACAGGCTGTCGGTTGGGCATCCCTGTTGTAAGCCAATGCATAAAAAAGGGGTGGGGTGGGAAAGGTGTCATGAACAGAGAGCTTCCACTGCAAAGAGAAAACCAGACAAAACCTCCAGAGAAACCGTGTCTGCAGGTGGTTAAGAATCCCTGGCCTGTTGGGGGGGGGGGGAGAAAGGAATGCCAGTTAGCAGAGAACCATTCCAGCCTAACAAATTATTTCCAAGCTCTGGTAAGGAATTAAACAACAGATTTTATTCATTATACATTTATGGGGAGGAAGCAAATCAGTACAAAACAAGTGAAACAAAAGCCTGTTTTTTTATCCCCTTTATGAGGGGGTTGGAAGAGAGCCAGCCCCTACTATACATCCTGGCAGGCCCACCCACTCAGAACATAGTGCCAGGGCGCATGTGTGGCACAGGCTTTGCCTCTCCAGGAGATGCCAGGGGGAAGGGCACCTGTGGGCAGACTGGGTGGAGGCCCTCCGGCTCCTTTGCCCGCTCCAATTCCTCCTCTGCAGGGGTGGCCGTAGCCGCAGGCAGCTGTGGCTGATGCTGATGATGCCTGGCAGGGATGCCCCCCGGACGGAGGGTCACTCCTGGGGCCAGCTCGACGCTCTCCGTCAGTAGGGTGGGCTTGACAAAGATGAGGCTGGTGGGCTCCAGGGCCCTCCCGGGTGGTGGGGACTGGGGGCCAGGGTCCTGCTCCGGAATCCTCCCCTGCAGGACGGTGGCCGCCCCGTCCCACAACAGCACCTGTGGGCCTATGGGAGGCTGGGCACTGCCACTTCCGCCAGGCTCTCGGGTGTCCACCCTGCTCCGGGGCAGCTTGGGGGGGTGGCGAGGCCGACAGCGGCCCGAGACGGTCTTCAGCGCCTCTTGCCGGCGGGACTCAATGTCCGGGTCCACCACCTCCACGGTGGGCTTGATCCAGCGCTTGGGCAGGCGGTTTGGGTCCAGCTGGGACAACAGGGTGATGTTGCCCGACTCGTCATAGAAGACGGTCTTGATGTGGGGGGGCCGGCCCAGCTGTATGCGAAGCAGGTTGCTATAGGAGGAAGGCAACAGCAGAGTTGTCCCCCCTTCCTCCTCCTCCTCCACGGGGACCTGGGAGAGTTCCCGCAGCAGCAGGAGCTTCTCTGAGCTGTCCAGGGGCGGCAGTAGGCGCCCAACCTGCTGGAAGGCAAGCCGGGCATCGGAAGGGCGGCCCATGGCAGCGGCCGCAGGGAACAGGACCGCCTTGCTTCTGCGGGACAAGCGCCCAGACTCTGTCTTCTGTAAGTACCGCTGGGCCAGACGCCGGCTGGCCTCCTTTTCTTCTTCTTCATCTTCTTTTTCTTCCTCCCACCGGAGGGACAAATGCCGGCCCCAGGCAGCATCAGCCACTGCCCACTGGGCCTCCTCATCCTCCTCCTCGGCGGCGGCAGCAGGTGTTTCATCAGGGAGTCCCAGGAAAAGAACCTGCCAGGAGAGAGAAAGGCCAAAGGAGCCTTGAGAGACCCACCACCACCACCCTCCGCTCCCTGGTGGCGCAGGGATTAAACTGCTGTGCTGCAGCCCGAATGATGTGGATTCGATCCTGACCAGGGCTCACGGTTGACTTAGCCTCTTCCATCCTTTCTCCCCACCATGTTAACGGGGACAAAAGGCTAATTCCCTTGTGATTAACTTCCCAGAGAGAGAGAGAGGGCATGAAGAGCTACGGAGAGGGAGGGGGTACTGTATCTATAGAAGTGGCATTGCTATTTATTGCCCCACACAGCCCTTTCGCCAGGCTGCCCAGAGCCCACACGGGCTCTCAGAACTGAATCGCGCGGGGGGAGCTGGCTAAGATGGCCGCTGTGTAACATCTAGTTTCGGACGCTCGCGCTCAACAAAGTGGTAAACAATGGGAAGGAGCAGAACAGAAAAAATTTAAAGTGGCAAAGCCTAAAGATAAGATCCTTGCCTGTCTCCGTGGAAAGTTTGGTGAGCTTTTGGGGCTGGCTGATCGAAGTTCGAGAGATTCTCTGGCGGTGGAAGCTACGGCGGCAGTCGCGGCTTTTCTGCTGGAGCTAAGGAACGGGATCAGCAAGATTGTGGAGAAGGCGTTTGGAATCGGCTTTGAAAGGGGCAAGAGGAGCCTGAGTGTGAAGTAATTTGCATGTAAGTGCCTGTGGGGAGCTACATTCTCAGTTGCAAGCTATAAAACCAGTTGGGATCTTTTTTTTTTTTTTTTTTTTTAAAAGAAAAAAAAAGAGAGCTGAGTCTTTGAAATGGAAAAGGTGGAGGCTTGAAATGGCGACGGTCAGGGAAAACGAAAGTGACTGTGCGAGGGTTGTGATTTTTTTCTATACTCCAGAGGACCGCGCCACGTTTTGATATCAACAAAGGTGGATTAATTTTTGTTTTTTCTCTCTCTCTCTCATCTCTGGGCTGGAATATTGGAGAAACTGTGGGAGTTTTTTTTTCTTTCTTTTGCTTAAGCTGTCTGCTCCTTGCAGGAAGAGGGGGAAGAGGGGGGGCCTTTTCTCACTTAAAAGTTAAGGCACTCGCTGGAGAATGATGCTTTAAATACCCATCTCAAAGGAAGGAATGTGTGGCTTTGATTGCTGGTTTCTTTACTGTGTGGATTGAGGAATATCTTGCTCATCACCCCAACCCCTCAGAAGCTGGATTTTTCTTTTCCTCCTGAGCCCCCCCCCCCCTCAACAACTGGGCTAACTGTTTCTCTGAAGCCTGTTTTTTTTTCTGTGGCTGGAAGACGTTTGTTTGGACCGCTGGCTTTGGGGGAAACGATCTGTTGTGGTCAATAATTTTTTTTTTTTTTATTTTTAATCTGCCTGCTTGGAGAGTTGTTTCCTTTAGTTTCATCGTTGTGGATTACAGTATTTTGGTACCTTCTGCTGACATAAGAACTTTCCTGCTGTAACTGTGGAACCAATGACTGCAGTGTTGTAAGCCTTACTATATTGACAAACTGTTACAGCGATCTGCAACATTGGGTTTGAAATACAGTGGATTATTATGGAAAAAGTTACAAGAGGAAAAGCGAAGGAGGAAGAACAAGTTGTAAAGTCTAAGACGACTGGAAAAACAACAGTGGGTGAATCTGCTCAACCATCATCTATGTCTACAGTGCCAATGGACCAGACGCAAATTATGGTGGAAATGGGTAAATTGATGCAAAAATTCGAGAAAAGTGAGGCTTCAAGGGTGAAAGATAGAAATGAAATAATTAAAGGGCAAGAAAAGATGATGTCAACATTGAATGATTATACAAAAAAAATGGATTTAAATTTGAATAAATTTGCGGGAATGCTGAAAGTGGTTCAAATTGAGGTGGATACTGTAAAGAGGGAAGTAAAAGGGACCCAGGAGGTGGTGCGGGACAGTAAGCTAAAAATGCTGGAACAAGAAATGAGGATTGATGTTGTGGAAGATTTGATGAGAAAGCAGAATATTCTGATCCGTCAGGTACCGGAACGGACTCCGGATTTGTTAAGAGAGAGGGTGGTTCAGTGGTTAAATGGTCTAAAAATGGGGAAGGAATTTGTTCAGGAGGATTTAGGAAGTGTGTTCCGGGTGGGTCCAAGAAGAGGGAGAATGGCACAAAGAAATGTGCTGGTTAAATTTGCAAATTGGGCAGATAAACTAAAAGTAATGGCTCATCTGAAAAGAGCAGGTTCTGATGCGTTGAAATTTGATGGTTCAGAGGTTGAAGTCTATAATGATATTTCATTAAAAGAAAGAACATGGAGGTATAAGATGAGGCCTGTTACTAAATTGTTGAGGAGTAAAAACATAAGGTATAATTGGAGATTTCCACAACAATTGCGCTTTTTTTATGAAAAAAGAATGCAAGTTATTGATGAAGGCACTAACCCATTGGAATATTTGAGTATGTTGGGATTGGTACAAGCAGATTCAGAAGAATGGAAAAATCTTAAGAAGGAAATGATGGATTCTGGAGCTTTGGGAAGGGAACAAGGGAGGGAGGAAGCTGGCGGGGCAACAGGTGGAACACCTCAGCGAGGGGAGGAGGAGGAGGAGCTGTCTTTGATTATGGTGGAAGAGGAGATAGGCAAGGAACAATGAGATCTGGATAGTAGCAAGCTTAAGTACTTAATAGAGGTAGAATGGGCAAATAGCGCATAGCGCCGGCAGTAGGGCACGTCTTGCAGGTCCCCCCTCTCCCCTCTTTGGTTGACAGAGGCGACTTTTCGTTGGAAGGTGGGGAGAGTGAAAATGTGTGTTATATGTAGTGGTATGGTGGTAGGGTTGTTGGTGGCACGCCCGATGGAGAGTTTAAAGTTGGAAGAAGAAATTGGATATGGGAAGTATTAAAATAATATCATGGAATGTGAAAGGTACAGGTTCTGTTCTCAAGAGACGGAGGTTGGAATTGGCGTTGAAAAAAGATAGACCAGATATTTTGTTTTTACAGGAGACACATCAGAAGTCAAAAGATACGAATAAACTTTTTTTAGGTTGGATGCAACACTATGAGATGGCGTTTGGAACATCTAAAGCAAGAGGGGTGGCAACCATGATTTCTAGAAAGTTAGGATTTGAAATCACAAAAAAGATTGTTGATCAGGAGGGTAGGTATTTGTTGTTAAGAGGAAAATTGGAGGATGAGGAAATCTTGTTGGTAAATATTTATGCTCCGAATGACCACCAAACAGTGTTTCTCGAAAAAATTCGGAAAATAGTGGAGTTGGAAAATGTTGCTAAAACTATTGTGGCTGGTGATTTTAATTTGATTAGGTCAGGATTAGATTGCACAAATATAGCTAGAAGTGGAACTGGTGTGAAAGGGAAGGTGATGGATAATTGGATGAAAGTTACGGGTTTGAAGGACTCGTGGAGAGAGTTTAAAGGTTTAGAAAGAGCATATTCATTTTTTTCTCACGTGCATGGGACTTATTCGAGAATAGATTATGTTTTTCTTTCGGAAAATTTAATTGGGGATATAGAAGGCACGGAAATTGGGATTATTAAGGAATCGGATCATGCTAAAGTATATTTGGAACTGAAAGTACAAAAAAATACTCAAAGAGTCAGAAATTGGAGGTACGATCCTAATTTGTTCAAAGATCAGAAGAGTAAAGAGCTAATTATGGAAAGCTGGAAAGAAAGTTGGCAATGGAACGATAATAATGAGGTTAATTTTAACGTTGTGTGGGATACCATGAAGTCGGTATTTAGGGGTGAAAGCATAAAATTGGCAAGCTTTAAATATAAAAAGAATAAAGCAGAGTACATAGAAAAAGAAAGGGAAATAAAACAATTACAGGTAGAACACGCAAATAGTAAGGATAAAAAAATTTTTTTGAAACTACAAGGACTTAAGGCAGAAGTAATGGGTAAAGATATAGACAAAGTTAAACGAGATTTGATTTATCTAAATAGGGAATATTTTGAATTTAGTAATAAGAACTCAAAATTATTAGCAAGGGCAGCTAAGGTTAAAAGGGAAAAGAGAGAAATTGGGGTGTTAGTGGATAGGCAAGGTTCAAGGTGCAATAAGAATAGCGATAAATGTAAAATAGTTAGAGAATTTTACCAGGAGCTATATGCAAAAAAAGAAATAGATAAAGAAAAGCTTAAGAAGATATTGGAGAGGCAGTTAGGAAATGGGATAAAACAAGAGCACAGGGAGAAAATGGAGGAAAAAATAACTGATAAAGAGGTTAGGGGGGTAATAAGTGGATTGAAGATAGGGAAAGCCCCGGGGGATGATGGATTATCAACAGAGTTCTATAAAGAGTTTAAAGAGGTAGTGGTTCCGAAATTGGTGAAATTATACAATTATATATTGGATGGAGGATCAATTCCGACCTCATGGTATAACACCACAATTGTTCTTTTGCCAAAACCTGGAAAGAATTTGGAAAGAGTGGATTCGTACAGACCAATTTCGCTTATAAACCAAGATGCGAAGATCTTCACAGCAATATTGGCTAATCGTTTAAATAGTTTTATGGGGGAATATATAGAGGTTGATCAAGTTGGGTTTTTAAAAGGACGACACATGGCGGATTTGACTAGAAGGGTATTAGATTTAATAGACAATGTCAATCAAACAAAGGAAAAAGTGGGACTACTATCATTGGATATTTTTAAGGCATTCGATTCACTGCAGTGGTCTTCAATTAAGGAAATAGTTAGAAAATATGGGTTTGGGGATAAATTTAATAGGGTTATAGATTTACTATATCAAAAAGGAAATGCTAAGGTTAGAGTGAATGAGGAGCTAACGGACTTGGTAAAGCTAGAGGCGGGCACTAGGCAGGGTTGTCCTTTATCTCCTATCTTGTTCATAATGGCAATGGAGATTTTAGCTAAAAGTATAAGGGAAGATTCAAATATAGAAGGGATTATGGGTAATAAAGTGAGTATGTACGCAGACGATACATTGCTTATGGTGAAGCACCCGGAACAGGTAATGGATAGGATTAAAGATCATTTACAAATATTTCAAGCTATAACTGGATTAAAGATAAACTGGGATAAGTCTGAATTGATGTTGTGTAATTTGAAAGTGAGCGAGATGGGTAGGACGGTGTCGACACTTAACATACAAGTTAAAGAGAAGCTGAAGTATTTAGGGATAATCATTTCAAATAAATTAGAAGATCTTAAACGATTGAACTACGACAGCTTGAGAATCGAATTTAAGAATAAAATACAAGAACTCCAGAAGTTAAAGCTGTCATGGTTCGGAAGGATTGCTATGTGTAAAATGATATTGCTACCAAAGATTAATTTTCTATTTGATACACTAGCGATCCATTTAAAAGAGAAAGAAATTAATGAGTTTCAAAAAATGTTTAATGGGTTCTGTAATGGAGGAAAAAAATCTAGGCTTCCAAAGAAACTATGGTATATGTCTCAGAAAAAAGGGGGTCTGGGTATGCCTAATTTGCTAGTATATTATCGAGCATTTCAAGTCAGGAATGTTGTGAAGATCTTGGCAAGAGAAAAGGTGATTTGGGAACAATTGGAAATGAAAGAGTACAGAAATATTGGAAACTTGATTTTCTTGGGAATGAAGGATAAAGTGAAAAGGTCAAACAATACTATGATGAAAGGTCTCATGGAGGTATGGAAGAAGGTAAAAAAAGATATGGTTCCGAATCTCTCTCCAATTTTGGAATTGACTGATATGATGTGTTTCCCAATAAAATTAGATAAAGAAAAAATGGAAATATTGGATAAAAATGGGAGGTTGTTATTGAAGGATTGGTTAAAAGCATGTGAAGTTGATGACGAGCGGAAAAAAATGTTTGAGATTTTAAATTTGAACTGGTTTCAGAAGTTAAAGGTGGATAATTGGAATAAAAAATATAAAAAAGAAATAGGGATAGATAGAGTATATACAGAATTTGAGGAATTGGTAAGGAAGATTAGAAAAGGGGAAAGCAGTACTAAAGGTCTTGTAAGCAAGCTTTATAATATATTGAATAGAGGTGCAGATCCACAGGAGGACTTGAAACGGAAGTGGGAACAAAATTTGAATATAAAAATTGGGGAGATTGAATGGAAAAACAAATGGAAAAAGAGAATTATGAGAACAATGTCTGTAAGAATTAAAGAACATAATTTCAAAATGTTGTGGCAATGGTACCTGACACCATTAAGACTTTACCAGATGGATAACAAAAGAGATAAGTTATGTTGGAGATGTAAAGAATATGACGGAACATATGAACATATGTGGTGGAGCTGTAAAAAAATAAGGGATTTCTGGGCAAGAATAGAAAATGAGTGTGATGAAATATTGGGTAAAAGTGTTAAGTTGGTGTCCGGTACCATTCTTTTAACGAATGTGGAAGGTTTGGGTTTAAATAAGGAGGAAAAAGAACTATTGGAAATCATATTGACAACAGGTAGACAATGTATAGCTAGAAATTGGAAAAACGATATAGATATACAGATTGGAGAATGGTATAAAGAAATGTGGAGTTTAGCACTGAATGATAAATTGACATGGGAGATTAAAGTCAAAAGAGATAATTTAAAAGAGAATAGATTCTGGAATATATGGAAACCGTTTGTGGATCACTCTATTATGGCAAGCGATAGTTCAGGACCAGTACCATCACAAAGAAGCTTCTGGAACTGAGTAGAAAATAAACTCTCCGGGCATTGTATATATACACAGGGTGATTATTATTGGTTAAAAAAAAAAAAAAAAAAAAAGATTAGTGCTAGTACAGAAAGTTTTTTCTATCATTTTGGATATTGAAATAATGGTTTTTAATATTTGGTGGTTAAATAGCAGTTAACGAGTATAGATATTGTTATGTGCTAGCATATAGTAATGTCTGTTAGTATGATATTAAGGATTTGTTAGTGTATTGTATCGTTAATGTATTGTTAATGCTTTTTTTTTTCGTTTTCTGTATGTCTATTAAAAACTCAATAAAATTTAAAAAAATTAAAAAATTAGAACTGAATCGCAAGCGCTGCCATGCGCAAGACACCAGTTCACCCAGAATGGCTTTCCAGATCTTGGTGTGTAAGTAAGAGAATAAACCACCAAGCCAGCCTCAATGAGATACTGGAGGGTGACTGAAGAAGAGAAGGTGAGGCGGGCGGGCGGGCGGGGGTGCTGGCCGGTCACCCTGCGCTCAAGCCCTGCTCCAAAGGACTTTGTAAAACGGGATACTGAGCGATGAGAAGGCAGGACTCTCTGAGGAAGACGATCCTGCTGGAGGAAGATTAAGGAAGGAGATGGAGAGACTACTCAGCGGCAGCGGCAGCAGCATCAGCAAGGCAAGCCACAGCCTTGGCTTAGCAGAAGCCAGAGGTGACTTGAGAGCGCCAAAGAACCACCAGGGTCTCCTGATTCCTCCTGGCACCCGAGACTACCCGACGATGCCCTCTCCTCCCAGCTGGCCCTGAGGCCGTCCTACCTCAGCCTCCTCCCGGTGGGGCATGGCTTGGAAGACGGGCACAGAGCCCTGGGCCCAAGAATCGGTGATGCCGGGCATGGGTTCCTCCTCCTCCTGCCAGGCAGGGTCTGATGGCACCTCTGCCTCGCCTTCGTCCCGCACCAGGAAGCGCCACTTGATGATTTGGATCATTGCTTCCCGCGCCTGGCTGATGACGTAGGGGATGCACTGTTGGGGGGAGGGAAGAGAAGGGTGGCAAGGAGTGAGCTGTGTGCAGAGAGAGGGCAGGGCAGAGAAGGACCACCAGAGAGGCCCCCTCCTCGCCCAAGGGGCCACCCACTCCCATGCCAGGTGTCCTGCCTACCTGGGACAAGTAGGGGCTGAGCGCTCTTAGGTTCAACCCAGGGCAGCAGAGAGAGCGGTCAGCCTGGGTAGGTCTTGGGGGGGGGGGGGGGGCTGGGGGGGGGGCAAACCCCTCCCTGCGAGGCTGGACAGAGCGAGCTTCCCTCTCCCCGCCAAGTGCATGAAGCTGCGGGAGGGACTACAAGGGGGTCAGTAGTAGTAGCCCCTCCAACGGGAGGGAGGGAGGGAGGGAGGGGGGGGCTGCTGCCCCACCAGCTGCAGATTAGCGCCAAGAAGGAAGGGCTGGAGAAGGAAGAACCTGCTGCCCAGAGGAGACCCTCAGTGAGGGAGGGAGGGAGCCTCCTCCTGGCCCTGGAGAAACTAAGCAGCCAGCGAGGAGGAGGAGGAGGAGGAGGAGGAAGAAGAAGATGAGGCCCCCCTCCTTCCTTCCTTCCTTCCTTCCTTCCTTCCTGGGTGGGCGGGAGAGGCGCACGCACCTGCCGGCCCAGGTAGACCTTGTAGCATCCCTCGAGGACCCGGTCGAGCAGGCCGGCCAGCAGGTCTCCCACCACGTCCTCGGCCTCCTCGCAGCCCAGCAGCGCCAGCCACTCGCCCTCCGACAGGCGCCCGGGCACGATCTCCACCTGAGGGGCCGGCACGGTGGGCGGGCGCGCGCGCTCCGCACGAGACTTCGCCTGAGCCACCCGGTCCCGGGAGGCCATCCTCCAAACGCCTCGGACGGACAGACAGACAGACAGACAGACAGACAGGGGGCGGGGCCTAGGGGGCGGGGCGGCTTTTGCCCTCTCCAGAAGGCAGCGAGGAGGACGGGCGGAGGGACGTCGAGGGAGGGAACCGCGGGGCGGGGCGTTACTTGGTCCCGTAAGGGAGGGAGGGCGGGAGGAGACCCTTCCCTAACTCCCTCCCTCCCGCCGCCCTGGGGCTCGCTCTCTCGCTCGCAGCAGCCGTTTCCAGGCCGCGGGAGGGAGACCGGCGAGCACAGGGACCGCCCGGCTACTGCCCTTCTCGCCCCCGCCGCAGCCGCGCGTTGCTGGGGCAACCCCCACGCGCCCGGCCACGTGCCCCCATCGTCGGCTGACGTCACGGCGCCTTTGCGCCGTCTCCATGACGGCCCGAGAAGCGTACGGAAGCGAGGGAGGGAGGGAGGGAACGAGCGAGCGAGCGGCCGCCCGAGGTGAGGCAGCGGGGGGGGGGGGGGGGGGAAAGGGGACTCTAGCAGGGAGGGGGGGGGGGGGGAATCGCCGGCGGACCCCCAGGCCGGGGAGGGGGGCGGAGGAGGAGGAGGCCTAGTCGCGTGGGGAAGGAAGGGTGGATCGATGAGGTGCCGGGAAAAGACAGCCCCCCCCCCCGAGGAGGAGGAGGAGGAAGGCAGGCAGCCAGCCAGGCCCCACGCCGCCCCCCTCCCCACGCTGGTTTCTTTTTGTAGGGGGCCCAAAGGTTCCCCCTTCTGCTGGCGGGAGGGGGGGGGAGGGGGAGGGAGGGAGGGAGAACCCTTCCTGAGCGCCTTTGGTCCCCCCCCAAGGCCTACGCGGCACCCTCTGGGCCTGGGTTGACCCCCACCCCACCCCCACCCCCCAAGAGCCGCTCACCCTGAGCCCAACTTCTTCCCTGGGCTTCTGGAGCCTCTTCCTGCTGCTGCTGCTGCTTTTCCAGCTGAGAGGAGGTTCCTAGAGGCTTGCCCTCCCCTGAGGCGGAAGAGGCAGCTCTGGGGTCTGGGCTGGAGCAGGGACACACACACACACACACTCTCCCCTGGCCTGGCCCAAGACACCTTCTCCCCTCTGTGTGCCTCAGACTGCCCACCTGCCTGCCGGAGCACCAGCCATGTACCGCAAGGAGAAGAGCCTGGTCCTGAAAGACAGCAGCCTGGCCCTCTACAACAACCTGAGCGTGCTGCCCCTGCCCGCCAAGCAACTCACCTACTTTGCCAGCGTCCACGGCAGCACCGCCAACCTGGTGAGCGCCTCCGACGACGGCTTGGGCTTCTCCCACCGCCAGCTGCAAGCCAAGGAGAGCGGCAGCCTGGGCCTGGGCGCTTCCATCATCACCCAGGTAAGGCGGGAGGGCGAGGGAGCCCGCGCCAGGCAGAGCGCAGCAGCATCATCCCAGGGGAGGATCGATCAGGTGCCCATGGGATGCACAGCCGCTCCTCCTCAGCTGTCACCGAGAAGCCAATGCCCGCGCCCTGGGGCATAAACAATGGCTGGCTCTGCACACAAGCAGATCGAAGGGGCAACGGGAACAGGGGCCGGCCGCCGGCAGTTTTCCTAACAGAGAGCAGCAACCAGGGTGTCTGAACGGAGGCAGGGGCAACACTATTTGCCCAGCCTTGGCACTCCATTGCAGAACCTGCCTCTGGTCCCAGTGACCCAAGCATGGGTGGAAATGGAGTGTACCACTCGTTCTCTCCCACCCATTTGGCACCAAAGGCGGGACACTGGGGCACACAAAGGGAGATGCAGCCTTAAAAAGCAAACTGGAGAGTAAACAACAAAAGGAAGGAACACACACACACACACACACCAAAAAAACACCCAGCCCCAATTTTTTGGTTTAGTTTACTCCAGGGGTGCCCAAACTTTTCGGGCCACAGGATGGCCTCTTAGTTCAGGGAGCCGGGCTCCATGGCCCAGGGGCCAGATCCAGCCCTGATGCCAATTCATCCAGCCCACAAAGCCCTCGTCACTCCTGGAAGCGGAAGTAAAATGCACCCGTACTTCCACTTCCAGGAGTGACGAGGACTTCGTGGGTCGGATGAATTGGCATTGGGGGCTGGGCCGTAGTTTGGGCACCCTTGGTTTACTCTCTGATATGCTTGCACAGACTAACACTTCCATTTTTTAAAATAAACCAAAGGGTCTGAGAATAACTGCAAGGCGAAATTAAAGGGAGGAGAGGGTCTGCTGCGTGCATTTCTCTTGTGTTAAGAAGGCCCCATGGGGGTAAAAGAGGGGCCAATCACTGGAAGGGCCTGCTTGGGACCCACGTAGTGAGCTTGTCCAGCTCTCTAAAAGACAGCATGCTTTTTTTTTGAGGGGGGGGGGCAGAAGGATTAGGAAGCCTGTATAAGGAGTTCTGCAGGGTTAGGGGGGGTCTGTTTTCTATCCATGGGCAAGGGCCCTGGGGGGGGGGACGGGGGGGGGCAGATGAAATCCAAAGGGGTGTGTGTGTGTGTGTGAAGCACCAAGGGTCATGCTTACCAGGTTGGTTGCTTCCCACCAAACGGAGAGAATGCAGCCCAGTATATTTATTTATTTATTTATTTATTTATTTATTTATTTTATTGGATAACTATTGCCACCCCCTCACCGAAGTGACTCTGGGCGGCTCACAATCACCATAAAAACATTCAAATATAAAACAAAAAAAATCACAAAAACATTTAACCTTTAAAAACCATTAAAATGCCCTCCCAGCCACAATAAGTTAAAAAATTGAAACTAAAAACCCGAACGGCCTTCATATAAGCTTGGGGGGGGGGGCTGCCCCACCACCACCAGCAGCACCCCACACCTGCTGTGCCAGCCAGGTTTTTAGGCCTTTTCTGAAGGTCAGTAGCTCTGCCTGGAGGCGTCACGCAGTCGGCAGGAGGTTCCACGGCCTGAGCAGATGCCGAAAAGGCCCTCCTTCTAGTGATAGAGAGGCGAGTTCCCTGCTTGCCTGTCTTTGGGGTGTGGGGGTTAAGCCCCAGCAGGACAAATTCCCTGCGCGTGCCAAGTACCACCCGGTTTTGTTTTCTGGTGGTGGGTCCAGAGGTTGGTTGCCTTTTCCTGATCCGATGCAGGGAGACATTTTGCTCTCCTGGGCTGGAAAGTTCTGCTTCGGTGGCTTCCAGTGTTTGGGTCAGTTTCTCCCTGAGGAGGAAAGGAGGGGCTCCTCGTGGGACTGGATTCATCTTATCCCTTGTCCACGTGGATTTTGGCCTCTGGACTGCATCTGTCCTGGATGCTCTAGGGATGGAGGGAGGGGGCGATGAAATCCCTGGCCCCTCCAGCTCAAAAGTTCTCTCTCTCTCTCTCTCTCTCTCTCTCTCTCTTCCAGGCTGCCTGGTGTGTCCTTCCTTCCCGGATCCTCTTGGTACTGACATCGCGGAAAGGTGTGCAGGTAAGAGGAACTTTGGGATGGGTTTTGTTTCCCTGGGGTGGGGGGTGGGGGCATAGTAACTGGCCATTGGGCCACCTGACCGGAAAGGACTGCTGGTGGGTAATCTGCCTGGTACCGGGTCTTCTTCTCTTCAGTAGGCATGTGGGCTACTGTAAGCGGTAGGGCCAGCCTACTGCCCGTTTGGTAGGTAGCAGCACCCTGAGTGCTGCTTTCTTCTCTTTCTGCAAGATGTATGAGCCAGATGGGTCCGTCATGGTGTACTGGCACGCTCTGGAGGGCCTGGAGTCATTGCCAGGTAGGCTTTCCTGCAGGGAGGGGTGGGTGGGCATGCCATGCGCCCGCACTGTATTCATTCTGAGGTTTAGACCCTTCAGGGCCCCTCTGCGTGACCTGCATTGGGAGTCCTGGGGAAGCCCAGTTGCTTCTCTTGCCGGCCTGTTTCCTGGTGGGAGCACAGGAGTGACCCTCTGTGGGGGGCCCAGAGCCCCCCCCCATATATTCTCTGGAGAGGGGTTCCCGTGCTATCTAGAGCCTGAGGGGGTCCCACTCTGCTGCCATGCCTGCTCCTGACAGTGCTTCCTTTCCTGGGTCTTCCAGGGAAAGCCAGGTTTGCTCGTGGAATCGCTGCAGCTGGAGGTCACTTCATTTGCGTGGGTGAGTGAATGGGAGGGCCTGGGAGGGAGGAAGAGAAGAGAAAGAGGCAAAGGCCTCACAGGCTGATGGCCCGGGAGGTTGAAAGGGCTGGAGACACGTGCGCACACACACGCTTGCGCACAAACATGACAGTGGGCAGCTCCATTTCCAAGCCAGGACTGCCGTCTAATGGAACTCCCTGCCAGAAGAAGTGGTGACAGCTGTCAGTCTTGACAGCTTCAAGAAAGGATTAGACAAGTTCATGGAGGACAAGGGTATCAATGGCTATAATTATGGCTACCTAAGGACAACCTCCGGGTTGGAGAGATAGGCAGGATATCTCTCAATGCCATTTCCAGGGAATCCTAAGCAGGTGAAGGCATCTCCTTGGGAATACCCTGAAGCAAATGGTGAGCCACTGTGTGAGACAGAAGGCTGGACTGGATGGCCTCCTGTGGCCTCTTCCAGCAAGGCTCTTCTTAAGTTCTTATGTTCTAATCTACCAGAGTGGGTGTGGAGGCAAGAGATTCCTCTGGCAAAGGGGGCAGGGGGAGTGGGGTGGTGGCAGGCAGGATGAAGGCGGCTGGAAGGACTCACAGAGCTTCCCTTACCCGCCACAAGTGGGACCTGGGATTCTCCCGTCTTGGCCAGGCCCAGGATGGCGAGGGTGGCAGAAGCCCCTCCTGCTCAGCCTGCCTCTCTTCCCTTGGCATATAGGGATATCCAGCGGGTGCGTCCTTGTCTTTGACATCCCTTCCAAAGGTGCCAACGTCACCCTGAGTGAAGTCCTGGTCAATCACCGCGCGGCCATCACAGACATTGGCACAGAGCTGTGTGCGCAGCCGGTAAGGCAGCGGCTGTGATGCCACCACCCCCCCCCCCCCCCCCACTTTCCCCTTCTTGCCCTAGAAGGATCCTGGCTCCCCTGGGTGGACTTTGGACTGGGACAGACCCCTTGGAGCTAGAGCAGCAGGGCTGGGAGGGAGGCTCACACCCCCACCCACCCAGTGGGTCACCCAGTCCAGGTGGATGGCATGGACCGGCACCCATGCTTCCTCATCCGGGCAACTGGTGAGGAGGCCTGAGAGCGGCTGGTACTTTATGGGCACAGAGGAGGAGGTCTTTCCCTGGGACTTTTCTGGGATGCTTCACAGTCCAGGTGAGAGGTCTGCCCTTTGGAGGCCTCGCTGTGGCCAGGAGTTAACTTTCCTTAGTGCTTCTCTGTGGCACAGCCACAGTCCTGAAGGCGGCTTACAGCTGTCTGACTCAGCAACGCTGCCTGAGACTTAACCCACGGGTCAGAGAGGCTGAACGCCAGCGCCAGGCCTTGTGAAACCCCATGAAATGGGACGGGTGTCTTAATGAAGACTGGCGAAAGATTAATCAGTCTGTTCCTAACCTGTTTCATGACAATCGCCCGCTGTTAGTCCAGAGAGCCTCTGAGGTAACGTCTCAAGTGAAGGGCAGCATCCCATCCGCCAGAATACCCGCCACCTGCCTCCCACCCTCTGCCTAAAATGCCAAGGGACAAGGCCCCCTCCCTGGCTGCTGGGATAGCGTGAGCCAGCTGCTCCAGCCAGAGGTGGAGGAAGAGGAAGAGGAAGAGGAGTTGCCTTTCTACAGCCAGAGTGTCTGCCTGGCACAGCCCTCCCAAGAGAGAGAGAGAGAGAGAGAAGGAGGACCAGGGCAAGCCAAGGGGGGACCTGAGGCAGGCCCAGCCTGGCTAGAGATTGTGCCCAAGGAGGTGTTGATGCTGCTGCTGCAACCAAGCCCATCCTTTCGCCACAGGCGAGACCCAGGGGCCAGGAGGGGGGGGGGTGCTTGGCCTCCCTGCCACTGCCTGTGGCCCACAGGTCATGGCCCAGACAAACGCCGCGGGTTGATGTCTCTCTTCTCCTGTGGCAGGAGGGATCAGCCGACCTGGTGACTGCCGACGACACGGGAGCCTTGTGCGCCTGGCGTTCTGGAGAGAAGTTTGAGCTGGTTTCCCACATCCCAGCTTTTGAGTAAGGGTTGGTGAGAAGGCGATGCGCCAAAGGCCAAGGAAAGGCAGGAGGACAGGAGTCCTATAGGTCACGTGGGCAAGGATGAGGCAGGCACCTTTCCTCCTCCTCCTCTGGCTGCTGGGCCTGACACTGGTGGCACAGGGGTTAAACTGCTGTGTTGCAGCCAAAGCATTGTGAGTTCGATCCTGATGGGGATCAAGGTTGACTCAGCCTCTTTCATTCCCCCCCCAGTTGGTCAAATGAGGAACCAACATGCTGGGGGGTGGGATCCTGATTCCCTTGCAAACTGCCCGGAGAGGGCCCTATGTACTATGGGGTGGGATGGAAGTGTCATGGCTATGGCTATTGCTCCCCAGAAAATGGGGAGGGGAGAAACTAGTAGGGGACCTTCTCTCTTTCTTTGTCTCTCTCTCACACACACACATACCCTCCCCTCCCTGCCCAGGTGTACCTGCTCCTCCGTGAAACTCTGGAACGGGATCATTGCTGCTGGTTATGGGAACGGGCAGATCCGTCTCTACGAGGCAGCCAGCGGGACCCTGCGAGCGGAAGTAGCCGCTCATGCCCGCTGGATCTACGCCCTGGATGTGGCACCCCAGTCAGGGAAGGTGAGCCTGTTGCTCTCGTGGGGTGGTGGAGGGAGACGCCGAGCCTTCCCCATGCGCAGCAGGCAAGGCTCTCCCCCAGCCTTTGATGTGCAGAGGTGGTACCCAGGTGCGTTGCCACAGGACAAGGACCGGCCCGAAGCTCAGTCCAAAGCCAGCTCTTTATTTCTTCTCCCCTTCCTTCCTTCCCACCCAGCTGCTTTCTGCTGCAGAGGATTCCTTTGTGCAGGTCTGGAGGCTGAGCCGCAATCAAGACACGGAAGCCATTGAGGTAAGGCATGACACGGGGTGGGGTGGGTGGGGGGAGGCCACTCAAACCCTCGGGAGGCCCCTCCTCCCAGACATTGCCTGCCCTGTCCCACTGCGCCAGGGGATCAACCAACACCCCAGTCCTGAGGGTTGGGCCCTCCCTCCTGTGGGATTTCCTTGCCTGGCCGGAGGGCAAAGAGGGGCCCCCTCCATGGGCGTGGGAGGGAGGGGCAGGAGGTCTCTGGAGGGGAGGGAAGTTGGCCGGACAGGTGCCAGCCAGCCGCCCTCTCTTTCTCTCCATGCAGATCGAGCACTGCCACAGTGAAGGTGTGACGGACACCCTGATCTGCGGTGCCCGCTTCTGCAACCCAGAGGGCACCGCCTTTGCCTTGACGGGCTTTGAGCTCAGCGAGATAATCCGCTATGTCCAGGCTTAGCTGTGGCAAGGAAGGCCCTGCGGGAAGCCCAGAAGGGGCACTGAGGCTGGCCAGGCAAGGGCACCACCTGGCAAAAAAGGAAACCAGAGGCAGGCAAAAGGCCGGGGGGAGGGGGGGGGGTTCCACTTTTCTTGCAGGGCTGCCATAGGTAACCCCCGCCTCCTTTCCAGGGATTTGATTTCCCCCCCACCCCACCCATTCTCTCCCTCTCTCTCTGCTATGGGCTTGGCCAGACCCCCCCCCCCCCCCCACTAGAGGTCTGGACAAAGTGCACCTTCTGGTCCAGAGTCCACCCCTTCCTTTCCCAGCCAGGGCTGCCCGCTTTGCCATGGCACGAAATGGGCAACGGCCTTTCCCAGTGCCCTCTTCTTGGAGAGGCATGTTTTCATGGGGGGGGGGGGGATCCTGCCCCACCCCAACGCCAGAGGAGGTCCTCTGTGCCTTGGCAGCACTTTGTGGACAGATAGTCCAGCAGCTCTCCTGGCCGGGAGGGAGAGCTGTGACTGTCGCTCAGAAGGAGCCAGTGGCCGGCCGGCCTGCCCCCCTCCCTCCTTTGGACAGGGCCAAAGAGAGAGTGACCCTTCTCTGGCACTCCTGGGGGCCCAAGGCCCCTCTCCATCTAGGGAGCTCTCCTCTGCAGCCCTTTCCCCTCCATCTGCCTCCCTCCTTCCTTCTCTCTGAACCGGCTCCTCTGGCCAAGACTCTGTTGCTGCTGCAGGGCTCAGCTGAGGATCCCAGGGGTGGGGGTCCCCTGCCCCTTGCATCCTTAGCCAGTACCTGCAGTGGGGCAGTTGGAGGAGGAAGAGGCTCCTGCCAGGGCGGAGGAAGCTTCCTGGGGTGACAAGCGCATGGCTCTGTGATAAGAGACTCCATTACAGATGTGCGGCTCTAGAACGAATAAAGAGGGCTGAGAATGATGTGAAGGATTTGGTTTCTCTTGCGTTGGTTTTATGGTCCCCAACCCCACATCAGAGACTGGAGGGCAACATCAGCCGCTTCTCACCCACCCCCGTAGAATGGGGGGGGGCCCTCGGGGGGGAGAGATCTGTCCCTTTCCAGGCCCCACCTGGCTGTTTTCTGAGTCGGAGAAGCCGTTGTCGGCTATGGCTGCACACACAGTTCTGCAGCTCTGGGGTCCCAGGAGGGAGACAGGCGGGGAAAGAAGCTGCTGACCGATGGACCCACGAATGAACGACTTGACAGGCCGGAGCAGCGGCCCAGGTTTGCCACACAAAGGCAACCCAGCAAAGGCGCTCAGCTTCCTTGCTGGCTGGAGACCACTCTGAGCATGAATTTCCCATGCTTAGTCTCTGTGTGCCATCGTGGTTTCCATTCTGACGGACTTTGGCAAGGCCACGGGCAGCTGCCTGAGGCCCCATGTTGCCCCCCACTACCACCACCCTCGGGAGCAGTCCATTTCTGTCCTCAGGAAAGTCACAAGTTTGACGTGCACGTCTCACCATAAGGGATATCCAGACACACACAGAGTGGGCATTCCCGTTGCGCCCCACTCCCAGGCGCCCGCACACACAGAGCAGGTAGATGCTGCCACAGGCACAATACAAAAGGCATTTATTGAAGGTTAAAACAGTCCCAATACTGCGGCATAAAGGAAGGGGGTAATAGGGGTGTGTGGTGTTGGTGGAGAGGGTGTCTAGGGCTCAGCTCACAGTGGTTGTAAGAAAGGGGGGTGCGTGCCAGCCTTAACAGCTGGCACAATGACAAGCCCTTCGCAACAGCGAGTGCCACACGTGGCTCCCACCAGGGTTGTGGGGAGAAAGGTTGTGCTTAGCTGAGTAGGGGGAGGGGGAAGAGAGGAGGAAAGGGGGACATGTAGAAAAAAGTGTAAAAACATGTAAAAACAGGTGGAGGTGGTGGTGGTGGTGGTGGTGGTGGTGGTGGGGAGTCTCTGCACGCAGGCCCCTCCCCCTCCCAGCAGCACACCTGGCTACAGCTTCCCTTAATGCACCAAGGTGTCTAAGGGGGGGAGGGGGGCAAGGAAGCCCACGACACCCCCCTCCCCCCACCCCAGGAAAGGGTCCGCAAGGGAAGAGGCTTGTGTTATGTCCAAGGCACAGACCGAGGGGAGGGGAGGGGAGGGGGGGCAAGGCCAGCCAGCCCCACCCACACTCATGGGGCCCCCTCCCCTGCAAACAAGCACAGAACAGGAAGCAACCCTCAATTTCTACCACTTAAAAGATGCCTTTATCAGACATCATCCACCCTCCCTCCTGACTCCCCCCCCCATGCACCGGCAACAACCCCCCCCCTTTACATCAAACACCACACAGTTCCCCCACTCCCTTCCCCTATAGTCCCTACAGGCTCAGCAATCCACCCCACAAATCCACTTCCAGCCAATCTGACTCTAACAGCCCCCCCAAGACCCCACTCCCCCCCCATCGCCACAGAAACACCCCCCCCCCCCATTTCATCTGGGTAGCTGCTGGCAGCAAAATGCCCTGCTCTGCACCCCGCGCCCCCCCCCCCCATGTGGTGACCAGAATACTGCTAAGGTTGGAGGTAGCAAAGGCCGAGGCCCCTAGGAGGGGCTGACTCCCCCCCCTCCCCATGCCAGATCCTTCGGCCAGGTCAGAGGGCAGAGGGAAGGCAGGGCAGCGACCCAGGGCAAGAGGCACAGAGCTGGGAGGGTGCGTTGCGTGCGTGCGCATACAAGGAAGAGAGAGAGAGAGATTGTAAACAATGCGGGAGGGGCTCCCCCACCCCTGGCACACGTGTGGCAAAGTCTCCTAGTGCCCCGCCCCTGGGCCTGAGCACAAGGGCCGTGTGGTACCCCTCTGTGGCCCAGGTGGGCTGGGGCGCATGGGCACTCAGGAGATGTGGCTGGCCTGGTGAGGGTGGGGCCGCCAGAAGCACCAGCGGCTGCTGCGCGGGTTCTGCTTCCGGAGCGCTTCCTCCTCCAGGTCCCGCTCTTTCTGCAGGCGCCGGTAGCGGTCCTCCTCCTTCAGGTACCAGATGGGGGGCCAGCGGTGGCGCTCAAAGTGGGCCTGGTTCTCTGGGGGAGGGGGAAGGAAACAAGAAGAGACGGAGTGAGTGGGGGCCCATTGAGTGCCAACAGCCCCACCCCACCCCACCCCTCCAAGCACCCTGGCCGGGCCCCTGAGCCCCCCCACACAGAGAGAAGGGGTGTCTGAGCACTCTTGCCTCAGTGGGTCCAAGGATGGCCATTTTGCCCTTCCTCCACCACATGGCACTTCCTGGTGTGGTAGAGGTGGGGGGGCCCACATGAAGCACTGTGGGCCACATCTGGCCCTGCAGGCCTCCGGTTGAGAATCCCTGCTCTAAAGCAACAGCAATTCCCTTTGCAGGGGAACCTCGGTTAATGTAATTAATGCGTTCTCCGGGATGTTTCTTACAACAAAAATTACTTTAACTGAATATCCCATAGGAATGCATTAAATGCAATTTCCCATAGGAATGCATTGAAAACCAATTAATCCATTCTAAAAAAAAACTACGTAAACCGAACCACTATTCTCTATGGATTTCCTTTTGTTACGTGATTTTTATGTTAACCAAGCTGTTTGTTAACCGAGGTTCCACTGTATATACCAGGGAAGCCCAAACTTCTTCTTTTTTATTGGTTTTCAAACAAAATTACAACAAATAATATAATACACATATACATATAGGAAAATAGAAAATACATTTTGCCAATACATACACAATATATCATTTTACCTTCTAGCACCAATATCTTTTTAAACTAATGCATTAGTGCATTATTAACCAATCTTTATAACTGGTGATTTAAACTTTAAATCTCAAGTAATGTGCATGATATACCCTTTATTTCAAAAAATTATTATTTATAATAAAACATTACAGTATGCAAACAGCCCAAACTTCTCAGGCCACGGGCTGGTCATGTGCATACCTGTCAACCGCGGCTCCGGAAAATACGGGACCTGCGCAGAACGGTTCTGTGCAGGTCGCCTTCTACGCATGCATAGGCTTCTACAATCCCCTTCTGCACAGATCACCTTCTACGCATGCGTAGAAGGGTTCTACGCAAGCGTAAAAGCCTTCCTGCGCAGAAGGGATGCGCAGTACCTCTTTCCCCCCCGCTGCCAATACCGGGGTTGTGGCAGCTGTGGGCGGGAAATGGCTCAAATCGACGCAGAAAATCAGGAAATCCCGGCCAATCCGGGAAGGCTGACAGGTATGGTCATGTTGTTCAGGGGGCCAGTAACTACAGCCTGTGGGCTAGATCCGGCCCCCAATGCCAATTCATCCAGCCCACAAAGTCCTCGTCACTCCCGGAAGTGAAAGTAAAACACACCCATATGGACACATTTTACTTCCGCTTCCGGGAGTGACGAGGACTTTGTGGGCTGGATGAATTGGCATCGGGGGCCAGATCTGGCTCACGAGCTGTAGTTTGGGCACCCCGGGGTATATACCCTGCCCCATACAAGTGCTTATTAGTGTCCTCTAGTCTGGGCAGTTCACAAGGGAATTAGCATTTTGTCCCAAACATGGGCTGGGGACTAATTTGACCAACCTTGGAAGGATGGAAGAGGCTAAGAGTCAACCTTGAGCCCTGGTCAGGATCAAACTCACAATGTCTTGTCTGCAAGACAGCAGTTTAACCCCTGCACCACTCAGAGAAGAGCTGCTAAAAGCAGACCTTCTGCCCCCACCCATTTTTATTTATTTATCTATTTCTCACATTTCTACCGCTGCCCCCTTGCGCACCGCCCCCCCCCCCCCCCCCGCTTGCCCCATGTGGATCAGCATTTACTCAGGGCCATGCTGAGATGTTCAGTGCCATGCAGGTGGGCAGTCCGGCCTGTCCCCTACCCACGGCCCCCTTCCCTCCCTGGTGGCTCCCAGGAGGCCGTTCTTACCTGGAGACATGCATTTCATCTCTCGGGGGAAACGCCGGCAGACGCTGTTGTAGTTGGTGCAGAGGTAATGGAGGCACCAGGCTGCCAGCTGGTGGGCATTATGGAGCTGGGGGGTGGGGGTGGGGGGAGAGGAAGAAGCTAGTGTGAACGACCAGGCTGGACACCCCCACCCCAGCACTTTGGTCACTCCACACCTGCCCGGCCCCTGCAGAAGCCGCCCTGACCCCCAAGGCATGCTCGAGTGGGGGCTGCTGGTAGAGAATTCAATTCAATTTAATAGATTTATATACCGCCCTAATCTGATGGACTCTGGGCAGTGTACACAAGTCAAAACCAATATAAAACAATCTAAAAAACCCTTAAAAACATAGCAATAGGACAACACATTGTGTGAATGAATGTGGGGAGAGGCACGACCCATGGGGGCTCATTTGATGGCCTGCCAATGACTGCCGGGAACCCCCACCGATGAGGACTGAAGTTTGGCCAACGACCACCAAGCCAAGAAAGAGGCTTCATTTCGGCAGTCCAGGGACACCAAAGCATGAGACCCCCTCCTCACTCACCCCCACCCCTCCCTCCCTCCCTCCATGGGGCAGCCCTTCAGACCTCTCAGCCTCCTTCCCCCCCCCCACCCCCACCCCTGCCCCCGGCCAGGCTAAACACACCCAACTCTCCTTAGAGGGAATTTATTCTGCCTGTCCTGTATCTCATCTGCTAAAGTCACTTCCATTCCTGGTCCTCAACCCTGCCCCATACCTGTCACCACATCGACTTGGGCATAATCCACACATTTCCTATTTTTAAGGAAATCAAAGCTTTGCACAAATGATCCTTAATACGTCTTTAATCTGGAAGGCTGTACAATAACCTTCCAAATTTTATATTCCCAACTCCCCTTCCTTTTGCGAAGGACCACAAAGGATTTTCTCGGCTCCTCTTCTCCCTCCCCTTTTCTGACATGGGGTGGTGGTGGTCAGTCGTGGCTCGACCCCCACATGGCTTCACCTGCCCTCAGGAAGAGCCCTCGGTCAGTTCTGTGAGCGTTTTAATAGTCTGGGAGTCATTTAAAGCCACTGGACCCCCTCCCTGCCAACTCTTGGCCTTGGCCTCCCCCGCAGCAGGGAGGAAAAAAGGAAGGAAAGGGTTAAGGGCCCCCCTCCCCTCCTCAAATACAATAGCTCTTTGAAGGCGCATGAACTGCAAACCCTCCTGGGGTGGGGGGCAGAAGGGCACATCCCTCTCCCATGGGGAGAATTCCAGTTTAGAAGGCTCCGGACCTCATGTTGCATCTCTCCGCAGGGCCATGTCCAGTCTCCACTCTGGCAGCACCCATGGCCTCTGGAGGAAAGCCCCCCCCCCCCCGCATCTCCCCACCCCACCCAGTGATATTTGGGAACCCACACATGCTGGATTTGTCCCTGGAGGCTGAGCCATACCTGAGTCATCTCCAGGTAAAGGATGACCTGGGCATCTATTTCCACCTGTTGCAGGCTGGCACGGAGCAGCTCATCCACTGCATACTGCTCTGGGGAGAGAGCAAAAGGGGGCCCTAAGGCAAGCAGGAGGACCCCAGGGGGGGCGGAGGGGGGCTGATCCCTCCTTCCTGTCCCCGGCTGGCATTCTCAGAGCTGGACCTTGACCTTTCCACCAGAGACAAGTCTTGCTGGACTCCCCCAATGGGGTGGGGGGCACAGTGGGGTTTAGAGCCCCCAACCCCACCCCCTTGGCTGCTGCTGCTGCTGCTACCAGGCCAGCCTGGCCCAGGGACACTGGGGTGATGCCAGGGACACAGCGTCCCCTCCAGCCACCTCAAGTCTCTTATCGGCAGCTTACATAAGAGGCCTCTGGGCAGCCTCCACCAGAGGGGAGAGCAAAGTGGCCGGGGTGGGGTGGGGTGGGGGGTGGAGGTTGCACACGGGATCCTACTCTCTCTCTCCCCCCACCCCCCACCCCCCTTTCAGCCACTCCTGGTCCTGCCCTGTCAAGGACTCACTCTCACCAGTCAGGGCCTGCAGGCGGGGGAGGCAAAGGCGGTTGGTCAGCACCAGCAACTCCATGGCGTCCAAGTCCCGGCTGGGCACAAACTGCCCCGTGTAGAGGAACTCCAGCACGGCACGCAGGCAGGCAGCGTTGGTGTCAGGCAGGGAGACCTGGAGGAGAAGAGAGAGCAGCAGCAGCTCAGAGTACGTACACACACACACACACACACACACACACACACACACACACAATACACACACACACACACAATACACACACACACACAATACACACACACACCCTATCCATGGTCTTCACTCCTGGGGAAGCAGCCAGCAGACACCTCACCCTTGGCCAGGCCAGCCACTCCCTCCCTCCCTCCCAAACTCCTGCATGTGCTGCACCTCCTCAAGTCTGCACCAACACATACACAAACACTTGCCCTGAGCTCATAATAGCCACAGCCCAAGAGAAAGGGCTCTGTACATGCTCAGAGAAGCTCCTCTTGCAATACTGTGACCCCCAAGACTGACTGCCTCCCCTTCCCTGCCAGGAAGAGCAAAAGGGGGCTTTCAACAAGCCCCCAGCCCCATGAGGAAGCAAGGGAAGGTTCAGCTCAGGAAGGAGGAGGAAGAGTGTGAGTGGGTGTGCGCATGCTGGGGGAAATGCCATGGTGGCCTTGGCTGCTGCCACTGCTCCACGTGGCCATCCCCATGACCTGTTATTTTTGAGATCCCCAATTTATCTTGGGTGCTGGGAGGCAGGGGGGGGCTGCCCCTCCCCTCCTAAGGGCCAGAACATTCCTGGGGTCAGCTGGTCTCCTTCCTTGCTGCCAAAGGGTCTGGGCTGCAGCCCTCTCAGGGGAGGTGCAAGGGGGAAAGGCAGGGACTTCCCACATCTGGCCCACCCCCACACACCCCACCCCCACGCCCTTGCCCAAGAGGGAGGAGGAAGCGGGCAGGAAAGGCCATTCTGATCTGTAGCCGGACCTCTCCTGCCTTTCCCCTGCCAACCCCACGGCTTTCACTGCCCATCCCACAGAAGAACAGCCCCCGCGCCCCGTTTCCAGGAGACCAGCAGCAGCAGCAAGGCTCCCGATCCCACCTGCTCCCCCATGGCTGTTTCTACCCCACCCCCACCCCCACCCCACCCCCCTTTGCTCACCTGGCTCTTACTTGCTACCTTCCCACCAGCAAAGCACTGGAAGGGAAAACCCCCTGCATGCAAAGCGCTCTCCTGCATGCATGCATGCACACCCCCCCCCCCCAGGCAGCCCCTGGACTGGTCCTTGGCCACATCACACCTGCCTCCCAGGTAAGGTTTTGGGGGAGCGGCAAAGGAGCAGTGACTCCCCATATGCCCTGAGCAGCAGCAGCAGACGGGGCAGCTCAGCCTCTGTGGCCCCCAGTCCAGAGTCTGAGGGAAAGAGGAGCCCCCCCCCCCTCCCCAGGGAGAATGAAGCCCCCACTCCAAGCGCTTTTAACACAGAGAGGGTCCCCCAGAGAGACAGAAGGATGGGAGGAGCGCCTGGCAGAGCACGCCCCCCTCTCAGGACTGATCCTTACACTCAACCCACACCAGCCCCCCCCAATTCCTTTGCTCCCACCGCGCCCCCCCCCCCCCCATTCTCACCTCAGCAGAACAGCTCTCCCGGAAGGTGCCACCAAAGAGAGCCACCATGAAGTCACATCCTGCAAGGAGCAGCGGTTTGTGGGCTGGCACCACACCATCATCGACCACAAAGATCACATCTGCAGGAGGAGAGGAGGAAGAAGAAGGAGGAGGAGGAGGAGGAGCAGGAGGGAGGGAGGGAGGGAGGGGAAAGGAGGAGGAGAAAGTAGGGCTCAGCTCTGGGCAACTCTCAGCAGGTGGTCCCTCCCTCCCTCCCTCCCTCCAACAACCCAACCCCTTTGGGGCAAGATGAGAGCCCCGGCTTTACCTGCAAAGGTGCCCTTGTTCAAGCACTCCTTGATGCGGTTGGCTCGGCGCACGTGGAAGGCCTTGGTGATCTCGCGGTTCATGAAGCTCTCCTTGTTGAGCATGTTGGCCACCATCATGCGCAGGTCAAAGACCTCGAGCAGCTCAGCAATGGCCGCCACCTGCATGAGGTCGGTGCCGTGCTGCTCCAGCTGACCTGTGTACAGGTATTCCAGCACCGCCCGGAAGGGGCCCGGCTGCACTCGCCCATCCATGTGCACGGCCATCATCGGCTTCTCCCGCTGTGTGACGGGGTCGCGCACCACCTCCCGGCCCATGCGGGCAAAGCCGTGGCCCCAGCCAGAGAGTTCCCGGGGGGGCTGGGCCCAGCGCAGGGGGTCGTCGCTCTGGGAGGACCGGAGGGGGGAGGCAGGGGCCCCTGCTCCCCCCCAAGAGCCCTTCTCGGCGTCCAGGCTCTTGGTCCGGCTGGCCGGCTCCTTGGTGCCCAGGGGGGCCTCCGTGGCCGGGGGGTCCAGCGTGAAGAGGTCGTAGAACTTGGAGCAGGAGGTGGCCAGGTAGACCCGGTGGGCAAAGACCCGGTGGGCGCCCCCCTGCAGGTGGAAGACCACGTCGGCACAGAGGGGCTGGAGGAAGAGGTCAGGGGGCCCTCGGCCTTCGCCCGGTGGGGGGTCGGGAATGTGGATGATGGGCGGGGGTGGCTTGGGGGGTAGGAAGGGTGCCTGCAGAAGCGGGCGCTGCGTCTTCTTCAGGTGGGACTTCCAGAACTGCAGGTGGCGGCGGGAGATCAGGGCGGCCCGGATGGCGTTGTCAAAGACGTCTTTGATGCCAAACTGGGCCACCACGCTGGTCTCGTAGTAGGGCAGGCCCAGCTCTTTGGCCACCTCGTGCCCAAATTCGGGAGGCAGGATGTCTGAAGACTTGATGGGCCTGGGGATGGAGGAGGGCAAAGGTCAGAGGTTAGGGACAGAAAAGCACCACCCAAGGGGAGCGTGACCCCCCTCCCTCCCAGGACATTCCTTCTGCCCAGAGCCCACACCTGAGAGCAGAGAGAGCAGGATCCGTGGGCCCCACCCTGACACAGTGGGAAGCCCCTGGTCAAAGCACCCCAGGGAGGGAGGGAGGGAGGACACCACCACCCCCCGCCTGGCCCTTGCCCCTTCCTACTTGGCCAGTGGACGGCGGCCCCGGTTGACGGCCTCCAGGTCTGCATAGCGAAGGTCCAGCTGGCAGCCCACCAGCACGATGGGGGTGCGGGGGCAGAAATGCTTGATCTCCGGGTACCACATGCTCTTCACGTGCTTCAGGGAATTGGGGTTGGCCAGGGAGAAGCACAGCACCACCACGTCCGACCTGCGAAGGGCAAGGGGGCACATCCATGGGGCAGGAGCCGGCCTGGACCTTCTACCACCACCACCACCACCACCACCACACACACCAGGGATGAAGAGAGCCCTAGTGCCCCCCACCCCCACCCCCACGGGGTATGGGCACAGAAAAGAGACATCAGGCCACATCCTTCCAGGAGGGCAAGAATAAAAAATGCTAAAGGGAAATAGAAGCCACCCTTGCTCTGGTGGAGGGTCCGGGGGTCAAAGACCCTCCCTTCTCCCTCTCGTGCAGTAAATGGGGCTTCCCACCCTATGGAAGGCCCTCCCTGGCAAAACAAGTCAAGCGCTCCCCCGAACCCTTGCCTGCAGGGCGACCTGCTGCCATTCCGGAGGCCAGCTGGGCCACGGGTCCTCCTGCCACTGCCTTCCTTGGCACAACAAGGCCCAGGAGGGAGGGAGGGGGAGGGGCCTTTGTGTGTGTGTGTGTGTGTGTGTGTGTGTTGGGGGGGGGGGGGGAATGGCAGCTGGACCTCAGGAGGAAGGACCACAAATGCCCAGCAGCTGGCCTTGAGCTGAGCACCAAGTGGCAGAGTGGTTCAGACCCAGAGGGAGCAGGAAAGAAAGGGGGTGCCCCCCCTCAGGAAAATACCTCCCCCCCCACACACACACACACACAGAGAGAGAGAGGGGGGGGAGAGAGAGAGAGCAGAGCCTGCAGCAGGGCGGGCTGGGAGGGAACTGGGTGGCAGTGGGCAAGTGGGGCCAGAAACAGCCGAACAAGAAAGCCAGCCAGGCCAGGGCCACCCCTGGAAGCCCAGCGCCACCGCCTCTCCCTCCCTCCCTCCCTCCCTTGGCCTTAGGTTTCCCCTCTCCCACCTGTCAAAGGGGGAGGGGCTTCTTGCACACCTGCTTCCCTTGCCTGCCCCCTCTCTCTGTCCAGAGCTGACTTTGCCCTTTTGTACACGTGTACACACACACACACACACACCCCTTGACCACCACTCCTCTAATGCCTGTGGATGGCAGCTGGGGGTCTTCTTCTGGCGGGGGGGGGGGAGGGAGGGAGGGGGGAGACCCGCAGGCACTGTTTCCCACCCCTCCTCCTCCTCCTCCTCGGGGAAGGGGCATCCAGGCAAGGTTGGGCCGCCCTCCTACTCCGTACCTGCCCCTGCCCGGCTGGCTGGCTGGCGGGCCACATCTCACCTGCCATAGGCGAAGCGCCGGTCCTTGTGGTGGTCGCCGAAGGTGTCCCAGAGGCGCAGCGAGACGCTGACTTCGTCCACCACGTCCCGCGAGCGCTCCAGCACCTGCGGCGGGGAAGGGAGCGGAGCGGTGCGGAGCGGAGCGGTGCCAGCCTGCCTGCCAGAGGGCCAGCAGGGCAGGGCAGGGTGGTGATGGTGGTGAGGAAACCCCCCCACCCTCCCTCCCTGCCTGCCTGCCTACCTACCTCCTGGCAGACGCGGTACTGGTCGATGGCCCAGACGGTGGGCACGTGGGTGGCCAGCAGCTGGTACTGGGTGAGGGTGGCGTTGCAGGCCCGGGCGCAGACCAGGCGCGTCTTGCCCACCGCGTTGTCGCCCACCACCACGCACTTCAGCGTCTCCACGTTGGGCCGCTCGTAGTCCAGGTCAAGGTCCATCGGGGAGGCGGAGGAGGAGGCAGCGGCTGCGGAGGGAGGGAGGGAGGCGCCCGCCCGTCGTGAGCCCGGCCTGCCCGCGGAGGGGAAGAAGGGGCCCCCGGCCGCCCGCCCGCCTGCCCTGGAGAGACCCCCACCCCACCGCACCCCCAGGCAGCCCCCCTTCCCCGTGGCTCACCGGCCCCGCCCTGCGCGGCTCCCCCTTCTTCACCACCCCGGGAGCGGAGCAGCAGGCGCCGCCGCCGCCGCCCGTCGGGCTGCCCGTCGGGGGCCCTCGTCCTCCTCCTCCTCCTTCTCGCCGTCCCGGGAGGAGCCCCATCCCATGCCCGCCCCGCCCGCGTGTGACCCCCCCGCCGCCGCCGCCCCTCCCTTCCCTTCCCTTCCCTCCCCCACTCCTGACCCCGCCCGCCTCCCTCCTCTGAGCAGCCTCGCCCGCACACAGCCAGCACGTCCCGCCGCCGGCCACGCCCCCGCCTCGCGGCAGGCCAATGGGAGGCCGGCCACGCCCATTCCCTGGAACAAAGCAGGAGGCCACGCCCGGGGAGGGGGGAGGGAGGGAGGAGCCAGCAGCGCCCGCCCCCCCTCGCCTCTCTCTGGCTGGCTGCACATGCTGCTGACCCGGGGGAGGAAGGGCCGCTGTCCAGGGATGGAGCCCAAGGAACAGATGGGCGGGACAGAAGTGTAACAACAACAACAATAATAATAGTAAAGGTTTCCCTTGCTCGAAAGCCAGTCGTATCCGACTCTAGGGTGCAGCAGTGCTCATCTCTGTTTCAAAGCCGAAGAGCCAGCGCGGTCTGCTGCTGCTGCAGACGTCTCCTCGGTCACGTGGCAGGCATGACTAGACACCGGACGGAGCACTCATGGAACGCTGTTACCTTCCCACCGAAGTGGTCCCTATTGATCTCCTTGCAATTTCTTGCTTTCCAACTGCTAGGTTGGCAGGAGCTGGGACGAAGACGGGAGCTCATTTCCGTCCTGCAGTACTCGGGAATCGAACTGCTGACCTTCCGCTTCCCAGTCAGCGTCTTAGCCACTTGAGCCACTGCAGTCCCGAGAGAACAACCCACCCCACCCCCGAGAGAGACCTGTGGGACCCTATTTCCCCGCCGCCGCCGCCGCCGCCGCCACCCCGCCCAATTCCAGGCTGGGAGCCAGAGAGGGAGGAGGAAGCCCCGGCGCTCCGGGTGACAGATATGCTGGAGGGGGGCGGGTGGCGGGGGGGGGGGGCGGTGTCATTCTTGGCCAGCGTCCAGGCAGGGGGGGAGGGAGGGAGGGAGCCGGGTATCCCGCTTCGTCCCCAGGGATGAGGCGGAGCCCCCTCCCAGCAGACGCCCCACACCAAGCCCTTCTGCCCTCCAGGGAAGCAGGTGCAAAAAACGGGGGCTCAGGTGGCGCAGGGTGGGGGTCGGGGGGGCAAAAACCCTCCTGAACTAACAGCCCCCCCCCCACCCACTCCGGGATGCCAATGTTGTGTGTGTGACATTGTTGTCCCTCCTGAAAAAAACATTCAACAGCACCCACCCTCCCACCCACCCCCGCCACCCCACCCAATTTAGAATCCTGGCTCCGGCCCTGGCAGATGCCCTTGGGCCAAGGTGGTCACTTGAAGGCCCCCCCCCCTTTCAGTCCTGGAGGTGCCCCTGCAGCCCCCTTGCTGTTTGGGCCTGGCCAAAGAGGGACCCAGCTCAAAAACACCCGCTTTCTGCCCACCCCCAGCATTGTGGTCCAGAGCCCACCCCACCCCCACCCCCCTTAAAGAGGGAGAAATCGTCTCCCACAAAGGGCCAGGATTCCCACCCACCCACCCACCCAGGGGCCCTCCCTCTACAGCTGCATCTCCCCAGTGACTAGGATGCCCATCTCCATGGAGACTGAAGCTTCAGCAGAGGCAGGGGGGCTAAGTGTCCATGCACACGTGCGCACGCACACACACACACACACACATGCATCTGAACCAGTACTCATGTCTGTGTGTTGTGCACCAGGGCCAGCAGGAAGGAGGACCGCCAGAACCTCCTCCTGGGCCACCTTGGCTGTGGCAGGTGCTGGCAGGACAGAAAGGATCCTGCTTTGTGCAGAGGCACCAGAAGGGCAGCAGTCATGGCTGTCGCCAGGAGTCTAGATTGGGGTGGGGGGGGGTGGGGGGGATTTTTCCAGGAGGACCAACAATGTCACATTCAAATATATAACATTGGGTGGGTTGGAAGGGGGCTGTTAGCTCAGGAGGGTTTTTGCCCCTCTGTCCCCCTACCCCGGCTATAGCCCTGGCAGCAGTAGAGATGTCTTTCTTCCCTCACCTGCCAAATGGCAGGCCGCCTCCCTAGGTGACCCTAGGTGGGCAGGCAGTGGTGCGCATGGAAGGAAGGGGTCCTGGGGCTGGCAGAAGAGGAGGAGAGGCACAGCTCTTGGAATTTTGCAAGAGCACAAGATGGGACTCCGTGGCTCAGCAGCCACTCCACAGGTGCCCCACTTGCTGTGGCTGGTCCGCTTTGGATTCTTTTGAGAGCAGCTTCCCCCCAAAAAAAAAAACAACAACAACAACAACCAACAACCCAGGGCTGTTCATAAACGGGGTCTCCTTTAAAGGAATCTTGATCCATCCATCTTTTCTGCATTGTTTTGTAGTGTGATATTCCTGGGGTTGTTTTAAAAAATCCTGACCACATAAGATATTATCTTTAAACATCCCTAACCTTGGTTTTGGACTGCAGTGGTTTAGAAGTTGAACTTGACAAATGGAAGGTCAGCAGATCAGCAGTTCGAGACCCGAGTGCTGCACGACAGAGTGAGCTCCTATCATCTGTCCCAGCTCCTGCCAATCTAGCATTTCGAAAGCAAGAAATTGCAAGCTGATAAATAGGTACCGCTTCAGTGGGAAAGGTAACAGCATTTCATGCACTCTAGCATCTAGTCATGTCTGCCAGATGACCACGGAAACGTCTGTAGACACAGACAGCGCTTGCTCTATGGCTATAAATGGGGACGAACAGAAACAACTGGAGTTGGATACAACTGGCTTTCTAGTAAGGGAGACCTTTTCCTTTACCTTTAATCTTGGCTTAATTGCTTAGATAGCTCAGTAGCTAAACCAAAGGTTGGGAGCTCAGTTCTCCCCTGGGTCTCCCAGGGGAAGGGCCCACCTGTGTGGCCCCGGGCAAGTGGGCTGGGAGTCCCAGGGTGGGCCACTTCTGAGAACTCCTACCTACCTCAAAAGCCCTGGAAAAGGGTTGCCACCGGTCAAAACTGGCTTGATGGCACACCATTGTTAGTATTAATCTTAGTTCAAATTCTCCTTTGATTTCTTGAATGTCAGGAGACAGATCTCCTGTTTTCCTATTGATTGGTTGGTTGGCTGATTTTACACTTCCTCCCAATCACTCCTCTAGCCTTAGTCATTGAAAATGTGCATTGCAAGTTCTGGGCCAGTTTCAGTCCCCGTCCCCCGTCCCCCCCCGTCCCCCCCCCCCCCCGCTTTTCCAAACGAGGACATGGAAGGCAAAACAATGGTCCACAAGTTGGAAACATTCATTGCACTTTCCAGTCCCCAGGAGTGCAGTCACAGGGCTGGGCAGGATACAGCATTTTATTTAGAGGCCACTCATGCAAGGGAGCTCCATGGGTGCAGGTGAGGAAGCCAGGCAGGGAAGGAACCTGGCAGAAGGGGCAGGACAGGGATCATGGGGGGGGGGGTGTCTTGCCCTTTTCCAGTGGGCCCTGGAGCCTTTCCTTCCAGAATGCCGCATTCCCCTCCCACCAAGAGAAGATGTGGAACGGTAGAGGGATTAGGATTATGAGGCAGGAGGAGGCATTTTGCTTCTGGAAGGCAACTTTCCTGGGCTGGCTCCCACATTCTTCTTCTATCTAGTCAGTGCAACTCAAGGACATGGAGAGATACTTTTGCATGACACTCAGTCCAAGCAGATTTTGTAGTGTTCTTTCTGTGATTTGATTTAAAAATTTGAAATCTTTGTTGTCTTTGTAGCGTGCATTGAGAAAAGAGCCCCAGAAAGCTAAGGGAACAGGACCAAACTGGTATCCAGCATGATGACGTGGGGTTTAAAGCACAGTTGCAAACACAAAATTGTATTAAGAGAGGAATGCTTCACCTGCACAGAACTGCATTTCTCATTGCTGCTGCTGCTGATGATGATTGGGGGGGGGGGGGATTAAGAACGCTACTGAGGAACATGGCAGCCTTTCTCATGGGCAAGAGAGGAAGAACCAGCAGGAGTCTGTGCTTTGTGGGGCTCAGGATGCTGGGCTAGGACAGAAGCCACCTGGCATTAGGAACAGTGGTGGGCATCAGCAGTTTCGCACCAATTCGCCAGAACCAGTAGCAGAAATTCCGGCTGGCTCCCCTGCCCATCCAAGTTTTGAAATAAAGTAGTCCTAATTCGGGTGCAATGCAGGGCTTTCCCACGGCCACCATACCACGCCCACAGTGTGGTAGTAATTTTTTTTGGAGCCCACCACTAGTTAGGAAACTTTTGTGTGAGGGACCAAAGACAATGAAACAGCCGAAAGGTTGGCTTAACACAGGTTTATTGCATGATGATCCGGAGGAACATGTGGTAATGGCGGCTGGGTAGCTCAATATATACAGTTGGCTATACATTTGAATGTGGCTCGTTGACAGTCTATTGGTTGCTGCCTGCGTGACGTCATAGAAGGTCACGCCCTTCTTGTCCAGGTGAGGAGGTGGCGGGAATCTTCCCGCGCTGCTGATCAAGGGTGAATCTGGGCCATGAGAGCTGGACGCTCGCTATTTCCATCTAGTGGTCACTAGCTCGCGTCCTCTTATAAGGGTTACAGTGATACAGCTGGAGGTTATAATGTTGCACACAGAAAGGTTACATTGTTATCACATGGCTAGGTACATTGTTAAAGGCACAGCTTTACAGAACACAACATCCCTCCCCCCTAGGATGAGACGAAGTCTCTCAGCCAAGATGGCTTATTGCACGTGCGTTTGGGCCGTGATGTGGGCTGACCTGCCCCGGGGGTGCTACCGCTTCTTTGTTCCCTGGTCCCTTGTCCTGTAACGGGAGAGGGAGACTTGTTAGCGGCTTGCCGTGGTTTGGCGGCTTTAGGGGAAGGGAAAAACTCCATTGTGGGCAGACCGGGGGCGCTCGGGGCTAACGAAAAACCCCTCTTCTCGCTTGGACGGGTGGGGGACCACTCCGAAAAACTCCCCCGGTTCTGAAAATCAAATCCTAACTCAGTTGGGGTATCCGTATTTGTGGGGGAATTCCGCGAGATATGTATGGGGTCGGGTTCCTCCTCCTCCGAAATATCCCGCAGGATATCTATGAGAACAGACTCCCTTTCCTCCCCCCTTGGTGGGGACCCGCGGCCCCCCTCTCCTCCCCCTTGGGCTGAACGGGTGGGGGAGAACCCTAACGCTGAGTTTTGTTCCTTTCGGTCTGCGCCCTGCTCATCGGGGACCCTGCGCCGGAGCTGGTCCGCGTGCCGCCTCCACAGTAAGCCTGTGCTGGTCTCCACGCGGTACGACACGGGGCCGGTTTGCTCCACGACAACGCCCGGTACCCAGGCTGGGCCCGCGCTGGCGTAGTTCCTGCAATGCACAGGGGCGCCTATGCTGAAACTCTTTGTGGCCTCTAGCCCGATGTTCCTTCCCTTGTCTTCTACTCTCGTGGGGTCTAGCCTAGTGAGGATGGTGGTCAGTTTCCTGCGCATTAAGAGCTCTGCGGGGGAGTATCCTGACGCCAACGGGGTCACCCTGTATCCTAGCAGAAACTGACACACTTGTAGGTTGAGGTCCCCGGGGCCCATGCGCCGCAGCGCGTCCTTCGTGGTGCGGACGAGGCGCTCTACTTGGCCGTTGGTGGCCAGATGGAAAGGGGCGGAGGTGATGTGCCGGATGGCGTTAATCTCCGGGAAGTGATCAAGAGCAAGAAAAGCTCATTTAGAAGATGGAAGGCTTGTCCAAATGAGGACAGCAGGCAGAAACATAAATTCTGGCAGAACAAATGCAAGGCAACAATCAGGAAAGCAAAGCAAGACTTTGAGGAGCGTATAGCTAAAAATACTCAGAGAAATAACAAAGACTTCTTTAAGTACATTAGAAGTAAGAACCCAACTAGGAAGGCCATTGGACCATTAGATGACAATGGAAGGCAAGGGGTTATTAAAGAGGAAACAGAGATTGCAGAGAGACTCAATGAATTCTTTGCTTCAGTATTCACTGAAGAAGACAGAGACCACATGCCCAAAACAGAGCCTATCTTCGTAGGGAGGGAAACCGAAGAATTAAGCAAGATAGAAATAACCAGGGAGGAGGTCCTTGCATGTCTTGTTAAGCTAAACACTAACAAATCCCCAGGACCAGATGGCATCCATCCACGAGTTCTCAGGGAACTTAAAGATGAAATTGCTGATATCCTAGCCAAAATATATAATCTTTCCCTCAAATCAGGCTTTGTGCCTGATGACTGGAAGGTAGCGAATGTAACACCAATTTTCAAAAAAGGATCCAGGGGTGATCCAGGAAATTACCGGCCTGTCAGTTTGACATGTGTCCCAGGTAAAGTGATGGAAACCATCCTAAAAGATAGAATTAATAGTTACATAGAAGAGAAGGCGCTGCTAAAGGAGAGCCAACATGGCTTTTGCAAGGGCAAATCATGCCTCACTAATCTGTTGGAATTTTTTGAGAGTGTCAACAAGCATGTGGATAAGGGGGATCCAGTTGACATTGTTTATCTGGACTTTCAGAAGGCTTTTGACAAGGTCCCACACCAAAGGCTCTTGAATAAACTTACCAGTCATGGAATAAAGGGACAGGTCTTGTCCTGGATCAGCAACTGGCTAAGGGACAGGAAACAGAGGGTAGCACTAAATGGACACTTCTCCAAGTGGAGGGAAGTAAAGAGTGGGGTCCCCCAAGGTTCAGTACTGGGACCCCTGCTTTTCAACCTCTTCATAAATGATCTAGAGGTAGGAGTAAAAAGCAAGGTAGCCAAATTTGCTGACGACACTAAATTATACAGGGTAGTGAAAACTGTGAGAGATTGTGAAGAGCTCCAGAGGGATCTCTTGACACTGGGGGAGTGGGCAAAACAGTGGCAAATGAGCTTCAACATCAGTAAGTGCAGAGTGATGCATGTTGGGGCAAAAACCCCCAATTACATTTATAAACTGATGGGGTCTGAACTCTCTGCGACAAACCAGGAAAGGGACCTTGGTGTCCTGGTGGACAGCTCAATGAAGGTGTCAACCCAGTGTGCCTCAGCAGTGAAAAAAGCAAACTCAATGTTAGGGATCATTAGGAAGGGTATAGAAAATAAGTCAGCAAGTGTCATTTTGCCTCTTTATAAATCTATGGTGAGGCCCCATCTGGAATATTGTGTACAGTTCTGGTCGCCATACCTCCAGAAGGATATTATGGAGTTGGAGAAAGTACAGAGGAGGGCAACCAGAATGATTAGGGGACTGGAACACCTTCCTTACCATCTGAGGCTGCAACGGTTGGGCCTTTTCACTCTTGAACGACGGCGTCTAAGAGGTGACCTGATTGAAGTTTATAAAATCATGCACGGTGTGGACAAGGTAGATAAGGAAAAACTGTTTTCCCTATCGCACAACACTAGAACTAGGGGACACTCCATGAAACTTTTGGGTACTAGTTCTCAAACAAATAAGAGAAAGTACTTTTTCACCCAGAGGATTACTGGTCTATGGAACTCCCTGCCAGAAGAAGTGGTGACAGCTGTCAGTCTTCACAGCTTTAAGAAAGGATTAGACAAGTTCATGGAGGACAAGGCTATCAATGGCTATAATTATGGCTACCTAAGGACAACCTCCGGGTTGGAGAGATAGGCAGGATATCTCTCAATGCCATTTCCAGGGAATCCTAAGCAGGTGAAGGCATCTCCTTGGGAATACCCTGAAGGAAATGGTGAGCCACTGTGTGAGACAGAATGCTGGACTGGATGGGCTGTGGCCTGTTCCAGCAAGGCTGTTCTTATGTTCTTATGTTCTTATGTTCTTAATGCCCTGAACTCAGCGGACGTGAAGCAACTAGCGTTATCGCTAATTAGGGTGTCGGGTATGCCGAACGTGGAAAAAATTCTCCGCAAATGCTTTATTGTCGCGGCCGAGGAGGTGCTCGTGACTGGGATGACCTCCAACCACTTGGAGAAAGCGTCCACAACAAGGAGAAACAGAGTTCCTCGGAACGGGCCCGCGAAATCTATGTGTATCCGGGACCACGGCCCCTTAGCCGCGTCCCACTCCCTGTGGGGAAGACGGGCCTCCTCTGGTCTGGAGCATTGGCAACTCTCACAAGTGCCGACCATGTGCTCGATGTCCGCGTCTAGCTGGGGCCACCAAAAATAGCTCCGGGCCAGGGCCTTGGAGCGTACAATCCCGGGGTGGCTGACGTGCAGCAGTTTGAGCACCCAAGGTCGTAGGGACGTAGGGATCACTACCCGCTGGCCCCACAGAATGCACCCCCTCTCTAGGGACAACTCTAGTTTTTTCCGAAAGAACGGGTCGAATTCCGCTGCCGGGGAAGACGCAGGCCACCCTTTCTGCACCCATGAGCTAACCTTCGCCAAGGTATTGTCCTTGCCGGTCGCTTTGGCGATGTCGGCGGGCAATATTGGGGGTGAGTCTAGGACCTCTATCATCAGTACCTGGTGGTCTGGCTCCTCCCCGCCCACGTGGCTGCTATCCTGGGGAAGGGGGGATCTCGACAGGGCGTCCGCATGGCTAATTTCCCTCCCGGGTCTGTACACCAACACGTGCTGATACGCGTTGAGGAAAATGGCCCACCTGAGCATCCTTGGGGACAGGATCTGTGGCGTGGGCTTATCTGCAGTAAAAATGCCTAGCAGGGGTTTGTGGTCAGTCACGATAGTGAAAGGGCGGCCATACAGAAAATCGTGAAATTTTTTCGTCCCCGCAATTATCGCTAGCGCTTCCCTGTCTGTCTGTGCGTAATTTCTCTCCGCTTGGGACAGGGACCTGGAGTAGAATGCTATCGGGGCCTCCCTTCCGTTTTCTAGCACGTGGCACAGCACCGTCCCCACCCCCACCGGGGATGCATCACAGATCAGGACCACTGGGCGTTTGGGGTTGAAATGGGTCAGTATGGCATCAGACGCCAGGAGATGTTTCAGTTCACTAAATGCCCTCTCTTGGTCGTTGCCCCACTTCCATGCCTCGTCCTTTTTAAGCAGTTTGTGTAGCGGTTCAGCCACTGCTGCCTTCCGGGGGAGGAAGGAGTGGTAAAAGTTAAGCAGCCCTAGGAACGACTGCAGCTCGGGCTTGGAGATGGGGCGAGGGGCCTTCTTGATGGCGGCCACCTTAGATTTGGATGGTTTTATCCCCTCAGGAGTCACACGAAACCCTAGGAACTCAACCTCGGTCGCGAAGAAGACGCATTTGTCTTTTCGCAGTCTCAACCCCGCCTTTTCGAATATTGCCAGAACCTTTCCCAATCTCTTGGCCAATTCAGCCCGACTCCCCCCCGTTATCAACACGTCATCAAAATAAGGCAACACCCCCTCTAGCCCCTTCAGGAGGCGTTCCACAAGTGACTGGAAAATTCCAGGCGCCGAATTTACGCCGAATTGAAGGCGCGTCACCTGGAACGCCCCCTTATGAGTGACTATGGTCTGTGCAGCAGCTGCGGCAGGGGACACCGAAAGCTGCTGGTAGGCCTGTGCCAAGTCGAGCTTAGCGAAACACTTTCCCCCATGCAACCTGGCCAGCAGATGACTGACTACCGGCACCGGATACGCATTAGGGCGGATCGCCTTATTGATGGTGCACTTGTAATCAGCGCATATGCGGACCTCCCCGTTGGCCTTTAGTGCTGTTACAATTGGAGTTTCCCACTCCGCAGAATCAACAGGAACAAGGATCCCCTGGCCCACCAATTTGTCCAGTTCCGCCTCTATTTTGTCCTTGAGTGCAAACGGCACCCGGCGCGGTTTGAGTCGTATTGGACGGACCTCCGGGTCTAGGTCGAATGTCACTGGGGGCCCCTTGAATTTCCCCAGTCCTTTTTTGAAAACTTCGGGGTGCGCGTCGCACACCTCCTGTACCGGGTCAGTCCCAACGGCGTGCACCCCCCCAATAAACAAACCCAGGGGCTGAAACCATTGAGTTCCGAGGAGGCTGCAATTCCCCCCTTTAAGCACGACTAGGGAGAGAGCCGCGGCGTGCTTCTTAAATTTGACCTGAAATTCTCCAACCCCCAACACTGGAATACTGTTCCCTTGCACGTCCCGTAGCGTGGACCTCAACGCTTTGAGCTTGGGTCGCATGTGGGGGGCAATTCTCAAAAACTCCCTCTGGGAAATAATTGAATATGAGGAACCCGAGTCAATTTCCATCCTAATGGGGACCCCTTGCACTAGTACCTCGACAAAGTAACAGGGGTGTCCCGCAGACACGCTGAATACTGGGGCGTCGTCCTCGCTGCCGTCAGAGATGCGGCCCACGCCGTCCCGCTTTCTCGTGGCCTGGGCGCCGTCTTTGGGTCTCGTCGAGCGGTCTTGTCCCGCTGAACAGTCTGTCGAGCTCCTCCGGGCCTCGCGCCTCTTTCTGCATACCTTGGCGATGTGCCCGCGGCGGCCGCAGTTGTGACACTCGGCCTTTCTGAACGGGCATTTGGTGCGGTCGTGGGCCGCTCCACAGCCGTCGCACCGCCAGCCCTCTTTCCGGATCCTCCAGACGTCCTCGTCGTCGCTGCTCTCTGCGGACGATTTCGAAGTTCGCCGGGCTGCATGCACCGAAGTCTCTGCCTTGCTCGTCTTCGGCCGCCAGTCCTGGAGCTCTTGCACCCCGGCTTTTGTGGCTTCCGCGGCCTGTGCCGCTTTCAGGACCTCCTGCAACGTGGGGGGTGGCTCTTGGTTCATCAACGCGCGCTGAGTCTCGGTGTCGTTCAGGCCGCATAGCACGCAGTCCCTGAGGGTGACTTCAGCGTTCTCCCATTTGCACGGGCCAGCAGCCAGTCGCAGGGCCGCCACGAAGGCGGCGACCGTCTCCCCGGGCGCTTGGACTCGCCTCCAGAACGCGCTCCGAGCGGGAAACATCGCCGTCGAGGGCCGGAAATACTCGCGCAGCATCTGTAGGAGTTCTTTGACCTTGAATTCGCTCACCCTCTTTGGTGCGATCAGGTCCACCAAGGTTCTCTTGGTTTCTTGTCCGAGCATCCTGGTGAAGATGGCCCTTTTCTTTGCCTCATCCGTGACTTCGGATTCGACCAGCGCTCCCTGGAAGTCCATTTCGAAGATCTCCCAGTCTCCCGGTTTCCTGATTTCGAAACCGGCGCATGTCTTGGTCCCGTGGGCAGCCATTATCCCACCTTCGTCGCCAATTTTGTGTGAGGGACCAAAGACAATGAAACAGCCGAAAGGTTGGCTTAACACAGGTTTATTGCATGATGATCCGGAGGAACATGTGGTAATGGCGGCTGGGTAGCTCAATATATACAGTTGGCTATACATTTGAATGTGGCTCGTTGACAGTCTATTGGTTGCTGCCTGCGTGACGTCATAGAAGGTCACGCCCTTCTTGTCCAGGTGAGGAGGCGGCGGGAATCTTCCCGCGCTGCTGATCCAGGGTGAATCTGGGCCATGAGAGCTGGACGCTCGCTATTGCCATCTAGTGGTCACTAGCTCGCGTCCTCTTATAAGGGTTACAGTGATACAGCTGGAGGTTATAATGTTGCACACAGAAAGGTTACATTGTTACCACATGGCTAGGTACATTGTTAAAGGCACAGCTTTACAGAACACAACAGAAACCACTTGAGGAATGAGTTTGGCTCTCAATCAGGAGCCCATTGCGACACACAAAGGGTGGGAGAAGAAAGGGAAGGGGGCTGTGTGACTATGAGACCCCCACTTTGTGGCATTTGGATAACCACATCAGAGGGAAAGGTGTGGGAAGTAAGAGGTTTGTGGAGTCAGAAGTTGCAGCATTCTTGGTTGAGACAGGACAAGCTGTGGATCGGAATCGTGAAGGAGAAGATGACCCCATAGAAACCGGGGGGGGGGGCGGCCTGCCCCCAATAAGTGCTTTTCTGGAATAGTGCCATCAGCTATTTGCCTTAAACTTTGCAGACTGGGATTGCCACAGCCAAGCTCATTCGTTGTGAAATGGGAAATGTTTCCAAGAAGTCAAGAGAGTGCAGGCCAAGGAATGTGGGGTGGGGGAGTGGGGGTGGGTGGGGGTGGAGTGGATGCCAGAAAATACACTGGATTTGCTGCCATTTTCTCTATAGGCAGCTTTAATAGCTATTGGAACAGCTGTTGCAGGACATGTATGGTACCAGAAACTGCAAATGCAGATACTGTACATTACTGTTTCAGTTTCTGAACTAAAAGCAACATTTTAGGAAAGCCCAAGATTACCCTTCAAGAGAGTTAAACTGACTGCATCCCATATCTGTGCAGAATGTCGAGGGAAAGGGGTATCATAGGGAAAGCTTATTTTGGATGTACGGGGACATTTCTGGGTGGGCTTGCCCTTGGCCCGCCAAATTAAAAACAGGCTAAAGGCCATCAAGCCTAAAGATGGGCTAAAGACTGCAGTGGCTTAGTGGTGAAGATGCTAGATCAGGGGATGGAGAGGAACAGGGCAGGCTGGAGGAGGGCAACGCATGGATTGTGGTGGGGATGAAATGCAGGGAAAAGCAGAGCAATGGCAGAGGATGCTCAAACAAGTAAAAGAAAGTACTTTTTCACCCAGAGGATCCCTGGTCTATGGAACTCCCTGCCAGAAGAAGTGGTGACAGCTGTCAGTCTTGACAGCTTTAAGAAAGGATTAGACAAGTTCATGGAGGACAAGAGTATCAATGGCTATAATTATGGATACTTAAGGACAACCTCCGGGTTGGAGAGATAGGCAGGATATCTCTCCATGCCATTTCCAGGGAATCTCCTAAGCAGGTGAAGGCATCTGCTTGGGAAGAAATACCCTGAAGGAAATGGTGAGCCACTGTGTGAGACAGAAGGCTGGACTGGATGATGGGCTCCTGTGGCCTCTTCCAGCAAGGCTGTACAGCAAGGATGTCTCTGACTCCCGGCCCAGGGCGGGGAGTGACTGGGGGAGCTGGAAAGAAGCCTAGCCCAGCAAGGTGACTGCAGGGCCAGAGGCACGGAGGCGCCAGAGACGCAGCCCAGGCCAGTTTATGTTGGCCTGGCCAGCGGGCTTCATCGAAACCTGGCTCTCTTCTTCTGCAGGAAGAGGCAGGAATGGCATCCAAGCCAGATCCAGCTGGTGCTATAGATGGGATGGGTTTGTGCTGGGGGGGGGGGGCAGGCAAGCTGTGCCACCCTTCAGGTACCCCTTGGCTGCTCCTGTCCCAAGAGAAAGCAACCTGAGCAGGTGATGCTTAGAGACCTCGGGAGCTCAGTCAGGTCAAGCCAAAAGGAACCGCTTTGGGGGGATCAAGTGGCCAAGCAGAGGCAGACGCACACACACACCCCACCTCATCATGGGGGTTCCTGCCAGGCTCTGTGCCCACCAAGCCTGGCCAGTTGGCAATCTTTTGATGGGGGTTGACCCAGCATCCTTATGGCCGAGCAACCCTTCTCTTGCCTTTGAACGTCTCTGAAAAGGAGACGCATCCAGCCTTGTCAATGAAAGTGGGCTGAACCGGGCTGGAGGGTCCTAGGCCCTTCATGGATTGGGTCCTGTGGCAGAGCGGCTAGGGAAGGTGCCAGTGTGTGTGTGTGGGGGGGGGGGTACTTGACCAATGGGGGAGAAGGATGCTCAAGCTCCTACTAGGCCTGGCATGAGGCAATGAAGTCCTCCTTCTCCTCTTCCTCCTCTGTCTCAAACGTCCCCTGCTCTACTCCACCTGGGAGTGGGACCCATCCTCCCGGACCACCTGGGTCAGTTGGGAAGGGGCAGGGCTATAGCCAGGATTCTAGATGTGGGTGGGTGAAGATAGATAGATCTATATAAAGATAGATAAAAAGAAAGACGGCTGCCAAGGACCAGTGCAGGTGTTATGGAATACTGAACTACACAAAATCACATTCCACACGCTAAGGCAGATTTAGGAGTTTTATTTGTTAATATTTGGCCAAACAGATTCAGGAACACTTTACCAAGCTAATAGTCCCTGAATGAATATACATTTTCAGAGCCATCTTTTTATAGCATAAAATTTGGAAATTTCTACACATTACATCCCTTTGGGATAAGCCAAAATTATTAATTAACCTTCTGACATTTTCATTCATATCAGGTCAGAAAATTCATAATATTTGTTCATGTCATATAAGGAACATGTCTCATGTCACATCATGTCATTTCACACAAATATTATTCAACATTACGGTTTTCTGAGTCTAAGAGAAATTCCTGTCAGCTGTACAAAGTGTGCTGAGCTTGTGGACACAAGGCCTTCTGTTTACTTTAGCCTCGTCATCAGTTCTATATGAGAGGTCAATCTGATCTGTTTAACTTTACAGAGTACTGAGAAAATAATTTTTACTTTAAAACCAGAATTAATATTAGAATTCTTTCACCCCTATTTCACAGGGTGGGCACTTCCGTTGGACTCCCAGGGGACAGATGGGGTGGGGGGCTTAGAGGGCGTGGAAGGAAGGGGCAGGAGTGACATTTGCCTGACTGAATGGGTGGTCACAGAGCCTACGGCAGAGTCCCGGAGCTTGAAGGTCCCCTGTAGGAGGACCTTAGTGTTTGTTTGTTTTTTAATTTAATTTTTTATTAATTTTCAAAGAAAAATAAAAAAATACAGAAAAAAGAATACAAACAAAATACAGAACAATTCAATAAAAAACATAATTACACTATTACATAAAAACATTTCAATAAAATAAAAATCCTCTCCTGTATTCAAAATAGTAAATTTTATTTTTAATATAAAGCAAACTCGTTATTAAGAAAATATATATACATAAACGCCTGGCTTCTGGGGGTCCGGCTAAAGCGGCCCGAGGTGGGCCCTGCACCCCACAAAATGGGAAAAGGAATGGGAACTACAACTCCCAAGGTGCCTTGGGAGAAAAACACCAGTTTAACAGCAAGGCCTGGAAATAGAATGTTGGAGAGAGCTGATTTGCATGTTGGTCTGTGATTGGTTGAGAGTGAATGACTGATAGGGAAAGGTGCTGGAATTCCTGAGAAAACCTACATCTATAAAACAGATGTGGATGGAACAACCCATTCCATGTAAGCCTCTATAGCGCAGGAACGAGACACTTTCAATGTGCATCACTGCTGTGTGAGTGAGAGACAGAGAGAGACAAGGAGTGTGTTTCTCTCTCTGTGTGTGTGTGTGTGTGTGTGTGTGTGTGTGTGTGCAAGTGTGCAAGAAAATGCATGAGACAGTGGGTTCCGGGTCAGTCACTGGTGTGTGTGTGTGGATGTGTGTGCCTGAATGAGAGAGAAAGAGAGAAAGAGAGAGTCTCTGTGTTGGGGTGAATCAGGGGCGGAAAACCTACACAGACAACAAATACACCCTGGCCAAGGCCTGGCAATCAGCTAGTCTGTCAATATTAGCCACCCCTTGGATTAGCGATCATCCTCTCCTTTTGCTTTGTTGGTTTGCTAAAAAAGCCAGCCCCTTGCCATATTCTTGCCTCCTTAATCATGTGCAGAGACCATGAGGCAGAGAAGGGAGGGGTGGGGTGGGGAGGGGGTGTCCTCAGGTAGCATAGCTGCTTGGGTGCTGCTGCTAAGAATCTTAGGAATGTGTTCCGTGCCTTGTACATGAGTCAGCGTGCATGTGTAAGTGCTGATAAGGGGAAGTAAATAAATAAATAAATATTGGCAGCCTTTTATTTGTCTCTCTGTGCCTGTGTGATATAGGGTCTGGTCTTTTACTGACTCTGTCTTGGCCAAAACAAACACAACGCTTCTTCGAAAGGGTTTCCTCTGCTTGGAAGAGAAAAGAGAGACCAGGAGAGAAGCAGGCACATACGTCCCTTTTGGCGCCCAGGTTACCTGGTGGGGGTGGCCGGCCGGAGGATCCCCCGCTGGTATTTGCGCCAGGGACCCACGGGTGTGTGTGTGTGTGGGGGGGGGGGGGGGGCTGGGGGGGGGAGGCGAAGGGCTCCCGGCACAGGCTCGGGAAAGGCTGCCCGCGGAGCTTGGCGGCGGAGGTGAAGGAAAGAAGCCTGGGACCGCGCGGGGCGGGGGGTGGGGGTGGGAGGGGAGCCGCCCGCCCCCCGTCGACCTCGGCCCGGGTCCCGACGTGGCGGGCCATTAGGGCAGGTCCCGCCCTGCCGTGGGCTGGGGCTGAGGGCGTCCTGCCTGCCGGGCGCCCTCCCTCCCTCGCCGGCCTGGGCGCGTCGGTGGTCGTCGGGGCTGGAGCTGGGCAGCCGCGCCGTGGACTTGGAGAAGCCCTGCCTGTCATTGCTGGTGGCCACGGGGGGAGCAGCCACTAGCGGGTGAGTGGGTGGGTGGGGCAGAGCCATGGGGAGGGGGGGCGCTCCAGGTCTTTACCCGCCTGGACACGGGGAGCCTGCCGGGACGTGAGAACGCTCTCTCCCCCAGGAAGACGGGGACTTTGCCCCGATGCCGCGCGGGCGGGTCCTGCCTGGCTTCTGGGGGTCCGGCTGAAGCGGCCTCCCTTCTTGCCGCGGGTCAGCGTGTCTCCTGATTTAGGGGGGGGGGGGGGGTGTGCGGTGGGTGAGGAGAGGCCTCGCCCCACACCAGGCAGCACGGAGGCCCGGGCCCCTAGGAGAGCAGCAGAGGCCGAGAGGGCCGTGGGGGAGGGAAACCCCCCCCCCCTCCACGGAAGGGCCAACGCCGGGGCTCCTCCGTCCTGAAGGCACCGAAGCCAGACCTTCCCCCCCCCCCGCCCCCTTGCAGGCTGGCAGCCGGGGCGCTCTGGGTCTCCCGTGGCCCGCTGGGCTCGCTCTCGGGGGGTCTGCTGGTGGCCGGCTCCGGTGCACAGGGTGCCCAGCGGAGGGCCCGCCCCCCGCCCGGGAGGGCAACGCTGGGAGGGAGGGAGGGAGGGAGGGCGGCACGGGAGGATGACCGCTAGCTGCCCCTTCCCCACTCCATGCCTCCCTGTCCCTCCGGCCGCCCCAGCCGGACTCCGTCTGCCGGGCCCTCTCGGCTCGCCCCACATCGGCCCCAGGGACGGGGCCAAGAGTCTCTCCCCCGTCCCTGTCCCCTCCCTCTCTCTCGTGAGACCCTCCCCACCGTCCGTGTTCTTGCTCGGGGCCCCCGCCTGCCGAGGAGGGGGGCTGCGGGAGGGCCAGCCGTGGGCGGCCTATGGAGTCCCCGCCAGCCCATGTGAATGGGGGCAAAATGCCATTCCCTTGTGCATGCACCGCCCAGAGAGGGCACGAAGCGCTTCTATGGGGCAGCAGCAGCAGAAGGGGATAGAAGCGGGACCGCTTTGCTTTGGATGCCATCGGGGGAGGATGTGGCCCCCAACCCGCAGGGGCTCCGAGGCCTCCCTCGGGAGGGGTGGGTGGGGGTAGTGTTTGCCTTGGCGGGGCGGTGAGTGGGTGGTCTGGTGGGGCCTGGGTGGCTGCGGCAGACAGATCCCTTCCTCTGCGCCTGGGATCCACTTCCATCCTGTCCGGCAAGAGGGAGGGCGGTGGGCGCGATCCCCGGGCGGAGGAGGAGGAGGAAGAGAAGCCGAGTCCCCACCCCACACACCCCCCCGCCTTGCTTTGGGCTGCTTCCTTCAGTCGCTATTGTTCTTGGCCAGATGCGCTTCCCTCTGTGGGTGGGGTGGGGGTGCACTCTCTGGGTCTGCCGACCCCCCCCCCCCCGTCCTGGAAAGGAAGAGCCCGGGGCAAGGCAGGCAGGCAGGAGGGCTGAGCGGGTGGGGGGGGGGGCTGACTCTTTCCCAGCTGGAACCCACCAGAAAGGCCTCTGAGCTGCTTCCAGGCAAGCAGGGGGGGGGGGAGAGGGGGCGAGAGGTGCCCTGAGCTCTTCTCGGGAAAGGCCGCTAGTAGCAACTCAAGGATAGGAAGACTGCCTCTGGACAGGGAGGCTCTACTGCTGCTGCCCATTGGGCAAGCCCACCCGACCTGAGAGCCTGGCTTGCCTTTCTCCAGGTGCCCAAAGGAGACTTTATTAGGAGGCATCCAAGCAAAAGCAGGAGCGCCTGCTGGGCGGAACTTGACTTAAATTCCTGCCTCGAAGCGGCCTGGGCTGGGCTGGGCTGGGGGTTCGGAGTGGATCATGGCCTCAAGGGCGCCCTTCCATTTCCCTTGGTCCAGGATGCTCTGAGTCTCTGATCCCGAGGCCTCTGGTGGCTGAGGATGGGTAGTGGGGATTTTCTGAACCTGGCCGAGGGTCAAGCCAGACCTCTCAGGGCTTTGGTCACTTGGGGGGCGGGTGGGGGGTGGGTGGGTTGCAGATAGGGGAGGAGGGAAGAAAGGAGAGGGAGGGAAATGGGAGGGAGCAGGTCCAGGCCCTGCAGCCGATGGGAGTGGGTCTTCTTCTCTGAGGTCAGATAGCCGCCCAGAGTAAGAAAATCTCCTAGATGGGTGCGGTATAAATACAGGTAAAATAAATGGAGGCATTTTTCTCTTTTTCAATCGGCATCCCCAAGAAAGCAAACGTGGGGCCAGCCAGGCTTTCTGATGGTCCTCCTTGTGCTGGTGGGGCACACACCAGCAGATGTACAAGATACTGAATGAGCAAGGATGTTGGGGGGGGGGGGGAAATTGAACATTGGGTGACCCCCCCCCCCTTTCCCAGGTATTGGCCAATATCCAACATAGGCCACTTTGCCCACCTGCCTCCCGGGGCCCTTCTCACCTGTCATTCAGCAATAAAGGAACTTTGGAAGTTACTTTAATAGTTATGAAGGAGGAGCAGCAGCCGCTTCCCCAAGAGAGATGGAAGGGGGAGGGACATCCCCCCACACACATACACACTTACCCGCATACATTGGCACAGACCCACCTGAAGCGGGCAAGAGATTAACCCAGGAGGAGGAACTGGGGCAGGAGTTGCCCGGGGGCAGGATGCTCTTCCTACAGGTGCCAAGGGTCAGTCCTGGGGAGATCAACCCTCCCCCCCCAGGTCCGTCCATCCAGTGCTGGGTCCAAATCACTCCCATTTGAAGGAAAGGCACTTTTGGTAACCCAAAGGAGAATTTCTGCTCCATAATGGCTCCGCCCCCTTCTGTTCTGGCTTCTCCATCTTCCAGGTGTCCACGTGGCCCGAGCAGGGGTCAGAGAGCAATGGCTACTTCTCCCAGGGTGGGGGGTGGGGGCGGGGTTGGTTGGCCTCCCCTTTTGTCCCTTCCAGGAGAGGTCCTGAGCCCACCATTGCCACCCACGGCTCAGTCTGTCATTCAACGGCTGACCCCCAAGCAACCACTCCCCCTCCTCAGACCTGAGACTGCAGCCACAGGTGAGGGTCAAATCTCTGCCGGGTGGGGGGCCGCGGGGGGCGCTCAAGATCCGGGGTGGGGCTGCCACTGCTGGAGGAGCTGGACCGGGAAGGGGCCCCCCGGGCCCTGGGCAATGATGGGCACAGCAGCGGGTGCCCCGAGCCCCCCTTCAGCATGCTAAGCTTGGCATCCAGGGAGAGGGTACGTGGGCGGCTCCAGGGAGGGTGTGGGGGACATGGGCTGGCACTGGAGCTACTGCTACTGCTGCCGCTATCGCCTCCGCCATGTGAGGCCCTGCCGTGGGGGGAACCATCAAAGAGGGCCAGCCAGGGGGGGTCGCCCAGCCCAGAGACCCGGCGGGCCAGAATCTCCGTCACGGCCTCAATGTCATCCACAGGCTCAATAGCTGGAAGGGAAAAAGAGGGGGGGGGAGGTCAGAAGGGCCCCAGCCCAAAATGGCCTCCATGCAAAGAGCCCTCCCCCCACCCAGTAACTGGACCCAAAGCCCCCCTCCCCCCCTGCCTCAGGCCTGTTGCTCCCCCCACCCTTTGTGAGAGAATAGCCTCTAGGCACCACAGAATATCCCCCCCCCAGGTCTGCCACTCATCCCTGCCCCCCTCCCCAGCCCAAGCAACAGCTCCCCACCATTTTCACTCCTGACCTCCTGACCCCCTCTTCTGGCCAGGCGCCCCCACTTCTCCTCTACCTGGAGGAGGGGCAGTACATCACCTGTCCTTGTAATAGGATGACAGCAGAGCCCGGATCTCGGCAGAGACTGCGTTGTCCTGCAACAGAAGCCCCTCGCAGTGGGGGGGAGGCCCCCCAGGGCCAAGGAGCGCTGGGGTTGCTGGCCAGGTGGGGGGAGGAGAGGAAAGGAAAGGAAAGGGGGGACAGAGAGAAAGAAGGAAGTTGGCATGCAGAGAGAAAGGCAGCGGAGGCAGCAGGGATAGAATACTAGAGTTACAGACCTATAGATTAGGAGGAGGAGGGATCGGGGCCCTGGGGGAGCCACAGAGTAAGACGGATCTCCAGAGAAGAACGGGGGGGGGGGGGCAGAGAAGACCCGAGAGAGCCTGATGCCCACCTACACTGCCACCCCAAACAGCCCATGGCAGAGGAACTGGGTGGCTGGCTTGAGAGGGGGGGGGGGCATTTGCCAGAGAGGAGAGAACCCTGTGTGCAAATCCTCCCTCCCCTGCAGCCCCCTTACCCATCTCGTGGTAGAGGGAGCCCTGCCTGGGCAGGAAGGCTGGCAGGCGGCGTGGCAAGGGCCGCTCCACCTTCATCAGCTCCTCACAGCAGTGCTTCCACTGGCCTGTACCGGGGGGGGGGGGCACAAGGGGGGAAAGAGAAGGGTGTCAGACCCCCCATCTGCAAACGATCTGAAGGGCACCTGGCATCCCTTTCCCTGCTGGAGGGGGGAAGCAGGAAGGTACCTGGCACCCCTTCAAGGTCCCCCCCCCCAGGCAAGACAATGCCCTGGTTTTGTTCCCTGGGGTGGGGGTGGGAAGAGGGAGGCAATGGTCCTCCCTCTCTCTGTGGGACTCCTCACAACGGCCTTGTAAGGTTGGCCAGCAGGCATGGGGGCTGTCCTGTATCTTGGACTTCAGCACCCAGAATGCTGCAGTAACAAGTGGGTCCAGATCTTGAAGTCTTCACTGAAGGATTTATGCCCACCCCCTCTGGGTTGTCCCTTGGGGCAGATGGGCACCTTGCCCAGGGGTGAAAAGGAGGGGCTGCCAGGAAAAACAGTGGGGGGGGGGGGGGAGGAAGTCCCCCAGCCTTTTGCCCCCCCCCCCCCCGCTTTCACCCTGAGTGTGAGTGTGGGGCAAACGGTGCTCTGCAGCCCACCACCAGCAGGCCTGGTGCCTCCCCCCCCCCCCCCGCCGCCCCAACTCACTCATGTCATAAAAATGCTGCCAGAAGGCCTCCATCCAGCTCTGGGTCTCAGCCCGGGACTCGGCCATCAGCATGTGGGTCACCCCCTCCTCCCCATAGCGGTTTGTGACCGTCATGCATTGCAGTCGGTTCTGGGGCTCCTTCTCAGTAGCACGAATGCGCGTCTCCTGTGTGGGTCCCCCCCCCGGGGGGCAAAGAGACATCAGGAGAAGAAATGCCGCCCCTCCCAATGCAATGCAAGGTGGGCGGCGACGGCAGGAGGCCTGCAGAGGGCAAAGCCTCCCCCCACCACACCACACCCCCCAAAAAATAAATAAAATAAAAGCACAGCTGGGACTCGGTACCAAAGAAAAGCGGTGGCGGAGGGAGAGCCCCGGCCTCAGGACTGCTCTGGCCTGCATGCCCCAAAAGAACCAGCCTTTGCTGACCCCCAAGCTTTGCCTACAAAGGGGGGTGCATGCAGGTCTCTCTTGCTCGAAAGCCCAATCGTATCTGACTCTAGGGTGGTGGTGCTCATCTCCATTGGCAGGGACAAGGCCCGGGTGGGAGGGGCAGAGGGTCCCCACCCTGGCCTGCTTGGACTTTGGCACCCCCCTGATGGGGGGGCCCCCTCCAGAATCCTACCTTGTTGATGGCAATGGTGAAGGCGGGCTCCTCCTGTTGCTCTGCCTCTTGGGGGTGCCGGTAGCAGAAGAGGTGGGAGCCCCGAAGGACACAGAACAGTCGCTGCCAGCCTTGCTGATCCCCCTGCTGTACAATTTTTTTTTGGGGGGGAGGTCAGGCCAAGCCACACACACCCCCAAGGACCCCTGGGCACCCTTGCTGTGTGACCCCCTCCCCCCCAGAGCTCTTGATGGAAATGGAACAGGTGGGCCAGAGACACCTTGCCCCTACCTACCTAAGGAGGAGCCCTCCCAGAAGATGAAGGTACCTAAGGTATAGCATGGGGGGGGGGGGGAGGCAGGAAGTGCCAGCAGAGAGAAAGGGGGGTCCCACTTGCCTGAGCATCCTCCCTCCTTTTCCTCCTCCTCCTCCCCCCTTGACATCCCTGCAAAGCACTCACCTGGACCTTCAAGAAGCCCGTCATCATCTGCTGGACCAGGCAGTTGGGCTGGGCTGTCAGGCGGCAACAGAGGCTGCCGTACAAGGGGAGCCAGAAGGAACTCTCCTCTGCAAAAGGCGGTGGGGGTGGGGAGTTGTCAGGTGGTGTGCGTGCGTGCGTGGGGTTTCCACATACAGGATGCAGCAGGAGGAATGGGGGGGGGGCAGCCAAAACTGAACCATCTCCCCCAGAGATGAGAGAGAAGGGCAGGCTACCTCCCAGGGAAGGGGGGCACTGAGCCAAGCACACACTGAGCACACACACACACACACCAAGCGGGCACCAGGACCACTGCTGCCCCTCACCCTCTGCGGACAGTGACACACACACCCCTTACCGTTGCCAGTGACCGAGAGGTCGTGGGTGCGGAAGGCATCTTGGACGTGATCCAGGCGGAGGCTGGTGGAGGCCAGCAGTTGGTACTTGGGACCCCTGGAAGGGAACAGAGGCACCACGCAGATGGGGGGGGGGGGCAGAGAGAGAGAGAGAGAGAGAGGGTGTGGGGTAAACATCCTCCCTCACAGGCCCCAACCCCAACCCCCCCAGGGCAGGTAGAGCGCAGGTACTCACGAGGTCGGGGGGGCGGGGAGCAAGAGGGGGCTGCTCCCCCCAGGGCTCCCCCCCTCCAGGGTGGCTCGCACGCGCTTCCCAGAGTTGCGCCCCAGGGAGCTGCTCAGGCGGCTGGCCAGCTTTTTCGGGGTGCTGCCCAGGGCCCCCGCCTCCTCCTCTTGGCCTGCGCTGTACAGCTCCAGCTTCAGCTCAAAGTCAGGGCCGGCCTCCGTGCTGGGGGCAGGGGGGGGGAGAAGGGGGGAGACACTGTGAGGGGAGCAACCTGGCAGCTGGGACAGAATGTGTGCCAAGGCAGCCCGGTTCCAGGTGCAAAACCCCCCACCCCACCCCACCCCCTCCCTGCCTGCCTGCCTGCCTGCCAGGAGGATTGTGGCCCTTTCCCAAGGGCTGCGATCTTCCTCCCTGTGACCTAGGGAGGGTCCTGAGTGCGGAAGGAACACCCCCCCCCCCGGCTGCAGGATCCCTGAAGGTGGGGGAATGTGCCCAAGGACCCCCGGGGGCGAGGGGGCCAACTCACAAGAGGACTGGGTTCTCAAAGCAGATGTCTGTCAGTGTCCGGTCAACCAGCACCATCTCCGTGTCATAGATTTCTGTGCCGATTTGGAGCAAGCAGAAGACGGCACAGCGATGTAAGTCTGGCAAAGAAAGGAAGGAAGGAAAGAAGGAAGGAAGGAAGCCAGAGAGGAGACATTGAAACCTGCCCTTTCCACTCGGCTTCTCCCCACACCCACACCCCTTTTAAAAGGCTGAGTGTTCCCCTCCACCCACTTAGATTCATTTAAACATCTATGCATCGCTTTATGGAAGGAGAGTAGTAAAATATTTCCAAAATTAGCCAGCACGCTACAGGCGCTAGCCAACCGGGGCTGTGCCGCACCCACGCTGGAGTTTCCGCCCCACAGGTACGTAGGAGGGCACTTTGATCTTCCAAGGGGAACCATGAAAGGGCTTTACCTGAATCAGTGAACAACCATGCTAGTGAACCTTTGTGTAGTTATGCGCGTGTTAAATAGACCATTAAAATTTCTCATACAGCAAAAACCAAACCCCAAACCCCCCGCCGTGCAATGACGTTTGTGAGGATTGTCAAACATGGCACAATGTTTTAAAAGCCTCACAAAACAAGATTGTCCTTACTGGGTTTTCTACAGGCAAACCCTGAAGGCGTGAGAATGTTGCCCAGCCCCCGAATAAGTTCCTGTGGGATAAATGCCTAAGTTCCAGGAAGACCCTGGTGAGAAAGGGCCCTGCCACCCACCCAAATTGTTTAGGGATCTGTTGGCTCAGGGCTTTGAACCATCTCCAGGGTGCCTGTGAACATGGGGGAACTTGAGCTGCCTGGGTCGCCATCGTGCACTCCAGAACCCATGCTCCTGCAAAGAGCCAGTCCCACCTGCCCATGTGTCCCTTTACACCCTGAACTGGTTCAGAAGAGAGACAGAAAGGCTAAGGCTGTGGACCAGCCAAGGGTGGCTTCTTTTGAAATTAAACTCTGCTGCCAACTTCTTCACCCTATCAGAAAGGGGTTTGGGGATGCTTAGTAACCAATATTAATCCTGGTAGCCCAAAGGGTCAGGACTAAAATTAATACAATATTCCCCTTAACCAAACCCAGTTCCAAATGCTAGAATGGATTTTCTATGTTTTATGTAAAAGGAAGAAAGTAGGGATTTAAAAGGATATAAAACATTTTTTTTTGGGGGGGAAGCTTCTACAAAAACACAAAGATGGAAAATACATACCAGACACACACGGGAAATAAGTTCTTTCTACCCTCAATCTCCACCCACAAGAATTGTTGCCTTGCCGTGGCGAGGGGGCTTGTGTGGTTTGATGAGGCTATGGGCTATGCCATCTAGGGCCACCCAAGGCAGACAGACAGACAGACCATAGTGGAGAACTCAGACTAAACACAATCCACTGGTGAAGGAACTGACAACCCACACCAGTACCATTGCTAAGAAAGCCCTATGGACACTATCAAAAGGCTAAACCAGGCATTCACAACCTATGGTCCACAGGCCTTACCTGGCCCCCGATGCCATTCCATCCAGCCCTCCATGTGATTTGCCACATTTGTGGCAGCTTAAAAACAGCCCACTGCATTTCCAGGTGGGGGGAAACAGCTGCCTGTCATTACCAGAGATGGCCATTAGAGGTCGCAAAGCACAGCTTCCCATAGGAATGCAATGAAAACCAATTTCAAGCCCAAAAAAACCAACAAAACTTTGCAGAGACAAGCTGAGGTAGGAAGGCTGCTTTTGTTTACCTCTGTGTGTGTGTGTGAGAGAGAGGGGTGGTGGTGGTGGTGGTGGGAAGAGTATTTTTTAAATAAGGGTTTCCCCATCATCCCCCTCTGTCTTATTCTCCATACTAGGATACTAGCACAATGCTGGCCTTTAAGGGGAACCATTACAACATCTGGACTGTGTGCTTCTTGGGCCTCCTGGGAAGTCTTGCCTTCTGCCTAGTCCTGAGGAAGTTCAGCAGGTCTGGAATGTTGCAAAAGTGCTTTCTTAAAAGCCTCTCCTTTTTCTTCTTCTACAAGGGGTGCATTTGTTTCTTCTCTTTTTGATGTGTTGTGTGTGGTTTTTTAAATTATCTGATATTGTGTGTACACCACCCAGAGTGGAAAATTTATAAATAATAAATACATAAATAAAAATTCTATTAAAAAATAATAATCCGGTCCCCAAACAGTCTGTGGGAGCTTGACCCGGTTCCCGGCTTTAAAAGGTTGAGAACCCCTGGGCCATACCTGTCAACCATCCCGATTTGGCCGGGAAAACCCCGTAATTTGACGTCAATTGACATCATAACCCGCCCCGCGTTGCCAAAACCCCGTAATTTGGCAGTGGGGGAAAATGCTTTCTTCGCATGTGCGGAAGCGCTACGCTGTTTGTGCAGCCCCTACGCAAGCGGCGTAGCGCTTCCATGCATGCGTGGAAAGCGACCTGCGCACAAGCGATGTGCGCAGGTCCCGTTTTTCCGGAGCTGTGGGTTGACAAGAATGCCCTGGGCTAAACGCTATGCCAGTGGAAGAGGGGCCCCTCAGGTTGGAAGGTGTCTCATATACTACTGGGGAAGAGCACACTTACAAATAGCCCCAGAAAGAGTGAAGCATCTGGGCCAAAGCCAAAAGGACACTCAACTGTTGATGGATCTGACAGTGAAAGGAAAGTCCGATGCTGTAAGGAACAATATTGCAAAGGAACCTGGAATGTAAGATCTATGAATTAAGGCAAGCTGGATGTAGTCAGAATGAGATGGAAAGAATGAGCATATATATCTTGGGAATCAGTGAACTAAAGTGGACAGGGATGGGCGGATTTAACTTTGGGGACCATTATATCTACTACTGTGGGCAAGAATCCCTTAGAAGAAATGGGGTGGTCCTTATAGTCAACAAAGAAGTGAGGAAAACAGTAATGGGATACAATCTTTAAAAAGACAAAATGATCACAGTCCGAATTAAAGATCAACCATTCAACATCACAGTAATCCAAGTCTATGCCCCAACCACTGATGCAGAAGAGGCCGTAGTCAACCAGTTCTTTGAACACCTACAGCACCTTCTAGAACTGACACCAAAAGATGATGTCCTTATCATCATAGGAGATTGGAATGCCAAAGCAGGAAGTGGCACAACAGTGGCAAGTTTGGCCTTGGAGTACAGAATGAACCAGGGCAAAGGCTAACAGAGTTTTGCCAAGAGAATGAGCTGGGACTTAGCAAACACCCTCTTCCAACAACCTAAGAGGCGACTCTACACATGGACATCACCAGATGGCCCACATTGAAATCAGATTGATTACGTACTCTGCAGTCAACGATCGAGCAGCTCTATACAGTCAGCAATGATGAGAACTGGAGCGGACTGTGGCTCGGATCATGAGCTAGTGATTGCCAAATTCAGGCTTAGAATGAAGAAAGTAGGGACAACTATTAGGCCGCACAGGTATGACCTAGATAACATCCCTCACGAATATATGGTGGAGGTGAAGAATAGATTTAAAGGATTAAACTTGACAGAAAGAGTGTCTGAAGAATTATGGACGGAGGTTCATAATATCACACAGGAAGCAACAATTAGAACCATCCCAAAGAAAAAGAAATGCAAGAAAGCAAAGTGGTTGTCTGATGAGGTTCTTCAAATAGCTGAAGGAAGAAGGAAGGTGAAAAGCAAAGGTGAAAGAGAAAGATTCACTCTACTGAATGCAGAATTCCTGAGAACAGCAAGGAGAGAGAAGGAGGACCTTCTTTAAGAAACAGTGCAAAGTAATAGAGTCTATGCTCCAATTCCAAAGAAAAACAATGCCAAAGAATGTCCAAATTATCATACAATTGCGCTCATCTTACATGCTTGCAAGGTCATGCTCAAGATCTTACAAGCTAGGCTTCAGCATTATGTAGCTCGAGAACTTCCAGAAGTACAAGCTGGATTCTGAAGCGGCAGGGGAACTAGAGACCAAATTGCCAACATTCGCTGGGTCATGGAGAAAGCAAAGGGGTGCCAGAAAAACATTTACTTCTGTTTCATTGACTACACACCAAAGCCTTTGATTGTGTGGATCACAATAAACTGTTAAAGAGATGGGAGTACCAGACCACCTCACCTGTCTTCTGAGAAATCTGTATGTGGGTCAAGAAGCGAGAGTTAGGACAGGATGCAGAAGTACTAATTGATTTAGAATAGGAAAAGGAGTACAACAAGGCTGTATACTGTCACCCTGCTTATTTAACTTCTATGCAGAGTACATCATGCATAATGCAGAGCTGGAAGAAGCACAAGCAGGAATTAAGGTTGCTGGGAGAAACATCAACAACCTGAGACATGCAGAGGACATGACCCTAATGGTAAAAAGTGAAGAAGACGCAAAGAGCCTCTTGATGAGGGTGAAAGAGGAGAGTGCAAAAGGCTGGCCTGAAACTCAACATGAAAAACTCCCAAGTTCCTGGCCTCTGGTCCCATCACTCCCTGGCAAACAGAAGGGGAAGGAATGGAGCAAGTGACAGACTTCACCTTCCTGGGATCTAAGACCACTGCGGAGGGTGTCTGCAGCAGCCACGAAATAAAAGGATGCTTACTTCTTGGGAGGCAAGCTATGAGAAACCGAGGCAGCAGAATAAAGAGTAGAGACATCCCCCTGCCAACAAAAGTCTGCGTAGTCAAATTAATTTTAATTTGCTTTAATTGTCAAATTTATATACCGCCCACTCAGCCAAGGCCGACTCAGGGCGGTTCACAATCACAATTTAAAAGCATGTTAAAAACAGTTAAAACTACCCACCCCCTAAAACAAGGGGTGCAGGATCCAGAGGCACCATGGGGAGGACTTCTTCTACACCAGCCACCCAATGGAGGTTACCCTTCCGCCTGTACCCCACACTTGACCCGCCAGCCAGGTTTTAAGTTCTTTTCTGAAAGGCAGCAATTCCGTCCGGAGACGTAGCTCTGTTGGCAGGAGGTTCCAGAGGGTCAGCACAGACACGGAGAAGGCTCTCCTCCTTGTGCCAGAGAGGCGAGCCCCTCTGGCTGATGGAACAATTAGAGAGCCCCTCCGGTCCGCTCTGGTTGGATGGACAGACGTCCTCAGGGCGATGCGGTCTCTTAGGTATCCTGGCCCACTGCCATATAGGGCTTTAAAGGTCAAAACCAGCACCTTGAACTGCACCCGGAGACAAACTGGCAACCAGTGCAGCTCCTGGAGCAGTGGCAAAGCATGGGCATAATATCCACACCCCATCACCACCCGGGCTGCCGCATTCTGGACCAGCTGTAGCCTCCGAATGGTCGTCAAGGGCAGCCCCATGTAGAGCGCATTGCAATAATCTAGTCTGGAGGTGACCAGAGTGTGAGTGACCATGAGCAAGGAGTCCCGGTCCAGGAGCGGGCGCAATTGGCCAATCACCCGAAGTTGGGCTAAAGCCCTCCGGGTCACAGCCGCCACTTGTTCTTCTAGCAGTAGCTGCGAATCCAGGAGGACCCCCAAGTTGCATACCAGGTCTGTCTAGGGCAAACTAGCCCCGTCCAGGACCAAAGATGGTAGCTCCTGGGATAACGCAGGACCCCTTATCCATAGCCACTCAGTCTTGCTGGGGTTCAGTTGTAGCCCGTTAGTCCCCAACAGCTTCCAGACACCTGGAAAGGACTTTGACGGCATCACTGGGGTCCCCATGGGCCAAGATGTACAACTGAGTGTCATCCGTGTACTGATGGTACCGCACCCCATGGGAACGAATGATCTCACCCAGCAGCTTCATGTAGATGTTAAATAGGAGAGCCCTGAGGCACCCCCCATTTGAGGGGCCTAGGACTGGACCTCTCACTCTCCAACCACACCGACTGGGTCCGACCTCTCAGAAATGAGGAAAACCAGGACTTCCCAGTAGTCATGTATGGGTGTGAGAGCTGGACCCTAAGGAAGGCTGAGCGCAGAAGAAGAATAGATGCCTTTGAATGGTGGTGCTCAAACCAGTCATTCCTAAAGGAAACCAATCAGCTCATTGGAGGGACAAATACTGAAGATGAAGTTCAAGTACAGTACTTAGGCCACCAAATGAGATGAGAGGACTCACTGGAGAAGGCCCTGAAAAGGTCGAAGGTAAAAGGAGAAGGGGGCAGCAGAGGAGGAGTTGGATGGATGGAATTGTTGACGCAATGGGAGTAGATCTGGGCGGGCTGCGGAGGATGGCAGATGACAAAGGAGCCTGACGTGGGGTAGTCCATGGGGTCGCAAGGGGTCGGACTTGACTATGCACTGAACAACAAACCCTTGATCTACATTTACTCTCCTGAAATCTCTTTAAGATTCTTAGGAAGACACACAGTTGACTCTCTCCATTGTTATTACAAATACAGAAGTACCTTTGCAGCAGAGAGACATTAACTCTCTGGGAGAGACGTCCCCCATTGATTGGCCTTTCACGTTTCCTCTGAGCATTTACAGAGTGCAGTTCTATTTCTTGACAGGCTCCTGGCCTGAGGAACTGCCCCCACCAAGAACTTACCACCCTTGTTCTTGAAGTATTCAGTGTCCTTCCACATCAGAGGGATCCGGAGATCTGGAAAGAGGAAGAGAATTAAAGACAGATGGTTGTTTATTAATGCCTAATTAAGAGTGTCCCAAGACGGGGGCTTTTGCCCTGCCCACCTTAAGGCTTATTCTGCTTGCACAGAGACCAAGGGAGACACTGCTCCCCCCCCCCCCCCCCCGAGCAAGCACACTCGTCATGTCCACTGTACCATAAAAGACCCCTTATTTACTGACATAAACACTGGCAGAAATGAATGAATGAATGAATAAATAAATAAATGGGATCTTTCTTCACAAAGAAGGTGCCCTGGGGAATCTTCCAAAGAGTTGAATTGGGAGGGGGGTGCTGGAAGGGGGCTTCACCCACATCTATGACACAGTTCCACCTCTGCCCTGATTCTGCCTCAGTTCTCTGTAGCCCCCACCCCACCCCGGAGGACTTCTGGAGAGGGAAGGAGGGTGGATCAAACAAATCCACACACCCACTAGAAAACACCAGAGGTACAGGGAATCTCTGCTCCTCTCTGGGACCTGCAGGTGAATGAGCACACCATGCACAACATCCATTGCATGGAGGCATCTGGCTGGCCAATATGGGGCCAGAAAGCTGGGGTGGGTAGGTGGGGATCTTTTAAAGAATGGGTCTTAAAAGTCCAAGGGAGGGTTCCTACCCTCCTCCTCCTCCTCCCAACCCTCACACCAAAGGTTTTGAGGCAGCCTGGATGTGTGTGTGTATTCTTCCCCATCAGCCTCTTACCTGAGATGCAGACTTTGCCCCGACATGGCAAGCGATCGTCCATCGGTCCTGCATCGGAAGGCCTGGATTGAGGGTGGAGGCAGAACAGAAAGAAAGAAAGAAAGGAAGGAAGGAAGGAAGGAAGGAAGAACCATCAGGAGTATCTCCAGCACTAGGGGCTCCTGCCCCACACGTAAAGACTCACTCTGACCCTATGGCTCTCGCAGGAAGACTCAGGATCTTGTTGGCTACTCACTAGACTCGTCTCTCTTTGCAAGTAGGGAACTTTCTGCAGAAGGCTGCAAGTTTTATTTTTAGTTTACTTAGAACAGTTTAGGAGATCTGGTGGCACAGGGGTTAAAGTGTTATACTGCAGCCAAAAGGTTGTGAGTTTGATCCTGGTGGAGATTCAAGTTTGACTCAGCTTCTTCCATCCTTCCAAGGTCAGTCAAATGAGTCCCCAGCATGGAGGAGGTGTGTGAAATGTGAACCTCACGGCCTCTTTGAATCTGCATGCAGCCCCTCCCCCTGGGAGCCCCTCCCAAAGGGCTTGTGGCCCACTCACCGCCGGGCCATGCGTTGCATGACCTGGGCTTCCTTCATGCGCTGTAGCTCTGCCATGTAGGCCAGGATGCGGCTATTGCAGACCAGTAGGCTCTTGGTGACCTCGAGGGCCTGCAGGCGCTGGGTGCAGGCGGCCAAGAGCTTGCAAGCCCCTTCCCGCATGCGGATCTCGTGGTCAATCTTCCTCTGGATGTCCGTGCCCTGCAAGAGGGAGGGAGGGAGGAAGGAAGCACAGGGCAGGTGAAACCACAAAGGAGGATAAGAGGGACGGAGGAAGACAAGAAGGGTCTGCTCTAGTTTTTCTAGGAGGGCAGGGTGGTGGCAGCGGCCAGGGGTCCCATACCTGAACTGGTTTGGAGTTGAGCCATGGTGGTGCAGAGGTTAGACTACTGTACAGAATGTTGTGAGTTTGACCCTGATGGGGAACAAGGTTGGCTCATCCTTCCAAGGTCGGTAAAATGAGTACCCAGCAATATGTTTGGGGCAAAAAGCTCATTACCTTGTGAACCACCCAGAGAGAGCACAAAGCACTTATATGGGGAAGATGGAGAAGTGGGATTTATTTTATTTATTTATAATTCAAATGTCTATGCTGCCCAATCAGGTGAACCCGACTCAGGGCGGCTTACAGCAGATAAAAACATATATAAAACAATTAAAACCCACAAGAGGGCCCCCCAAATAATGATTCCGATCGTGCAATTCCGATCGTGCATCACTTGCACGAGTGCACCCCCACTCACAATAGCCCACTCCACAAAGCTCCCAAGGCTCTTTGTATCCCAGCCATCGCAGGATGTCTCTTTGGGACCCACAACAGAGTATGGATAATGGAGGTCTCTGCCCCACAAGAGGTGTGGCATCTGCTGTAACACACACCCGGTGGTGGGATTCTTTTTCCCCCCACTACCTACTCTGTGTGCATGGCATGGTGGGCGTGGCCAGGGGGAGAGCCCTGCGTTGCACCTGAATTAGGACTACAGTATAGGACTTTATTTCAAAACTTGGTTGAGCGGAGCCTGCCAGAATTTCTGCTACCAGTTCTGGCCAACTGGTGCAAACCTGCTGAATCCCACCACTGCACACACTTCTCCCTCCCATCTCCTGCACAAACAGAGACACCTGCAGCCAATTTGGGGGAGGAGGGGCTTAGAACATGCCTGTCAAGTTTTGAATTTGGAAATAAAGGAAATTTCCCGGCAAATACGGGATACTTGACAGCTATGCTTACCCTGTGCTGCCCTCCAATGGTGGCAATAGGGCATTGCAGTCTAATTAATAAGGGATGACGGCAAGAAAGAGGGTAAAATAAGGGGTTTTCCCGGCCAATAAGGGATACTTGACAGCTATGCTTACCCTGTGCTGCCCTCCAATGGTGGCAATAGGGCATTGCAGTCTAATTAATAAGGGATGATGGCAGGAAAGAGGGTGAAATAAGGGGTTTTCCTGGCCAATAAGGGATACTTGACAGCTATGCTTATCCTGTGCTGCCCTCCAATGGTGGCAATAGGGCATTGCAGTCTAATTAATAAGGGATGACGGCAGGGAAGAGGGTAAAATAAGGGGTTTTCCCGGCCAATACGGGATACTTGACAGCTGTGGCTTATAAGGCTTTCCTGACCACCACTCTGGACCTTGCAAGCGGGAGGGGGACAAGAGAAGCCAGCTGTGGGCCTGGGGTCCTTGCTGCAAATTTCCTCTGGGGAGGGAGGGAGGGAGGAGTGCATACGTGGGTCCCCCTCCCCACACACACACACTGCCCTGGAAGAGGTCTCCAGAGTCTGGCAAGCACTGGGAGTGGCAAGGGCTTTGAGAGCAAAGAGCAATTTCAGTGGGGAGGGGCAGAAGGAGGGGCTAGCTCAGGACACACACACACACACACACACACACACACACACACACACACACACACACACACACACACACAGAGGCGACTGTGCCCCCCACCTGCCACCTCTTCTGGGAACAAAGTGTGCCAAAGAATTACGTCTTCGGACGGAGTTGCTGCCTTTCAGAAGGGATCTTAAAACCTGGCTGGCAGGTCAAGTGTGGGGTGCGGGTGGAAGGGTAACCACCATGGGGTGGTTGGTGTAGAGGAACTCTTCCCCATGGTGCCTTTTCGATCCTGCAGCCCCTGCTTTTTAGGGGGTGGGTAGTCTTAACTTTTTTTTACTGTTTTAACTGTTTTTAGGATTATTAATATTGTCTGTAAACTCCTTGGGTTGCCCTGGGGTTACTTTTTATGTTGTTAGCCGCCCAGAGTCGGCCTTGTGTTGATTGGGCGGGATATAAATTGAATAAATAAATAAATAAATAAATAAATAAATAAATAAATAAATAAATAAATAAATAAATAAAAGTGCTGGTGCAAGGACCCACCTTGGCCTGGCCACAGCCAGAGGAAGGGGGAGGGAGGGGCACTTTGGGGGAAAGGAGGAAGAGGGGGGGAACAACTCTCATCCCACCCCACTCCTTCCCTTTGCAGGTCGCCATGGGCCAGGGCTGGTGGGGTGTCAGTCCTTTAGAGAAGCAAGGTGGGGCGGGGTGGTGGGGGTGGTTGCCTTCTGGTTCTGAACCTAAATCCCACCCATTCCACACACATCTTCCCTCCCTCATGCTTTGGGGGTGGGGGTTGGCACAGTTCCTGGCAGAACCCATGGGCAGTGGTAGTACTGGATGCAGGTGAGCTCCCTCCCCACCCTTTCCCTGTAGCTTACAGGCCACCTTTCCTGGGCACTGGCAGGACCTCAGGCAGCAAGAAATGGGATGGGGACCCCCAGCATTTTCAGGAGGAAAGGGACATGAAAAGGGGAGGCCCCAAAGAAATGGGGTGGGGGAGATGGGAAAGCAGGGCACACGTGCCTTCTTCTGTTGTGACAGTATATGGCTGAGGCACAACCACCCACCCACCCGTGGCACTCACCTGTCCTTGGCAACTCTTTCATTCTCCATGCTGGCACTGGCACCCATTCATTCACACACACACACACACACACACACACACACACACACACACACACACACACACACACACACACACACACACACACACACACACACACCCCGTGCATGCCTCCTGCAGGCAAGGCAAGGCAAGGCTCCATGTTGCTGGGCCAGGCAGTGCTGGCTGGCTGGCAGCCGGAGCAGAGCCCAGAGCCAGCCGTTGGTGACAGCTGAGCTGTGCATGGAAGGGCGTTGGTGCGTGCGTGTGTGTGTGTGTGTGTGTGTGTGTGTGTGCGTGCGCGCAGAGGGGCTTTGCTGCCAGGGAAGGGCGGGAGGGGGGGGGCAGCCAGCCAGCCTGAAGGAGCTGAGCAGCTGGGGAAAGGCTGACATCACCCGCTGCCTATAAATAGGAGGGATGGATGGATGGGGGGGGGGGGGGGATGCAGACACTGCCTGCCACCACCTCCACCCCCATCCCTGAAGGGACCCCCCCATCACATAGGGTGGGGGAGGGCTGGGCCAGGGGTTTGTCTTCCATCTTTAGGCGCCAAGGAGGCAGGAGTAGGAGGTCAGGGTGTGGGGGGGAGGAAATCCTCCTCACTGGGGTGGGTGAGTGGTGGGTGGGAGACCAGCCGGGTAAAAGGGGAGGGGGCAGGGCTGCAGCTGATCTGAGACTCCTTTAGTCCCTGCCCCCCCTCCCACCTGTCTCCAGGCTAATCATCTTAAACCAAAGGGCTGGGGGGGGGGCAGAGAGGTCTTAATCTGGCAGGAGGGAAAATCCTTCAGGAAGGGGGTGGGGTGGGGGGAGCCCTCAAGCCTCAGCAGTGTCTTTTCATCCCACCCCACCCCCAACCTGCTCCATATTTTCCAGGCCTCAGAACCAGGGTGAGCCCTCAGGAAAAGCAAGAGTGCCTCTGAGCATAGGGGAAGTGGCGTTCCTCCAGCACTGAGCACAGATATCCACCCAAGAGGGGGAGAAAAAGCACCAAGGCCTTGGGAAGGAAGCACTTGGTGGGGTGGGGTGGAGGCGCTAGGGCTGGCAGCGCCCCACCCACCCACCCACCAGTGCCTCCCCACAGCCCCCCCCCCAATCCGTGACTCTCCTGGCCACAGAGGCCTTGGACTAAGACCAGTTACCCTGGCTGCATCCCCATCATCCTCATCACTCTGAGCCATTGGAGCCAAGATGTCTTGCTGCTTTCGAGGGAGGATGGCGCAAAGGCCCCTTGACTCCCTGAAAAGGGAACTGAACTGAGGGAGGGGAGGGCAGGGAGGGCCCACCACTCCCCTTGGGCAGAGGTCTGGCATATTCTCCAAGCCTGGGCCAGGCCTTCCCTCCTTTGCAGGTGTTTTATTTGGGGGGTGGGGTAGGGTGGCATGAACCCCCGACAGGATTGGGGGCCCTAGACTCAACCCCCTCGGATTCCTGTTGCCTTTCATGCCACCTTCCTGCCTCCCCCCCCCCCACTCCCCCACTCCAGCCTCCAGGGAGCAAAGGGTGAGCCAGGCAAAGGGCTGCCTCTTCTGCAACACATCCTGCAAAACCTACCTGGGGGTGGGGGGTGGGGCAGGAGCCCCAGATGTGGAGGTGCCCCTGCCCAGGCCCTGCCCCACCCTGGACTGGTCCTCTTGCCTCAGGGTGAGGGCCCTGGGGACTCTTTGGCCTGGAGCCAGAGGGCAGCCCTGCACAGGGTGGGTGGGTGGGTAGAAAGCTGCTGCTCCCAGGCACGTGCTGGGCAATCGGGCTTTGTCCTAGCCTGCCCTTGCCTCTGGGGTGCCAATAGCAATGGATGGGATACCCCCCCCCCACCCCCACCCCCACCAAAAAATAGGTGCACTCCATCACTGCCTGTCCAGCACCTTCCCATGGTGCCCTGCAGACCCCTGGCTGCTCCCCTGTGGCTCCCTCTGGGGCCAGCCCAGGACAAGGTGGGGGGGGGGCCTTCTCCTCTGCCCAGCAGGCTGTTCCCTAGGGAGGATCAGAGGTCAAGTCCCCCAAGGCCCTTGGAAGGGGCTGGCCAGCAAAAGAGGACCCAAAGTCCCAGAGGTTGAGCAGGCAGGGGTTGGACTTCATGGCTTCAGAGGGCCCTTCCAATGCAGTAGGGACTCTCCGTAGGACAAGGCAAAGGGGGGCACCCCCACCACCCCTGAGACAGGCCTGAGCATGAGAGGGGTGGGTGGCTGGGTGGGTCTCCCTGGCTTTCCCTCTCTGGCAGCCAAACCAAGCAAGCCAAGCGGGGCTTTGGGGACTTCCCGGGAGGCTTGGCTACCCGCTGCCAGGGGCATCCCTGGAACACCACAAAGAAATGCCCAACACGACAGGCAGGGAGCCCACCTCACCCCACCTGCCCAAGGGGAGCCCTGAAGGCGGCAGCCCTCGCTTCTGCTTGGGTCCCTCTGTGCCCCCCCCTGGGGACCCCCACCCCACCCCCCACCCCCACCCCGGGGCGCTTCCTTATACCTCCAGGCTGAGCGCGATCTGCCGTATGTAGAGCATATTCAGGTCCTCCAGGATGTGGAGCTTGCCCTGCATCGGGGCAAAGCGCTCCCGGGCCGACGCTGCTTCCATGGCCCCAGCCACGGACGGGGCGACCGAAGGGCCGAGCAGGGCCTCCTCCCGCTATAACGGGCCCGGGGCGGCCGGGCCAGAAGAGACGCCACGCGCGCTCCTCCCCATCGGGCTGTGCCAGGCGGCGGCTTCCTCGGGCAAGGCGCTCGGAGGGACGGAGGGACGGGGGGAGAGGGCTGTGGCTGAGTCTCCGCCGTCAGCGGATTCCGCGCGCCCCCCTCCTCTGCCCTCCTCTCCCCTCCCCCCGGGGGGGGGCAGCTGCGGAGAGAGAACAGGGCCCTTCTTTCAGGCTGCCCGCCGCGCGCCCCGCGCCCCCTCCTCCGCCCACCGACCGGCAGCAGAACAAGCGGCCACTGTGCCGGGAAAGGGCAGCCAGGGAAAGGGCGGGCGGCGGGCAGCGGGGGTGCCGTTTCTCCGCCCGCCCCGTCGGAGCAGCCCCGGCCCAGGCCTCAACCGGCGGATGGGGCTGCCGCCACCGCCGCCGCTCCTCCTCCTGCTGCTGCTGCTGCTGCTGCGCCCCCGAGGCCCAACAGCCCAGCCGTCCGCGCGCGCTTCCCGTCCCGTCCTGTCCCAGCCCACCTCCTGCGGGATGGGGGCGGGGGGGGGGGGCAAGCAGCCAAGAGGGCTCCTCCGGCCCCTTCCCCGGTGGGCGGAGGGGGGGCGGGCACTGACTCCGCCGCCTTCCCGCCTTCTCTTGCAAGGGCCGCCCTTCCGAAGAGCCCGCCAGCCCCGGGGCCCGGGCGGGACGTCCCCGCCTTCCTTCCCTCCCCCCTCTTCCCGGGCCAGGCCAGGGCCGGAGGAGGAGGATAGGAAGCCGCGCTGCCGCTGCCGCCCCCTCCAGCGCCGCCCCCTCGGCCGGCCCACCAGGCTGGGGCAGGGGGGCGCGGGGCCAAAGATGTCCGGCTCAGGCGAGCTACTGCCCCGTGGCCCGAGAAGGCCGCCTCCCCTTCTGACGGCGCCCCAGCCTAGGGATGCCGCCACCCGGGGCGGGGGGGGGGGGGGAGAGAATTGCATCCATCCCTCTGCCACCCTGACTGAGACTGCACTGCAGGGAGGAGGCCCTCAGCCCCGACGCCGACGCTGTTGCCGCTGCTGCCACGGACCAACTTTCACCTTAACAATGAAGAAGCTGAAATGTTATAGATAGTATAAATTTTGTTCTGTCATCTAAGGCATAAAAAAATTTCAGCCTCTTTAGTGGTTAAGACGCTGAACTTGATGGCTGAAGAGGTCAGCAGTTTTGAGACCCGAGTGCTGCACGATGGAGTGAACTCCAGTCTCTGCCTCAGCTCCTACCTAGCTAGCAGTTTGAAAACAAGAAATTGCAAGTACATAAATAGGTACCACTTCGGCAGGATGGTAAACAACATTCCGTACACTCCAGTGTCTAGTCATGCCTGCCACATGTCCACGGAAACATCTGCACACACAGTCAGCACTGGCTCTTTGGCTATAAACAGATGAGCATTGGACCCTAGAGTCGGATATGACTGGCTTTTAAGCATAGGCAACCTTGCCCTTTACTTCAGTCATCAATCCAAATGGAGACTGCAACCAAAAAATCCCTCGGCACCTGAAGGGGTAACAGAGCAAGGAAGAAGAAGAAGAAGAACCAAGGCTTGGAAGGATGACTGACTTGACAAACAAAGTGCCTGAAGAATTATGGACCGACTGAGGTTCATATCATCATCATCATCATCCTACAGGAGGCAGCAATTAGAACCATCCCGAAGAAAAAGAAATGCAAGAAGGCGACGTGGTTGTCTGATGAGGCTTTACAAATAGCTGAAGAAAGAAAGGAGGCCAAAAGGAAAGGTGAAAGAGAAAGATTCACTCGGCTGAATGCAGAATTCCAGAGAACAGCAAGGAGAGAGAAGGAGGCCCTTCTTTAAGAAACAGTGCAAAGTAATAGAGGGAAACAGCAGAATGGGAAGGACTAGAGAATTCTTCAAGAAAACTGGAGAAAACAAGGAATGTTTTGAACTAAAATAATTATTATCATTGCTATATTTACATACCGCCTTCCTCACCCTCGGGCGACCCAAGGCGGTTTACAAGTCATAAGATATACACAGAATCACAGCGAAAATGCAGAGCACACAATAAATACAATAGAATACAATAACGTGAAAAGTACAGTAAAAAACCTACAACAATAGCAAATAACAAATGATCCTCTACCACTCAATGTCCTTACAATCCTTACAGAGCCCGGGCTCAACGTCCCAGTGAAGCCTGGGGATCAATGTCCTTACGGAGTGGGAGGAACGCGGAGCCTCGGAGGCGATGGTGGCGGCAGTGCTTTTTCAAGCTGTGGAGCGCCCACAGGTGTTCCCACTCCCTACTGACTGGCCGAGTCGAAGGGAGGAACGCAGAGCCTCAATAAAGGTCAAAAATGGTAGGGACCTAACAGAAGGAGAAGAGATTAGGAAAAGATGGCAAGAATGCACAGAAGAACTCTACAAGGAAGATCTTAATGTCCCTGACAACCACAATGGTGTGATCGCTGACCTCGAGCCAGACATTCTGGAGAGTGAAGTCAAGTGGGCCCTAGAAAGTATTACTAACAACGGAGCCAGTGGAGAGGATGGCATTCCAGTTGAGCTATTTAGAGGCTGTTAAAGTGTTGCATTCAATATGCTAGCAAATTTGGAAAACACAACAGTGGCTATAGGACTGGAAAAGGTCAGTCTAAGTTCCAATGCCAAAGAATGTTCAAATTGCTGCTTTGAGTTGCCTTCAGACCCAGTAAAGCGGTATATAAATAAAAAGTGAAATGAAATGAAATGCTCATCTCACACGCTAGCAAGGACATGCTCAACGTCTTACAAGCTAGGCTTCAGCAGTACATGGATTGAGAACTTCCAGAAGTACAGGCTGGATTCTGAAGCGGCAGGGGAACTAGAGACCAAATTGCCAATATTCACTGGATCATGGAGAAAGCAAAGGAATTCCAAAAAAATATGTCTACTTCTGTTTCATAGATTACACCAAATCCTTTGATTGTGTGGATCACAATCAACTGTAGCAAGTCCTTAAAGAGATGGGAGTAGTGTATCAGACCACCCCACCTGTCTTCTGAGAAACCTGTATGCGGGTCAAAAGGTTCTGACACAAAAAAAGAAAGAAAGAAAGATTTTACTAGTGTCCCCCTAAGGTCTGCATCACCTGCGGTAGCTAATTGTGGCTAACTGCCAAATTGCTGGGCACATCTCACACGCCTGGTCATGTGCTCCATTGCATAACCATTATGACCCTGTTATCAATTATCCACAGTTAGCTTTGGAAAGATACCTAAATCTTATGTGGGCACCAGAAGGAGTAGCAGCACTGCCGTGGCTTAGTGGTTAAGATGCTGAGCTTGGAGACTGGAAGGTCAGGGGTTCGATACCTGAGTGCTGCACGATGGATCTTGGGGGGGACATGAAAGGAGCCTCATTCAGGCATCCCCTGAGTGGAGTTTCTCCAGCAAAAATCCTTCCAGCCCAGAGTAGTTTCTGACATAAAATTTATTTACCAGGAGGAGTCTGGCCATTCTTACAAGTTTTGAAGTTGAGTGGATCGTCTCTGAGGACCCAGAATCCCATCCGAAGTGGTTCCTGAGTGAAAGATTTCTGCCCAGGGTTCCTTGCCCCTGGAGGGTGCCTGTGGCGGCATATCTGGTCAGGGAGGCAGGACTTGTATCTGGTCTACCTGAGGTCTGTTACTGCTTTTCCTTTGGGAAGGAGAGAAGCAGCTGGCTTCCAAAGCGGAGCAAGGAACAGCCAGTGGCTGTTTCGGAAGGAAGGCGTCCTTTTGCAGAACAGAGGGGGTGCTTTTCTTACCCCAGATCTGATTTGGAACGAAGTCATGAGACTGGGCACATGAAGAAACAGCTGTTTTGAAGAAAGGGAGGGGAGGGGGATGGGACTCTGCAGAGCTTAGCTTGGCCTCTAGGACTGGCAGGGGGTGGGGGACAAAAGTGATTCTCGAAGCAGAAGTGATGTGGCAATGAAGAGACTATGGTGCAAAACTCTTGGCAGGGAATGTACGTGGAAGTGGCATTTGGCTGCTCCTCCTCTGTCAGGGGTGCTTTGGCCCAGTGTTTCCCCAAAGGGGACCCCAGATATTGTCAGAGAACTGCTTCCAGCAGTTGACTGTACTGAGCAGGAGTTGCAGCCTGAGAACATCTGGGACCCCAAGTGTGGGAACCCTGGCTTTACACTTGCCAGACAGCACCACAGGATGGATGTGGGGGCGGGTTGGGGGGGGGGGGGTCTGTGAAATTCATTGGCAACTCACTCCATGTCCAGCAAGAGGAGCTCTCTCTCTCTCTCTCTCTTAATCTCTCTCAATCTCTCTCTCTCCCCTCCTCCCTCCCTCCCTTTTGTATGACCCCTCTCCCTCCACTGCTCCCAATTCCCTTGTTTGTCTCCCACTGACTTAATGCACTGCCTCCATCCAGTGCAGATTTGCACTGAGCAACCCTGATCCTTAGGGGCTTATGCTGGGTGAGCTACTTCCAGACTGCCAGGTCTAAAGCCCCTTGGATCTGCTCCACTGGAGGGGAGAGGAGAAGAGGTTCCCACTGGGCCCTGCCTGCAGTGGGGTGGGGGAGCTGGCCTTCTTCCTCCTTCCAGAGGCAAAGGTGCAAAACTGACCTGGCCAGTCCTGCCCCAGACCCACTGCCAGAAGCAGAGCAAGCAGAGAGTGCACATGCACGCAGGGTCTTCCCCTGCCAAGGTTTCTACCTGTAGGGGTGGGAGGGCTATGCTAGTGTTCCAGACAGGGAAGGGCTCCCTAACCCTAACCCCTGGCCATCCACGTCTATATCGCCCCATGCTGCCTGCCGTTCGTCACCGGCCAGAGAAGTCCCAATGGTGGTCTCCTCTTCCCTCCAGTCAAAGATGGGGAGGCGCTTCTGGATAAAAGTGAGGTTCCCCCTCCCTGCTGCCTGTGATGGCACATGCTCCTGGTTCCTGACACCCTCATGATTCCTGCCCCCTGCCCACTTCTCTTGGGGTGGTGGTGGTGGTGGTGGTGGTGGTGAGGGGGAAGCCTGAGCTGTCAAAGGAAAGGCCAGCAGGGTTATTAGGGTGCCCACAAGGAATCCTTAGCTACTTCACACCAACTGTTAAAACCTGGCCAACAAAAACAAAATGCCAAAATAATTCATAGAATCCTAAGATATGGCTGAGACAGAAAGGCCTGCAAGGGTGGGCCACTTCCTCTGGCCCCCTTTTTCCTGTGAATGCAGGGAATCCAGTAGCTTCCCTTCAACACCTCACCGTGTCCTTCCCTCCCTCCCTTTGCCTGAGGTAGTCTACCCCACTCTCCCTCTGGGTAAGGCCAGTCCAAAGGAAGCGATTTCGGAGGATACCAGACAGCTCCACAGGGGACAATCCCATTCCCCAAATAATACTGGGGACAGCCTATTATTGTCCTTGAGAAAGAGGGTGGAATAAGAAACAAATGGAAGGAAAGGAAGAAGGAAGGAAGGAAGGAAGGAAGGTTTCTAGGAATGGGTACCTTTAATTACTGCCCATAGAATAGAAAACAACACATTCTGCTCACAGAAAAACTGGGCAAATTGCTGCACATCTTAAGCAAGGCAACAAATTACGATGGAGCCAACTAGAGGGGAGGGGGGGAGAGAGTGCGTGCGTGCGTGCATGTGTATGTCCGCCGCTCAGGTGAAGAATCCTGGTTAGATGCCTACTCAGGTTCTACATGAAAACCTCCCAGAAGGAGAGCCCGCCACGTCCAGAGGTAATCAATGCCAGTGTCAAATAGCTACTGATGGCAGGACGTCCCTTCTCTAATGTTTAGTTGGAATCAGTTCAATTGTTGCTTGGAACCATTGTTTCACATTCTACCGATTAGCTACAGGGAAATGAAAAGATGTTGCTCCATTTTTCACGAGGCTGTGGTTCCAACATGTGGCTAGCATCCCATTCCCCCCCCCCCCAATCTTCTCTCCAGCTAGGCACAATTACCTCAACTCCCTCAACCATTCCCTATTCAAATGAGTTGGAAGTATTTCATTTGAAATGTGGCAGAAGAGCTTCACGGATGCTGCAGACTCTCAGCAGGACAAGTAAATGGCTCTTAGATCAAATCAAGCTTGTCCTCTCTCTGGAAGCTAAAATGACTTAACCAGAGGCTCTTGTACTTTAGGCTAAGATGCTCTGGAAAAGAGAATAATGCTGGGAAAGGTTGAAGGTAATAGGAAAAGAGGAATACCAAATAAGAGATGGATTGACTCAATAAGGAACCCACAGCTTTGTGTTTGCAAGAGCTGAGCAGAGGTATCCATGACTTGGTTTTCAGGAGGCCATTGATTCACAGAGTTGCTTCTGCATTTGGTCCCAACTGGTAGAGCTGTACGACAATGGAACTGATGACCCTGAATGACATTCCAGGGATAATTGGAAAGCCACCTTCTCTCTCTGTCTCAGACCTGCTTTGATGTGGATCCCTTCATTGAGCAGGGGGTTGGATTGAAAGGTCTCAGGGACCCCTTCCATTTCCAGGATTCTAAATGGGAAGGGACTTGGCACTACATAGCAACCACTGCAGTGGCTTAGTGGTTAAGATGCTGAGCTTAGAGAGTGGAAGGTCGGGGTTCGATACCTGAGTACTGCATTATGGATCTTGGGGGGACATGAAAGGAGCCTCATTCAGGCATCCCCTGAGTGGAGTTTCTCCAGCGAAATTCCTTTCAAACCAGAGTAATTTCTGACACCAAATTTATTTATTTACTGCTCAAATCAGTCAAACCTTTTCGCATGTTCTGCTTATGAATCCAAGTGTCACTCATCCTACATTTGTACATCTGGTTTTGCTTGACTCGGTACAGAACGTCACCTGTTTCTCATTCTGTTTGTTTTGGCAGATTTGCTCTCGGTTCAGGTTGTCTTGAATCATGATGCTGGCTTTTGATTTCTGTCCCAGTTTGACTCCCCCCCCCTTCACACACCTCAGCCAAATTGTTTATCAAGATGCTGGAGAGCCAAGAGAAACCCCTTGCACCCCACCCCACCCCACCCCACCCCCCAAGCAGGCTTCTTCCGCCTCTTTTCCAGGGTCCCAAAATAACACTGACAACAAGGGCCTTCCTTTGGCTTCTCAAAAGAAACTCCTGGCCTTGGAAAGGGTGAGCAAAGACCCCTGAGAGGACCAGAGCTCTCCAGAATCCCTTGGGTGATGCTCAGACCCACAATTGCCCCGCCCCAGAATGCCTAGCAGACAGACACACCAGGAAAGTCACCCGCGCATGGCTCAGGGCCAACAGTAGGGCCAAGAGGAGGCTGCCAGAGCGAGAAAAGAGGCTTCCCTCGGAAAAAGTTTTCCCTGGAAGAGGAGAACTCAGGGGAAACAAAGGGAGGAACCACCGCTCATCTCATAACCTTGCCATGATGAAGGGCATCAGAGGTGCTAAACTGGCAACGGCCAAGAGAGGGAAAGGCGTCAAAGAAGGAACGAGAGAGTTGACCCTCCAATCCTAGCCTTCACAAAGGAATTTGGATAGTGGTCAAGGGCCATAGCCAGGATTCTAGATGTGGGTGGGCAAATATTTTTTCAGGGTGGGCAACAATATGACAGAGAGAGAGAGAGAGAGAGAGAGAGAGAGAGAGAGAGAGAGAGAGAGAGAGAGAGAGAGAGAGAGAGCCAGGAGTTTGAGGGTGGGCAAACTGTTAGCTCTGGGTGGGCAATGCCCACCCTGACCACCCCACCTCCTGGCAATGGCTCTGTTGTGGTGGGCGGAGGGGGGGGGCATGCAGCTGAATAATTCTTTAGGGTAGAATTATTTTTATCGAAAACCACCAGGCAGCAAGAAAGGCAAGGCGCCTCCTTGGGCAGAAGACTCGGCCTGGCGTGTCCCCCCCCCCCCCTTCCCGCCCAGGCATCCGCCCTGCCGTCGCGCCGAGATCGGCCCCGGGGCCTGGAGAGGCAGCAGAGGCCAGGGAGGGAGGGAGGGAGAGCATCTGCTCCGCGCATCGTTTGACTGCCAGGAGGCTTTTTCGGACGCAGCCAGCTCTGCACCGAAGGCGGCCACCCAGCGATCCACAGCAGAGTAGACCCATTGAGTCCATGGGATTTACACAGGGTTGGAGGACTTCTTGGCCTGCTGCGGTTCTGCCTCCCAGAAAGTGGGGAGACCGAGCGACACCCCACCCCCACCCCCACCCTCCACCCCGCCGACTGCTCCTGCCCGGAATGAGGGCGGCGGAGAGGGGGGACCTGAACCACCCCGCCCCACCCCGCCCCAGCCCCACACAGCGCCGCTTCTCCCGGCAGGACCTGCTAGCGGCTGCGCGGGCAAACAGACCCCATGGGCGGTGGGGTGAGTGTGTGTGTGTGTGGGGGGGGGGGCGGGGGGCTGAGGATGCGGGGACGACAGTCCGGTGCGCCCTAAGAGAGGGTTAGGGTTAGGGTTGGCAGCAGCCTCGAACCCCCTCCGCCGCCGCCGCCGCCGCTCCCTCCCTCCCTCCCTCCCTCCTGCGCCGCCGACGGGGCGTTTGCCGCCGCCCTTACCTGCTCGGTGTCCTCGAGGAGGCTAAGCCGGAACCGCCCTCGCCGGAGCTCCATCTCGAGGGCCGAGCCCCGCGCCACCGTCACGCGGCTCCGGTGGTGCCGCTGGAACATGGTTGGGCGGGGAGAGGGTCTCGGTGGTCTCGCCCCGTTGGCCCCGGCGGCGGCAGGCAGGCAGGCAGGCAGGCAGGCAGGCAGGCAGCGGCGGCGGCTCCTCCGTCCTTCCCTTCCGTCCCTTCCTTCTTTCCCTCCGCGGCAGGCAAGGTAGGCAGGCGGCCCCCCTCCCCCTCCCCCTCCCCCTCCCTCTCGAGCACACCTGACCTAACCCGGGCAGCGTCTGGGCTCGGGCGGGGCGGAGCGAGCCACGCCCTCTGAACTCCCCCCCGAGGGAAGAAAGGGCAGCCGACCAGCGGGGGGTGTCGTGCCGTGCCGTGCCAGGGCAGCGAGCGGAGGAATCAGGCTGCGGCTGGCAGAGAGGAGGAGGCGGGCGGGCGGGCGGGCGGACTGGGAGGCTCCCCGGGGGCGGGGGGCGGGGGGCGGGGGGCGGAGTCCAGAGCGGCCCGGGCCCCGCGCGCGAGTGGAGGGGCCGGGCCGGGCCGCTGCTTTCTTTGGCCCGGGGGCTGGGCTGGGGAGAGAGCCAGGGCGGCGGCGGCGGCGGAGGGGAATGGACGGCGCAGCCCAAGGCTTTTGTCCGCCGGAGACGCGAGTGGCGCCCTCCTCGCAGCCAAGCCGAAGGCGAGCACCGGCGGGGGCGGGGGCGGGGGATGCGGCTCTGCTGCCTTGGCACCCCCCTCTCCCCCCCCCCCCTCCCGCCACCTTCTGCCTTGTCGGCCAGGGTCCCCGAGCCCAGACTCTCCCCCTCACCCACCCACGGGGCTGCTTTTGGCCGCCCTGGAGAGATGGGCCGTCGCGCTGGAGGAAGGGGTCTCAGGGCCAGAGGGACCACACAGCCCCGTCCTCCGGGCAGGCTGGTTTAAAAAGGAGAAATCTGGGGCTTCTAAGGGGAAAACTTGGATCTCCAGGCAAGCTCAGTAATCCCTGGAACAGTCTTCTCTGCAGCAAGCTTGAGGAGGGTCCTGAGGGGTGGGCCCACCTCATTTCCGTAGTGTCACCAGAGCCAATGATATTTTAGGCTGCATTAAGGGAATTAAGATTTCTTCAAAACCTGCAAGGAACTACAGTACTACTCGTCCCCCCTCTATTTGGCACTAGTCAGACTTCATCTCGAGCATTTAAAGAAGGATGCAATCAAACAAGTGAGAGCAGCCGGTACAGGAATATCAACAAAGACATTTGGGGGACTGGATAGCAAACCCTATGAGGAAAGAGTGAAGGAACTGGGCATGTTTAGCCTTGAGAAAAGGAGAATTCGTGAGGAGAAGACAGTGATGGCACTTTTAAAATACCTGAAAAAGAGTCAGAGAAAGGAGGGGTGGGATCTTCTCTTCATCATCCCATCATGCTGGATGCAGAATAACAGGCTGAAACGAAAGGAAATCAGATCTAGGATAAGTCAGGAAAACATCATAACTGTTTGAGTAATACAACAATGGGACCCCATGACCTCGGGACGTGGTGAGGGCTCCAACGCTGGAGGCATTCAAGAGGAAACTAGGAAGGAACCCTCTGTCCGATCGGCCTTGATTAGGATTCTCACCTTGCGCAGGGGATTGGCCTGGATAGCCTCAGGGGCCCCTGGGATGGATTTGTAATACTTAAAATATGTTTGTTGCTAAGAACATGGAGTCTGTTAGGTTAGAAATGTGTTAAGCCTTAAAGAATGCTTCAGGTAGTTGTTTTGCTGCAAGTGATCAGCTTGCCTTGATTCACAGACCTTGCATTCCATATGTCCCTAAACAAGAGGGTTCTTTGCAGCATGGCATTTCCCCCTTCCCCGCTATCCTCTTATCCACCCCTATCTTCCTGCCTGAGAGGCATGGCATCCTGTTCCACCTACCTTGCCTTTTGGCTATCCATGGAGTTTTCTTGTCAAAATTCCTGACGTGGTTTGCCAGCCCCTGTCCCAATATTTTTCTAACATACATATTATCACAATTTAACACAGTGTTTAACATACTAAGGAAAATTAGTCTATTATTCATTGCTACTTAGAATATGTACTAACTTTGGTTTTGTTAGTACTGGATATGTGTAGTTTAAAGTTAGAGAAGTGTCTCAGTATCTAACTATCATATAATTATCAAGAAGTCAACTAATTAGCAGGCAGTGAAACTAAATAGTGATAACTCAAATACTTATCAAATGCATGCATCAAGGAGTCTGTGATAAAATCAACAGAAGTCTTGTCATTTTATTGTGCCCAGCAATGTTGTGGCTGTCTCCTCTCCCCGGTGATGGCGGTGGTCTGTGCGTTCTGCGGTGTGGCTGATCACCTGGTCAGCAATGGTGAAAGCACCGTGTCTTCTCCCTGCTCCAGCGGGTGGCCAACGCCCTGGGTGTTGGTGGCAGCTGCAGCATTGGTGGGCTCGCCCACCATGTGCTGGTGGTGATGCAGGTCTCCCAGGGCTAAGCTATTGCAGCCTTTCCTGGGTGGCAGCGACCCTACCATGCTTCTCTTTGCCCCATGCCAGAGGCGATGTAGGAGGTCTTCCGGGTGATGGGTGATGACAGCCCCCTGCTAGTGTTGCTGCTGCTCTCCCCTCTGGGGAAGAGGGGAGAGAATGAGATGGCTATATGGCATTGTTGATGCAATGGGCACAAAGCTGGGTGGGCTGCGGAGATTGGTGGAGGATAGGGATGCCTAGCGTGTGATGGTCCATGGGGTCACAGAGGGTCGGAATTGACTGTGCGACTGAACAATAACAACAACAACAACAAAGTTATCAGCAGGTGCCAGAGTTTATTGGAAGAGGACTTCATAAGGCCATAACAACTACTATGGTTTCTACATGACCACGAGCTGCAAGAATCCTGGGTTATCTGTAAACATTGTCTGTGAGAATTATGTTAGACAGCTATGGGAACATGAATATGTTTTGGGTTAAGAAACCATTAGCTGTATGCTAATAAACTAGCAATTATCTATTATTTACATAGTGATAGAGTTGCAGGGTTGTTCCATTTTGGATCTCAAGATGTGTCAACAAGCATGTGGATAAGGGGGATCCAGTTGACATTGTCCATCTGGACTTTCAGAAGGCTTTGGATTAGGTCACGCACCAAAGGCTCTTGAATAAACTTACCAGTCATGGAATAAAGGGACAGGTCTCGTCCTGGATCAGCAACTGGCTAAGGGACAGGAAACAGAGGGTAGCACTAAATGGACACTTCTCCAAGTGGAGGGAAGTAAAGAGTGGGGTCCCCCAAGGTTCAGTACTGGGACCCCTGCTTTTCAACCTCTTCCTAAATGATCTAGAAGTAGGAGTAAATAGCAAGGCAGCCAAATTTGCTGACGACACTAAATTATACAGGGTAGTGAAAACTGTGAGAGATTGTGAGGAGCTCCAGAGGGATCTCTCGACACTGGGGGAGTGGGCAAAACAGTGGCAAATGAGCTTCAACATCAGTAAGTGCAGAGTGATGCATGTTGGGGCAAAAAACCCCAATTACATTTATAAACTGATGGGGTCTGAACTCTCTGCGACAAACCAGGAAAGGGACCTTGGTGTCCTGGTGGACAGCTCAATGAAGGTGTCAACCCAGTGTGCCTCAGCAGTGAAAAAAGCAAACTCAATGTTAGGGATCATTAGGAAGGGTATAGAAAATAAGTCAGCAAGTGTCATTTTGCCTCTTTATAAATCTATGGTGAGGCCCCATCTGGAATATTGTGTACAGTTCTGGTCGCCATACCTCCAGAAGGATATTATGGAGTTGGAGAAAGTGCAGAGGAGGGCAACCAGAATGATTAGGGGACTGGAACACCTTCCTTACCATCTGAGGCTGCAACAGTTGGGCCTCTTCACTCTTGAACGACGGCGTCTAAGAGGTGACCTGATTGAAGTTTATAAAATCATGCACGGTGTGGACAAAATAGATAAGGAAAAACTGTTTGCCCTATCGCATAACACTAGAACTAGGGGACAGGATCTTCACTGATCCTGTGCCAGAAGGCCTGTAGCATCCCTTCTCTCCGGAGGGGCTCCCTAACGGTACCAACAGCTAGAGAGGCTTGCCTCTGTATTAGGAGGGCCTTCTCTGTGTCTGCTCGGGCCCTGTGGAGCCTCCTGCCGACCAAACTATGCCTCCAGTCAGAGCTGTTGGCCTTTAGAAAAGGCCTTAAAACTTGGCTGGCCCAGCAGGTGTGGGGAGCACCTGCCTGTGGGACAGCCCCCCACCCCTTGCTGGTTCATATGAATGGCCATCTGGGTTCTAGTTTTAACCTATGGTGAATGTTAGGGGGTATTTTAATGGCTTTTAAATATTTTTATGATTTTAATTGCTGTCTGAATGTTTTTATATTTCAGTGTTTTTTATGGGTTGATTGTAAGCCGCCCAGAGTCGCTTCGGCAAGGGGGTGGTGATAGAAATAGAATAAAATAAATAAATTAATAAATAAATAAACAAATACTGTTGAGAGAAAGTGTTTGTCTTGAATGTGTGTGATATTTTTGATTAGTGGATGTTTTTCTATTTTTAATTTTTGATCCTGTTAACCTACGGAAGAGCTGCATGCATGCTTTCAACTCTCTGTTATTCTAAATAAAGGAGAACTGCTTCATCAACTGATGTGCTTATTGAAAGGGGTAAGAATGAGAGGATGGACAGGCAGGCTTGAAGCCATTGCTACCACAATAACACTTTTATTCTCTCAGATGAGATTGCTTTAATTAGCTAAATATCTCTGGTGGCTGGACGTTTGTTTACTCAGTCGAGTTTAAGTCTAAGCAGCCAGTGCTGCGTGCGCACACGGAGGGAGGGAGGGAGGGAGGGAGACGCACCAAAGGGTGTCGTCTTCTTCTTCTTCTTGGTGAAGACAGACAGACAGACAGACAGAGCAACCATTGATTAAGCCCATAGCAAGACAAATGTGTGTTTTTGGCACAGGAAGTGGAGTTCCTGGGGTACCGAATTACACCCCAAGGTATCATGACCTCTGACTCCAAGGTGGCGGCCATGCAAAATGCACCCAGGCCAAAATGTAAGGCTGAATTGCAATCCTTTCTAGGATTGTTAAACTTCTATCACGCTTTTCTCCATCGCAAAGCCTCAGTTGCCGAACCATTACATCGGCTTCTTAAGGAAGAGACTGTTTGGCACTGGGGCCATTGCCAGGAGAGAGCGTTCCTAGAACTGAAAAGGCTGCTATCTTCGTATGCTGTATTAACTCATTTTGATGAGGGGGGGGAGCTGTGTTATGCCATGTACTAAGTGACGGGAGGGAAGCCCCCCCCCCCCCCCCCCAGCACTCAATTCCCGTTCACTCTCAAAGCCTGAGAAAAATGATGCCCAGACAGACAGGGAGGCATCGGCAATCGTGGCTGAACACGACCCTCCTTTGCTGCCTCCGAATCCGGGACGCCTGGGCGACGGACAGACATCTCCGACGCACCCCCCCCTCTGGCCGGAAGTGGACTCGGAAGTCGCTTATCCCGTGTGACTCTTCTACAGCGCAAGTCTATGTCGGGCGTAGGCTTCTTGCCCTCGTCCCCTGCTTTTCCTGCTCCGGAGCGGAAGTGCGTCATCACACGCCATCGCGTCCTTGCCTAATTGCTCCCGACCCGAGCGGCTGCCAAGGCAGTTGCGTTCCGCCTCTGCGCAGGGATGAACAAAGCCTGGCGGAGGGCAGAGACGGGCAGCGGCATCGGCAGGCCGGAGGTCGGCGGCCGGGGTGAGTGAGTGAGTGAGTCCCTCGCCCTCCCGCGGCCCGAAGGGTCAGGCCCTTCGTCGTCCCCCCTCGAAGCTCCGCGGCCCGCCCGCCCCACCCCACTCTGTTTCGGGGCTCCTCCGGGCCCGGCCTCGCCGTCACGGAGGGGGGAGGAGGAGGAGTCCCGGGCGCTGTTCACCCGCGGAGAGCCAAGCCTCTCGGCGGCCTCGGTCGGTCCCTCCCGCTGCCTGCGCTGCGGAACCCCGACGCCGCCCCCCGCCGAGGCCCTGCTGGTGCGCTGGGAAGGCCTCCGTTGTCCTCGGGGCGGGCAGAGAGAGGGAGCCCGGAATCCTCTCGCCTTGGCCCGTCAGCCCCGGCGTTGCTCGACTCCAAGCTCCTCCTCCGTGGCTGGTAGCCTTTCCCCGTTCTCTCCCCATGCCAGGTGATGAAGAGGAGTCCAACAGCCATGGGTCCCACAAGAAGAAGCACAAGAAGCACAAGAAGAAGCACAAGAAAAGGCACCACCGAGAGGACGTCGCCGTAGGCCTGGCCGTGGCGGAGCCAAGCCCAGCTCTCCCCAAGCCTCAGCTGAAGCTCAAAATCAAGCTGGGGGGACAGATCTTGGGCACTAAGAGGTACTGAGGCAAGGAAGGGGCAGGCAGTGGTGGGCAAGGGCATCCACTGGCTCTGCAGCTGAATCTCAGCACCTTTGGTGGTAAGGGGGGTGAGCTTCGCAGAGGTGAGCTCTCCACCTGAATACCGGTGCAAACCTCTTGCCCTGCAGGTTCTAGAAAATGCTGCAGCCTTCAGAGTCTCGGGGGTGGTGGTGGTGGTGGTGGTGGTAGTGGGGAGCCCTTTCACCCTCGGGAGCACCCTCCAGGGATCTCTGGCTGCTCCCCACAGATATCCCCAGCCACCTCTCCAAGCTGAGCTGGGCCAACCTCTGAGGCTTCCTTGTGTTATTTGCCATCCCACTGTTGACCTGGCAGCTTATGGGGGTTTCTCTCGCTTACTCAGCGTGCCAACCTTCACTGTCATTCCTGAGAGGCCCCGCTCTCCGTCTCCACTGATGGTAGTGGATGATGATGATGATGATGATGATGATGAAGAGCCCATGGAAGGGGTGCCTATTGAACAGTACCGAGCCTGGCTAGGTGAGTAGAGGATATGCTGCCGCTTTGGAATCCTGTTATTATAGTGAAGGCTGTCTGAGAGTAGTAAGTAGGCATTGAGGAGGAAAAGCTAATAATGGACCTCTTCCTGAATCTATGCCATGTAGGACTATCATGGTTCCTCTCATGCTTGGAAAAGGGCAGGGGTGGGGTGGGGGAAAGCAGTGTTTCACTTGGTGGCCAAAAGAGACTCAGCTGCCTGCTGGGGAGAGAGAGGTTAGGCTTCAGAGCCCTCCGACTATGAAAAGTGCCCTTAGTGTTCCCTGCTTAGGAGGCCTGGTAGCAGCTTCCTCCCCACCCTTGCTGTTATTTGGCCTGAAAGGCTGCGGGCAAAGGTTTTAGTTTCCTTCACGCCAGCAAAAGCAAACTTCTCACACCCAGATGAGGACAGCAACCTGGAGCCATCGCCACTGCCTGAGCTTGACACAGAAATGGGCTTCCCAGCTCGTGAAGAAGAGGAGGAGCAGCGCTGGCTGGATGCTTTGGAGCGCGGAGAGCTGGATGACAATGGAGAGCTGAAGAAGGAGGTGGACGAGTCCCTGCTCACAGCCAGGCAGGTGAGCAATGTGCTGCTCTCTCTCTCTCTCTCTCTCTGTAATCTTACCAAGCTTGGGTGAGAGAACCCCCCTCCCTGTCATGTGCAATGGTTGCCATCCCAAGGGGAGACCATCTTGCTTAGGTCTATGGAGCTGGGGGTGCAGAAGTAACTTTGTATTGTGTTCAAGCAGCTCTGCAAGAATGCCTTTTATTGTGGCTGCATGATTCCTCTGATAGTTCTTCACTGATCCTGTGCCAGAAGGCCTGTAGCATCCCTTCCTCTCTGCAATTAGTGCATGCACTGCTCTAGGTGGCTAGCAGCATTAAGAAAATCAACATAAGTAAATCAGCATTGTCAGAGGCTTCCTGCCCAGGGGTAAGGGCAACTGGGTAATGCACTGCAGATGGTAAAAAGGGAACATGGTCACAGATGACAGTTGGTGCTCCATGGAAAGAGCTAGTTCAAGTAGCACACCCAGGTTACATACACTCTTCTTTAGAGGGAGATGATGCCCCCTCAGATGAAGGGAGAGTCTTCCAACCTGAGACTGATTACCCTCAACCAAGAAGACCCCCTGTCTCATCCTGACTCCGTCTCAGATTATTGTACTGGCATGGATCTTATGCCCTCCCTTTCTCTCTCTCTCTCACCCCACCCCCTTCTGTGACTGCAGAAAGCGCTCTTGCACAAGCAGCAGAGCCAGCCCCTGATGGAGTTGCCCATGGGCTACAAAGCCAAAGAGATGACTGAGGAAATGCTCGTAAAGCGGGAGGAACGGGCCCGCAAACGCCGCCTCCAGGCTGCCAAGAAGGCTGAGGAGAACAAGAACCAAACCATTGAGCGCCTCACTAAGACCAGCAAAGCCAAAGTCAAGACGCTGAGGGAGCGCAAGACCAAGGGGACAGCCGTGCCCACCGTCTGCTACCGCAGTACTGCTGATGGCATCACAGTGTCTTTTCCTCTAGGAACCAGTATGCCCCTGCTGCCCTCCCACCAACCTTCTGCGCCTCTGCCCGCACCCTGTGGGATCAGTGGGTGTCCCAACCTCAAGCGGTACTCCTGTTCCCGCACTGGGGTGCCTCTCTGCAGCATGGCCTGCTACAAGAAGAACCTCCTGCTTCAACAGGTAGCAGCCTAGCACCCCACCCACCCCTCTTGTGCTTGTGGGGCCAGGGGAGCAGCAACCCCCCCCCCCCCAGTGGCTCAGAGAACAAGCTCAAAAGGAAGCAGCCCTGATCCTGGAGAGGGTGTGGAAGAAAATTCACTGCTGTGCCTTGGCAGTGAATCTGTTTGCCCTAAACGGCCGTGCCAGGAGTGTGTGTCTCAGGTGGTGTTGAGCAGGGGTGGGTGGTTGAGGGCCTTCCAAAAGGTGGGGTCCTGTGCGTGGAATGGCTGGAAGCAACAGGCAAAAGCACCGGCTCATGTCACTACATGGGCCGTGCCATTGGATCCAGGAAGAACAGGGGATGGCTTCCGGCATTTTGCAGGATGCACAGGAGGGGCTGAGCAGTTAGGAGGGTTTCTTGCAGAGTGTGTGTCTGTATGTGTGTGTGTGTGGGGGGGGTGTTGGTCACCTTACCTACATATTATTACTCTGAAGGCTCTAAGCATTTCTGAGGGTTGCTTCCTCTCCTGGAGCCCCCAGAGGTGTGGCTTACGCACAGTACAATTCTTGTTCCTGCCCAATGCTCGTGGCTAAAGCACCTGCAACACAGAGTACAATTTCTGCCTGCCCTGCAGCCTGACATATGGACCTAGTGTTGGCCATGGGATGCTCTTTTCTGAGCCGCCTGGGGGTGGGGGAGGGGAACCGTCTCTCTCTCTCTCTCTCTCTGTCTCTGTCTCCCTCTCCCTCCCTTACTCATCACTGGGGGAATCCCTGTTTAGGCTTCCTTCCATGGTGCTAAAGAGTCTGATGCGCTGTTGTCCACTTCTGCAGTAGATCAATAAACTACCATTTCCGGAGGGATTCCGGCCGCTGTTCAAGAGATGGTTGGTTACAGTGTTTTTTATGACCAATAAATCCACGCGCCTGCCAGAGAGAGGGAGGCGGGACCGGAAAAGGCAGGGCGGGACTTCCGGTGCCCAGAGGAGGAAGTGAAGTTGCCCTAGCAACGGGATGGCGTCCACAGGGAGACGCGCGGGGGAGTGACGACGCCATAGCCGCGGCCGACACTGTGGGGGTGGCGGCGGCGGCTGCTCGCGGCCTGGCCGTCGGGGTGGCTGGGGCGTGTCCGGAGCTCCCTCCGCCGCTTCCCTTGAGTGCGACCTTCCCTCCCGCCTCTCAGGCTGGGCGGTGGGGTGGCCTGGGGGGAGGGGGAGCGGGGCTTCTCCGGCCATCCGGTTCTGCTACAGGCTCTTTGGCTGAGGCGGCTGTCCGTCAAGATAAGCAGACGCTGATTGGCGGAGGGACGTGTCCATTCTCAGGGGGGGCCGGGCTTCCTACCTCTTTGTCTGCCGTTCTTATGGCCGCCGTCGGTTCCCGATTGGCTGCCGGGGCGCGGGGCTTCGGGCGCGGATTGGCCGGTTGCGCCGCGGGGGCCTCTCCCGTTGGTCGAGGCGGAGTTCCGGGGCGGGCGCTGTCCCCGGAACAATGGCGGCGGAGGCTTCGGCGGGGCCTGGTCGGAGCCGGGCCTGGGCGAGGGGGAGGATGCGGGCCGGGGCGGGCGGGCGCCGGGGCTGGGGGCCGGGCGCGGCGGCGGCGGCGGCGGCGGCGAGGAGGAGGGAGGCCGCGGCGGGCGGGGAAGGGCCGGGCCTCCTCCTGTAGGCGGCGCCATGGAGGAGGAGCGGCGGCCTCCGGCGGGCAGAGAAGCCCAGGCCGGGTGGGCGGCCGCCGCCTTGCTGGGCCGCGAGCGCCAGGTAGGGATATAGGCAGGCAGGCGGGGAGGGAGGGAGGCAGGCTCGGGCTCCTCCTCCTCCTCCTCTTCCTCGGCGGGGCTGACGGACGGGGCCCCGTCTCTGCCTTCCCTTCCCTTCCTCCCCCCGCGCAGGCTCGCGAGTTCTGCCCCGGCGTGAACCACCAGCCGTACGTGTGCGAGACGGGCCACTGCTGCGGGGAGACCGGCTGCTGCATCTACTACTACGAGCTGTGGTGTGAGTCGTGTCGGGGGCGGGGGGTGGGGGGTGGATGGCGGCCCCTCCCCTCCCGGGAGGAAGAAGCGGAGGCCGGCCGGCCCCTTCCCTCCCCTCCCCTCCCGGCCTCATCGGCCCCCTCCTTTCCCCCCCCTCCCCCCCCCCCGTCTCTTAGGGTTCTGGCTGCTGTGGACGGTGCTGATCCTCTTCAGCTGCTGCTGCGCCTACCGGCACCGCCGCGCCAAACTGCGCCTGCAGCAGCAGCAGCGCCAGCGGGAGATCAACCTCATCGCCTACCACGGTGCCTGCAACTACCCGCCCTCCATGGGGGACCTCCGTGAGTGGCCCGGGGCAGGGGGGGCTTCGGCGGGTGTGTGTGTGTGTGTGTGTGTGTGTGTGTGTGTGTGTGTGTGTGTGTGTGTGTGTGTGTGTGTGTGTGTGTGTGTGTGTGTGTGTGTGTGTGTGTGTGTGTGTGTGTGTGTGTGTGTGTGTGCGCGCGCGCGCCTCGCATATTGCAGGCCCAGAGAGTGGCTCACACACTCCCCCTCCCCTAACCAGGCGGTGGCAGAGGAGGGAGGGGGTTGAGCCATTCGCTGGAGCAATGACACTTGTATGACGCCCCCTCCCCCAGCCTTTGGTGGCTCACAAGTTAATTAGCCCCCCTCCCCCCCTTTAGCATGTCAGGGACTCATTTGACTTATCTGGCAAGGATGGGGGAGCCTGACTCAACCTTCGGCCCCATCACAACCTTTGGGGTGCAGGGCAGCCACTTAACCCCTTGGCCGCCCCAGCATACCCCAACCCCCCTCCCCAGAGCTTCTGTAAGCAGACTTTCCTTCCCCCAATTCCCCCCACCCCCCGTGGATCAGCATTTACTGCCCCATAGCATTTAATGGACTTTTGCGTGTGTGTGTGTGTGTGGGGGGGTATTTCACAAGTCAACTAGCGTTTAGTCCCCAGCGTGGTGGAGGGTCTGGTCAGTGCCTTCTTCTGGCAGGGGGAGGCAGCGTCTCGTGCTCTGAGCAGCTCTCTTGGCAGCTGATGGGTTATGCGTTTGCACAGCTGGCCTTGTGTCAAAAGAGGCCTCGACTGCCCCCTTCCCCACCAGAACTGGTCACAGGCCAGCCCATCTGCTGTTGCTATGGGTGCTTGGCACCCTTCCCTGTCTGCATGTGCGTGCATGCACGTTTGTGTCATGATTTCTTTTCAAGGTCCTCTCTGCCAACACCCTGCCCGCCTTCTCTCTTCCTCCTCTTCCTGTTGCAGGGATGCTGGCTTCCTTCAAGCTGCCGGCCTACGAGGAAGTGGCCCACCGGCCGACCACCCCGCCTCCTCCCTACAGTGCCATCCTGGGAGGTTCTACCAGCCACCTGGGCTCCAGCACCTTGACGCTGACGGGTAGCTCTGAGAACTGCACCAGCTGCTCCTGCCAGTCCAGCTGCCTGACCTCGCCCAGCAGTACATCCCTCTCGGCCACAGAGGGCAGCCTGCCCAGCGAGGGGGAGACCGAGCCGGACGGGACGGCAGGTGGTGGCAGCCCCAGCACGCCAGGCCCTTGGGAGCAGGCGGGCCAGTCTGGGATGGACCCCGCCACCCCCCGCCCGAGGCATGCACTCTTCTCCTCCAGTGTGGAGCTCTTCGAAAGGGAAGCACCACAGGGCTCTGATAGCGAGGAGGGGCCAGAGGCAGCTGAGGAGGCAGGCGAGCACTTTCGGCACCGCCGCCTGACCGGGGACTCTGGGATTGAGGTGGGGCGTGGCCAGGAGGAAGACGAGGGAGGGGAGGAAGAAGAAGCAGCCCACCTGCTTGAGAAGGGGGTCCCCTCCTCCCCCTCAGCTTCTGAATTGCGGAGTCTGTGTGGGGGCCTGACGGAAGGGGACCCTGAAGAGCTGACTGCCGCCGCCTCACCTTCTTTGCCTGTCTGACCGGAGGGGAGGGGATCGGTCCTGCCCTGATTGGCCGCTGACCCCCTTCCCACTTCATGGGACAGAGACTGGGGTGGCGGGCAAGGCCCCTGCCCTTCACTGTGGAGAATTACCGCCTTAGCACCAACACTGCCCTCTGCCTGATCTCACGCTGTGTCTCCTTCATGTGCCACCTAGATGACATGTAGCGCCCCCCTCCTCCCCCGGCCCCCTCCAGCTTTGTGACCAAAGGCCTGCTCTTCCTCTTGGCTTGGGTGCTGGCATGAGGACCTCCTGTGGACCTGGGACACCCCCACCCCGTGTGCTTGGGAAGGGGCTGTTAGGCTGCCTCCTGGGCCATCAGCACCTTAGCAGCAGTGGTGGGTACACGCACCCAACTCAAGTGGGCCCCGCGACTGCCACCGCTTCACTCCCTGACCTTGGTAGGATGGTGCAACAGGGGTCTCCTGCCTTTCATAGGAAGGTCTGCCCAGGGCTTGGGGTTTGCTCAGAGAGCTCCGGTGTGGGTGCTTCCCCCCCACATACACACCTGATGGGACACAAGAGCCACTTGAGGCACCCAGTGCTCAGGAGTGTTCGGAAGCGGCAGGTGTCGCGCTCTGGTCGGGGGGTGGGTGGGCAGCGGTGGTGTGTGCTTACTATTAAAGAGATGCGGAAAAAACCCTGCTGCTTCTGGAGGCTCTTCCATTGGGCTGGTGGGGGAAGCTGCGCAGAGGGTGTGTGTTTTCTGTGTGTACAGGGTTATTGTTGAATGGCCCCCTATTGAAGACAAGGGGAGGGGGGGCGGAAATTGCTCTCCTCTTTGCTTTGCTCCCCACCTCACCTGCTCCAGAGTGGCTTTGTGCTTTTTCAGGGGAAGGTCAGGCTTCCAGGCTCAGCTTATCCCTAAATCTGACTTAGGCTGTCTTTTCAGTTGAGCTTTACCTTACTCCACATTGGCCTCAGCTTCTAATTAACTTTTGGTGAGAGTCCAGTCTTGATTTGATCTCGAATGTGTAAAATGAAGTGAATTGTAGGCAGAACAAAAAGCCATAAGAAGAGCAGGTGGACCCTTTGTGTAACAGGAGATGCCCCCCCTTGTCCCCCCCCCCCCCCAGGAAAGGAATCCGGGGCCTTTGGTGGGTCCTGCTGGGCTTTTCCAGTTACTCTGCAGATTGACTGCCTTGTGGAAGTCATTAACTCACAGGATTATTGCATTACATTGGAAGGGCCCTGGAAGAACCAACCACCACCCTGTGTTTTGCCGAGGTTTCTTCTTCATTCTGTCTCTCACTGGCACAGGCATCAAAGCACAACTTATTTGTGCGGCTTCTTGACTCATTTGGGAAAGGTCGCCATGGTCGCCACTCTTCCGGTTTTGTAAAGGCTGGAGTAACTCCCTTTGTTAACCTCGTCCACCCCACCCCACCCCGAGTGCCTTTCTCGGCACTCTTGCTGCACCATAAACCCTGATGGCGCTGCTTTTCCTCTTCGTCCCATGGTGCTCAGAACATAAAGTATTTCTCAGATGTGACCTGGAAAGGAAATTTCACTTCCTCCTCCTTCGCTCTCTCGGTCATGAGGTGCCTTTTGGCTCTGGTGTTGCGCCTTTTGTTGCTTAGAAACTTTGCTTCTCCATCTCCGTGACCGCTGCTGAAGTTGGCTCAGTGGTACTTGCAACAAGCCTTGTAAGAGAGGCCGTTGTGATGAAGGTCTCAGTGTGAGCTTGGCTTAGCCTTCCTGGTTTCTGGGCAGCCCTGGTGGGCCTGGAGAGAGAGGGGGGGGCAGGGGGTTGGCAAGGCTTTCCAGGCCCTGGGGGCTCTGGCCACGGCTAAGGGCAGCCAAAGCAAGAGGCAAATGCAAAGAGCTTTGTTTAATAGGTCGTCTTTCATGTCCCGAGCAAGCCCTGGACTGTCCAAATGAAGCCACTTTCTTGGCTTGGGTGTTGGCCAACATTAAATCTTCATCGGTGCCCGTTTCTGGCAGTCATAGTCAGACCAGGAAATGAGCCCGTGGATCCTCCCTCTCTCTCTCCACAGTCACACAGCCAGTTGTGGGTCTTCCTGCAGCCAGAGAGCACCACCACCGTGTTTCGCTCATTCCTGCACTTGCCTGTGCAGTGGTACTCAAGCCAAGCAGCTTCAAAAGGGGGCAGGCAAATGCAGGGAGGAGGATGAGGATAGCCGTCACTCCCTAGAGCACAGCTGGGGAGGAGGGAGAGGAGCCTCTCTGTATCGAGCAAGGACCCTCTTGGCATGCTCTGCTGCTGGGTGGGAGCCCTCACCTATTAGGCCACTCTTGGCTAACTGTTGGGGCTGGTGCAGGACTAGAAAAGCTTGGCTTTGAGCTGGCAGGACCTTGATTGACTTCGGCCTCAAGTCAGTCAATTGAAGCCAGTGGGTGGAAATTCTGGTCTAAAGGAAGAAGGTCTCCTCAGTTTGGCACTCCAAGGAAACCCCTGGACCTGGGAATGTTTCAATTCTTGGCCGGATGCCGGATTCCCAGGTTGGTCTTGCAGGAAGCAGCAAAGGGCCTTCGTGCTGCTGCTTTGCTGATCCTTATGAAAGTGTGCAGTGTGTGGCAGGAAGGATGCCCTCTGCCAAGGCGGGCAAAGTCCCACACGCACACAAAGGTCACTTGGAGAAGAGTTGGCTATTGAGGGTGAGTAAGCAGGAGGGCTTGCAAACAGGTGGTGGTGGTGGTAGTGGCATGGGTGTGCAAGTCATCCCGGGGAGGGGGGGGGGAATGCCTCCTCCAACCTCCTGAGTGGTGTTCTTAGTGCCTCCTATTTCTGAACCCTCACGACTGACTGTGGAGAACACATGTGGCCATTTCATTGACTGCTTGCTGAGCGGCTGAATAGTCCTGCCTGAGAAGCTGTCTGTCTCCTACCGATCCCATAAGGCAGGGGTGCCCAAACCTTTACGGCCGTGGGCCAGCCATGTGGTTCCGCCCACTGGAAGTGGAAGTAAAACACACCTTGCCATCTGTTTTTGCAACAGGATGAGAGATTTTAGGCTGCCATTTTCTCTGCTTAAACCAGGGGTTCCCAAACTACGGCCCTGCCATAAGCCCTGCCTTGGGTGGTGGCCTCCATGAAGGATCTTGGGCCACAAAAGGTCCTTGCTGTGACCTGCTAGGCTTGTCGACCTGGGCTACCCAGGGGCCTCTGCCCTACTACAGCCACCCTGCAAATGAGCAATTCTCCACCACGTCCTGCCCTCATGGCTCTAGTTCTTCTTATGGACTCTGGTGCATCAGGGCTGGACTCTGCAGCAAGAACTCAAGGTACAGCAATTTCTGATCTCTCTCCGTCCCAGAGAGAAAGAGAGAGAGACTGCGTGACTCACACAGACAGCAGCAATACATGCTGCATGCAGAGCCAACTGGTTCACAAGGTTGCTCCCACACACACCACACCCCAGGTAAAGGGAGGCGAGAAGGTCTACGCTTCACAGCTTTATTTCATTAAAAAGTGAAATCCTGCCGTGTTTTGCAGGCAGTCTGCAAGAACTGCAGCTCCCCTGCAAGGATCCTGCCCAGCCGGAAAGGTGGCGGTGGCAGTGGCTGAGCGCTGGCACAGCATGGCTCAATATTCCTCAGCCATCATCAGCACCACCAGGGCCGACCAGCCGGTAAAGGGGTAGCAGCCTTGGCCCCGGCCAGTGCCGTCGTGGTACTGCTCCCACAGGTAGCCACTCTCCACGTACTGTCGGTAGAGGTTGGCAATGAGGTTGGTGCGCAGCTCCTGGTAGAGGGCGGCCGCCTGCTTCTGGAAGGGACCCTGGCGCTGTCCATAGTGGTGCAAGGCCCGTACAGCCAAGTAGTTGATGTTGACCCAGATGGGGCCCCTCCAGTAGGGTGGGTCGTGCTCCGTGTTGTGCTTGAGGTAGAAGGGGCTGGTGCGCGCCAGGGAGCGCAGGCCAAAGGGGGTCCATAGCTTCTTCTCGCTGCGCATGTCAGCCAGCAGGCGGCCCAGGTGGGGTGAGTCCGGGCGCAGCAGCTGCAGCAGCAGCGGGAAAAGGCTGACGTACCCCAATGCACCCCCCACGAACTGCAGCTTGGGGGGTTTATGCACCATGCGTACCAGCCGTGGGGTGGGCAGGGGCTGGCCGGGGGGAGGGGGCCGCAGCCTCTCCCTTTCCAGAGCCACTGCCAGGGTGTGGTTGCCGTAGTCGGCGAAGGTGCCCAGCGCCTCGGCCCAGTGGTGCTGATCAAGGAGCTCGTTGTCGGCCAGCACCTCCGCCATGCGCTGGTACTCGCCCGCCGGCTCCCCCACCCGCCTGGCCACTTCAGCCATGACAGAAGAGGCCAGGGCCATCCAGCAGCGCAGGTCCAGGTGGCGTTCATCTGATGAAGGGTGGGAGGCCCGCGGGTAGTCGTCCAGGCCGGAGGTCAAGGTCTTGGGGTTAAGGAAGCGCTGAGTGTCCTGGTCCCGGCCCCGCCAGCGGAAGGTGTAGGGCAGCGGCCCGGCCTGGGTCTCATTGTACCAGGCATACCAGCTCTGCAGGCGGGGAAAGAGGCGGCGCAAGAAGCTGGCCCCCACGGCCCCCTCCTGTGCCATCAGCTGCTGCAGGGCCAGGAGGAGGGTGGGCGGGTTGCCAGCCCGCGTGTCCTGCACCACAAACTCGGCCGGCACTTTGCTACGGGCCTCCTCGCCCAGGATCTGCTCCCGTGGGATCCAGCCCTCGGCGTTCATCCGGTCCAGCCAGTGGGCCAGCACCTCCTGGCTGAGGGCTGGGTTCCAGCGGCCCAGCAGCAGCTGGTGGAAGCCTTCATCCCACAGGAAGCCACGAGGGAAGAAGGAGCGGGACGGGACGGCCGTGAAGAGGGGGCCCTCCAGGTAGAGCTGCGGGTGGTCAGCGTAGGGGGTCTGCACCAGGGACTGCCCGTAGAAATAGCCCAGCCCACCCAACATGTTGCTGAGTGCGGCCTTGGCAAAGCGCTGCTCCTGCATGGAGTAACCCTTGGCGGCCAGGCCAAAGGTCTCCTCGAACTGCTGCTCAAAGGCCGCGGAGTGCCGCCGCAGTTCTTGGCTCAGGGCCTCCCCCACCAGCCGTCCGGGGCGGGCGGCAAAACTGCCCGACTCAAAGGTCACCTCCAGGCGGCATGGCAGGGCCACAGTCACCTGGTGCACCAGCAGCTGGCTACTGGGCTCCCCAGCCCTGGATGATGGGGGGCCTCCGCGGTCAACATCCACACCAAAGTACCGTCGCTGGGGGCCTCCCGGTGGGGAGTAGGAAAAGCGGGGGGTCAGGCTGGCTTTTACCACATCAGTCAGGCGGTGCAGCCCTTCCGCCTTGGCCTGCAGGTAGTTATAACTGGAGAGAGAGAGAGAGAGAGAGTCACAGGTGAGCTCTAAGTCTCCGCCCTGTCTAGAAACAGCAGGAGTGCGTGGCGGTACTGGGTTACCTGGCATAGAGAAGCGCCGTGCCAGTCTCCGTGGTGGGTTTGTGGAAGGTGACGGTGAACTCTCCCAGCTCCTCACTCGTGCCTGCCAAGGATGCCAGCCGTCTCTTCCCCTCCACCTGGGGCTGCAGCGTCCCCTGCCCGTCGGTGGCCACATAGAACAGGAGCGAGACGAAGGGTGCCGGCGGCCCCGCCCTCCCCTGGGCACAGAGAGAGAGAGAAGGACAAGAGCAGGTGGTCAACTCAGCCAGCCTCTTGTGGGGGTGGGGGTCTGCCTGCCTGCCTGCCCACTTCTCTCTTCTTGGGAGACCTCGGAGGGCCACAGGTTGTTCTATTTCTGCAAGACCTCGGTTCCTACCGCATTTCCCCCAAAAATAAGACACGGGTGGGCCTCACATCAATTTTTGCTCCGAAAAAGTAGGGCTTACTTTCAGGGGTTGTACAACACATGACAAATTGAATTATGCGCACCCATTTTAGACACAACCATGTCTGTTTGTTATCAAGCGTGCACGTTACTTGTGAATTGTATCTGTACTCCAATGGGTCATTTGGCAATAAGTCTTGAGTTCACCTGCTGACATAAGTGTTTACCTCTCGTCTAAAGGTACCCGCTTGGGCATTTAGAAAGAATTAATTGTAACTTATATTATCGTTTAGTTTATTAAACATTAATGTCAACAATCCTATTGATTTATTGCAACAATATATATTAACATTACTGTTTCATAAGTCAATGCATCCGCTATATTTGGCAGGGGATGTGCTATCCCAGTCAATGCATCTGTGCGGCTGAGGATCTTAATTTGAGGGTAGGGTTTATATTTCGAGCATTGTGAGCCTTCACGCTAGGACTTCCTTTTGTGGACTGTTCCATGCGCTCTGGTGTCTAGTCATGCCTGCCACATGACTATGGAAATGTCTGCAGAAGCAGACAACGCTGGCTCTTTGGCTTCGAAACAGAGATGAGCACTGCGCCCTAGAGTTGGATACGACTGGCTTTCAAGCAAGGGAAACCTTTACCTGGGGTAGAGGAGGTCTCGCCAGCCAGACACAAGGTGCACCCCGGTTGCTGAGCGTTTTGGGGTGCCAAGGAGACCCCTGGCTTGGGCAGGTGTGTCTTCTGTCCCCAGCCCGCCCCCCCCCCCCCCCCTGGCCAAAGGCCGGCCCTCCTTCCTTCCTTCCTTCCTTCCTTCCCTCTGGGCTGTGGGGCTCCTGCCCCTCTCCTCACCTCTGGCCGGGCGGTCACCCTCCAGGTCCAGTCTCCGCCTCCCGCCGCCGGGCGCTTGACAAACTCCGTCTGCAGGCTGAGGCCCACGTCCTGGATCTCCTGCACGCCGAAGTGGAGGCCGCCGTCGTGCAGAAGCCAGCCGTAGCGCGGGAGGCCGTCGCTCTGCTCGCAGCCGTGCCGCAGCCGGACCTCCCCCTCCGGCGGGTGCAACAGCCACATCAGGCCTGCGGGGATTAGGGGCGCCATGGGCACGCACAAGGGGGCGCCGGTGCCAGGGAGGAGGGGGGCCGGGGGGGCCGGGGGGGCCAAGCAAGGCAAGCAGGGAAGGCGGGCGCCCCCTCCCCACCCCCACCCCCGTGAATGGCACTCTCAGCCTTGGTAGACGTGGGGGGGGGCCGGGGGCCCCTCTTGGCCCATTCTGGGCAGCACCCCCCACCCACCCACCCACCCCCCCGGTTCCTCACCTGCCACGGGCGAGCGGGGGCTGCGGGCCTTCATGCCGAAGTACACCTGGGGCCGGTAGGAGCCCCAGAAGCGCGCGGAGGCGTCGTCGGAGGCGTTGCTTCGGGGGGCCAGGGCGGGGGGCGCCGGGTGGGGCGCGAGGGCGCGGGCGGCCAGGCGCCACCGGGCGTAGAGGCCGTAGGCGAAGGCGGCGCAGCCCAGGCCGCCCGAGGCCAGCGCCAGCAGCGCGCACAGACGCCCCAGCCCCGCCGCCGAAGGAGCGCCCCGCGCACTACCACGGGCCCCCGGCACCCCCGGCGGGCGCTCCTTCCGCTCCGCCCCACGCGGAGGAGGGCCCCGGCGCTCCCGGGCGGGGCCTCCGACACCCCCACGCCCACGCCGCCGCTGAAGGCCGCCGTGGCCGTGGCCGCCGCCTTCCCCTTCTTCTTCTTCCTCTTCCTCTCCTTCCTCCTCGCCGACCTCTTCCTCCGGCTCCGGCCGCGGGCGCCCCCGCTCCGGGACCCCCCGCCGCCGCCGTTCCCGGGCCATCTCCCTCCTCCTCCTCGGGCAGGCCAGGCAGCAGCCCGGACCCTCCGGCCTCCTCCTCCGCCTCCTCCTCCCGCTCACTGGCCGGGCCGGGCCGGATCCGCCGCTTCCTCCTCCCGCGCTAGGACTGCCCGCTCCTCCTCCTTCTCCTCCTCCACGTCAACCCCTGGCTCCCTCTGACGTGTGTGTGTCTCCCGAACTCCCTCCCTCCCCAAGCCCCGAACTCCATTTCCCGGCTCGCCCCGCGACGCCGTGTCCCGATGCACGCTGGGAAGTGTGTGTGTGTGGTCCGACCGGAGGCGCCACGCACCCCTGAGCATGCGCAGCACGCACGCAGCCCTTCAGACGAGACCCCCCCCCCCCGTTCCTTGGAGCTCACAGCAGGACACGCGTTCTCCCCCCTCATGGGGTGGGGCGCCCTTGAAGGGGAGGAAACAACTTTCCTGGGGGAGGGCACCACCCACCCCCCCCCCATCTCTTTTTTGTCCCCAACTGTTTCTAAGCCAACCCTTCTTGGGCCCAGTTGGCACTCTTGGGTGTGGGGAGCCGAGGGGGCACCACAGCCCCCCCTCCATCCGGCCCCCCTTCTCCTCCAACTACCCTACCCCCCCCCCCCCCCCCCATGCACAGCAGTAGGCCAGGTGATCCTGCTGTGGTAACAGAGTAGACCCTACTGCCTGCCAGTGATCTTCAGGCGGCAGTTAACCAACCTGACCACCTGGAGGACCGATGGGCAACCTTGGGTGGCAAAGGCCACAAGAAAGGAAGGCCGATGTTGCTCTCCACCTGGTGGATTCAATCCCACAGGAGGGAGGGAGGGAGGTCAGCCGCTTCATCCCTCCTGGCCTGGGGCCAAGGTGGACTTTGTGTGCCCAAAGGGCTCACGACCAGAAAGGGACGCATGGGGAGCTGGACCAGGGGTACGGTGGGTGGGTGGGTGGGTGTCACCCTGCGATGTGGGAGGCAGACGGAAGGCCACAGCATGGCATTGTTCCCAGGGCAATCTTCATGGGGGAGCACCATGATGACGCTGAATATTCAGACTAGGATACGGCACAAGAACACCACCACAGCGGACTCTTGCAGGGCCAGAGGAAGGGCAGGCAGACGTCCAGCCACTTGGGAGGGGCCGCACCCCACCCCACCCCACCCCACCGCAAAGCCCAAGAGGGCAACAAAAGGCTCCTGGTCTCCTCTGAGTAAATCATTTATTTCCATTTTTCCATGCAAGCCGCCGCCGCCGCCACCACCACCACCACCACCGCCACCACCTGGGGCCTCCAGGATCCATCAGCTGCTGGCCCCAGCCCCCTTCCCGGCCTCCTCTCCCAGCTCTGCCCCCCATAAACCCTTGACTGGATTTGCCCAGATCACACACACACCCCTCACTGGGGTGAGGGGGGGGGGTGTTCCTGAAGTGGGGGGAGGGGGAGGGGCTATTCTGCCTCCATCAGGCCTGAGGTGCCTTATGGGGAGCAAAAGAACGCTGCAATACAGGGCAGCAAGGAGAGGCTTGTGTGTGTGTGTGTCCCAAGCATAGCATGGCAAGCCTGTTTAAGGGTCTGGGTGGGACCCACAGCCTCTTCCCTATAGGCTGGTACGGAACAAAAGCCCCCTGCCTGCCCCCCCACCCCCCCCCCCCTGAGAAGCAACCCCCCTTCCCCCCCCCCAATCCAAGCAAAGGTGACTCTAAGCAGCAAACACCCCCATCCCCCAATGCCTGTCTGCCGGATGGACGGCCCTCCTGTGTGTGGGTGTGCAGCAGGGGCCTGGGTGGGGTGGGGTGGGGTGGGGTGTGGGGGCAAGGGGAGGGCAGAGCTGCAGGAATCCGGCTACTGCTTAACTTGGCCACCGTCCCCCTCGCTGACAAAACGCTTCCGGCCCCTGGAGAGAAAAAGAAAGAGAGAGAGAGAATAAGGTTAGGGAAGAAGGGAGGGCAAGACCCACACACACACACACACACCCCTTTCTCCCCAGAGGCAACTCACTGGACCTTTTCACCTGGGAGAGCAAAAGAGCCATTAGACCCCTATCCACACCCCCTCCATAGCACTTAGTGCCCTCTCTGGGAAAGGGGTGTGTGGGATCCGCGCACACAATTGGCATACTGTCCCTGACAGAACCACGGCTTGGGGGAACACTCCTTGGAGCCTGGTCCCAAAGGGACAGAAATTGGGGAGTGGATTAATAGGGCCCCGATCCAACAGGGTGTGTGTGTGTGTGTGTGTGTGTGTCACAAGTTAATTGGCATTTTGCCCCCAACATGCTAGATACTCATTTTACCCACCTCGGAAGGAAGAGGCTGAGTCAACCTGGAACCCCATCAGGACTGAACCCACGATGCTTTCGTTGCACTACAGCAGTTTCACTCCTGTGCCGCCGCCCAAGAGGGCTCTCACCCCTCTAGAGCTCAGAGGCAACCTCCCCCCACTCCCCCTCTGCCCCCCAGCTGCCCTGACTAGCTGGGGCAAGGGCTCTGCCTGGATGGTTCTCCCCCCACCCCCCATCCAAACCTCTCTGTGAAAGTGTAAGAAGCTTCTCATGGGTGTGTGCATGTGTGTGTGTGGAGAGGGAGATTTCTATCTGGTGGGTTTCGCTTTTTACCCAGAACATGAAACCCATGAACCCATATTGGCAAAACTGTCTGCCTGTGCCCCCCTGCCCCCCCACCCCGAAGGCACAAGAAGACTTTGGGACTCCCTCCCAATTTTTCCTCTCTTGAAATGTAAATGTTTCCCTTGCTCGAAAGCCAGTCGTATCCAACTCTAGGGTTCAGTGCTCATCTGTTTCAAAACCAAAGAGCCAGATGTTTCTGTGGTTATGTGGCAGGCATGAATAGACACCAGAGCACACAGAACACTGTTCACCTTCCCAACGAAGTGGTCCCTATTTATCTACTTGCAATTTCTTGCTTTCAAACTAGTTTTTTTTTTGGGGGGGGGGGGGATGTTTGCATGCGGACCTAGTGCCTCCCCACACAGGGCAACCATATCAGAGAGAGAGAGAGAGAGAACAGGAGAGACCCACAGAGCCCTCTCAATGGGCATTTCTTCCCTTCCTCATGAACCCCTGGCCTGGCCAAGGCTCTTCTTCAAAGGTGGCTCTGAGGATGAAGAGGAGGAAGGAAACCTCCGGATGTTGTGGGGAAGGAAGCCCTCTCCCCCCCCCCTCAGGCCCTGGACACGCGTGGCAATGTGGAAAGCGGGGCGGGGGGGGTCTGCTCTTTTGGACAGTGAGCAGCCAGGAGTCAAACTCTCCCGTGGACTATTTGCCTTGGTTGGGTTCAAAGGCCGCCAGGGAGGTCCAGGGCAGACCCCTCCCTCGTGACACTCACGACCAGCCTTGACTGCCATGTGTGGCCCCTTACGGCACAGGCGCTCCCTTCCCGTGTCCCCAAGACGAGGTTGGGCAGAACCCAGGCCAGGAGGCCGTACCGGGCGGGGCAGGTGTCTCTCAGTTGCTTGGTGATGACACCCTCCTCAAAGCAGAGGTCCACCAGCCGCTCCAGGATGCTATGGGCCAGGGGCACGTCCAGACTGATGTCCCCCAACTCCTTAAACACCCGCTGGAAGCCCTAGAAAGGGGAGGGGGGGAGAGAGAAGATGGGGCACATATCAGAAATGCCCACCATCAGGCTCGCCACCTAGGAGCCTGATGAGCCCACCACCCTCTGGCACGTTCTTCTCCTGTGCGTGTGCGTCCCCCTCAACCCCCGGCCGAGGCTGGCTCTGTGCAGGGTCCAGAATGGGGAGAGGGAGCTGGACTCTCACCCGGTTCATTTGGTCCAGGGTCACCAATCCTGTCTCCCATAACACCTTCAGCAGCTTCACCATCAGGGCTACGGCAGCCTCTCCCGAAGACTCCAGCACCATCACCACAGCCTGGATGGAGTAATTGGGGCGGAGGGGGGGGGGGAGGGAGAGGCAGAACAGCTCTCAGCCCCGCAAGGAGGGGAGACAGAGCACATTGCGTGCGCGCGCGCGCGCACGCACACACCGGGGTTGAGGAAATGGGCGTTGTTGGTTGCCCAGGTCCAAGGCTGCCTTTCCTAGGCCATTGTTCAGCCTCCCTCCCACGGCTGCAAGTGGTTGAGTATTTTAGTGCAACCCCAGCATTCAGTCCCGGTTAGTATAATGAAAACAGAAAAACAAATACTAAACTAAAGGAAGATGCAAATATTGTTTTGTCCCTAACTAGCCAATAAGGAATGTTTCTGTCTCCCAGCCTTGGGGGGGAGGGGTGGGGGTGGGGTGTCACCTGACCTATTTTGCATGTATTAAGGCTCTGTTGTTCAGGCCTTTCTCTTGCTTTTTTTCTTGCCTTTGAAGGGGAAACATGCATATTACAGCTCACCATTTTGTTGGCCACATGGCAAGCCTATTCGTATCAAGAATCCAGAGCACATGTATATTTCTCTGGCCCAACTTGTGAGTAAACAATACTTTTGTTCTTTCTAAACATTTAGGGAAGTGTATTTCTTGCTGTGCTGAACAGGGAGTAGAAGCCTTGGAGAGAGAACTTGCATTTCAAAACTAAGATTGCCTAAAACTGCCCCACCTATACAGCTCCTGCATAAAACTTAGTACCGGGGGGGGGGGGGAGAAGAGAGAAGGGGCCCCTGCTGCATCTCTGAACTACCTCGTAGACCAACTCGTGGTGGAAATGGGGCACCTCCAGTTGGCGCAGGCAATGCTCAGCTTCCGAAACTTCTCCTGAAAGCAGGTACTCCCGGAGCAAGAGATTCATCTGCACAGAAGGAAAAGGAGGGCTGTGACAGGCAGGAAGGCAGCCAGGGCGGGGAGTGGGGGTGGTGGCAGCTGACCACCAGGGAAGGGCACGAGAAATGCCTGCCAGGGTCCCCAAGGGGCGATCCTGAGGCAGAACGTGGTTAACTGTGCCGGGGGGGGGGTAGGGACACAAGGCACACACGCTGACCCTTGAGGCTCGCTGGGGCCTTTCACCAGGGTTGGAGCATCTCACCATTTGCTACAGACCAACCCAATCCCGGTCCGGCCTGTCACGCCACTGCGAGAGTCTGTGTTTCCCAACCTTTGGGTCTTGGGACTTCAATTCCCAGAAGCCTCAGTCATTTTCCCACAGCACAGATCAGCCAGTGGAATGACTGAGGCTTCTGGGAATTGAAGTCCCCCTGTGAGGCATGGGCCCCACATTGGGAATCACTGCCCTAGAGGCTCAAAGGAGCTCACTTTCCCAGTAAAAGACAGGCATGGGGCATGTACAGAGTGCCAACCAGCCATTCGGTGGCCAGGACACTTCTGCTGCCCGGCCCCAAACCACCCCGGGGAAGCCACCCACCTTTTCAGCCCCAGTGCTGCCTGGGAAGCTCTGAGTCCCCTTCCCCAATTGTGGCATCTCGTGATTCCAAACCCCGGTGCCTTCCCATCGGGAGAGCGGAGGAGCCAAACAATAGCATGCGTGCGTGTCTGTGTGCGCGTGCATACATTCTCTCTCTCTCTCTGTGTCTGAAGAGATCCCTGCCAAGGGCTGGACCTCACCTCCTTGACAAGATGCTTGACCGGCCTCTGGCCACCCCCAACGCCCCAGACATTGTCCAAGCGGTTGACATCCCGCTTGATGCGCAACAGGATAGCAGCCCGATCCAGAGCAGCCCTGCGAGAGAGGCCAGAGCATCAGAAGGGAGGGAATGGCCATTGCTCACCTTCTCCCCCCACATGCACCGAGAGGGACAAGGTCAAAGGAAGACCTCCCCACCCACAACTCTTTCGGCCCCCTCACCGAGCATGCTCACAGTCAACACGGCCCTTGTAGCGCTCCAAAAAGTCCAGTGGCAGTGCATGGTCAGCCACGGCCCGGGCAATGAACTGCCCCAGCATCTGCACAGACCGACAGATGGACAGACAGATGGAAGGAGGGTCAGATTCCCCAGAGACAAGTCCACCCCCCACAAACACACATTCTTCCCATCCTTCCAGGGCCTTCCCTGACCTGTGGCGCCTCCGGCGTGTCCAGGATGAGGTCAGGCAGGTCGTGCAGCATCCCGTCAAAAGCAGTCGCAATGTCTTCGGAGCTCAACACTTTCCCCACCAGGTCGGAGAGGAGGCGGGAGGTCAACTCCCGGTGGCTGGCCTTCCCCTCCAGGGACAAAGCCACGGCCAGGGAGGAGACTGCCGCCTTCCGGCCCCCCAGGTTCAGTTCCCGGAGCAGCTCCTAGGATGGAGGGAGGGGAGAAGGGGAAAGACCTCTGCAGTCAGTGGGAGGGGGGGGGGACATCCATCTCTCTTGAGCTACACCCCCCTCCCCTTCTTGGAACTCCTGAGGATTTGGGGATCACATGCCAGGAGAGGAACTCTTGCGTGTGCACACCCACCAACCCCTACCTACCTTCCCACACACACACACACACACACACACACACACACACACACACACACACACACACACACACACACACACACACACACACACACACACACACACACACACACACACACACACACACACACGGCCTCTCCCTCAAGCCACTTTGAGAGCCAGAAGGAAGGGCAAGACACAAAACCCTGCACAGGGCTGGGGGTGGGCAAAGGGGGAGGAAGAGAGTCAGCAGAGGTCATAAGAGGGGGGGGGGGGTTTGAAGTGCAGAGAAGCCCTTTTGCATTTATCCCCGATCTGCCCCCCCCCCCCCCACACACACACACAAACACACACACCTTTAGTCCAGACTCTTCAACTCAGAGCCCATTAAGGATTTCCTGGATCCAGCCCAGTCCCCTATCGAAATGTAGCTCACCCGGACAGAGTGACTGATCCTGAGTACAGAGCAAGGGTCCCTCCATGCCCCCCCCCCCCCACGGCTGCCCCAACTGGAAGGCACCCCCCCCCCCCCCCCCCGCGTGCCATTTGGGGAACTCACCACCACTTCCAGGGTGTCCCCATGCTCAAAGTACTCCAGCACCATCGGCTGCACCGTCTTCTTTAGCTCCCCTTCTTCCAATTCCGGGACCACCGTAGCATAGACCGTGTCACCCTGGGGGCAGGGGGGAGAGAAAGGGAGGGTGGAGGAGGCCCCCACCAAAGGAACGGTGGGAGGAGGGCAGGCTGCTTCCCCAGAACACACACACACACACATACACACACACACACACACACACACACTTAAGCTCTTTCAGGCTCTTTTAATCTTTTTAATATTGTTGTCAGTAGTTTTTTAATGGGATTTTATTGCTTTTAAAACTGCTAATGGTTTTATTTTCTGTGAGCCGCCCAGAGTCTTCGGAGTTGGCCAGCAATACAAATTAGAAAAAAACAAAATAAATAAATAACACCACCACCACCACCACCCGGGTCCAGCCCACTTCCGGCTCTCCTGGCTCCCCCAACTCTTCAGGAATGGCCCAGATCCGATGAGTTCCAGGAGGAGCAGGAGAGCCGTCAAGCAAGGTAGGGAGAGGGAGCAGGCTGCCTATTTTGGGGAGGTGGTGTTGACCCCCTACCCTACCTCACCCACCCCGCCAGGGGTACCTGGGCCACCTCATCGTAATTGGGGTCCCGCACATCAGGCTCCTGGTAGCTGTAGACCACGCCGGGCGCTCCCCAAACACCTTTGCCCCCAGCGCCTCCTGGAGAGGGAGGGGGAGAGAGGGTGGGTGGTTAGCGCCCAGAGACTCCCCCGAGGAGCAGGGTACGATGGCGGGGTTTGGGGGGGCATACCTTTCTTGGGGAGGCCGCGGCCCTTGCCCATGCGGGACTTCCGGTCGTGGTTCTTTCCTCCCTTGGGGCTGCTGGGGTCTGGGATGGGCTCCCCGCCCTCGGAGAGGGATTCGCGGTTGGAGTCACGGGAGGAGGTCCGCCTCAGCCGCCGCTTGGCCTTGGCCTTCAGCCGGGCCTCATGCAGGGACTTCTCCTGGGGGGTCCAGGCCCTGGGGTCCCCGGGGCCACCCTCCGTCAGCTCCTCATCGTCCTCGTCCTCCTCTGCGTAGACAGCCTGATCCGCCACCTGCAGGGCCATGTCCGAGGGGGAGGGAGAAGGTCAGAGCTAGGGAGCAAGAGGGAAAGCGGTCCATCCAGACTGAGTTGCTGTCCTTCAGGAAAGAGCTGAAAACCTGGCTGGCGGGGCAGGTATGGGGAGTGAGTGAGAGGGGTGACCCCCACCCACCCCCACTGGCTCATCTAGAACAGAGCAGGATCACTCAGGTTTTTAGCTTTTAACTAGATGTTCTTTTCTGCATTTCTAGGAATTTTTGAGGGTATTTTTGTTGTTTATTGTGGGGGGTTTTATGTACGCCACCTGGAGTTGCATGTTGATTGGGGTGGCTATACAAATCAAATGAAATAAATAAATAAATATATCACTCCCCCCCCTCCCCGCCCAAATATGTGGTGGTAGCGGTGAGCCTCTTTGGTGGGAGTAGGAAAATCTCCCAGTCAGATGTGAAGGGATAGCCAGGGGAGGAGGAACCTTTCCCCTCCCCCCTCACAACCTGACTCACAACCTGTCAGCAGCTTTAAACCATGAGAGCATTGCTGGACATGATGTATAGTGGACAGAGGATGGGATCAGGACTTGGAAGACCGGGGTTCAAATTCCACAGAAACTCATAATGGAGAAGAGAAAAATCAGTGTGCTTAAATAACTCACCTTGAAAACTAGTGTCACTATAAGCCTAACACACAAGCTGAAAAAGGACACAAACCATTCTAACTCCAAAACAAAATTTAAATATACCATATTTTTTGGACCATAAGACACACCTGACCATAAGACGCACCCAGTTTTCAGAGCAGGAAAACAAAAAAAAATTAGTACTGTATTTTGCACCACCAACCAGTGGTGGCACTGCAGAGGAAATGGGCAGTCAGGGCAATTGCACTGAGGAAGGAAGTGATACTCTAGCCTCTTGCTCTCCTTTCAACCAGGAAGCATGTTTTCCCCCTCCATTTTGTCCATGTGGAGCAGAGACAAAGGCATCAAGGTAAATGAAACCCTTTTTTAAAAGCACAGGTTTGGTTTCCCACTTAAATGCATTGGGAACATACAAACAGAAAACGTTTGAATATAAGAAATTTATTTCCAATGCATTTAAATGGGAAATTGCTATTTTCGCCCTCTAGTGGCCACTTGTTTTCCATACGTTTTCCCCCTGAGAGTCCAGGTCTTCTTTACAACAGCCACAGCTGGCTGAAGACCAGCCTTTGGTCTATAAGACACACCCTCATTTTCTCCCCACTTTTGGGGGAGAAAAAGTGCGTCTGACGGTAACATAAATAACATTGATGGTGAACATTATAAAGGGTGAAGTAATGGCGTTGAGAGGGGCCTACAAGGCCATCCAGGCCCACCCCCTGCTTAGCGTATGGAGCCAAGTCAAAGCAGAGGGGACTGAGGGTGTGTGTGTGTGTGTGTGTGTGTGTGTGTGTGTGTGTGTGTCCATTTAAAGAACAGATTGGCCTTCCTAAGCTCTATTAATTATGGGAAAGGAATCAGAGACATTGTGAGGAATGCAGAAACACTGCTTTGGTAGTAAAGAAGAAGAAGAAGAAGAAGAAGAAGAAGAAGAAGAAGAAGAAGCAGCACTTGAATGCTCTAAACTGTTAAGAAGGCTAAGAAGGGAAAGTCAAAGGTGAGAAAGATAGACAGGGCACTGAAGGCAGCTTCTCAGCACCTCTCAGGTAGAAACAAAAAGAACTGTTGCAGCAGCAGCCACCGGCCCCGCCCGGCCCTTCCCCTCCTTGACCGCCTCGGGCCGCTGCCCCCCCTCCCCTCCCCTCCCCTCCCCTGGACTTCGTGGGAGGGAGCGCAGTAGTAGTCCCTGGGCCTGCTGGACTGGACTCTGGCCCACGGGAGGGGGGAGGAGGAGGAGGGGAGGGAAGCAGCAGGCAGGCTGGCCGGCCAGAGGAGGGGCTGGGAGGGTTGCCCTCGCCCCCCGCCCGCCCGCCCGCCCGCCCGCCCGGGCCTTCCAAGGGGGCTCGGCTGGGCTCGGCTCTCCCCGCCCCCGGGACGCCCTCCGCTCCAACCGTGTGGGCGCCCCCCGCCCCCCCCCCTCCTGCACTTCTGGGGACGGGGAGGAGGCGGGGCCTGGGGTGGGTGGGGCCAAGCAGGGCCTCCCCTCCCTCCCAGCCCCCCTCGCCACGGCCATTCCGAGGAAGGCCCCACCCCTCCCCCGCCCTTTCCCTCCCCCGCCTCCGGGGGCCCAGGGTGGGCTTGGGCGGCGGTACTTGCCGGGAGGCCGGGGTCGCGGTCAACACCCCGCAGCATTTCGCCCGGGACGGCGGGAGCGAACATGGGCCCGTCCGTCTCTCCCTCTCTGTCCTGCCTTCCTTCCGCCGGCGCTGCTTGCTTGCTGGCGTCCGCCCCCTCCCCTCCCCCTCCCCCTCCGCCCTCGGTCGAGCCTCGAGGAAGCCTGCCGGTCGAGCCGGACCCAAGCGGGCCGTCCAGCAGGGCAGGGGGCGCGTGGCTCCTCGGCGGCACTTCCTGCCTGGGTGGCCCGGAAGAGGAAGTGGGCTCACCTCACCGGGGGGAGAGAGAGGGGGGGGCGGCGGCCCGGGGAGAGAGGGGGAGCCTTCTTCCCGCGCCTCCACCTTAGGCTGGGGGGTGGGTTGGTTGCCAAGAAGGTTCCCTCCCTCCTTCCGGAGCCACGCCGGGCCCTTCGAGTCGAAACACACCCCCACACCCTTATTCCTGGCGTGGCTCCGGTTGGGACACGCACACACGAAAGGCCGGTGCGGGAAGGGCAGAGCGAAAGGAGACCGGAGACTCGACTCCGAGCTCTGCCGTCCCCACCACGGCTCGCGCACCACAGCCACGCCGGACAAAAATTATGGGGCGGGGGGGGGCGGGGGTCGCCTCTCCTGAACGTCCTACTGGCTTGGCTGGGTGAGCATGTAGAATAATATCGCCTTCGGTTGGTTGGATGTCCCTAATTAGGCCTAGGGGTCAGGAAGGCTGTCTACTCTGAAGGGAAGGGTGTCTACTGCCAAAATGAAGCCACCTTCTTGGCTTTGTCATGGGTCAGACTTAAGTCTTCATCGGTGCTGCACGTTTTTGGCCATTGTTGCCAGCAGACCAGTAAAGGAGCCCATGGATTCTGTATCATCTCTACACATTCACACCACATGCTGTTGTCAAGAGAGAGATTGCTTGCTGTTCCAATGTGCCTTTGAGGCTGTCAGCTCTTGCCTTTTTTGATACCTTTTAAAAATATTTTTCACACTCCAGTATAATAATAATAATAATAATGGTTTATTTATATCCTGCCCTACTGACTCAGGACGGCTACAACATAGTAAAAACTTAACAATGATAATAAAAAATAAAGCAATGTACAAGGCACAAAAAGCAATGTAACAAAAGCCAAAATAGAATATCAAAGCAAAATAATACAATACAAAAAATATAATACAATAATAATGATACAAAAGGGTCAGCGGTGGTAAAAGACCTTTAAAAAAGTCTTTTGAAAGTCCTTTAAACCCCTCACAGGGGCGAAACCCAGGACGCCAGTGGAGGAGAGCATCGCATCAGTGTTCGATAGCCTCGGAAGCAGTGTCTTTTTTAGTCACACCGGGGGCCGCTGCCGCCCCCCCTGCCCCCCAGCTGCCGCCAGTCTCTCCCCACCCTGGCTCTCACAGAGGACAGGCACCAAGAGGGCAAACACCCCCGAGGAGGCTCACCTGGGGTCCGCTCCTCCTCCTCCTCCTCCTCCAGCGATGGCAGGAACTCAGACCTAAGTCTTTGCTTGCAGCTTAAGTAGTTTTTGTAGGATTTGTGCCTGCAATTTCCATAGCTTATGTTTGGACTTTTGTGCTTTTGAAACAATCTCCTGTAGATTAAAAAGATCCCAAAAAGAGACTACTGTATCTGGTGTTGCCTGAAGTTCTGGCTACACAGGGTTGTCCAGTTCCATTCAGAATTTAACGCTTTGTTGCACTAAATGCCAGCTGTGTTGGCAACAAGACATCCCTGGAGGTCTCTACATTAGTTCTATGGGACTCTGGGGGCAACAGGGACAGGCTTGCAGAGACCTGGGTGGGTGTGGGTGTGGGTGACAAAAGAGCACCCCCTGAGTAACAGGCACAGTGTGGGGGCGGGGGACATTTTCCCATGGAGAGCCCATGACCTCCTAAGGCAGCTGAATGCCCTGGAGTTCAAAGAGCAAGGTGTTAGCAAGGGGTCCCGGTCCCTTCTCCCCCCTCCCTTTGAGAGCCCACCCCCCCCTCTCTCTTCAAGGGAGAAGACATTTGGGAAGCCTAAACATTCGGTCCTAAATACCACGTCTAACTTTCTGGATTTCAAGTACGTATTTTTGTACACGTCTTGGGGAAAGGGCCAAAATGAACAGCTCATGGCGAAACAGGAGTGTTCCTTCATCCCAAAATGACCTTGGATTGACACAGCCATCCCAAAGGAAATCGCCTGGAAACAGGTCTCGTTTCAGGGGTTTGTGAGGAAGTGGGGGGGGGGGGGCAATGGGGACCCCCTGCATCCCTCTCCCAAAGAGCCCTTCTGCTCCAGGTGGCTTGCAGGATCCAGCAGGCTCTCCCTCCATCTTCCAAAGGAGGCACAAATCCCACCCATGCTACTAGCTGTGCAACTTTGTCATATCAGCCTGTCCACTTTGCCAATGCTCAAACCCTGACAGTGAGGAAGGCCACCCCCTCCCAAACAGAAGGTCCACAGGAATTGGGAGGGGGGGCAGGGGGAAGTTTTCCCTGCCACCTCCATCTGAAATTACCTTTGGTTTCCTTGGTGGAAAGCCTCCAGCTAGGTAGGGGTGGGGTCTCCAAAGAGTGGGGTCTCCAATCCTTTGTTTGCTATTGTAATGCAAACCACCACCACCACTTCTCTCTTGATGTGTAAAGGTGTTGCAAGCAAAAGAGCAGCACTCCTAGTGGTGCACGGGTTAAACTACTGCATCCCAAATGTTGTGAGTTTGATCCTGACAGGGATCAAGGCTGACTTTTAGCCTCTTCCATCCTTCCAAGGTGTGTTGAATGAGTCCTCAGCATGTTTGGGGGCAAAATGCTCATGACCTTCCTTGTGAACCGCCCAGAGAGAGAGAAAGAGAGTGCTACTGTTATTCTTTTACCAGACTGATTCCCAAAACTCAATGAGGACTTGTAGGTCTAGTAGTGCCATGATGGCAAACCTTGGCACTCCAGCTATTCTTGGGCTTCAATTTACAGAGACTTGGGCACCTGGGAATTGGAAGTCCAAGAACAGCAGGAGTGCCCATGTTCGCCACCACAGGTCTAGTGTTAGGAAGGTGGCTTTGTTTCTTTGCACAAAACAGCAAGAGGTGTTAGGGTTACCCCTCAAGCCAAATCCACACCCACAGAGGAAGTGGGGAGTGATACTCATGGTTTGCACTGTGAATTGGATCACCATGGAGCAGAGACAGGCTTTATTTATTTCAGCCATTCCAACTTCAGGGCCCGGTCCAGCCCCACAGGAAATCTGGTGCACCAAGGCCTTTGCCAGGGGCCGTGCCCATGGTCCAGGGGAGACGGGGCATAGGCTGGGAGCAGCATCTGCAGAAAGTGGCCACAGGGCTCTCTGCCTGCCAGTGGAGGGGCCAAGTCCCAATGATAAGCAGCCTGGCCGTCCCTGCTGTTTGGAGATTGCCGCACACACCCTTCTCTCTGTGCCTAGGGTGGCTTGAGGGAGCCTGGCAGCGGGTGAGGCCCCAGAGGCAAGGCACGTAGCAGCCGGGGCACCCCTGAAGGCAGAGGGAACCGGCACCCCTTGGCCGGACGGATGGGGTGGTGGTGGTGCATCCAAGCGCCTTGGCACAGTCTAGGGCTGGCCCAGTGGTGCCAGTTTTCTTCTTCCAAGGCTGGGCAGAGGGTTGCTCATGACTCCGAGAGCCTGTTCATGCAGGGCAAGGTTGGCACTCGCCAGCGGTGCCCGCCATGGAGCCGCAGTGCCAGCCACTCCTGCTGCGTGGGGCTGAGGTAGGTCTCTGGGCTGCAGCCTCCTCCGGGCCTGTGGCTGAGCAAGTCTCCCACCGGGCTCTCCAGAATGCCACCCACGCCACCTTGGGCTGGCAGCCCTTCCAGGCTCTCCAGGCTGTTCAGGCTCCCTGGGCCACTGCCGGCACTCTCCAATGGAGTACGGAGTCCATTGAAGGAGCCTGCGGAGAAGGAGAAAGAAGGGAAGCTGAGGAGACCAAACTAAGGCCCCTAGCCATGCCAAACCAGGCCAGGCGGGGGTGGGTGGGGGGCAGAACTACATCCAGCCACTCCCACCCCACCCATGCCATAAGGGAAAGAAAGCACTGCCAGGTCACAGGCTCCACTGCTACAGGCAGGCATCAAACCAAGAGGGTCAGGGTTGCCCAAAAGCACAGTGAGGGGCTTTTCTCATAGCCCTCTCTGTTGGGGTGTGTGTGTGTGTGCTTTCCCACCCCACTCATCTCTTCCCCCTCCCCAACCCCCTTGGCACCAATATCCCACCCTACCCCACATATGTGGTAGCTCTTTAGTGGATGGGAAGAACCCTCTTGGTAGGCTCAGAGGCACTCTTCCCTCTAAAATGCCCTCCTGGCCTTTTCCCCCAACCCCCCCTTCTCCCAACCCCCCCCTTCTGTTCCTGCCTGACCCCCTAAAGGCTGAGAGCCCCTGCTCCACAAGGGCAGGGACAGACTGACCACGTCTCTCTGTCTGTCGAACTCTCTCTCTCTCTCTCTCTCTCTCATGTGAATGTTTTACCCTTGAGAAGGTTGCCCCCCACCCTCATGGGAAGAGGAGACCTTGGAGGGGGGAGCAGGGGACTCTGGAATTGCCCTGGTCTCTGTGATGATGCCCGCCGTAGATTGCCCTTGAGGGAGGGGGGGAGCAGGGGCCTCCTCTTTTCTACACACACACACACCCCGTTTCTGCTCTGTCCTCCCTCTCAAGACTGACGTCCCAAAGAGGCTCTGAGCCCAGACTCACACTCACAGCACTTGTGGAAGGCTTCCCCCCAGCTGTTGGAGGGCAAGGAGGCCCTGCCAGGCTGCTGCAGGAGGCAGGCAATGGCGTTGTCCACCTGCTGGAAGACCCGGAGGGAGAGCACCTGCTGCCTGATCTCTGGGGAGAGCCCCGAGTCCTCCGACTGCAGGAGACCCCGCACCAGGTCGAAGTCCTGCTTCAGCTGAAGGGCGCCCTGGAGACTGAGCATTGCAGGGGGGGAGAGAAGACAAGGGGGGCAGCATTGAGATGGGCCTGCCTACCCCCCCCCCCCCCCACAAAAAAAATACCCCCAACCCCTCACCCTCCCTCCTGGGACGACTCCCTCACCTGAACTTGATCTTCTGGGACAGGATATGGTCCATCCAGGCCTCCAGGAAGGCGGTGGTGACGGTGCTGAGCGCTAGGCCCTGGGCCTCCCGGGGCAGTAGCCGCAGGCCCGGCAGCACCTGGCCCAGGACAGTCTGGGCCGCAGCCGAGGCGTACTCGCTGGGGGAAGCGGGCAGCTCTGTGGGGCAAACGGAGGGAGAGGCTGAAGCCCACTCCCAGTCAGGCGGGGGCCCTCCTAGCGCCACTCCTGGAACACCCCCCCTCCATCTGAACTACAGCCATACCTGTTCGGAGCGCAAGGCGCCAGTGCTTGCCAAGCGGCATGGTTTGGCCAAAGATCTCCGCCGACATGCGCTTGCAGTCCAAGGAGAAAAGGCCCAGCACCTTCTCCGTAAAAAGCTGTATAACGGAAGAGCCAGATGGGGAAGGGCAGGGGTGGGGTGAACAGTGGGGGGTTTAGAGGGTCTCCTACTGTACATGATGGGATCCCACCCACCTGGGAGAACTGCCACTGCCTTTCCCTGCCTGCCCACCTTCCATAGCCTTTGCATCTGCAGGAAAGCACCCCCCGCCCTTTTGAAAGAGCTCCCAGCCTGCCTCAGGCCTCTCCCTAAAACCAGGCAGGGAGAGGAGGGGTGTGCCCATGAGTACCACAACCCCTTTCCCGAGGGCAGCCAGCAGGGTTTAGTCAACATTTGCCTCCCCCCTCCCCCCCCCGTTGTGGGTTGGAGGAGCCCCAGGAAGTGCCCCCCCCCCCCCCGCATGGTGATTCTGACACTAGAGCTGAAGGCAGAGGGGAGGTGGTGGGGGCAACAGGCCTTCCTGCCTCAGTCAGCCTAACCTCTTGAGCTGCAAGGACCCAAAGTGGAAACTTCTCTGAGTCAGACAAAGAGGAGTTCTAGCGTGTCTCCCCCACCCCACCCCAGGGTGCTGCTTCTGAGAGAAGGATGCAGAAAGGCATGCTGGGAAATGGAGTTTCTCCAGAAAGGGAGCCAGGAAGCAATGGCTGGGCTCCAATGCCCTCCGCCCCAGCCCAGCCCCAGGAGTTGAGAGAGCTGGACATAAAAGGCCTCACTTACCTGGATGCTCGTGGTCATGGCATGGACCTGCCGGCTCAGCTCCTGTTCCTGGCCAGAGATGAGGGGTGGGCGCTGCCCCCTTCCGCCCCCTTCCTTGGGAAAGGCTTCTCCTACCAGGAGCCATATCTTCTTAGCCTCCGTTTTCAGTACCTACACAAAGAAGAGCGTATCTGGAACACAAGGGGGTGTGCGGGGTCAGGCTGCCTCTCCCCCCTACCCCCTCCCTTTCCCTTAAATTAGGAGCCACTGATTTCCAGGTCCAGGAAATCCCAGCAGAAGAGTTTTGGGAGACCCACACGCAGAGCCTGGTGAAGGAAAGGGGGGAAGGGGGGAGGGGAGGGGGTCTCCTTCCACTCCCAGCCCACTGGGTCAGATGGCCATCTTCCCCGATCTGCCCTGTCCAGCGTTGGGCTCGCTGGCTAGCAATGCCTTGTTCCATCATTACCTGCAAGTCTCCCTGGGTGACAAGCAGGAACTGGCTGAGTGACCAAGAAGCAAGGTATTCGTGAGCTTTGCTCATGACCCAGTAGCAGGAAGCGTGGCTGGTGGCCGCTGCAAGGGAGAGGATCTTCAAGCGGAGACTGGCAGACAGCAAGTGGTGACCTGTACAATATAATGTGGCAGAGCCAGTGGGCTGGGCTGGGCTGGGCGGGGGACAGAGGGTTGGCAGCGGCCCAGGGACACTGGCAGAGCCCATGCTCACCTGTGCTGCCACTGGAGGGGGGGTCCAAGCACCTCAGGCTGAAGGACAGGGGCTGGCAGAGGCTCTGCAGGCACCGGGCGGTCCAGCTGCAAGTGGCCTCTGTGTCCTGGACCCCAGGCTTTGCTGTGCATTTCTCCGTAAGGCTGGAGCCCAGAGCCAGACAGAAACCTAAGGCCAAGAAGGGAAGGAGAGCAGCTGAAGAGGAGGGCAACCAGAAGGATTATTAGGGGCCTGGAACACCTTCCTTACCATCTGAGGCTGCAACGGTTGGGCCTCTTCACTCTTGAATGACGGCGTCTAAGAGGTGACCTGATTGAAGTTTATAAAATCATGCACGGTGTGGACAAAGTAGATATAAGGAAAAACTGTTTTCCCTATCGCATAACACTAGAACTAGGGGACACTCCATGAAACTTTTGGGTGCTAGTTCTCAAACAAATAAGAGAAAGTACTTTTTCACCCAGAGGATCCCTGGTCTATGGAACTCCCTGCCAGAAGTGGTGACAGCTGTCAGTCTTGACAGCTTTAAGAAAGGATTAGACAAGTTCATGGAGGACAAGGGGATCCATGGCTATAATTATGGATGTACCTAAGGACAACCTTTGGGTTGGAGAGGTAGGCATTTCCAGGGAATCCTAAGGAGGTGAAGGAATCTGCTTGGAAATAGTACCCTGAAGGAAATGGTGAGCCACTGTGTGAGACAGAATGCTGGACTGGATCATGGGCTCCTGTGGCCTGTAATCCAGCAAGGCTGTCCTTATGTAGGGAAGGAGGTTTCCCCCACCCCCCAACACTCCACCCCAGCAGGGCCCAGGGCTGCTGGTGCCGCTGGCGCCAACTTCCCACCTGGCCAGGGCAGCCCCACCTGGTGCCCTGAGCCCTGGCCAGCACCACTACCTTGGTCCCAGTGGCAGAAAACGTCACGCAGAAGCAGACGCAGCCCCAGGGCCCTCAGCTCCTCCGCACTCTCACGGGGCAGGTGGCCTGCAAGGAGGAGATACAATGGGTGGTCAGAGAAATCCCCCTGGCCAGGCAGGCTCCCAGAAAGGTTACTGGCTCAAGGACTCACCCCTCCTCACACCTCCCCTTCCATCATCATCATTAATCTGGACCCAAAGTGGCAGCTTCATTTCAATTCCAATTCCGTCCAGCACAGGATGGGGTCTTTCTCTAAGAGCCAGAGGGGTGTGTGTGTGTGGGTCTGCCCCCTCCCTCCCTGGGCTGCTTCCGCCCTCTTACTACCCTCTGCCAGGGTGCAGATCAGCCGCTGTCTCAGCGCAGCCCCCGCTGAGGCCTGGGGGTGATCCAGGAGGGGCGGGTGGCGCTCTAGCTGGCAGGCCACGGTGGAGGCAGCCACCCGCCAGAGGAGAGGGCAGTATTGCCGGTGCAGCTCAGCAGCTGTCTCAGCGAAGGAGGCGTCAAGCCAGCGCAAAGTCTTCCAGCCGGGCTCCGCCTGCCGTGGGGGTGTTGGGCCCTCGGGGGGCTTCTCTGGCAGGGGCCGCCGGTGCCAGAGGCTGTCCGTGGAGGCCACCAGGTCCCGCAGCAGGTCCCGCAGGGTGCCTTCCTCTTCCTGGCACAAGGCCTGCAGCTCCGCAGAGAGGGGGGCCTGGGTGGCAGCAGCGTCTCCCGGGAGCCACGACCTGTCTTCAGGGCCTTCCCAGGGCAAGGGCGGCAGCAGCCCCGGCCCCAGCCCCTCGGCCTCCCGGCCCACCAGGAGCCGCCCCAGCCTTCCGCCGGCCAGCCGGCCTCGCTCGCCCGCCAGGAGGGCTGCCACCCGCTCCAGGGAGAAGGGGGCGCCGGGGGGACTATGCAGGGGCCGCGCCCGTGCCCCAGCCCCGTCTCTGGCCTCCGACTCGGCCCTTAGGGCTGCCCAGGCGCGCTGCAGGGCCGGGTCACCCACGGCCTGGTTGTAGAGCTCCAGGGCCTGGAAGAGGTCCGGGGGCTGGTGGTGGTGGTGGGCCGGGCTGGGGGCCCCCTCCTGGTGGTACTGCTGCTGGTGAGCCAGGCGGCGCAGCTGCGCCTCCAAGCAGAGCTCCAGCAGGCGGGCGGCGTGCAGGGCCAGGCGCAGGAGCGCCCGCTTCATGTGCCGCGCCGCCTCGGGCCGCTGCTGCCCCAGGAGGAGGCCCCGCAGCCACGGGTCACTGCTCATGTGCCGCTGCCGGAGCCACTCCCAGTGCCCGGCGTGCGCATGGAGCTCCTCGCACAGGCCCCGCAGCCGGGCGGCCCCCCCGGGCCCGGGGACCCCCTCCTCCGCCTCTTCCTCCTCCTGCTGCTGCTGCAGGGCCTGGAGGAGGCGGCCCACGAAGGCCGAGGCGGCCTGGAGGCGGCGGCTGAAGCGGCGGGCCAGGCGCAGGCGGTGGCGCTGCTGGAGCAGGGCGTGCAGGGCGGCGCCGCGGCGGGACACGCAGGCCCGCGCCGGGTGGAAGGAGAAGGCCGGGGGGGCCGGGGCCGGGAGGGCCCCCTCCAACTCCTCCTCCTCCGGGGGCCGCCGCCGCCGCAGCAGCAGGAGGTGTCCCTGGAAGGTCTCGGTGCGCGGGTTCTCCTGCACGCACAGGCAGCGGCTCAGGCCCGCGAAGCTGCGCTCCACCCGGGCCAGGCGCCGCGCCGAGCTCTCCGTGTCCGAGTCCCCCGAGTCCCCGTCCTCTTCGCCGCCGCTGCTGCTGCTGCTGCTGTCGCTGCCGCCGTTCTCCGAGGCGCTGCGCGGGAGGAGGCGGCGCAGGAGGGCCTCGGCCTTCTGGAAGGGCCTGGCCAGCGCCGCCAGCGAGCCCGAGCCGGACGCCACCGCCGCTACGACGGAGGGAGGAGGAAGAGGAGGAGGAAGGCCGCCTCCTCCCCGCGCGCCGCCGTCCCCCCTGCTCGGTCCCCCTCCGGCGGCCGGCGGCGACTCTCCTTTCCTGGGCCCTGCTGCTGCTGCTGCTCCTCCAACTCCTCCTCCTCCGAGGGCCAGCGGGGGCGGCGGCGGGAGCGGGAGCGGGAGCGGGAGCGGGAGCGGGAGCAGGGGCTCCGGCGAGGGCTGCGGGGGCGCGCGGGCCATGAGTAGCAGGAGCAGGACGGCGTTCAGGCCCACCGGCGCCCCTTCCTCCTCCTCCGCCGCCGGCGCCGCCGCCTCCTGCGGAGAGAAAGAGAGAGGACTCGCGGTCGGCCGGTGTGTCAATCAGGCGCCTTCCTCCCCCACCCTCCTTCCCACTGGCCCGGACTGCTGCCTGCGAGGCGGGGCTCCCCCCGGGGCCGAGAACCGGTGGGCGGGGGGACGACAGGCGGCGGCGGCGGCGAGGGGTGCCATGGCGACCGACTGGGGCCGGGCCTTCCTCTCTCGCCCAGCAACGGGGGGGCGGGACTCTGCAGACAGCCCTCGCCGGCCAACCGGAACGCCGGGAGCCGCCACGTGGTCGCCTCCCCGTCGCTTCCCACCACGCCGCTGCTGCGCGCGGATTGCTCTCCCCCATGGAGGTAGAATAAAACAGGAGGTGACATGACGTCACAAACCTGAAGCCGACTAATCTAACAGTCCGCCATGTTAGTTAGCCCAAAACATCAGTTTATGCTGCTTTGATTGTGTGGAGTCGTGAAAGTAGACCGGAGTTTCCCCTTTAATATCAGAGGGTGGGTGGGGGGTTGCGATCCCTCTCTCCGCTGGCTCCCCTGGGGTTGGGGGGACAAAAGGGGTCTGTCCCCACAACCCTTCCAGAGCCAGGGGGCCCGGCAGAGAGGGGAAACCGCTTGGTTTCTTCTCTTTCATAACGGGGTGTCCTGCGGGGGGATCCCCTCTCTGCCGGGTCCCCTGGGTTGGGGGGAGGTTGGGGGGGACAATAGGGGTCTGTCCCCCCAACCCTCCCAGACACAGGAGACCCGGGAGAGGGGATCGAGTCCATCCCCCACCAACACAAGAAGCAATTGTAAAAGGTAGCCGGAGGTAATGTTTTGGGGCATCTAATATGGCGGCAGGCCACGCCCACTGGCTTCAAAAAACTTACAGCACGAAGTCTGTAGCGCCATCTCCTGTTTTATTATACCTCCATGCTCTCCCCCTACCCCCCCCCCCCCCGCGCCTCAGTCGAAGGGAGGCGGGAGCCGCCCGGAAGGGAAGGGAGTGGACCCGGCAGGGGGTGGGGTGGGGTGGGGTGGGTTCGTTAATCCCGGCTAAACCGAGGCGTCCGGTCCGGTCCCCCTCCCCTCCCGGGGCGAGGAAAGGCGGAGGCAGAGAGGCGCCCTATCATCATCATCATCATCATCATCATCATCATGATAGGGCGCCTCTCTGCCTCCTCCGCCCCCGCCTCTCTCTCTCTCTCTCATGGACGTCGGTGATGCAGCTGCCCCCACCCCCGGGGGGGGGGGGAAGCCTTCCTCTGCTCCGGTTGCGACGTGAATTTAAAGTGCCACCCCCGCTCACCTTGAAAGAGAGAAGCAAAGGAAACGCGACCCCCCCACCCCCACCCCCACTCAGGCAGCCCCCCAAAACGGCGAAGCTTTGGGACCGGGAAAACCCACCCAAACCTCTCACTGGGACTCTTCTGGGATTGGGGTCCCCACAAGGAAGGGGTGTGTGTGGGAGAAACAAGGGGACACACGACCCACCCCTCCCTGCCCCAAATGCCTGGTGACGGGGCGGGGGTCCTGACCAAAGCACTCTTAGCGCCTAAAAAACCTCTCGTGGTGGACCCCACCCCACAAAAACACAAGCTGGCACATGGAGTGGGGCTCCCTCCCTCCCTGCCTCCCTCCCATAGAGGGAAAGGGGGAGTGGGGGGGGGCTTCTCCCCTGCCCTGAGGCCAGCCCGGGCATCTCCCGCTGCTCCTGGAGGAGGCCTTGAATGGGTGCCGGAGAGGAGGAGGAGGGGGGGGTTGCTGAAGGGCAGGGCTGCCCCCCCTCCTGCATCCATCCACCCCTCCTGGGGGGCTCCTGGAGAGCTTTGGGATTGGTTGGGCCCCTCCCTGTCTGCCCTTACCTCCATGGGGGGCTCCTTGGAGGGGCTCCTGCCTGGCGCCCCTTCTCCCTCTGCTTCCATAGTGGCAGCCCACACCAGACCAGTGGCCAGTGAAGAAGAAGAGAAGGCAAAGAAGAGCTAATTGGCTTCCTTCCTTCCCCGGCAGTGGCCTTAATCCCTGGGGGTGGGTGGGGGTGGGTGGGGGGGTTTGCAGCCACCTCCTCCGGTCAGGATAGGGGAGGGAGTTTTAGGACACTCAGAGGAAGGGGGGATCCGCCACAGCAGCCTGGCCTTGCCCAGGAGAGCTTCCCCACCTCCCTGTCACCTGGCTCAGGTATTTAAAGAGGCATTGTGAGGCTAGATTAAAAAATCCCCCTCCTCCTGACCCACTCCAGAGCAGCACACTGCCTTGTCCCTCCTCACGGGCCCTGTGGAGGAGCGAGCGAGCGGCTTAAGTCTGAGCTTGGCCATTGACCCTCACCAAGCAGCCAATCCCTTAAAGTCAGGCGCCAGCCAGTCCGTGTCCGGAGAAAGACATGCCACAGGAGGAGTCCTTGAGAAAGCTGGTGCTTGAACGGCTGAAATGAAACACGCCACCCATCCAGAGCGGCTGGCCATGCACCAGAGAGTGCCATAAGCCGGGACCTGCCTTGGTGGTTAGAGAGGGGTGGCATTGGTCCCACGTGATTGTTCCCATAAGCCTGTCACCCAACCCTGCAAAGGTGGCATTAGAGCCAGTTCCTGCCCAGGGCCTTTGTGGCCTCACCTCACTTCAGGACAGGACGGCCCTGAAATAACCCTCTTATCCCCAGGGGGGAGAGAGGGGCTCACGGTGTTACAAGAACACCAAACAACACAGGTGGATATGCTGCTAGAAGCGCCAGGACAAGAACCGCACATCTCCCTCGGCACCCAATTGGGTAAAAGAGGAAGCAAAGAAGACAAAAAGTGAAGTAAGGGGTAAAGAAACCCTGCTTGCAGCCCCTCCCCGTGCCTCTGTGCTGAAACAGGCCAAAGAACTGGGCCTTCTTCCATGTCCAGATCCAATTTGGAGTTCCTAAGCATTTATTTTATTTATTTATTTATTTATCATTCACATTTGTAAATGCCGCCCACTCAGGCAGAACCCGACTCAGGGCGGCATTACAGCAACTCCAAAAAATACATAAAAACATTATAAAACCTTATAAAACCCACCCAATAAAAAACCCACCCAATAAGAAGAAACCGACATCCACCCCCATTTAAAAGCATGCTCAAGTGGGGGCTGCTGGCAGACGACACACTGTGTGAATGTGCAGATACAGAATCCAGCTCATTTGCTGGCCTGCCAATTACTACAAGACGCTTGTACTGATGAGAATTTACGTTGGCAGACTTGAGGCTCATCTCCGTTCAGAGGGTGCCGAGGGTCCTTCTTTTGCTTCGTTCTCTCGGCCTCTGCTGCTCCTTCTCTCCTGATCTTAGGTGGAGCCATACCAACAAGAGGGTATGTTTTCTCAACTGGTGTAGGTTTGAAGCATCCTGTCACTATGTGGGTGGGGGTGGGGGTTCTTTAACACTTGAATCCTGGTTTAGGCTTCAAATGGTTGATGTTGTAATATTGTCCTAGTTCTTCAAGTGCCCAGTAAGTTGATCCTTGTACGGCCATTTCTGTGTCATCTACATAGATTAACAATTTTGTATTGTCAGGAACTGGTTGATCAATCGTCTATAAGAACATTAGAACAGCCTTGCTGGAAGAGGCCACAGGAGTCCATGATCCAGTCCAGCACAGTGGCTCACCCTTTGCTTCAGGGTATTATTCCCAAGCAGATGCCTTCACCTGCTTAGGATTCCCTGGAAATGGCACTGAGAGATATCCTGCCTATCTCTCCAACCCGGAGGTTGTTCTTAGGTATCCATTATAATTATAGCCATTGATACCCTTGTCCTCCATGAACTTGTCTAATCCTTTCTTGAAGCTGTCAAGACTGACACCTGTCACCACTTCTTCTTCAGGCAGGGAGTTCCACAGTCTACTCTATATAGTTTTATTCAGTTTTTGGGGACAATAAATGTCCTTGGGAAGTCCATTCTTCTGCAACCTCCATCTTGCTGTTCTTTCCATTCATCATCACATAGAATCTCCGATTCTTGAGGAAGCGGCTAATGACTGTTATCTTTGGCAAGGTTATTTGTTTTATGGATTGACAGTATTGAGCACATTGGTTTGGTCAATTAAAGGCGGTCCCATAATTAGCTTTATTTCAAAGCAATCCTCAATGTGTTGTGTAAGGTTAAGAATGTGATCATAACATGGCACTGACTGGCCTGAAGCCTTCTTGCTCTTTCATGATCTTTCCGTCAATAAATTCTGAAATACGATTGAAGACCATCCATTCCAACGCCTTATACAGCTGGCAAAGGCGTGTCATGGGTTAGTAATTTTTCAGGTCACCCGAGTCTTTGTTTGCTGTTGTTGTTGTTCAGTCGCGCAGTTGATTCCTACCCTTTGCGACCCCATGGACCATTGTCCTCCAGGCACCCCTATCCTCCACCCTCCTCCTCAGCCCGCCCAGCTCTGTGCCCATTGCGTCCACAATACCATCTATCCATCTCATCTTTGCCCTCTTGCCCTCCACCTTTCCCAGCATCAAGGCCTTCTCAAGTGAGTCCTCCCTTCTCGTTGGATGTCCAAAGTACTTGGGATGCAATAAAGCCATTCCATAGTGCGCGGGAGGAGTGAACTGTTTTTATCCGTTCTGTTTTTAGGGTGTTGATACCTAAATGCTGCTGTATTCACTGCTAATGCTTCCTCCAGTTCAGAGAGGCCACAGAGATTCGTGCCCGCCTTCCCGGCCTCCTCCGCCGCAGGCAGGGTCCCCTCCCTCCCTCCCTCCCTCCCTCCTCTGAACAAGGAAGGGGCTTTGGGAGGGGCAGCCGTGTGGCTCTACAAACACTGTCAGAGTAAGCAAAACAAGAGGGCAAAAGACCCCGTTGTGGCGCCTTTCGCAAAGCATTGCAATCTCAGCATTTGAGCGGCAGCTTTTGTGGGTGAAGGGCGCTTCGTCAGTCCGGATTTAGTTAGCAGGGGCTTCCCTCTGCTGCTGCTGCTGCTGCTCCTTCTCCGCCTGCCGGCAGGGGGCGCGCGCACACACACACCCCTCTCCCTCGCAGGCAGACCGGAAGAAGAGAGCGGCCGCCTTCTTCCGCTTCCGGGCCAGAGGGCTGGGGGAGGCGGGTGGCCTCCGGCGGCGGGTCCTGCCTACCGTACCACCTGCCCCCTCTCTCGCTCGCTCTTTTCCGCGCGGCGTGTGTCGGGCTCGGTGGGTGGGTGGGTGGTCCAGGCGGCCGGCATGATCATGGACATCCTGCCAGCGGCCGAGGCGGAGGCGCTCTACGACCGGCACCTGGAGTACTTGGGGATGGGCCTGCACTGCCCCAGTGAGGAGGAGGAAGAGGAGGAGGAGGGGGGTGGGGGTGGGGGTGGGAGAGCCCGGCGGGGCGGGGGAGGGAGGGAGGGAGGGAGGCCAGTCAGCGGGCCGCCTCCCTCCCTCCCTCCCTCCCTCCCCCTGGAGCCCGGCGGGGCCGAGCGAGCGGCTGGCGCTGGCCGGGGGTCCCAGAGCGGGCCGGCGGGAAGCGATGGAGGCAGGCAACCTGGCCGCCCCGGCCCCGGCGGCTCTTTCCCGGCGGCGCCCTGCCTGCCTGCCTACCTGCCTGCCTGCCTGGCCTCCTCCGCTTAAGTTAACGGGGTGGGTGGGTGGGTGGGTGCTCCTTGTGGGTGCCAGAAACTCACTCCCGATGTGGGGTTCTCTTCCTGCCGCTCCAGACCTCGAAGGAGAGCCGTGCTGGTTCTGCGTGGACGACGAGGATGACAGCGACGACGACTGGGAGGAGGAGGAGGAGGAGGAAGGAGAAGAAGAACAACAAGAGCGGCAGCCTCCCCGGAGCGGCCCCGACACCTTCTGCGGCTTCAAGAAGTCCTTCCTGTGCCAGCCTTCAGCCTCCTCGGCGGCTCCGGCCTGCGGCGACGACGGCCCAGAGCAGCACCCGTTCTTTGCCTTTGCTCTGCCCCAGAAGCAGCGGCTCACAGCTGAGGTCAGTAAGGACCGGGCAAGCATGAGAGGCCGCCTCCGTGGGGCTGGACGTGGCTCTCTCTCTCTCTCTCTCTCTCTCTCTCTGCGCCTTTGGGTCTCATGTGGCTTTTGCTGTGGCCTAGACGTGGCCGCCTCTTCGCTCCCTGGCTGGGTCCGTGGCCCCTTGGAGAAGTCACTTACACAGGCCATGCTTTCCAGAATGTTCCAGCCTTTTCAGAGTTTGCTGGTTGTGGAAAACTCACATGGGTGGCCCAGTGGGGTTTGGGACACTTCGCTGCAGAGATGCAAGGGGGGTGGGGTGGGGTGTAGGGTGGGGTTTGAATCTCTGCTGGGCCTCTCTCCTGGGAGAAGAGGGGCCCGCTGCCACAGTCACCCAGGCAGAGTGTGTGAGGCGGAGATGGATCCATACCCTGACACCTGTGCACCTTTGGGTAAGTTGCATAGTTCCAGAGTCCCAACAAGCGCCCTGGAAGGCATTGGAACAGTGGTCGCCACTTGGAGCAGTCGTCCTCCTTGGCAGGTTTCAGTAGCAGGCTGGACTGGATGTTTAGCTGTACCATTCTGCAATTCAGTAATTCCTCAAACAGAGGAGGAATCATGTGTCTTAGAGTGGGGCTTATGAGGTGCTTTCCCCAGGAAGCAGAGAAGAACGCTGAAGAGCTGGTTGCAGAGGAAGAGCGTATCAAGAAGAAGGCTGAGAAGAAGAGGATGAAGAAGAAGGTAAGAACCTCTCTGCCTGGTGCATTTGGTCACTGGCTGCCCTTGGGCCAGGGTGGGAATTCTGCAGCCCAGCTAAGTGGCTGCATTTTGTTTCTTTTGCAGAGACAGAAGGACAGGAGAAGGCAGGAGAAGCTGGACCGGGAGCTAAAGGCTAAGCATGAGGAGGCTGTGAGTAGCCAAGTGGAGTGCTTGTGTGCAGAGCGGGTGGTGTCACCACCACCGCCTCTTAGTAACGGGTGGACCATATTGCTTTGGTCAGAGGCTCAGGCTCTTCATGCTGCTTTTAGGCTAGGCCAACATTTGCATTGTCTGCTTTGGGAATAGTTCCCAGCTCAGAGAATGGTTGTACAGGGATCTCAGAGTCACAAGGGGGAAAAGGTCTTTGCCTCTTACGTGTCTGTCTTTGCAGGAAGAATCTCCTCCGTGGTGTGGAGATGGGCAAAATGAAGACTCCTTGCCTTCCACAACCTGTGCTGAGAGCGGTAGCTTCCCTGGCTCAGAGGAGGTGAGCTCCAACGAGGCCTCTCTAGGTGGGAGCCCCAGCAGAAGGACAGAGGAAGCGGCGGCAGTGGTGGAGGTAAACCCACAGGCACACCTCAGGCTCTTGCTCCTTGTGGTGGGCTGGTTGAGGGTGGTGAGGCAGGGGGAAGGACCGTGAACAGGGTTTGCCATGGGTAAACAAAGAGATAAGGAGAGGAACAGAGATGGAGGGATGGGCCGGCTGAGTCATCTGGCAGCTAAATTTCCAGGCAGACCACTCGGGTGATGTGTTTGCACTTCTTGTTGCTGGAGATGTCTCTGATTCAAAGCACCTCTTTTGCCAGCCAGGAGCTCAGGTAGACTAGAAGGAAGCTTCTTGTTGCTCTGCGTGTCTTGATCTGCTCTGGGTACTCAATATCAAGAAAACCAAGATAATGGCCACAGGCCCCATCAGTTCCTGGAAAATAGATGGGGAAGAAGTAGAAGCAGTGACATTTTACTTTTTTAGGATCAAAGATCACTGCAGATGGTGACTGCAGTCATGAAATAAAAAGACGACTGATTCTGGGGAGGAACCTGGGGAACATAGTGAAAAGTAGAGACATCACCTTGAAAACAAAAATTCGCATAGTCAAAGCAATGGTTTTCCCGGTGGTAATGTATGGGTGTGAGAGCTGGACCATTAGGAAAGCTGAGCGCAGAAGAATAGATGCCTTTGAAATGTGGTGTTGGAGGAGAGTCCTGAGAGACCCCTGGGCAGCAAAGAGAACAAATAGGTCGATCCTAGAAGAAATCAACCCTGACTGTTCCTTAGAAGGTCAAATAGTAAAGATGAAGCTAAAGTATTTTGGACATCAAATGAGAAGAGAGGATTCACTTGAGAATGCCTTGATGCTGGGGAAGGTAGAGGGCAAAAGAAGAAGGGGGCAGCAGCTGGATGGTATTGTTGATGCAATGGGCACAGAGCTGGGTGGGCTGAGGAGGATGGTGGAGGACAGAGGTGCCTGGAGGACGATGGTCTATAGGGTCGCAAAGGATCAGAATCGACTGCACGACTGAACAACAAAAAGCAATGGGCAAAGTTGCACCCCACTTGCGCTTAATGTTGCTCTGCTATACTTTCAGCTACTTTTCCCTTCAAAGTAAACAGAGAAGAGCCCCAGTCCAAACAGGACTGCTGAGTGGGCAGGTTCTGAATCTTCTCCGTGCTCTTTGCTCAGAAAGTGTAGTCAACGGGACACTGGATTCCAGGGAAAGTGTCATCTGTTACCGTTCATAGGCAGATGGGGAGAACACAGTGGGGAAAAGCTCGGGATGTTTCCCATGTGTGACTTCGGCATGTGGCCGATCTGTGTGTTGCCCCTTGGCTTCCACATGGAATCCCCCTTCCCAGGGAGCACAGAATGTGGGGTTCGAGTGTTACACAAACTCGTTTCCACTCTGCTTGATGTTTGGTTCTGTAGTTGCGGCTGCAGGTGGTTGTCCTGCGTTGAGGGGACATTTCCTTGCCAGCAGAATGCCCAAGAAAGCACTTGCACAGGCAGCACAAAACACTCATGTTCCATATTGCTTCTCTACAGGAAGAGCTTGACCTCAGCAGCACCTTTGTGTCAAAAGCTCTCCTTAAGGCAGGTACCAAGCCACTGCCACCCAAGAAGGAGAAGACGCTTCTGCCGGACAGGGAAGAGGAGGAGGAGGAGGAGAAAGTGAAGCAGGAGGTGGTGAGAACTGTCTTTTCTGTGATCTGCCTGGTTATGAGGGAACTTCCTCCCTCCCGCTCTCTTTTGCCTGCAGACAGAGGAGTCCCCGAGTCCCCTGCCAATGCAACAGGCCAGGCATGGCAGTATTGCTACCTCCTCCCCCCACAGTGGCCGGCATGCCACTAGGATTGAGCCCACTGGGAGGGCAAGAGCCCACCCACCCACCCTCTGTTGTTGAGCCCACCCACCCTCTGTTGTGGCTTGCCAGAGATGAGGTTCCGGCAAGTGGCTCTCTCTGAATCCAGCAGTGGCCTTCGTCTGCTAGGGGCAGCAGCCATTTGTAGAAAAACACACAGAAAGTGAGGGTGAGGCTGTGTCTGCCCCGCCTTGTGTCAATCAGCCTCTGTGGGTGGCTCTGCTGGTGGTCTGCGAAAAGGCGTTTCTTGGAGAGAGGCAGGGTCAGAATTAGAGTAGAGATGATTTGGGGGTTAATCTACCGTCCTGTGACAGGCTGGTCTGGTTCTTAGGCCTTGGCTTTGTTGTCCACTTGTACTCAGGACGACCTGGCCATGTTACATTAATTAGCCAGGGAAGGGCAAACCACAGAGCAAAGCCCTGAATTGCACTTTCTTAGCATGGTGGAAACTGCAGTGTTCTTGTTTTATACACTAAGCTCTCTTTGGAACGGAGGGCTGGATTTATGCAGCAGGACAGGAAAAGGGCCTCACAGGCATCTTGCGCAATTTTATTTATTTATTTATTTACACACATTTGTATCCTACTTTTCTGGCGCATGCGCCACCCAGAGTGGTTAACAACATATACATACGAAATAACATACAATCATTAAAAACATATTTAAAAAACCAGCCCAAAACCACCCCAACCCCTTAAGACAAAATAAAACAGCTAAAACCATACAAAAATGCATAAAAAACAGTTAGATAAAAACATCAGACAGCTACAGCAAAAATCTATAATCTTGGGCAGCTAGACTAGCCAGTGGACATGGGCCGTACCGCAGGATGGGTCCCAGACCCGCTATCACAGCCAGGTCTTGAGAGCTTTCTGGAAGGGGAGCAACTCCGTCTAGAGGCACAATTCCAATGGCAAGAGGTTCCACAGGGCAGGGGCAGACACAGAAAATGCTCTTCCCCTGGTCCCAGCCAGATGTGGTACTCTTGTCGAGGGGACCACCACAGAGCCTCTTCGGTCTGCCCTCGTAGGACGGGCAGAATACCTTGGGGAGATGCGGTCCCGTAAGTAACCCGGTCCACTGCAATTAAGGGCTTTAAAGGTCAAAACCAGCACCTTGAATTGCATCCGGAGGCACACTGGCAACCATTGCAGCTCCCGGAGCAGCGGGGAAACATGCACATAATGCCCCCACCCCATCACCACTCAGCCGCGTTCTGGACCAGCTGAATCCTCCAAATGGTCCTCATGTAGAGCGCATTGCAATAATCCAATCTGGAGGTGACCCTCCTTCCCTAAATCGCCTCTGGTGTGCTTACAAGAGCTCGCCATCCCTGCCTCTGGCTTTTTCTAGGATTCAGGACCTGCACTTCGGATGACTCCTGTGGACCAGAGCATGGTGCTGGCAGGTGTGTGTGCGTGCGCGCATGGGGTGGGGGAATGTTTGGCCTCTTTGATCTTTCCTTCCCACCTGAAAGAGAGGTCTCTTTTCCTCTTTCCTGCCACCTGTGTTGTCTTTGGGACAGAAACAATGGAGGTGGCCCAGGACCCCCCCGCTCTTGAGCTGGGGGTGTTTTTCTTTCTCCAGCTCTTCTGCAAAACTTCCCCTTGCTTGAAGTAGGCAGCAGGGCCTGGTGGGTATTTATATCTCCATGGGCCTAACAGGCCATTTTCCTCTTGCACGCCTCGCTTCAGACTGTGGCACTGAAACGGCAAAGCAAGGGCGCTATCAGGAGGCTGTGCTGCTCTTCACGGAGGCTGTCAAGTTGAACCCCCGGGAATACAGGTGAGAGGTTGAAATGGGGTTGCGGGGTGTGTGTGTGGTTTAGGGCAGGTGGAAATCTTCAAAAGACACTAGAGTCCTTGCTTCACAGTATGTGGGATTTTTACCCACTAAAACCACCTCCCATTACGCCCCGCGAAACCGCCATCAGGCATTACTTCGCAGTGGGGGGTGGGAGGCAGACTGTCTGTTAAATGCCCTCCTCCAATTTGGCTACTCGCCCTCCTCCTCTATGCCTCTGGCTGCCCTCTTCTCAGTCTCTCTGAGGAAAAGTGGAGCCCACGGGTGAGGGTGACAGGCATTCTGTGGCTGCAGGGGTCTCCGTGGAAATGGGCCCTTTGTTCCCTACCTTTTGGAGCATGGCTGTTGTGGCCCAGGCCTTCTCACCTTGAGCTCCTTCTCCATTGCTCTGTGATGCACAAAAGGGGCCTGACCTGAGAGTGTGGGGGAGGAGGGGGAGGCAGGCCCTTTGGCCGCTAGACAGAGAGAGATTGTCCCCCAGGGAAGGTTCAAATGCACCTGTTCCAAATCTACTCCTTGGCTGTCTTGTGGGAAGGAAGGAAGGAAGGAAGGAGAGAAAGAGGTAGCCTTGCTGCTTCCTGAGTGGGCTCTTCTCCATCCCTCCCTCCCTCCCTCCCTACTTCCCCACTTTGCCTCTCCTGCCCAGGTTCTTTGGCAATCGCTCCTTCTGCTATGAGAGGTTGTGTTGTTATGCCGAGGCCCTCCGGGATGCTCAGCTGGCCCTCAGCTTGCAGCCTGGATGGCCCAAAGGCCTCTTCCGCCAGGGCAAGGCCCTCATGGGACTCAAGGTAGGCAGGGGATGGGGTGGGTGAGTGGGTGGGGTGGGATGGGGTGACTCCAGCCTCGGTAGAGCTGCCCATGGACCGACCCCCAGTTTGTTGGTTTTTCTCCTCTCACCCCAGCGCTATGTGGAGGCGGCCAGGATCTTTGAGAGTCTTTTGCACTGGGGCGACTTCCGTGGCGATGCAGCCGTCCAGCTGAGGAGGTGTCAAGTCCAGCATCTCCTGGTGAGTGGGCAGGGGCAGGGGGGTGGGGGCGGTCTGCCTGAGATCTCTAGGATATGCTGCTGCCCAGAGCGTTTCCCAGAGAGCCCACAACGTGCCAACCTTGCCCTCCTCCATGCTGGTCCCCCATTGGTGTGAGACCCCCGTTAGGGTGTCCTTGAGGCTGACCCTGCTGTTGCTGCCCCTCTTTGCAGGAGAATGGTTTCAGCAGTGGCCCTCCCGACTGGAACAGAGAAGCCCCGCTGCCTCTGTCTGGTAAGAGAGGTGGGGCACTTTGAGGAACTGCTTCCAGGGGGTGTGTGGGTCTGTGTGCACACGGCCACTGTTTGCGAGTGGACCATGAGTTGGAGAGAACGTGGATCGGGCGGGCAGGCAGGTGCCTGGGGGCCTCACTTGGCCCTTCCTCCTCCTGCAGACATTCAAGAGCTGCAAACAGCAGCCTCTGGGTCTCTTCCTCTCTGCTGTTTCCTCCCTGACCAGGTGGCCAGCAGAGCAGCAGGAGACCTATCGCCACCACCAGCATGTGTGGCAGTAGTGCCCAGCTAGAAGGGCATCTGGCCTCCCTCACCATCACTAGCTCCGGAGGAAAGCTCACACTGCCCTCTGCAGTAGAAGCCCCAGTTAGGTAAGACTCTCCCTCTCCCCCCCACCCCAAGAAAAGGAAGGAACTTTCTCCCACTCCCCCCCCCCTCTAGGTCATGGGGCTCTGGCACCTCCCCCTCCTCCTCCCCCCTCTCTCTCTGGGCTCTGCCTTTTGTGGCTGTGGGAAGACTTGTGGTGTTGGTGCTGTTTCAGAGCCTGCTTTCCTGTGTGGGTGGGAAACCTGACGCCCCGGATCACCCAGGAGGTCCTGCTCCACCACTTCCAGCCGTAAGTCTGGCCAACCTCCTCCCCGTTTCCCTTCCTCCCGCAGTGGCCCCTGTGGCCGGTCCACAGCTGCTTGGCCAGCGAGGCAGCAGTAGTGTCCAGAGGGTGCCTCCTCCTCCTCTCCACTGCACTGGGCCCTGGGCACAGGCGGTGGGCGTGGAAGGGTGATGGTCGCTCTCCTTGGGCTCTGCAGGTTCGGGCCCATCCATTCCATCCGCCACCTCCCTCGGAGGTTCTGTGCCTTCATCAACTACATCCAGAAGGAGGCCGCGGAAGCCGCCTTTGCCACCTTGCAGGTGAGCCATGGCGGGCCCTTTGGTCGCTCGAGAGAGAGTCGTCCCCCACCCCCTGGAAGGTTCAAATGCATCTGGTCCAAAGCTATTCCTTGGCTCTCTTGGGGCTGCCCTCCTGGAGAGAAGGAAGGAAGGAGAGAGGAAGGAGTGACCCCCCCCAATGGACTCTCCCCCAAGAGCCCCCCCCCCCCTCCCCTGGCTCAAAAGCCTGGCAGAAGTGAAGGGGGGAGTTCTCTGCTTCCGGAGGAGGGGGGGTGCACACACACACATACACACACCCTGGGGGACCCCAGAGGGAGGTCCTGATTTGTGGCTCTTTCCAGGGGGCGGAGGTGGAAGGAAGCACCTTTCTGCTCCAGCTGAAACATCCACTCCATGCTACCCCAGCCCACGCCAAGGTGCCCTCCAGCAGCCTGCAGCCTCTGAGATGGTAGGCTGGGGGGGTTTGCCAGGTGAGGGGGGGGATTGAAAGTTGTGAAGGGGAAGGGTGTGGTTGTGTTTGGGGAGGGGGTTGTCGGGAAACAGGGGGGGGGGACTTCAGCCCCTGCAGTGCTGTGAGTTGCCAAGTACTTCCTCTCTGTGGAGGAGGGTCCTTTGGGCCCAGAAGGAGAAGGTCCTCCAGCCCAAGTGGCAGCGCATATCTTACCCTTGGGAAGGTGGCTTTGTTTGGCTCCCAAAGGAGAGGAGAACCGGGGTGGGTGGTGGGAGATGGTGGGGGTTGACAGAAGTAGGGCTTTCGGTGGCACCTGGAAGGCAGAGCTTTCTTTTCTCTTGCCCCCCCCAACCCCTCGCCCCCCTCCCCCCCCAGGGACCCTGCCTGGAACCCCCCAACCTCGGTGGCCTCTTCCTGGCTCCACAGCGTTGGACACCTCCCTTAAGGAAAAGCCTTTTGTCAAGAAGAAGAAGAAGCAGAAGAAACTGTGATGCGAATGGCTAGCGAGTGGGGGGGGGGGGGCGTGTTGCTGGACTCAGGGCTTGGGCGGTGGGTTGGGCTTGGGCTTCCCTCCCATCACCTTCTAGGGGTGGGGGTGGGGGCAAGATCCTTTCCCCAGGGATGAGAGAGCTGCCTCTCTTGGCTCTCTCTGCCGGGCTTCTCCAGGACCTGCCTTGGGGGGGTGGGGTGTGTGCGCGCACCATGATTTGGGGCTTTGGATGTCTCCTCTTGAGTAGGACTTGGCTGAGTCCCAGAGGGCTGTCCTTCCTTAGCTCCTAAATGCACCAAGAGTGGGCCTGGATGGGGCTTGAAGACACCTTAAGTCCACATTCTGCAGGTTTATCCTGTCATTGCCAAAGTTGTCAGAACACACACCCCCGTGACCCCCCCCCCTGACAGCATCTCCTGGACTCTACCATGACGCCCCCCCAGCCCTTTTCAGAAGAGCAAACCGTTCCCTGCCTCATGTCCCCTGCCAGTGTACGGCTTTGGGCCCTCTTCCCACTGAACTAGGCCTAAGGAACTCAGAGCCACTGGGCAGATATTCAGGGAAATGGACTCGTACCCCACCCCACCCCCCAGGGAATGTGTGGCCTCAGAAGGTGGGATGTGGCTCATTGAGAGCAGGCGCCCCTCCCTCAGGACAAGAATTGGGGCCGGCTGGTGGCCAGCCTGCCTGCCAGCCCCGTGTTTCCACACAATTCACAATAAATGTTTTGACAAGATGCTCCCTCTGCTTCTGATGGATGGATCACCACTGGGCACTTTAGGAGGAGGGAAGAGACATTTTGGGGAGGGGGCTGATGCAGCCCCCACCCCTCCCCGTGGGAGGCTGAGCTCCAGAGGTGCAGGAGAAGGAAGAGCCCCCCCCCCCCCCGCTGCCTGCTCCCCTCCCCCCCCCCTTCTCACCTGGCTAGGCTGATTCCCTTGCAGTCTCTTTAGCCTGCCCAGGGAGGGTCTCTGGCCTGAGGCTGCAGCCAAAGCTTGCCTGATGGGAGCCTTCCATGGCCTTTCCTTCTGATGACCTGCTTGAGAGTGAAACACTTCCTTGGGGGGGGGGGGGGGGGGCAAGATTAAAGCGGGTCTTGTGAGCCTGTTCCCAGCCCTGGGGGAGATAGGGGGGCATTGTTTGCTGGAGTTTCAGCTGGATGGAGCATTGCTGGTGGGGGGTGGGGTGGGCATGAGCATAGAGGGAGGGAGACCTTTCAGGAAGCTGGGCTCTGGGGCAGAAAGGCCCTACCCAGGCATTCTCTGTCCAACACTAAGGAGGCAGAGTGGAGCCACCCAGCGTGGCAGCCCTCCCCCCCCCCCCCCTGATTTCATGGGGCTCCATGAACCTCCAATCCCAGGGGGGAAATTCCAAGCAACAGGAGCAAAGCAATAAAAAAAGGGGGTGGGGGAAAAGAAGGGGGCTCTGATGCTGCCTGGGCTCTCTGGTTTCCAAGGCGGGTGCATGCGCACGCCAGGTGTGTATCCCTGGCATTCCTTCAGAAGGCTGGCAGAGCCGGATCTTGGGCATCCCAGAGCCAGGGAGCAGCCCTTTTCCACTCAAGGGGATTCTCGGCACAGTGTTTTCAGAGACTTAAAAGTAAAGGTTAACTTGTTCGAAGGCCAGTCGTATCTGACTCTAGGTTTCAGTGCTCATCCCTGTTTCAAAACCGAGAGTCCTGCAGTACTCGGGAATGGAACTGCTGACCTCCCGCCTTCCAGTCAGCGTCTTAGCCACTTGAGCCCCTACTGCACTCCCTTTTCCAGAGACTTTCTGCCGGGCTAAGTGTTGCCCTACCTTGCTAGAGGGCAGGGCAGGGCCTTCCGGCGCAAGGGTTAAACTGCTGTATTGCAACCCAAAGGTTGTGAGTTCGATCCTGATGACTAGGGTTCAGAGTTGACTCAGCCTTCTACCCATCCAAGGAGTGCCCAACAAGTTGGGGGTCGACGTGTTCATGGCCTTGTGAGCTGCTCAGAGAGGCGCTTCGACGGGAGGGACGGGGGTGGGGGTTTGTGGCCTGGCTTCCCTGCCAGTGCTTTGGCCCCGCGAGGCAATCCCAGCCAGCGCCTCCGCCTCCTGCGCTTCCGCCGCCTTGAAGCCTGGGCTGCTGCGTGGCGGCCCCTGCCTGCTTCAAGGGGCGGCCGGGGCTCCTCCGCCGCGCCCCGATCCCGGATCCGTTCCCCCGCTGGGGGCCTCCGTCGAAACAGAACCGGGCGGGAGCCATGCAGGGCAGGGATTCCCTCCAGGTCCCTGGCAGCTGCCGGGCGAGGCAGGCCAGGGAGGCGAGGAAGGGCCGCGGGTGGGGGGGCGCCGCGGGCGGGCAGTAGTTCCAAGGCGGCCCCCAAGGGCGCCGCTCCGGCCGCCGCCTCTGGAGCAGCAGCAGCAACCCCCCCTCCTCCTCCTCCTCCTCGCTTGGCCAGGGGGGCGTGGGGGGAGGGGTGGTTCGCGACTTCTTGGCATCTGTGCACCTTTGAGGGGATCCCCCTCCCTGAGAGAGAACATCGCGGGAGTCAGGCGACCTCTCCTCGACCTCCATTTCTGAGCCAGGATGGGATGGGAAGGATAGGGCTCTGGGGACTTGGGGAGCGTGGGAACGGAGCCGGGCGCGTGTGTGTGTGCGTGTGTGCTGACCCGCCTGACCGGGCTACGCACGAGCCACACACACACCTTCTCTCTCTCTCACACACACACACACCCCGGTACCTCCGCTGGCGCGGCTTCCCTTCTTCCGCCGTTCCCGGGACGGAGGGCGGAGGAGCTTTTCCCCCCCCTCCCCATCCCCTCCCCTCCCCCCCACTTGGCTCTCTGTCAGGCCATCAAATAGAATTTGATTAATATGCAAATCGACGGCAGTGGGAGGGGAGGAGCCGGGACACCGGAGGAGAAGAAGAAGAGTAATTGATCACCAGTTAAAGGAAATTAATACCAACAGCAGCGGGTGTCATGAAACACTAACGGCGCTAATCAACCGGAAAATTGGACCGGGGCGAGCGGAGGAGGGAGGGAGGGAGGGAGGCCGGCCCCCACCCCACCCACTCCCACCCACACACCCCGCCGCCTCCGGGGACGGCAGGGCCGACTGGCAGGCGGCGAAGGCGGCGCGGAGACGTCCGCAGGCCTGTCCACCGTCGGGACAAACACGGGCTTCGGCCGTTGCTCTTCGGCCTGCAGCCGCTGATGGTCAGCGCCCTTGGCATGGATCTCGCCCCCCACCCCGCCCCCTGCTCAAGGCACTTGCCCCCGCCCCCACGCCGCCGTTGTCCAGCGATGATGCCCTTGTCCGTCGGCGCTTCAGGGCCTTCCCTCCGATGCCACCCCCCACCCCCACCCCTGGGCTCGGCAGGGGCAGGAGCAGGAGCAGGGGAGGTTTTCGGCGGAGACGGCGGAGAGGCTAGTAGCGTTGCCGCGGAGGAGGTCCTCATGGCCTCGCCAGCGTCTCTCAGGGAGGGAGGGAGGGACACCCCCCCTTTTTTTGGGCCTGGGCGGAGGAGTGGAGCCTCTTTCTGCTGGCAGGAAAGGACGGCCCTTGCTTGCCCACCTGCGGATTCTTCTGCGCCCTCTGAAAAGCCCCCCTCCCCTCCCCCTCCCCCTCCCCCTCCCGTTCAGCCCAATGAGTCTGGCCGGGGCCTGTTGAACTTGCTTTGCTTGGTGAAGTGGGGGGGGGAGGGGGGAGGCAAAGCGCAAGAGAGCGCAAGGAAGACGCTGAGCTGTCACATGAAAGGCCCCCCTCCCCTCTCCCCCCCCCCCCGCCGGGAGACTCCAAGGCACGTTCCGGGCTCAACCATTCCACGTCGCCCGAGATGCCTCCTCCTCCTCCTCCTCCTCTTCCTCCTCGGTTGTGAACCAAGTTTTGGGTTTAAAACCCGACTCATTGGCCGGCGTCTCCCGAGCCGGTCCGGGCCTCCATTTTGGGTCGGAGTTTCCTTCCTTTCCTTCGGCCCTCACCCCCAGCCCCCACCGCCGCCCCTGATTCTTTCGGCGCCCGAGGAAATGCCGAGGCATCTGACCTCCCCCCATGGCTGGCGTGACGCCAAGGGCTGGCCAGGCCAAGGACTACTTTCGCTCTGCCTAACACACACCCCGCGCTTGGGGGCGACATGTCCAGGAGCATGTGCAAAGAGCATAGCCCCCACCACTCCCCGCCCACGCGTCGCGGCGGCCCCGGGGCCAGAGCGGTCCCTCCGAGGCGCGGGTGAAAGGCCAGGGCCCTCGGTCCAAGCGCAGGAAAGAAAGCCCGCCCGAACCGCCACAAAAGGAGGAGGAGGAGGAGGAGGAGGCGGCGGCTGCGAAGGAGAACCGCGGGCGGAGTGGATCCCGGCCGGGCCCAAAAAAGGGATAGGGAAGCGGGTCAAGGTGGACCGGAGTGTGCCTCGTCGAGGCTCTTGGGGGTAAAGTGGGGGCCGGGGGGGGGCTTGGAGGAAATCACGCCGAAAGCAGGACGCGTCGTCGTCCCGCGGCACCGGAGAGGCCCCTGAGAAGCCAGGACGGGTTGGCCTTCCACGGGCTCCCTTTCCCGGCAAAAACCCCTGAGGCTCCGACGGCGAGGGCCTTTCGAAACGAAACGGATCATCTGCGCGATTTATGGTTAAATGTGACTCGGGGACACCGAAGGAGTCGACCCTAATCCCACCCTTTCTGCCCCCTCCAGCCGCTCCAGCGCTCTCGTTTCGCTTTCTAGAGGGCCGGCTGAAGAGCGCCTCCGCGGTTTCCCCGGAAGGCTGGACGCCCCCCGCCCCCCCTCCGGTCATGGAAGAACTTGGGCTTCTTTGCTTGGTGGCAGGCGGAGGGCGGTGAAAGGGGGGGACGCCCTCCCTCCTCCGTGTCCTCTCCTCAGAGCCGCTTGACCCCCCACCCACACCCCAGGCAGATGCCCCCCCTCCCGGCCTTTAATTCGAAGGGGGGGTCCCCCCAAGGCTCCTTCCCGGCAAATCAGGACCCGGAGGGGAGCGGAGGGTGGGGTGGGGTGGGGTGGGCCTAGAGAGAGGGCTCCCCCTCCCCACCCGCCACCCCCACGATTCGGTGAGGAAGAGAGGAGGTCCGTCCGTCCGTCGGCTGTTGTGTCTGTCTCCAGTAGAGGTGCTACGGTCTCAGCAGGCAACGGAGTTTCCCAAATGGGATTTTTTTTTTTTTTTGGGGGGGGGGGCTCTTTGCCTGAAAAGGCTACAAAGAACAACAGATAAAGAAGAAGGCCAAAACGTGGGTGGCCCCTGAGAGGAGAACTGCGGTATTTTACTGGTGGATCAAGTCCCCTTCCTCGGACGTAAGAGTGGTGGGACTCCTACAGGGTCTCTCTCTCGGCTCAGTAAATGCCTCGGCTGGGGGTCGGAGGAGACTCCGCTGAGCAAGATGAACACGTGACAACGACGCCTCTCCTCCCGGCTCCTCTCAGCCCCAGGACGCTCCGTCGGGCAAACAGGGACCGACGGAATGAAGGCCCTCCCCCTCCGCTTCTCCCTCCAAGCAGCCCCCCGCCCCCCGCGACCCTCGCCCCGCCCTCCCCTCCGGGCGTCCATTCCTGGCTTTCTTGGCCGCTCGCCAGGACTTCAAAGGCCGCCCACCCCCACCCCCACCCCGCCTTGTCACTTGTGCTTGGATGGGTTCCAAACTTCCGAAGGGACCTCTCTCTCTCTCTCTACCCCCCCCCTTCCCCAATTAACGACCGTGTGCGGAGTGGGGTCGGGGGTGGTGGACGAGCTCCGACACACATAGCCCTTTCCCGGTGAGACAGCCGGAGCGTCCCGAGCAGGGCCAGGGACTGAGCCCCCACCCCCACCCCCGCCGGAGAGATGCTTCTGCGACTCTTCTCCCTAGAGGCCGACCAGCCACTGCGCCCCAATGCCTGCACAGGAGAAACCCGCTCTGCCGGTCCTTGGCAAGGCGTCCCGCTCCTCTGCCCCCCCCCCCGCCCCCCCCTGTTCACCAGGCGGGCTGCGGCGGGGCTTTTGCCAAAGGGCGCTTGTGAAAGTGGCCTCGAGAGCGCCAATGCAGACTTGTCTCCTCCAGGGACTGGAACAAGGAGCGGCTCTCCTTCGGAGTGGGGGGCCGGGCGGTCCCTCCCCCCAAAAAAAATACTGCGGGAAGAAAGCGTTGGAGGAAGAAGGATTGATCGGGCGGAGCAGCTGCCCAAAAGACCGGGAGGGAGGGAGGAAGCTGGGCCGAAGCGGCGACGGGAGCCGAGCGCTGCCTCTGCGGCCATACCAGGGGGGCAGCGGGCGGTGGGGCAGCTCCAGCCCCTCCCCGGGGTGAAAGGGCGCCTCCCTCACCAACGGCCCTTAGTGCCTCCCCGGGGTACACAGACAGAAAGAGCCTCCTGGAAGATCGCAGCCTTTTTTAATCACCCTGGCAACGGCCACCTGGTGTTGCCGGCTAATCTTTCTCACACTGGGTCAGGCGAAAGGAACTGCAGAATGAACTCACCAAAGAATGCCTTCATTTTGGTGTTTCTACGTCTGGCCTATACACGGTGGAGGAGGAGGAGGAGAAGAAGAAGAGCCTCCAGGCTAATTAAGAGCTTCCCTCCCTCCCTCCCCCTCCCTCCCTCTCTCCGAGGACAGGGACACCCACCCCACCCCCCATCAATCACGTGGTAGCCGGGCTCCTTCCTTTCCGCTGACCAGAGGAGCGCCCAGTCTCCTCGTGAGGGGGTCGAGCAGGGCGGAGCAAATGGGGGTGGCTGGGGAATGGGGTGTGGGGTGGGGGAGGGGAGAAAGTGGCTCGCCCTCCTCGGCCCCCACCTTCCAGCTCCGCGGCAGCTGTTGCTCGGAGAGCACCGAAAAAAGCCTCTCCTCTCCGTCCCCTCATCTTGGAAAGGAAGGAGTCGGGCGAGGGACCCCCACACACCCAGCCGCCCCCCCCCCACCTCTGGGAAGGCGCCCCCCTCCCTGGGCACCCAGCGCTCCTGCTGCGGCTCCCAGGCGGAGATGCCAGGCTGGGGCTCCGCTTGCGCCTCCCCGCGGCTACGGGGGAGGCTTTCAATCCGCGTCCCGTCCAGGAGGCTTTCCTTGCGCCTATAAAGTGAGGCTCCTTTTGCTTAAAAACTCCCGCTGTCTTAAACCTTCCCTCCGGTGGACGCGGCCTCCCTTTCGGCCCGCCAAAGTCCCAGATCAATGTGGGAAATGCCCGATAAATCACAGCGCACAAGAAGAAGAAGAAGAAGAAGAAGGAGCGGCGAAATCGCGGCTGGAGAGGATTCCTGCTGGAGACTGGAGTTCCCCCGGACTCCAAAGCGGGTTTCCTGGCAGAAGCCTGACACACACACACACCCCCACCGGCCCCGATCCACTACCCCCTCCCCTCCCCTCCGGGCAGCAGGAAGCTAGGAAGCCCCCTTCCTTCCTTCGCGCCTGTCCTGCTGCCTGTCCTGCTGCGGCCTGTCCTGCTGTCCAGGGAAGGGAAGGGAAGGGGGCCTCCGTCCGTCCCCAGCGTTTCCCAAGACTCCAGACGTGGGTGGGCGAAGATTTTGTCAGGATGGGCAATAATGTCATATATATGTATTAGCAGCCGTGAGTTTGAGGGTGGCCAAACTGCTAACTCAGGGGGTGGGCGATGTCCACCCTGCCTGGCCACCCCCGGGCTACGGGCCTGCCTCGACGGCCGGCCGTGACTGCAGTTCGGCTTCTCCCTTTAGGACACCTTCCTTCGAGGAAGAGCAAATGCCTCTTCAGCCATCACAGTTCTCAGCCTTCTTCCGACGGAGACGGAGCCTCCCCTCCCCTCCGTTCTCCGGTAGTTTTGCCTTCTTCAACGGCTTCTCTGGGGTACACAGAAAGAGCCTCCTCGAAGGCTGTGGTATTCTTGAACCACAATCTGGTAGCGGCGACCTTGTGTTGCCGGCTAATCTTTCTCACAGGCGAAAGGACCTGCGGAAGTGAATCCCCCAAAGGTTGCTTCATTTTAGCAGTTTCACGTCTGGCCTAGAGACAGAAGAAGAAGAAGAAGAAGAAGAAGAAGAAGAAGAACTATTCTCTCCCCCCCCCCCCCCAGCAAAAAGGGATCTTTGGTTCCCGGCAGGCTGTCATACCGGCACCAGGTGTGTCCTTTTATTTAATATATATATATATATATATATTTAAACACACACTCACACGACCGAGCAAGGGAGGGGAAAGGAGACAGAGACCGCCTTGGCTGTTTGGGGAACAGGAAAGCCCGCTACTAGGGAGGGAAGGGTCGCAGCCGAGCAGGGGCCGGAAAGCCCCGGGAACTAGCGGTGTTGTGGGCAGGGGTTGGTGGCGGTGGCGGGAGTCAAGGGGCGCCAAGGCTCCGCTTCAGGCCCAGTGGAGAAAGCGGCCACCTTAGTTAGAGAGAGGGCCCTTCTTCGCCCTGTCCCAGAGCGACGTGGCTGGTCTGGCCCGCTCCTCCCCAAGGGGGGGCGGGAGAGAGAAGGCCAGGCGACGGTCTGGGGGGGGGAGGGGCAATAACACGAGCGCCCCGAGGCAGAGGAGCAAGAGGACGGAGACCAAACAACGATAGGCAAAAATTATATATATAAACATAATATTAATTCTCTTTTGAAAATTGCACCAAATCTTCCTTCCCAGCGACCGAAGAAGGAAGGGGGGGCGAGGAGGGGGCGACGGAGTGGAGGAAGGGCGGGTCTGGCACGAGGGTGGGTGGGGGAGAACTGAAAAGGGATCGGGGCCAGCAGTAGAACTGGTTTAGCCGGCGGAGGAGGTCAGGGGAGCCAGGAAAGGGCACAACCTCTAGATGCGGAGGAGAGCCCGGAGGACAGAGGGGGTGGGGGTGGGGGTGGGGCCCCTTTGTCTTGTCCGCGGAAGGGCGCCCTCAGTCTCCCACGTCTATCTCCTCGTCCTCTTCCTCCTCTTCCTCTTCCTCCTCTTCGCGATCCTCGCCATCCGAGAGAACGTCCGTGGCGGCTCGGAAAGGGGCGGGGGGCGAGCTGCCCCCTCCGCCCATGCGGGCCGGCCGGGGCTCCGGGTCTGGGTCCAGCTCGGGCATGCTGACCAGCTTCTCCAGCGCGGCCGGGGGCAGCTTCTTGAGGGACTCCACGTCGGCCTTCATCTCCTCCAGGTCCCGCTTGAGCTTTGCGCGCCGGTTCTGGAACCAGGTGATGACCTGCGCGTTGCTCAGGCCCAGCTGGGCCGCCAGGTGGTCTCGGTCGGCGGGCGACAGGTACTTCTGGTAGAGGAAGCGCTTCTCCAACTCGTAGATCTGGTGGGTGGTGAAGGCCGTGCGCGACTTCCGGCGCTTCTTGCTGGGCTGGCGGGGGCCGAAGGTGCCCAGTGGGTCCCGGCCTGGGTTGGGGGGGGGTAGAGAGGCGGGGGAAGACGGGTGAGAAAGGGCCCACGGTTAGCAAAGCCTGGCCAAGCGGGGAGGAGGAGGAGGAGGAGGGCGGGGCAGACAATAGCACCAAGCAACAACAATGATGACACTTCTGTTCTAACCCCCACCCCACCCTCCATAGCGCTTATTAGTGGGGGCCCTCTCTCTGGGCAGCGGTTCACAAGGGAATTCGCCCTTTGCCCCCAGCGACACACCTCGGAAGGATGGAAGAGGCTAAGAGTCAACCTGTATCCCTGGTCAGGATTGAACTCACAACGTTCTGGCTACAGTACAACAGTACTCTGGGGCATCAGCAAAGGGACCTACCGCTCTGCGCTGCCCTGCCCCCCCCCCCACCACCACCACCACGGCCTCCCTCAACTGGTCCCCAGGAATGCGGCCAGGACGAAGCAGGAGGAGAGCGGCCGCCCCTTGGCCCGACGGTGCGCTTGGGGGGCGAGGGGGTGGGGTGTCTCTAGCCGTCCTTGGCCCTCTTGCGGTGGGGACTCAAGTCCTGGGGAAGGGAGTCGAAAAGCCAGGTCGGAAAGGCTTCCTTCCTTCCTTCCTCGGCTCCGTGGCGGTAAAAAGGAGACCCGCAGCGCTGCCTCTGCTTCCTCCGGGCCCACCAGCGAGAGAAGCCTCTGGAAGCACATTGTCTCCGCGGAGGGAGGGAGGGAGGGAGGGAGGGGCGGAGGAGTCCCGAATGTCGCCCTTGTTGTCGCCTCTGGGTAAAGTCACCCGCGGGGGGGGGGAGCATTTCACCCTTTCCCGCGTGGCCTTCCTTCCTTCCGAGGGAAGCTGGAGGCGGTTTGTGCCACTCACTCTCTCGTGGGCTTCGTTGAGGTCATTTTCCACGGGGGAGGGGAAGAGGGAGGCAGGAAGCAGAAGGGGGACAAGGCCGAGTTTTATCTCAAAGGAAAGTTATCAAACTTCTATTCTAGATCAATAAAGGAAGAGTCGGCGTCTCCTTTTGTTTTCTAGAATCAGTTGGAGAAAGAAGGAATTCCGAGGAAAGAAGGCTCCCGAGGAGTTCGAACAACAGCCGCTGTGGGAATTGGGGCGGATTATTCAAGTCTTTTCTGGTCTCACTTGGTCAGGGGGTGAGTAGGTGCTTACTTTCTTTTCTTTTCTTTCTTTTCTTTCTTTTGTTCTGCAGTCATTTACCACTAACAAAGGAGGTACAGAATAAATCGAAGGAACTGGTTCGGGTTCAAGCGACTGGCTCAAAAGAGATTTTGAATAGGTGATTTATTCCAGAATGGCTATTTACCATTTAATTCTCTTTTTAAAAGGTGGTGGTGGAGAAATGCTGCTCTTAATAATAGTTGGCGGAGAGCATATCAAAGCTCCTTCGCTAGATTTGGTTCTTCCTGAATTGGGTCCAGTTATTTCCGCAAATGTCGACTGAAATCTCCCTTTTCTCTGAAGCGGTTATGTCGGAAGACCAGAGGCCGGACTTATCACTGAAAAAGGTGTTTCTCACAACTGAATTTCAATTTCCTCCTTCTCCAGGTTTGAAATGCTAGGTTTTCACACGTGAGGCCCTTTGCACACATACATTCGTGCGTTCGTTTAGATACCACCTAGATTGAAGGTTGGAGAGCAGAGCGAAGCCTTGGTAAATAGGATTTCTACCCAGTCGTTTTGCATGCCAGGGAGGGAGGGTGAATGCAGAAATTTAAGCAAACTGAACTCACAATTGCATCCTAATAAGAAGATCAATTTTTTAAAAATAGTGGTAGTATACCTTGAGTTTGAAAAAGGGTTTATTTTGCTTTCTTTCCGAAGGTAGAACGTTCCGACGACGTGGAAAAAGGCTTTCTTTGTTTTTTTTTAAAAGCAGCTCCTTCGCCTTTGTTTTCAATTAGTGTAATAGATGCGGTCATTTATGGTGAATTTTTGGGACACCCCTTTGCGAGCAGCTTCTCCGGACAAAAATACACTTTTGAGTTCAGCGGTCTTCAAAATCAAAACGAAAGTCAAACCCTGACGCACTACTACTACTCCTACTACTGCTACTACGATTGGAAAAGGGGGATGGAGGCAAATGCGAACATCAGAAGCCCGAAAAGACTTTGGGCGCTGCACATCTCTCACGTCGATCAGAACATTTATCGAACAATAAAAGAAGCAACGAAAGCGATACAGGAAAAAATGAGCTCTGAGCTTTCTCTCCGTTGGCGTGACTTTGCGGGCCAGATGGCCGAGATCAGGGCACGGCTGGGAAATGGGAAATGGTTATCCAGGCCTGGCGGGCCAAGGCAGCGGCGGCACCGCCAGTTTAGTACCTGTTCTCAACAAGGTTCGCAGCTGCCTGGGGGGGGGGGGTAGTCTTGAAAAATCCACCCCAATTCCCCACAGCAGGCCAGATGGCCGAGATCAGGGCACGGCTGGGAAATGGTTCTCCAGGCCTGGTGGGCCAAGGTGGAGTTGGCACCGCCAGTTTAGTACCTGTTCTCCACAAGGTTCGCAGCTGCCTCTGGGGGTGGGGGCAGTCTTGAATAATCCACCCCAATTCCCCACAGCAGGCCAGATGGCCGAGATCAGGGCACGGCTGGGAAATGGTTATCCAGGCCTGGCGGGCCAAGGCGGCGGCACCGCCAGTTTAGTACCTGTTCTCCACAAGGTTCGCAGCTGCCTGGGGGGGGGGGGGGGGAGTCTTGAATAATCCACCCCAATTCCCCACAGCGGTTGTTTTAACTCCTTGGGAGCCATCGCCGACTAGAATGTCTTTGTCTTTTCGGAGGGATGCGCAGGGGGGGGGGGGGGTTGTCCGGGAACCGCATTGCAGAAGCGGGAATAAGCGAGCAGGCCCGGGCAATTGTCGCCGCTTTAAACCTGGCGCTGCAGGGGATGCCAGGCGTCGGGACGGCCCTCTGTTGCCCACCAGCCAGAGAAACTCGAACTCCTTCGGGCCGGTTCCTCTCGTGCCCCAGGCGGCAGCCATGTATTTGCTCCGGCGGCTGGTGGTGGCTCAGATGTGCCTCTCGGCCCCAGGCCTAGGCGGGTGGAATGATGGATGACCTGGGCTCCCGTGTCTCCGGAGAGGAACGGAAAGGTCCCACCGACAACAGAAGTGGAAAATCCAGATTAAAAAAAGAGGAGAGAGAAGGGGGGGGGGGAGAGGAGGAGGTAGGTAGGGAGAGGGTCCCGGGAAGGGGCGCCAAGGCAGCCTCCCACCACCCCAAAGGTGGAGAAGAGCCAGGCGCAGCAGGAGAGAGCGTGGCAAGGAAAGCCGAGAGGAAACGGAGACGTGGATGGAGAAGCCCACGGGGTGTTTACGTGTGCGGAGACATATTTGTATACACACACACACACACACACACATATATATATGTCTGTCTGTCTGTCCCTCCCTCTCCGCAGCTGCGGGGCTTCTGCCGCTTTCTCGCGAGCCAGAGCCTGACGTTTATTCTGTCTCTCAGAAGCGTCTCCCTCCGAACCTGGAGGCTTTTTACCGGAACGGCTTTCCTCTGGGACGGCCCGGTTTATCCCACAATTTCCGAAGGGCAGCGAAACCCACCAAGGCTCCTGGTGGCACCTTAAGGAGCAACCGGTGTTCCTAGGCAGAATGGGCGTCCCTCGCGTGGCTCTTCAACCGGATCGGGGCCCAGAAAGAAGCCAAGCCGCCTGCCGAAGAAAACGCGTCCCTCTCCAAGGGAGCGCAAGATCGGCGCCCCTTTCCCTTCCAGGGAGGAGAGCGAGCGGGGCTGGGGGGGGGGGAGAGGCGACGTTTCGCACCCCCTTCCCGGTTGCCCTTCCCCTCGCCGTTCTAGCCTCCAACCGAGAGCCGTGGAGAAGCCGCCTCTCCTCCTCCTCCTCCGCCGCCCCACCAGAGCTCTGTTCCCGGGCTGCCTAGACTTCCCTCTTCTCATTCCTTGGTGCTGGCGCTGGGCCACCCTGGGAGACCCTTCGCTCCTCAGGGCTAGGAGTCCGTGACACTGGCGAGCAGTGGGGGGTGAGGGGGAGCCCCCTGGTTCAAGGGATCGAGGCCACCGGGGGAGGAATCGCCGAGGCGGGAGCGGACCGGGCTGGGTGGGCGCTGAAGAGGTGGTGGGGAGGGGGAGGGGGGTGCGCTTTTCTGCCGCAGGGCCCCTTACTTACCTTCCGCTGCCTGCAGCACATTCAGTTCGAGCCCTTGGAAGGTCTTGCTGGCCAGTTCCTCCAGGGCGCAGAGCGGCGAGATGGGGGTAGCCAGGCTGTCTCCGCTGCTAGGGGGACCCGCCGAAGAAGAAGCGGCCACCTTGTCCAGGAGGAAGGCCAGCCGAGAGGAGGATGAGTTGGGGGCTTTGCGCCCGCAGGAGGGTTTGCTCAGGATGTCCTCGATGCCGAAGGGAGTCAGGGGCTTGTTGGAGTTGGCCGGCGGGGGCAACTGGTCCAACGGGCTCTGGTGCCTCTCCTCCCGGCCGCCTTCACCATGGCCGCGCTGCGATGGTTCCGTGGCTGAGGTCATGGCCGGGAGAGAGACACTCCCCACCCACTGCTTGCCCAAAGCGCCCGTCGAAGGGAGGTCAGCTCAGCAACCAAGCGAGGAGGGGGTCATCATGGTTCTGGCCTCACGGACGGCTGATGCTGCTCCGGGGATCCCGTGGAGGGACTCATCGCCGCCGCCGCTGCCGCTGGCCAGGCAGCTCCGAGCGCTGCGTCTCCCTCTCCCCCCACTCTCTGCCGGCCAGGATCCGGGCCTAAGAGACGGCCTCCCCCGCCCCCGCCCAGCCGTGCCCCGCTCAGCCGCCTGGCGTGGCTTCGTGGGCGGCGGAGGGCGTTCCGTCGGGCCTGGAGCAGCCGGGGGCGAGCCCGTTTGCCGCCGCCGAGCTCGCCCGGGCGACTCAGCCTTAAAGGCAACCGGGCAGGGCCATCCATTGGGCACCCCGGGAGGAGGAGCTAGCGCCGAAGTGCGAGCAAAGTTTGGAGAGAGGGGGTGGGCTAGGCTGGGGGCGTCAAGGAGGGAGGAAGGGAGGGAAGGAGGGAGGGGGTGGGTGGGTGGGGGGTCCCTTTTTCTTCTCCCCAGGCCATGCCACAGAAGGCCTTGCGGGACTCCCCGGCCGGGCCACGCACTCAGGAACACAAGGGCGAGCCCAGTCCTTGGCCTCGGGGCCCTTGCTGGGCCCATTCTCCGGCGGGGCCTCGCCTTGCTTTCGTGGAGACCCAGCTCCGGTAGGTAGGTGTCCCGTGGCTGTGGGGGGTGGGAATGGCTTCAGACCCCAGAGGAAGGGGCGACAGGGGGGCCGGCCCTCTTTCTCCCTCCGGTTGCTTGCGCCTGGCGGTTTCATGACCTCTCTACGCTTGTCACCTGCACGTGAGGAGACCCTCTCGGTCCTGACCTCACGTCCTCCCCCTCCCCCTCCCCCCCACAGGTCGCAGCTTTATCCTACAGGAGAAGGGAAGAAAAAAAAAGGGGGGGGTAGTTTTTGAACGCTATTGCGGTGGGACCCGAGGCCTCTCTGCCGCCTGAGCTTTGTTTGCCCTCCTCCTGGAGAATTCCCCATTACTATTTAATACCGACCTCCTCGGCCTCTGTCTGGGCCAGCAGTGCGCTCCTCCTCCTCCTCCTCCTCCTCTAGGCAGCCTGGCTTCTGCATTGAATTTCTCCCTCTTTGCGACTACTAGGTGTTTATGTGTCTGGGGAAGCTGCTGCCGGAGGTGCGGAGGTTTGCTTGCCTTCTTCTTCCGCTTCTTGAGTCCCCCTTTCCCGCTGTTCCGGGGGGAGGGGGCTAGCGATCTCTAAATGCCACCCCCCCACACACACACCCAGCCCAGAGAGGGCTTGGCTTGAGATAGACAGAAGTCTCTCGGCGTGGCGTTTTGTAAAAAAGTCCCCTGGGCGCCTCCGAGGAAAGATCGGAAGACACCACGGAGTTGCTTCTCCGCTCCAGAGACGTGGTGGAGAGACCGCTTTGCTACAGAACGAAAGGGTCAAAAGAGACGACTCTTCCTCCCCGACCGACTGTGAATTTTGATTCCTGGTACTGAGGTGGTGGTGGTGGTGGGGGCAACCAGAAAGCCAAGCCTAAAATTTAGGAGTAAAATCCTAAACATTCCCTGGTGAGGTGAGAGGTCCGCAAAAATTATGATTTTTGGATTTCGGAAAATAAGTAGGAGGTTATTGGAGCGGTTTTAAATGGGTAGCCAAATATTTTAGATTTTGTTTGGGATAGTAACCGTGCTAGTCTGTGTTTCAAGCATATCAGAGAATAAACAAAACAAAAAGCGCTGTAGCACTTTAAAGACTAACTGCTGTCTTTTAATGTTAGCTCTCATGGATTAAGTAAAGTCTTTAAACTGCTACAACGTTTGTGTTTTGTTTATTCCCTGATATGCTTGGAAGATTTTAGACTGACTCTGGTTGCCAGAATTCTCACAGGGAGCATCATGACCTGGCCATTCGTTAGGATTCTTCTAATTTCCTGCCTTAATAGGTCTGGTACTTTGCAAATGTTTGTACTTTCTGCGTTTTGGAGATTGCTTGCTTCTTGATGAAACTCCCAACTTCTCTAACTTCTGTATTGTTTCTATCCAATGTATTAAAATCGAGAGTTTGTACTACTCTTGTTAAGGCGGCCTCCTCCTTTCCCAACAGGAAGGGTGGCTGGAATTTGCAAGAAGGAAAAGACAGGGAGGTCTTCCGGACTTCCCTTCGATTGTTACTCCGGGTCCTGTTCCTATCCCATTTATGGACTCATTGCTCTTAGACATGTTCCTGGAGGACGAGGGTTTCAATGGCTATAATTTTGGATACCTAAGGACAACCTCCGGGTTGGAGAGAGAGGCAGGATATCTCTCAATGCCATTTCCAGCAGGGAATCCTAAGCAGGTGAAGGCATCTGCTTGGGAATAATACCCTGAAGCAAATGGTGAGCCGCTATATATGACAGAATGCTGGACTGGATGGGCTCCTGTGGCCTCTTCCAGCAAGGATGTTCTTATGTTCTCCCTGGTGCCCTTTTTCGTACTCCCAGCTCTCTTTCTCTCTCCCCGCCCGCCCTTGTAGGCTTCTGTCTGCCTTGGCCCGTGGGCCGCAAGCACCGGCCTTGGGCGCCTGCCTTCCCGCCGCCTCCAGTCCGTAGAGAAGCCGTGGCTTCCTGCTACAGGGTTTGGTTGCCCTTCTGCTTGTCCCGAAAATCGCCTGCTCGCCCGCCTGATGGACTGACCCACGGCGTGTCTCTCCCGCTTTTGGCTCCTCTCTATCCCTTCCTTGGCCCTTTGGCCTCCGAGTAGACCCCAGCACCCTGCCCTTTGGCCAAGGCCTTGCAAAAGAGGGAGCCGCCCCGCCGGCCTGGCTAGAAGAGGCGTCTCGGGTGTCTCGGGCCCTTCAGCGGATCGGGCCCGTTTCCTGCTCGTCCACCGCCTGCGGCCCAGCTGGGCCCTTTTGCCGCCCCCTCCCCCTCCCCCGGCCGCTAATGCAAGGCAGACGCGCAACATCCCCGTAAAAGGGGACCATAAAAACCGACCTCCTCCCCCCACGCGCAATAAAGAGCTTTTCAAAGCCCCCCCCCCCCCGCGGTGCCGTCTGCAGGGCGGGAGGCGGCATCCCGGCTGGGCGGCCCCTGAGCCTCCCGACGGGGGTGGGGGTGGGGTGAGGAGCGGTGGCGGGAGACCAGTTGGGAGGAGTGGGGCCTGTCCGCGAAGCACCCCGACACCCCCCCCCCCCCACCCCACAGAGGCCTCTTTGCCTGCCTGGAGTTTGATGGTCTCCCCAGCTGAAATGGCCCATAAAAGCGCCGCGCCTGGGAGTGATTAAGGCCCGCAGCGCAGCGCAGGGCTCGGGCAGGTTTTGGATTTCACTGCCCAGCCGGGCCGTAAAAGCCTCCTACAAATAGCTCCATGATCCCGCGGGCTTGTAAACCTCCTTCTCCCTTCCTCCCGCTCTCACTCACGTCTGGCCCCTCGAGCCCCTCCTCCTCCGCCCGGTGCCAGAGGAGGCCAACCCTGATTCATGTGCCTGGATGGTATTCTCTCTCCACCCCCCCCCCCCCCGTCCCCGTGTCCCGGTGTGCTCGGCGAAGAGGGCCACCAAGCGCACCCATGTGCGGTAGAGAGGAGACATCAACCCCCCCCCCTCTCTCTCCAACCAGAGCTCCCAGTCCCTCCCCAGGGAAGAGAGTCCGACAGGAAGGCGGTGAGGAGGCAGCGGGCAATTCTCTTCGCACCCACTACCCTTGCGTGATTAGGTGGGGCTTTTTCTAAACCAATTATTTATTTATTTAATAGATTTATTTTATCCTTCAAATTTCTATTGCCGCCCAACTCAGCAACGACTCTGGGCGGCTAACAACAATTAAAAGCAACACCATCAACTAATTAAAAAGCCCTTAAAACCCCCGTTAAAAATCTAAATAATTTACCCACTCACCCCATCCATTAAAAGAGAGAGAAAGATCTTTATATGAGCGAGCAGGCGGGGGTCACCCCTCTATTAAATAGATTTATTTAATAGATTTCAATAGGTGCTTGGGGGGGGGCGACGGAGGGGGGCGGGGAATGGGCCACCCTTTGGCTTCAGTAATGGACCAAAGATAAGGAACAAAAGGACGCAATAGGGCGTCTCCTCCTCGGATGATTCCATGGATGTTGTGAACTGCCTTAGCTCCTGCGCTGGGATAAAGGCGGATGATAGAAATACTGTAGGTACTTCGTTTCCCGCTACTTTCAAGGAGGTTTCGAACAGCTTCACTTGTTTCCCACCCGTGGAAGGACAAAGGAGGGAACCGGAGACTTGTTGGAAGCACGCGCGCCTTGGCTCGCCGCCTCCCACCCGGGCCACTGCCGAAGCCGAAGCCGAAGCCGCCCTCCTCCAGCCCCGCCTGCTGCCAAAGCGTGCCGGTGGTTCCCCACCCCTTCTCTTTTTCGTCAGCGACAATTTCTCTCCGATGAATAAAAAACGAAACCGCATCAAAAGAGGAACCGAAGCCGATCTTGTGTGAGCGAGAGGGAGAAGGAGCCTGTTCTCGGCGGAGCCCCCTCGGCCGACCCACCGCCCCCTCGGCCTGAGGTGGGAGCACAAGGAAGGGGGCGGCAGGGGCAGCGAGGGTGTGTGTATAAAGCCCGGTTAGAGAGGAGACGGGAGCCTTCGGCCCAACCAGGTTCGAGGATGCTTGCCACCGGGAGGGAACGAGGCGCTCCCTTGACCGCCCCCCCCCCCCGAGCCCCCCCCCCCCCCAAATGACGAGCTCCCAGATGAAGCCCGATGCATTGACGGGCGGTGGCAAATTCCTCCACAGCTGCTGCTCCGTCCACCGGGACGCACAAACCGATACAACCACAAAGAATTACGCAGAGAGGCGGGAATGAACGGGAGGCCTCGCCTCTCCGCCACTGAAGCCGACATCCGATAGCATCGGAGCAAGAGCCACAGCCTGGGGGTCAGTTCCAGCCCAGAGGCGCGGGAGGGAAGCCGCCCTCCGGAGACAGCCTGGGACGGACGGACGGAACGCCCGGGACGAAGCAGGCGACCTCTTCCACCCCCCCACCCCCCCACCCCATGGCGCTGCTCGGGTCAAGGAGACAGAGAAGGAAGCAGCGGCGGCGGGGGTGGGGGATGGGGGTAGGTTCGCTCCCACCCAGGCCTGCTGCGCTTCTGGCCGCCCTCCCGTGCGGACCGCGGCGGGCCGAGGGTTGTCCAGGCGAGGAAAGAGCGCTCCTAGCCCGGAGGGTCAGCTTGCTCCTTCCCATTTCTGCCCAGAGAGAGGGCCAGGCTCCGGGCCAGGCCTCGATCCTCAAGAACCAGAGGTGCGCTTCAGACTTGAAGTGGGGGGGGGGGGGGAAGAGAAGGGAAGAGGCAGCTGAAAACAACACAAAACAACATGTAAAGGACACACACACACACACACCACCCCGCCTCGATTCTACACCCACCCTCTCTGCCAAAGCAGCCGAAGAGACGCCCACGGGGCTCGTCCATTCGCGAGAGTCACCAGCTGGTTCCCGCTCGGTAAAAACGAAGCGGGAGCCGAACCCGTCCTCGCCTTTATCTCTCCCCCCCCCCACCCCGCTTTGCCCCCGCCGCCGTTTCTCTTGTAATTGCAGCGGGTCCGTCGGGGATTCGTTGGGGCCTCGGAGAAAAGGGCCGGCCAGCCAGCCTGGGGCGGGAGGTGCGCTTGACCCTTCCGTCCCCGCCAGGGATGGGGGCCGGTTTCCCGGGCCACCCGCCACCCTCGACTGGCCACAAAGCAAGGGGCTTCCTCGGAAGCTGAATTGACCAGGAACAGCCGTTTCCCAGAGGAGAGGCGGGGGGGGGGCGGCGGGGGTGCCTTTATTTGGGCAGCGTCGAGGCGTGAGAAAGGAGGCAGATCCAGGCAGAAAAGGGAAAAACCACACAAACAGAAAACGAAACGGAACAACCGCTGGGTCGCCTTTAAGGCGTCTGAGGAAAAGGGGGGCAGCCAGAATTGTGGGGTTTGGATGGTGAGAATTTCAATGTTGTTTTCCGTCAATGCAGCTGATATGCTGAGGCCAGATCTAACAAAAATTGCACTCCATGAGGTCTCTCAGTCACTAGCTCCATTCCAGCCAATTTGGACCTGTATACACTGCAGTAAGGCAGACCAAATATTAGGACAGTTACAACACAAGGCAATAACTTTCAACACAAAGAAACACCTCATACAAAGCATATTAATTCCCACCTTATGTCACCAGTGCCCAATGTGGACACTTACAACAAAACATAAACAGAAGTCAGTCACCATTGAAATGAGATGACTAAGGAAGGTTGTTGGAGTGACTAGAAGAGATAAAATCAAGAATTAGGTTATAAGGGAAAGAATTGGAACAGAACCAATCTTGCACTACATACGGAGTCAACAAATAAAGTGGTTTTGCCCATTTGGAGAGAATGACTTGGAATTCTATACCTTACAAGGCATCGTATATGGCAGAACCAGAGGAAGTTGGAGAGATGGCATAAAAGAAACATTACAAGAACACCAAATAACACCAGTGGAGGCCACTAGATGTGCCAGAACAAGAACCTTGCATCTCCCTTGACACCCAATGGGGTAAAAGAGCAAAGAAGAAGAAGATAGAATCCTAGAATCACTGAGTTGAAAGGGGCCTTTTGGGCCATTGAGTCCAACCCTAGGCCTTTCTAGTATGGGATGCCTCAGGGCTCGGTTCTCTCCCCTCTTCTGTTTAACATTTACATGAAGCCGCTGGGGGAGTTCATCCATTCCCACGTGGTGTGGTATCATGATGATACTCAACTATACATCTCAGCCTGTGATGATCACAGCAATGCACTCAGAGTCTTATCCAGATGTCTGGAGGCTGTGGGGGTCTGGATGGGGGGTAACGAGCTACATCTGAATCCTGGCAAGTAGCTATGGGTTAGGGGCCCTGCATTATCCCGGGAGCTACCATCTTTGTTTCTGGATGGGGCTACTCTGCCCCAAACAGACCCGGTGTGTAATCTGGGGGTCCTCCTGGACTCCTGGTCTACTGCTCGAAGAGCAGGTGGCAGCTGTGGCCAGGAGGGCTTTTGCACAACTTCGTGTCATAGCCAGTTATGCCCACTCCTAGATTGGGACTCCTTGCTTATGGTCATGCACGCTCTAGTCACCTCCAGACTTGACTAATGCAATGCGCTCTACATGGGGCTGCCCCTGATGACCATTTGAAGGCTGCAACTGGTGCAAAATGTGGTTGCTCAGGTGGTGATGGGATGCGGGCGGTATGCCTGTGCCTTGCGACTCCTTTGGAAGCTGCACTGGTTGCCAGTATGCCTCCGGGTGCAATTCAAGGTGATGGTTATTACTTTTAAAGCCCTACATTGTAGTGGGCCAGGATACTTAAGAGACTGTGTCACCCCAAGAACATCTGTCTGCTCTAGCCCTATGGAACCTCCTGCCAATCGAGCTATGACTCCAGATGGAGTTAGAACATAAGAACACAAGAACAGCCTTGCTGGAACAGGCCACAGGAGCCCATCCAGTCCAGCATTCTGTCTCACACAGTGGCTCACCATTTGCTTCAGGGTATTATTCCCAAGCAGATGCCTTCACCTGCTTAGGATTCCCTGGAAATGGCATTCAGAGATATCCTGCCTATCTCTCCAACCCGGAGGTTGTCCTTAAGTATCCATAATTATAGCCATTGATACACTTGTCCTCCATGAACTTGTCAAGTTGCTGCCCTTCAGGAAAGGCTTAAAAACCTGGCTGGCAGAGCAGGTGTGGGGCACCAGTGATGCTGTCGCCCCAGCCTGCTGGCTGATTTAAGAACGTTCTCTCCCTCTTTTTAAACTGGTGGGAGGGTAGGGGAATGTTTTGTGGTAGTTTTTAATGGGGTTTTAATTGCGATTTTTAAAATTGTGATGGTTTTAACATCTGTACGTTGCCCAGAGTCTTTGGAGTTGGGCGGCAATACAAATCCTCCAAATAAATAAATAAATAACCCTGCTCAATGTAGGAATCCAAATCAAAGAAGATCTGATGTGGACAGATGTCACCCCTGTCAAGGTGTCTGAGCACATGTAGTGAGGAAAAGTTCGGTTTCACTTACCAGTGATAACTTTCGTTCTTCGAGTATATAGTTTGTGAATACACACTCATGGGTTATGCGCCTGCGCAGAACGGCCGATCGGAGGCTTGAAAAGCTATTGGTCAAAAAGTTTTGGCGGTAAGACCGCCCACCGTACCGCCCACCCTGAGGCGCCCGCGCGCCATTTTACCTCAGTTCCATACTTAAGCCAAGCACAGGATAAACCAATTGATCTCATCCGTGCAGCTCAAGAGGGGAGGCAGGGTGGGTAGTGTGTATTCACAAACTATATACTCTACTCGAAGAACGAAAGTTATCACTGGTAAGTGAAACCGAACTTTCTCCTTCGTTTGTGAATCCCCACTCATGGGAGATTAGCAAGCTCACACTCACTTGGTCGGTGGGCAGTCGGATGAGATGATTCCACGATGAGATGAAGATCCAACAGGTAGACCCGTCAGGGGCGTTGAGTCCGGAGCCCTCTGGTTAGGACTACACGGCCAAGCCTGGCGTCCGCAGTGGCTCTGGTGTCCACCCTGTAATGCTGGACAAAAGTGGAAGGTCTGGACCATGTGGCAGCCTTACATATGTCCTCAAGCGGTGTGCCCTCCAGAAAGGCAGTGGATGTGGCAATCGCCCTGGTGGAATGCGCCCTGACATGCGGTGGAGGTGGCAGTGAAGCTGACTCGTAGGCCAGGTAGATGGTAGAGGTGATCCATTTGGAGAACCTTTGAGCAGAGATGGGTTCACCCTTGGACTTTCCCCCATAAGCCACAAAGAGGCGTTGCGACTTCCTGAACTCCCTAGTCCTGCTGGTGTAAAACAATAAAGCTCGTTTCACATCCAGTGTGTGCCAAGTCCTTTCTTGGGCGTTAGTGGGGTTCTGGAAGAAGGTTGGCAAGGAGATAGTCTGTGCCATGTGAAACTTGGAGACCACCTTGGGCAGGAAGGTGATGTCCGCTTGGAGGACGACGCGGTCGTTGAAGAACTGGAGAAAGGGTGCGTCTGCTCGCAGGGCAACCAGTTCACCAGCTCGTCGTGCAGACATGATAGCCACCAGGAATGCCGTCTTCCATGTGAGGAGACGAACATCGGCGGTAGCCATGGGCTCGAATGGGGTCCTGGTGAGCGCGTTGAGAACGGCGGACAGTGACCATTGAGCCGTCGGTGTCCGGGCCGGCGGAAAAGCGTTCCTTAGTCCCTTGAGGAAGCGCTTTACCGTTTGGTCACGGAAGGCCCCCGAAGCGGGCGAACCAGCTGGAGAGTGCGCTACTACTGCTGCGAGATGCACTCGGATGGAGGTGATGCTAAGGCCGGACTCCGCCAGATGGAGGAGGTAGGTTAAAATGTCCTGTAGTCCCACCTGCGGGGGGGACATTTGCTGGGAAGCTAGGAAAGTACAAAAACGCTTGTATTTGGAAGCGTAGGACTTCCTTGTGGAGGGGCGCCGTGCTAGTTCCAGGATCCTGGACAGTCTGGGGTTATCCTCCACGCGGTGAGGTGGAGGCTGGGTAAATCTGAATGGTGAAGCTGTCCGTGCTCCATTTGGAGGAGCGTCGGTGATTCTGGTAGAGTGCGATACTGTGACGACATGCGTAACAGCAGCGGGAACCAGGGCTGGCGAGGCCATGCCGGGGCCACCAGAATTGCGTTGGTCTTGTGCTGTAGCATCCTGGTGAGCACCTTCTGGACCAGAGGAAACGGAGGAAAGGCATAAAGATAGTCCCGATCCCACCGTTTCATGAAGGCATCGCCCTCGGAGTTCAGTCCGATGCCCGCTCTGGAGCAGTACCTGTTGAGTTTCTTGTTGGACTCTGAGGCAAAGAGGTCTATGCTCGGCGTCCCCCAGACCTCGCAAAGCGACTGGAATACCCCGTTGTCCAGCTCCCACTCGTGGGTCGTCGAGGTGAGACGGCTGAGGTGGTCTGCCAAAACATTCAGTTTGCCCTGAATGTGCACCCCAATCGGGAAAATGTGTCTCTCCAGGCACCATTCCCAAAGTTGCACTGCAAGGTAGAGGAGGGTAGTGGACCGCGTTCCTCCCTGCTTGTTGAGGTATGCCACCGCCGTGGTATTGTCCGAGGCCACTTGCACCGCCTTCCCGGTGAGCAGAGTCTCGAAGGAACGCAGGGCCTTCCAAATGGCTAGTAGTTCCAAGTAGTTTATATGGTGCACCGTTTCGTGTGGCGCCCAGGTGTCGTTGACCGTGAGAGTCCCGCAGGCAGCGCCCCAGCCGAGGTTGCCTGCGTCGGTCAGTATCTGCAACGTGGGTTGCGGGGGGTAGAAGCTCTTCCCCGCGGCCACGTTGAGTGGTGTCGAACACCACAGCAGTTGGTCCCTCAGTTCCGGAGACGGGGTCAACCGTTTGGACTGGTTCTCCCGAAGTGCGTCGAACTCGTGGAGGAGCCACGATTGCAGGGACCTGAATTTCAACTTGGCGTGGGGAATCACTGCCGTTGTTGAGGCCATCAGGCCTAGAAGTCTCTGAGCCTTCTTCGCCCGGATGCACGGTTTGGTGCGAAGTTCGCTGACCCCTTGCGCAATGTCCTGTAAGCGTTTCTGGGGGGCGTAGGCTCTGGTAGTAAGCGAGTCGAGTACCGCTCCAATGTACTCGACGCGTTGCGAGGGAATAAACTTCGATTTGGTGAAGTTGATCCTGAGGCCGAGACTCTCCATGAGGTGGACTGTGAATTGTGTGTCCCGAATGGCCGACGAGCTGGTGGGGGAGACAATCAGCCAGTCGTCGATGTATGGGAAGACCCTGATGCCGCGTTGGCGAAGGTAGGCAGCGACCGGAGCCATGCACTTGGTGAAGACCCGCGGTGCCGTGGCCAGACCGAACGGTAGGCACCGGTACTGGTACACGGAGTTGCCGATGCGGAAACGGAGGAACCATCTGTGATCCTTGAGGATGGAGACATGGAAGTACGCATCCTTGAGGTCTATGATCGTGAACCAGTCCTCCTTGTTGATGAGGGGGAGGACGGTTTGCAGGGTCACCATCCGGAACTTCCTGGTGTGGATGCACTTGTTCAGGCGGCGCAGGTCTAGGATTGGGCGCAGCCCTCCGTCCTTCTTCTGGACCACGAAGTACCTCGAGTAGAAGCCGTTGTCCCAGTCGGGCGGTGGTACCCGTTCGATGGCTCCCTTGGAGAGAAGAGTTGATATTTCTTCCTCCAAATGGGGGGACGAGGTGGTGAGACGATGTCTTCCAACCCGAGGCACCCGTGCGAACTCGATGGCGTAGCCAGAGGACAAGATCCTCAAGACCCACTGGTCGTCCGTGATGCTCGACCATACCTGGAGGAAGTTCCGGAGGGGGAGGTACGGGATGTGGAGCGAGAGAGACTCGGCCGTCGTGACTTCAAACATGGGACTTGGACTTCGCGCCGGAGCGCTTGTCCTGCCCGTAGGGTCGGTAGCGGGGTTTGTGTTGACACCGCTGCTTGTAAGCGCCGGACCTGGGCTGCTCCGCGGGGCCCTGCTGCTGCGGGTTGCCCTGGTATCGCCGCGTGAAGGGCTGGTACCTCGGCCTGGGGGGGCGGAGCCGGCGTGGTGAGCCCCAAGAACTTTGCCGTGGAGTTCGTCTGGCGCATCTCGTTCAGGACCTTGTCGGTATCCTGTCCGAACAGGCCCTGTCCGTCGAAGGGAAACTCCTCGATGAGCTTCTTCATAGCGTCATCGAGGGAGGTGTCCCTGAGCCAGGCATGCCGACGGAGGTGGATGGCGGAGGCCATGTCTTTCGCCGCGTAGTCATTGATGTGCCTGGCTGTGCGCATCAGTTGCTCCGTGACGAAGTCCCCTTCAGTAGCCAGCGCGTCGATCCGCTTCTGGGTGTCGGCGGGCAGCTTTGCCGTCTCTACCTTCACCTGCTCCCAGAGGTGGGACTGGTAGAGGCCCATGGCAGCCGAGTAGTTGGCGGCGCGGAAGAAGAGGGACCCGGTGGCGTAGAATTTGCGGCCCACCGCGTCCAGCTTCTTCCCTTCCGGGGTCGAAGGCACCGGGAACCCGCTGGTGGCCGTCCTGTGCTGGAAGGCCTTGACCACCAGCGAATTCGGCAGGGGGTGAGCCTGCAGGAACTCGACGTTCTCGTCCAGGACTTTGTACATGCTGTCCAGCCTGGACGAGACGGAGTGCGCCGAAACTGGTTTCCTCCATGTTGCCTTCGCCGACGTCAACATGGAGGGGAGCATGGTTATATGGACCGGCCGTACCGCTCATCTGTCCAGCTTGGCGGTCATTTGGTCCTCGCCTTCCAATGGTGGCTGCTCCACCTTGAGGTTCAGGGCGGTGCCCAGTCGCGTTAGCATGGCGGTCAGGGAGCGTTGGTCCTCACCACGTGGTGGGCCAACCGCGCCGATGGTCTGTTCCGGCGTCCTTTCGGCGTCGACGTCTCCCTCCTCCTCCTCCGAAGACGAGCTGGAGTCATCGGAGGACGAGGGAGGAACTCTTGCATCCACGTCGGGACCACGCCAGTACGGCCTGGGCGGGCCGGCGGGATGGGAGTCCACCGCATCGACGTCTGGACCACACCATGATGGTTTGGGTGGGCCAGCGGAGCGGACACTCGGCCCCCGCGGGGTCGGTGGGGCCACGGTAAGGCCGGAATCCCCGGGGCTTGCGGTGGTCGTGACCGGAGCCGCAGAGGCCGCAGGCATGGTGGTCTGGAACTGGCTCGCGAACGACGCCATGACTTCGAACATACCCCTGAAGAGTGCCATCTGGGGTGTATCCATGGTCGCTGGTGGTGGAGCCACGGTGGTCAGTGGAATGGTGGCCGACGGAACGGTGGCCGACGGAACGGTGGCCGACGGAACGGTGGCCGACGGAACGGTGGCTGTCGGCGACGAAACGGTGGCCGGAACGGAGACTGCCGCTTCGTCTGTTGGAGTCCTGGGTCTCGGGGAGACGGAGGCCTGCCTCGTGGGTGAACGAACCCTCCCTCGGGGGGGAGAGGACAGAACCTGAAGTGGGCGAGCTGGAGCCCCAGCCCTGCATCCTTTTTCAGGCGACCCAGAGGATGACCGTCCTCCCCAGATGGAAGACCCGGGAGATGGACAACGTGCAACAGAAAACGGAGGCGAAGGCCCGGGAGATCTGGGCGTGCGCGGGGTGGGAGGGAGCGAGCGTCTCTTCTCCGACCCGTGCTTCCGTTTCTTCTCCCCGTTCTTGTCCCTTTTCTTCTTCTTCCTGATCGGAAGCGTGGAAGAAGAAGCGGGAGGTGGCCGGGAGGCCTCGGCGGAGGTAGAGGCGGCCGCGGCGGGAGCCAAAGCGAGCTCCATCAGGTGAGCCTTGAGCCGGTTGCTTCGGTTCTGCACCGCAAGGCGCGTAAACTTCTTGCAGTGCGGGCAGGACTGGCTCTGATGCGACTCTCCCAAACAAAAGAGGCACAGGCTGTGGCCGTCGGAAGCCGGGAACTTCTTATGGCAAGCCGTGCACTGTTTAAAGGCTGCAGCCATCAACCGAGGAAAAAATTATTCCAGTGGAAGTCCAAGCGGGTACCCCGAAGGGCGGACCAGCCGCCACCCCCTTGAGGGGGGAGACGGTGATCGAAGCGAGGAAGCAACTGAGTCCACCCGAAGGAAGAAACAGCGCTGGGGTGGCAATCCTGCCCAAAGGACAAGATTGCCGCAAAAAATTGTTAAATTTGCCAAAGGCTTTCCCTCAGAAGGGCGAGAAAAATTGAGAAGCTCTCAACGATCGTCCTGCTGCTACGGCGGAAAGAAGAGAACTGAGGTAAAATGGCGCGCGGGCGCCTCAGGGTGGGCGGTACGGTGGGCGGTCTTACCGCCAAAACTTTTTGACCAATAGCTTTTCAAGCCTCCGATCGGCCGTTCTGCGCAGGCGCATAACCCATGAGTGGGGATTCACAAACTATACGAAGGAGAATGTAATTTTTTGAACGTTAAGTCTTGTGTCTGAAATGTTATTAATTGAATGGTCATTAGTTTGGCTGTTTGACTGGGAGGAAATATTTGGGGAACTTGCTCTATTTTGTTGTGCGTCGTCATTGACTGCAACTTGTATCGGAGAATGCATATTTTTTTTCTCCCTAAAGCAGGAAAAATGTCACTGGTGTGAATTTGTTTAAGGTGGATCCCAGCTTGCCATGAAATGACCCACACACTATGATCTTGGAGCCATCTCCTGCTGCACATATCAAATGAGACATGCAGCATTTAACACCAAGACTGCAATGGACTGCTGCAGCCATGTGGATATTATCAAAGTGTGCCTTCATAGCCAGTCCATCTGGCATGACCTCTTCCGCCTCCGTGACCATTGGGTATCAGAGTTCCTCCTCCGCTCATTTTGCCGTTGGGCCCAGTAGCGTGGTTTCCAGTGGCTTTTCCTCCACCTACTACCAGAGCCAACAGATTGAACTTCCTGATTTGACCCAAGGCTGCTAATCCAGCTGCTCTGTGGAAAGACTGCAATGCCTCCTCCTCCTGGCCCGGTAGCCTTTTCATTCTCCCCAGTCTCCATGGAGCCTATTCCTCTACCGCTGTGTTCCTTTAAATGCAAAATAAAGTCTTCTGAAGCTGGCATCTTGGTTTGCTGGATTCTCTCACCTGCTTGTATGTATTTAGTTTATTGTTAAACTAAAGGTCGGGGTTCAAAACCGAGTGCTGCATGATGGATCTTGGGGACATGAAAGGAGCCTCATTCGGGTATCCCCTGAGTGGAGTTTCTCCAGCAAAAATCCTTTCAACTCAGAGTAATTTCTGACATTGTTGTGTTCTATTACTGTACCTTTTACAATGTATCCATTCACGTGTATCCAATGTAACCATGCTTGTGTAACATTATAACCAGCAGCTGCTTAACTGTAGCCTTTACAATAGGACGCGAGCTAATGACCACCTGGTGGCAATAGCGAGCGTTCAAGCTCTCCTGGCCCAGACTCACCAGCAAACAACAGCGCGGGAAGATTCCCGCCATCACCTACACCTGGACAAGAAGGGCGTGACCGTCCATGACGTCACGCGGACAGTAACCAATAGACTGTCGAGGAGCCACATTCAAAATGTATAGCCACCGTATATATTGAGCTACCCATCCGCCATTACCTCATGTTCCCCCGGATCATCATGCAATAAACCTGTGTTAAGCCAACCCTTCGGCTGTTTCATTGTCTCTGGTCCCATACACTAAATTGGCGACGAAGGTGGGATATGGCTGCCCACGGGACCAAGACATGCGCCGGTTTCGAAATCAGGAGACCGGCAGACTGGGACATCTTCGAGATGGACTTCCAGGGAGCCCTGGTGGAATCCGAAGTCACGGATGAGGCAAAGAAAAGGGCCATCTTCACCCGGATGCTGGGGCCAGACACCAAGAGGGTCTTGGTGGATCTGATCGCGCCGAGGAGGGCGAGTGAATTCAAGGTGAAAGAGCTCATGCACATGCTGCGTGAGTACTTCTGGCCCTCGACGGCGATGTTCCCCGCTCGGAGCGCGTTTTGGAGGCGAGTCCAAGCGCCCGGGGAGACGGTCGCCGACTTCGCAGCGGCCCTGCGACTGGCGGCCGGCCCATGCAAATGGGAGAACGCAGAAATCACACTAAGAGACTGCGTGCTGTGCGGCCTGAGCGATGCCGAAACCCAGCGTACATTGATGAACCGCGAGCCACCCCCCACATTGCAGGAGGTCCTGAAGGAGGCACAAGCCGCGGAAGCTACGAAGGCCGGGGTCCAGGAGCTCCAGGACTGGCAGCCAAAGACGGGCAAGGCAGAGACTTCGGTGCACATTTCGGTGCACGCGGCCCGGCGAGTTTCGAAGTCGTCCGCGGAGAGCAGCGACGACGAGGACGTCCGGAAGGTCCGGAAAGAGGGCCGGCGTTGCGACGGCTGCGGAGCGAACCACGACCGCGCCAAATGCCCCTTCAGAAAGGCCGAGTGTCACAACTGCGGCCGCCGCGGGCACATCGCCAAGGTCTGCAGGAAACGGCGCGAGGCCCAGAAGAGCTCGAGAGACCGCGCGTCGAGACCCAAGGACGGCACCCAGGCCACGAGGAAGCGAGACGGCGTGGGCCGCATCGCCGACGACAGCGAGGACGACGCACCGGTGTTCAGCGTGTCCGCGGGACACCCCCGTTACTTTGTTGAGGTACTAGTACAAGGGGCCCCCATTAGGATGGAAATTGACTCGGGTTCCTCATATTCCATCATTCCCCAGAAAGAGTTTCTGAAAATTGCCCCCCACGTGCGGCCCAAACTCAAAGCTTTGAGGTCCACGCTACGGGACGTGCAAGGGAACTGCATTCCAGTGTTGGGGGTTGGAAAATTTCAGGTCCAATTTAAGAAACACACCGCGACTCTCCCCCTAGTTGTTCTTAAAGGGGGGAGTTGCAGCCTCCTCGGGACTCAATGGTTCCAGCCCCTGGGTTTGTTCATTGGGGGGGTGCACGCCGTTGCCGTGGGGACTGACCCGATTCAGGAGGTGTGCGACGCGCACCCCGAAGTCTTCAAAAAAGGACTTGGGAAATTTAAGGGACCCCCAGTAGCCTTTGACCTAGACCCTGAGGTCCGCCCAATAAGACTCAAACCGCGTCGGGTGCCATTCGCACTCAAGGACAAAATAGAGGCGGAACTGGACAAACTGGTGGGCCAGGGGATCCTTGTTCCTGTTGATTCCGCGGAGTGGGAAACTCCAATTGTAACAGCACTAAAGGCCAACGGGGAGGTGCGCATATGCGCTGATTACAAGTGCACCATCAACAAGGCCATTCGCCCTAATGCGTATCCGGTGCCGGTAGTCAGCCACTTGCTGGCCAGGTTACATGGGGGAAAGTGTTTCGCTAAACTCGACTTAGCACAAGCCTACCAGCAGCTCTCGGTGACCCCAGCCGCAGCTGCTGCCCAAACCATAGTCACCCATAAGGGGGCGTTCCAGGTGACGCGCCTTCAATTCGGCGTAAACTCGGCGCCTGGAATTTTCCAGTCACTCGTGGAACGCCTCCTGAAGGGGCTCGAGGGGGTGTTGCCTTATTTTGATGATGTATTGATAACGGGGGGGAGTCGGGCCGAATTGGCAAAGAGGTTGGGCAAGGTTCTAGCAATATTCAAAAAGGCGGGGTTGAGACTGCGAAAAGACAAATGCGTCTTCTTCGCGACCGAGGTCGAATTCCTAGGGTTCCTTGTCACTCCCGAGGGAATAAGGCCGTCCACATCTAAGGTAGCCGCCATCAAGAAAGCCCCTCGCCCCACCTCCAAGCCCGAGTTGCAGTCATTCCTAGGGCTGCTGAACTTTTACCACTCCTTCCTCCCCCGGAAAGCGGCCATAGCCGAACTGTTGCACAGATTGCTTAAAAAGGACGAGGCATGGAAGTGGGGCGACGAGCAAGAGAGGGCATTTAGGGAGCTCAAGCAGCTTCTGGCATCTGATGCCATCCTCACCCATTTCAACCCCAAGCGCCCAGTGGTCCTGATCTGTGACGCATCCCCGGTGGGGGTGGGGGCGGTGCTGTGCCACGTGCTGGAAAACGGGAGGGAGGCCCCGATAGCGTTCTATTCCAGGTCCCTGTCCCAAGCGGAGAGAAACTACGCCCAGACAGACAGGGAAGCATTAGCGATAATTGCGGGAACAAAAAAGTTCCACGACTTCCTGTATGGCCGCCCCTTCACAATAGTGACCGACCACAAGCCCCTGCTAGGCATTTTTACCGCAGACAAGCCCACGCCACAGATCCTGTCCCCAAGGATGCTTAGGTGGGCCATTTTTCTCAACGCGTATCAGCACGCGTTAGTGTACAGACCGGGGAGGGAGATAAGCCATGCGGACGCTCTATCGAGGTCCCCCCTTCCCCAGGATAGCAGCCACGTGGGCGGGGAGGAGCCAGACCACCAGGTGCTGATGATAGAGGTCCTTGACTTGCCCCCAGTACTGCCCGCCGAAATCGCCAAAGCGACCGGCAAGGACAACATTTTAGCGAAGGTCAGCTCCTGGGTGCAGAAAGGGTGGCCAGCGTCCTCTCCAGCAGCGGAGTTCGACCCATTTTTTCGAAAGAAGTTAGAGTTGTCCCTTGAGAGGGGGTGCCTTCTGTGGGGCCAGCGAGTAGTGATCCCGGCGTCCTTACGACCGCGGGTACTCAAACTCCTGCACGTCAGCCACCCGGGAATTGTGCGTTCCAAAGCCCTGGCATGGAGCTATTTCTGGTGGCCCCAACTAGACGCCGACATCGAGCATATGGTAGGCACTTGTGAGCCCTGCCAAAACTCCAGACCAGAAGAAGCCCGCCTGCCTCACAGGGAGTGGGACGCGGCGCAGGGGCCATGGTCCCGGGTGCATGTAGACTTTGCCGGCCCGTTCCGTGGGACGCTGTTTCTCCTTGTGGTGGATGCCTTCTCCAAGTGGTTGGAGGTCATCCCGGTGACAAGCACGTCCACGGCCACTACCATAAAGCATTTGCGGAGGGTTTTTTCCACGTTCGGTTTACCCGACACCCTCGTAAGCGACAACGCAAGTTGCTTCACGTCCTCAGAGTTCAGGGCATTCACAGAAATCAACGCCATTCGGCACATCACCTCCGCTCCTTTTCACCCCGCCACAAACGGCCAAGTAGAGCGCCTTGTGCGCACCACCAAGGATGCGCTGCGGCGCATGGGGCCCGGGGACCTAAACCATCAAGTGTGCCAGTTTCTGCTGGGTTACAGAGTGACTCCCCTAGCGTCAGGATACTCCCCCGCGGAGCTGCTTATGCGCAGGAAACTGACCACCCTACTAACTAGGCTAGACCCCTCGAGAGTACAGGACAAGGGGAAGAACATTGGGATAGAGGACACAAAGAGTTTCGACGTGGGTGCCCCTGTGTATTGCAGGAATTACGCCAGCGCGGGTCCGGCCTGGGTACCGGGCGTCATCGTAGAGCAGACCGGTCCCGTCTCGTACCGCGTCGAGACCAGCACAGGTCTACTCTGGAGGCGGCACGCAGACCAGCTCCGGCGCAGGGTCCCCAACGAGCAGGGCACGGACCGCGGGAAACAGGATTCAGCGTTAGGGTTCTCCCCCACCCGTTCAGCCCAAGGGGGAGGAAAGGGGGGCCATGGGTCCCCACCAAGGGGGGAGGAAAGGGAATCTGTCCTCGTAGATATCCTGCGGGATCGGTCAGCAGAGAGAAGGGAAGCCGATCTCATAGATATCCCGCGGGATCTCCCCACAAATATGGATACCCCAACAGTTAGATTTTGATTTCCAGAACCGGGGAAGTTTTGCGGAGTGGTCCCCCACCCGTCCAAGCGAGAAGAGGGGTTTTTCGTTAGCCCCGAGTGTCTCCGGTCTGCCCACAATGGAGTTTTTCCCTTCCCCCAAAACCGCCAAACCACGGCAAGCCTCTAACAAGTCTCCCTCTCCCGTTTCAGGACAAGGGACCAGGGAACGAGGAAGCAGTAGCGCCCCTGGGGCGGGTCAGCCCACATCGCGGCCCAAACGCGTTTGCAATAAGCCATCTTGGCTGAGGGACTTCGTCCCATCCTAGGGGGGAGGGATGTTGTGTTCTATTACTGTACCTTTTACAATGTATCCATTCACGTGTATCCAATGTAACCATGCTTGTGTAACATTATAACCAGCAGCTGCTTAACTGTAGCCTTTACAATAGGACGCGAGCTAATGACCACCTGGTGGCAATAGCGAGCGTTCAAGCTCTCCTGGCCCAGACTCACCAGCAAACAACAGCGCGGGAAGATTCCCGCCATCACCTACACCTGGACAAGAAGGGCGTGACCGTCCATGACGTCACGCGGACAGTAACCAATAGACTGTCGAGGAGCCACATTCAAAATGTATAGCCACCGTATATATTGAGCTACCCATCCGCCATTACCTCATGTTCCCCCGGATCATCATGCAATAAACCTGTGTTAAGCCAACCCTTCGGCTGTTTCATTGTCTCTGGTCCCATACACTAAAGACATAAAAAATTATTATTTTTATTTTATTGACTTTGTCTTTCCAGGTCTCTTCCAAGCATTGTCTCTTAACACTTCTCCCACCCAAATAACCAAATGGAGAACTTGGGAGTCAATTTTAGGAAGGGCTGTTTATCCTCTCTCTCCTTCCTTCCTTCCTTCCTTCCTTCCAGCCCTTTTCGTGTTCTAAATGGATATTCTCTCCTGTGCTAGCAGTGGGCCTCTTCCAGTTTGCTCCCATTCTTATCCTGGCTATCTAGGAGGACTTGGGACTTTCTCAGTACAAGTTGGGATCAGGAGGAGAGCCTTCTCGGTATCTGCTCCGGCCCTATGGAACTTCCTGCCACTTGAATTGTGCCTCCAGGCAGAGTTGCTCCCCTTCAGGAAGGCCTTAAAAACGTGGGTATGCCAGCAGGTGTGGGGTACAACTGGTACTACAATGCAGCCCTGCTGGCTTATTTACTCCTGCCCCGGGGTCCTTATTTACTCCTGCCTGGGTGTCCTTCTTTTTAAGGGGATTGGGGAGGTTTTATAAATGCTTTTAGATAGTTTTACAGTCTTTAGTTTTAATTAGTACCGGGTATAGGTTTTAACTGACATTGTGAGCTGCCCTGGGTTGCTTAGATGAAAAGGGCGGTTGTATAAATCTAATAAATAAATAAATAAATAAATAAATCAGCTGGGAGTTTGAGGGTGGCCAAACTGCTAAATCACCCCCTGGCCACCTCCAGCAGAGACAGGAAAGATTTAATTTGGGGCCTATAGAACTCCAGGAGTTCCAGGGCTGCTGGGGGTGGGGAGGGGGGATGGCAGTCCATCTCTGGCTCAGTGTCAACACCTGCACAGCTGGAGAGGAAGGGGGGCTCTTCTCAGGCACACTTTGGTCGGTGTGGTGGAGAGAGGCAGACACTCTCCCTCCTCTGTGCCTTCTGAACTAAACACTCCCCCCCCCTTGTCCCCTCCCTAGCCAAACTTCTGCTCTGCACACACTCTCCTCTAATATTCTGTGACAGTGAGTTAGGAAATGGCTGCTAAGAAAGGGGAGGGAGGGGGGCGCAGACCCCAAGTTCGCTCACATGATGTGGAGACATGCATCTCCTCACGTCTCTTTTCCTCCTGATGCTCAAGCTGCCCCCCCCCCCGCTCCCCACCCCTGCTTGTCTAGCCTTGTAAGAGGGTTTTGAGATGGAGTGGTGGTGGTGTGGCGGTCAGTGGCTCTGGAACAGTGGCTCTGGAACAACCTAACAGGGTTTTGCTGTCAACTTCCCAAGGGAGAAATAGCAAGAGGAACTTCTCCCAGTGACATTTGGGACGGGGTGGGGTGGGGTGGGGGTTGCTGCTGGCTCTTCTTCATTTTTTGATCAGGTAACTCCCATGGTGGACAGTGGGAATGCTGTTGATGTAATATATCTTGACTCCAGCAAAGCGTTTGATAGAGTGCCCCATTATATTCTGATTAACAAGCCAATAGAGTGTGGCCTGGATAGCACAAGTGTCAGGTGGATATACAGTTGGTTTCAGAACTGTCCTCAGATGGTGCTTCTCAATGGTTTCTCCTCAAACTGGGAGGAGAGGAGGCACATGTTCTCTAGGCTCAGTCCTGGGCCTGGTGCACATTTGGCCTCAGACTCCATAGCCAATACTGTGCCCTGGAAGACAGGAGCAAAGGTCAAAACAAAATTCAAAAAGATCTTGATAGACTCAAGGACTGGACTGAAAACAACAGAATGAAATTTAATAAGGTATAATTGCCATCAAGAAAGAGGCGTCTCTGAAAGGAATACCATAACCTATCTATTGTTCACTAATAATTAAAAGCAAAAACACATATTTATAACAACAGCAACACATTTCTGAGAGATTGGTGTATGTGTGTGTGTGTGTCCCCCTCCCCAGGGCTAAATGTTTTGTGTGTGCCATCAATTTTCTTTCATTCATTCATTTTTATCCCATTTTCCAGCCAGCTGGCTCCCAAAGAGACCTGCCATAATGAAATAATCAGGTTTAAACACAAGAGAAGCACATGGGCTACATGTCAGTGCAATACCCTGGGGGGATGGGGTGGGAGAGCTTATCCCCTGGCCCGGGAGGGAAGAAAAGCCAACGGGACCGGCGAGAAGACCACCACAGCCGCGTGCCCCCAGCTGACGCTGCTCCCGGGACCAACCCCTCCCCCCCCCCGGTCCGGCATTGCTGCGGGGGGAGTGAAGAGGACGTTGACCTGGGCTCCGATGCGTTCGTTGAGCCTGTCTCTTGTTAAGGGTGCTATTTGTATTCTTTATATTGTTGATTATGTACTGCTATTTTGTATTTTGTGTACCTATATTATTGCTGTGCTATTGTTGTTCTGCCGTTTCGAGTTGCCTTCAGGCTGAGGGAAGCGGGGTACAAATAAACCTATCATCATCATTATCATTATTATCATTATTAAGGTAGGGCTACCTGCTCTTGGCTGGGGCACTACTTCTGTTCCAGCAGCATATTGGGGAGGACCTTGCTGATATGTGCAAACCATATGGTGTGTGTGTGCGTGTGCATGCATGCATGCATGTGCATGTGTGCGTGCATGAGCTCAGCTAGGCAGCTTCTGGGTGATGCTCCCAGTTTAAAAAGGATTGGAGAGCAGAAGAAGGAAGCATTTATCAGTTAAAGGCATATCAGAGAACAAACAAATCAAAGGCACTGTAGCACATTAAAGAATAACTGTTTATCGGTTCAAGTAAGCCATATAGGGCTCACAAAGGACAAAGCGTTTGCTCTAAGGCAACTCCTCCTTCACACCTAGGTTTAAATAGGCCAAAGTCTCTGTTTATTCTTTAAAAATACTCAGCTCTTGCATTCCAAGTTACACTCAGGGTGGAAAACCTCAGAGGAATCTGTAGTCTTATATCTCATCACATGACTAAATTACTTTGTATAACAATAAAGGTCGATTAAAATGCTTACAAAACTCTGCATTTCTCTTATTTAGAACTGCCACCCTGCAGTGGAGAACAATTTCCAACCAGGAATGCTCCTGCCACCTTCTTTTCAAAAGCAGCAGAATATCTATCCCAGGTCTGTTGCTCAGAAAGTCAAACTGGCGCCAGCCAGTAAGAGAGGAAATCTTCCCTGGGAAATTGCCCAAGAGAGCCTTGTTAAAAGAGATTTGTATGTAATGGGGCTGCTCTCTTGTCCATGGTGGGGATAGGCTTGGAGCCGGGTCTCACCTGTGCATGGAAGGGCCTGTACCACTAAACTTCTCTGACTTCAGAGTCCACCCAAAAGGGGTCTTTGGAGGGAGGCTCACAGCCCCAATTGTCCTCTCCCAACGTGATCCTCCAGGAGAAGGTCCCTGGGGGAGGGGAGGGCAGGGTAGCCCCCCCCTCTTGAGCTGCCATTTGCTCTCCCCTCTCATTTCACACACCGAACCCTTTGCTCTGAAAAACCATGCAGGCCAGAAATGGCCCCATGCGGCATTTCCCTGCCCCTCATCTATTATTTAGTGGATCTATTTCAATAATGCAAATTAGCTGGGTATAATTCAATTATGTCCCTGCGCTGAGGCAGGGAAGGAATGAGTGTAGAGTCATTTCAACTGGGAAATTGCTTCCAAATGAATTTCCCTTTAATAAGGGGAATTGCTTGGTGCAAAATTAAGCTGTCAATATGGCCAAGAGAGAACAGCAGGCGTCAGCCACGACACTCACTTTCACGCCTTCATAGACTGCAAGGCCAAGAAGGTCAATGCAGAGATGTGTGGAGCGTCTGGTCCTCCTCCCTTCCCCTCCCCTTCCCCTCCTCTCCCAAGCCTCTGGCTGGCTGCAGCTGGGGAAGGTGGTGTGTGTGTGTGTGTGCGTGCGTGCGCGCGCACGTGTGTGTGTGTGTGTGTGTGTGTGTGTGTGTGTGTGTGTGTGTGTGTTTGTGCGTGCGTTCCCTTCCCACAAATCAGGCCATTTCCTATTAATGGTTTGGGGCTTGCCATTGGTGCTGGCCATAAGGGTGGCTGCATCCCCCCCCCCACACACACACACACACCTCAGAGAAAAGGATGCACCGTTATAGAACACTGTCTCCTTTCTACAGTTGTGTGTGTACATGAGAGAGAGAGAGAGTGCACATGTGTGTGTTAAGAGATCCATTCCCCCTATATCTTCTATCTGATCTGAGAGAGGCTTCATGTTTAAGGCCTGCTTCCAGCCGGTCACTTTACCCTTCAGTGTCTTTATTGCCCCCCCCCGCCCCCCCAAGAAAGAAAGGGCACAGGGAGGCTTCTGCCAGTTTGGCCTTTCCTCTTTGGAGCCCCACCCACAGCAGCAAAGTGTAGCGGAGGGCCCTCCCCAAACTTAAACAGTCTCCACCCCACCCATATCCCCTGATGTGGCACTCGCTGTCCATGCAATCTGGCATGGATTTGTTCTGCTGCGACCCTTGGCCTGATGGCAGGGAATCAACAAGCAGCCCCAGGGAGATACAGCAAACTCTTCTGGAGCAAATGGCAACCATTTCTCCGCAGCTTAGCAGAGCCAGAAGAAGACGAGCAAGACAAGTCCTGGTATTTCAGCAGGAGGCTATGGCACAGGGCATGCAGCAGATGCATTTCACAAGGCATGCAACCCACTGTGCAGCTAAGGAACTGCAGCAGCAGTAGCTCACCACCACCACCACCACCACCACCACCACCACCACTATGCATGGTCGAGATCTGCTGGGCTAACTGATGCCTCTAGGTCCAGAACAGAGGACTTCCCATTCAGTAATGAAAATCTCTTCCAGGAGAAGACAGACAGACCTGCATAAGGAAACAAAAGTAGTAATGGCTTTCTAGTCTCACTTTCAAGAGAAATCACATGGGCCACCTTGGAGACATCCATACCCATATTCCACACCAAGACAAAGACCTCAACTGTCCACCTCTTCTGACTGTTACTGACCACCTGCTGCTGCTTCTTTCATGTCCAGGTCAAGCTCTGAACTGTCAAAATGAAGCCACATTCTTGGCTTTGTCATTGGCAAGATGTAAATCTGCATCAGTACATGTTTCTGGTAGTAGTCAGCAGACCAAATGAGCCAATGGATTCTGTCTCTCTTCACAACCACACTGCATGTTGTTGTCCGCCAGCAGCGCCCACTTGAGCCTGTTGGTCTTGCCTTTAGGGACTCCAACCTTCAGCCTATTTGGGGTCCTCCAAGTGACATAGGAGAGATTGAGTTCCTCAGCCATATCCTCCTTTAATGTTGTTCCTTGTCCAGTGAGCTCCTTCTTCCTCCATCTTTTAATTTGGTTTTTCTCTTGCATGACCTCAAGAGTGTTTGTTCTTGCCACAAAGCTCTTCCTGGAGCTGAGCCAACAGACTTGCTGAGTTTAGTTCTCTCAGCATCTGCTGCTACTTCTCTCCTTATCTTAGGTGGAACAATACCAACAAGATTATATATTTTTTCTCAACTGAAGTAGGTTTGAGGCACCCTGTCACTGCATGCATTGGCTCATTCACAGCAATGTCCACTTGTTTTTGCATGTATGTATGTGCTCCATACTGGAGTATCATACTCTGCCGCAGAGATGCTCAGGGCCAAAGCTGATGTACGCAGTGTGAATGGCTGAGCTCCCCATGTATATCACCTGCTCAGAACAAGAAAGACAGATCCGCCAGGGCTTCAGAGAGGCAGAATGAAAAGGGCCTCAGATGCTGCATCCCTCAGGGTCCCTGGCATTGTTATTTCCCCCCCCCCCCTTCCATTGATGGTTGGTTGATTGTAGCAAATACAAAGGGAAAAGGAGAGAGAGATCTCTCTCTCACGCACACTATGGCCGCCAACAGATCTTGAACTTCATATGAAAAATAGCAATTAGAACCAAGAAGGACTATTCAATTCATTGGAGCAATTTAGACTCCTACACTGCAGTAACTTACTTATTTCATAACAAAATAGACAAAATCATAAACCTGGTAATGAAATTCACTGCCAGTGTATCAGTAACAGCCCATGTGAGCCAAAAGCTTCTAGGTCTCATAGGTTCAATAATAGCATGACAACAATATTTCTGCCTGAGAAGGAGGTCCTTTCAAGCTTGGTATATGGCTTCTTTGAATTTACTTTCTTTATTCATGTCAGATGCACCAGCTGCATAGAATAACATACAAAGCTAACGTTAATACATCTAAAAACAAAACAGAATTAAAAAGAGCTAGATGACATCAGCCCAATATCGGGCCACTTCAACAGCATTTCCTCTTGCCAACCTAAGGTCCTCCTCTGTGCATGTTGAAGGGCATCCTGTGCATTATACCCTATGGGAGATAGTTTGTACTTCTCCGCATTCACACAGGCTGTCGTCTACAGGGAACCCCCACTTTCTCAGATTAGCCCTTGATCTTCTTACCCATGCAATGCAGTCTGTTTAAAGCTTTCCACACAGGCCATGGTTATTCTTGGCCAGGCAGTAGAGAGTCCTGTGGTTCTGCCCAATTTTCAAAAAAGGATCCAGGGGTGATCCAGGAAATTACCGACCTGTCAGTTTGACATGTGTCCCAGGTAAAGTGATGGAAACCATCCTAAAAGATAGAATTAATAGGTACATAGAAGAGAAGGCGCTGCTAAAGGAGAGCCAACATGGCTTTTACAAGGGCAAATCATGCCTCACTAATCTGTTGGAATTTTTTGAGAGTGTCAACAAGCATGTGGATAAGGGGGATCCAGTTGACATTGTTTATCTGGACTTTCAGAAGGCTTTTGACAAGGTCCCACACCAAAGGCTCTTGAATAAACTTACCAGTCATGGAATAAAGGGACAGGTCTTGTCCTGGATCAGCAACTGGCTAAGGGACAGGAAACAGAGGGTAGCACTAAATGGACACTTCTCCAAGTGGAGGGAAGTAAAGAGTGGGGTCCCCCAAGGTTCAGTACTGGGACCCTTGCTTTTCAACCTCTTCATAAATGATCTAGAGGTAGGAGTAAAAAGCAAGGTAGCCAAGTTTGCTGACGACACTAAATTATACAGGGTAGTGAAAACTGTGAGAGATTGTGAAGAGCTCCAGAGGGATCTCTTGACACTGGGGGAGTGGGCAAAACAGTGGCAAATGAGCTTCAACATCAGTAAGTGCAGAGTGATGCATGTTGGGGCAAAAAACCCCAATTACATTTATAAACTGATGGGGTCTGAACTCTCTGCGACAAACCAGGAAAGGGACCTTGGTGTCCTGGTGGACGAGAGCTCAATGAAGGTGTCAACCCAGTGTGCCTCAGCAGTGAAAAAAGCAAACTCAATGTTAGGGATCATTAGGAAGGGTATAGAAAATAAGTCAGCAAGTGTCATTTTGCCTCTTTATAAATCTATGGTGAGGCCCCATCTGGAATACTGTGTACAGTTCTGGTCGCCATACCTCCAGAAGGATATTATGGAGTTGGAGAAAGTACAGAGGAGGGCAACCAGAATGATTAGGGGACTGGAACACCTTCCTTACCATCTGAGACTTTTCTCAATGGAATTTTGATGGAGGGGTGCCAGCTAAGTCATGCACTTTCTGTATTGGGGTTGGTTTTAGGCATCCTGTGACCTATCTCACTGTTTCATTTAGGGCCACATCCACCTGCCCTGCATGCATTGATCTGTACCACACTGGACTAGCACACTCTCCTGCAGAGTAAAATAAAGCTAGCGCAGAAGTGCTTAATGTGTGTGGTTGGGCACTCCAACTTGTGCCTGTTATTTTCCTCAGAATATTGTTTCTGGCAAAAACCTTCTGTTTGCTATTAAGCCAGTGGGTATTGAAAATGAGAGTTCAATCCGGGGTAACTCCCAGGTATTTGTGTGTGTGTGTGTGTGTGTGTGTGTGTGTGTGTGTGTGTGTGTGTGTGTGTGTGTGTGTGTGTGTGTGTGTGTGTGTGTGTGTGTGTGTGTGTGTGTGATGCAATGTTCAAGCCTGGTGTCATTCCAAGTCACCTGAAGGCTTCTTGATGCCTCATGGTTTTTCAAATGAAAAACACAGAGGAGTTTTTAGACAGTTTGGCTTCTGTTGGTTATCCAGATAATATATAGCCACTAGCAGGGCTACCATGCTTCACCCAGGGATCCATGCCCCCCACCCCCACTACCTCCTTTCCTCTTCCTGCCCCACCACGTCCTTGCCCAGCTGTTCCCCCCGTCGTGATGGCCGGCGCGCTACGCATTGGCGACCCTGCCCGCCCCTGTCCCTTTCCTTGTTACCCATCCCGGGCTCTGTGTCTGGTGTTTGGGCCCCTGCTGCCCCCACCCCATTGGCCTCTGTTACCCCTTGGGCCTCTCCATGGTGTTTCTTGTCTGCTGTTCTTTGCTCTGTGTCCTGACGGGCCCCACCATGGCAACAGGAGGTTGGTGCAGTTTTGTTTGATCTTGCACATTGCATCTGTGCCACTCTCGGAAGCTGTGGCTACTGCCATGGCCACAGTCCAGGGCCCAGATTTGGTTTTGGCGGCATCTCCGCTGTCCTTGGTGACCCGGGCCCCCACCCCACTGCTGTGTGCATACACCGCAACACTGCCCCTGTGCGTGTTAGTGCCTTGCACGGCCATTGGCACTGTTTCCATGCCGGCATGCATGCGTGGCACAGTTGTGTGTTGCCATTGCGCCCAAGGCACCATGGGGGTTCCTTTTCACATGCAAGGCTGCATGGGGGCTGTAGTTCGCGATCTTCACCCCCTTTTTGGGTTGCAAACCCCAAAATGGGCTGCTGGACCCCCTCAGTGACCATCCAGCATGCCTAAGAAATTTGTGTGCCACATTCCAGCTCGATCGGTGCAGGGGTGTTGCCATGATGTCATCACATACAATGCGACACCTATGCTTTATATATATATAGATTAAGTTCAAAGCCTCAGTCAGTTTTTTCTCAACAACCTTGAAGGTTGTGCACTGTGTGGCAATTGCAAGGTTGTCGGCATAGAGAAATCTCCTAGTGGCTTCCGGCAGTGGTTGATCATTAGTACCTGTATATATGTTAAACAGTGTGGGGGCACACTGCCCTGTGGGAGGCCATTTCTTTGATTTCTCCATCAGCTGCATTGTCCTTGGAAACCGACAATAAAAAACCTATGGTTTTCCAGTAAACAGCCTATGATTTTTGTAAATTTAAAGTCCGTTGTGATGTGGGAGACTTTCCAAGGGTGAAGGCTGTGGAGGTACCAATGCTCCCGCCTGCTGGAGACCAAAAGGTAGAGGGCATCCCCTCCCTCCTTCTGGCCTTTCCCAAGGTCAGGGGACACATCCATTGGCCAGCCGGAGAGAGAAGTGGAGACTACTTATGTGACCTTCCTCACCAGATTAAGAGCACCTTTGAAATGTGAAGCTCTCGCCTCCCTTCCCAACCCCAACGCAACTCCCCCTCCCGGCCCCCATTTGACTCCTTGGGCCATTTGGGGGTTGCCAGGACAAGGAGGGGTGGGGGAAGATGTTTGTTCTGAGGTTTGGTGCCAAATAGGTCACCTCTTCCAGGCACTGGGTGTGTGGCTGCAGGCCAAGAAATGCCAGGTCAATCAAGAGGCCAAATGGCCCCAAGGTTTGTGCTGGTTGTGCCCACTCATCCTTCAACTCAGAGGATTGCAAAGTGGAAGGGCAGCTGCCTTGCTGTGCAGCCCCCAAACAACCTCCTGGACACTCCCCCCCCCTGCCCAGTGGAAAAAAAGGGGAGAATAGCCAGATGGAGAAGATCTCCTAAGCAGCGATTATCACTCAGTGATGCCATGGGGGATGGGGGATGGGGGGGGCTGCTTGAAGGTGTGCCTCTCCTGGGGGGTGGAGGGGGAAGAGGAGAAAGAGAACTTGATCCAGGGTCCTCCAAGAGCCTTCTGGTGTCCGGAGGTCATGCACTGGCCTCGCAGGGCCCAGCCACTTCCTGTGGAGGCCAGAAGCTCTGAGGAGGACCCTCCCTGCCAAAAGGTGGAGGGAAATAGCAATTAGCAATTAGATGCATACAATAGTTCTCCATAGTGCTTAGTTAGTGGCTTCTCTGGGCGGTTCACAGGTTAATTAGCATTTTTGCCCCCCAAACACTGGGTCCTCATGTAGTGACCTCAGAAGGATAGAAGCAGGGCCATAGCCAGGGTGTGGCCAGGGTGGGTGTCAGCCACCCTGAGTTAGCAGTTTGCCTACCCTCAAACTCCCGGCTGCTTTTATCTATCTATCTATCTATCTATCTATCTATCTATCTATCTATCTATCTATCTATCTATCTATTTATTTATTTCTACTTGTTTAGCCACCCCCTCGCCGAAGCGACTCCAGGTGGCTCACAGTGCAAGAGACAACCACTAAACATAAAACAATCTGACACCCCATACACATGAAAAAATCATAAAACTCTAAAATCTTTAAAATCTTAAAAATCTAGAATGCAGGCGTCAGAATTGACCAATGATCATATGAGCTGGGGTGGTGGTGGTCCAGTGGCAGCACCCCACACCCCCTGAGCCAGCCATGTCTTTAAACCTCTTCTGAGGGCCAGCAGTTGTGGTTGGAGGTGGAGGTCATTCGGCAGGAGGTTCCAAAGGCCCTCCATCTAGTGCCGGAGAGGCAAGCCTCTCCAGCCTTGGTACGCGTAGGGAGCCCCTCCGGTCCGCTCTTGTGGGACGGGCAGATATGATATTCTCAGGGTGACGCAGTCTTTTAATATATGACATTGTTGCCCATCCTGAAAAAAATATTCGTCTACCCACATCTAGATGGAAGGCTGAATCAACCTTTCATCCCTGGTCAGGATCGAACTCACAATGTTTTGGCTGCAGTGCAGCAATCTAACTACTGCGCTACCAGGGCTGCTCCTCGTGGGGAAGGGTGCAGGGGTGCCCCGAGAGGGTAGGGGCGCACGATGGCCTGGCGGGAGAGCCGTAAAAGTTTTTTGGGGGTAGTAGTGGGGGGGGGGGCAGAAGCGAGCGGGCGAGGCAGTGCCCAGGGAGACGGGCGATCCGTGGTGCGACTGTGGACATCTTTGCGCTCCTACAGAGGCCGGGCAAAGTGCCCTGGTCTGGGGGTGGGAGGGCAGAGGCTCTCCGGGAGGCTTTGGAAGGGGCGAGGGTCCCAGCCTGGCTCTGGGCTTCTAGGTGCCCGGCAGGAGAGAGAGAGAGAGAGAGTCCACTGGCCAGGAGGCCACCGAGATTCCCCCCCACTCACCCCCCCCCCGCCGCCTCCCGCCTCCCCGGGGAGCTACTTCAGCTCAGACCCCTGCAAGGGGCGGGGGTGGAAGAAGGGAAGATCTTTTGGTGACCCCCACCCCACCCCACCCTTTCTGGCTCTGCCCTCTCGCTGCTCCCACAAACATGCGGCTTCAATTAAAGCTGCGGCGAGGAACTCCTGCCCCCCCCCGCCCCCCGCCCCCCCCCCCCCCGCCTGTCTTTTGCAGGGCAATGAAATGAGGAAATGGTTTGTCTGAGCTGCTGACAGCCCTGCGCTGCGAAGGGAAGATGGATGGATGGCCCCGGCGATTAAAGCTTTGCAGGCGGACTGGCTCACCTGAGGAGGGATAGGGCAGCCGGGGGGTGGGGCGGGCGGGGGGCGCTAAGGGCATCTCATTGCCCAGGATGACAAATTAGGGGCAGCTCTTGGGAGAGCGGCTGGGGGGTGGGGGTCCCTGCCCCTTCCCTGCCCTCCAACCCCAGAATCCCAAGTAGACCCCCCCTTTGCTTGGGTTTTGCTCTCGGGTTGTGTTCCATCAGCTCTGCACCCATATTTGTGGCCAAGAGATTTTGCTTTGTCCAGGGCCAGCCAGGAGGAGCTCCGTGGCAGAGAGAGGCGTCCACCCTGGCCTTCCCAGGGGACAGCCAGGCTCTTCCCTGGGTCCTTTATGGGGTGGGGGTGGGGGCTCTTAGGGTTCCCCATCCCTTGAGGAGGAGGCCCCTAAATGGGGGAGCCCTGATGACCTTTGACATCTGCCTCTATGCCAGGAGATGTTCAGAAGCATCTGGAATGGGTGTGGAGAACTATTGGGTGAAAATGGGGGTGGAGTGGGATGAGGTGAGGTGTGTGTGTGAGAGAGAGGGAGAGAGAGGGAGAGAGGGGGGGGTTCTGGTGGGTCCCTGGAAGAAGAAGGGGGGAGTTCCTGGCAGGGTGTGTGTGGGGGGGGGGCAAAGACTTTCCCTTCAGAACCCCCACCCCCGCCTTTTCTGGGAGCCTTTTCCTTTTCTCTGCCTCCCAGCTCCAGTTCTTTCCCAATTCAATCTCTCCATCCTGTGGGGTTCTGCAAGGGCTCCTCCTGCCTCCCATTCTATCATAACCCAGGAGAGGCCCTAAGGAGGAAGCCGAGGGACTGGGAAGACAGTGACACTCCCTCCCTCCCCACCCGCCCGCTCAGAGGGGCAGAGCTTGGACAAGATGGAGGGGCAGAGGGAGATGGGTGCTCTTCTGCTCCCCCTTTCCCTATTGCTTGGGATAATGGACAGAGGGGAGAAGCAGTGGAGAAGAACCAAGACCTCCTCCTCCTCAGGGTGCAGGTTCCCCCTGGGAGACCTGAAGGATGCATGGGCCAGCTCAGCCGTGCCCAAGGGAGCAAGTGAGGAGCCTCCTGATCCTCAGGCCAAAGCTCAGCCTGGAGGGTGGGAGGAGGCTCACGGTTCCCTCCCCACCCCACCCCCACCCTCCTTCCCCCTTGGTCACTGTCCACATCTGGGGCCTGTTTCCCTGGCTCAGTGGGGTCATCCTGGACAATGAGATGCCCTTAGCGTGTGCCCACCGCTTGGCTTGGGCTGAGCTGAGCTGAGCTAGACTCTAAAGTGAGTGATCAGGAGGAGGAGGTGGGGGTGGGGGCTGGAGAGGAGGGGTCTGTGCCCTCCCTCTTTCCCTCCCTCCCAGCTGTTGCAGATCTGTGTGAAGAGTGACATCTAGATGTTTCCTCCCCCCAAGCAATTATTAATGGTCTTCTTTTGGTTTGGTCAATGCTCTGTGTGAGTTGGAGGGGGTGTTGGGGGAGGCATTCTCAAGCTACGGAGGAGGTCAGGGGGTTCTCTCTCTCTCTCTCTCACACACACACACACACACCACAGAGAGAGAGAAGAGAAGAGAGAGAGGTGAACTCTCTACCTATTGAGCTGTACCAGGTTTCATCTTTATGACCTTCTTCTTTTTCTGCCATATCAGAATCCAAATATTGTCGATCCCCATGTTGATCAGCCATAAAGACTGTCCTAAGAATATAATACAATGGCCTTCCTTTGGCCTTCTGCATTGCAGCATGACCTCCATAGTACCACTAATCCAGTTCCTTTGAGTCACTTTCTGGTCCTGAGCCCTTTTGGCACACAAAGACTTCCTCAGCTGCAGGCCAGGATGGATGAAGATGCTGCCCTCCATCAAGAGGAATTCAAGTGGGATTTCATTCCCTAGAGGACCATCACCCTTAATTCCCTGTGGACTTTGGCACCCAAGGCCATGAGTCCTGAGGGTGGTCAGCTTAGTTAACCACTTCCGCCTGCCCCTGGCGTTGAGTCACTGGAATTCTCCTCATTCACAGAAATGTTGTCCTGTATCCGGGCAGCCCCATTTTACATGATTATTCTTTGATTGTCCTCCTTTGCTTTAAAGTCCATTAAGTGGCTTAAAGAGGGTTCAGCCAAAATCTTGTCCTGGCAGGAGACATTCTTTGGCCCGGCGTGTTGTTGTTTACTGTCCAAAGGTTTCTCCTTCGCCTCTTCTTGTTTCATATTTAGTGCTTGAGTGCTGGGCAGAACACTTCCCTTCAATTCTAGCCAATGTCTCTAGGCAGCACAGGGGTGGGGAACCTTTTCCTGTTGGAAGGCTGCATGTACTTAATAATTTCAAATAATAATAATAATAATTTTAATGGTACTAAAATAAAATGAGAGTATAAAAGACTAACAAAATTGTATTAATTAAAAAAAAGGATTTGCTCTGTAAACTGTGGATTGAGGCAAATGGCCACACTTAAAGACCTAGAAGGTTGCATGTGGCCTGAAGGCTGCAGGTTCCCCACCCCTGTGAGTCTAGGCCGGGTTTGGTGTCCATGATGTGGATGGATTTGGTGCTGTATTACTTCATTTCATTTATGATTTGCTAGCCACTCTCCAAGGACTTCCAGACTGGCCATGCCAGCCAAACGATCGTCTTTTCATGTGGGACTCATTTCAGGCAGCCAGGAAGAGGCCTCACGTGATTCACTGAGAGCTCCAGGCAGGTGTTTGGCATTTGCTGGTTTACACCACCCAACAGCAGTAGCAGAGAGGGCAGAGCTGTTCTTCTTATTGTTTTCAGGTGTGCACCCCGTAACTGACCAAAGAGTTTCCTTAAGCATGTTATTTGTGGTGGCTACCTTCTTTTTGGCCACGGTTCAATCTGGATTGATGCCCAAATATTCAGGGGTGGGGTGGGGTGAGGGCAATATTCCAAAATCTTGCCTTCCTTGCTGACTCAGACTTTCCTCTCTGCTTTCCTCTTCTTTAAACAGGAAGCACAGACCTGTGTGCTTAAAAGGTTTGGATTCAGCTGTTTGTTTTCACAATACAGTGGTACCTCATATAACGAATTTAATCCACGGGGCTCATTGTTGTACAAAACAATTGCTATAACGATTTTCCCTATGGGATGCATTTTTTTTGTTAAGTGGTTTTTCCCATTGAAAAATTGTTCTACGATTCCACTGTATAAGGAAAGATCTCCTAATGCAGAGGTTAGCTGTTGTTCGATGGACTCTACAGTTTTCCCCTTGGGCTGTCCAGGATGAAACTCCTGCCATATGGGAATGATGGTTGAACATTGTATAAATGTTCAAAAAGTAATGGTGCCAGGATGCTACTCTTTGGCAGACCATTCCTTGGATTTCCACAGTGGCTTGGCCTTCATTTGGATGTAAAACAGCAACCATTTTTAAAAATCTGTGATCTTCAGTAAGGAGTTAGATCTTTTTATTTCATTTTGGACCATCCCATCCCAGGGGGCTCTGGGGGCTCAGGGGTTAAGAAGCGCGCCTTGTTAGCTGGAAGGCTGGCAAGTCAGCAGTTTGAGACCCAGGTACTGCATGACGGACTGAGCGCCCATCTCTGTCCCAGCTCTTGGAGACATGAAAAGAGCCTCATTCGGGCGTCCCCTGAGCAAGCACACGATGCCCCTCAATGTGCACTGAAGAGGACCTTATGTTGGCAAGAGGAAATGCTGTTGATGTGGCATGGTATTGGGCAGATGTCATCTAGCCCTTTTAAATTCTATTTTGTTTTTAGAAGTGTTAATTTTAGCTTTGTATGTTGATTTCCTGAAGGAAATCAACCCTGACTGCTCATTGAAGGGACAAATACTGAAGATGAAGCTCAAGTATTTTGGCCACCAAATGAGAAGAGAGGACTCACTGGAGAAAGTTTTGATGCTGGGAAGGATAGAAGAAAAAAGGAGAAGGGGGCACCAGAGGATGAGGTGGATGGTTGGAACCGTTGATGCAATGGGCACAGACCTGAGCGTGTTGAGGAGGATGGTGGAAGATAGAGGAGCCTGGTGTATGATGGTCCATGGGGTTGCAAAGGGTCGCTCATATAAATGTTATTATATGCTGGTGGTGCATCTGACATGAGTAAAGAAAGAAAAGAAAAAAAGGAAAAAAAGACAGTGAGCCTTTTGGGGAAGATGGAACAAGAGATGGACAGGCTCTTTCAAGGGAAGCCACGGGTGAGTGTTTGCAAGAGCTGAGCAGGGTTCTTGAGGGCAGAGCGTTTGGGAGAGCCCTTATTGCTGGGGTCACCATAGGTCACCAGCGATTTGACCACAGGTAAAACCAACCAAACTTTTAAGAAGTAACTTTGCTGAATAACGGGGGAGGGGAGGGAGAGGGGGGGGGATTTGGGATTAAGGGAGGCCCAAGATCCAAGCGCTTTGCCGGCGCTTTGGGGGAAGCGAGCCAGCCAGCGGGCTTCAGGCAAGGGGTCCTCCTGGGGGTCCCGGTGGCTCCTCTTCTTCCGCTCAGGGATCTCCCTGGAAAGAGAAGGCGACCCTCCCCGTGGCCGGCCGGGACCGACTCCCCTGCCCTCCTCCCAGCCGCTGCTCCAGTTGGGCTCATTAATCTCTGCCTCTTTTCCCCGGGGTAGCTGGAGGGTCATCGGCAGCCCCCGCGGCCCCCGGAGCGTCCTCGCCCGCCTTCCTCTCGCCGGCTGCAGATGTACGGAGATTTAATGGTGGTGCCCTTTGGCGGCCCGCGCGGCCAGGAGGTCCCGCCGGGGGTCAAGTACCAGGCGCCAAAGGCCAAGCGCTCCTCCCGCGCCTCGGGTCCCACAGGCGGGCGGGTGGGCGGAGATGGAGTGGGTGGGCGGGCTTCAGACGCCGCTTTCTCTGCTGCCCGGGGCGGAGCGGGGTTTCCGCTGCAGGCCATCCCACGACGGGTTCCGGCCGGCCGGCCAGCCAGCAGCCGCGGCCGAAAGGAGAGCTCCCGCTCCCGCCCCCGCCCGCTGACCACCACTCCGCGGGGCATCTCTGGCTCTTAGCCTGGGGAGGGGAAGCGGGGGGGGGGCTTCACGGGAAGGAGCCGATTTCTGCGGGTAGGGGCGGGTCGCAGGCGGTACAAATGGAAGCCGGAGCCTCCGGCGCAGAGTCACCTGAGACCTCTCAGGGGCCCTTCATTAGCCCAGGCACGGGAGGGAGGGAGGGAGGGGGGAGAGGGGACTCCGTCCTCCGGATCCTGCCCAGCCTCTCCACAGCCAGGCGGGCGAATGGACAGGTCTGGGTAGCCTTTCTTTGAGTTGCAACCAGCGAGGAGAGAACCCCACTGGTGTCTCGGAAGGTGATGACAGAGGAGACACTGTTTACCCCTTGGGGCCTTTGCGCCCTAGACAGGCTTTGTCTGGACAGAGTGGGGGTGGTCCCTACGGATGACCACAGGAGCCCCCCCCCCCCCTCTGAGCCCCGAGGGAGGGAGGGAGAGAGGCTGCCAAGGGATAGACAATCCCCAAGGGGTTTTTTCCCTATGCCCTCTAGAGTAGACCCTTCCCTGTGTGGAAGCAACAGAGTGGAAGGAATGGAAGGGCAACAGGTGTGTGTCTGCACATACACTCACACGTACAAACCCCCCCCCCCCATGTCCAGGGAGAGGGAAGCTGTCCCCAGCGCCTCCTGCCTGGATCTCTGGCCTGGGGGAGGGAGCCCTCCTCCTCCTCCTCCTCTCAGGACGGGGAGAGTCCAGTAAGTACCTGGTTGGAGTCTTCCCGGTTAAGTTCTGTAGCAGCTGCAGAGCAAAAGCAGGCAGAGTTTGAGCTGAGTGTCAAAGCAAGTCTCCCCATAGTTCTCCCCCCCTCCCTCTCTCTCTCCCCCCTTTTGAACCCAGCTAAGAAACTCTCAGACAAACAGCTTGAGGGGAAAGGGGGGAAAGGCCTTCACTTGCCACCTGTGCTTAAAAGTCTTCACGGAATGGCATTGATCGTGGGAAACAGAACTCTGGTACGCTAGTCAAAATCCTGACCAGCTTGGGTGAACGGGGCTTCGTCTTCCCAAGGGAAACAGCTGCGCTGGAGGCAGTGCCAGAGTCAGACCATTGGGGGAGACACGCTTTTCCCCCTTCCACTTGCCACAACAGAGGGTTCGTGGTGGCGGTGTGTGTGTGGTATGACTCTGGCTGTACGAGAGAGAGCCCCCCTCCCCCCCATCCCCCAGGGAGTCTAGGAAGAGCAGAGGCAGGCGCCCAGCCCCTCTCTTAGGGACTCCTGTTTCCCCACAACAGCCGGATGGACTTTCCTGCTGGACAACAAAGATCCTGACACTCATGGCCTGCCTCTCTCCTCCTCCTCCTCCCAAAGCCAGCACTGCAGGGCTGGCAGTGGCGGAGAGTGTTGTGTTCCCAGAACCCGTAGGGTCTGGCAGGAATGGATCGATCAGGCCTCCTGGCGGGTCAACGATAGCATTAACCCCAACAAGGGTTCTGGGCTGTGACACACCAAGGTTAATTAAAAATAAAAGTTCAACTCACGGCACCCTCCCTCCCTCCCGCCACCCAAGTGGGGTTGGCACTGTGACAAACGGCGCGGGGTGGGACGGGGTGGTGGGTGGTGGTGGTGGTGGTGGTGGGGGAAAGCTTTCTTTCCTAGCAGCCGAGTATGACAGCCCCAGTTGGTCTTCTCCCCTTTCCTGGTTGCCAGTGACATCTCACCCCTCAAATGGGCAGAGTGGGTGGAAAGGGTTGCAGAAAGGCCTGGCCTCCAGCCCCAGTCTTGGCTATGGGGAAGGCTGGCTGCGGGTCCTCCCAAAGTCCCCATGGCGGTGGTGGTGGTTGGGGGTGGGGGGGAGGCAGGCAGCCCTTACCACTGGAAATGGGCAGCAGAGCCCGGGTAGGTGGCACAGGGCGTAAACCGCTCCACTGAAGCCAAAACATTGTGGGCTCTATCCTGACCAGGAGACCAAGGTTGACTCAGCCTCTTCCATCCTTTGGAAGTCGGTAAAATGAGACTCCAGCAAGTTGTTAGGGATAAAATGCTAATTACTCTGAGAGAAAGTGCGCTAATATTAGCGCTTCTGCGGGGTGGGGTTGATGTGAGATTGTTTTGCTTTTGCCTTGCTCCTCAGGGACCCTTGCTGGGATCCTGGCCCTGGGAGTGCCCTGGGGTGGGGGTGGGGGTGGGGTGTCAGAGCTTCTGCTTCGGGGCTCTGCTTCCAGCCAGGACCACGGTTTTGCTTGTGGCAGGAGGGGGGGGAGGGGATGCTTCTGACTGGGGTTCGTGGCTCTCTCTTGGGGTTTTTGAGGCCACACGAAGGTTAGCTGTCCTTCCTCCAGAGTCCCTGCCTGCCTCCCTCTCTGGCAGAAATGGGGGAGATGCTGTTTTTCCTGAGCTGCTGCTTTTCTGGCTTCAGGGCTTTCTTTCACTGATGGGGGTGGGGGGGGGGAGGTGTCGCAAAGGCTCTTGGGAGGCGCAGTGGGGCTTTGGGTTGTTGAAACCCGAATTGGGGTTGCGGGGTGTTAATACTCTTTTGTTCATTTGAAATATTTCTGATCTGCTCTTCTGGGCTCATCTTGACTTTTGGCAAAAGTCGCCTTCCGTGCAGATGCACGGAAGTAGAACCAACAGCAGCTGAACCCAAGAGTCACCCCATGGGACCAAATTGGGCCAAACCCAAACCCCTTGTTTCTGCAGCAGGGGGGGGGGGAGAGAAAGGGGGGTTAGAGCAAAAGTGGGGTAGAAAGGAGGTGCTCAGAAGGAGCTGTGCATGGCAGGAGGAAAGGGCAGCGGAGCAATGTGTCCAACGGGTGCAAAGATGCCCAGTGTGTGCCCCACGCTGTGTGTGCCAGCCAGTGTCCTCAGAGCCTTCTCTGGGTCTGGCATTCCCTACTTGCCCTCTTTCTGCCAAGGCAGCACCACCTCCCGGGTCCGCCAGGATATCCTTCTGCCATGAAGGCTTTTCCGCCCAGAAGGGATTACCAAGTGGCAGGCAATGAAACAAGCAGGAGGGTCTTTCAAAATAGCCAAAAAACACTTTTTAAAAGTGGGTTTTTACACCAGTTATGGAGGTCAGAGGTCAGGCAAAATAATATAATCTCTGCCATCCAGTGGAGGCTCAAGAGATCTTGGTTCTCTTGACATCCCTCAGGAGCAGTCAAAGGAGCGCTGCTGCTGCTGCTGTAGTGAATGCTGCCCCCCCGCCCCCCCCATCTGCCCTGGATCAGGCACTTCCTGGGCCAATTCCATCCCTCACACCCCAATATTGAAATATTGAAATGTTTCTTCCCAGCTCAAGAGTGAATTGGAGGGGACCCTTTTGGGGATGGCAGGGGCTCACTCCCACCCTCTTGTTCATAATTCATGGCCAGGCTGTCCATGGGGCAAAATGGGATGGGGCGGGGGGGGGGGGGCAGGATTGGCATCTCCTGGCAGGGGGACTGGAGATGTGCGAACACCTTTGACTGGATGGAAACAGTGTGTGTGTGTGTGTGTGTGTGTGTGTGTGAGGGTTAGCAAAAGAGCCCCAAGAGATCCGTTTTGGTTCGATCCATCCTGCCAGAAGTCACCAAAGGGCTTGGGGGAGGGTGTGTGTGCAGTGAGTAGAGCTCAGCTTGCCCCTATATCCTCTGCCCCCCCCCCAACACACAATCACAGCTGAGTGATGCTCCCCCCCCCCCCCAGCTCTTTGCATAACCAATTGTGATTTCTTCTTTCTTGGAGGAGGAAACAGGATACAGACAGAGACCAGGCCAGGAATAGAGCTTTAGGAAGACGTCTGAGGGTTCCCCAGGGAGTGCCTGGCTTTTCCTTCTCCTTCGTCCCAGACAGGTTGGTCGAGGAAGAAGAGCTGCTGAATCAGCCATCATCCCACCCAAACCCAGCCTCTGGGAGGAAAGGCTTGCTTAAGGGATCCGGGGTCCCAGGAGGAACCACCTGGATGACCACCTGTCTCTCCCACCCCCACCCCCACTGTTCAGGGAGCACCTTCTGCTGAATGACACCAGCTCTGTCTGGAAATGTGTTTTCTATGAGTGTGTGTGTGTGTGTGTGTGTGTGTTTTGAAGTCTCTGTCCCCATGCCTTGTACCCAATGAAAGACATACAGAGAGGGGCTTGCTCAGCCTGTGCCATTATTTGAATGTTTCTGGGGCTCTGCTTTAAAACCTACACACTGATTTTTGAGAAATGGTTTTAATGCCGTAATTCTGTGACCCATCAAAGCTCCACCAAGGCAAGGAAAGCCTTTCTGGCTAGGAATCTCCGGCCTCTAAGAACTTGATCTTCCACAAATTCAAGCAAAGTTCCCAATCTTCCTTCTTGCTTCACTTTCGATTGTCTCATTTTAGGGATTTCAAGGTAAGAAACAGTCCCCCCCTCCCCCTGTGCCATAGTAACAAGACATTTTTAAAGTGGTAGCCATCAAGTGGACTTGATCCATGAAAGCTCACCTTTAAATACAGGAGTTAGTCTTTAACCAGGGAGGAGGTCCTTGCATGTCTTGTTAAGCTAAACACTAATAAATCACCAGGACCAGATGGCATCCATCCACGAGTTCTCAGGGAACTTAAAGATGAAATTGCTGACCGGTCAGTTTGACATGTGTCCCAGGTAAAGTGATGGAAACCATCCTAAAAGATAGGATGTGTGTGTGTGTGTGTGTGTGTGTGTGTGTGTGTGTGTGTGTGTGTGTGTGTGTGTGTGTGTGTGTGTGTGTGTGTGTGTGTGTGTGTGTGTGTGTGTGTTTGTGTGTGGCGGCTGAAGGCACAAAACAGGATTCTTCTCTTTGCAGCCTGAACGGGGCAAGGCCAGGCCCCGGGGTAGGTGGGTGGGTGGTGATGGTGGTGGGTAGCCCGTGTCCCCTACTTGGCCCTGCTGAACAGCACTGGCTCTGTTCTGAAGCAATGGGCAGGAAGAGCAGCACTTGGGTCTTCCTGCCCTGGCAGTGCCAGGCTCCCTGGAGGACAGCCGGGAAATGGAGCTGGGGTGGGGTGGTGGGTGGGACGCTATGTCCAGACAAGCGGAAGGAGCCACGGGTGGGGCCAGTAACCCCCACCCCACCCTCCTCGGGATGCAATGCTGGTGGCACGTAGGCAGTGCTGCAGCCAGGAAGACGCGCTCGGCCGCTCTCTATGCCCTCGCTAGCTTTGCCACCCACCCCATTCTCCACCTTGTGTTCGGGAACAATGCCGCCTTTCTGCAGATGCTCAGAGGCCCTGTTGCCACACTTGTCGGCTGGGTATTCCAGGGACAAGAGGTGCCTGAAATGCAGGTTAAGGGCTGCCGTTTCCAGCGTTTGGGTCCCACCAGGCCCCTCCACATCCGCCATGGGCTGGGGCAGGGACTGGGGCTGGTCCCGCCAATCCGCCCCCCCTCTCCCCCCCTCAAAGATGATGTCTCTTCAAGACGGGTCAATTCCCCCCATCCCCTTTCCAAGCGTAGCACACATACAAGTGGCGTGCGTGCGTGCGTGAGTGTCAGTGCCTGTGGTGTGTGTGTGCGTGCGTGCTCAGCTGAGGTTTGGATGCGGCGGCCCTGCCAAGTTGTGTCTTGCCAATCGCGCAATGGCAGTTACCAAATTGCCTTTGGATTTTTCTCATTAGCTTGGTCTCCAGTGAGCTTGTTATGCCGGGGTGGGGTGGGGGTGGGGTGGGGGTGGGGGGTCCGAATCCCGCTTTCGCTGACAGCTCATTTTCACTGCCCCCCCCCTTTGAGATCCATATGTCAGCGGCGCTCTGAGAGAGGGGGGGGAGCCCAAGTTAGGGGAGACGGCTGGAGGTACTGAGTGGGGGGGGGGCACTTAAGCAGCGAGGCAACGTCGCGCCCCCCGCGCCCGCTCTTCTAGCGGCTGAGGGGGGGGGGGGCTTCGCAGGGTGGGTTCCCGTAGCAAGGGCTGTGCCCCCATCCTCCGTCCCTCGCAGAAAGCGGGGGGGGGGGCGCGCAGTCTCTTTCCCTTCCCCCAACCTCGCTGGAGGACAATCCCCCACCCACCCCACCCCACCCCACCCCCGCCACGGAGCTCGCCCGCCGGCAAAGCCGAGAGGGCGCCCATGGACGGGGAGAGCTGTTGTTGTTGTTGTTGTTCAGTCGCACAGTCGGTTCCGACCCTTTGCGACCCTATGGACCATTGTTCTCCAGGCACCTCTGTCCTCCACCATCCCCCTCAGCACTCCCAGTTCTGTGCCCGTTGTGTCTACAATACCATCTAGCCATCTCATCTTTGGCCTCCCCCTTCTTCTTTTGCCCTCCACCTTTCCCAACATCAGGGCCTTCTCAAGTGAATCCTCCCTTCTCATTTGATGTCCAAAATACTTTAGCTTCGTCTTTACTATTAGCCCTTCCAATGAGCAGTCAGTGTTGATTTCTTCTAAGATTGACCTATTTGTTCTCCTCACTGTCCAGGGGACTCTCAAAACTCTCCTCCAACACCACATTTCAAAGGCATCTATTCTTCTGCGTTCAGCTTTCCTAATTGTCCAGCTCTCACATCCGTACATTACCACTGGGAATACCATTGCTTTGACTATTCTAATTTTTGTTTGCAATGTGATGTCTCTGCTTTTCACTATGTTCCCCAGGTTTCTCATGGCTTGTCTCCCAAGAATCAGTCGCCTTTTTATTTCATGGCTGCAATCCCCATCTGCCGTGATCTTTGATCCCAGGAAAGTAAAATCTGTCACTGCTTCTACTTCTTCCCCATCTATTTTCCAGGAACTGATTGGGCCTGTTGCCATTACCTTGGTTTTCTTGATATTGAGTCTCAAACCAGCTTTTGCACTCTCCTCCTTCAGCCCAATCAAGAGATTCTTTAGGTCTTCCTCACTTTCTGCCATTAGGGTGGTATCGTCTGCATATCTCAGATTGTTTATGTTTCTCCCAGCAATTTTAATCCCATATTGTGATTCCTCCATCCCTGCATTTCGCATTATGTGCTCTGTGTATAGATTGAATAAGCAGGGTGATAAAATGCAGCCTTGTCTTACTCCTTTTCCTATTCCAAACCACTCTGTCATTCCATGTTCTGTCCTAACTGTTGCTTCTTGGTTCATGTACAGATTTCTCAGGAGGCATATGATGTGCTCTGGTATTCCCATCTCTTTAATTACTGGCCACATCTTGTTGTGGTCCACACAGTCAAATGCCTTAGTGTAATCAATGAAACAAAAGTAAACTTGTTTCTGGTATTCCTTTGTTTTCTCCATGATCCAACGTATGTTGGCAATGTGGTCTCTAGTCCCCCTGCCTCTTCTGAAACCGGCCTGCACCTCTGGTAGTTCTCTCTCCACATGCTGCTGAAGTCTGTCCTGTATTATCTTGAGCATCACCTTGCTGGCGTGTGGGATGAGTGCAATTGTTCGGTAATTTGAGCATTCTTTGGCGTTGCCCTTTTTTGGGATTGGGACGTATACTGATCTTTTCCAATCCTGTGGCCACTGTTTTGTTTTCCAGATTTGCTGGCATATTGAGTGTAGTAATTTGACGCCATCATCTTTTAGCGCTTTGAAAAATTCAACTGGGATACCATCATCTCCACTAGCTTTGTTGTTTGCAGTGCTCTTTAGGGCCTTTATAACTTCGCTCTCCCGGATGTCTGGCTCGAGTTCAGTTTTTTCATCATTGTGGTTATCAGGAGTGTTGAGGTCCTTTTTGTAGAGTTCCTCTGTGTACTCTTTCCATCTTTTCTTAATCTCTTCTGCATCAGCTAGCTCTTTTCCGTCTTTGCTGAGAGCTGAGAGCACAGCTTTCCCTCTTTGGGCGGGGAGTTCCGCCGTCCAACCATGGGTCATATCGCGGCGGGGCAACAATGGGTCGTGAGGGGGCGGCGGAAGAAAGTGGGGTTAATGGCCGGCCTCTGCCGAATCGCCGCGCTCCTCGGAATGATCGCTGCTCGGGCAAAAAGGGAGCCACTGCCAGTGGAGCTCTCAAGCGCCTCCTCCCTCCCCCCCCCCGTCTCTCTCTCCCCGACAGAGAAGGTGGGGGAGGGGGAGGGGGGAGGGAGGGGGGCTCGGGTTACGCCGGTCGCTGCCGCCTGGAGCCTCCGGCTATTAGCAGCCCCAGAGCATGACCGGCGGCGGGCAGGAAGATCAAAGCCAGGCGCCCCTTTTGTGACCGCCCGCCATTACTCATCTTCAGGGAAAGGCCGGGGAGGGGGAGGGGAGGGGAGGGGGAGGGAAAGAAGAAGGCTCTCCCCCCCCCCAACGGAAGTGGCTGCCGCCACCGGAGCCCACGGAGGGGAAAGAGCCTCAATCGCCGCGCGAAGAGAGCTTTCCTGGCCCTCGAGGGCAGGTCGGAGGGGGGGGGGCGTGGGCCGGCGGGGGGGGGGGGGGTGTTTAAACCTTGGGATAGAGGCCCCCGGGGGCCTCTTTCCGCCACAGAGCAACAGGCTCCCCCCCCCCACGAGCTCCCCGCCTCTCCTCTCCCCCGCCGCTGGAGGAGGCCAAGCAGGGATGCTACCTTTTCGGCAAGGTGGCTCCGGCGGACGGACGGACGGCATCTCCCCCCTCCCGTCCAAATCCCCTCCCCGCTTCGCAGAGGCCACCTGGCCAGTCCGCTCCGGGAAGGAGTTGGCCCGGGGAGGGGGTGGGGGTGGTTTCGGACCTTTGGCCCTGCTTCTCGCCACACCGTTAGCAAGAGCCAGATTTTCCAAGGGCGGGGCGGTTGTTTTTTCCCGAAGAGAGTCTAATCCCGAAACACACCCCCCCCCCCACCCACACACCCACCCACACACACACCACCCCTCCCTCGCCGCCGCTGCGCCTGCTGGACAGAGGAGAAATAGCCAACAGCTGGCCGGGATGGGAAGGCCCTGCCGGGGGTAACCGGATCTCTCTCTCCTCCCCCGCCGCCCCTCCGACTTTTGGGCCAGAGCAGTAGCAGTTGGAGTCCCTTCCGACCCCTCTGCCCCGATTCCCCCCCCCCCCCGCTGCCAGGTGGACTCAGGGGGTGAAGTGGAGGCCTGGCCACGGCCCCCCCCTCCCTCCTCTCTTTTTCCATTCCCAAACGTGGCACAAGAGAACTTGGTTACTGACTTGTATCGGATATATCAAAACAAATTAAGATGTAGAACAAGTTGGTCGTTTTCTATCAGAAGCCACCTACTCGCAGAGCATTCATTACCTTGCACATTTATTGCATGGTCTTTGGGACACGCGGTGGGTGGGACGTAAACTGCAGGCAGGTAAACGCTCCATGGATGATGGGATTTCTCCACATTCACAGCAAACGTGTCCTTTATTCAAGTTGCCCCATTTTAACCTGAGTACATTCTTTGAACTTCCTCCTTCCCTTCAAGGTCTATTAAATGACTTCCCGAGGGTCCAGCCAGAATATTGTCCTGCGGCATCTCTTCCATTGGGTTAGTTTTGCTCTTCACAGGTTAAGCCTTGGCCTCTTTTGGTTTGATATTTGGACCTTGAGAGATGTGCAGAAAAACGTTTCCTTGATTTTAGCCATCGGCGAGAGGACTGGTGTCCATGAAATGGATGGGGTCGATGCTTTCTTACTTTATCATTTCCTATCAGCTGCTGATACCGTAGTGGAGGGGCAATGCCAGCAAAATAAAAGCCTTTTTTTGGGTGGGTGGGTAGGGAGATAGGTAGGTTTCAGTCTATGTATTAAGATTTGAGCTGTACAGCTCCTGTCATGTCTAATGCCTCATGTCGTGGAATGAGACGTTCAATTGTAGGGGCTGGAGCGTAACAATGGACTATTCCAACACATGCTCCAGATAAGTGGGGGCATAGTGGGGAGACTGGCTTGTAGCTTTGGGGAGGATCTTTGTTTGGTTTCATCATAGCAACTGCTTCCATTTTCTGCCATATTTTTAGGAGTTGTTTCCACATCCAGCGGTTATTAAAGAGTGGAAGGCGCCATTCATTCCTCACAAAGGAATGTTTGATTCACTTGGTCCCTGGATATCATCCAGTCCTGCTTCTTTGCCATCCCTATTACATTTCCTGATGGCTTCTTTCAGTTCCACCAGTATGAAGGCAACAGGAAGGTCGTTGCACATTCACTCTCAACATCCCTTTGATGTTTGCTTTCTCATTATAGGTTGGTTTGTCCTCCATGCCTAGAAGGCCTGGATTTGGGGTTACATTTGCATACAGTGGGGGACTGCAGTGGCTTAGTGGTTCAGATGCTGGACTTGATGACTGGAAGGTCGGCAGTTCAGCAGTTCAAGACCCGAGTACTGCACGACGGAGTGAACTACCATCTCTGTCCCAGCTCCTACCAACTTAGCAGGTCAAAAGCAAGAAATTGCAAGTAAATAAATAGGTACCACTTTGGTGGGAAAATAAACAGTGTTCTGTGAACTCCGGTGTCTAGGCATGACTGCCATGTGTCCATGGAAACGTCTGCAGACGCAAACAGCACTGGCTCTTTGGCTATAAACAGAGATGAGCACTGAACCCTATAGTTGGATACAACTGTCTTTCAAGCAAGGGCGACCCTTGACCTTGACTTCAGTGACCTTTTGTTTGAAACATTTTTCAATCTTCTCAGATGTCTCCAAGCTTTCTGGCTACTTCTTGCCAGGTCAAGTGCTGTTAAGAGTGTTCTACCAAGTGAGTTGTTTGGTTCTGTAAGAGTTTCTCCCAGTCAAATTTCTCCCAGTTTTTGTCTGATGTCTACTAAAAGGACTTTCTTCAAAGTGTGAAATATAATCTATGTATTGGTCATGTGTTTCTAGAGTGAGGCCTGGGTTGGTCCAGCGCTCTCTTGTAATGGAGCATGAGATTATCCATTGATCAGAGTTCCCTGGTTCAGAGGCAATCTGAAGGACAGCTGCATCCAGCATTGATGTTGTAAACCTTTCTCAGTTGACATGTTACAAATTATACTTCAGTATAGAAAAGGGATTCTCAACCTGCAGCCCATGGCCTGGATGTGGCCCACAGCACAATTTCATGTGGCTCCCCACCGCCTCCACCACACCAGGAAGAGCCATGTGGTGGAGGAAGGGCAAAATGGCCGTCCAGCCCCTGAAGCTGTCTGGGGGAGGAGGACCGGCCCCTGGCTTTAAAAGGTTGATAACTCCTGGTATAGACTGAAGTCGGGTGGCTGAGTAGCTCTGACATAGAATGGATCTGGACTGAGTATTTGTAAAAATTTGTCTTATTCTTATATGCCGTCAAGTCACCTCCAACCTATGGCAACCGTAAGAAAGAGAGACCTCCAAAGTGCCTTGTCCTCAACAGCCCTGCTCAGCAATTGCAAACTGAAGGCTGTGGCTTCCTTTAGGGAGTCCATCCATTTCACGGTTGGCCTTCCTCTTTTTCTTGTTGCCCTCCACCTATCCCAGCATTGTTGCGTTTAAGCAGGACATCCTCAGCTTTATCATTCTTGTCTCCAGAGACAGTTCAAGCTTACTTTCCTCTAGTTCTTTGCAATATGATCTCCACTGCCTCTTCCGTTTCAGAATCGAGCTTGAACATCAAGCATTTCTTACAACTCCTTGAGCATCACTTTACTCCCATGAGAAATAAACCCTGGGTCTGCTCCCTTGCTCCTCCTCTGAGCCCCCTCCCCAAATCAAGCAGGTGCTCTTGATCATCCTCATCACCAGTAGCTTCTCCAGAAAGGGGAAAGCTGCTGCTGGGCCCATGGCTTGTTCATACCTAAACACAAAGCAGGAGGGTGTATGTATGTGAGAGAGACTTGATGAGAGAGGAATCTCTCCAGCTGGCCCAGCAACTGCCTTTCAGTGCTGGAACGGGAAGAAGGGGGGAAGAAGGGGCGCCTGGACCGCTAGAGGGGGGTAGGTGGGTTAAACAGTCTCCAAAAAGCAGAGGACTCCTGCCACCCCCTGGCCAGTCTGCTGAACTGCAGCCCCCCAAAAAAAACACCACCCAGGGCTTATGGCAAGAACAAACTTTCACAAGAGCAAAACCAAATTAGAAAACTGAGGCAAGAAGGAGCTCACTGGACAAGGGGCAACATTAAGGCCATTAAAGGAGGATATAGCTGAGGATTTCAACCTCCCCTGTGGGTTGGAGGCTGTGGGTTGGAGTCCCTCAATGCAAAACCAACAGGCTCAAGTGGGGGCTGCTGGTGGGCAACAACATGGTGGGCAACAACATGCAGTAGGGAGGGAGGGAGAGACGCAGAATCCAGTTGGCTCATTTGCTGGTCTGCTGATGATGGCCAGAAACCTGCACCAGCGAGGACTTGCATTTGGCCAAAGACAACCAAGCCAAGAAAGTGGCTTCGTTTTCAGGAGTCCAGGGTTTGATCTGGACACAAAAGAAGAAAGACCAAGATTTTCACTTCTTTTATTCAAAAAATAAACTACATGTGGAAGAGAAAAGAGGCTTAAATTAAGGGTGTGTGTGTGTGCGCGCGCGCGCATGTGTGTCTGTGGGGTGGGAGAGAAATAGCAGCTCCCGATGGCTGCCCCCCTCCCTGTTGGGGTGGGCTGGGAAGGCTTTTCCTCAGCTGCTCTGGTCCTGCCGGCAGGGCCCCTACTACCTCTACCTCCTCTTCTCCTTCACGCTGTAGTAGAGGAGGAGAGGGGCTGGCTGGAAAGGAAACAAGAGAGGGGGCGTGAGTGCCTCTCTGCCCTGTGTAGGGGTGGGTGGGGGTGTCACAAAGGCCTCCCTTGACCTAGAGTCAGCCCCCCCCCCCACCTACCCAATGATTTACCTTGCCAAACCAGCGGGAGAGCCAGAGGTGCTTCAGGGTCATGGGGTCCGGCAGGACCTCATTGTTGAACAAAATGTGAACCTGCAGAAAGAGAGTGAGAGAGAGAGATGATACAGGGCTCCCATCAGGGCCCCTGGAGGAGTGGAGTGGGGTGGAGGCCCATGACACCCCCCCGTCACCCCCTGGTGATCTCCTCGTGCTTCTCCCACCCCCTCAGGCTCCCGTGTGGGTCTCACTCACATGCTGCAGAGCCAGCTCCAGGCGGCAACACAACACCCGGCGCAGGTGGCGTATCTGAGCACGTGCAGAGCAGCGCACATATTTGTGCTGTGGAGGAGATGGGGGTGAGGGGGAGAATGAAGAGACCCCTGCAAGCACGGAGTTGGTAGGTGCTACAGAAGGACTGCCCCCCCCCCCCCAGCACAATGCCACTCAGCATGTGCCCCCAGCAGCCCCTCCCTCCATAGATAGTGTGTGTGTGGTTTCCTATGCTTAAGCTCAGCTTACCTGAAGGATGTGCTTGTTTTTTTCCTTTCCGGAGCTGCAAAGAGGAAAGAAAGAAAAGGAGCTGAAAACCTCTCCAGGTAGAAGAGGACTAGCCCCCAGACCCTGCCCCCTGGTCACACACACACACACACACACACACACTCAGGCACATGAGACAGCAGTGTGTATATGCGTGTGTGTGTGTTGCTGGGGCCAAATCAGGGTAAGCCATTTATGCAAGGAGTCAAGAGGAGGCAATGGGGTGGGGGTGAAGGTTGTTTTTTTTTTTTTGGTATGTGTGTAATGAGATGAAACCCCTCTTAGAAACACAGTTCTTCTCAGGGGGTGCAGGGAGAACATCCCCCCCCCCCACTCTGTCCACCCACCACCCAGACTCAAGTAGGCCAGGTGCCCAATGAGAAGGGCAGTGGGATGGATGGATTCCTTCCATCCTTCCTCAGGGCCCCGATCCTGAAAGCCCCAGGCTGGGCTCAGCGACTCCTTGGGCCAAAGCCAAGAAAGAGAACTGGCTCAGGAGGAAAAGGGGGAAAGAGAGTCACCCTGGGGGGCGGGGAGCATGTGGGGGGAGGGGGAGGAACATGCTCCCCCAGCCCTTGGCCCCACCTGGCTTTGCCCTGCCCAAATCCTGCCACTTACAAGAGAGGCCCTCAAATACCACACATGCAGGAGGGCCGGCAGGAGTCCACCCACTCCCCCCCCAACAGAACACAACCTCCCTCCCTCTCCCTCTCTATCTATGCCTGAGCCCTCTTGGTTGCCCACAACCCCCTCCCTTCACCCCCTCCCCACCCAGCCACTCACCCCTGTTTCTCCAGGCAGAGCAGCAGGTGCTCATCAAAGCGATGGTAATGGGCCCTAGAGTGGTCAAATGTGGCACAGGGCAGGCCAACGCGATCAGAGGCAGGACCTTGGGGGTGGGGGAGGGGGAGAGAAGAAAGGGACCAGTCAGGGCCTTCTGGGGGGGGGGGTGGAGGAGGAGGAGGAGAGAGAGCAAGGGAGACCCCTTCTTCCCTCACTGGAGGAGGGCTGGGAGCAAAGGTCGGTCCAAACGCACCTCCTTCGCTGTTGGGCTGGTTCCCACGCTCCATGCCCGCTCGGGACTGGCAGAACTCTCGGATCCTCCTCTCCTCACCTGCAAGGAGCAGAAGGGGTGGTGGTGGTGGTGAAGCCCCCACTCTTTGGGCTGCACTGGCCCAGCCCCTCCCCTCCCCACCCCCACCCCACCTTGACACTTACTCTCTTGCAGGCCTGGCACCAGCTTGAAGACAATGTCTTGCATGACGCGGTCCAGCTTGAGGTTGAGGAGAGGCTGCGTCTCGTGGATCTTGGTGCTGCACAAGGGACAGTATTTGCTGGTCTGCAGGTACTTCACGATGCAGCTCTTGCAGACTGCAGGGAAGGGAAGGGGAGGGGAGGGGAGGGAGGGGGAGAAACCCACCCACCCCAATAAGAACTCTGCATCCCCCAAGGAGAACTTCAGGCGGCAGGGGGGGGGGGATTGACTTTTGGGGCCAGCCCCCCCCCCTCACCTTCTCCTGAGGCAGATAGGCAGACAGGTGTGTGTGAGCGTGTGTGTGAGCGTGTGTGTGAGCGTGTGTGTGTGTGTGTGTGTGTGTGTGTGTGTGTGTGTGTGGTGGGCTCAGGTGGAAGTACCCCCACCCCTGCCATGGGGGCCTTTGCCCCGCCGCCGCCCCCGCCCCCCAAGAGACTCACAGGTGTGGAGGCACTCGGTGATGGTGGTGGCGTCGATGAAGTATCCGGCGCAGAGGAAGCACACGATGTGCTCGTTCAGCTCCTTCATCTTCACCTTCACCTCCTCCTGCACGGGCGGGGGCGGGGGCGGTAGAAGACACGGAAACCCATCAGGGACCACCAGGGAGGGCCCCCCCCCAACGCCCCCCCCCCCAACAAGAGAGAGGGACCGTCAGGGCCGGGACCCCCCCTCCCTCCCCCCCCCCGGCGACGACCCCCGGCCTGGCCCCTCCCCCCGCTCGGGGCGACAGCAGGTGTCCCCGCCCCTCCTCCTTTCGTCCCGCCCCCGACCTTGTGGCTCCTCCTCCGGGACCGGGACCGGGACCGAGTGGACTGACTCAGCCTGGCCGCCTTCCCTCTCTCCCTCCCCGGCGGCGCACCTCATTCCGCAGCGGGTCCATCTTGTAGACGGCCTGGAGTTGGTTGCGGAGCCGCATCGCGATCGCCATCGGGCCCCCGTGAGGAGCAGGAGCAGCAGCAGCAGCAGCAGGAGGAGGAGGGGACGCCATCTTGGACCCGCTTCCGCCACTTCCGGGCGGGGCGGGGCTAAGGCAACTACAGCCCCCATCGCGCCCCGCGGCCTCATCCGGGCCACGTGATCCGGCGGGACCAACCAACCAACCAACCATCGTGCGGCCGGCCGGCCGGCGGGCAGGGCTCTGGCCCGGTGTTGGGTAGTTTTTCGGGTCAGCTGGTTCTTGGCTGGGTTTCAATAATAATAATAATAATAATAATAATAATAATAATAATAATAATAATAATAATAATAATAATAATAATAATAATAATAATAATAATAATAATAATAATTTCGTGTCAGAAATTATTCTGGGTTGAAAGGATTTTTGCAGAAGAAACTCTGCTCAGGAAATGCCCACATGACTTTCCTTTCATGTCCCCAAGAGCTGTCACAGAGATGGACGCTCAATCCATCGTGCAGTACCCGGGTCTCGAACTGCTAAATTGCCAGCCTTCCAGCAAACAAGGCGAGTTTCTTAACTACTGAGCTATCGCAGCCCCTAATGTTTCATAGTAAGAGGTACATTTCCATAATAAAGCAAGGACTCTAGCCTGACTCTTTATAAATCTACTAGCAGAGGTTGCCCGGCGTTGCCGGGCTGTTTTAAATGGTGTTGGAAAGTTTTTGTTGTTGTTGTTAATGTTTGTAAAGAAGAGGTTAGTCTATAATTAAAATTTTTATTTATCCAAATTTCTTTGGTGGCCTGTTATAAACAGTGATGAGTTTTGTTTGGTGTTTTGGTTTTGTGGATAAAAAAAGAATAAAGGATGATATACTTTTCCCAAAAAATTATGTAACCCAATAATTTTTAGTATGTATTTTTTTAAAATTGTTGTACCGTAGGTAATAATTTAAAAAATGTGAAAGTACATGTTTTTCACAATAAATGTTTTTAAACTGTGTATTGCTGTTTTTGTTTTTTATTTGAGTAAAAATTCAGCACAGGATTTTTAAATAGTTTTTATTTTATTTATTGACATCTGTTTTTGATTTGTGTAAAATTGTGATTTTGTGTTATTTGTTTTTACTTGTTTTTACTCTTGGGGCCTTTTGTGGGGGCTGTTGTGTCTTTCTGAAAAATTTTTTTAACTATTGTGGGCAGCAAGTGGTGCTGGTAGGGGTTACCTTGTATTTTGACTTTTTTCTCTCATGGCCTCTGGGTGGAGCTTCTTCCAGTAAGTAGTCTCTTTCTTTATTCATTTCTTTTCCAGTAGTTGTTGTGTGAGGTCGTCTGGTGGTGAGTTGGCTGTTTTTCTTTATTTGGGGGGGGGGGGGGGTGTTTGGATTTTGTGGTGTTTGGCTGGGTGCTGGGTGTGTTTGGAAATGTTTGTTGTTATTTACTTTGTATTGTTTTTTTGGTGTTATTTTTGTTTGTTTTTGTGTATTTTTGGATGTTTTTGATTGTTTGTTTTTGTGTTTTTTGGTGTCCTACGGGGGGATCCTCTCTCTGCCGTCTCCCCTGGCTCTGGAAGGCTTGGTGGGGGGCAGACCCCTTTTGTCTCCCCAAACCTTCCAGACTCATGGGATCCAGGAGAGGGGATCAAATACAGGCCACCCTCTGATATTAAAAGGGAAATCTCAATTGTGGTTTCTCCTTTAATATCAGTGGGGGGGGGGGGGGGGTTGTGATCCCCCTCTCCGCTGGCTTCCTTGGGTTTGGGAGGGTTGGGTGGACAAAAGGTGTCTGTCTCTCCCCCCCCTTCCGGACCCAGGAGAGCCATCGGAGAGGGGGATTCCCCCCCCCCAACTCCGTTTTTAAAGAGAAGTAACCACTTGGTTTCTTCTCTTTAATATGGGGCGTGTGGGGGGGGGAGGGAATCCCCTCTCTGCCAGGTCCCCTGAGGTCAGGAGGGTTGGGGAGACAGACTCCTTTGGTCCCCCCAAACCTTCCAGACTCATGGGACCCAGGAGAGGGGATCAAATACAGGCCACCCTCTGATATTAAAAGGGAAATCTCAATTGGGGATTCCCCTTTAATATCAGTGGGTGGGGGGGGGGGGTTTGTGATCCCCCTCTCCGCTGGCTTCCTTGGGTTTGGGAGGGTTGGGTTGAGAAAAGGGGTCTGTCTCCCCCACCCTTCCGGACCCAGGAGAGCCATCGGAGAGGGGGATTTCCCCCCCCCCACTCCGTTTTAAAAGAGAAGTAACCGCTTGGTTTCTTCTCTTTAATATGGGGCGTGTGTGTGTGTGTGGGGAAGGGAATCCCCTCTCTGCCAGGTCCCCTGGGGTCAGGAGGGTTGGGGAGACAGGCTCCTTTGGTCCCCCCAACCCTCCCAACCCCAGGGGAGCCAGTAGAGAGGGGGAGCACAACACCCCCCTCCCAGTGATATTAAAGGGGAAACCCTGATCGGGAGCTTTAGGCGCCGTTGGGGAGGGGGGCTTTGGTTCCCGCGGCTTAGCGGACTTGCTCTCCAGGCGTTTTTGTTTTTGTTTTATTTTTTGGGCGCCGGCTTCCTCAGCTTTCTGCGCGCTCATGGTGCGCAGGACGCTGGGGCTTGTAGTTATGGGTTGGTGCTTTGTGTTTGTGCTGTGTTTTTTAAAAATGGTTTTCTTTTGATTGGCTGCGGCGCGTTTCCGAATGCTGCACCATGCGAGAGCCTCTCAGCCTGATTGGCTCTGGCGCGGCGTGGCACAAGGAATGTTGGGAAGTGAAGTTGTTTCCCTTTTTTCGTGTTTGTGGGGCTGTTGCCCCACTGCCGGTTTTCTCAATCCTTCGTTGACCTGCGGACCCATATCGGCTGTGTGCAGGAAGGGTGAGTGCAGACAAGTAGGGCGAGGCATAGCAACCTATAGCCAGTTCCAACAGTTAACCCTTGGTTTTATAGGTTAAGATGGTGAGGCCCCATCTGGAATACTGTGTACAGTTCTGGTCGCCATACCTCCAGAAGGATATTATGGAGCTGGAAAAAGTGCAGAGGAGGGCAACCAGAATGATTAGGGGACTGGAACACCTTCCTGACCATCTGAGGCTGCAACAGTTGGGCCTTTTCACTCTTGAACGACGACGTCTAAGAGGTGGCCTGATTGAAGTTTACAAAATCATGCACGGTGTGGACAAAGTAGATAAGGAAAAACTGTTTTCCCTATCGCATAACACTAGAACTAGGGGACACTCCATGAAACATTTGGGTACTAGTTCTCAAACAAATAAGAGAAAGTACTTCTTCACCCAGGGGATCCCTGGTCTATGGAACTCCCTGCCAGAAGAAGTGGTGACAGCTGTCAGTCTTGACAGCTTTAAGAAAGGATTAGACAAGTTCATGGAGGACAAGAGTATCAATGGCTATAATTATGGATACCTAAGGACAACCTCCGGGTTGGAGAGATAGGCAGGATCTCTCTCAATGCCATTTCCAGGGAATCCTAAGCCGGTGAAGGCATCTGCTTGGGAAGAATACCCTGAAGCCAATGGTGAGCCACTGTGGGAGACAGAATGCTGGACTGGATCATGGGCTCCTGTGGCCTCTTCCAGCAAGGCTGTTCTTATGTTCTGACTCCCACAGTTTAGGGGCCTTCAGCCCATCAAACTCGATCTACAAGGAAAGATCCCTGGAAAGGAAAAAGCCCTGGATACAGACAGACTTTGTGGCTGAAGAATGTTTTAAAAAGTTTATTACATTTCTATCCCACCCATCTTGGATGTTTTCCCACTCTGGGTGGCGTACAACAACCTTTTCAACAAAAATGTAGACAAAATGAATAAAATTATAAATATAAAGAAAGCATAAAGAACACACACACTTTTAAAAAAATATATATGCTAGAAACAAAAAACCTGAGAGACCAGTGTGGCATGTCCTCAGAAGAACTGTTCCAAGGAGTTAAGAACAGGAAGAGTATCACTTTGATGATAGCCAATATCCAGAACGGATACGGTCCTTGAAGAAGAAGTAGCAGCTCAACTCTGTAGTTGTTCATTAATTGCAGGAGCCATTCCAAAGGGTGAGGAAAAAGCTGTTTGATCTTTTCTGTTCTTTTGTCATTGGTACCTGCTGCTTTATTCGGTTACTGTCTGGCTGGACCTCCCACTATGGTAATTGAGTAGACTGTACAGCCAGAAACTCAACCTGTCAAACCTGACTCCCTAAAGAGGCCAACAGCTACGGGCGGAGGAGCCCCTTTAGGTGGGCTGAGGGTCCCCCTCAGTGGAGGAAATAAATGTCACTGGAAACCATCCTATTGGGCCCAACGGCAAAATGAGCGGAGGAGGAACTCTGATTCCCAACGGTCATGGAGGCGGAAGATGCCATCCCAGATAGACTGGCTGTGAAGGTGCACCTTGTCCATATCCCCAAGGCTGTGGCAGTCCATTGCAATTCTGGTGTCAAATCCTGCACGTCTCATTTCATATGTGCTGCAGGAGATGACTCCGTAATCATAGTGTGTGGGTTACTTCATGGCAAGCTGGGGATCCACCTTAAACATGCCAATGGCATTTTTCCTGCTTCAGGGAAAAATGCATTTTCGGATACGAGTTGCAGCTAATGACGATGTGGTTTCATGCTCTTTGTAGCTTCCTTCAATTTGGATGTCACAAGGGCTACTGAGTAATGCCCCCCCCCCCCTTGTAATTTTGTCCTCTGGTTGGATGGCTTGGGAGAGAGTAACAAAAAGGGTACCAAAAAAGCTCTTCAACATTTTTATTAAGGACTTGGATGAGGGAGTGCAGGGAATAATTATCAAATTTGCAGATCATACGAAACTGGATGGACTTGCTAATACCTTGGAAGACAGGACCAGAATTCAAAAAGATTTTGATAGGCTTGAACACTGAGCTGAGAACAAGAGAATGAAACATGTTAAATTTTGTTAAATGCAAAGTGTTTCACCTGAGGGAAGAAACCAAATGGAGAGTTACAAGGAAGGGGAAAGTTGGCTCAGCATATTGGAACCGTTATAGGTTTGGCGTGGCTGCCAAAAAACGACCAATGCTATTTTAGGCAGCATTAACAGAAATATATTCTCCAAAAACCTGTGACAAAAATAGTTCCCCTCTATTTGGCACTAGTCAGACCAGATCCAGAGTCCTTTGTCTAGTTCTGGAAACCACACTTTAGAAGAGGGGGCCCCAAAATATGGCCTGTGGGCCAGATCTGGCCCCCGATACCAATTCATCCAGCCTGCACTGCCCTTGTCACTCCCGGAAGCGGAAGTAAAATGTGCCCATCTGGTCAGATGAATTTGGGCACCCTTGGTTTGAGCAGAGAAAATGGCAGCTTAAAATCTTTCTCATCCTGTTGCAAAACAGATTGCAAAGGCATGTTTTACTTCCGCTTCTGGTGGGAGGAACCACGTGACCGGCCCGCTGAACCACATAACCAGCCCACTGCCAAAAAAGTTTGGGCACCTGTGCTTTAGAAGGATGTCGACAAAGGAGCAAGTTCAGAGGAGGGCAACAGAGACAATCGGGGCTGAAAAACCAAGCCCAGTGAGGCAAGACTGAAGGAGATAAGCATGTTTAGCCTTGCGAAAGATGACTGAGGGGGGATAGGATGATGATAACACTCTGCAAAGACTTGAGAAATAGTCAGATAGGGGTCAGCAAGCTACGGCCCATGGGCCGAATCCAGCCCATGGCACCAAATCAATAGGCCCCCACCCTCACTCCAACCACGTTTACTATGGCTGCAACAGCCACAGGTAAGGCAGCATGACTTGGGCCCCCCACTTTAAAAGGTTGCCGATCCCTGGTGTAGAACATGTAAAAGCAACAGGAAACCAGACTGTGGAAAAACTTAACTGTTAGAACACTATAATCTGGAACCAAGGACTGCAGGAGAAGACTAAAGTAAACAACCATCAGCTCTGCTGTGATTTGGACTCCTGCCTTGAGCACTTCGTGTGGCTACGGATTGGGTGAGGGGGCTCTCTGTTGCCATCACACACACACACAGACACACACATGTGCTGTGCCTGATTTATTTATTTTTAGGATTTGTATTGCCGCCCAGTTCCAAGGACTCTGCTGGGTGGCGTACAGATATTAAAACCACCACAAAACATTCCCTACCCAGGGTGGAAAGCTCAGGATCCGGAGCTCTAGGACAGGAGGGGCCCATTATTCCCCATTCCTGCTCCTTGTGTGGTGCCTGACTCTTGTGGCATCCACACACACACACACACACACGCACACACACCCTGCATCCTGATGCTGCTGACAGATGCTTTCCTGACAGGTAATAATAATGCAGCTCCCCCTCCGAACACCTCTCTAGTTGATCGGCTGCCACTTTCCTGTCTCTGGATGTCCCTTGGAAACTCATTAAGGTGTTGCAGCTGCATGAAGGAGTGGCTGGCAGGGAAGGGAGCCCAGCTGGGGCCCCTCGCCAACTGCCCCAAACCCCCAGAGAGCAGCCTCAAAGTCAGGGGCAGCCTGGCCAAGCAAGGCAGTAGGGAGAGGGGGGGGGGCACCACGCTTGTGGGAAGTCACCCACCCCTACGAAGGCTGCCAGAGGAAGCGGTTTACACCGGCATCCACTGTGTTGGTCCTCATTGTGTCTTCCCTTAGGGCCATGATGGCAAACCTTGGCACTCCAGATGTTCTTGAACTTCAGTTCCCAGAAGCCCAAGTCTTTGTGAATCCAGATGAATGGGTTTACTGCTCACACCACAAGAGAGGCAGGAGAAGCAGTTGAGAATCAAATAACTACCTCTTTTATTGAGAAAGTTGCATTTAAGATGTCATTATATGTTATCAAGTCAGAACCGATTTCTGGGGATCCCTTCAGGGCTTTCGAGGTAAGTGGAATATTTTTAAGGAGCAGATTTTACCTGTGAGTTGCCACGGCTAAGCCGGAATTCGAACCGAACCCAGATCTCGTGAGTCCTGCTCTGCCACTCTACCCATTGCACCACTCTGTGTAGCTCCATGTAAGGCATGAGAGCCTCCCTAGCTGTACATCTGGGGTGTTCTGACAAGCCAGAGCAGAGGCAGGTGAGAGGGGGGTGGGGGTGGGTGGTGGGGGCTGCCCATGCCTCCTTAGGAAGAGGCTGAAGCGCAGCAGGGCCAGAAACCTCTGGACTCCCCTTGGACGGTTGCCCAGCCTTCCTGCCTTGCCGTCTCATGACAATGTGCCTGGAGTGGGATGCCTTCACCTGTGCCATTTTTGTTTCCAGGTCAGATTCAGGCTTGATTTGCTTTAGGAGCCACTTGCTCCCCTTTCTGGCAGATCAGCATCCCTAGTAAAAGAGAAATTAAATTTCTCTTTGACATCTTGGGTCTTCTGGAAGAGATTTCCCCTGCCCCCCTCCTCTGTTTCCTTGCGCTGGTTAATTATTATTATTATTATTATTTATTTGATTTATACTCCACCCTACTCGGCCCAGGCCTTGGTTTCTATGTGCCAGTTGCTGGAAGCATACATTTGGGATTTTAGCTCTAGTTCTGTCACCTTTTGTTTTTATATCTCACTTTTCCTTTGCAATTTTAACTGTTCCTCTATTCTCCACCTAGATTTCCCTTTCTTTTTAGCATGAGAAGAGTCTTTTTGCATGTTTCCCTAATAATCTCTCTGGTCTCAACCTAAAGTTCTTCTGGTTCCTGGTCAACTGAGTTTGGTGCTGCAAATCTGTTCCTTGTGTTGACTTTAGATTCCCCAGGAATGTTGTTTAAATTGTATTTGTCATCTTTTCCAGCTTTACTCAAATATTGGATATTAGCAGTTCATGATTCATGCTACAATCTGCTCCTGGTCTTGTTTTGGCAGAAAGAATGCAGCTTCTCCATCTCCAGGTGATACCAAGTCCTTTAAAAATACCTTAAAAGGGGAATAATAAAAGAAAATAAATTCTATGAAATTTGGAAGTAATTTATAAATTGTACACTAGTTAAAGGAGGAGGATGTGCGCCGAATGCCAATCAGTTGCTATTTTGGAACCAAACTTGATGTAAAGAGGTGGTATCAGTCTCCGTGACAATTGTAAATATCACATAGATGATCAATTCATGTTATTGTTGTTTAGATTTAGCAATGTTTATTGAAATAAGTTAAGACAAATACTATAATTTTGCAGTAACATAGTAGCAAATAATTAAATGCATTTAATAGTACAGTATAAGGTCAGAATAGCCACAAAGAAATAATAGCAACAATATAAGGAATTTGTCATTTGTTTAGTTGTTAAGTTTTGTTTATTTATTATTTATTTATATTTGATGAGTATATTGTCATTTTTGGTTATATGTATTGATTCATTATCATACATTAAAAAGTTAGAAAAATAAAATAAAAATACCATGCTGGGGCTTCCACTTTAATAAAGCAAAAGCAATCACATGTCTATACCTGCCCCATAGAAGCGCATAGTGCCATCTCTCTCTGGGCGGTTCACAAGTTAATTACCATTTTGCCCCCATTAGCATTTTTGTCTGACCTTGGAAAGACAAAGAAGCAGAGGGGAAGCTGAGTCAGCTGGGAAGGCAAGATTTGGCAGATACTCCAAACTAGGCTGGGTGTTACTGTGGCCTAAAAACACCACCACCACCAAACTGAAAGTTGTCACCAGAAATAACATATTAAGGAAAGTGGCTGGTTCAGGTTTGGCTGCACACACACAAACCATACGAACCACAGCTCTGTCCCTGTGCTATATTTATTATTATTATTATTTATATTCATTACATTTATATCTCGCTCATCTGGGATATTTTCCCACTCTGGGTGGCTGGGTGGTAAAAATCAATGTGTGCCAAACAAGTGGATGTAGCCCTCAATGAATCATGCAGGTTTATTACTGGCTGCCTGAAACCTGTTTTTCCCCTTCTTTTTTCTTTTCTTTATTCATATCGGAGTGTTGCATAATTTAAAATTATGGATATATTTGTTGTTCAGTCACACAGTCAATTCCGACCATTGCCCTCCGGGCACCTCTGTCTGCTGCCATCCTGCTCAACCCGCCCAGCTGTTATGTATGTACAATGATGCTTTAAGAAATGTATGAATGTAACCAGACCACAATTACAATGTAGCACAGCTGTTAAAGGAACGCAAGTTAGCTGCCCATAGAGGGCAACTGCGAGCGTTCAACTCACATGGTTCTCATTCTTCAAATCACCGGCAGCCACGGGAACTTCCCCGCACCCTCAAACAACTACAGAAGATGGGCGTGACTTGGACGACGTCACGCCGGTAGCAACCAATGAGCTACCGTGCAGCAAGATTCAAATGCATTGTACTACTGTATATAATGTGATGTACCTCTGCCATTACCACATGTTCATCCTGATCATCAATGAATAAACCTGTGTTAGTCCTTCCTGCGACTCCTTCTTTGTCTTCCGTGCAAGACACTAAATTGGCGACGAAGGTGGGATCGATGGCGAATCCCAAGGTCAAGCCGTACCAGTTCGATGTCAGCGAGCCCGAACAATGGGAGCTCTACGAGTGCCAGTTTCGGCACGCGATGGAAGCCGTGGGCGTCGCCGCCGCCGCGAAGATGCGCTCCCACTTCCTGGCTCAGGTGGGGCCGACCACGCTGCGTATCCTGATGACCCTGGTGGCCCCCCGGAAGGTGGACGAAGTGCCCCTCGACCGCATCCTGGAGAGGTTGGGCGAGCACTTCCAGCCGCCCGTCTCGATCTTCCCAGCCCGGGTCGCATTCCACAATCGAGACCAGGGACCGGGCGAATCCATGTCCGCCTACGCAGCGGCCCTAAGGCTTGCAGCGGTGCACTGCCAGTGGGATGACCTGGACCAGGCCCTCCGAGACCGCATGTTGTGTGGTTTGAGGGACGAGGAGCTCCAGAGGAGGCTGATGACCCGCGACCACCGCCTCACGTTCAACGAGGTACTGCGGGAGGCCCAAGCAGCCGAGGAGGCCAGGAGCGGGGTCAGACTATTCAAGTCCCGAGGGGCCACGTCCGAGAGGGCCAAGTCACCAGTACAGGCAGCCCGGCGGACACCAGCGAAGACAGCCTGGCGGGCCCCCAAGCCGCCCGCTGGCACACCAACGTCGTCCGAGGAGTCGTCCACGACAGCGGACCCCTACTCCAGCGAGGACGACGACGTCCAGAGGATCAAGAAGTGAGGTGAGAAATGGCAGACCCGCGAATGGCAGGACCGCCGCTGCGACGGTTGTGGGGCGTCCCACGACCGCACGAGGTGCCCGTTCCGAAAGGCCGAGTGTCACAACTGCGGCCGAAAAGGGCACATCGCCCGAGTATGCAGGCGCGGGCGAGTCAAGGACAAGGGCAGTTCCAGCCATTCCCAGACGCACCAACGAAAGGCGGTCTCAGCCAGCTACAGCGAGGAAGGCGTGAACCGCGTGGGCCTGGAGCACCGGCGGTTTTTCATAGAGGTACTGTTGCAGGGGGTCCCAGTGAGGATGGAGATAGACTCGGGGTCATCTTATTCCATCCTGTCCCAAAGAGAGTTCATGCGTATTCCCCCAGAGAAGCGGCCCAAACTGCGGGCCATGAGATCTCACCTACGGGACGTGCAGGGAAATGGGATCCCGGTGTTGGGGGTGGGGAACTTCAAGGTGAAGTTCAAGAACTACTCCGAGAAACTGCCCCTAGTGGTCCTCAAAGGGGGGAGGTGCTGCCTTTTGGGAACGCACTGGTTTGCTCCCCTGGGAATCGAACTGTCCGGCATTAACGCCATCGAGACTGACCCAATGCGGGACGTGTGCAACGCACACCCGGACATTTTCAAGAAGGGGCTCGGAAAATACAAGGGGCCCCTGGTTTCCTTTGAGCTGGACCCAGAAATCCGGCCCATCCGCCTCAAGCCAAGGAGGGTGCCCTTTGCCCTCAAGGACAAGATCGAGGCGGAACTGGACAAATTGGTGGGGCAGGGGATTTTGGTTCCAGTTGACTCGGCGGAGTGGGAAACGCCGATTGTTACAGCCCTCAAGTCAAATGGGGAGGTCAGGATTTGTGCGGACTATAAATGTACGATAAATAAGGCCATTCGGCCAAATGCATACCCGGTGCTCGTGGTCAGCCATTTGCTGGCCACGTTACATGGGGGGAGGTGTTTTGCCAAGCTAGATCTGACCCAGGCATATCAGCAGCTCTCTATAACCCCGGCTGCTGCCGCCGCGCAAACGATCGTAACGCACAAGGGGGCGTTTAAGGTAACGCGCCTTCAGTTTGGCGTGAATTCGGCCCCTGGAATTTTCCAGTCCCTCGTGGAACGCCTTTTAAAGGGGCTCCCAGGCGTCCTCCCATACTTCGACGACGTGTTGATAACAGCGGGGAGCGAACTAGAGTTAGCAAAGAGGCTAGATGGGGTCCTCTCAGTGTTCGAAAGGGCAGGACTTCGATTGAGGAGGGACAAGTGTGTATTCTTTGCGAGGGAGGTTGAGTTTCTAGGTTTTAAGGTAACCCCGGACGGAATTAAACCCTCCGAGTCCAAGGTTGCGGCCGTAAGAGACGCCCCTTGCCCCACCGCGAAACCGGAGCTGCAGTCATTTCTAGGGCTCCTAAATTTCTATCATTCCTTCCTGCCTCGGAAGGCATCGGTTGCGGAGCCACTGCACGCGTTACTTAAAAAGGACGCGGCTTGGCGGTGGGGGGACAGGCAGGAGAAAGCATTCAAGGAGCTTAAGTCACTCCTGTCCTCGGATGCTGTCCTGACCCACTTTGATCCAAAAAAACCCAGTGGTTTTAGTCTGTGATGCGTCCCCAGTGGGGGTGTGGGCGGTTCTATGCCACGTGTTGGGGAGCGGGAGGGAAGCCCCGGTGGCGTACTACTCAAGGTCCCTCTCGAAGGCCGAGCGCAATTACGCGCAAACAGATAGGGAGGCCCTAGCCATAATCGCGGGAACGAAGAAGTTCCACGATTTCCTATACGGCCGTGAGTTTACGGTAGTGACGGATCACAAGCCGCTTCTGGGGATCTTCACTACCGGCAAACCCACCCCGCAAATTCTATCCCCCAGGATGCTGCGTTGGGCCATTTTCCTCAACGCCTACCAGTATGAGCTGGTCTATCACCCAGGGAAGGATATCTCCCATGCGGACGCCCTGTCCCGATCCCCTCTCCCTAGTTTAGGGGACCCCACATGCGAGGTAGAGCAGGAACACCAAGTCCTGCTGATTGAGTCTCTCGACTCACCCCCCATCGTCCCAGCCGACCTCGCCAAGGGCCACGGCGGCCGACAAGATACTGGCCCTAGTTAGTTCCTGGGTTAGGAAAGGGTGGCCCACTACTCCCCCCGAGGAACATTTCAAGCCATTTTTCAGGCGCAGGGTGGAACTTTCCCTGGAAAGGGGCTGCCTACTCTGGGGCCAACGGGTAGTCATCCCAGAGAAGCTGAGGGCTAAGGTACTGAAGCTACTGCATACCAGTCACCCCGGGATCGTGCGCTCCAAGGCTCTGGCCAGGAGCTTCTTTTGGTGGTCCCAGATAGACGGGGATATAGAACGCTTAGTGGGCACGTGTGAGAGCTGCCAGAGCTCTCGGCCCGAGGAGTCCCAGTTGCCCCATAGGGAATGGGACACGGCCCGCGGGCCATGGTCCCGGATTCATGTCGACTTCGCTGGCCCTTTCCGTGGGTCCATGTTTCTGCTGGTAGTCGACTCCTACTCCAAGTGGTTGGAGGTAATCCCCATGAATAGCACGTCCTCTGTGGCAACCATTAAGCAGTTGCGCAAGCTTTTTGCCTGTTTCGGCCTGCCAGACGTCCTCGTTAGCGATAACGCTAGTACCTTCATGTCTGCAGAGTTCAAGACTTTTATTGAAAGAAACGCCATCAGGCACATTACCGCTGCCCCGTTCCACCCCGCCACAAACGGTCAGGTAGAGCGCCAAGTGCGCACTACGAAAGACGCACTGCGGCGCATGGGTCCCGGTGAGTTGAACCTGCATCTGTGTCAGTTCCTCATCTGCTACAGGACTACCCCCCTAGCTTCAGGATTTTCCCCAGCCGAACTCCTCATGAGGAGGCGTCCGGTAACACTTTTTGACCTGATGGATCCGTCCAGGGTGGAGGATGAAGGGAGAAATATAAATATAGGGGGAGATAGCTCCAAAAGTTTTTTGGTAGGGGACCAGGTTCACTGCAGGAACTACGCGGCCTCGGGGCCAGCGTGGGTACCAGGGACGATCATTGAGCAGACGGGGCCGGTATCCTACAGGGTCGAGACTAGCTCAGGTCTACTCTGGAGAAGGCACGCCAACCAACTCAGAAGGTGAGTCACCGGTGAGGGGGAATCAGTGTTAGGGTCCTCCCCCACCCGCATTACCCAAGGGGGAGACACGGCGGCACCCACGGATACAATATCCTCGGTTCTCAGCCGCAGAGGAGGATACCTTAGAGGAGAGGGATGGAATTGATGATGAGTTGCAGTACCAGGGGGGTGTCGCGGAGTGGTCCCCCACCCGTCCTAGCGAGAAGAGGGGTTTCAGTTCAGCCCCTGGTACTTCCAGTCCCCCCAGCCCTTTTGTTTTAGAATATACCATAGCTCCAGCCCCCCGGAAACAAACACCTCCAAGACAGGCAACAGGGGGAAGTCCGCCCACCACAGTCTCCAGAACTCCCAGGCAGGCAACGGGGGGTGGCGAGGCCACGAGGGCCTCTTCGTCGATCCCGAGATTCGTACTAGGGGGAACCCCAAGCCCCTCGAGCGGTAGGCAGGGGTTCACTTTCCAACTGTTCATTCCATTCCCGTCCCCCAATGCAAGGTTACCGCAGACTCCACACCGAGCCACTAATGGGTCCCCCCTTTCCGTTGCAGGGCAGGACTCCACGGAACCAGGAGCCTCCGGCTCCCCTGTGTTAAGTCAAGCAACCGCACGCCTCAGGCGCACGTGCGGCAAGCCACAATGGTTGAGGGACTTTGTCCCATCCTAGGGGGGAGGGATGTTATGTATGTACAATGTCCTTTTAAGAAATGTATGAATGTAACCAGACCACAATTACAATGTAGCACAGCTGTTAAAGGAACGCGAGTTAGCTGCCCATAGAGGGCAGCTGCGAGCGTTCAACTCACATGGTTCTCATTCTTCAAATCACCGGCAGCCACGGGAACTTCCCCGCACCCTCAAACAACTACAGAAGATGGGCGTGACTTGGACGATGTCACGCCGGTCGCAACCAATGAGCTACCATGCAGCAAGATTCAAATGCATTGTACTACTGTATATAATGTGATGTACCTCCGCCATTACCACATGTTCATCCTGATCATCAATGAATAAACCTGTGTTAGTCCTTCCTGCGACTCCTTCTTTGTCTTCCGTGCAAGACACTAAACCAGCTCTGTGCCCATTGCATCTAGAATACCATCTAGCCATCTCATTCTCTGCTGCCCCCTTCTTCTTTTGCCCTCCACCTTTCCCAGCTTCAAGGCTTCCTCTTGCGGGAACGGGATGGGGGTCATCCATCCATCCTGGCTCTTCTGGATCTCTCAGCGGCCTTCGATACCGTTGACCACGGTATCCTTCTGGAACGGCTCAAAGGTTTGGGGATCCAGGGCACTGTGCTGTCCTGGCTTTCCTCATTTCTGGAGGGTCGTACCCAGTCAGTGTGGTTGGGGAGTGAGAGGTCCAGCGCTACGCCCCTACAGTATGGGGTGCCTCAGGGCTCGGTGCTCTCTCCTCTCCTATTTAACATATACATGAAGCCGTTGGGTGAGGTTATCTTGGGTGAGGTTATCCGTTCCCATGGGGTAAGGTATCATCAGTATGCTGATGATACCCAGTTATATATCTCAGCCCATGGGGACCCCAGTGATGCAGTCAATGTCCTATCCAGATGTCTGGAAGTGGTTGGGGTCTGGATGGGGGACAACGGGCTACAATTGAATCCCTCCAAGACTGAGTGGCTATGGATAGGGCCCCCCGCGTTATCCAGGGAGCTGCCAACTTTGGTCTTGGATGGGGCTGTTTTGCCCAAGACAGACCCGGTACGCAACTTAGGGGTCCTCCTGGATTCGGGGCTGCTACTAGCAAGTCAGGTGGCAGCTCTGGCCAAGAGGGCTTTCTCACAGCTTCGCGTCATCCATCAGTTGCGTTTGCTCCTGGACCGGGACTCCCTGCTCAGGGTCACACATGCTCTGGTCACCTCCAGGCTAGATTATTGCAATGCGCTTTACATGGGGCGGCCCTTGTCAACCATTCGGAGGCTGCAGTTGGTCCAGAATGCGGCAGCCCAGGTGGTGATGGGGCGCGGGCGTTATGCTCGTGCCTCACCATTACTTTGGGAGCTACACTGGCTACCAGTTTGCCTCCGGGTGCAATTCAAGGTGCTGGTTTTGACCTTTAAAGCCCTTCATGGTAGTGGACCAGGATACCTTAGAGACCACATAGTCCCAAGCTCCCTAATTGTTCCATCTGCCAGAGGGGCCTGTCTCTCTGGTACACGAAAGAGGGCCTTTTCCGTGTCCGCACCGGCCTTGTGGAACATCCTGCCAGTAGAGTTGCGGGAGCAGAAGGAGCTGCTACCTTTCAGAAAAGACCTAAAAACCTGGTTGGCGGGGCAGGTGTGGGGCCCAGATGGAAGAGTGGCCCCCGCCTGTTGGCTTATAAATTAAGCCCCCATTTCTTTTAATTGTCAATGAAGGCAGTTTTTTAATGTGGGTTTTTAAGAGGAATGGGGTAGGTGGGTGGGTATATTGGGTTTTAATTGGTTGTATTGTTTTATGTGTGTTTTAACTTGTTGTGAGCCGCTCAGAGTCGGGTTTACCTGATTGGGCGGCATATAAATTTGAATATAAATAATAAAAAAATAAAAAAATAAGGCTTTCTCAAGTAAATCTTCTCATTTGATGTCCAAAGTGCTTCAGCTTCATCTTTACTATTTGACCTTCTAAGGAGCAGTCAGGGTTGATTTCTTCTAGGATTGACCTATTTGTCACAGGTCCTATTTGCGCGGACCTGTGACTAGTGTTTGTCTGTCGGGGTGTGCGTGTGAGTGTGCGCGCTCTATCTCGCACGAACCTCCTCCTGCTTGCAATTCCCGCCAGCGGGCGCCAGATGGCGCTGGGTGCCAACAAAGCCAAAGAGCGCCGCAGCCCAGTCCGGGAGGATCGCAGGCAGCGCGGGTTCGGTCCCCGCCTCCTCCTCGCCCTCTCGCCCCCGCCGCCGCCAGGGCGCCTGGCCAACCCCCTGCAGGAGTGGAGTTTTATGGTCTGGCGACTCTGGCTTTGGATAATTGCCTCCGGTAATTTGAAAATGATCCTCTGAGGGCGGCTCGGCTTTGGGGATGCTGAGCGTCTTTTTTTTCTCTTGCCACCCTGCCTTATCTGGGCTCTTCACCAAGGATTGCTTTTTGAACTTCAGTCCAGTCTTTCTTTTATCTTAAATTTAACTTCAGACTTCTGACGCTTTATAAAGTAAATAGCAGGAATGTCCGTTTGTATCTGAGTTTTTGCCGGCCGGCTGGCTGGGACTTTGGCGTCGCAAATGGGTGTCGCAACTTCAACCAAGTCCTTCGGCCAGGCCGTATCGGGGTGACCCGGGATGGCCTTTATGGCTGCTATAGTGGTCCTGTGGCAAAAAGGCCACACCATCCTTCACCCGGTCTCGGCGCAAGCCCATCCCCTACTTTGGCCCCTTATCACCTCTCACAACGTGGCCGTGCGGTTGGATTTGGAGAGGCCAGATTTATTGATGAGAATCAGTAAAGAGAAGACCTAGCAGGTAATGGCAATTGGAAGGAATATTCTAGATCTCGAAATAGAGGGAACAAGCATAAAACAAGTGGCAGAGTTTAAATATCTAGGAACAACATTGACTGAGAATGGGAAAAGGAATGAACAGAATAAGGCAAACCAAATGTTGGGAGCGTTAGCTCTGCTCTTACGACACTAGGCGATGGAGATCAACACAAAGAAACGCCTCATACAAAGCATATTCATTCCCACCTTATGTTACCAATTGCAAACATGGACACTTGCAACAAAACATAAACAAAAGTTGGTCATCATTGAAATGAGATGTCTGAGGAAGGCTGCTGGAGCGACTAGAAGGGATAAAATCAGGAATGAGGTTCTAAGGGGAAGAATTGGAACAGAACCAATCTTGCACTACATACAGAGAGAACAAATAAAGTGGTTTTGCCCATTTGGAAAGAATGTCTTGGGATTCCATACCTTACAAGGCATCATATGTGGAAAGAGAAGAAGGAGAAAGAGCACGAGGCAGACCCAGAGGGAGGTGGAGAGATAGAGCATCAAAGAAATACTATAAGAACACCAAATGACACTGGTGGAGGCTGCCAGAAGGGCCAGAACAAGAAAGAACCTTGCATCTCCCTTGACACCCAATGGGGTAAAAGAGGAAGCAAAGAAAAAGAACAGAGAATCATAGAATCACTACAATAACACCAAATAACTACACTAGAAGTGCCAGAGCAAGAATCTTGTACTGTACCTCCCTCAACACCAGAGGAGGAGGAGGAGATTATTAATGTCAGCATATTTTGTTCTGCTTTTCTTTGCTTTATAGTCATTGCCAATGGCTTTGCCATTGTGAAGTGAAAAGACAGGCTATATTTAACGAATTAGCACACTGAAACTCTGAAGGACACACTGGATGCATTTTAATCAATGCCAAACCTCATGGCAGTGAATCATAACATCATAGAATAAGTCTTCTTCTTCTTCTGTGTCCCGATCTGACCCTGGACTGTCAAAATGAAGCCACATTCTTGGCTTTGTCATTGGCAAGATGTAAATCTGCATCAGTACATGTTTCTGGTAGTAGTCAGCAGACCAAATGAGCCAATGGATTCTGTCTCTCTTCACAACCACACTGCATGTTGTTGTCCACCAGCAGCGCCCACTTGAGCCTGTTGGTCTTGCCTTTAGGGACTCCAACCTTCAGCCTATTTGGGGTCCTCCAAGTGACATAGGAGAGATTGAGTTCCTCAGCCATATCCTCCTTTAATGTTGTTCCTTGTCCAGTGAGCTCCTTCTTCCTCCATCTTCTAATTTGGTTTTTCTCTTGCATGACCTCAAGAGTGTTTGTTCTTGCCACAGAGCTCTTCCTGGAGCTGAGCCAACAGACTTGCTTAGTTTAGTTCTCTCAGCATCTGCTGCTACTTCTCTCCTTATCTTAGGTGGAACAATACCAACAAGATTATATATTTTTTCTCAACTGAAGTAGGTTTGAGGCACCCTGTCACTGCATGCATTTGCTATTCACAGCAATGTCCACTTGTTTTTGCATGTGTGTATGTGCTCCATACTGGAGCAGCATACTCTGCCGCAGAGATGCTCAGGGCCAAAGCTAATGTACACAGTGTGAATGGCTGAGCTCCCCATGTATATCACCTGCTCAGAACGAGAAAGACAGATCCACCAGGGCTTCAGAGAGGCAGAATAAAAAGGGCCTCAGATGCTGCATCCCTCAGCTATATCCACCTTTAATGATGTTCCTTTCCCAGTGAGTTTCTTCCTTCATCTTCTAATTTGGTATTGCTCTTATGTGTGTACCCTCAAGAATGCTTGTTCTTGCCATAAGGTTCTTCCTGGATCTGAGCTGGTGGACTTGAGACTCATATGCATGTCAAGGGTCCTTCTCTTGCTTAGTTCTCTCAGCATCTGCTGCTATTTCTCTCCTGATCTTAGGTGAAGCAATACCAACAAGGGGGTATATCTTCTCAACTGGTGTAGGTTTAAGGCACCCTGTACTATCTGCATGGCTTCATTAACAGCAATGTCAACTTCTTTTGCATGTGTGGATGCATTCCATGATGGAGCAGCATACTCTACTGCAGAGACTCTCAGGGCCAAAGCTGATGTACAGTGTGGATGGTAGAGCTCCCCGTTTATAGTTTGTGAGTTTCCTGATGATTTTGTTCCTTGTACTAACCTTGGCTTTGGTTTTCAGGCAGTGCTGCTTAAAAGAGAGTCAATCCTCATACCGAGATATTTTGGTGTTGAACAGTGCTGTAATCGATTCCCTTGCAATGTAACATTTAACTTAACCCTTGCCTCTCAATTTTGAAGGTGGAAAGCACATACTTGAGCAGGGCTGTAGCCAGGATTCTAGATTGGAGGGCAGGGAGTCGAACTTTTTTCAGGAGGGGCAACAATATATATATATATAACATATATATACATATATAACATTGGCACCACAGGCTAGGTTGGGGGTGCTGTTAGCTCAGGAGGGTTCCCCCCTGCCCCCCTGGCTATGGCCCTGGATTAGGCATCAAATGGTTGATGTTGTAATACTGCCCTAATTCTTCAAGTGCTCCAGTAAGTTTTCCAGCTACCTCATTAAAGCTTGTTCCTTGAACAGCCATTGCTGTGTCGTTCGCATAGATGAACAGTTTTGTATTGTCAGGAACTGACTGATCATTTGTATATGCATTATACAGTGTTGGAGACAATACACTTCCTTCAGGGAGACCATTCTTCTGTACCCTTCATTTGCTGTTCTTTCTATTCATCCTCACATAGAATCTCTGGTTCTGTAGGAAGCTGCCAATGACTCTAGTAAGCTTGTTATCTCTAGTAAGATTAATTATTTTATGGAGCAGAATCTTATAATTGACAGTATCGTATGCTGCAGTCAGGTCAATGAAAGCCACTCCCGTAATTAGTTTTCTTTCAAAGCCATCCTCAATGTGTTGTGTAAAGTAAAGGTTTTGGCCACAACATGACCTGCCCGGCCTGAAGCCTGCTTGGTCCTTTATGATCTTTTCATCAATAAATCCAGAGGTGCGATTGTGAATCATCCATTCCATTGCTTTATAAAGTGCCCCTTTGACTTATAGAACAAGTCAAAGGGACCCTTGAGAGCATCAAGTCCAACCTGCTGCTGCACAAGGGAGGAATCCAAATCAAAGCAGATGTGGCAGAGGGTTGCTTTCCAATTCTCTCGTGAAGGAGCACTCCGGCGTTGGAGCACTCACCACCTCCCGAGGTCAGGAGTCCTATTGCCATACTGCTCTAACAGTTTGGAACTTTTGTTGTTGTTGTTGTTCAGTTGCACAGTCGATTCCGACTATTCAGTGTATGTTTGGCTTCCTGTAGTTCCAGCCCATTATCACATTTCTTGCACTCTGTGGGGCTGCTCTGGTCAGCCTTCCAGGTGGCAGGTTTCCCTGGGACCACCTTTGCCCAGAGCTGCAGGCAGGGAAGAAGCAGCTGGGGCAGTCATGCAAGGCTGGGATTGGGGGCGATGGGGAGCCAAGGTTTGACCTACAGCTACTGGTCTGGCTGGACATCAAGAGGCAAATTCTGGGTGAGAAGGAAGTCTCTGGGTGTCTCTCTCTCTCTCTGTCTCTCTGTCTATGCCTTCTCCATCGCACTTTGTGCTACTGCACAGGATGGGGCATTTTTGATTCGGGTAGGCAGGAGGCCGCCCCAGGGAGACACTTTGTGATCTGTGTGTGTGTGCCATGGTCTGCCAAGGGAGACCCTGGGACCGCCTCCCTCCCTCCCACCCTGGCTGACAGCAGGGCAGAATAAACGGGTAGCCGGTTGAGGCTTTCTGAAGCATGTTCCAAGAGGCCTTCGGAAGACCTCTTTGGGCCCCTTCTGCCTCAGGAGAAGGCAGGCAGGCAGGCAGGCAGGCTGTTGCCCCCAGTGCCCCCCTCCCAGCTCCATCCCCCACCCCACCCCCCTGTCTTTCTCCCCACAGAGAGTGGCTGGTTTCCTTGGCACCACCAGCTTGAGCGAAGGCAGGCTGTCGCCTCAGGGTAACCCAGATGCCTGGCTGCTGCTTGCGTCATCTGGAAGGGAGGGGACAGGAGGAGGAGATGAGGGGGGAACCTGGGCTTGGGATGCCCTTTTCCTTTCCTACTGAAGCCCCCACCCCCACCCCGCCCATGCCGCTCTCCATCCTGGCCATCAACCACCAACAGTAAGGAGGGCGGGCGGCTTTGTCTCTTGCCACCTGAAGTGGGACTGGGGGGCTACGGCTGCCCCAGAAGTTCCTGCTCAGGTCCAGTTGGCCTTTCGTGGAGTAAGGAGAAAGTGGTCAAGAAAGATCGGAGCTCTCCCCCCCCCCCAAAAAAAAAATCCATGTTAGACATCCTTTCGTTCTTAGAGAGTCAGTTTGGATGTCATTTCTATCCAGGTACGCCTAGATGTGACTCCCGTCAATGCACCCAGCTTCTTATGAGACAGCCTTCTCTGTCCTCCACCACCCTTTGAAGCCCACCCAGATATATGCCCAAATACGTCAACGGTGCCACCTCGCCATCTCATCCTCTGCCACCCCCTTCTCCTTTTGCCTTCGATCTTTCCTAGCCTCAGGGCCTTCTCCATATTTGTGTCAATGTAAATAGCATGGCTGTGGTGGCTTAGTAGTTGAGATGCTAAACTTGGCGACTGGAAAGTCAGCAGGTCAGCAGTTCGAGTCTCAAGTGCTGCATGATGGAGTGAGCTTCTGCCTCTGTTCCAGAGCCTGCCAACCTAGCAGTTTGAAAGCAAGAAATTGAAAGTAGATAAATGGGTACCGCTTTTGCGGGGAAGACATCACTGGCTCTTTGGCTGTAAACGGAGATGAGCACCTCCACCTAAAGTTGGATACGGCTGCCTTTCCAGCAAGGGCGGCCTTGACCTTGATCTAAATAGCATGAATGTCGTTCTGTGTGTGGTTTGCTTTGTTTTTCTTTAAAGCCATTTTCAGAACCTTTGCTATTGTCAAGTGAAAATATAGGCATGTTTAATGAACTGGCGCACTGACACACTGGATGAATTTTAATCAATGCCAAGCCACATGAAATCACAGAATGATAGAGTTTGAAGTAAGAACATAAGAACATAAGAACAGCCTTGCTGGAACAGGTCACAGCCCATCCAGTCCAGCATTCTGTCTCACACAGTGGCTCACCATTTCCTTCAGGGTATTCCCAAGCAGATGCCTTCACCTGCTTAGGATTCCCTGGAAATGGCATGGAGAGAGATCCTGCCTATCTCTCCAACCCCGAGGTTGTCCTTAAGTATCCATAATTATAGCCATTGATACCCTTGTCCTCCATGAACGTGTCTAATCCTTTCTTAAAGCTGTCAAGACTGACAGTTGTCACCACGTCTTCTGGCAGAGAGTTCCATAGACCAGTAATCCTCTGGGTGAAAAAGTACTTTCTCTTATTTGTTTGAGAACTAGTACCCAAAAGTTTCATTGAGTGCCCCCTAGTTCTAGTATTATGTGATAGGGAAAACAGTTTTTCCTTATCTACTTTGTCCACACCGTGCATGATTTTATAAACTTCAATCAGGTCACCTCTTAGTGAAAAGGCCCAACCGTTGCAGCCTCCGATGGTAAGGAAGGTGTTCCAGTCACCTAATCATTCTGGTTGCCCTCCTCTGCACTTTTTCCAGCTCCATAATATCCTTCTGGAGGTATTGCGACCAGAACTGTACACAGTATTCCAGATGGGGCCTCCCCATAGATTTATAGAGAGGCAAAATGACTCTTGCTGACTTATTTTCTATACCCTTCCTAATGATCCCTAGCATTGAGTTTGCTTTTTTCACTGCTGAGGCACACTGGTTTGACACCTTCATTGAGCTCTCGTCCACCAGGACACCAAGGTCCCTTTCCTGGTTTGTCGCAGAGAGTTCAGAACCCATCAGTTTATAAATATAATTGGGGTTCTTTTCCCCAACATGCATCACTCTGCACTTACTAATGTTGAAGCTCATTTGCCACTGTTTTGCCCACTCCCCCAGTGTCAAGAGATCCCTCTGGAGCTCCTCACAATCTCTCACAGTTTTCACTACCCTGTATAATTTAGTGTCGTCAGCAAATTTGGCTACCTTGCTATCTACTCCTACTTCTAGATCATTTATGAAGAGGTTGAAAAGCAGGGGTCCCAGTACTGAACCTTGGGGGACCCCACTCTTGACTACCCTCCACTTGGAGAAGTGTCCATTGAGTGCTACCCTCTGTTTCCTGTCCCTTAGCCAGTTGCTGATCCAGGACAAGACCTGTCCCTTTATTCCATGACTGGTAAGTTTATTCAAGAGCCTTTGGTGTGGGACCTTGTCAAAAGCCTTCTGAAAGTCCAGATAAACAATGTCAACTGGATCCCCCTTATCCACATGCTTGTTGACACTCTCAAAAAATTCCAACAGATTAGTGAGGCATGATTTGCCCTTGTAAAAGCCATGTTGGCTCTCCTTTAGCAGCACCTTCTCTTCTATGTGCCTATTAATTCTATCTTTTAGGATAGTTTCCATCACTTTACCTGGGACACATGTCAAACTGACAGGTCAGCAATTTCCTGGATCACCCCTGGATCCTTTTTTGAAAATTGGTGTTACATTCGCTACCCTTCAGTCATCAGGCACAAAGCCTGGTTTGAGGGAAATATTATATATTTTGGCTAGGAGATCAGCAATTTCATCTTTAAGTTCCCTGAGAACTCGTGGATGGATGCCATCTGGTCCTGGTGATTTGTTAGTGTTTAGCTTAACAAGACATGCAAGGACCTCCTCCCTGGTTATTTCTATCTGGCTTAATTCTTCGGTTTCCCTCCCTACGATACGCTCTGTCTTGGGCATGTGGTCTCTGTCTTCTTCAGTGAATACTGAAGCAAAGAATTCATTGAGTCTCTCTGCAATCTCTGTTTCCTCTTTAATAACCCCTTGCCTTCCATTGTCATCTAATGGTCCAATGGCCTTCCTAGTTGGGTTCTTACTTCTAATGTACTTAAAGAAGTCTTTGTTATTTCTCTGAGTATTTTTAGCTTTACACTCCTCAAAGTCTTGCTTTCCTTTCCTGATTGTTGCCTTGCATTTGTTCTGCCAGAATTTATGTTTCTGCCTGCTGTCCTCATTCGGACAAGCCTTCCATCTTCTAAATGAGCTTTTCTTGCTCTTGATCACTTCCCGAACAGCTCCTGTAAGCCACATGGGAGTCCTCTTGGACCTGGCAGTGCCCTTTTTCCTTTTGGGTAGGCATTCCAATTGAGCCTCTGTTATTGTTTTTGTAAACAGCCTCCATGCCTCTTGGAGTGTTTGGACTCTCTCAATTTTCCCTTTCAGCTTCTTTTTTACTAGTTTCCTCATCTTTGGGAAATTTCCTTTTTGAAAATTTAAGCTCTCTGTGATAGATTTTATCAGTGACTTGCAGTCTATGATCAAGTTAAACATAATTGAGTTGTGGTCACTGTTCCCTATTGGATCAGTCACATTAACATCTTGCACCAGATCCTGAGTATTACTCAGGATCAAGTCAAGGATTCTTGTACCTCTAGTTGGGTCTTCAACCATCTGTCCCAGAGAACAATCATTGAGCATATCTAGGAACTTTATCTCTTTATCATGTGCTGAACAACAGTTCACCCAGTCTATGTGAGGGTAATTGAAGTCCCCCATTATAACCAGGCTTCCCTTCTTGGATGCCTCCTTTACAACATTCTCCAACTGCCAGTCTCCCTCAAGAGTTTGGGTCGGAGGCCGATAGTATATGCCTACTGTTAGACCATCCTTGTTGCCTGGTACTCTTACCCACAGAGCTTCTAATGGTGACTCCAAATTACCTAGATATTCCAATTCATACGATTTTATCACTTCTTTGACACAGAAGGCTACACCACCTCCCGTTTGCCCCTTCCTATCCTTCCTGTACAATTGAGGTCAATTGAGGTCATCAAGGCAGTAAGGAGGAAAAACGGAGAGCTTGTTAACTGGGTACCTAGAGAAAAGCATTAATAGCACCAATTTCCATGTGTTTGCTGCATTTTGGAGTTGCCCCACAGCCTCAACGTGGAGGATGGCTAACATTGTCTCTATCTTCAAAAAGAGAAGAAAGGAGAAACCAGTCAGCCTGACATCAATTGGGGGGGGGGGGAATTCCTTCACTCTCTCCATTGACATTTTGGTTTCCAGTCCCTTGGTCACCTCTGTTGCCCTCTGAACTTGTTCCAGTTTTCTGGCATTCTTCTTAAAGTGAAGCATCTATAACTGGTCAAAGTACATACAGTAGATATGGTCTGACTGGTGCTGAATGAAGCAGAATTAGTACTTCATGACAATTGGAGACTATTAATGTTTGTTTGTTTTTAAAATAGCCTGCATTTTACGAGTGGGACGTTGTGTTTCTGTCCTTACCACAGAGTGGGTAATACTGAATCCTATGTTTGACACATATACGGTAAAACCCTGACTTACAAATGCCTCGAGTTTCATAAAATTCGACTTACATAATGATTTTATTCTAAAACCATGTCCCGATTTACATTATTTCTTATGGGTTTGCTTCCAGTTACATAAAGATTCTTTTTCCTATGGGTTTGCTTCGAGTTACATAAAAAAAATCATTTTTCCTATGGGTTTGCTTCAAGTTACGTAAAAATAATTTTCCTATGGGTTTGTTTTGAGTTACAAAAAAATCGATTTAAGCAAAAGCCTACGGAACGGCCTTTTCCCCGTAAGTAAGAGTTTTTCGTGTACCTGAGTTTGCCTCTTTTCTTTGTAAACATTACATTGCAGCCATTGGACTCTCCACGCCACCCACACCCACTGGTTTGAAAGCACAGCTTAGGAACCCACAGCGGCCGGCAAGCCAGCCAGCCCCACCCCACCCCACCCCACCCCACCGCACCCCGCCCAACCCTACCACTCTCAAGACTTCCCCAGTGGGTCAAGACCGTTTCCCACCTCCGCTGGAGGCTTTGGGCGCCGGGCAGACGTGATTCTTTCTGGCAGGGTCTGCCCTGCCTTCGCCCTGGGAAGAAAGGACTTTCTGTTTGGGTCAGGCAGATGTTTTATTCTGGCTTCTGTCTTTCTTGCTCTTCCTGACTGTCAACCGCACAAGGATGGGGATTCCTTTCTTGGGGTTGAGAGAGGTGTCCGTTTCAGCGAACCAAACCTAATGTGAAGCCACTTGATTGCGCGCGCGCGCGCGCACACACACACACACACACACACACACACACACACACACACACACACACACACACACACACACACACACACACACACACACACACACACACACACACACACACACACACACACACAGGTCCTACCCCGGCCCACTTCAGGGCCCCTCCTGGCCCCACCCACCCCGCCCGCCCGAGCACACGAAGAAGTGGCCTCCGTTCGGCCCCACGGCTGGAGGGGACGTGTGCGTGGTTTCCCCCCCCCCCCCCCACACACACACACACACACGAGCCAGTTGCCCCCACCCACCCACCCCCGGGCCTGGCCAGGGACGTGGGTCAGGATGCTGCCGGGCCCTGGTGGGCGGAGGAGGGCCCGGGAAAGGTTGGGCGCTTCATGCGGTTACGAAGTGTCTGATTGAGGCAGGAGGCGCCAGCCGCTCCCGGGGGAGGCCAAAGGCCCTGCGAGGGGCCGGCGTAATGCAATCTGCGCCCGCCGCAATCCAATTAGCCCAGAATTAACCCAGAAGCAGCAGCGCAGCCGCCTCCGCCTCCGCCTCCGCAGCCACGCCAAGGAGGGAGAGCAACAGCCAGAGAGGCCGCCGCCGCCTCCTCCTCCTCCTCCTCTTCCTCCTGTCGTGCCTCTGATGATGCCCTGCGGGGGAGAGAGAGAGAAAGAGAGAGAGAAGGGCAGGCAGAGACGGGTTGGCTGGCCGTGACTGGGGGGCGGGGGGGGGGGGGCAATGAGATTAAGAGCGGGGGTGGGTGGCTGAGAGGTCTTGCCCCCCCCACCACCACACACACACTCTTGATGGTGCCTGCTGCCCGTGGAGCACTGGGGGTGCTTTTGCCCTCGGGGGCTTGCTTGGCCAGAGGGACAGTGAGTGGAGATTCAGCAGGCCTTGGCCAGGGAGGGCGCTGAGAAGAGAGGGATGCCCCCCCTCCGCCCCACACACACAGGAGCGCACGCCCACGCGCACATACACTTTTGTGTTACACTCCATAGCGTAAGAAGGCAATTCAGTAGTATTTAAAAGTGGGGGGCCCCGGGGGTCCGTTGCAGCCTTTGGGGCACCAAAGATCTTTGGGGAGCCTCGCTTTTGGAGATCCGCTGTCTGAGATCCTGAGACGCAAAAGGCTCCCGCGGTGATCGCTGTGTAACCTTTGCGTTACAGGCCAGCGCAACGTCTCAACAGGCCGGGAGCGGAGGAGGCCCCGGGAGGAGAGGGGGCGGGGGTGGGGCAGAGGGTGGGGTGGGAGCAGCCGAGCTGCAGGTCTCGTCCCAAAGGAAAGGCCGGACTCAGGGCGCCCTGCCCGAAGGTGACTGGGCTGGCGAGACTAGCTGGCCAAACACACATCTCGGTTCGTCTCTCTCTCTCTCTCTCTCTCTCTCTGGTCGGTGGAAAGAGAGCCCGGACCACTGGGCGGCGGGCGGAGGAGAAGAGTCAGGAGAGCGAATTCAGGGCAACGCCGCCCCCTCCCCGCTAATTGATCTGTACCTTGAGCCAGAGCCAGCTTAGGGGGGGGGGTGTAGGAGAGAGGGGCTGCCCCACGGGGAAAGGGGGCAGTTCAGAATCCAGGCGCCAGTCAGAAAGGGTGCCCTGTTTGGATTCTGAACTGGGGATCCATTCCCAGGGCTCATGGGCCTAAATTCTCCTGCACATTAAGTTCTCCTGTACCTTCTTCTGCAAGGCAGGTGTGGGGATCTGATGGAGTGGTGACCCCGCCTCCCCCCCCTGCTGGCTGGTCTGAATCAATAGTCAGATTTCCCCCCCCCCTCTCTTTTATGGATGGGATGGGTGGGTCTTTTTAAGTGGGAGATGGTTTTTTAAGGTTTTTATTGTATTTTTATGAGTGTTTTTTAATGTCTTTTAATTGTAAGCCGCCCCAAGTCACTTTGGCGAGGGGGTGGCGATATAAATGCGAAAATTAAATTAAATTAAATTAAAATCTGAGTTTTCCTTTGCTAACGTTGACTCCCAGACGGATGGTGAATAAACGGGAAAAGAGAGGCTGGTGCGGGGCGTTGCGGCCGGGCCTGCGGGGCTCTCAACTTCCCCGTGCGATTTAAGGTCGGGGCACTTCTCCCCCGCCCCGCCTGAAACCTCCCCCCCCCCCCCTTCTCATGCTGTGTGACGCCTGTCTCCATTACTGCAGCATATCGGGGAGGGAGGCGCTTCGTTGCTTCTTATCCGGGCTTGGGATCCGCAATGGCGGGGATCCCGAAGAAACTGGAACCACTTTTATCCCGGAGGCGCTTCATGTGGGCTTTGAAGCGCTCCGGGACAGCTTGTGCTGCACGTGTGAAGTCTTCTCTCAAAGCGGCAGAAGGAAAGCAGAACCAAGCGAGGAGAAAGACGAAGCTCTGGGGGGAGGGGCTTCCACGCCTCCTCTCTGAGGAATCGGGTCCAATTAAAACCAAATACTATGAAATTTTCTTTAAAAAATCCATAAAACCTCCCCAATCTCCTTAAAAGAAGGGCTCCTGGGCAGGAGTAAATAAAAACCCTGGGCAGGGCTAAATAAGCCAGCAAGGCTGGGTTGTGGTACAAGTTGTGACCAACACCTGCTGGCATAGCCACATTTTTAAGGCCTTCCTGAAGGGGGGCAACTCTGCCTGCAGTGGCAAGGCATGGGCATAACGCCCACACCCCGCAGTTTATACCGGAGGTTTGGAGGATTGTTTCACTACGAGCTTTTTTTTGGGGGGGGGGGGGGGATTTTGAGCCATTTCTTCTTTTGTGCACGCTCAAGGGAGAGAAAAATTTGGGCTGAGACCTTGTAGGAAAACAAACGTCCCAGGCTAGTCCAGCTGTCGGCCGATTGACGGGATGGCGTGGTGGTGGTTGCAGCGGTGGCTGGGGAGGGCTTCATTTAGTGCAACCCTCGGTCTAGAAAACCAGCGCACTTTACCCACTACGTGGTATGCACTCAATTCTGCTTTTCAGCGCAGCCCTAAAAATACTTGCCTGGGGGTATTCCCAGGAAACCGCCAGCCACACGCAGTGGACAGATGTCATCCCTGCATCAGCTCTGGAAGCCCCCCCCCCCAAAAAAAAAAATTTTAAGAAAGGGGGGGAGGGAAAAAAGAGGAGGTGAAATTGAAGGGAAGTCCATTGCTGGTCCCCATGCCTAGATCCCAGTGAAAGGTCCATGCTGTTCCTCGCACCCCCCTCCTCCTCAAACCCTGGACTGGCAAAACGAAGCCACTTTTTTGGCTTTGTTGTTGGCCAAACTTATGTCCTCATCGGTACATGTTTCTTCTGGCAGTAATTGGCAGAGCAGCAAATGAACTGGATTTTGCATCTCTCCACATTCACACAGTGTGTTGTCTGCCAGCAGTCCCCACTTGAGCCTGTTGGGCCTGCATTTAGGGACTCTGACCCGCCCTCCACTGATGTAGGGGTAGTTGAGTTCCTCAGCCATCTCCTCCTCCTTCAATGTTGTTCCTTGTCCAGTGAGCTCCTTCTTCCTCCATCTTCTAATTTGACTTTGCTCTTGCGTACCCTCAAAAGTGTTTGTTCTTGCCATAAAACTCTTCCTGGATCTGAACCAGCGGACTTGAGGCGCATCTCCATTCAGAGGATGTTGAGGGTCCTTCTCTTGCTTACTTCTCTCAGGGTCCACTGCTAATTTTCTCCTCTCTTAGTTGAAACGATACCAACAAGAGAGGGTCTATATTCTCAACTGGTGTAGATTTGAGGCATCCTGTCACTATACACTATACACATGGTTTCATTAACAGCGATGTCAACTTGTTTCACATGTGCAGATGCACTCCATAATGGAGCAGCATACTCAATTCAATTCAATTCATTCAATTTATATCCCACCCTACTCAACACATGGCCGACTCTGGGCGGCTAACAACATATAAATGACCCCAGGGCAACCCAAGGGGTTTACATATAAGATACAAGATACAATGTTCAAAATACAATAATAAATACAATGTTTCAAGTAAATAAAATGACACAAATCACAATATAAAGCAAAACAATCCACAAAATACAAAATATCAGCACCACATCAGAATAGAAAACAATTCTACCGAAACCACCCACAAAAAAACCCTGCCTTCAGAGTCTTATGAAGGGGAGGACACAGCCCTTTCAAGTCCTGGTGAGGGGGCAGGGCGGGGCCGGAACACCGACCGATGGCGTGGCCAGCGGGCCTCTTCGCCCCCACCGGGCGAGCACAGCGGCGGTCTGGTGCAGAGATGTACAGAGTCAAAGCTGATGTACGCAGCATAGATGGTTGTAAAGATAAAGGTAAAGGTTTCCCTTGTTCGAAAGCCAGTCGTATCCGACTACAGGGAGCAGTGCTCATCTCTGTTTCAAAGCCGAAGAGCCAGCGTTGTCTGCTTCTGCAGATGTTTCAGTGGTCATGTGGCAGGAATGCTGTTACCTTCCCACCGGAGTTGTCCCTATTTATCTACTTGCAATTTCTTGCTTTCGAACTGCTAGGTACTTTGTGAGTTTCCTGATGATTTTGTTCCTTGTACGAACTTTGGCTTTGGTATTCAAGCAGTGTTGCTTAAAAGAGAGAGTCCTGTCAAGCATCACAGAGTCACACCGAGGCATTTTGGTTCTGAACAATGCTGCAATCAGTACCCTTGCCACGAAACATCCAACTCAACCCTTGCCTCTTGGTTTCAAAGGTAGAAAGCACATACTTGAGTCTTGCTTGGATTAGGTTTCAAATGATTGATGTGGTAATGCTGTCCTAATTCTTTAAGTGCTCACATTACAAAGAGCAGTGGCACAGTAGCTCCAGGGTGTTCTGGATGATATGGATTATCTGGATCCGTTTCAGTCAGGATTCAGGTCCGGTTATGGTACCGAGACTGCACTGGTCGCACTCATGGATGATCTCTAGCAAGAGCGAGACAAAGGAAACCCTTCTGTTCTCTCTCTCCTTGACCTCTCAGCGGCTTGAGGTGCCTCAGGGGTCCTCTCGCCTCTACTATTTAACATCTACATGAAACCGCTGGGTGAGATGTTCGCATGGGGTGAGGTACTATCAGTATGCTGATGATACCCAGCTATACATCTCGGCCCGTGGGGACCCGAGTGATGCAGTCAAAGTCCTAACCAGGTGTCTGGAGGCAGTGCGGGTCTGGATGGGGGACAACGGGCTTCAGCTGGATCCCCGCAAGACTGAGTGGCTATGGGTTCGGACCCCGTGTTATCCCGGGAGCTGCCATCTTTGGATCTGGATGGGGCATTGTTGCCTCAGACAGATCCGGTAAGCAATTTGGGGGTCCTCCTGGACTCATGGCTAGCAGGTGGCAGTTGTGGCCAGGAGGGCCTTTGCACAACTTCATGTAATGCACTAACTGGACCGGGACTCTCTGCTCATGGTCACTCATGCTCTGGTCACCTCCAGATTGGATTACTGTAATGCGCTGTACATGGGGCTGCCCTTGATGACTATTTGGAGGCTGCAACTGGTCCAAAATGCGGCTGCCTGAGGGGTGCTGGGGTGTGGGCGTTATGCCCATGCCTTGCTGCTGCTTCGGGAGCTTCGCTGGTTGCCAGTTTGCCTCCGGGTGCAATTCAAGGTGCTATTTTTGGCCTTTAAAGCCCGTCATGGCAGTGGGCCAGGATACCTTAGAGATCTCGTCACCCCAAGTATCAGCCCGTCCTAACAGGGCAGACAGGAGGGGCTCAGTATTGGTCCCATCAATGAAAGAAGCACATCTATCTGTGACCAGGAAGAGAGCCTTCTCCGTGTCTGCCCCAGCACTTTGGAACCTCCTACCTCCGGAGGTGTGCCTTCAAACAGAACTTCTCCCCTTTAGAAAAATGGTGAAGACCTGGCTTTGCCAGCAGGTGTGGGGCTCCAGAGGATCCACTTCCCAGCTGGCTTGTCTAATTTCTGTGGGAGAGCCTTCTGGTGTTTTCTGTTTTTGGTTTAGTGTGTGGAGAGGGAGGGTGAGGGTAGTTTTTAAGTATATAGCCAGTTTTATGCTGTTTTTATTCTTGTATTCTTTTATTATTGTAGGTTGCGTATGTGTTTTGATTGTAAATATTCTGGCTATTTTATATTGTTTTTTTTACCTGTTGTTGCCGCCCTGGGTGGTGTTTTCACCAGGAGGGCAGGGTATAAATTTATAAAATAAATAATAAATAATAATAAAAAAGTATTCCAGCTACCTCATCAAAGCTTGATCCTTGAATGGCCATTGTTGTGTCGTCAGCATAGATGAACAATTTTTTATCGTCTTGGAGAAGACAATACACTTCCTTGGGGCAGTCCATTCTTCTGCAAACTCCATTTGCTGTTCTTTCCATTCATTGCCCCATATAAGAATCTCCGGTTCTGGAGGAAGCTGCCAATGGCTCTAGTAAACTTGTTATCTCTGGTAAGGTTATTTATTTTCTGAGAAGAATCCTATGATGGAGTACGCTGCAGTGAGGTCAATGAAAGCCACTCCCGTAATTTGCTGTCTTTCCGAAGCCATCCTCGGGCCCTTCTGTGCACAGAAAGGACAAAGATGCGGCCATGGCAATGGCAAGAACGCCTGCAATCCACGCACTAGGACGCACAACCAATGTTGTAAGGAAGGCGGTGGTGAGAAGTTTGCTCTCCTCGAAATAAGGGCTGTTAACGTTTAGCAGATCCATCTTTTAATGAGCTGAAAATGAAAAGGGGACAGAAGTTACAAAGAGAAGGGGAGAGAAAAATATCGTACAGAGGAATGCATTTATTCCATAAACACACCAAGACAGCCAAGTGATCTATACCTAAAACAAATTCAGGAGGAAGGCAAAATCTTTATTTCAGCAGGAGCTTTCGCGGATCAAAATCCACTCCTTTGGCACAACGAGTACAAAAGCGAAGTCCTCTGATAAACAAAGAGAGCCTAGTCCTGATCCTTTCACTCTGACAAACACCGGAGGAGCGCGGCCACACCTTTATCGGGTCGCTTTAGCGACTCTACAGGTGAAACTCGGAAAATTAGAATATCGTGAAAGCGTTCGTTCATTTCACTTAAAAGGTGAAACAAATATATGTGATAGACTCACTAAATGCAAAGAGAGAGACGTCATGCCTTAATTCGTTATGATTGTGAAGATCATGGCGTACAGCGTACATGAGATTATGTGATGATTATGGGGTACATGAGATTGGGGGGATTGGGGTTTTCATAAAATGTAAGCCATAAGCACCAATATTATAACAAAGTAAGGCTTGAACTATCTCGCTTTGCATGTAATGAGTCTATCTCATATATTTGTTTCACCTTTTTAAGTTGCATTACTGAATTGAATGAACATTTGCACGATATTCTAACTTTCCGAGTTTCACCTGTAGATGCCTCCTTGAGGGCAAGATATTTCTGCCAGGCCTCGAATCTTAGAGGTGAGTTAGAAAGAACCTCAGGCTGTACCAGGAGTAGCTGTGAGCAAAGGAAACCAACCTAAATTATTGCCCCCAAAGAATCCCTGCGGTTGGGCTCTGGGCCCTTTGCCTTGTCCTTTTCTCCAGGTGAAAAACAGAAATCCGCAGCCTCAAAAGAGAGCCGCCTGCCTGCGGGGATTTTTTTTTTTGGGGGGGGGGGGCAATCATCCTGCTGCCTCCGGGCAAAAAGAAGCGCCAGCGGAAGGTTGGCGGAACCAAGGCAGACGCAGCAGCAGTGGTACAGCTCCCCGGCCGCCCCCCGAAGTCCCGGCGCCCCCCCCTTTTGGAATGGAAGGGGAAGGGGAGGAAAGCAGCGCACGTGGCACCAAAGGACTGACCCACACACACACACACACCTCGCCCATAAGGCCTAAGCCCTGTAGACAACATGCCTCCCCCCCCCACTTCTGTGGGGAGCGAGAGCAGAGGCTGAATTAGGCCAGGGCGTGTGTGTGTGTGTGTGTGGTTGGAAAAAAACCCTACATTGAACCGTGAAAGAACAGGTAGAACCTCGACGAAGCCGGAGGATTTTAGTAGAATCCCCCACACCCACCCCAACAACCAGCCCCCACAGACAGCCTGAAAGCTATGGAAGGCGAGCAAGGAGCTACCAGCTAACTGGGCCGAACCACACGATTTCTCTACCGCCTGACCAAGAACAACCATGGCCTGTGTGGGGACACTTTAAATAGACTGCGGGCTGGAGTAGAAAGGAAGAGCAAGGAGGGCTAACCTGAGGATGGGGGCTTTTTCTGTATAGATAGTATAGCCTGTATGGATGCGGAGAAGAAGAAGAAAGTGTGGCTCATAGGATCACAATGCACACGATGCCCTTCAACGTGCACGGAGGAGGAGGACCTTAGGTTGGCCAGAAGAGGAAAGGCTGTTGGCAAGTGGCCCGACATCGGGAGGGTGTCGTCTAGTTCCTGTTTGTTTTAGATAGCTTGGCTTTAGCTTTGGATGCTGTTATATATGCCTTGTGGTGCGTTTGACACAAAGAACAAAAGAAAGAAAGAAAGAAAGAACTAAATAAATAAATAAATAAATAAATAAATAAATAAATAAATAAATAAATAAATAAATAAATAAATAAATAAATAAATAAATAAGAACAGAAGAAAGAAAGAAAGCAGGGATGTGCCTTAAAACTCAGCAAGGTGCAGATTGAACAAAATGAATCCGAAATAAAAACATCCCAGGAGACAACCTCGAAATGTAAATATTATGAGGCGTTTATTTGTTTGTATACTGCCCATAGTGGGAAATATCCAAGGCAGGCGGTATAACAGACAGACAGAGAGGCAGAGAGGCAGGCAGACAGACAGACAGACAGACATATTTCCTCCCCCACCCCCACCTTTCCCTCCGGAGAGAGCGAGCGGAAGCAAGGAAGCGGCTTAAGCGGCATGGGATACTTGCCCGCTTTCTTTGGGAAGCAGCAAGCGGACCATGTGGGAGGCGAGGGAGCGCATCCTCTCCCCAGGAGGAGGAATGGGGGGCAGAGAAGTCTCTCCTTCTCGGAGGAGGTGAAGCTGCTGCACCTTGGGACCTCTGGAGGTTTGCCCTCTGGGCAGGTATGGGGCCCTGAGGGTAATGTGGCTCTTGCCCGTTGGCTCTTACCATAAGATGGCTTTTACTATAAGATGTATCAAAAGATGCACCCTCTCTCTCCTGCATGAGGTGGGTGGGTTTTTAATTGGGGGTAGGGATTTTAACTGAGGGTTTTTTTTGTATGGGGTTTTAAATTTTCTAAGCCGCCCTGAGTCAGGCTTGCCTGAGTGGGCGGAGAATAAGTTGAACTATTAAATTAAATTTTTAAATTAAATATACCACCGACTTCGTGTATACCACTAGTGGAGGCGGTTTACAAGAAACTCAAAACAATCAATTACAACCATCTTTTTTAAAAAGGAAAGGGGAAATCTGAACAAAGAGAATTACTCCATAATAAAAGACAAATGTCCACCTATAACATATATAAATCCTAGTTCATTCATGGCGCAACAATCCGGGATCCCGATTCTAGAACTCTGAGGTAAATGGGGACAGACACACAAAAAATTAACACTGGCCACCGCCTGCCTCCCAACCAGGGGAGGAATTCAACCAAAGCCTCCTTAAACAACCAATTTTTTACCTGTTCTAAAAGGATGTGAAGAGAATCCGCCTGAGGGATTTCCGTTGGTAGCTTCTTACACCTAGAAGGAAGTACCATCGAAAAGGCTCTTCCCTCGAGCTACTTTCTGGGTGCCCCCCCCAATAAAAAACAATTTTATTTTTTAGCATGGTTTGAGAGGATCTCAACAGAGGGGAGCACATGCCAAGCAGCAAAGCCCCAAACCATCGAGGCGGGCTATGGGCGTCAGTAGTACCAGCACCTTGACTTTGGCAGGAGGGAATAATACACCGGGTGGGGCCGCCAGTGGTGCGAACCCGCCAGAGCCCTCGAGCCCTCGAGACGGCGCGCCGCCCAAGCCAGCCTGAGGGGCCGCCGCGTTTTGCACTCACTGCTGCGTTCTCTGGCTCTGCTCCACCTTCACGGGAAGGCCCCCCCCTCCCCCCAGCCGGGCGACGCGATCCTTACTACGGCGACTGCTTCCCCGTTGGTCTGGCGGCCCCCCTGGGTGCGCTCCTCTTGCGGCGGGTCTCTCTCTCCTCCCTCTCTTGCGCCTGCTGCTGCTGGAGCCTAAGGCGGCGTCCTCGGTCCGTCTCCTGGCCTCTTTTGCCTCTTTTTTCCCCCGCGCTGGCGGTGTGGGGTGTGTGTGTGTGTGGCTTTTATCTGCTTCTCCAGGACTCTGCCTGGCCCAGGTGGGCATCCTTGCGTTTCTAAAAACGGCAGGTCCTTCACGGATTCAGAGGAGGCGCCTCCAAGGGAGCTGGGCGCCCAGACTTCTCGCAACATCTTCCCATCCTCTCCCTCTGGCTATCCCACCACCACCACCACCCGCCTCTGGCTGCTCCGACTGCCGCCCCGCTCTTTAAAGCACAAGGTGCGTTTCGTTTCCAACACGGCCCGGTTGCCTTCTTTCGCGTCCGCTAATCTGGTCACCGCGGGACACGCTGGCAGTCGGAGGGCTCGTCCTCCCGTGTAGAGATGTAGGGAGAGGATCCGTCCTACGTTTTTCGGGGGGGGGGGCAGAGGGCGTGAGATGCGTGGGTGGGGGCGCGACCGGCCCCGAGCTTTAGGGCCGAAGCTTTTTGGCTCCCACTGGTTGAGCAGGGAAGGATTTCCTGAGAGCAGCCTGTTGAAGCCGCTGGATGTGAAGAAAGGGACAAATCCCCTCCGGAGACCATGGCAGCCGGTGGGAGAGAAGGGAAGGGAAGGAAGGAAGGAAAGAAAGAAGGAAGGAAGGAAGGAAAAGAAAGAAAGAAAGAAAGAAAGAAAGAAGGAAGGAAGGAAGGAAGGAAAGAAAGAAGGAAGGAAGGAAGGAAAAGAAAGAAAGAAAGAAGGAAGGAAGGAAAAGAAAGAAGGAAGGGAAAGAAAGAAAGAAAGAAAGAAACCGAGGGGGACGGGACGAGCAAGAACCCCCTGCTCCCAAGCCACAAGGAAAGAGGAATGACCATTAGCCTGGCACTTCCTATTCGGCGAACAAGGATTCCCATTTACGGGAAAGGGTGGAGGGGCGCGCGGGGGTGGGGGGGGGGCGCGTTTCCTACCGAAGAGTCTATTCATGGCCTCCACCACAGCCACGGGCAAGGCACAACCAGGCCCCGTCGCCCTCCCCTCCCTTGGAAGCGACTCCGCTCTGGTCTCCAAAGACGTCGGAGTGGCTCCGGCTGAGCCTCGCGATTAAGAAAGAGGCAGCCAGTAGGCCGAATCCTGCGCCTGAGGCCCGGCCACGAACTCTCATTTTGGGGTGGAAGGGGTTGGAACCAGCGAACGGTCCTTCTCCCCTTTGCCCTCTCTCGAGTCCATCAATGGGTTCCGGGGCCCTGGCTGCTGCCGGCGGTTGCTTTTCGGCTCCGCTTCCCTGGGGCCGGTGGCTTCTTAAGGGAAATGGTCTCGGTTTTTTCCTGGGTGCCTGGAGCGAAATCTCTCCCACCCACCCCCACGCCCAAGTTTCATTTGCTTCCTCTGGGGAAACTCAGCAAAAACCTTGTGACACCTCAAGTCTCGAAGGGTTCGTTGGACCAGCGTTCTCGCCAGCAAACGGAGGAGGAGGAGGAGGAGGAAGGCCGAATTGCTCTCCGGCTCTCAAGACTCTGGGTTGGATTTCTTGCAGAAGGTAAACAGGACCGCCATTGTTGTGGTCCTGGGCCTTCCAGGGTCTTCCGACTGACGTCGAGACCCCATGAATTAGTTCTCTGCTGATAGCGCCCCCCCCCAAAAAAAAACAACAACACACACACCAAAAAACCACCAACACCGTATTTATGAGAGGCGCTACAGTTTATTGTCTTACGGAGTTATCCTGCTATGGTAATAGAGTAGACCCTATTGCTAGCGACTGAACGCCGAGGTCAGTCTGCAGTTAACTAACCTTGACCACCCTGAGGATGAATGGCTTTGGGTGGCTGGCCAAGTCCACAGGGAATGCAGGGTGAGGGAAGGTCCCCAAGTGGGTTAAATGGTCCCACTTGCATCCCTCTTGAGGGAGGGCAGCAGCTCCATCCATCCTGGCCTGAGGATGAGGAAGATTTTTGTGTAGCAAAAGAGCTCAGGAAATCCAGAAAGTGCCTTGCAGAGCTGGATCAGGGGTACTCTGGGGGTCACGCTGTGATGCGGAAAGCCGACTGAAGGCCACTGCAGTATACTCTCAGGAGAGACTTCATGGCTGATTACCACGAGGCTGACCTATATTCGGGAAGAAGAAGAAGAAGAATGGGAGTAGGGAGCTGGGGCAACTGCTTAGTTGTGCAGAGGAGGCTTCCGCACTTCATTGGAAAAGATATTTGGAGCGCTGGGAAGAAAAGAACCAGAAGGCACAGCTGGAGCTGACTGGACGGGCAGGACCCTCGTGGGGAGGTCCGGGCCCGTCCGGGAGAGGGGCGCTTGGAAAGGAGCTCAGCGGCCCCTCCCTGCGGCGGATGTCCCCGAGGCCCTATGCCAGTCGTGCCCTGCATTTCTGGCCTGCCGGCCTCTTCTCCTGAGCCTGAAGGGAAGGGAGCCCCTTCTGGACATGGGGGATGGGGGTGGGGGTGGGTGGGGGGAGGTTTTCCGCTGTTGCTAAGCTCGGAATACTCCGAAACCACCTGAAGGTCGACGGGGGGCCCCCAAGAAGGAGAGCCATCCTGAACCCCCTTGCGCGTCCATGTCTAAGGCAAAGGCTTCCTCCCAGGTGGCCCAAGCTCTTCCCGCAGGAAGCGGCCTCTGTGCCTGTCGAGAGGGTTCAGATGTGACCCGAGTTGTGCAGGGCGATTTCCTCTCGGCCTCCTCCTGCCCCCGCCCACTCCAGGCGAGACCCTGTCACTCACGGCCACAGGCTGCCAATCAGAGCCTCGGAGCGGGGGGCTTTGGGGCAGGCGGAGATGGAGAGTGGGAGGAAAGAGCCCGGAGCCTCGCCCGCCCGCCACGCCGCTGTCCGGGGATGTCCAGCAGCGCAGCAGAGCGAACGGCGGAGGCAGAGCGCCCGGCCGGGGCAGCAGAGCGCGCCTTCGCTGCCGCCCAAGGGGGCTCTCGACCGGTCCTCCGCCTGCCCCATGGGGCCGTCGTGGGGCCATGCCGTCCATCACTGACCTCGGGGAGGCCCGCGTGGCTCGTGCTGCCTGGGAAAGCACTCCGGTCGCTCCACTCTGGCATTTGGTGTGCCCCACAGGGGTCAGCATGCTCGAAGGACGCTGCTGCTGCTGCTGTGTCCGCTGAGCCAGCGGGATGGAGTCTCTGGGGCCAGAGGGAACCGTCCACCCGCCACCGCCGCCACCTCCCCCGCAGGACCCCATCATCGGCTTTGGCATCGACCGGATCCTGGGCTGCCTGCCCGGGGGTCCGCCTGAGGAGGAGGGCAGTGGCACGACCGCGGTCGGGGAGGCAGAGCTGTCTCTTTACAACGGAGGAGGAGGAAGTTATGGTGCCGCCGACTATCACGCCGCTTGCCCCCTGAGCAGCTGTGGCCTTCCGGGGGGCCCACTGGCTAGCGGCGCTGGAGTGATCCGAGTGCCTGCACATAGACCCGTCCCCTCGGGAGGTGTCCATACTCAGCCCGGGGGCCCTCGCCTCACTTTGCCCTGGATGGAGAACAACCGGCGGCTGGCTAAGGACCGGGTGGCAGGTGAGAAAGCGCCGGATTTGACCGCTTGATGGGCCAAGGTGCGGAGGGAGCCATGCATGACTCGAGGGCAGGAAGGGTGTTTTCCTTCCACTGGGTGCAGGATAGAAGAGGAAGAGGCCTCTTGGGGAAAGGGGGGGTAGGCATCATCATTAGGTCTACTGTGTTCTGTCCCATGCCACAAAGCAGTGGGTGGGTCTATCCTGGCCCAAATCTCAGCCTGGAATCCTAGGTTGGGCCCCAAGGAAGAGACCAGAGCCAAACAGGGGCATCTGGAGCATTTGGGAAACGTGCCCCAGCCATTCTGGTGGTGTGTGTGTGTGTGTGTGTGTGTGTGTGTGTGTGTGTGTGTGTGTGTGTGTGTGTGTGTGTGTGTGTGTGTGTGTGTGTGTGTGTGTGTGTGTGTATGTGTGTGTGTGTGTGTTCTTTTGGATGGAGGGGCTGCGCAAGATCTTTGGCCCAGCAGGCCTTGTGGAAAGGCTTGCAGCTGAGCCTGGCTTGGCTCAGGCCACACGGCCTGATGGCACAATTCCCCATTTCCTACTCCCACCTGCTGCTACGTCCTGCCTTTCAGAGATCCCACAGCAGGCTTCATCCCTTCCTTTGACCCATTAGTAAAACCAGAAACCCCCCATCCCACACAAAAGAATCTCCTTTTCATCTTTGTGGTTTACAAAATCCCCGCTGGTAATGAAAATATCATCTTTCGTGCCTAAGGGAGGGAGGGACCCTCAAAGTTACCCCAAAACAATTTGGCCAGGCTCCACTTTAGAGAGTATGGGGCTACCGGGAGACCCCCCCCCCCAGGATTGAGGGGTGCATATAGAGACGTATGTCTGCCAGAAACCCTCTTCTTATGCCGTATCCATTTCCAAATATTGGCGATGAGCCATGAAGATTGTCCTGGGAACCATATGATGCAGGTCACTTTCTTGCTAAAGTTGCTGCCTTCCATCCAGATGGACTCAAGTGGGATTTAATCCACTTGGTGGACCATCATCCCCCTTCCCTGTGGACTTCTCCACCCAAGACCGTTAGTCCTGGGGTTGTCAAGGTAGTTAACCGCCGCCCAACAATCGGAGTTGAGTCGCTGGCAGTACGGTCTACAGCCGGGTCTGAAACCTGAGCAGAGAATCATTGGGAACAGCCTCCCCACGGGATTGCTATGTGGCTTGTGGGGCAGGGAGGGACCAGCGCTGCGGTATGGTCTTTGCGGTGCCCCCCCGCCCCCACCCAGCGTGATCGCTTGCCCAACCCCAGCTGTGCTCTGATCCTCTCGCTCTGCCCTCAGCTGCGGTGCCGCCTTTCTCTGTGGCCCGGAGGATCGGCCACCCCTACCAGAACCGCACCCCACCCAAGCGCAAAAAGCCGCGCACATCCTTCTCGCGGGCACAAATCTGCGAGTTGGAGAAGCGATTCCACCGGCAGAAATATCTGGCCTCGGCCGAGCGAGCAGCCCTGGCGAAAGCCCTCAAGATGACCGATGCGCAAGTCAAAACCTGGTTCCAGAACCGCCGCACCAAGTGGAGGTAAGGACCAGTGGCGGGCGGCGACGGAGGGCGTTGGTGGCCCAAGCCTGCCAGCCACAGTGAGCTCGTCCAGGCACTCCTCCTCAATCCATCGTGCAGCACTCGGGACTCGAACTGCTGACCTGCCATCAGCAACTGCAGTCCCTCCCCCTGCAGATTAGGTGATCCTTAAGCACAGGGACTTCGGTGGGAATGAGTTCCCATCGCCTGTCTCAGCTCCTGCCAACTTAGCAGTTCGAAAGCAAGAAATTGCAAGTACTGTAAATCAATAGGTACTGCTTTGGCAGGAAAGGTAACATGGCAGGAAAGGTATCAGTGTTCCGTGCACTCTGGCCTGGCATATGACCACGTAAACGTCTGTAGACGTTCTTTGGCTGTAAAAGGAAAAGAGCATCACCCCCTAGGGCTCTCTGATAGCACCAGAAGGAGGACCTTCTCCATGTCCCCTCCGGCCCTTTGGAACCTCCTGCCAACAGAGTTACGGCTCCAGACAGAATTCCTGCCCTTCAGGAAAGAACTCAAAACCTGGCTGGCAGCGCAGGTGTGGGGCACCGATGGAGGGGTGAACCCGCCCCCCCCTTGCTGGCTCATATAAAGATTTCTTTCTCTTTTAATGGATGGGGTGAGTGGGTAAATTAATTTAATGGGCTTTTTAAGGGCTTTTTAATTAGTTTGATGTTGCTTTTAATTGTTGTTAGCTGCCCAGTGTCGTTGCCAAGTTGGGTGGCAATAGAAATTTGAAGAATAAATAAATAAATAAATAAATAAATACAGGACAAGAGCCAGTGCTGTCACTGCATCTGCAGACGTTTCCGTAGTCATGCAGCAGGCATTACTAGGCGCTGGAGTATATGGTACGCTGTTACCTTTCCCACATAGGGTGATCCCTAATCGCAAAACTGGAACCCAGAAACTGACCCCCCCAAAAAAATGTCCTGCCCCCTCCTTTCACCAAAGGGTATTCCTTATCCAACCTCCTTTGAATCCAGGTGCACATGTAGAATGTGATTGGAGGTGCTCGTTCATCCACTCTGTCCATCATCATCATCACCACCACCACCACCACCACCATTAATTTGTGTGCCACCCACTGGCAATGCGACTCAGGGTGGCTAACAACCAAAAGAGTATATACACGTTATAAAAATGCCCAGAGGTGCTCAGATCCGCCCTGCCCTGCCCTGCCCTGCCCTGCCCTGCCCTGCCCTGCCCTGCCCTGCCCTGCCCTGCCCTGCCCTGCCCAGGACTCGGCGGCGTCTATGCCCCCACACCCACCCACCCACCCAGCCGTCTCTGCCGAGCGTTCTCTCCTCTGCCCATATCTTGTCTCTCCATCCCGCAGGCGACAGACGGCGGAGGAGCGAGAGTCGGAGCGCCAGCAGGCCAACCGACTCATGCTGCACCTGCAGCAGGAGGCCTTCCAGAAGAGCCTGGCGGGGCAGCCGCTGCCGCAGGACCCGCTGTGCCTGCACAACTCCTCGCTCTTCGCGCTGCAGAATCTGCAGCCCTGGGCCGACCAGCACAGCAAGGCCGCCTCCATCTCCGGGACAGCAGCCGCGGCGGCCGTGGTGTGAGCCGCCCGGTCTGGAGAAGCCGCAGGGGCAAGTGGAGAGAGCCAGGAAGGGCAGGAGGCCTTGTACAGGGGCGGGGGGCGGGGGGCGGGGGGCGGGGGGGGGGCGGGGGGGGGGCGTCCCGTCCTGTCCACAGGCGAAAGGATGGCCCTCTTGCGCTGGAACTTCAGGGCCGGGCAGAGACTCCCACCAGATACGGGACCTCAGGCTGACACCCCCTCCCGCCCCCCCCCCCCCCGTTTCCTCCCCCCCCCCGCAATTTATACTGATAGTTCTTTCGAATAAAGGGTCACTTCTCCTTCCCGAATTCTCCAGGGCTCTTCTCCGCCGCACAAAGGCTGTCACTGGAGCAAAACGCCGCCCCCCGCCCCCCTCAATCCCACAGTTTAGCGCCCACAACATCCATGCTCATGAAGTGCCCCACTGTAGCGGAAACCAACGCCAGCGATACGGAGGCACTGCGGAAAGCGCCGAACGTGGGGTGGGGGTGGGGATGGGGTGCCACGCCGGATTGGGCCGCCCGAGGTACCTCTGGATGTGCTCCGGTCGGCCAGCGGCCAGAGAGTAAAGGAGAGAGAGGTGGAGCCCAGGGACCCGGCGGGGCGGAGAGGCCGGGCTGAGCTGGACCTGTCCCTGGTGCTCAAGCGGAGGTTGGACCAAGCGAAGAAAGCGAGAGGGCCGGGTCGGCTGCGGACTTTGGGCAGCCGGAGAAGATTCCCAAGAGAAAGGGCCTCGTCGTCGTCCCCCGCCCCCCCCCGCCCCGCCTAATAGAGATGGAGGGACCCCGAAACCTAAAGCCAACCAGGAAACACGGAAGGAACTGGGCATGTCTTTAGCTTCGAGGAAAGGCGGTGAAAGGAGGGAGGGAGGAAGAGAGAGAGAGAGAGAGAGAGAGAGAGAGAGAGAGAGAGAGAGAGAGAGAGAGAGAGAGAGGGGATGGTCGCTCTTTTCACCTACAGTACTTGAAAGCCCGTCTTCCTTCAAGAGGAGGGGCGGGGGGGGGGCGGGGGCTCATCTGTTCTGGGTCATCCCCGAGTACAGGACACAGAATAACGGGCTGGAACGACAGGAGAGCCAGCCCTGTAGTAGGAGCCTTGACTCTCGGGGGAAGCTTCTCAAAGGATTGATCGCTTACAACAAGGGAACCCATGATGAGCACCTTGGGAGGGGGGGGGGGGGGGAGAGCGCCCCAGCAAGGGGAAATGGGGGCCACTCTCGGGCAGGGCTGTTCCGTCGACGATGTAGATGAGGACAGAGGCTGCTGTTCCCGCCCCGTTGGCAAATCCCCTGCCCGCGGTGACATGAAAGCGGGCGCTCTGGCAGTGTCTCTCTTTATTGGGGAGGGAGGGGCGGGGCGGGGGAGAGGCCTGCGAGGCCAGCGCTACAAGGGGTGGGGGTGGAGTGCGGGTGCGGGCAATTGCGGAGGGCCAGAGCTGGGGTGAGAAATGAAGTCGTGGCCGAAGGCTGGACAAAGGCGCAAGAGCGACACCTCGTGGTCCACGAGGCAAGTCCTTCATCACCCTCCTCCGAGCCCATAAAGGGGAGTCCTCCTCCTCCTCCGGCCTTCCTGCACCCCCTCCACCACTCTTAACATCCTCGGGGGACGGAGTAGGTCTGGAACTTCTAGGGATCTGGAACTTCTAGGGATCCGGACCCCTTGGATGCCTGGGAAAGGCTGAAGGGTGTGTGTGTGTATATGCGCGCGCGTGTGGGTGGGTGGGTGGGGAGGGGGTCCCAGGCTGCCGCTCTCCGCCTCACCTCCGTTCCTTTCCCTGCGACCCTGGAGGCGGCAGATGCCCCGTTCTCTCTCTCCCCCCCCCCCCCGCCCGTTGCTGCTGCTGCTGCTGCAGAGCGCCCTGATTGGCTGGCCAGATTGCGGCTTTGCCACATAAAGGTGGCTGCGGTGCAGCAGTTGGCGAGCGCAAAGCGAGGCTCCCGGACGATCCCGGGCGAAGGGAAAGGATGGGACGGAGTGACTAAGACCCCTCCTTCCCTCGGCGCCGCCATGGACGCCGAAGCCTTTGGCCGCCGACGGAGGAGGCCTTGGGAGGGGGGCGGCGGGCGCCCGGCGCGGGTCAGCCTCTCTCCGGGGCCCGTGGGGCTTGGGCACCCTGTCCGCTCCGGGCCCGACCCCTCGGAGCGCCTGGACCTGGTGCAGGTGAGCTCCAACGCGAAGCGGCTGGGGCTGCGACGGGCGCAGGAGAAGGAGCGGCTGGCGGAGCTCAACGACCGCTTCGCCGGCTACGTGGAGCGCGTGGTGCGGGAGCTGGAGTGGCGGCACCGGGCGCTCTCGCGGGAGGTGGAGGCGCTGCGGCGGGGCCCCCGCCTGCCGGGGCTCTACCGGCAAGAGGCGCGCGGCCTGCGAGCCCTGCTCGAGGCCGAGACCCGCGACAAGGCGCGCCTGGAGGACGAGCGCCAGCGCCTGCTCCAGGCCCGCGGGCAGCTCCGCGCACGCTGCGCCCAGGAAGCGCGCCGGCGCTTGGAGGCCGAGGAGAGGCGGCGGAGCCTCCGCCAGCAGGCAGCCCAGGCCACGCTGGCCGCCCGCGACGCCGACAGCACGGCCAGCGCCCTCCGCGCCCAGCGGGCCTTCCTGCAGGAGCTGCTCGGGGAGGAACGGGCCGAGCTGGCGGCGGCGGCGGCGGCGGCAGGAGCGGAGCCGGCGGGACCTGGGGCGGCCGGGGGCGGCCCGTCGGGTGGGACCGCCAAGCCAGACCTCTCAGCAGCCCTGCGCGAGATCCGCGCCCAGTACGAGAGCTTGGCGGCCCAGAACCGGCAGGCGGCCGAGGAATGGTACCGCGCCAAATTCACCTCTGCGGCCCAGCTGGCCGGACGCCGCCAGGAGGCGGCTCGCAGCATCCGCCTGGAGACCGCAGAGTACCGGCAGCAGATGCAGTCCCGCTCGGCCGAGATCGAGGCCCTTCGCGGGGCCGTCGACGTCCTGCACCAGCAGCTGGAGAGCCTGGAGGGGCAACGGAGCGCCGCCGTGGCCCGTGGCCAGGTAAGAAGAGGGGGGTGGGGTGGGGGAGAAGGCTTTCTTCTTTCCGGAACCACGGGGGGGGGGGGGGGAGAACACCTGTCCGAGGGCAGAGGAGAAGCAGCAGCGAGGAGGGCGCCGGCGGGCGGACGGATGGCGTCTCCCTCCTCTACCATCCCTTCCATTGGGAGGTGGTGCCACCTGGCCCACCCCTCTGAAAGCGATGGGGCGGATCGGGATGGGCGCCGCGTTTCATCGTCCGTGGGGTGGGGTGGGGGTGGGGAGGACGGCTCAAGGTCTCTCCCTAGATCACGACGTCCTTCACGAATGTAAAGCGCAATGTGCCAAACGGGATGAGAGAAGAGCCCAGGGGTGGAGATGGAAGGAGGACCCTCCTCTTCTGGGGAGAGCAGGGCTTTAGGGATGTCGGGGGGGGGGGTGCCTCCTCCCTCCCTCCCTCCTACCCACCCCTTGCCCTTCAGGAGGCCAGCGTCGCTCCTTTACTCTAGAGAGGCCTGGCCTTGAGTAGGAGGTGTAAGTTCTGGGGTGTAAGGAGGGAGCCCTGGAAAAGGAAAAGTCAGCCAGCCGGCCAGCCTTTCTCAAACGCACACCAAGAACGTGCGTTGTTCTGGTTCCATCCCAGAGTTGTTTCCACTATGGGCCTCCTTCGGGTTGCCTTTCTGAGGGTGGCTCAGTGACCTCCAGAAGGGCCTGACCTTAGCCTTCCGCCCCCTTGCAGGCCAGGAGCCCCACCTTTCCTCTTCTGAGTCAGTGAGGCCTCCGTGTGGCTCCTGCTTTCCTGGCCATTTCCCTCCAGAACATCTTGTCTTCTTCTGCTGTGGTTAAGTGACCCTTGCTGCTCTGTGGCATCCTATCGCTCTGACTGTAATGACCTTCCAAAGATGCGGTTGTTAAAAGTTCTGCTCAGCTCTTGCAAATTCAAGGGCATGGAAGCGTTTACTGTGATGCCTTTGATCTTGAGTCTTTCCAGATTGCTGCAAAAAAAGCAGGAATATTTCACCTGAGGGGTGTGGGTGTTGGGATGTGCATTGCCCTCTGCTCAACAGCCTTACTCAGCAATTTTAAACTCAAGGCAGTGGCTTCCTTGAGGGAGTCTATCCATCTCACATTGGGTCCTCCTCTTTTCCTGCTGCCTTTTACTTTTCCCAGAATTATTGTCTTTTCTAAAGAGTCTTCCCTTCTTCCCAGGATGTGTCCCAAGTAGAACAGCCTCAGTTTTGTCTTTTTTTGAACCTCTGCCCCTCCCTGGTCTAATGCAGGGCTCCTCCTCCTCTTCTCCCCCCCCCCCCAGGAGAGAGTGGCCGAGTTGGAGCAAGAGATCTCAGAGGCCAAGGAGGAGATGACACGGCACATGGGGGAGTACCAGGAGCTGTTGAACATCAAGATGGCTCTGGATGTAGAGATCACAGCATACAGGTGAGGCCAGCTGGTGCCAGGCTGTCTTGGCAGTGCTGCCAGAGAAGGTCCTTGTACCTCCCCCCTCTCCCCCCAACTGTCCTCCTGAAGTCCCCTGGGCTCAGGGCCGTAGCCAGAGGGGGGCCAAGGGGGGCTTTGAGTTAGCAGTTTTCCCACCCTGGCAAGGCATGGTTTCCCATAGGAATGCATTGAAAAGAGGCTTTGTTGCCCACACTGAAAAAATAATCACCCACCCACATCTAGAATCCTGGCTATGGCCCTGCCTGAGCTACCTTGCAAGCTTGTTGCTCACCACATACTTCTTGAGCATCTCATGTGCCACACACTTCTCCTTCAGTAGGTGTGTGACACAGAAGCTCAAAAAAACATCCACAAATATTAAAGCATATCAGTTGTGTCTTAGTGATGACACATAAAATGGTATTCGATCCAGCACCCCTGGTGCTCCTTCTCTCAGTCCTTAGTGTGGATAAAAGCCTAATAATCTATCTTATTATGCGGCTCACATGGCTTCCCCTTGATGCCTGGGGCAAAGTTCTGCTTCAGCAGTGCAAGGGTCACCTTTGAATCTCTGACTGCAAAGCTCACCTGGCATCCCCATGTGTGTCTCTCTCTCACACACACAGTCACACACACACACACACACACACACACACACACACACACACACACACACAAAGAGTGGCATCCTAATTCCATGGTCCACTCTGGTCGCTTTGGGTCTGGGGGTTAGAGACCATCCTGAAAGGGCTCCTGCTTGCTTTGTCTTTCCTCTCACTCACACAACCGGTTGTCAGCTGGGCTGGAGAGAGTAACTTCTCCCCCTCCCCCTCTTTTTCAGGATGCTGCTGGAGGGGGAGGAGGCCTGGTGGAGTTCTGCTGGGCAGCCCCCCTTGAAGTAACCCTTCAGGGGAACAACAATGGCACCTCGGATTCGTCATTGCCTCCTTTGGGACACTCTTTTCTCCCCCACCCCACCCCCGCCTGTCTTTCTTTGTGAATGGCTGATTGCCCCCCCCCCCCTCACCCCACCCCTTTGAAGATGGATGGGCCAGAGACATAGGAAAGATCTTGAGGGATTCCCTGCCTCCTTACTTTCCTACCCCAGGGCTAAGGGTTTGCCTCTCCAGTCAAGGCCTAGAATTACTTACCCCTGCTCAGGCGGGGGAGGAGAGGGAAGCCTTCAGCTAATGCCCCCCAATGCCCCCTCTTTTCCTGTGGCCCGCTCCAGGAGGGAAGCCTGTTTGGCCACAAGGAGCCCAACCTTGCCCAGGGAGTCTGGCCGGCCATCCTGTGTAGGTGATTTCAGCAGGAGGTCAACACATATGTCACACCTACTGGCCAAGGGCGTGGGTGTGGGTGGTGGTGGTGGTGGTGGGGAGGCGGCAGTCCTCCCCTGAGTTAGGAAGAGCTTCCCTCCCTCCCCCCTCCTCCAGAATTCATTGGGGCCACTTACAACATCATCCCCCCAGTTATAGTTGGGGCCAAAAGAGGGGGGGGAGAGGAGGAAGAGACATGAGTTCAACCCACATCAGACCATGATTTTTGAGAATGGCTTTCAAAAAATTTCCTCTGGGGAAGCAAGTCCTTCCCTTGTGACATTGCACTCCTTTCCCTCCACAGGGTTGATTCCCCCCCCATCATCATCATCATCATCATCATCATCATCATCATCATCATCATCATCATCATCATCATCATTATTATTATTATTATTATTATTATTATTATTATTATTATTATTATTATTATTATTATTATTATTTCTATACCGCTTTTCTTCCCCTAAGGGAACTCAAAGCGGTTTACAAGATACGAAATATAATATACAGGATATGCATAGGTACAAAAAATAAGATACAGATTTACGCAATAATACAGTAACAACTCGAACACAATTCAATAATACATTTCATACGTAAACAATTCAATAATACTAAAAAAAAACATTATTAATACCAAATAAATGTATGCGGATGATTTCCAAACCTCCAGCCCAACTAAGGCGGAGGAACAGAACGAGCTCATCTCTCTTCCCTAGGCGATGATGATGAAAGGGTGTGTGTGGCAAAGTCCTAGTAACAAAGTGCCTGGCCAAACCGGCCCAAAGGAGGGGAGGGTGAGTGTCCTAAAAAAAGCTCTGTGCCCTGGGAAACCAGAGCTACAACCGCACACGCTCCTTCTGCCCCCTCCACATCCTGGGGGGTGAAACTGCAATCAAGCCCCCACCCCCACCCCGAGTGGGGGAGCAGCCTTTCTGGAAGAGGCAGGGGTATGGGTGGCCTTCCTTCTCCCTTGTGAGAGGGAGGGATCCCACAGTCAGCCCGAGAGATGAAGCCATCTCTCTGCCCACCCTTCGGCCTCCCAAAGGGAGGGGGGCCCTACTGGGTCAGCCCCATGTCCTTCCATGAACCTAGTTGGGTGCCTATGGCTGGAGCCCAAGAGCCCCAAGGCCCCTCAATTCTCAGTCTGGCAGGCAGGCTGGTAGGACAGGGCACCCTGAAGGTCATCAAGACTAAGCCCCTCACTTGTTCGGACACTTCAGAGTCCAGGGGCTGAAGCCTCTGGGGAAGGTGAGCACCTCTCCCAAGCTAATAATAATAATAATAATAATAATAATAATAATAATAATAATAATAATAATAATAATAATAATAATAATAATAATAATAATAATAATAATAATAGTTATTGTTATTATTATTTCGTGTCAGAGATTACTCTGGGTAGGGTTTAAAGGATTTCTATTTATTTATTTATTTATTTGGATTTGTATCCCACCCTCTTGCCCTAGGGCAACTCAGGGCAGCACACTTACACATATCTTAACCTATAAAACCAAATGTTCACCGTTGGAATTGGCTATATGTTGCTATGCGTCGCCCTACTGACCCACACCCTCCCTTCGAGAGCACGGCCGAATTGCCTACGCAGGTCAACGAAGGATTTAAAAATCCGGCATGGGGGCCTCAGCCCCACTAACGGCAAGAAACGCAAAGAACATCACTTCCCGAAAGTCCTTGCGCCGCGCCGCGCCAGAGCCAATCAGGCTGAGAGGCTCTCGCACGGAGCAGCGTTCGGACACGCGCCGCAGCCAATCAAAAGAAAAGCATTTCAAAAAAACGCAGCACAAACACAAAGCACCAACACTTTACTACAAGCCCCAGCGTCCTGCGCGCAATGAGCGAGCAGAACGATGAGGCAGCCGGCGCGCGAAAACAAAAATAAGAAAAAGCCGGCACTGCAGCCATTCAAAACCACGGGCGAGCCAGCATGGCCCATGGGGGAAGAAAATAAAAAAAACACGCCGCCGCTACTCTTCCGTTCGAAGGGTCAGCGGCGCGCGAAAAACAAGTGAGGCGCCCGGCGCACAAAAAATAAAAGTTAAAAAAAACCCACCGCCGCAGCCATTGTTCCCCATGGGCGACACAGCAAGGCCCGTGGGGGAAAAAACCCCCCCAACATGGCCCTTCCGTTCAAAGGGCCAGCCGGCGCGTGAAAAATACGAGTTAAAAAAAAAACCCGGCCGCCGCTGCCCTTCTGTTCGATGGGCCAGCCGGAGAGACAAAAATTAAAGCAACCCACCCACCCACCAACCCCCCGCAACTGCCCTTCTTCCCAACGGGCCAGCCAGCATGGCCCATGGGGAAAAAAGCCTCCCCGCAATTGGCCTTCCTTCCCACGGGCCATCCAGCATGGCCCATGGGGGAAAAAGCCTCCCCGCAATTGGCCTTCCTTCCCACGGGCCATCCAGCATGGCCCATGGGGGAAAAAGCCTCCCCGCAATTGGCCTTCCTTCCCACGGGCCATCCAGCATGGCCCATGGGGGAAAAAGCCTACCTGCAATTGGCCTTCCTTCCCACGGGCCATCCAGCATGGCCAGCGAGAAAGAAAGCCACCCCCCCAACACACACACTTGAAAAAACATTAAAAAACACACCAAAACACAAAAAATAAACACACACACAGCCAAAAATAAACAAGAAAAACACACACATACCCCCCCAAAAAAAAACCACCCCCAACCCCCCCCAAAAAACCCCCCCCCACAGAACTTACAAAAAGACGTCTTCCTTCTCTGAGAACCGGAACTCAAATGAGAAAGAGGAAACTTACCAGAAGCGACACCAAGAGGACAGAAGGTAACAAATGTAATGAGAGGCACAAAAGCTCAACACCCCCACCCAGTGGCCAAAACAGAAACAACAATCAAAATTATTGAACTAATAAGAATAATTCTAAATTTAATCAAATAAATTATACAAACATTGAAAAAAAAACACTAATCTCAAAAATTACCAAAACAAAACCCCTTTTCACTCTGAAAAACCAAAACAAAAAAAATTTAAAAAAACATTTTAAAAAACAAAATTAAATTTTAAACTAAATAATATTACATTAAATTAGATTAAATTAAATTTAATTTTTTTTTCAATAAACATAAAAAAATACAAAAAAAATTTACTGGAAGCCACAAAAACACAAAACCTAACACCACCATTTAAAACAGCCCATCACCATTAGTTCAAGAAAAAAACCAAACCCTTTAGTATCCAACACAATTTTTAAAAGCCCGGCAACGCCGGGCAAACTATGCTAGTATATTATAAAAAATCCCCTTTAAAAATTCAATAGAAACTATTTAACACCATCCTGAATTTAAAAGGCCCTCCTTTCCCACCCAACAATAAAAGGGACATATAGTTCTAACAGAGCCAACAAGCATGAGTCAGCCCCCCACACTTGCCCTGCCAGCCAGGTTTTCAACCCTTTCCTAAAAGGCAGAAATTCTGTCTGTAGCCACCGTAGGTCTGCTGGCAGGAGGTTCCACAGGGTTGGGGCAGACAAGGAGAAGGCCCTGCTCCTTGTGCTAGAGAGACAAGCCCCTCTAGCCAATGGGACACTGAGAGAGCCCCTCTGGTCTGCCCTAGTGGGGTGCGCAGACTCCCTTGAGGCGATGCGGTCTCTTAGGTAACCTGGCCTACTACCATGAAGGGCTTTAAAGGTCATTACCAGCACCTTGAATTGCACCCGGATGCAAACTGGTAATCAGTGCAGCTCCCGAAGCAATGGTGAGGCGCGAGCATAATGCCCGCACCCCATCACCACCCGGACTGCTGCATTCTGCACCAGCTGTAGCCTCCAAATGGTCGTCAAGTGCATCCCCATGTAGAGCGTGTTACAATAATCAAGTCTGGAGGTAACCAACGCATGTGTGACCATGAGCAAGGAATCTCTATCCAGGAGTGGGCACAACTGGCGAATTACATGTAGCTGTGCAAAGGCCCTCCTGGCCACGGCCACCACCTGTTCTTCTCTTCTAGCAGCAGACGTACATCCAGAAGAACCCCCAAGTTGCGCACTGGGTCTGTCTGGGGCAGAGTAGCCCCATCCAAGACCAAGGATGGCAGCTCCCGGGATAATGCGGAACCCCGAACCCACAGCCTCTCAGTCTTGCTTGGGTTCAGCTGTAACCTGTTGACCCCCATCCAGACCCCCACAGCCTCAAGACACCCAGACAGGACGTTGAGAGCATCACTTGGGTCTCCTCGGGCCGAGATGTACAGTTGGTCATCCGCAAACTGATGGTACCGCACCCCGTGGGAACGTATGATCTCACCCAGTGGCTTCATGTAGATGTTAAATAGGAGAGGAGAGAGAATCAAGCCATGGGGCACCCCATATTGGAGAAGCCTAGGGCTTGACCTCTCACTCTCCAACCACACCGAATGGGTCCGGCCCTCCAAGAATGAGGAAAACCAAGACAGGACAGTGCCCTGGATCTCCAACCCTTTGAGCCGTCCCAGAAGAATACCGTGGTCGATGGTATCAAAGGCCGCTGAGAGGTCGAGGAGAGCAAGGACGGACGGATGACCACCGTCCCGCTCCCTTCAGAGATCATCCACAAGCGTGACCAATGCTGTCTTAGTACCATGTCCAGGCCTGCAACCTGACTGAAAGGGGTCCAGATAATCCGCTTCATCCAGGACCCCCTGCAGCTGATGCGCCACCACCCTCTCGATTATCTTCCCCAAGAAGGGGAGGTTGGAGACTGGTCTATAGCTAGAAAGGACAGCTGGGTTGAGGGAAGGCTTTTTGAGGAGGGGGCGCACAAAGGCGTGTTTTAAAGGTGCAGGGACCACCCCCTCCCATAATGATGAATTAATTATTGCCCCGACCAAGCTACCTGTCACCTCCTTAGAGGCTTTCACTAGCCAGGAAGGACAGGAGTCCAATGGGCAAGTAGTGGCGCAGGAAGCTGCAAGGAGCCTGTCCACTTCATCAGGGCCCACTGGGTCAAAGTGGTCCCAGATGACCCTGCAAGACTGCGCTCCGGTACCCTCCTGACCCTCCCCAACCATGCCGGGATTGAGCCCAGATCGATTTTCGAATCTGATCGATTTTCTTCGCCAGATGTTCAGCAAAGTCCTCAGCCGAACCCTGCGAACCAGTCACCAGCCCCCCCCCCCCTTAGGAGGGACCTGGTCATCCAAAACAGGGTGGCTGGGCAATTATCAGCGGAGGCAATAAGGGTGGTGAGGTATTGGTGTTTCACCACCCTCATCGCCACTTGATAGGCCCTAATAGAGGCTCTAGCAAGTGTTTGGTCAGTATCCCTCCAAGTCCACACCCAGTGGCGCTCTAGGCATCTCTTATCCCATTTGACCTCCCGAAGGTCTTCAGTGAACCACGGGGATGATCTAGCTCCATGGCCCGGAGAGGCCATAGTGGCGCGATTTCATCCAAGGTCGCCGTTGTCATCTTGTACCACAGGTTGGCGAGCGCCTCGGGTGAATCTTGTTCCTGATCCAGAGGAAAAACCCCCAGTTTCCTCTGAAATCCATCAGGATCCATCAGTCTCCGGGGACTGGAGAAACTCCGATCAGGGGGCACCTGAATGAGGCTCCTTCTTAATGTCCCCAAGGGCAAAGGGGCTGCTGCGGTCACCTTTTATTAGCCCACTAGAAACCCACCAACCTAAGACAGCTTTTGACCTGTGCAGGTCTTTCTCAAGGCTGTGGGGCCACAAGGCTGTGGGGTGGGGTGGGGTGGAGATTTCTTTCTTTCTTTAATAAATGTTCTAGAAGTTATGGCCAGAAGTAGCACAGCTTCTAATGATGTACCCCGAGTGCTAGCATTATCATCATCATCTCCATCCTTTCCCACCTCAGTCTCCTTTTCTCAAGGCTAAACCTGCCCAGATCCTTCCCACTTTCCTCCAAGGGTTTGGTTTGCTGCTCCTCCTCCGAACTCAGTTTGTTGGCATCCTTCTTAAAGTGCAGTGGCCAGAACTGGCCACAGGAGGACTCTAGGTGTGGCCTGATTAGCGCCAAATAGAGGGGGTAGGGTGGGGGTGGGGACTAGTTGAGATTCAGCCTAAAGCAGGGTTGGCCTTTTTTGCAGTCACAACACACTGCTGACTCCCGTTCCTCTTGTGACCAGCAGGAAGATGTCCACCCTCACCCCCCTACATTGCCTCTCTGCCCCCCACCCCGGCCAGCTGGCCTCTCTCCATCTCTCCCATTCTGCCATGTCCTTTTTGAGATCAGGATATCAAATTAAAACCAGCATGAGCTACTATTGGGGTAATGATAGGTTTTAATTCTTTTTTTCCCCCACTGAAGAATATGCCACAGCAGCAGCAGCAGCAGGAAACGGTGGTGGTGGTGGTGGTGGTGGAAAGAGGGCAGCCAGGTACCCAGTTCATGGCACCAAGGGCAGAGGAAGGGGCTCAGGTCATGGAGGGCAGCCAGCAAAGCCAACAACCTGCAAATGGTCCCGCTGCGCCCACAACAGCAACTCTCTCCGGGGCTCTGGTTACCAAAAAATGGGCCTCTCCCCCACCCCATGGCCCTCCTAGGACTCCTTTCTTGTCTCTTTGCCCTACAAGAAGAGGCTGCAGGGGAGATTGGGTGTGTGTGTGTGTGTGGGGGGGGGGGCAGAAAGGAGCCCCAGGCCAGGAAGATGGCAAGGCTGTGGTTTAAGCGGAGCTCCAACTCTCAGCGGGTGGCCCTTTCTGCGTGGAGAGCTGCTCCCCTCAACTGCTTCTCTACGGAAGGCAGGATTGGGGCCGCACCAAGAAAGGCCCTGCTGTCAATTGGGGGAGGGGGCAGCCCCTCCTGGCTAAGAAGGTGCAAGACCCATTGGCCCTAAACCTCGGCCTAGAAGAGGGAGAATGCCAGGGCCCTGCTTACGCGCTGACTTACTGTGCCCTGCCCCGTGGCCTTCTGCCCCACGGAAGTCCCCCAACTGCGGCCCTTCTTTCCCCACTGTGAGGAGCCAGCCCTTCACTGCTGCCTCTGGCCTCAGACTGGGCAGAAGGCGGGGAGGGTCCGGGCAGCCCAATCCCTGGAAGCCAAGAGAGCGCATGCCAATTCCAGCTCCTCCGCCCGAGAGCCTGGCACGCACAGCCCTGGTCCCGTCAGAACGAAGCCCCTCTGGTAGCCAAGATGGCTCTGGCAACTAGGTTAGCAAGGACAGTAGTAGCCAGGTGGAGCCATGCTGGGGGCCCTGCTCCGGTGCCCCCCCTCCAATTGATTGCATCCCGGGAGACCTGCATCTGCTCCGAGGTGAGGGCCCTGACCCCCGAGGGCCTCCTGGGTCACTGCAGCAGGCAGACCTCTTCCCCGTCTTCTGGAGCCTTGGAGGTGGGGGGGCCCTCATCCTGGGGGGGCGGCTGGGGGTCCATCTCCTCCTCCCGCAGCTTCAGGAGAAGGTCCCGGCTCTCGCTGGGGGGCAGGTTGCTGAGGTAGTACTGGGGAGCCAGCTGGGCAAGCCTGCAAAGAAAGGCTCTTTCACCGGGGGAGGGGGGAGGGGTGGGGGTGGGCATGTCTCCCCCCACCAGGAAAGGCCCATGACACTCTCCCCTCCCCCCTACGCAGGGGAATTGGCCTGGCCTACTTCCTGGTCTCCAAGCCCCCCAACAAATAAACTCTGCTAACCGCAAAGCAATGCAAAGAATGAAGCAGAGCTCCCCCCCCCCCTGCACAAAGGACTCACATCTCTGGCTGGATCTCCGAGACGATATTCAAGCAGTTGTCTTGAGAGATGGTGAAGTCGTGGTAGAGCACCCAGGGGGGAGGCCGGGGGGGTGGGCGGCGCAGGCGGTAGCAGCAGGTGGGGGCCAGCTGGGCCAAGTGCTTGTGGGTCAGAAGCAGGTAGTTGCCAGAGCCATCAATATCCCGGGCCACCTGCACGGGGGAAGTAGCACAAGTGCAAATTGGGCCGGGGTGGGGTGGGAGGACGCACACGGATACCACCAACACCCCGAGACCCTTTTGCCCAGGACTGGTGGGGGGAAGACCGTTTCCTGTTGGAAGGCCATATAGACCTAAGAATTTCAAGGGAAAAAAGATAATAATTTTAAAGTTATTAAAATGAAATTTTTCTTTCGTGTACTGATCAAACTCTGGACTGCCAAAATGAAGCCACTTTCTTGGCTTTGTTGTTGGCTAAACTTCAGTCCTCATTGGAGTAAAGTATAAGTATGACAGCCTAACACAAGTGAATTAATAACAATACAAGGTTCTGCTCTGCAAAATATGGATCCAAGCAAACGGCCTCCTCTAGCCTGAAGGCCGCAGGTTCCCCACCCCTGCGAGTCTAGGCCAACTGGCTGCAGGCAAAGGCCGTGACCTCTGGGCCAAGAGTTAGGGACCCCGGCCGTTCCTCTCTGGGGAGGTGGGCTTGGCCTGCCTTCTGGCACGGCACTTGACTCCCCCACCCCGCTGCCCAAGTGTGGTGGGCAAAGCTGCCCCTCCCCCCCCCGCCCCCCAGGCAGAGATGGGTTGCTTGCTGCCCTTGAGGTTCCTGGAAGCCCCTTGGCCTGTCCTGCCCTTCCTGGAAGAGCATCTTCTCTCCTGAATGCAACGGGGGTGGCGTGGGGGTGGGGGCTGCAGTTAGACTACAGCCTCCAAGGGTTGCCACCCACTTCTCTGCCCCTACCTTGAGGAAGAAGCCTGAAAGAAGGGCCTGCTTCAGCCGGAGGACGTTGCTGTCCATGCCAAAGGCCGGTGGGGAGATGGGCAGCTCAATGCGCTGCATGACCTCCAGCAGTTCTGCCCGCACGGAGACCGCCAGGCGCAGTGCAGTCTCGCTCAGGCCCTGCTTCCGGCACCAGCTCTCGGGGTCCGTCTCTGGGGAGGGAGGGAGAAGGAGGAGGAGGAAGAAGAGAATCACCTTCCCCCCCCCCAGCCATTCAGGAGCAGCTGGCCACACACGCACACACGGCCAGCTGAGCCCCCCTTCCCCACCCCAGCACTCACGCTGGTGGAAAGCATGGAAGAGGTTGATGAGGGTGAAGTGGTCTCCAGCCGGGTGCAGAAGGCCTCTCTGCCGGGCAGCCACCGCCTCTTCCCAGCGGGCTGGAGGGCCCAGGAAGCAGGGACCCACTGCAAGGAGAAGGCCATTGGGAAGGAGAAAGGGGGGGGGGAGAGACACTGAGCCCCTGCACAGAAAAAGACAGATACACCCCACCGACAAGCACATGACGCAGACCATGAGAGGCCAGAGCTCCAGAGGCGGAGCCAGGGCCCAGGGAGAGCAAGCGCTGGAGGGACGCTCCCCACTTTGCCGCCCGCCCGAAGCCACCGAGGGCCAACCAGAAGCTGGGCTGTACCTGTCAACATGGCAGCCAAGGTGAGCATCTCATCCACACAGTCAAACTCGCAGGAGGCCAGGAGGGCCTTGGCCAGCTGGGGTTCCAGAGGGAACTCGGAGAGGATGATGCCCACTTCAGAGAGGTTCCCATCATCATCCAGAGCGGCCAGGTAGTCCAGGTCCTCCAGGGCCTGCATCAAGGATTCAGGGGCTGGGTAGGCAGGGGGGGGGGAGGCGGTGAGACAAGAGAGAGGGGTCTCAGCCCCACAGCGGCTGCCCTTCCTCCTCCTCCTGCTGGGCCCCTTCCCTGGAGCGCCACACACACACACCTGGCCGGTCGAGGAAGTCGCACTGGCCCATGTCTGCAATGTCCAGCCTCTTCAGCAGCAGGACGGGGAGGCTCAGGTTGGCCTCCGTGATGGGTGGCAAAGGCAGCGCTGGAAGGCGCTCCTCAAAGAAGGCCTCTGCATAGAGGCGCATGCAGGAGCCTGGAAGGGGGAGGGGGCGAGAAAGAGAGAGAGGATGAAGGGGCTGTCCCGTTAGGATGAGGTAGCCCATTATACCCCTCTCACAGGACCCGTTACATCTGATAAGGGACCTCCACCCAGCTAGGATAGGCTTCAATCCCTGGTCGTTTCTGCTTGCAAACCAACCAGATCAGGTAGGACGTTCAGAATTAGGTTCAAAAAGAAGTAGCCCATGTTTCTAACAGCCCCCAACTTGGCTCCTCACCTGGAGGGCTCCCTGCCGCCCTCAGCCTCCGGGCCTCCGCCTGCTGCTTACTAATGGGCCGCAGCCCCTGAGACTCCGCTCGGATCACCGGGTTGTAAACCTGACCAGGGGGGAGAAGGCAGCACAAGGGGTGGGGGTGAGATTTATGAAAGGGGGGCGGGGGCGGGCTAAGGCCCTTGTTGGGGGGGGTGACAAACACCGGGGGGGGGGATGACACATTGATACTGGAGATGTGTGGGTGGGAAAGTCCTGAGGGGGGGTGTCTCAAGTCATGAAAGCCCCCTCCTTTCTCTCGCCTTCCCAGTACGGGGGGGGGGGGGGGTGTGGGAGGGGAAGGGGGGGTCACTTGAATGGAAGACTTTGCATTCTCTGCTTCCCACCCTCCCCTGCCAATGACAGTGTCCACAAGCACAGCTGCACAGCCAAAGAGTCCAGCCATGCCATCCCCCCCCCCCCCCCGGGGACATCTTGGGACCACTGATCCCAAATCCCACCCAGCCACCCCCGCGAATGAAGCCTAGTCCAGTGGGCCTAAGGAACCCTCATTCAAAGCACCGGGCCAGGATTATTCCTCCTCCTCTGGGAAGGGGGGGGCAATCCAGGGATCCTGAGCCCCCACCCATGTATGTCCCCCACACACACACACACACACACATGTCCCCTGGAATCAACTCACACTGCGCAGCTCCAACCCAGCATCGACCACGTGCCGGATGCTGGCAATGGTAAAGCCTCCATCTGCCAGCCAGTGCGAGACGACGACCCTGCGGGGCAGGATGCTCCCCCCAGGTGGTGTCCCCCCAAGGCTGCCCTCATAGAGCCTCTGGACATCCCGCCCCACCCCAGGGTGGAGGGGAAGCACCAGCAGGGGAGCCAGACTGGGGGGCAGAGCAGCCGCCTCCGCTCGGAGCGACTGACAGCAATCGGTGATTTCCTAGGGGGAAATGGAGAGTAAATCTAGGTGGGGAGGTGGGGTCAGTCAGTGCACGCAAGAGTTCCCAAAGGGGCCTCCCCCCTTCCACCTGCACCCCCCACCCCCACCCAAGGGAAAGCTCAGAAGCCCCTCCTGCTCACAGAAAGTGCAAGCAGCCCCTCCCCTTTCTGGCCCCCCACCCCACCCCACCCCACTGAAGCCCTTTTCATGTCCGCCAGGCCTACCTGCTCGCTGGCCAAGAAGACCAGGATGTCTCCGGCCTCCTCCCGCTGGTGGAGCTCCATCACAGCCTGACAGGCGGCCGCCACGTGTCTCCCCAGGGGGGCCTCCGCGTAGGTCAGATGGGGGGGCTGGGCAAAGGCGGGGACTCGGACCACAGGGGGTTCCCCAAAGAAGCGGCCCAGGGGCTGCTCCAAGTGGGCTTCTGTCGTCACCACCACCACCAGGCGCAGTTCCGGCCGCTGGCGCTGGACGTCCTTCAGCAGGCCCAGCAGGAGGTCGGTGGACACCGTCCGCTCCTGGGCCTCGTCCAGCACCACCACCCCATACTGGCGCAGCAGCGGGTCGGAGGTCATCTCTCGCAGGAGGACCTTGTCCGAGCAGAACCTGTAAGCCACCACAGGGAGCGTCGCCTCTGGCCTCTCTGGCCCCAGGCAAGGGCAAGGGGCCCTTGCCTGGGGCCCCACTCCCACCCTGATGCCCGTGGGTTCTTCTTCCACCCACAGTCCTGGCACAACAGGAGGGTGGGCGCGATTGAGAGTCCTTCTCTCCCATGGGCTACCTCCACCACCACCACCACCACCACCAGCCTGGTCTTCATCAAAGTCGCCCCAGAAGATGACACAGCTGCTCTCACCTGTGCCCCCTTCCTTCCCTGCCAACAGGGGAACAGGGACCCACTCCATCCCAGAGGACCCCTGGGCTCAAGGCAGAAGCAAACCCTTCCCAAAACATCATCGGGAAAAGGAGCTCTGGGGTAGTGCATGACCAGACAGGGCGTGGGGATGGACGGACCGCCAAGGTCTCTTGTGTGCAATGGGGCTCCTTCTCCCCCCCCGGCCCCCACCCTCCCACTCACCTGAGGAGTGTCTCGGAAGTGCAGCAGTCCTCGTAGGGCACACAGTAGCCCACCTCGTGGCCTACATTGAGGTCCATCTCGTCCGCCACGCGCAAGGCCAGGCTGAGGGCGGCTAGGCTGTGAGGCTGGGTGCAGACCACCTGGCCGTGAGCAAACTGCCCCCAGAGAGCATGTTCCGCGCACCACTGGGGCACCTGGTTGGGGCAGGAGGGAGGGAGAGGCAGGTGAGATGGGGGGAGCTCCCTCCCTCTCCACTCTCCCCAAAGCTTGGCCAAGTTCTCTACCTGCAGGCTGGAAAGAGCCCTGCCTGCCACTCTGGTGGGGGGATTCCGGCGATGGGTACCTCTGGGAATGGGGGCTCACCTTCCTCTCTGTGCAATGCAGTCCCACCCACCACACCCACCACACCACACCACCCTAGGTGTACCTGGGCAGCCCCTCCCTCCTCCCAGGCTCTGTTTCCAACACCCAGGAGTCGTCCCCCCCAATAGGTTCCTTGCACCACTGTCTGCCCTCCTCAATGCCACCCCACTTGCCTCCCTGGCCCGGATCAGGTCCCACCAGCCACGACCCTCTGCCCCCCTCCCCTCCCCCCCCCTGACCTGGGTGCTCTTGCCGGTGCCGGGTTCTCCCGAGACCACCACGATGGGGGCCCCTTGTTCCAGGTGCTGCAGGAAGGCCAGCCGGACCCCCCAGATGGGAAGGAGGCGGCGCTGGCGCAGGAGCTCATAGTAGCGGGAGGAGAAGGGGAGCCCGTCGAAGGGGTTCAGCTCCAGGTCGCCCCCGCAGTCCGCGCCCCCCGAGCCTTCCTCCTCCTCCTCCTCGGAAGAGGGGGCTCTCCCAGAAGCAGCCCCTCCCGCCGCCTCGGGCTCCGCCGCCTCCTCCTCCTCCTCCGTCGGGTCCATGAGAGGCAGGCCGGCCGGCCCACCCGGAGGGCTCCGTCGGTGGCGGGAGGGGCTGCAGAGAGGGAGGGGAAAGGATTCGGAGTAAAGGAAGCGGCCCAGGTTCCCACGGGAGGGAGGGAGGGAGGGGGGCCGGGCCGGGCCCCTCCTTCCCTCCCCGCTTAGGGCACCACCAGGGCCTCCCCGCCCGCCCGCCCGCCCTTCCCGGAGTCGCCACGCGAAGGAAGAAGAAGAAGAAGAACCACCCAAGGCCAGAGTCCGGGTCCAGCCGGGTTGGAGAGGGGGGGGGGGCGACAATCAGGGCCCGGGGTGGGGTGGGGTGGGGTGAGGGCCGCGGGACGGGCCCAGTCCGCCCGCAGCCCGTTGGGACGGGGGGGGGGGAGGAGGAAGGACGCAGACGGGGATCCCCCCCTCCCTCCCTCCCGTTCTTCCAGCGTGGGGGGGTGTGTGTGTGGAGGCTGGGGAGGGTCGCGCTCTCGCTCTCTCGCTCGCCCCCCCCTGGCCCCCTGGCTCCGCCCCTTCCCTCGCGCACCTCCCGGGCGAGGCCAGTGGCGTCTCTGGGGGGGACGGGGGTGGGGGGCTGCTGCTGCTGCTCGCTTCCGGCCTCGCTCCCCCTCCCTCCTCCGCGCGTACCTGCCGAGGGGCGGGGCAAACCAGAGTGGCCACGCCCCTGACCGACCGACGGACCGCCTCCTAGCCGGCCCCTGGTAGGTAGTCCTAGAGCGGCTCTCCCGGCGGGGCGGGGCGGGGCCTGCCTGGGCGCCATTGCTCTCGCTCTGTCCCCCCGGCCCCCCCAACCCCCGGGAAGGAAGAAGGGCGCCCCCTGGCGGGCGTGCTTGAGATTGCTGCTGCTGCTGCTGCTCCGGCGGCTTCGTCTCCTCGCTGGCTCCGCCCCCCCGTCCCGACACCTGCCTGCCTGGTGGCCCTGGTGTGGTCCCTCGCAGCAGCTGAGCCCTCCCTCCCTCCCCCCTCCCTCCCTGCCCGTTCCCACGGGCTTTGGTTGGTGCTCTCTGTCAATGCTGTATTGGGAGTGGGCGAGGATGAGGGAAGGGGGGCCGGGGCTCCAGCCCAGCCCTGATGTCCTCCTGGGGCTTGGAAGCAGCCAATGTGCCCCCCCCCACCCCCACCCCCGACTGCAGGAGTGGAGGGAGGGGGCGCTGGTGTTTCCTGCCCCCCCGCCTCCCCCCTCTTTCGCTTCGTGTGAACGTCATCTCTTTCAACGGGACAGCGAGGAGGATCTTCGAAGAAATCCACCCTGAGTGCTCCTTAGAAGGTCAAATAGTAAAGATGAAGCTGAAGTACCTCAAATGAGAAGAGAGGATTCACTTGAGAAGCCCTTGATGCTGGGAAGGGTGGAGGGCAAGAGAAGAAGAAGGGGGCGTCCAAAGATGAGATGGATGGTGTGGTAGACGCAATGGGCACAGAGCTGGGCGGGCTGAGGAGGAGGAGGAGGAGGAGGGTGGAGGACGACAACAACAGAGGGGCCTGGAGGACGGTGGTCCATGGGGTCGCAGACTGTGCGACGGAACAACAAATTATATAGCCTCTCACGTGGCAGCCGGAGAAGCTGCGTCTCTCTCTCTCTCTCTCTCCCCGCACTGGCCAAGCCAGGCCCGGCCAGGAACCCGGAGCCCGCCTCCCTCCAGACAGCCCCGCCACCCCAAAGAAGGCCGCCGCCTTTCGGGCTGCTTCCTGTCCCGTCCGTGCCCCCTCTCCCACCCCCCACCCCCACCCCCGGGGGTAGCCCTGCTGCCGCCTGGAGGCGTAGCCTGCCCTGCCCTGGGCTGGGCTTCAGCCTCCTCCTCCTCCTGGGCTCTTCCCTCGGTCCGTTGGAACCCTGCCGCCTGGTTGAATGGGGAAGGGACTCTTGCCAGAATGGGCAGCAGAATGGGCAGCGCAGCGCAGCTCTGGGGGTGGCTGCTGAACAAGGTGGTTACGGGAAGGAATAACAACTTTTGAAACTTCAAGGTAGAGAAACTTTGTGTTGGTTTTGGGTTTTTTAGATTTAAAATAAGCGAAAGAAGGCGACGAAGCAGTTCAGGAGAACAAGGGGTTTTGTAGATCCAAAAGCACGTGTCTGCCTTTCTCCTTCTGCACAGCCAGTTTCTTTGCAGGGACCTCTGGGGCCATTTCCTTGGGGGCAGCAGCATCTCCTGTCCCCCCCCCCCCGCTTCTGAGGAGCAGAGGTCAATGACTTACATGGGGGGTGGGGTGGGGCCGCGGGCGACTCTTATCACGTACACAAAGAGGGCTTCATTTCTGCTACACAACCAAGAGGAGCAGCTGCCCAGGTTGGTTGCCCAGCCCAGCTCTGTCTGTCCTCAGTAGGTGGAGGGAGTGGAAGCTTCTCGGGGAGGCGGCGGGAAGAAGGGGAAAGAGTCAAGACCAGCTCCAGCTCCAGCTCCAGCTGTGATTTGGATCCCGAGCTTGCGCGGAGGGTGGGACTTCATTGGCCCCGCCTCCGACGGGACTTCTTTGCCCCCTCCCCCACACACCCCTCCCAACTCCGTTCTTCTTCATCTAGGATTCCCCCTGCCCGGCAGCATGATCTATCTGTCAGAGGCCAAGGCCAGAATCCGGGGGGGGGGGGGGGGGCTGGGGCTGCTGCTGCTGCAAGGTCTCGGCCACCCCATGCATGCTGAGTGCCGTCAGGAGGTGCCTGCTCTGGCTTATGCGTCTGGGAAGCTCCTGGCTATGGAGCCATCATGGGTCCTTCAGTCTCTCCCGTATACCATTCATTAGCCACATTTGGATGCAGCACTTTACACAAACATGACCCCCAAACTGATAGTATTCTGGCCTTGGTGGTGGTGGTGGTGGAGCGCATCCGTTTCCTGGCCTCTTCCTGGCTGGGGAGATTCCATGGCTCGGTCCCGAGTTCTAGTTGCTTGCTGAGCATTGCTTAATTAGTCAAAATACGTAAGAACCTGAGTACTCGGCACAGCAATTGAAAAGATTCATAACAATCCCTTCCTCGTTCGCCCTCAGTCCCTCCTTGGGTTGTCTGTGTGTCCCTCAGGGTTGCTGTGGGGCCATTGGAGATTCAGGCTGTTTCCATGGCTGTGTCCTGTGAAGGCAGGGCAAGGGACGTTTCCTGCCCCTATTACATACCTGAATGATCCCTGAATGGACCTCTGACTGACGCATGCATGCCTGGGAACCAGCAGCAGCATCGCTGATCAGCTGCCGTTTGGGAATAAACATTGACTCTGCCCTCATGCCAGCCCAAAACACAAAGAGAGGATAAACAGTGATCAATCAGGCATACCCTGGGCAACGGCAATCTTATGCTGGCTAATCTTTTTTCACACCCAGTCAGGCAAAATGACAGACCAAAAGGTGGCTTCATTTTAGCATTTTCATGTCTGGCCTAGACCCAGGAGGAGGAGGAGGAGGACAACAGCAGCAACCGGTTCTGGAGACAGGGAAGCGCATTGGCCTAAGCCTCTTTAGGCATGAATCACCTGCAGGCCAGGCTAGAAGGGCTTTGAGTCAAGAAAACAGGCAGGCAGGCAGGCAGGCAGGCAGGCAGCACCCCCCCCTCCTCACCCCCTCCACTACTTCACAAGGCTTGGAAAGCTGTGCTGGCAGAATGAACTCACACTGGCTTAACGTGCCAGCTTTTCATCCATATTCACAAGGCCATTTTGGCTCTTTCTTTTATTGTAATTAATTGCAGGTGATATTGAAGAAAGGAAACCCCTCTATTCTTAAGATCCATCCAGAGCAGAGATGTAAAATTTCAGGAAATTTTGAAGCTCAGAAAAAAAAAGTTTTTTTTGGGGGGGGGAGGGGGAATGGAAAATTTCAGAAAATTTGAAAAAAAAATGCTACATTTGCACTTCTTTTTTCTTTTCCAGATTGAAAGTCATTCTGCGTTGGAGAGTTCAGTTTGTCACCTAGGACTTGCTCCTCATAGAAATTAGAATAATCTGATACCATACATATATTTTTTTTAGAAATGATTTATAAAATATTTGAACCCGGCCTTATCTTAAAATATTTTATTCATCATGTTAAAAAAAAAAATTCCATAATATATTTTTTATTTTTGCAATTTTTTTGAAAAACAAAAACAAAAAAGGTTTCAGGAAAAAACCAGAAAAAACTGGTTCCCTCCCCCCCTCGATTTTTTCCCCCATCCCGCCCTCCCTGCCTTCACATCTCTATTCTAGAGCAGGCCCCTCAGGGGAGGGATGGCAATCTCTGCAAGTGTTTTTGTCCTTCTGCCTTGTGTCCTGCTAAGCAGGGGATTCATCACCTTTCTGGGCCAAAACTCTTTTTAAAACGCTACAAGCCCCAACAAGTGGTTCATCGTTCTTTTTTCAAATTTAGCCCAGGAAGGAGGATGCGGACCCTTTTCTTGCACAGGGTAAGGAAGTAAGTAAGTAAGTGAGTAAGGAGAGTGATCACTCCTGCAATCCTTACCAGCAGCCATAGCACCCCCTTCTGCCCAAAGAGCAGCAGCAGTAGCAGCAGCTGGGGGTTGAGTCTTGCCCAAGGCCAGTTCCGTTCTGGCGGTCTCTCTCCCTCCCTCTCCCTCTCCCTCCCTCTCCCCCACCCCCCCCCCGCAGTGACTGGAAGCCAAGGGGGTCGCCGGCCCCGCTGGCACGCACGGCTCGAGGCCCCAAAGGCCGGCGTTCCTGCGCCCGGAGGAGCAAGTGCAGGACCGGACTCCCAACGGCCGGCAGCGCGTCCTGCCAAAAGCTTGGTCAAAGGCGGGATGGAGCGTGGCCGGCTGCTGGGAGAGGTGGGTGGCGGGCTCAAGGCAGGACCCCCTTGTCTGAGAGTGCCCATCTCCCCCCCCCCCTGCCCGGCCTGCTTCGCGGGGTTGTTGTGAGAAGAGGAGCACTACGTCCGGGTGAGAGAAAGGTGGGAGAGACAAGACCCCGCCGCGGAGAAGGTCTCTCTCTCCCCCCGCCCAGCAGGCCAGCCTTCGGAAGGCAGCGGGGAAAGATGGGCGTTGCGGCCACGGGGACCCGGAGGGACGGGGGGGGGAGGAGGGAGGCGGCGGCGGCGGCGCTTCCTCTCTGGCTGAAGGGGCGTCTGTCTGTCTGTCTGTGTGCCTGCGCTCCTGCTCCTCCGCCTTCTCGGGGTCCGTCTAGTCTAGTCCCCGCCTCCCCCGAGACGCTCAGCCCGCCGCCACCGACCTGGCGCGCGCTGACTGAGGCGGCGGGCGAACGGACGGACGGACGGACGGGTGGGCTGGCGAAGGTGGGTCAAGCGGACGGACGAGCCAGGCGTGGAGGCGGAGCGGATAGGCGGCGGCGGCCGGGAGGGGGAAAAAACGGTTTGACGGGGTCGGGGTTGTTGGGAGCCTCGGCTCAGCCACCCCACCCCCACCCCACTCCCCCGCGCCCGCTAAAGACGGAAAAGGACAGGCGGGAGGAGGAGGGCTAAGGCTGGAAGCGGGAGGTCGGAGGAGGACCCTGGCTGGCAGGAGCCCCCCGAGCGGCTAAAGCCAGTTTCCTTGGCCTGCCTCGGCTCGGCAGGCACGGTGCTCTTGGTCCGGTCCCTGGAGCGCCGGGCGGACCTTTTATGGGTGCCGGCGGGGCGGCATTGGGGGCGCGGAGAGAGAGAGTGACGGGGAGGACCCGTCGAGCCAGCTCTGGAGGAAGAGAGAGAGAGACTCGCCCTTCCTTCCTTCCTTCCTTCCTTCCTTCCTTCCTTCCTTCCTCTGTGCCAGTTGAGTTGCCCGAGGCTTCCTTGGAGTGTCAGTCGTCGAGGGTGCTGCTGTCTGCTGCTGCCTCCCCACCCCCACCCTCACCCCACCGATCTTCCCGGGAACACTTTCTGTCTGTAGTAATAGTACCTTCCACATTTCCATTCATGAAAAACCCACCTTCATCACAGACTGCTTTCGGCTGGACTATTTCTGTTCATAGGATTTCACCTGCTGCCTGAAATCCGATTGTGTTGTTATGCAAAAGGTGTAACTTTTGGTAGCTCTTCTAAAGTCTCCGTTTAAGACAGCTCTAGACATGCAATCAGCGTTGCATTATCTCATGCAACAGACAGATCATGTCTACAGAGGTGTCTTAATTCCAGGCAATTCACCTCCAAAAGTTACACCTTTTATATAGCACAACAAATTTCAGCCCTAAATTTACTGGGATCAATTTCCCTGAAGTCCAGAGTAAACATATAGTTCTTCATATATTGTTGTCATCTTCTTTTTAGCTTACTCTGATCAAATAGCAATAGCCCGTTACACTTCTATGCCACCCCATAGCACTTAGAGAACTCTCCGAGCAGGTCACAATGTAATTAGTACTTTTGCCCCAACATTCTGGGTACTCATTTTACTGGCTTCAGGGAGGATGGAAGGCTGAGTCAACCTGGTGTCTGACAGGACTAAACTCACAATGTCAGCAGTTTTGGCTGCAGGATAAGAGTTTAAATCTGGTGCCACCAGAGCTCCTTTTGAGCAGAGGATTATCTACTGTGGATCTTTGTTTTAAATTGCCTTGAGATTGCTTGGATCTTTTGGAAGGCATCCCTTGTTTTCCCTTTTGTTGTTGTCGTATTTCCTTGCAATGATTATTAGAAAAGTTCTCTTAGCCATCCGGTAAGTCTTTTGGGGTTTCCTTCAATCTTCTCTTCTTGTACTTGATAGAGCTTAGTAATTTAAACCTGTTCTTTACAGGGTGTTTAATTTATTTAGAAAAGTCATTTAATATATTTTGGCACTATGATTCTTTTACTGTTCTTCAGCTTTATTTAAATTTCCTATTGGCAGTTCATTGTCTTTCCCACAGCCTGCTATGCCCCGACCAGTTGCCAGGTACTAGGTACATTATCAAGCAATACTTCACTGACTCGTAAGTCAACACATGGTAGGCCATGTACACCTACATCATCAACATCAACACCACCACTTACAGAGCCAAGCTGGTTTCCTTGTGTTTGTCACAGGTGTGTGTGTTCTTTTTTAAAGGGGCAGCTGATTTGCCCAAAGTGTTGCAGAACGAAGGTGGTGCATGCCTGGCACCTGCCCATTCCCCAAAGGAGAGCAATGCAGGTCTCTGCCAGTACTCCATTCAGGCGGGCACTGAGAGACCGGGAGAGACCAGTTCCGTGTGGGTCTCCACAGGGAAAGGGCCCGGCAGGGTTAGGGTACCTCCTATCCCCAGCCTTTCTTGGGAGGGCCGGGTGGTGGTGGTGGTGGTTTGTATGCCTGCTGCTGGCCTGCCGGCCTGCCTGACATGTGAAGCCAGAGGGGAGGGGTCAGCTTCTCGGTGGCCATTCCACCCCCACCCACCCACAGCAATGCCCCTTCCTCCTGCTGCTGCACTTTCTCCATCTGGGAACATGGGCCAGCAGGATCCCAGCGTTTCATGTCGCGGTTGGTTGTGGTTCAGCTTGTTTGGGTGATTGGTCGGACGGAGCTTCTTTCTCAGCCACATCTTCTCCTCTGCAGGGCTGACTCCTGGGGGGTGGGGTGGCCATGCCCCCCCACGGCCCCCCAGCCCCACCCAGCTCCGTGACGGACAGACAGCAGAGAGGAGCAGCTGAGAGGGGGGGGGGGAGGCTGGCAACCAGGCCTGGCAGAGTTTTCTCCCTGACTGGCAAGCGGCTCTCTCCCTCCACCATGGAAGGTCCGGCAGACTCAGAGGAAGGAGAAGGAGCCTCATGCCTTCCTCCACCCACAGAGACCCTTTCGGCATCCACCAGCAGGGAGACGGGCATGGGCCGCTGCCCCCTCGCCATTGGATCAGGGCCTAGTCTTGGGCAGCACCAGGTAGGAGCTGGCCACAGGGTCACAGCCACCCAGCTGTAGCAGGTTGTGCATGTATGTGTGTGTGTGCCATGGCCAGCCCAGAGGGCACCTCACTGACAAAGGAACCTGCGACGGCGGGTGGCCAGGAGAAACCCCTGGCTGTCAGGTCCGTGCTGCTGAGGCGGGACACCCGCGAGGTTCAGTGGGGCCACCCCCACCCCCGGCAACAAGGACGACGACGACGAGCCCACCAGGTGCGCTTCAAGGACCTGGTGGAGGGCAGCTCCAGTGAGGAGTCCCCCCCTCGCCCCCACCTCCCACAGACCTCTGGCCCCCCGGAGAGGCAGAGCTGGCCCCAGGCAAAGCCCTCCCTGCCGGCCCCTCCCAAGAGATGTGCCAGCATTGCCCTCCAGGACCCCCGTGACCTGCAGCAGCCCATGGGGGGCCCCCCTTTTCTCATCCAGAGCCACGAGGCTGGGGACACTCAAGAGGTTCTGGGCCAGCAGGACCCGCCCTCATGGGCCTCCACCAGCCTTTCTGCCTCCAGCCACCCCCTCATGGGCTCCAGTCTTCGTGCCAGTCTGTGCCCACCTCCGCCCCGCCCCAGCCCTCCCTATGTGGAGCGGGTGCCATGTCGCCCAGCTGGCTGTACTTCCTCTCAGCAGGAGCCCCCTGCAGCCCCCCCACAGCTCCCTCCCTGCCCCCCAAGGGACTGTAGCAGCAGCAGCCTAAGACCCAAGACCCCCTGCCTGGGGCTGACCCCCCTCCTGCCCCCTGCCCCCCTCAGCAGGGCTCCTGCCCCAAGAGAGCAGCAGCCAGGTGGGGTTGGGCCCCCCAGACCTTCCTCTCAGGCCTCCTCCCGGGATCAGACCATCTCCAGGCCTCCTGCCCCACTGCCCCACACAGGACCCGGGGTGCCATGGGTGTCCCCCCACAATCTTACCCCTCCCCTCCTGGTGAGCCCCCCCCTCTCCAGGGCCCACTGCACCCCCTTGCCAGGGGCCCAGGACCTCCTGCCCCCAGGGGAGGGGAGGCAGGCTCAGGGGCCGGGGCCGCTGCCTGCCTCTGGGGAGAGGGTTGACCTCCAGGCCCGGTTGCAGTCCCTGGAAGCCCTGCTGGAGAGCAGCCAGCGGACAATCCAGGCCCTCCTGGGTGTCATTCAGGACCTGGAAAAGAAAGAAGCCCAGCAGGATGGGTGAGTTCTGGGTGGTGGTGGTGGGAGGTCTGGGTTGAGTCCAGTGGGCGAGGGAGGGTTTTCATGGCATTCAACCCAAAGGGAGGCCCCCTCCCCCAAGACCACCATGTCCCCTCTGGCCAAACCCTCAGTACCAGCCAGTCCATCTGTGCAAATGTCTAGGGAGGAGAGTGAGGGGCAGCCCCTACTCTCCTCCACGGACCTCAGAATGGGGGTACTTCTTGGCTGTCCTAGGTGTGGGGGAGGCTCTGAGGCTGGAGGTCCCCCTGCTAGCCAGCCAGCCAGCTCCTTCATCCTGCAGACCAAGGGCTTGGAGACCACTTAAGACAAGGCAGTCATCTGTGAGTCTGACCTCCCACCCCACCCCCACCCCTCCCATGCCGGAGCATCCTGAAGGGAAACGGGAGCCTCTAGAACTATCTCTTTCTCTGGGTGGGAGTGAGCCAAGCTCTCTTGCAGCCAGGGGAGACAGCCAGGGGTGGGTGGTCCATCTGCAATGCCCCCCATTTGCCCTCAGCCCCTTCTCCATGGGATGGGGGTGTCCATAGGGGCACCACCCTGGCCTGTTTTCCTGACACGTTTCAGCTGCTCTGGCCCCACAGAGGAAGACGCCATGGGGACAGGGAGGAGGCCCAGCCAGGCTGCTCATGCAGTGGTGTGTGTGTGCGCTTCTTCTCTGCTGCTGCAGGCGGAAGTCCTACCAGACAGGACAGGACCTCATCCACTGCGGGACGTGCCAAGACTGTGCTTGCGTTGTCTACAGGTAAGCCCTGAAAAGACCTTCCCGAAACTGCCCTTCCCATAAGGGAGACATGGTTGTACTTCAGATGGTACCATACACACACACACACATGTGCGCGTGCACGCATGCACGCACGCACGCACGCACGCACACACACACACACACACACACACACACACACACACACACACACACACACACACACACAGAGTGTCCCTCCTGGTGTATGAAATCCACAGGGAGGGCTTATCAGGGGTCAGGGGTGAACTCTTTGTGGGAGCCAGCCGAGTGTGGCACCTTCCCTGCCTTTCCAGGACTGTTCCTGGAGACCGTCAGCTCCCTGCCAACTACCCGCTTCCCTTCCTCTTGCTCAGATGCTGCCCAGAGATTGACTAAGGGGCTTCCTCTTTGTGAACATTAGCGGGCTGGATTGCTCAGTGGCCTTAGGTTGGGTCTCTCCCTTGGTACCTCCCGTGTGCCAGTTGCAAACACCCAAGAAGAAGGGAAGTGGGGACAACACTCTTCCTGGAAACAGTGCCCCCACCCCTACCCGATTCAAGGCTCACTGGAACTTGGAATTGACCTTGGTTGCTAATCATGTTAGAAACCAAACCCAGCTGACACCTTGAGATTGTCCCCTGTTTCCCACTGAGCTGGGGCCTAGGACTGACCATGCAAGGCCAGTGCCAGGGCACCAGAGGCTGGCTTCATTTACAGGGAGGGAGTCTACTTGGGCTCCTGGGCTTGCCCTGGTCTTAGGCCAGAAGATTCCCCCCCAAAACAACAACAACAAACAAACCATGTTCTTCTCCACAAGGATGTTGTGTGTCTCCACCCCTGTGCCTCAGCCCTGCCTCAGCCTAAACCCTAAACCTAAGCCTAAACCTAAATCTTGCCCTCTATGAGGAACTGAGCCCTGAGTCTGCCCTGCTCCACCAGAGGTGGTCCTCTCCATACCCACCCACCCCCAGGCCCTTTGCACCCACCCAGCCATGACTGGGGTGGTTTAAAGGTCTTGGATTGCCCTCGCTAGCCAAGCAGTGCCCCTGCTCTCAAGGGTGAGGGTTAGCAATTAGCAATTACACCTCATAGCACTTAGTGTACTCTCTAGGTGGTTCACAAGTTAATTAGCATTTTACCCCCAACATGCTGGGTTCTCATTTTGCCGACCTCAGAAGAATGGAAGGCTGAGTCAACCTGGATTCATATCAGGATTGAACTCACATTTTGGGTGCAATGCAGCAGTTTAACTCCTGCACCACCAGAGCTCTTTGACCTGGAATGAGCAGAGTCTCTAGGGCTGGGGTGGAGGGAGGGGAGGGGGAGGGGAGGGGAGGAGCTTGGGCTGTCTTCAAGGAGACCCAGACCCCACCTGGCTGCCTCTGCTGTGGTGCAGAGGCAGCCAGGTGTGAGCAGGTGCGCAGAGGGCTCTCTGGGACAGGGCTTTGGTGTCGGTGACTGGAAGGATCCTGGAAAGGCTGTTAAAGCTCCAGTGCCTCCTCTGCCTGACTTTGCCGAGCGGAAGGGCTTTGACTGGCAAATCAGAGGCTGTTCCTGGCAGACAGGCAGCAAGAGCACGCTCTGAGGAGTGGCAGCAGCAGCAGCACTGCCGCCACCGCCTAGGAGAAGCTGTCACCTGTGGGTGAGGCCTCAAACAGAAGAGAGTCCATGCAGTGGCAGGTCCCCCTCCCTTCTCCTCCGCCTGACTGGGCAGCACATCCATCTATGGAGTGGGGGTGCATGTATGGCCTTGGGGGCTGCATTGGGTCTTGCTGGAGCCCTGGTGGTGAAGTGGTTAACCTGCTGTACTGCAGCCAGAATGTTGTGAGTTCGATCTTGACCATGGATCAAGGTTGACTCAGCCTCTTCCATTCTTCCGAGGTCAGTAAAATTGAGTCTGCAGCACGTTGGAGGCAAAATGCAAATTACTGTACCTTGTGAACCGCCCAAAGAGTGCACTAAGCGGTAGATGTGTAATTGTTATTGCTATTGCTGGGGGGAGGGGGAACAGCTGGGGAGAGGAGGGGGAACCGGTGGTGTCAACCCAGTGTGCCTCAGCAGTAAAAAAAGCAAACTTAATGCTAGGGATCATTAGGAAGGGTATAGAATATAAGTCAGCAGGTGTCATTTTGCCTCTTTATAAATCTATGGTGAGGCCCCATCTGGAATACTGTGTACAGTTCTGGTCGCCATACCTCCAGAAGAATATTATGGAGAAAGTGCAGAGGAGGGCAACCAGAAGGATTAGGGAACTGGAACACCTTCCTTACCATCTGAGGCTGCAACGGTTGCGCCTCTTCACTCTTGAACGACGGCGTCTAAGAGGTGACCTGATTGAAGTTTATAAAATCATGCACGGTGCGGACAAAGTAGATAAGGAAAAACTGTTTTCCCTATTGCACAACACTAGAACTCAGGGGCACTCCATGAAACTTTTGGATGCTAGTTCTCAAACAAATAAGAGAAAGTACTTTTTCACCCAGAGGATCCCTGGTCTATGGAACTCTCTGCCAGAAGAAGTGGTGACAGCTGTCAGTCTCGACAGCTTCAAGAAAGGATTAGACAAGTTCATGGAGGACAACGGTATCTATAGCTATAATTATGGAAACCTAAGGACAACCTTCGGGTTGGAGAGATAGGCAGGATATCTCTCAATGCAATTTCCAGGGAATCCTAAGCAGGTGAAGGCATCTGCTGGGGAATAATACCCTGAAGCAAATGGTGAGCCACTGTGTGAGACAGAATGCTGGACTGGATCATGGGCTCCTGTGGCCTCTTCCAGCAAGGCTGTTCTTATGTAACCCATCTGAAGCCCTGTGCCATGTGGTGAGGCCCCATGGCAAGGATCTGCCCCTCCTGCACTCCTCACTGCCTGAGACTCCAGAGCAGCCTTGGCTTCCTCTAATGCCTCCATGGCCCCATGGAAGACGTGGCAGTCAGCCCCACACTTTGAGGGGCCTGGACCTGGTGGGTGCAGAAGGGCGGCCCCTTAGCTCCAGCAAATAGGATAGCTGGGGCAGGATCCTGGGCTTGGTGGGGCAGGGAGGGCCGCCTGGAGCTCCTCCATGCCAGGGGTGGGCAAAGGAGGGCACACCTTTCAGCCTTGGTGGCTCTTTCCAGGGGAGCCCTTTTCCTGCTGCTGCAGTGCAGAGAGGCACGGGTGGATGGGCAGGAGTGGGTCCTTGCCCTCCACTGGGGCCCGGCTGAGCTTCTAGGAAGGGGCAGAGGCCATCTGATGGCCAAGGGGCGGGAGCTCAGCCAGCCGATCTCACTCGGCCCAAAGGGCTTGAGGCTCTGGTTGTGGGGGCTGCGTTTGCGGAAGCAGGCTTCTGTGGCAACAAGGTTCCGAGGTTCCCGTGGATCCACCACAAGCCACAAACATACCTGCCAGTGCTGCGGAAGGGGCAGGGACAGAGCTGTTGGGTGCCTTGGGCTCTGTGCTTCACTTGACCTTCTCGGCCTTGATTGTGTGTGTGTGTGTGTGTGTGGGACATAAGCGTCCTCATTTGTTCTCTGGCTGTGCTGCGTGGCGCTGGGCTTCTTCTCTTGGTGGCAGCGCTGGGCTTGTTCCTTTCCGCGTGGCTCCTTCTGCCTGGCTCACAGGAGGCCTCAGCATTAATTGGGATTGACGGGTCTGTCTCTCTCTGATGCCGCGGCTGCCACGATGGATGTAACTTGCCAGGTCGCAGAGGCAGGCAGGGCCACGGTTGCTGCCGGCATTTCTCTTCCTCCTCCTCCTCCACATCCTCCATGGACAGAGTTGCCTTTTCTACAGGAATGTGGGTGTGGGTGTGGGTGTGGGTGTGGGTGGGTGGATGGCATGGCCATTCCCCCCTCCCCCATTCATCTGCCTTCTTATGCCCTTTGGTTTGCCTGGCACGCTTCCTTCTTCTAACAGCATTGCTCAAAATGGCTAAACAGAATATAATAAACAGCTGCAGAAAAAAACAAGTTGACAGGCGGGCAATGCAGCACAGGCTCGCAAAGGTTAGGAAGAGAAATGAAAAGCAAGAGGGAAGTCTTTGGACAGAGTGCGTCAGAACTCCACAGGCTTCATAGATTCATGGAATCATCCAGCCATGGGATTCAAAGGGAACAAACTGAGGTTCTCTCCCTTAATATGGTTGATGAGGTGCATGTAGATGAACAGATTGCAGGAGAGAGGCTCCTTGTACTAGGCGATTCAATAATTAGAAATACAGAGAAATGGATTTGTGATGCACATGATAACCGTATGGTGACTTGCCTGCCAGGTGCAAAAGTTGCAGACATCACAAGAAATCTAGATAGATTGTTAGAGAGAACTGGGAATGAGCCAGTTGTCATGGTACACGTTGGTACCAATGATGTTGGGAAGGCCAAGCGGTCTGTCCTGGAAGCCAAATTCAGGTTGTTAGGAAGAAGATTGAAGTCCCGGACTTCCAAGGTAGCATTTTCAGAAGTGCTGCCTGTCCCTCGCGCAGGACCTACCAGGCAGGCAGAGCTCAGAAGCCTCAATGCGTGGATGAGGCGGTGGTGTCGAGAGGAGGGCTTCAGATTTGTCAGGAACTGGAGAACATTTTGGGACAAGCCAAATCTGTTCAGGAGGGATGGGTTGCATTTAAACCATGATGGGACCAGATTGCTGGCACTCAACATCAAAAAGGCTGCAGAGCAGCTTTTAAACTGATAACTGGGGGAAAGCCGACAGGAGCTGGGCAGCATCCGGTTCGGGAAAGTGTGTACTTGAGTAGTGAGGAGGATGCAAAAATTACTGAGCAGAGCGAGGAGCTAGTCACTAGCATTCTAGCAGAAGGATGCAAGAGGCAGTCTAACAATGCAACTGGACACAAAAGACTGTGTCAGAAAAGCATATATAAATGCTTGTATACAAATGCCAGAAGCCTCCGGAACAAAATAGGGGAGCTGGAATACTTAGCAATAGATAAGAATATTGATATTATTGGTATCACTGAAACCTGGTGGACGGATGATAACCAATGGGATACAGTTATCCCAGGCTACAAACTGTACAGGAAGGATAGGAAGGGGCAAACAGGAGGTGGTGTAGCCTTGTATGTCAAAGAAGTGATAAAATCGTATGAATTGGAATATCTAGGTGATTTGGAGTCACCATTAGAAGCTCTGTGGGTAAGAGTACCAGGCCACAAGGATGGTCTAACAGTAGGCATATACTATCGGCCTCTGACCCAAACTCTTGAGGGAGACTGGCAGTTGGAGAATGTTGTAAAGGAGGCATCCAAGAAGGGAAGCCTGGTTATAATGGGGGACTTCGATTACCCTCACATAGACTGGGTGAACTGTCTATGTTCAGCACATGATAAAGAGATAAAGTTCCTAGATATGCTAAATGATTGTTCCCTGGGACAGATGGTTGAAGACCCAACTAGAGGTACAAGAATCCTTGACTTGATCCTGAGTAATACTCAGGATCTGGTGCAAGATGTTAATGTGACTGATCCAATAGGGAACAGTGACCACAACTCAATTATGTTTAACTTGATCATAGACCGCAAGTCACTGATAAAATCTAACACAGAGACCTTAAATTTTCAAAAAGGAAATTTCCCAAAGTTGAGGAAACTTGTAAAAAAGAAGCTGAAAGGGAAAATTGAGAGAGTCCAAACACTCCAAGAGGCATGGAGGCTGTTTACAAAAACAATAACAGAGGCTCAATTGGAATGCATACCCAAAAGGAAAAAGGGCACTGCCAGGTCCAAGAGGACTCCGATGTGGCTTACAGGAGCAGTTCGGGAAGTGATCAAGAGCAAGAAAAGCTCATTTAGAAGATGGAAGGCTTGTCCAAATAAGGACAGCAGGCAGAAACATAAATTCTGGCAGAACAAATGCAAGGCAACAATTAGGAAAGCAAAGCAAGACTTTGAGGAGCGTATAGCTAAAAATACTCAGAGAAATAACAAAGACTTCTTTAAGTACATTAGAAGTAAGAACCCAACTAGGAAGGCCATTGGACCATTAGATGACAATGGAAGGCAAGGGGTTATTAAAGAGGAAACAGAGATTGCAGAGAGACTCAATGAAATCTTTGCTTCAGTATTCCCTGAAGAAGACAGAGACCACATGCCCAAAACAGAGCCTATCTTCGTAGGGAGGGAAACCGAAGAATTAAGCCAGATAGAAATAACCAGGGAGGAGGTCCTTGCATGTCTTGTTAAACTAAACACTAACAAATCACCAGGACCAGATGGCATCCATCCACGAGTTCTCAGGGAACTTAAAGATGAAATTGCTGATCTCCTAGCCAAAATATATAATCTTTCCCTCAAATCAGGCTTTGTGCCTGATGACTGGAAGGTAGCGAATGTAACACCAATTTTCAAAAAAGGATCCAGGGGTGATCCAGGGAATTACCGACCTGTCAGTTTGACATGTGTCCCAGGTAAAGTGATGGAAACCATCCTAAAAGATAGAATTAATAGGCACATAGAAGAGAAGGCGCTGCTAAAGGAGAGCCAACATGGCTTTTGCAAGGGCAAATCATGCCTCACTAATCTGTTGGAATTTTTTGAGAGTGTCAACAAGCATCTGGATAAGGGGGATCCAGTTGACATTGTTTATCTGGACTTTCAGAAGGCTTTTGACAAGGTCCCACACCAAAGGCTCTTGAATAAACTTACCAGTCATGGAATAAAGGGACAGGTCTTGTCCTGGATCAGCAACTGGCTAAGGGACAGGAAACAGAGGGTAGCACTCAATGGACACTTCTCCAAGTGGAGGGTAGTCAAGAGTGGGGTCCCCCAAGGTTCAGTACTGGGACCCCTGCTTTTCAACCTCTTCATAAATGATCTAGAGGTAGGAGTAAAAAGCAAGGTAGCCAAATTTGCTGACAACACTAAATTATACAGGGTAGTGAAAACTGTGAGAGATTGTGAGGAGCTCCAGAGGGATCTCTCGACACTGGGGGAGTGGGCAAAACAGTGGCAAATGAGTTTCAACATTAGTAAGTGCAGAGTGATGCATGTTGGGGCAAAGAACCCCAATTACATTTATAAACTGATGGGGTCTGAACTCTCTGCGACAAACCAGGAAAGGGACCTTGGTGTCCTGGTGGACAACTCAATGAAGGTGTCAACCCAGTGTGCCTCAGCAGTGAAAAAAGCAAACTCAATGCTAGGGATCATTAGGAAGGGTATAGAAAATAAGTCAGCAAGTGTCATTTTGCCTCTTTATAAATCTATGGTGAGGCCCCATCTGGAATACTGTGTACAGTTCTGGTCGCCATACCTTCAGAAGGATATGATGGAGCTGGAAAAAGTGCAGAGGAGGGCAACCAGAATGATTCGGGGACTGGAACACCTTCCTTACCATCTGAGGCTGCAACGGTTGGGCCTCTTCACTCTTGAACGACGACGTCTAAGAGGTGACCTGATTGAAGTTTATAAAATCATGCACGGTGTGGACAAAGTAGATAAGGAAAAACTGTTTTCCCTATCGCACAACACTAGAACTAGGGGACACTCCATGAAACTTTTGGGTACTAGTTCTCAAACAAATAAGAGAAAGTACTTTTTCACCCAGAGGATTACTGGTCTATGGAACTCCCTGCCAGAAGAAGTGGTGACAGCTGTCAGTCTTGACAGCTTTAAGAAAGGATTAGACAAGTTCATGGAGGACAAGAGTATCAATGGCTATAATTATGGATACTTAAGGACAACCTCCGGGTTGGAAAGATAGGCAGGATATCTCTCAATATCATTTCCAGGGAATCCTAAGCAGGTGAAGGCATCTGCTTGGGAATACCCTGAAGGAAATGGTGAGCCACTGTGTGAGACAGAATGCTGGACTGGATGGGCTGTGGCCTGTTCCAGCAAGGATGTTCTTATGTAAAGGGGGCCCCATGAGGCCATGCAGTCCAACTCATTGCTAGTCAACGCAGGGGCCCAAATCCAAGCAGGCCTGTTGGAGCAGGGTTGCTTTCCTTCCTGCAGAGGAAAAGCCATTTCTGATCCCCCCCAGCTTTTGGAGTGTGTGTAGTGATGGGGGTGGTAGGACTGTGCTGGTGAACCTTGGCACTCCAGATGTTCTTGGACAATTCCCAGAAGCCCAAGCACCCTGTGAATCCACAAGAATGGGTTTACTGTGACTCATCCATCCCGCGCTGCCCTCGTCACTCCCGGAAGTAAAACGCACCCGAACAGAGGAAGGGTTAACCTGGAAGAGCCTTAACCATATGGGTGCATTTTATTTCTGCTTCTGGGAGCGACGAGGGTGGTGCGGGCCGGATGAATCACAGTAAACCCATTCATGTGGATTCACAGGGTGCTTGGGCTTCTGGAAATTGAAGTCCAAGAACATCTGGAGTGCCAAGGTTCACCATCGTGGTGGTAGGATGTGTAGGTGATGCTCTCTAACGGCCTTTCTGTGATCCCACAGCGTGGAGCGTGATTTCCGGCAGCAGGAGGGACGTTTCCAGCAACTGCTGAAGACGACTGGAGTGGAGCAGAGCCAGAGCCTACCCATAGTGAGACGGTCTGCCACACTAAGCCACCACCACCGCCATGCAATGCCACCTGTCCCCAGGCAGCCTGCAAGAGATGAGCCCAAGAAATCTCGTTGGAAGTGCTTTGGGTTCTTGTGACGTGGTGCCCCATGGAGTGGCCTAAGGAGAGGGAGGGCAGGGGGTCCCTTCGTGGGCTTATCTCCCCCCACCCTGTTGATCAGCCACAAAGCCAAAAGGTGGATGCTGCTCCTGTCATTCCTTTGACATCTGGTTTACACCTGTCCCATTGAAATGCAGAGCTCCCACAGAGATGGAGTCAGAAGACATTCAGTCTCAGTAAATTCCCTTGAGGTGTCTCTTTTCATCCTCTTCCTCTCTCAGAGTCTTTCTTCTAAAGAAGGTCAGATGGGGAGGGGAGGCAGGGTTCCTGCCTGCCTGCCAGGAGGAAGGAGGGAGGGATGCAGTAGGCGTCGTCTAGGGCACCACTAACAGGCAAGACCACTCTTGGGGCTCCTAATGAAGGCACTTCCAGACCTGCCCTATTGGTGGCTTACCTTGGCAGGTATTAAGGCAGGGTTCAGCAACCTATGGCCCATGGGCCGAATCTGGCCCATGGCACCAAATTATCAGCCCCCCCGCCCTCACTTCAACCGCCGCTGCTGCGGACATGTGTTTACGGCAGCTGTGGACATGTTTATGTCTGTCATAAATGCATTCATGACAGCTGTGGATGTGTTTACGGCAGTGTTTATGGCAGGATTTTTATTTATTTATTTATTTATAGTCATATTTGTATATGCCGCCCACTCAGGCAGAACCCGACTCAGGGCGGCATTACAACAATTCTAAAAATACATAAAAACATTATAAAAACCTTATAAAAAACCCACATCCACCCCATTTAAAAACCCATATCCCACCCACCCATCCCACCTACTATACAAAAGGGAAGAAGAGAGAGTTCTTATTTTTATAAAAGCCAGCCGGCGGGAACCATAGTCCCGTTCGGGCCCCACACCTGCCCTGCCAGATTACCAGTCTGGCCCCCTCAACTGTCTGAGAGAGCGTGACCCAGCCACCGACTTTAAAAGATTGGTGACCCCTGAATTAAGGCAAAGGCCTTTGCTGATTTCTAGAAATCCACCTGGGTACATAAGAACATAAGAAAAGCCTTGCTGGGTACAGGGGTGCACATAACACTCGCATGCACACTCTCTTTCTTTGCCCTAACACGTGTCAGAGAAACTAACACACACACCCCACATCCCATAATATGGAACAGCTGAGTGTCACCCAGTGAAGCTGATGCATGAGGAGAAGCCCTTCTCTGGGAAGTCCCAGGGCAAAGAAGGGTGTTGAAAGGCAGCTGGCCAGGCAGGAGGGAGGGAGGAGAAGCAGCAGAGGAGACCTTGGCCAACCCCTCCTGCCTTGGTCCCCCTGTGACCCCCCTTGACCCGACCACTTGACCTGACGCTGGTGTGTGGACGAGTTGTGCCTGTCTCCTGTCTCCCCTGCCTTGGCCACTGTCCTGCTTGCCTGCCTCTCCCTCTGCCTCCCAAGAGGCTCCTGATTCCTGGCCTGTGGTGCCTATGGCCTCCCTTCTCTCTGGCTGGCCTCCTCTGGCCAGGCCAGCGGCGGTGGCAGATGGAACCTGGAGTGGGGAAACGTTGTCCTTCCGCGACCCCTTCTCAGGCCGGCCGGTCGGTGGCAGCGGCCACCTCTCCTTTCTCCTGAAGGGTCCCGGACGCTGGACCAGAAACCCCAAACAGCGGGGAGGGAGCGAGAAGGTCCCGCCGACGCCTCTCCGGGTGGATCAAGCCGCGGGGCTGGAGGGCAACTAGTATCCGCTCGCCTGGCGGGGCGGGGCGGGGCGGGGCGGGGCGGGGCGGCCGGAACCTCCTCGGATCGGGGCCTCCCCCCACCCCTCCTCCCCGGCTGTCGTTCACTGCCGTCCAGTCGCCTCTGACTTGCAGCGACGCTCTTCCACCGTTTCGCGTGGCTCACTCTTGGGCCCCCACGCGCCACCCCACCCCAAGGGAGCCTCGACGGCTGCGCAGGGCTCCTCCAGAGTCCTCCCCTCCTCCTGCCACCCCCACTCACCCCACCCCCTGGAAGTAATTGCGTTCCAATAGGAGAAACGAGGCACGTTCCCCTCTGAGCTCGGCACGTGCCCGGGCCGAGTGAAAGGCATTTGATGGGACGCTGTGCGCGTGCGTGAGAGAGAGAGAGCGAGCGAGCGAGCGAGCGCCAGGGCCGCTTCCAGGATGCTAGATTTGGGGGGGGGAGGGGGATTTTTCAGGAGGGGCAACAATGTCACACACACATATATAACATTGGCATCCCGGGGTGGGGCGGGGGGGGGGCTCTTAGCTCTCCAAGTGGAGGGAAGTAAAGAGTGGGGTCCCCCAAGGTTCAGTACTGGGACCCCTGCTTTTCAACCTCTTCATAAATGATCTAGAGGTAGGAGTAAAAAGCAAGGTAGCCAAATTTGCTGACGACACTAAATTATACAGGGTAGTGAAAACTGTGAGAGATTGTGAAGAGCTCCAGAGGGATCTCTTGACACTGGGGGAGTGGGCAAAACAGTGGCAAATGAGCTTCAACATCAGTAAGTGCAGAGTGATGCATGTTGGGGCAAAAACAACCCAATTACATTTATAAACTGATGGGGTCTGAACTCTCTGCGACAAACCAGGAAAGGGACCATGGGGACCTGGTGGACAACTGAATGAAGGTGTGTCAACCCAGTGTGCCTCAGCAGTGGAAAAAGCAAACTCAATGCTAGGGATCATTAGGAAGGGTATAGAAAATAAGTCAGCAAGTGTCATTTTGCCTCTTTATCACCTGGAATACAGTTCTGGTCGCCATACCTCCAGAAGGATATTATGGAGTTGGAGAAAGTACAGAGGAGGGCAACCAGAATGATTCGAGGACTGGAACACCTTCCTTACCATCTGAGGCTGCAACGGTTGGGCCTCTTCACTCTTGAATGACGGCGTCTAAGAGGTGACCTGATTGAAGTTTATAAAATCATGCACGGTGTGGACAAGGTAGATAAGGAAAAACTGTTTTCCCTATCGCACAACATTAGAACTAGGGGACACTCCATGAAACTTTTGGGTACTAGTTCTCAAACAAATAAGAGAAAGTACTTTTTCACCCAGAGGATTACTGGTCTATGGAACTCCCTGCCAGAAGAAGTGGTGACAGCTGTCAGTCTTCACAGCTTTAAGAAAGGATTAGACAAGTTCATGGAGGACAAGGCTATCAATGGCTATAATTATGGCTACCTAAGGACAACCTCCGGGTTGGAGAGATAGGCTGGATATCTCTCCATGCCATTTCCAGGGAGGAATCCTAAGCAGGTGAAGGCATCTGCTTGGGAAGAATACCCTGAAGCCAATGGTGAGCCACTGTGGGAGACAGAATGCCGGACTGGATGATGGGCTCCTGTGGCCTCTTCCAGCAAGGCTGTTCTTATGTTCTTATGAGGGATTTCGCTTGGAGGAAAACTGAACTAACAAGTGGCTGACCCCCCCCTCCCCCTCCCAGGGGCTTGTCTCACCTTCGCCGGGCGCTAGGAGAGGGGTCCGCGAGGGTGGGGTTGGGGGCCCCATGGGACCCTTCGCTCGCCCAGGCAGGCTGCACTCCTCTCTGCCTCCCCCTCCCCTCCCCCCCGGACGAAGGAGTCTTCCCGAACCCCCCACCCCGACCCCCGTCATCGGAAGCACGCGGGACCAACCAGACCTGTTCACAGGGAAGGGTTTATTCACGAAAAGTGGGGCGCCGAAAAGCCCGGCCCGCTCGCAGTATTCGGAGTCTGCCGTCGTTGGGGCCGGGAAGTCTGGTCGTCCGTGGAAGGCGGGCTTAGGGGGAAAGAACCTCCTCCGGGGTCCCCGTCGTAAGCCGCAGCCTCCCGGGGCCCCGCCCGCCCCCTTAGCAGCCCGAGTGCCTGGGGAAGTCGTTGGTCCCGGAGCGCCTTCCCTCCCTAGATCACTCCTGCCGCCCCGAGGGGGGTGGGGGTGGGGAGATAAACTTGGCTTGAACTGTCCGACCTCCGTCGCTGCCCCTTCCTTCCTTCCTTCCCTTCCGGCCAGCCGAGCCTCTCTGGGTCCTCCCGGCCCGGGGCAGGCAGGCTTAATCCAGTCACATCACCACCGACCACAACCCACCCCAATCCACTGCTGTGCCCTGATCTCGGGCAGTTTCTCTAAGAAGCAGACCATCTTTTTTGGGGGGTGGGGGTGGGGGGTGGAATGAGATACGGGCGGTTCTGACCGGCCTCTTTCCTCGTAGGGGGGGTGGGGTGCGAGGGAGGAGGCTGGGCTGACCAGCGTGAAGAGGCTGCTCGAAGAAAGGGCCCCCCTCCCCCGCGTCCCATCTTCCTAGTGAAGGTGGTCTTTTGCCACCCATCCTTCGTGGGCAGCCGAGACCCTCCTGGGCGCAGGCGATGGGGAGGCTGGCTCGCTTGAGGAAAGGTTGAGGAGGAGGAGGAGGGGCCGGCCGACTCAGTGCCTTGGGAGGAGGAGCCCAAAGCCCCCTCCCCCATTGTAGCGCAAAGACTGAGGGACCCCCCCCCCCCCCACGAAGAAGAGCTCTTTCTCTGCGCGCCCCCACCCCCCACCCCCACCCCCTTTCCAAGCAGCCTCCTCCTTTGATGGAAACGGGTGCTTTGGTGACTCCTTCATGCGGTGGATCCCACTTTGCCTGGCCTGTTGGAAGAGCTCAGCTGCCCTGCCAAGCCTCCCAGTAGCCGAGAGTTCCACGGGTCTCTTCCAAATGTCAGTCGGGAAAGCCAGCTCATTTCCCACAAAGGCTGTGGAAAGTTCGATTCCTAGTAACTCCCATGCTCAACCCGAAATGGTTCTTGGACTTTTTTTTTAGATTTAGACTTTTTCTTCTTTCTCTCCCCCCCCCCCAAAAAAAAAAAAAATTCCCTCTGGTTAGATCCAGGTCTACAGAAGCCCAGCCAGGAACAGGCTGGCTCCCAAAGGGAGGGAGGAGGCTCTTCCTTTTTTCTGGAGGACTCCCCTCCCTCGCTGCCGCCGCCTCCTCCTCCTCCTCCTCCCTGGCTTTTCACCGCAGAACCAAGAGCGCCAGGCCTAATCTCAGGCTCTCAAGGGCTGAGCAGGGTCTTCAGGAACAGAAGGTTGTTTCCAGCCAGGGTTCAGGGAGGGGGGGGGAGTGCCCCCCCCTCTGCCCTTCACATACTCAGGGGCAAATGGGGTTTCCCAGCACCAGGATGAGTGCTGCTGGGTGGGTGAGAAAACATTTTATCTTCCCCACCCCCAATATCACTGTCTTTGAGTGCAAAAGCAAACTACCCAGAAATAAGTGGTGCTGAAGAATCTCCCCCCCTCCCTTAACTGGAGTACTGATGGAGGGGGCTGGTGGGGCTTGGAAACTGATGCCATCGCCATGTGGGGAGGGTCCCTGGTACCCAAAAAGACAGAGACACGTGTGATAGTTGGCTTCCAAGCTGCCTCTTTCCCAGTCTTTTCCACGCAGGGGAAACCACCTTGGCCTGGGGAGATGGCCCTGGCTGGCTTTTCTGGGGTGGGGTGGGAGGGAAGGGCTCTGAAGTGGGGGGGGGGAGAAGGGCGGGTGGCCCAGCTGGCCATGGCTCTGTCAGTCACAGGCTGCTTGCGGAGGAGGTGGCCAGGCGCTTCCCAATGCAGATGCTGGAGAGGGGGGTGGGAGAGAGAGGGGGTGGGAGAGAGAGAGGGTGGGAGGGTCATTCAGGAAGCATGGAAGGACTGGATAACCAGCTGAGCAGGGAGACAGCAAGGCTACTCAGTTGGTGCACTGGCTGGCTGACCAAGCCAGGCCAAAATGGGTGATGGGGTGTAATGGGCAAGGGAGAAAGAGCTGCTGGTTCTCTGTTTGTCCATGAACTCCCCTCCTCTCCCACCCCCTTTGGGCCAAGGGCCCAAACTCACCTTCACCACAAACTCAACAGGCTGCCATCCGTGCTGCACCCTCATGCTGCATGTGAGCTGCATACCTTACCCCAGACAGGGGAGGAAGGAAGCACTCCAATTGGAATGCTGGGCAGAGGGGCAGGGTGAACTCTGTGCTGGGGTGATGGTGTGTGCGCCCATAGAGGGCTCTGTGTGCCCTCTCTGGCACACATGCCATAGGTTCATCACCACTGATTATTAGGAGGTGGATTCATGGTAAGGAAGCTGGGGAGAGGGACAATGTATGTAGGCTTCCCCACCCCCGTCCACCCCAACTCACCCAAGGCCCAGGGCCAAGACATGGCTGACCAGAAGGGAGGGGATGACCAGGAACAGCAGCTGAGGGTCCCGAAGCCCCCTCCTCCTGTGCAGAGCTGAGACAGCCAGTGAAGGGGGGATACAGACAGACTCCCTGCAAAGGAAGAGCGTTCAGAGGAGCGGGGAGAACATAGCCCCCTCCCCACTCACCGTGGGCAGCAGGGAGGCCTCTTACTTAGCGGGGAGATGCTCAGGTGTGCTGGGCCAAGGCCAGGCCAGCCCTGCCATCTGGACCACAGGTGTCTCCAGGTCTTCCCTCTGCAATGAGAAAGAGAGGGGGCACTCCTTGAAAAGAACCTCCCTCCCCTCCCCCGACCTTCATGGAACCAAGGCCGGCTCTTGGGGCCTCCCCTCTTCTACCCCCCTCCCATGGGGCATGAAGTGCTCTGTTTGGGGAGGGGGCACGTACCACTTCCAGGCTCATGTCCTCTGCCATGGGTGCCTTCAAGGGCAGGAGTGGTCTGCAGAGAGAAGATGCAGGATCTGCTGTCAGAGATTACTTGGGGGTGGGCAGGGGTGTGTGTGTGTATGTGAAGGGCAGATGTGGGTAAATCCAGGTGGTTCCCCTGCAAGGGGAGATGACCCTAAAAAAGGGAGGGGCCTGGCTTGGGGGGCAGGTAAGTGGGAGGAGGTTTCTCTGCACTCCAAGGTCTCTCCTCCATCCCATCCCACTCCAACGCTTTCCAAAGATGGGGCTGGCAAAAGGGGGGGGGGGGCAACCTGCTTCAGCCCCACTCGCCCCCTACCTTGCTAGCTCGGGCATCCTCAGCTGCTGAGGTCCACTCAAGGGACCAGCCCCTCCCCAAGGGAATTCTCACTGCGGGGTGGGGGTGGGGCTGATCGCTAAGCCCCTGCTGGCAGAAGAGGCAGCCCCAAGCGCCCTCCGCTGCGCCCACGGTCCCGACCCAGGCATCTTTTCGGGGGAGGGGGGGGCGTTGGCCCGCAGGTCTTCTGCTGCTGCCATTGGAAGCGCTCTTCTGCCCCCGGCGCGGCGCGCAAATCCCCGACCGCCCCGCTGCGGGAGGACCGTCCATCACCCACGGCCACAATGGGGTGAGGTGGTGGGGCCCTACTTCCGAAGAGGGCTCTTCTGGGGAGGGCGCCTACCTAGTGGCCAGGCGTTCCACCGGCCGGCTCCAGAGAGAACTCACCCGTCGCCTCGCTCGGCCTCCATCTGAGCCTCCAGCAGGACCGCTTCCATGTCGTCGCCGCAGGGCGCGCAGGCCATCGTGGGCAGCTCCGGCCCGTCGGGGGAGACCTCCACCCAGGAGCCTGCAAAGGGGGGACGGGAGGGGGGCGGCAGCGGTCAGACCCGGTTTGGGGGCCCCTCCCCCCTCCGGCCTCACTCTCACTCACCCTGCAACAACGGGTCCTCCAGCGCAGCCTCCATCCGGGCGGGCAGGTGGGCACCACCTTGGGTCAGCCAGCAGGTCGGGAGGCCACGTGACGCCAGGCGACCCCCTCCCGCCCAAGACCTGGTCTACCGGAGGGGGGGAGGCTTAAAGGGGCGACACTGGCGAGCCCCTCGTGGTCCCCCTGCGGAGCGAGCGGGCTTTTTCAGGCCCCGGGGTGCGCCCTGCCCAGGACCACGCGGTCCCCTAAAGCAGGCAGGCGTCCGGCGTGGGCAGCGACTCAAGCGCGGGGCTCCAGCAGTGCCCTAGACATTTTTGCTGCCTGAGGCTGAGGACGACACCCGTACGATCTGCGGCCAGAAGACTTCCTCAGGCGGCTTCGCCCGGGATACCGGCAGCGTTGAGGTGGTGGCCACAGTGCTCCGTCCTCCGCCGTCCTCCGTTGCCCGTCGCCTCGGCGCTTGACCCGCAGCCTGGCTCCTCCTGGGTCTGAGCAGGTTCCCCGCCGCGCCGTCGGCCGCGTGTGCGTGCGGAGCGGGAGCGCAAGGCTGGCCTACCCTGGCGGGGGGTTGTAAGCCTCTCGGTGCAAAGGGGCGGCGGCCAAGGGCTGAGTCTGCGCCTGCCTGCCTCGCAAGGGGGGGGGGGGGGGGGGCGGCGATCTGGAGTCGGAGCGCCGGAGCTTTGGGGACAGGAGGCCGCGCGGGGGGGGGGGGGAGGTTTGGGGGGGGGAGATCATTCATCAGACCCAGTTCGACCCTCCTCCCGAGAGGTTTGGGCAGGGCAGTGGGGCCGGCGCCCTCTCTCGCGGAGACCCCTTTCCCCAGCCAGCTGCGTCCAGCGGAGGGAGGGGGGGTTCAGTGGCCAAACTGAGTAAGGGAGTCCCTTTCCGTCCAGTCTAGGTCGCGCCCCCCCCCCCCGCCCGCTTCGTCCTCGAGGAGGAACAGCCCCCCTCTCGCCCTGGTTGTCCTTGCCCCTTTAAGAGCAGGCGGCTACGTGCGGCATGAATGAATGGGCCGGGAGGGGCGCGGCCGCCCGACATGCCGATCTGCACGCAGCAGCAGCCGCTCGCTCGCCCGGAGCCTGACCTGGGCTGACCTCGCCAAGGCGGAGCAGGCGCTGGCCGGGAGAGGAGCCGCCTCTCGTGGGCCTCCGCCCGATCGCCCCCCGCCCGCCCCCGAAGCGTCTTGGGTGGGGCGACCGGAGGGGGGGGGGTGTAGGGGGAGAAAGCCCTCCAACTAGGGCCGGGCAGCGGGAGGATCCTGGGAGACGAGGCTGCGGACTGGTGGACTGAGAAGGGGACCTTGGTGGAACCTCTTTGCTCCGTAGAGCTGGGGGGGCCCTCGCCCCCGACAGGGCACCGAAGCATCCTTTGGCCACCTGGGAGCATCAAAAGGCAGAGCTGCTGCCTGAGAGGCAGGACATTCGCACCGGGAGCCTCGGAAAGAAAGGGCCCCCCCCACTCTGTTTCCCGGGAAGGTGGGTGGTGGTCCCCTCCCCGGTCCTCCGCGCTCCCTGCCAAACCATTCTGACGGTCGTGTCAAGGAATCCCTCCGAATGTTGAAGGGAAATCTCCTTTCTTGCAATTTGAATCCCTTGGTTTGGATACTTCTCCCGGAAGCTACAGAGGGAAGAACAAGACCCCCACCAGCAAGGGGAGATGACCCTAAAAAGGGGAGGGGCCTGGCTTCGGGGGGCAGATAACTGGGAGGTGGTTCCTCCCCAGTCCAGGGTCTCTCCTTCATCCCATGCACTCCATCCCCAACGCTTTCCAAAGATGGGGCTGGCAAAAAAAAAAGGGGGGGGGGCTGTCATGGGCAATTCATAGGAAGACATGTATTCTCATTATTTTACTGTGTGATGTTAGGAATGCTTAGCTAATTTACTGCTTTATGAAGTAATGCCAATTATTAGGTAGTTGCATACCCAGGTGTTAGTTTGATCTCTTTCACCCACTCACATTGACGCCACAAATTCAAGGACAGGAGTCTGGGAATCTGACAGATAGATTCATCTCAGAAGATAACGGAGATGGAACATTTAGATAAACAAAACACCACACAGGTGCAAAGTTGCAGCTGGACGCCTTGATGTCCAGTCTGACTGTCTCTTAGATGATATAATTGGGAATTTTCACATTTTTGAAATGGTGGGTGTGAGGAGGAAAATGGTATAAAAACCCAAGCCTTTTTCTCTTTTTAGAAGAGAGGGGGGTCAGTTATCTCTAGCCCAATGAGATACTGTCCATTTTTCCTTTACCTTAGGAATTAGACAATGCCAGTCTAATATCCTATGGGAGGTCTCTTTGGCCCCATACTTAGTCTATTTTAGCTAGGTTAGTTATTCATGTTTGTTTTATGATTTGTAATTTGAAATGTCTATTTTATCCGCATATTAATCTACCTCTATTTTGTAACCAATAAAAGCTGCTATATTTGAAGAAGATAGTAGTGGCTTATTTTGATCTCCTCCAAGCCTTGAAAGAGGAAAATTCTAAGGATCCAGAAAACCCATAAATTAAAGGTTTTGTCAGGAAGGGCGCTCTGGGAGGGGAGAAAAGAAGGCCTGTGGGTTTTTGTTTTGAGAAGCCTTATCAGCCTGCCGGAACCTTCTCTGAACTGAGGTAATTATTTATCTTTCAAGAAAGCTGGATTCACAAAGTGCCATCGGGGAGGGAGGCAGCGAGGCAGCGTAAAGGGCAGTGTTTGGGTTAAAGAAGAACATTCTCATAAATCCCACATTGCTAGTTTTAATTGTCAGCTATATCTGAATAAACAGAGGTACAGTGAATCTCAAAACGCTGTTTGCTTCAGAGTCAATTAGCAAAAGAGACCTCTGTGAAAAGTAATTTTTACGTCTGCCCCGGTACTATAAACCTTTTAGACTGCTTTCTGTAGAATAGCACAGAGTAGTTTAGTCTGAAAGAGTGGGAACCTCCCGACAGGGGCAACCTGCTTCAGCCCCACATCCCCTCAGCTGCTGAGGTCCACTCAAGGGAAGAAGGAGAGGCTGATCCACCACCACCACCACCCTGCGCAGGCCAGCCAGGAACAATATTCTGAGGAAAATAACAGGCACAAGTTGGGGTGTTCAACTACACACATTAAGCACTTCTGCCCTAGCTTTATGTTACTCTGCAGTAGAGTATGCTAGTCCAGTGTGGTACAGATCAATGAATGCAGGGCAGGTGGATGTGGCTCTAAACAAAACAGCGAGATTGGTCACAGGATGCCTAGAACCAACCCCAATACAAAAAGTGCATTACTTAGCTGGCATCCCTCCACTAACATTTCGCCAAGTGCTGCTCAGAAAGAGCCCTCAGAAACTCACCTGCTATTTGATCACCAACCACCAAAGCAGAGACTGAAATCAAGGCACAGTTTCATCATAACTTCTGCCCCAGAACAACCAGCCCCCAGACCGCCTTAGAACTATGGAAGGCAAGCAAGGAGCTACCAGACAACTGGGCAGAACCACAGGACTCTTTACTGCCTGGCCATGAACAACCATGGCCTGTGTGGAAAGCTCTAAACAGACTGTGGGGGTCTGTGGAAGATCAAGGGCTAATCTGAGAAAGTGGGGCTTCCCCTGTAGATGACCATCTGTGTGAATGTGGAGAAGACCAAACAATCGCCCATAGGATACAATGCACAAGATACCCTTCAACGTGCACCGAGGAGGACCTTAGGTTGGCAAGAGGAAATGCGGTTGAGGTGGCCTGATATTGGGCAGGTGTCATCTCGTCCGTTAAATTCCTTTTCATTTTAGATATGTTAATTTTAGCTTTGTATGTTTATTATTTGCTTGTGGTGCCTCTGACACGAATAAAGAAAAAAAGCTTTCTCCATGTTGGAGGATGGATCTCGAAGAAGGGATAGATAGGCTTCCCGTTTGGCACCGATTAGGCATGAGATTTCATCCTTGTTGTTCACCAAACCAGTCTTACTTCTACTTTTTTGCAAAACCAATGGTTTCCTCAGGGGTTTCTATGATAATATTTTGCAGCGTGGTCCATTCTTGTTCTACATCATGACTGCTGACCGGGTTATTCATCAATTGGTCGGAGATCGTATTCTGTTAGGCGGGTACGTACCTAGATGGCCTTCAGTGAAGAGAAATCCTGAGTCTAGAGATCAGAAGCTTATGGCCTGTCCAACAGCTGCCGACATTTCTAGCTGTCCTGGTGAGGAGGACATCTTTCTTATCACACTGCTGGGTGATGATGCAGTCAAGGATGTGCCAGTGCTTGGAGCGGGGATGCATCCAAGTGGTCTTAAAAACGGTTGGGCAGTTGGAACTGAATGTTGGTGACGAAGCATTGATGTGAATTCCAGGAGTTCCTTCCAGCTCTACAATTCTGAAGCGGAGTTTGCCCCCCTTTTAGGAAGGCTTTAAAAACATGGCTTTGCCAACAGGTGTGGGGTGCACCAAGCACCACAACCCAGCCCTGCTGGCTTATCTAGGCTGCTCCAGGGGTTTTCCCTGCTCAGGTGCCCCTCTTTTAAGGGATCAGGGATATTTTATGGATTTTAGATGTTTTAGACAGTTTTACACACACACACACACACACACACACACACACACACACACACACACACACACACACACACACACACACACACACACACACACACACACACACACACACACACACACACACACACACACACACACACACACACACACACACACACCCCCCTGTAGAGAAGGGACAATCTGGCTCCTAGGAATTAACTTCAGCACCGACTCTGCTCGAGGCCAGACCAGAAACAAACAGGCTGGCCAGACCTAAGGGCCTGACTCTAAACGTGCCAGACAGGAAACCACAGAGCATTTTCCTCAGCTGGCCCACCCAGGGACCTCCTGCCCCACAACGACCCAACATGGCAGGAGCAAAGAGAACTGTGTTGCACCCCCTGCCTCCCCCACCCGAACCCTCCTGGTCTAAACCCGCCAGTCAGAAAACTGTGTTGCACCCCCTGCCTCCCCCCCAAGCCCTCCTTGTCTAAACCCACCAGCAAGTCAGCCAAGCTAGCACACGAGGTGGGGCAGGTGCAGCCAGCCTTTGCCAGTGGCAGGAAGGAAGAACCTCTGCTTGATGAGCCTCATCTCCCCACCCTTCCAGGTTGATTAGGGTCCCTTAGCGAGGCTCACTGGCAGGAAACCAACAAGCAGCCCCCGAGTCGATGCTGAGAATCCGAGTCATGTTTATTTGGACAATGCAAGCTTCCCCCAATCCTTCCAGCCCCCTTCTGGGGCAAGGTCCCTGGCCCCAGCCCTGCTGCAGGACATAACACAGTCCAGGCCTGGCTTGTGAGGTCAGATGGGGTCCCCCACGTCTGGGGAAAAGCCTCAGGCCCTCTGGTGTGCAGCGAGGCAGTTCCAAGGCTGCCAGGCGGTGGCATGCCACAGAACTCCAGGAGCGCTGTGGTCCGTGCAAAGCCGCATGGCGGGTCAGTCCAGGAGTCCAGGAAGAATCTCATCCCAGGGACTCAACGACTCCCTTCTCTTGGCGCCATTCCATATTTCTCAGTGTATTTCCTGGGAGGACGAGAGAAATTGCTCTGAGGCCAGAAGCAGAAGAGGCCACCTGTGGTGGGTTCTGCTCCAGCAGAGGGGAGGGTCACCCCTTGGGATGCCCTCTGCCCTGTCCCCACAACTTCTGGGGGGAGGGGCACTCCACCTCACCTGCGGGCATAGTCGTAGAGGGCTCGCTTCCGCTCCTGCAGGGAGAGATGCCGTGCCTCTGAGGACCGGGCAAAGACCTTCACTGGGGCCTGAGGAAAGAGAGGGGGTGGTATGAGAACAGCCCTAGACCCGTGGCTCTGTGCCCACCGATCAGAAGCCTCCCCCCCACCCCCTGACATGCACCCAACAGGAAACAGTCACCTTAACACCCCCCAAAACCACCCTACTCCAGGGCCTTCCTGCATCTGTAGATACCGTGGCTAAAGTAGAGGCAGCAGAACAATGAGCCCCCGAGGCCGATGGGTTGAGGGAGGAGGAGGCTTCTGCTTCCCCTTCACTGGGCAGGAAGGGAGCCTGCCCTTCGAGGAGGTTGGCAATGGTGGTATCCGCACAGTTTGTCTGGGCTGAGAGAAAAGGAAGACAGCGTGTCAGAAGAAATGCACTGAAGCTTACCTTTCACACCCAAAAAAACCCTCAGGATCTCAGGGGAGATGGCCTCTCTCCCCCACCCCTAAAATCCTCATGAAAGCCAACCACAGCGACACTCAGCAAGTCCACTGCAAGGATACGTGGACTTTTTCTGTCACTTGGTGACAGAAGGAAGCAGCAGCAACAGAAGAAGAGGGACCTCTTGGATGTCCACCGACATTTTACTCAGTCTCTGTCCCTCCCCTTTCATTGTCCATGGGAAAACACACCCCAACCCAGGAAGGGAAGGAGGTCAGCACAACTGCCCACCCACACTCACCCAGGTCTTTGTGGATGACAGCCAGGGGAACATGGGGCAGGACCTCCTTGACGCGCTGGGCCATGCCCACCGGGCACAGGTCCTCTGGAGGGGCTGCACTGGGAGGGGCTTGAGACCGGTCTCCCACTGGCATTGTTGGAGCTGAGAGGAGCAGGAGCAGAGAGGCCATGTTGGACTTACTACTCCCTTTGGACATGCATGCATGCAAGCCCCACCCACCCCCATGGCCAACTGTTCCTACACAGGAAGCTGGTCAGCTGCCCTATTGGTCACCCACCATCTCACGGCACCAACACAATTGAAAATCGCACGCCAGGGGCCAGGAGAGGGGAAGAGGGCAGGCAAAGAAGCAGCTACACCTGGGAACATTCACTGGGACAAAAGGCTTTGTGGAAACCGGGCATTTCCCCTCCCCTCTCCTACCTGGAAGAGTGTAGGAAACAGCGGGGCTGTGGCGCAGACGCTTCAAGTACTCTGCTTTGTCAGCAGCCGTGAGCCGAGTGGCCACCACGCCCAGTTCCATGGCCAAGAGCTGTGGGGTGAGGGGGGAGGAGCATGAGGCTCAGACTGGAAGCCCACAACCCCCAACACAGCCTTTGCAAGGCTTCAGCTGGCCTTGCCAGGCTGTGCCAAGTGCCCATGCTCAAGGCCAGCCCAGCCCATGCTACTTATGGTCAGCTTGAAGAAATGACCAAGGACGCCCATCGCTTCAGAAGAGCTCCCCTCCTACCTCCTGGACTCGGTGAGCAAACTCCTCCCGGGTCTCCTCAGCTGGTCTGGAAACAGCCGGCAGCCACCTGGCCAGCAAAGGAAATGCCCTGCCTGAGTAAGAGAGATCCTGGAAGCCCTCTCTCTCTCTCTCTCAAAACGGGCACCCCATGCTACTGAACAGTCAAAGAAAAAATGGTCCCTTCCACTCCGAGGGATGTTGGCAAAAGGGGGTTCAATGCATGGGAGTGGCCCAGGACTCTGTGGGTGCCTTGAGCAATCGTCCTTATTCCTCCCCAACCCTAAAGAAAGAGAAACTTCTAGTACCTTACTTGATAAACAGTGAAGGGGACAAAAAAAGTCCAGAGGAGCTCCGTCACCCAGGAGGCATCAGCCACGCTCTTGGTGAGGAAAAGGGGAGGAGGAGGAAGAAAAATATGAGAAAATGCCATGAAATCAGCTGAGATGGCAGGTCAGAATCCTGCCCTGAGATGTGAGAAAGATGAAGATTGTTGCCCTCCCTCCTATTTCCCCACAGAAACACATAAAGGAGCCCAGAAGGAAGGGGGTGGAAGCCCCTGCCAAAAGCCACCTGTACAGGCAGACACCTCTCTTGGCAGACTCACAGCAGCAACGAAGGGTCTCTCCACCTGCAGGGCCACTGGGTGGACGGTGTCTGAGATGGAAAATGGCCACGGGCTGCAGAGGAAGGAGGCTGTCAGTTCCAGAACTTGGGCGGGGTGGGTGGGTGGGGGAGTCCACAGCTGATGGCAGCCAACCCCAAGGAGTTCCTGCCCAGGTGCCCCTGCTGAGCCTCACCTGAAGCGCAAGAGGGCCACTCGGCCATTGGTGGTTGTCTCCTCTGGGAAGAGAAGCAGAGGCATGTTGTCTCCCTGGGCTGAGTAAGCCTTCAGTGACTCCAGCAGCTCTGCCCGGCTTTCGGTGCTGCCCACCTCCAAGAAGCCCCGTGACCAGCAGATGAAGCCAGAGGAGCCATTCAGCACAGGCTGGGGGAGAGAAAACTGGTGAGGAAGGAAGCCTGCAGGCTATTTGGGGTGGGAATTGTATGGGTGGTGGTGTGGTGGTGGTCCAGCAGCAGAGGGAGGGAGCCTGCCACCCAGCCCAGAACTCATGCCACGAGCACAGCCCTCCCCAAAGGGTCTGCTTTGGTGGTGACAGCTGTCAGTCTTGACAGCTTTAAGAAAGGATTAGACAAGTTCATGGAGGACAAGGGTATCAATGGCTATAATTATGGAAACCTAAGGACAACCTCCGGGTTGGAGAGAGAGGCAGGATCTCTCTCAATGCCATTTTCAGGGAATCCTAAGAAGGTGAAGGCATCTGCTTGGGAAGGAATACCCTGAAGCCAATGGTGAGCCACTGTGTGAGACAGAATGCTGGACTGGATCATGGGCTCCTGTGGCCTCTTCCAGCAAGGATGCTCTTATGTTCTTGTGTTCCAAGCTTGCCCTTATTGAGCCTTCAAGGCTTGACCCTCTGGGGCTCAATAAGATGAACTATGAGGGAACAGGAAAGACCTCATTGGCCTGGAAGCTGCATGGAAACGTGGTGAGAGGCGGAAGGGCTCCCTTGTGGACCCTGACTGGGACTCTTTACCCCCACAAGCAAAAATGAAGTGCGCCAGGGCTCCCCCCGGCCACCCAACCAGTGCTTCAATTCCCAGAAGCCTAAGTCAATTCCCCAAAACACTTCTGGGAATTGGAGTCCAAAAAAGCAAAGGTTGAGAAGCACTGTGTTACTCCCTCTGTGGGCATTGAGTTGAGTGAGCTCAGGGAGTTCTCCAGGAGAGGGGTAGCCAATGAGCCCCCTGCTACTGAACCAGTGGGGCTGGGAAGGGAATGGCAACCCCTCCTCTCCCCTGCCCCCCCAAAGCCCCTTCTTGTTCCTCGGCTTTCAACCACAGGGTAAAAGAGGGGCACGATGAAAGCCCCCCACCCCCACCCCCCACCCTGCACACAGAGCCCAGATAGCCTGGCCTGGGCGGGGGGGGGGGGCTCACCGCGCTGCAGGAGGTGAGCAGGTGGAGCACGTTGTGGTCGAAGGGGGTGACGTGGTTGGAGACGAAGACGCGGGGCTCCCGGGGGTTGGGTGGCCGGGGGGAGCCCTGGCGCACGAAGAGGCCCAGCACGGCGCACATCACGCGCACGACGAACCTGCGGGGGCCGGAAAGAAAGAAGGGAGGGAGGGAGGGAGGGAGGGAAGGGGAGCCTGAGCGGGAGGGGAGCGGAGCGGAGGGGTCGCCCCCCATCTCTCTCCGCCCTCCCTCCCTCCCTCCCTCCCTCCCCCCTGGGGGTCCGGGTGGGGCGGGGGCCTGACCTGCGCGGGGCGCCGTCCGGGAGAGCGCAGCTGACCAGGAAGACGTGGAGGCCGACGAAGAGCCGCAGCAGCAGCAGGCAGAGGCCCACCGGCGCGTAGAGCAGCAGCGACACCAGCAGCAGCCCGTCGCTCGGCAGCCTGGCACGGAGGGAGAGACGGAGGGAGGGAGGCGGTGTGTGTGTGTGTGGGCTCGGAGCCAGGCCCGGGGAGGGAGGGGGGAGGGGGCAGACAGCAGCGCGGAGGGGGGGGGAGGGCGAGGCGAGAGAGAACGACGAGGGGAAGCTCCGCAGGGGCCCCCCTCCCACCCCCCACCCCCAAGGCCTGCCCCTCCCCCTCCTCCCCCCCCCCCCAGGCAAAGGCCTCCTCCCCCTCCCGCCCTCCTTCCTTACCGCTGCGAGTCGAAGAGGCGCTCGGGGGCGACGGGCGGGGCGGCGGCGCTTATTCCGGGGGTCTCCATGGCGTGTGTGTGGGGGGGTGGCGGGGGGGGTGGGAGAGAAGGGGGAGGGGCCCTTTCTCGGGGCCCCTCAGAGAGCGGCTGCAGGGGGGGCTCTCTGGCCCGGAGCCGCCATCTTGGACAGCCCTACGCGCCGGCGCCGCCGGAAGCGCGTCACAGCCCCCACCTCTTCCGCTCGCTGGCGGCCAACGGCCGGACTACACTTCCCTGCGCGCCCCGCGGCCGCGTGTCTTTCCTCCCTCCTCTCCAGCCGTGGGAGTGGGAGTTGTTGTAGGCGATGCTGGCGGCTGCAAGGGGGGCGTGGAGGGGGGCGGCAGGCCCGAGCCTCCTCCGGCTGGCGCTCGGGCAGACCCGGGGGGTGGCGGCGGCGGGGGCATCTTGGGGTGGTGGGGGCCCTCCTCCTCCTCCTCCTCCTCCCCCGCCGCCTTCCGGGGCCCGTTCCCGGTGGGCGGCGGTCGGGGGGGCGGCCACGGGGGCGGGGCTGGCGCTGCTGCTGCTGCTGCCGCCGCCGTCGGGGGGCTGCGACGGGCGACCCCTGCTGGTGGGGACCCTCCCGGAGGTGCGCGCCGCCACCCCCGAGCCCCCCGCGCCGCCTTCCTCCGCCCCGGGCTCCCCCCGCGCCACCTACAACTTCATCGCCGACGTGGTGGAGCGGACAGCGCCGGCCTTGGTCTACGTCGAGATCCTGGGCAGGTAGACCGGCGGGGCGGGGCAGGGCGGGGCGGGGGGGCGGAGGACGGCACGGGGACCCCCACCCCCCCGGAGGTCTCGCCTGCCTTCAGCCCGAGGGTAAGGGGTGGGGGGCGCCGGGGGTCCAATGGCCAGCCAAGAGCTCCTCGCCCTGCGTCCTCCCGTCCAGCCAGTCCGTGGGGTCAAGAAGCGCCCTGGCCCTGGCCCTGGCCCTGCTCCGTCCCGTCCCGTCGGGCGGCCAGAAGAAGAGGGTCCTTCAAAGCCCTCCCCAAAGGGACGATGGGGAACCCCCACCCCCCACCCCCACCCCCCAACATGACCTCCTGCTTGCAGGGCCAGGACGTGGCGTCCCATGGCAGTCTGTCTGCAACCATGAACTACTCCAGGAAACACACTGGAGCGGTGGGGAGCAGGATGGGCTTTGTAGTTGCCTGGCTCTCCACCTGCCAAGGGGCTTCCCAAGGGCTTTGGGCACCTTTGCCAAGGCCATGCCTGGGTTCAGCCCCTCTCCCTCTTCTCTCCCCACCCCACCCCTGCCCACGCCATACCAGGCACCCTTTCTCTGGACGGGAGGTGCCCGTTTCCAATGGGTCAGGCTTCCTGGTGTCGGCAGACGGGCTGATTGTGACCAATGCCCACGTGGTGGCCAACCGGAGGCGGGTGAGGGTGCGCCTGGCCAGTGGGGAGCTCTACGATGCGGTCGTGCGGCAGGTGGACCAAGTGACAGACATCGCCACCATCAAGATCAGCCCCAAGGTCAGCCCTGGGGGAGGGGTGGGGCCTCTGTTCCCCCAAGGCAGTGCTGTTGCAGAAGCATGGATGGGCAGCCCCCAATAGTCCCAGTTGGGGGGGGGGACAAGGTGGAGGACATCCCCCCCCAGCAACCCCCATTGAATAATTCTGTCGTTCCCAGGTGGGCAGCAGTCCTGGTCTGGACTGGGGAGGGGTGGGGTGGAGGTCGTGGGGTGCAAGGAAGGGCAGAGGGAGCAGCAGTGGGGGTGGGGTGGGAGGGGGGCTTGGACGCTGGTGCTGACCCTCCCTCCCTCCCTCCCTCCCGTGGTCTGTGCCCACAGCACCCCCTACCAACGCTCCCCTTAGGCCGGTCCTCCGAGGTACGCCAGGGAGAGTTTGTGGTGGCCATGGGCAGCCCCTTTGCCCTGCAGAACACCATCACCTCCGGCATCATCAGCTCAGCCCAGCGGGGGGGCCGGGAGCTGGGCCTCCCCTCCTCTGACATGGACTACATCCAAACCGATGCGGCCATTGATGTAAGTGGGCTCTTCCCATGCCCCCCACCCCCGGTGGCTCTGGGGTCTCTCTTTCCCCAGACTGGGAGGAGGGAGGGAAGGACACGGGTGCTACAGGGGTTAAACTCCTGTACTGCAGCCAAAATGTTCTGAGTTCAATGCTGATGGGGATCTAGGTTGACTCAGCCACTTTCATTCTTCTGTGGTTGGTAAAATGAGTCCCTGGCATGTTATTGGGTGGGTAAAATACTAATTAACTTGTGAACCGCCCAGAGAGAGAGAGAGTGTGTGTGTATGCTATGTGCCATGTGGTGGTATAAAAGTGTTATTTTTGTTGCTACACCCTTGTTTAATGTTAACAATTTTAAAATATAACAATCCTTGTTAAATATAGCAACGTTCTAATTGTGGGCTCTCTACAGCAGGGGCGCTCAAACTACAGCCCAGGGGCCGGATGCTGGCCCTGACGCCAATTCACCTGGTCCGCAAAGCTCGTCACTACTGGAAGCGGAAGTAAAACATGCCCTACGGGGCCCTCCTATGGGCACGTTTGACTTCCACTTCCAGGAGCGACGAGGGCTTTGTGGGCCGGATGGGCTGTGGGCTTTTGCTGGACTGGATGGGCTGTGGCCTGTTCCAGCAAGGCTGTTCTTATGTTCTTATGTTCTTATGAATTGGTGTTGGGCCAGCATCTGGCCCCTGGGCTATAGTGACTGGCTCCCTGAAGCATGTGATTTATTTATTTATTTATTAGTCAAATTTGTATATGCCGCCCGCTCAGGCAAACCCGACTCAGGGCGGCATCACAACAATGCACAAAATACATAAAAACATTATAAAAACCCCAACCCACCCCCTTTAAAAACCCCTATATCCCACCCACCCATCCCATCCACTATAAAAAGGAAGAAGAGAGAGTTCTTATACAAGCCAGCAGGCGGGCACCATAGTCCCATTCGGGCCCCACACCTGCCCTGCCAGCCAGGTCTTTACTCCTTTCCTGAAGGGCAGCAATTCACTTTGGAGTCTTAGGTCTATTGGCAGGAGGTTCCAGAGAGTTGGTGCGGACACGGAGAAGGCCCTCCTTCGGGTGCTAGACAAATGTGCATCCCTCGTTGGTGGCACTATTAGAGAACCCCTCCGGTCCGCTCTAGTTGGACGGGCAGACACTCTTGGGACGATGCGGTCTCTAAGATATCCTGGCCCCCTGCCATATAGGGCTTTAAAGGTCAAAACCAGCACCTTAAATTGCACCCGGAGACAAACTGGTAACCAGTGCAGCTCCCGAAGTAGCGGAGAGGCATGGGCATATCGCCCACACCCCATTACCACCCGGGCCGCCGCATTCTGGACCAGCTGCAGCCTCCGAATGGTCGTCAAGGGCAGCCCCATGTAGAGCGCATTACAGTAGTCTAGTCGGGAAGTAACCAGAGCATGGGTGACCATAAGCAAGGAGCCCCGGTCCAGGAGTGTGCGCAATTGGCGAATCACCCGAAGTTGGGCAAAAGCCCTCCTGGCCACAGCCGCCACTTGTTCTTCCAGCAGCAGCCGCGAGTCCAGAAGAACCCCCAAGTTGCGCACTGGGTCTGTCTGGGGCAAAACAGCCCCATCCAGTACCAAAGGTGGTAACTCCCTGGATAACATGGGGCCCCTTATCCACAGCCACTCTGTCTTGCTGGGATTCAGTCGAAGCCCATTGGCCCCCATCCAGACCCCAATGGCCTCCAGGCATCCGGATAGGATTTCAACAGCATCACTGGGGTCCCCACGGGCCGAGATGTACAGCTGAGTATCATCCGCGTACTGATGGTACCGCACCCCGTGGGAACGAATGATCTCACCCAGCGGCTTCATGTAGATGTTAAATAAGAGAGGAGAGAGCACAGAGCCCTGAGGCACCCCATACTTAAGGGGCCTAGGGCTGGACCTCTCACTCCCTAACCATACCGACTGGGTACGGCCCTCCAGAAATGAGGAAAACCAGGACAACACAGTGCCCTGGATCCCCAGTCCTTCGAGCCGTTCCAGAAGGATACCGTGGTCGACGGTATCGAAAGCCGCTGAGAGGTCAAGAAGAGCAAGGACGGATGGACAACCCCCGTCCCGCTCCCGCCAGAGATCATCCATCAGTGCGACCAATGCCGTCTCCGTTCCATATCCGGGCCTGAATCCTGATTGAAAGGGGTCTAGATAATCCGCTTCCTCCAGGACACTCTGCAGCTGGCGCGCCACCGCCTTCTCCAAAACCTTACCCAAAAAGGGCAGGTTGGAAACTGGCCTGTAGTTGTTAAGGACAGCTGGGTCGAGGGACATCCTCTTCAGGAGGGGGCGCACCAAAGCATGTTTTAACTGTGCAGGAAATACCCCCTCCCGTAATGAGGCATTTATTATCCCCCCAACCCAGCCACCTGTTACCTCCTTGGTGGCTTTCACCAACCAAGTAGGACAGGGATCCAAAGGACATGTAGTGGCACGAACAGCTGCAAGGAGCCTGTCCACTTCATCAGGGACAACAGGATCGAACTGGTCCCAGATCGTACAGCAAGACTGTGCTCCGGCACCCCCCCGACCCTCCTCATCCACGCCAGGATTCAACCCTGAACGAATCCGATCGATTTTCTCCACCAGATGGTCAGCAAAGTCCTCAGCCGAACCCTGCCAACCGGGCACCGATCCCCCCCTACCAAGGAGGGACCTGGTTACCCGGAACAGGGCGGCTGGGCGATTATCAGCGGAGGCAATAAGGGTGGTGAAGTATTGCCGCCTCACCACCCCTATCGCCACTAGGTAGGCCCTAATAGCAGCTCTAGCTAGTGTCCAATCGGAGTCATCCTGGGTCTTCACCCAGCGGTGCTCTAGGCGTCTCTTTGCCCGTTTGAGTTCACGCAGTTCATCTGTGAACCATGGAGATGACCTAGTCCCCCGGGCGTGGAGAGGCCACAGTGGCGCGATTTCATCCAAGGCTACTGTTGTTGACCTATTCCACAGGTCGACAAGTGCCCCGGGTGAATCGTGTAGCCGATCCAGAGGAACATCCCCCAGTTCCCTCTGGAATCCATCTGGATCCATTAGTCACCGAGGGCGGGCCATTTTAATCGGCCCAGCCTCCCTACGATGAAGTGTCGCCCCCAGAAAGTCAAGAGTCACCAGATAGTGATCCGACCATGGCACAGGTGAGATGACTAAATCCTGTAATCTTAGATCACTCTGCCACTGCTCCGACAAGAAAACTAAGTCTGGCATGTGACCACTGCCCCTGGTCGGACCCCGAACTACCTGAGTCAGGCCCATGGCTGCCATGGAAGCCATGAACTCCCTTGCCACCTCAGAAGCCGCCCCCAGCGATGGCAAATTGAAGTCCCCCAGAACCATAAGTCTCGGGAACTCCAACGCCAGCATCGAGGTGGCCTCGAGGAGCTCAGGCAGGGCATCCCTTACCCTGCAAGGGGGCAGGTACAGGAGCAAGATCCCCAACTGACCCTTGGGGCCCAGCCGAAGAAGCAGGGCCTCGCAACCAGACACTTGTGGAGCAGTGGCCCTAGCAACTCCCAAGGACTCCCTGGCAACAATGGCGACACCACCGCCCCTCCCCTCACCTCTAGGCTGGTGCCAAATACCGAACCCAGCTGGACACAAGTCCGAGAGAGGTACTCCATCTTCAGGAGTCAGCCAGGTTTCGGTGATGCATGCCAGGTCGGCCAGCCCTTCCTGGATGGCATCTTGAATCAGGGGGGCCTTATTACAAACCGACCTGGCATTCACCAGCAGCAGCCTAAGGGTGGGGCCACTCCGGATCTGCCGCTCAGGGCCCAGAGATGTACCGGTAGGGCTGGAATGAGGGACCGCAATTAAACATCGGACCCGCATTCCCCGAGTGCGGCCTGCCCCACGGTACCCGCCATACCGTCCCATGCCCGTCACAACACCTATATGGTTCTCCGGAACCTCCCTAGATAGAATGCTGCCCCTCCCTGGCTGGCAGGACCAACATTCCCTCTTCCCTCCCCATCCGCCATCCTCCCCCAATTCTGGCAACAAACATAGCAAGTCCTGTCGTCGAAGGCTCCCTTTCATCTCCCCGCCGGCGGAGAAGGCGGGGAGAGCGCAGCAACGCTGGCGGCGACGTCTTCTGGGCCTTCCAGGCCACGGCAGGCTCCCTTTCATCTCCCCGCCGGTGGTGGGGGCGGGGAGAGCGCAGCAACGCTGGCGGCGACGTCTTCTGGGCCTTCCAGGCCACGGCAGGCTCCCTTTCATCTCCCCGCCGGTGGAGGGGGCGGGGAGAGCGCGGCAACGCTGGCGGCGGCGTCTTCTGAGCCTTCCGGGCCACGGAAGGCTCCTTTTCATCTCCCCGCCGGTGGTGGGGGCGGGGAGAGCGCGGCAACGCTGGCGGCGGCGTCTTCTGAGCCTTCCGGGCCACGGAAGGCTCCTTTTCATCTCCCCGCTGGTGGTGGGGGCGGGGAGAGCGCGGCATCGCTGGCGGTGGCGTCTTCTGAGCCTTCCGGGCCACGGAAGGCTCCTTTTCATCTCCCCGCCGGTGGTGGGGGCGGGGAGAGCGCGGCATCGCTGGCGGCGGCGTCCTCCGAGCCTTCCGGGCCACGGAAGGCTCCTTTTCATCTCCCCGCCGGTGGTGGGGGCGGGGAGAGCGCGGCATCGCTGGCGGCGGCGTCCTCCGAGCCTTCCGGGCCACGGAAGGCTCCTTTTCATCTCCCCGCCGGTGGTGGGGGCGGGGAGAGCGCGGCAACGCTGGCGGCGGCGTCTTCTGAGCCTTCCGGGCCACGGAAGGCTCCTTTTCATCTCCCCGCCGGTGGTGGGGGCGGGGAGAGCGCGGCATCGCTGGCGGCGGCGTCCTCCGAGCCTTCCGGGCCACGGAAGGCTCCTTTTCATCTCCCCGCCGGTGGTGGGGGCGGGGAGAGCGCGGCAACGCTGGCGTCGTCGTCTTCTGAGCCTTCCGGGCCACGGAAGGCTCCTTTTCATCTCCCCGCCGGTGGTGGGGGCGGGGAGAGCGCGGCATCGCTGGCGGCGGCGTCTTCTGAGCCTTCCGGGCCACGGAAGGCTCCTTTTCATCTCCCCGCCGGTGGTGGGGGCGGAGAGAGCGCGGCATCGCTGGCGGCGGCGTCCTCCGAGCCTTCCGGGCCAGCTTCTGGCCCGAAAGGTTTGGCCACCCCTGCTCTACAGTATCTATTTCTGCCCCAGGCTGCTCTCAAGTTCTTCTGCATGGTTTCTGTGAATCCACATGAACGGGATACACACAATAAACTCATTGGTGTGGATGCACAGGGGAGTAGGCAGAAGAACAACAGTTACAGGTAAGCAACCTGTCCTTCTAGAGCCCTGGTGGCATAGGAGTGAGTTCGATCTTGACAGGGATCCAGGTTGACTCTTATCCTCTTCCATCCTTCTGAGGTCAGTTTAATGAGGACCCAGCATGTGTGTGTGTGTGTGTGTGTGTGTGTGTGTGTGTGTCTGTGTGTGTGTGTGTGTGTGTGAAATGTTCATTGACTTTGAACCAACCAGGGAGGCCACTAAGTGCTTATATCGCTATATGGCTATGCTGGGGGGGTGGGGGTGGGGGGGGCCTCTGGCCAATGCCTTTTCCTCTTGCCTCTGCAGTTTGGGAACTCCGGAGGTCCCCTCGTGAACCTGGTAAGTGTCTGGGGGTGGGGGAGGGCAGGGATCTCAGTCCCCGTCTAAACTATGCTCTGGGGCATTGTCTAAATGGGGGGGGGGGGGTAGCTGTGGGGAAACAGGATGGGTGGCTCTTTCCCTCCCCCCATGACATGGTGGCTGTCGTGGGATTTGATTCCTTCCTAGGATGGAGAAGTGATTGGAGTCAACACCATGAAGGTCACGTCTGGCATCTCCTTCGCCATTCCTTCTGACCGGCTGAGAGCCTTCCTGGAGCAGGAGGAGAAGCGCAAGGGTGAGGTCCCCGTGGGGCAGGGGGAAGGAGAGAGGGAACAAACCCCTTCATGTGCTGCCTGCGATCTGGAGGAGGGCTGTGCTAGGCTGTTGGGGGGGGGGGGGCTTCCTGGCTTCAAAACCCTCCTGCTGCCAATGGGGAGTTTTAGCCCAGATCTTCAGGGGGGGGGGGGGGGCTTGTAAGAGAAAACCCCTTTCTCCCCCCCCACCCCCACCCCCCAGCAATGACCCTCTTTCCTCTGGCAGACTCTTGGTTTGGGGGCATGAAAGTGAAGAGGCGCTACATTGGGGTGATGATGCTGACCTTGACCCCCAGGTAGGAGCTTCCTCCCTCTCCCCCCCCTCACCCCATTCCAGCCTATCTCTAAGGAACCAACCCTGGGTCCTTAAAGAGCACTTGAGACCCCTAAATCTCTCCCCCGACCCAAGCGCTGTGGGTCCCGCAGGGTCTCACCTGACTGGGACGTTGCAGCTGCCAGGTAGGGGGTCCAGGCCTTGTGCTGGATTAGTTGTGTGTATGTCTGTATATGTGTGTGTGTGTGCGCTGCCTCACACACACCCCAACTCGTAACACTGTTCATGGGCTCACTGGAAAAGGGTGAGGAGCCATATTGTAGCCATGTTTTTATTTTTATTTTTTATTTTTATTTTTTTTGGGGGGGGTCACAGACAGAGCCTGCATTTCCTTTGAGCCACTGGGAATCAGCTTGGTGGTGGTGGGTGGGCGAGGGGGGGGGCTCAGGGCCAGTTTCCCTTTGGGAGCTGCAGGCCCCTTCCATCTCTCCCTGGGGCCGAGACAGAAAGGGAGGATGCAGGGAGAGAGGCTGAAGGAACAGGTGTGTGTGTGGGGGGAATGGGCCATGTTGCGGCCGGGAGGAGGGCACTTGGGGGGGGGGGCTGCACTCATGACTCCCTCCCTCCCTTTCCTCTCTCTAGCATCCTCTCGGAGCTGAAGGCTAGAGACCCCACTTTTCCAGACGTCTCCTATGGCATCCTCATCCACAAGGTCATCATTGGCTCCCCTGCCCACCAGTAAGTTGGGGGCACAGCCTCTGGTGGGGGGGGTCACCCCTGGGCAGAGGAGGGCCATGACATGCCATGCCGTACTCTCCCCCTCTCAGCCCCCCTCTCTCTGTCTGTCTCACCAGGGCTGGACTCAAGGCAGGGGATGTGGTGGTTGAGATCAATGGCCAGGCGTCCAGGCGGGCCGAGGACATCTATGAGGCCGTGCGCAGCCAGGCCCACCTGACGCTGTTGGTGCGGAGGAGGTACGAGGCCCTGCTCCTGACCATCACCCCGGAGGCTGCCGAGTAGGGCTGGTCCATGCCCCCCTCCCACCCACCCCTGGATCAGTGGGGCCTCCCTCTCCTGGGAAGGGAGCCAATGGCTGGCCAGTGGACAGCTGACCACTTTCTCTCCCTCACACCTGCTGGTGGAGGGAACCCGAAGCCTCCAGCTGGGAACGTTTGCACCTGGGATCATCCGTTCTCTGGTCATCCCAAAGGCCGCCTGAGGCTCTCCTGTCGTCAGTCTCTTGCGGGTTCTGAGGAAGCATCTCAGGGAAGGTCTGGGCGCTCCTGCCAGCTTTGCCCTCTTTAGACTTGGCTGGTTTGTAGGCACGGAGTCTCCCGCCCCCCCCCCCCCCCGCTCTCCTCTGTGTCACATGACTTGGACTGCTCTGCACAGTGTGGCATGAAAAGCCAGAGGTGGTGGCAGGCTCACTTACCCCTTACCTCACCACAGGCGGGGGGGCTCTGGGGGGGCAGGCGGAGGTGAGCAGAGGCCAGGTGAGCAGCAGGAGGGAGGGTGCAATCCTGCCCCCCCCCCCCCCCCCGGAAAGCAGGAAGCCAGGAAGGGCGGCTTCCCCCGAGCTGAGTCTGCTTTGGACACGACCCCTGTGGCCTCCGGGACAGCTGTGGCAGTTTGTGGGGCATCCCAGAAGAGCCTCCGAAGACCTGGTCCGTGGTCTCTCCTTCTGCAGCGGTGCTCAAATAAATCCACGTGCAAAGGCACTTGTGTTTCACTTCCTGAGGCTGCTCTGCCCGAGAGGGATCCTTGGAGAGGCTGTGGGGAGGGGGTTCGGTTTCCCCAGTGGCACTGTGGCTTGACTCCCACTTTCACAATGGGGGTGTCCGGGGGGGGGGAAAGAGGCTGCCCTCTTCTTTCTCCTCACCCCCCCTCCCCATTCACTCAGCTGCCGCCCCCCCCCCCCCTTTGGCTGCCAATGTCTGGCTCTTGGCCCGTGAGGCAGTGGGTGAGCTGCCCTCTTTGCAGCTGGGACGGGGTGGGGTGTGGTGGGGAGTGGAAGCTTTGCTCAGCCCCTGAAAGCCACCACCAAGGGAGGTGTGCCTGTTTGTTTCAGGGGCAGGAAGAAGGGTGTGTGTGTGTGTGGTTTGTGTCTCCCTCTGGCCGGCCGGACAGGCCTCTCCTTTCACCTTCTGTCCTGGAATGTGTTTGCCCACTAGACTGCCAGCCAGGAAGAGGGGTGGGGGGCGAGGGAGGGAGGGAGGGCTGGCCAGAGCTTTGGCCGGTCCAGCTGGCCTTCCCACCCCCACCCTCTGCTTCCCTCTCTACCTCTCCTGAAGTGGCGCTCCCGCCCAAGTGACCCTCTTCCCTGCAGCCCCTGCTTGACCCCCAGAGATCAGGTGTGGCCCCTCAAACCTAGCAAGGCGCCTGGGCCTGATCCCCGGGCTCTTCCTTCAAGTGGATTTCCCCCCCCCCCAACCCCTGAACTGGAGGAGGGTCACAAGGAAGCCTAACCCTTGCTTTTACACACATGGCTTTAATCAGGCCAATCCTCCCTCCAAACAAGTCCAAAGGGCACAAGAGCTTCCAGGTGGTCCAGGCAGGCACTCCCACCCACCCCACGCTTGGCCCTTGCCCCGAGTGGTCCCCACTGCCTGTGACCTGAGCCCCAGAGGAAGGAGTGGACGGGAGGGGCTGGAAGGGGCCCCTGGGGGGGGGAGGGCAGAGGACCCACCTCAACCCATCTAAGGAGGAGGGGGCAACCTGGTCCCCATGGAGGGAGAGAGGGGAGGGCAGGGCTCTCCATCAGCTGCTCCTCATGGTGGACAGGAGGAGGAAGTGGGGAGAAGGCCAGGCCTACAAGGGCGATGGGTTTGGGAGAGCAGCTTCCCTGCCCTGCAGTAGGCCTCCTCTTCCTCCTCCTCCTCCTCCTCCTCCTCACTTGGAAGGGGGGGGGGGGGGCTGGCACTCTCTCTCTCTCCCCTGGCCAGCAAAGGGGCCTCCCGACCTCCTTGGCTTGGCCTCCTTCCACCCACAGCTGTGTGGGTCAGTCCATTGGGCAGCAGCAGCCCAGGTGAGCAGGGGTCAGCGTTGGGGGACGGGTGTGTGTGTGTGTCCTGGGCTGCTACACAATCTGGTTGTTGAGCTGTCCCGGGTATTTTTCAAAGCGCCTGTTGGCCTCCTCACTGAAGGCATTACCTGCAAAGAGCAAAGGGGTCACGAAGGAGGGGGGAGGGTCCACAGCCCCCCACCCCCAAGACCCTCTTTCCCCCTCCTCTTCCAAGATGCCACCCTGGCAGCTGGTCGGTCAGTACCGATATGGCATCCGTGGACCCAGATCCGGTGGCCGTCGTACTTGCAGTTGCACTTCATGGCATTGTTGGTGAAGTCGCTCTCGGCAACCTCGTAGCGGGGGTTGATCACCACCTGGGGGGGGGGAGAGGGGGGGAAGGTGAGCCTGTCACCTGCACGGCTGGGTCTTGCCAAGGCCTTGGCTTGGGTGCCCTTCTTCTCTGTGGGAGACACACCGGGTGGCCCGGGGGGGGGGGGGAAGGCAGGAAGGACAGAGCCAGGCCCCAGCCTCCCAGGGCTGCCCGGAGGAGGGAGGGAGGGAGGGAGGGGCCCAAAAAAGGCACCGGCCAGGCCTTCCCTCCAGCCCAAGCGCCACGTCCTGGTCCTGACCCACAAAGCCCTATGTGAGCCTTTGGGCCAGCTGACCTCTCTTTGCGCATGTGTCCTCCCCACCCCCACCACCACCCAAGGAAGGGCCGTTGGGACTGACCTGCAGGATGTAATTCCCGGCCTTGACCTCAGTGATATCAATCCACTGGCAGTCGATGTCGTGGCGGTAGAGGTCCCAGCAGCCCACCGTGATGCCCTGCTCTCCAAAATTGGCGCACTCGTACCGCTTGCTCACGCCTGCCCAAAGGAAGGGAGTCAACCGCAGAACCAGGCCCTCCCCAGCCACCCTCCCCCTTCTGAAGGCCACCCTGCACCTCCCAGGGCGCGCCCCCTCCCCCACAAAAAAAGGGGTCGTGCCCACCTTCCTCACACTCCGTGTCCTCCAGGCAGAAGCTGGCCTTGTGGCCCTCGGCCACCTTGGTGCCGTTGGGCGTCAGGAGGTCATAGTAGGTGAAGACATCCATGCTGTGGTAGTGCCTGTGGGGGAGAAGCCACGGGGTGGGGGTGGGCGGGTGGGGGGGGGGGCTAAGGGAGGAGGCTCAGTGGCCCAAGGGTTAAACTGCTGCACTGCAACCCAAAGGTTTTGAGCTCGATCCTGACCAGTTCCAAAGCATGTTGGGGGGAGGGGGAATGCTCATGACCTTGTGAACTCCCCCCCCCCCCCAGAGAATGCACTAAGAAGCACTTCTATGGGGCAGGGGAGAGAGAGAAGTGTGATTATTTTGCCTTTGCTTTCAGAGCGTGCCCCATTTCCCCATGGAAGCAGGCGGGTGCCCCCCCCCCCCCGGCTCCCTTGGCCAGCTTGCCCAGAGATGCTGGGTCTGCCCAGGCACTTACTTACTTACCCGTGGCACTCGTGCCAGACCCAGGAGTGGCGCCCGGCCTTGGGGCGGAAGTCAGCACGGCCATTATTGTGGATCTGGGAGGAGAAGCGCAGGAGACGGCGGTGCCCGTAGGGCCAGTTGGCATGGCGGGCGCTGCTGGAGAGGCAGTTCTCCTCTGCAGCACAGTAGAGCATGTGCAGAGGACGGTCCTCGATGTAGGCAGTCTCCTGCACCAGAAGGGCATGGAGGAGCAGGTCGGAGGCAGCTGCCAAGGGAGGAGGAGGAGGAGAAGGCCGGGTGAGGAGGGGCAGCAGCAGCCACGGGGCAGGGCAGGGACCCCAACTGAGCACAGCCCCCCCTCTGGGCATGAGGCAGAGGCCACTCAAGGCTGGTTCAAACTGGGGGGGGGAGGACACCTCCCACTCCCCTACCTCATCTACCCCTCCATCAAGTGACCCAGGCAGTGCCCCCACCCACCCTGTGCACATGCGCCCACTCTCACTCTCGGAGCAGATGACCCCGGCAGCAAAGCGAGCGCCCGTCTTCTGGCAGGTGGGCGTGCTGTGGTGTTGGCAGAGGCTTAGCGCCATCTCATGCCCCGCACACTTGACGCCACTCAGCACCATCTCCGTCACATTGCTGGCATCCCAGTACCACGTTTCCTGGGAGGGGGCAAGTGGGTAGGTGGGGCTCCAGGGCTAAGATCCTGTCTCCCTCACCCCACACCCTGGGCATGCCACCCTACCCTACCACCCACACACACACACACACAATGTGCCCCCCTACCGTCACGGCATGCATGGCGTAGCCCAGTCCCAGCTGCCGGCAGGCTACCATGGCTTCCGTGGTGCTCCATCCCACGCTGCAAACAGTGCCCCACTGGCCAGAGCGCTTTACTTCCACGCGGCCCTCAAAGGCGGTGCGACCTCCAACCAGGCGGATCTGGGGGGAAGCCCTGCAGGCAATGAGCTGGCAGCCACTCCCCCTCCCTGCCCAGCCATGATGCTGGGGACGGATGCGGGGTGGTGGTGGGGATGGACGCATGCATGCAGGGGACCAGGGGTGGGATCTGGCCAGGTGGGAATTGAGCAGGCACGAGCTCCGGGCAAGCCAGCCATCATCGTGACTTACTAAGCCCCAGCCCACAGATTCCCCTGTAGATCGAGACCACCCCACCACCACTACCCCACACACAACCAGTGGCCAAAAGGAGGGAAATGTCAATGTTCAAGACTTCCTCTCCCTACAGCTGTTGGTTATGCAATGCCCGTGACAGAGCAACCCTCTCCCCCTCTTTGCAAGGGGTGTGTGTGTGTGTCAGCAAATGGGTTTGGAGGGAGGGGGGACCACTGAGCCACTTTCCCAAGTGGTGGTTCAGCTCCTGGCTCAGAAGGGGGCAGCAGCACAGCCATGGTGGGGGGGGGGGGCAAGGGGCCCCATTGCGCTGGGCTGAGCAGCGTCCAGAAGGTTGGGGGTCTCCAGCTCTTCTGGAAACATGCCCACCTCTGGGGAAGGAGGACTAACCCCCAGGCCCCCCCTCTCACAGACAGACAGACAGATTGCTCACCAAGGTCTCGTAGCCCATGTAGGGGACGTTGCATCGGACTCCCGCGTCCTCCAAGTGTTTGCAGTCCTCCCGAGTGATGTTCTTGTGGGGGCAGTTCCACAGGGACTTCTCGGAGCCACGGCACTGGACCTCGCTCAGGTGGATCTCGCCCATACCTGCAAAGGGGGTAGAGTTAGGATATCCATGTCCAAGAAACCCAACCTTTCCAACTACAGCACTACAGGCGTACCTCGGATAACAACAAAACTTGGTTCCCCAAGTAGTGTCGTTAACCGATTTTTGTCGTTATGCAATCCCTATGGGAGATGCCCTGCATAATGTCAAAAAAAAACGTTATCGGACAACAACAACAAAATGTTATTTGGACGACTTTTTTAGTGGTTATGCGGGGCGTCACGTGGGGCATGACGGACGCGTTGTTATGCGGTTCTGACGTTATCTGAGCTTGTCGTTATCCGAGGTACCACTGTATCTCAGGAGCGCCTCCTTTAGGTCTGGCTCCAAGGCCTCGGATGACTCTGGGCCAAACAAGCTGCGCAGAGCTGGGATGAGCATCTGAACTGCCTGGGCGTTCCCTCCGCCTGTTGCCTCTGCACCCGGGGTTCCCTGAGAGGAGGAGGAGGAGATGGGCACCCAGAGCCCTTCCTGGCCCAAGGAGGAGCACCCCCCAGCCCAGCCCCTACCCACCGCCTGCCTTCCGGGCGCGGGGCTGACCTTGTCCCATGCGGGCCCCGCGGAGGGCCTCCTTGGCGCTGCCGAAGCCCAGTTCGCGGCACACGACGCTGGCGGAGAGCAGATTCCAGCGGTCATCACAGACGGTGCCCCACCGGCCCCCCCTGCCCAGCACCTCCACGCGGCCCTCGCCCAGCCCGGCGCCACCCTTCAGACGCACTCGAGGCTGCGGGGAGGGAGAGGAAGGTGAGCCGGATCAGTCCCGGAGGGAACAACAGGAGGTTGGGGGTGGAGGTCTCCCTGCCCTGCCCCCCCCCCCCCCGTGCCACACAGACCCCAAGGCCGGGCAGAAGAGGGCATTCCCCAGGGCCGTAGCCAGGATTCTAGATTGAGGGGTGGGTTTCAGGAGGGGCAACAATGTCACACACACATATATAATAGTGGCCTCCCGGCCCCCCTCTGGCTATGACCCTGGCCTCCCCTCTCCCTGGACAGCTCACCTCCTGCTCCTGGTGCCGTCGCCGTTGCTGCTGCTTGTGGGCCGGGGTGGGGGTGAAGAGGGGTCCTGGGGCACAGCTCACCACCACCGGCATCCCTCCCGAGCAGGCCCCCGCCGTGCCATTGCCGCCCTTGGCCCACTGGAAGGCGCACAGCGACAGGTGGGCTTCGCTCCCCGTGCATGACACCGAGTGCAGCCGGTAGGAGGGCGGGTGGCGCGCCAGGTACAGCCTGCAAAGAGGGGGGAGGGAAGTACCAGCCTCAGTGGGCTTTGGGAAGGGGTGGCGGCCCCAGGGAGCGCCTCGGGGTGGGGTGGGGACACTCTATGCCCCCCACTGCCCGCCTTGTGACCCATCCCCCTGTGCCGGTGTGCGGCTGTCCTGGATCATCCCCCCCACCTCTGGGCCATCTCCTACGGGATCCTCAGCACTTTGGCTGGGTGGCCGGGAGGCACCACCTGGGAGGCCCCGCCACCCTCCCGCCCGCCCCACCCCTCGCCCCTTTACCTCTTGCTGCCCCTAAAGTCCTGCCAGCGTCTACTTTTGGGGCGGGACTTGGGAAACTGCCTGGAAAACAGACAAGCGGCGTGAAGCCACCCCACCCTCACCCCCACCCCACCCCTTCCTCCTCCCCTGGGGTGAGGCATGGCCACCACCACTCCCATGCCCACTCTGCAGCCTTGCCAAAGGAAGCCCTGCTTCCCTACTGTTCAGCCTGGCATAGGGCCTCTGAGGGTGGGTGGGTGGCCAGCCGGCCAGCCAGCCCCTGCCCCCCGGAAGCTATGCCAAGAGGGCCGTGGCCTTCTGCAAGGGTTGCCCCTTGCCAGGGCCGCCCGGGGCAGCTGCCCCTGGAAGAGAAGGCCAAGGCGGAGGGGCTGCATCACGGAGACAGCCAGCCCAGGGGGAACGAGAGCGAGCGAGCGAACGAGCAAGCAAGCGCGGAGGCCTCGCCTGTGCCAAGGAAACCTCAGAGCCCCCAAACTGGACAGACCGGGCCTTCCAATGACCCTTCTCTGCCCCACTGCTGCCCCACAGGCTGGGCTTGAAAGACCTGGAGGCCCATTCAGAAACCCCAGCCTGGACCTGCGACCCCCTCCCCCTCCCCTGCTTCACCTTCAGAGTCCTAGTTTTATGGTGGGAGGGCAAGGAAACCTCCTCTGCCCCTCTTGAAGTCTCAAGGGATGAATCTCAGACATCCCATCCCCCTAGGAAAGGGAAAAGGGCCACAGGGCTGGGGAGAAGGTAGGGAGTGGACGGAGGAGGGCCCTCAGGTCTCCCGGGCAGGACATGGGCAGCGAGCCCTTCTGCACACCTGGCCCTGAAGACAGCTTTGCCCAAGAAGACAGCGCTTTCTCCTGGAGGAGGAGGTGGGGTGGCCCTGCTCACCCCACAAGGGACTCCTGCCTGGCGGGACAGAGCCCAGGCCCTTCCAATTCCTCTCTCTCCATGTGTCCAGGCCCTTCTAGCTTCCCTCCTGCCCCACTCCCCAGGAGGGGAAAGGGGACCACCCCAACTCTGGGCAGTGGCCGGGAAGAGTTCCCACTTGGTCTCTCCTCTCCTGTCCTGCTCTGGCTGGACAGATGCCCTTCCCTATAGCCCCCCCCCCCCAAAAAAAAAAGACTCCTCAGACACTTGGCACCCTTCCCTCCACCCCATGGGAAGAGCCTCCCTGCCCTTCAGCCACTCCTGGACAGGAAGCGCTTTGCCCCTCCAGCCCCCCCTCCCCACCACGAACAAGCCGACTTTGCCAGGGCAGGGTTTACTCATTGCCTTGTACATGGTGGGTAAAAATCCTCCAAATCTAAAATTTATAAAATACAGTGTTTGGGAGGGGGATTTCCCCACACATACACACACACAAACAAAACCCCCACAAATGCAGTCCACCTGCTTATGGGTTCAGATGCATGTGTGTATTAAGGGACCTTTAAAAATAACAGATAGTAGCATGCCATCTAATCAGCAAACAAACCGTCTTTTGCACCTTCCAGGGGAACCGTTTGTTCTATTGGCCATCAGGTCTCACAGAGAGAGAGAGAGAGAGAGAGAGAGAGAGAGTTTCTAGCCCCCCACCCCCCAACATGTTGACTATTCAAGGCACGAAGGGGGCTTAGGGTTGTCATTTGCTGTCATCTCCACTTACACACTCTGGTTCTGGTCTTTGGTAAAACGGAATGAGATGCACAAATGTCGCACTTATATTATTTATAGAATCATAGAATCACTGATTCAAAGCGTTCCGTGCGCTTTGGTGTCTAGTCATGCCTGCCACATGACCACGGAAACGTCTGCAGCAGCAGACAGCGCTGGCTCTTCGGCTTTGAAACAGAGATGAGCACTGCACCCTAGAGTCAGATACGACTGGCTTTCGAGCAAGGGAAAACCTTTACCTTTTAGAATCACTGAGTTGGAATGGGTGTGTGTGTGTGTGCTTTGAGTCCACCAAGTCCAAATCCCCCCCTGCCCCCGCTCAATGCAGGAGTCCGAATCAAAGCACTCACCACCTCTCTCCCGCTGTCATACTACTCTAACTGTGAAGATGTTTCCCCCACATATCCAACCTATATCTGGCTTTCTGTACTTTGAGCTTGTACTCCAGGATGACCGAGAACTTTGCACCTGGTTCTTTTCCCCTAGGTGTAAAACTTTGCACTTACCCCTGTTAAATTTCATTCTGTTGGTGTCAAGCCTATCCAGATCTTTTTGAATTCTGCTCCTGACTCCCAGGGTATCAGCTATTCCACCCAGTTCCGTGTGATTTTCAAATTTGATCATTATTCCCTGCACTCCCTCATCCAAGTCATGTATGAAAATGTTGAAGAGCCAAGATGAGCTTTGTGTTACTTCTCTTGTTACCTGCTCCCAGTTTGAGAAACAACCGTTGACGAGCACTGGCTAAGGACAATTTTGTTACCAACCGTATGTCCACCTGACTCTTGTGCTATCCAGGCCACACCCCGTTGTCTTGCTAATCCAACTAACACGGGGCCCTTGGTCAAAGGCTTTCCTGAAGTCAAGATATATTACGTCAGCAGCATTCCCACTGTCCACCATGAAATTAGATTAGTCTGGCAGGATTTGTTTTTGGCAAATCCATGTTGGCTTCTAGTTATCACTGTATTGCTTTCATGTTGCTTGCAAAGTAGCCACTTTATAATCTGCTCCAGAATTTTCTCTGGGATTGACATCAAGATGACTATTATTTATTATTTATTTTGCTCAAAAGCTTTCAAGGGCTGGTTAGGACCACTTGGATAAAATGATTTCAGAGACAAGTTGCAAAGAGAAGCAAGAATCCATCAATGCTACTCTTGCCTGTCTTCAGAAAAGGACAGGAAGGAAGGAAGGACGGACGGGGGAAACTACAGACCAGCCAGCCGGCCTGACAGGGTTCGGTTCTGGCTTAAACGCAACTATGGGGACTTTGGCTGTCATTCATCATGTTACTCAGATCACCCAGGCAATTGGGGTCTGGATCCGGCCCTACCACATACGGCTCAGGGGATGCTTCTCCTGGCAGGCCTAGGGAACAAAAGGGATGGTGTCTGCCTTTTGCTGCAACGGGTGAGACACAAGTCTGGTGAGCACAAGTCTGACCTCACGGTTGGCTGGAGGTTTGTGTAAAACACCCTTGGGAAGTGAACAACCAGTTTTCACAAGAAAGCCCGTCATTCCCTGTAGCTCCTCTTTGCCATCTGCCCATGCTCCATGACCAGAACCCAGGGATTCCACCTGGAAGGAGCCACCAAGACGGAGTGTTGCCCATGCGCTAGCAAGTTACACCATTTCCCCCCAAATGGGTAACAGTCACGATTCCTTTCTTTCCCAGAAGGAATCTCCCAAGCTCACCTTTCTTGTGCCAGAGGGACAAGAACCGGCGTCTGCCATCTTTTGAGGGGGGGGGGCTGAGGGGGGTGAAGTCCTCCTACTGGGAGATGAGCCCCCCTCCCTTCCAAGACAGCAGGGGCAACAAGCCAAGCCCTCCCCTCCCCAAGCAAGACAGGGAGGGGCTCAAACCAGGGATGGGACTCCATGCGCTCCCATCCAAGGGCTTCTGCTTGTACCAAGTGGGAAGTGGGGGCCACTTGGTTTTTCAGGATGGGGCTCATCTCGCCCCCCCCCCCGCCCCACGCCTGCTGGATTTGCAGCCTCTAAATCCAGCCTAGGTGGGGCAGCGCAGCCCCATCGGGCAGCAGCAACAGAGGGACAGGTCTGGCATCAGGTCAGGTGCTGCCAGGGGGGGGGGGGGGTAAGTGTCTGCCACCTGCCCCCCCCTTACCTCTTTTTAGGCCCTGGCCTCCTCCGGGCCTTTTTTGGTTTGGCTGATCGCTTGAACCGCCTGGAGAAGGAGAGTCAACAGCATCCTCAGCAGAGGGAGGCACCCCTGGGGGAGGGCGGGGGGGGGGGGGGTTTCCAGTCCCTGGGCCAAGCAGCCACCAACCCCCACCCCAGCCCTGCCACGCCAGGCCTCTAAAGGGCTCTCTTCCCTGGGATGCTCTGTGCCTGCTCCTAGTCACGACAAGCCCACCTGGATGGGCAGAAAAGGCCCCATGGCCTTGCTAACCCCCACCCTTAAATGCACACCTGGCCCTGACACCCACACCAAGGGCTGCTCGGCAGGGGAGGAGATGTTTGGCCAAAGGGGATGTCAGGCCTGGGTCAGAGAAAGCCAGGGGTGCCCAAGACCATTATTTGGGGGTGGGGGTGGGTGGGTCCCTGTCCCATGGGTGTCACTCCCATTCTCCCACCCACCCCATTTCACAGCCATGGACCTGCTCATGGGTCAATCTCAATCTCTCTCTCTCTCACACACACACACACACACACACTGCCTGTGGTGTGGGTGGGGGTGGGGCTCCTGGCCACTCACTTGTAGAAGTTGCGGTTGACCTTCCTCTCGGCCGGGAAGCCCAGCATGCCACAGACCACACGGCTGTTCCGGCTGTCCCAGTTCGTGTCACAGATCTGGGCCCAGCTTTTCCCGTGGCGCACTTCCACGATGCCCTCGGTCACCGGCAGGGCCCGCTTGGCATGGGACACGGCTGGGCGCAGGCGCAGCTCCTCCACCTGCTCCTGTTCCGTCTGGATAGGGTAACGGAGGGGTGTGTGGGTCAATCCTTCCCTTGCAGCTGCTACCCTCCCCAGCAGAACATCTGGGGGGGCTTTGGCTAAGGAAGCATGGCTGCCTTAGGGGGTCAGAAAGGATACATTCCCCTTCTGCCTGTTAGGGGGCAGGGGGACCAGCCCGGGTTTTGACTCTTTATGGGACATTTTATGGAAGCCTTTTTATACCCTGGCTTTTTACTCAAGAAGGGGCTGGATCTATTGCACAATTCAAAGGTAAAAAAAGATAGCACATAAAAACCCAGTAGCTAATTTTAAATTGTGGGAAGGTAAGCAGAATTCCGTGCACTAGGGCATCTAGTCATGCCTGCCACATGTCCATGGAAGTGTCTGCAGATGCAGAATCAGACAGCACTGGCTCTTTGGCTGTAAACAGAGGTGAGCATTGAACCCTAGAGTCAGATACGACTGGCTTTTGAGCAAAGACAACCTTGACCTTGACCCTAAAAAATCCATTGGGACAAAAAACTCAAAACAGAGCAGACTCATTTTAAGATACCCCCTCCCCCTTAGACAGTGAGTCATTTGGGGAGGGGTGGGGTGTGGGGGTAGGGAGGGGGTAGAGCCTGGCTGGACAGGAAGGAAATAGGGCAAAGATGGGGGGCAGACCGGGGGGGGGGGGGGGAGAAGGTGGCCATCACCGTCTGTCTCCCGAACAAATGCCCCTGCACAGGTGGTGGACCAGAGAGAAAGCCCCCCCCCCCCCCCCAAAAAAAAAAGAGCTTAGCACCTGGGCAGGTGTTTATAAAGGGCGGTGAGGTCTTTGAGAGAATCTGGATCCAAGCCCTGGTGAGCTTGATGGGCTAAAAGTACTAAAAGGGGGAAGGATCCCCTTGGGGCTACGCCCCCACCCCACCCAACATTTCCCCTTGACACTGGCAGCCCACATCTCTCTCCCACCCCCACCCCCACCACTATGGGCCCTCCCATGGGGCTCTGCACAGCCTTAGACCTGCTGATCTTTCAGGATGACTTGCAATACCTGGAGCCCTGAGCCAGGGAGGGATTTTGCCCTCTCTTAGTGGCTCAAGTGCCTAAGATGCTGACTGGGAAGCGGAAGGTCAGCAGTTCGATTTCCGAGTACTGCAGGATGGAACGAGCTCCCGTCTTAGTCCCAGTTCCTGCCAACCTAGCAGTTCGAAAGCAAGAAATTGCAAGTAGATCAATAGGGACCACTTTGGTGGGAAGGTAACAGCGTTCCATGCGCTTCGGTCTAGTCATGCCTGCCACATGACCACGGAAACATCTGCAGCAGCAGACAGCGGTGGCTCTTTGGCTTTGAAACAGAGATGAGCACTGCACCCTAGAGTCGGATACGACTGGCTTTTGAGCAAGGGAAACCTTCCCTCTCAGGTTGGCTTTGCTACCCATTTCCGCTCCACCTCCTTCTGGCCCTAACCCTGTCCTCTGCACAATGTCTTCTCGACACAAGTGGGGCAGACAAAGGAACAAAAGGCAGCCTGGCCTGACCCACTTTCCAGTAGGAGACCCGAGGGGGGTGGGGGGTGAGATGAGGTCGGATGGACACTTCACCAAGGCAGGGAGAAGGAAGGCAGGAAGGAAGAACAAGGGGAAGAAGAGTGGAAGGAAGGAAGGAAGGAAGGAAGGAAGGAAGCGGGAGTATGGGCACCAGCTGAAGAAGGACTCAGATTCTCCTCCCTTGGAGGTTTCCCAGCAGAGGCTGGAAGGCCAACTCTCAGGAAGGCATCGGCTGAGAGGGGTCCTGGAATCGGGGCCAGGATCAGGGCCGGAGAGGGGTTTGCGGGTATGTGTGTGTGTGTGTGTGTGTGTGTGTCAGCGTGAGTCTGGCGGTTTCTCTTGGAGCCACTTTCAAGAAGGTCTTTTTAGTTCAAGGGCTTGGCCAATATTGACATGACGGAGAGAAAACCGCCACCCAAACATTCCCTCAGCCTTTCCATAAACACCCGTTTCCAAGGATGGAGGGGAGGGGGGGGAGGAGAGGGGGCTCACGTAAGGAAGCAGCAGATGGAGGAGGAGAAGGGAGCACCAGCCAGGAAGCCCTGCAAGGCTTCCCAAAGGCAAAAGTCAGAGAGTGAGGCCTCCTCCTCCTCCTCCTCCTGCTGCCCCCCCACACACACACACACTCCCCCCCCCCCCCCCCCACCGTCTGCTCTCCTGCCCCAGGAACAGCCTGGGACCTTGTGAGCAGAGCAGGAATTGCAGCCTGTGCCCACATCAGCCCGGGCACCAGGCCAGGCGCAAGGCAGCCTGGCTGGCTTGGGAAGCCAGAGAGGCTGGGGGGTCCCACCTGCCCCCCCCCCCACAGCCGTCCCAGCCTTCTCAGATAGAAAGGGAGACCAGAGGAGCGGGGGGGGGGGGGGGAGGCCCAAGGGAGGCCAGACTCACTGCTGCTAAAACCTGGCTGGCCATTGCGGTCAACCCTGGAGACAGAGTCCCTCTCCTGACGTGTGGGTTTCCATTGGGGGGTGGGGGCTTCTTGGAAAGGACCTCCTTCAGTGGAGGAGGGAAATGTGGCAAGAGGGAGCCGGAGGAGGAGGAGGAGGAGGAGGAAGGCAGGGGGGGGAGAGACTTGGCCAGCCCTCTCCGGAAAGAAGGCCTCTTTCATAGCAAGGCGGCCAATTTCCCTGTGAGCAAAGCAGGCTGGATGCCTTCCGCCCAGGACAGGGAATGACAAGGGGGGGGGGCTGCAAAGCACAGGGAGGGGGGGCAGGCAGAGAGAGAGAGAGAGAGCAGCCAGATGCAAACAGCCCCAGGAGGGAGGGAGGGAGGGTCTGGGGGCTTCCCCAGGAGTTGGCGGGCCATTGGAGCTGCATCAGACCTGCAAGAAGGCAAAAATGAATAAATATACAAAGGGGGGTATCCCCCCTTTTTTTTTTAGCCCCACAGCTTCTTGCTGTGTCAAAGGAGGGCATGCTCGAAGCAGTGAGAGGCCAGAAGGAACCAGAATCACTTTTCTGTACAGGGAGCAGAGCCAGAGCAGAGCAGGCGAGTCTGAAGGAAAATCTCAAAAAAAACCAAAAAAAACCCCCTTCCCCTTGCCCCCTTTCCGTGGGGCTGAGCCCTTCTCTTGAGCAAGAGGGCTGGCAGGCAGGCTCACTGTGAGCCTCATGGCCAAACCCACAGCCCAGAGGAGATCCGGAGGGGGAAGGCCTCTCTTCCCGAATCCCCCACCTCTCCCCCAATTTACCTGAGCCCCTCCTACCTGGAGGAAATGCATCCCAGCAGCCAGGATGACCCCACAGGATGGGAAAGCAGTGGCAGAAGGGGCGGAAGGGGCGGGGGGGGGGGCTCAGGAAGGCTACTCTGCCAAAGAGGCCCTTCCTGGACACACACCCCCCCCCGCACTATCAAGGGAACCCATGAATACCACCCTAATCCGGTGGACTCTGGGCAGTGTCCATAGGCCAACGAGCACCTCACTGACCGACCATACAATGAAACAAGTTAAAACCAATAGAAAAACAATTAGAAACCCTTAAGAACATTTGGCAATATTGCCCACCCACCCCCACCCCTGTGCCCTTTTGCTATCTAAAAACAAATATAAAATCAACATAACATTGAAATTGATTACAGGAGCTCGGGCGGGGGGGGGGGACCCTCAAGAAAGGTGCCCTCGGTTTGCTCTTATGGGACTGGCAGATGTCCTAGGGCCAATGCGGCCCCTGAGGTATCCTGGCCCGCTACCGTGAAGGGCTTTAAAGGTCAAGGGTGCTCATGTTGTTTGGCTGGAGGACTGAGCCCTTCCTCTGCCCATGGGTGAGCAACTGAGCACAGAAGCAGCGGTCCCAGGGCTGCCCCTTAAGGACAGGCTCTGATTTTTTTAAAAAAAAAACATTATTTATTTGCGGATTTTTATTGCCGCCCAACTCCAAAGACTCTGGGCAGTGTACAAATGTTAAAACCATCACATTTTTTTTAAAAAAAAAATCACAATCAAAACCCCATTAAAAACTACCACAAAAAATGTCCATGGCCAAGTCGGGATTTGAACCCAGATCTCCCGAGTCGTCCTCAGACCCTCCATCCAGACCACCACACTGACTAAGGCAGCCATCTGCTATTGACATCCCTGGCCTTTTGACCCCATTGGAGGGAGGGGGTGAGAGAGCCTCCTCCCCTTCCACTCTGCCCCTTGCTATGGGGCTTTGTGGGCTGCCCTTCCTGCCTCCCCCTCCCCCGTACCCCTCCCACCCACCTGCCCACCCACCCCCACTGCCAGAAAGTGGCCCACCTCAATCACATTGGAGTCCACAAAGCCTGGGAGGCGCTCATCCTTGCAGATGATGCCAGCATCCTCCTCGTGGGAACAATCACTCACGCCCCAGCCACGGGACTGGCAATCCGCAATGCTTTTCTCCCTCCCGGCGCAGTTGACGTTGTCCAGCCAGATGCGGCCTGTAGAGGCAGGGCAGGGGGTGGGATGAATGTCCACGGAGCAGCAGCCAAGCCCTCCCAAAGCTGCCAGGTAAGGGTGTGTGTGTGTGTGTAGACACTGCCTTGAATACACACACACACACACACACACACACACACACACACACACACACACACACACACACCTTGTGGAGCGGGGCTGTGTTGGGTCTCCATTCATCCCCTGGAATTGTGCCCACCTCAAGACCCAGACATGTAAAGCAGGGGAAGGGAGGGGGGAAATAATGGAGGGGGCCCCACAGCTTTCTTTCTATCACAGTCCGCCACTCCCTCCCCTCCCCCAATTTAAGCAGGGATATGAGAAGGAATCCTGCTAAAAGGGGAAGGGGCATCAACAGCCGTGCCTCTGAGGTTTCCACCTGGTTTTCAGGCCGCCCCGCCCCCGGTACTTACCTGCACCTTTGCCATACTTTGCGCTGTGTGTCCAGCCGGTGGCAGCCACAAAGCCCAGGTGGCGGCAAAGGACGTGGGCATTGGCCAGGGTGAAGTCGTCATCACAGAAGGTGCCCCACTCCTGCTGGTAGAAGACCTCGATGCGCCCCTCGTTATGCTTCCGGGGGTAACCGGCCAGCCGGAACTGCAGCTTGGATGACCCGGCTGGGCTCTGCCGGGTGGGGGCCACGGTAGTGGAGGCAGGGGGGCTGGGCCGTGCCAGGCCCCCCCATAGCAAAACCCCCCATAGGAAGCCCAGGGCAACTCCCATGGCCTTCTCCTCCTCTTCCTCCCTGCCTGGACCTGGGTGGGTAAGGAGGGCAATGTGGTGAACCCCCTCCCTTAATAGCACCCAACCCTGAGAGCTCCTTGGTCCTTTGCCTGGGGGGTGGGGTTGGTCATTCCCAGTTGTTGTTGTTGTTGTTGTTGTTGTTGTTTTGGGGGGGGTGGACCGAGCTTTTCAGGTGGCCTCCAACACTTCTGCTCTGAGCAGGGACCCAGCTGGGGGTGAGGAGGGAAGGCCCCAATAATCTTTGCCCACTCCTTCGTGTCTTCCCCCCTCTTGGAAAAGAAGGCTGGGGAGGGGGGGGGGAAGCAGCTTGAATGTCAAAGCCTGGCCAGTCACAGAAATGGGAGGGGGAGGGGGGAGAGACTGTTTGAAAATCCCAGCCCAGCTTGGTGGAAGGGCCTGCTGGAGGCAGGAGATCCAGGGTGAAAGAGGGGGGGGGGAGATGATGATGATGTGGGGGGGGGGAGTGGGGAGGCAGTCCCAGAGCAGCTGACCCATCAGGCTGGTCCAAGATATTTTCCTGGCTGGAGTGAGTGGGCCAGTCAAGGGGACTCCCACCTCCATCCCTGCCCACCCAAGGAGCCCACAGAGGGTCAGGTCATTTAGTGTTGTCCCCCGACACACACCAGGGGTGTACTGGGCACCTTGGGAGGGCAGTGGACAGGAAGTGCATCTGCTTGGGAAGAATACCCTGAAGCCAATGGGGAGCCACTGTGTGAAACAGAAGGCTGGACTGGATCATGGGCTCCTGTGGCCTCTTCCAGCAAGGCTGCTCTTATGTTCTAAGTGATGGGGCGCCTGTTGGGGGGGGGGGGGGGGGAGATAGAAATCCCATACATTCCCATTACCTCTGCCTGCCTCTGGGGGGCGCCAGTCACTGGGGCGCACCGGGATGAGTCCCTGTATCCCTGTGGGCCAGCACACCCCACCCCACCCCACCCCAGGCAGGGAGTACCAAGCAACAGAGGAAAGCTACGGCCTTTCTTACGGCCCCCCCTCCCTCTCTCACACACCCCCTCCTCCTGCCTCCAGATGTTGCCACCCTCCTTGGCTGGGAAAAAGAGGCTTGAAGAGCCAAAGCGCTTCCACTGCCTAAGGCAGAGCTCTTACTCCACATCTCCCCCCCCCCCCCCCCAATGACTTGGGTCCGGAAAGCCCTGGTCATCATCGCACACGAAAGCACAGATAAGGCGCCACTCCCTTCGCACCCCAAACGACCCCTTGCCCCCCACTTTGCCCAATGCCAGGGCCAGAGCCCCCCCCCCCGCCCCCCGAAGAGAATCGGAGCATGGCTTGCGCCTTCCCTGACCCCAGCGGGGGTCATCGTTGGGTCTGTGTTGAGGAGTCCTTCTTCCCAGCCAAGCCCCCCCTCCACCCCCCCGCACGGGCAAACAATCTCTCCCCCCCCCTTTTAACCCCTTCCTTTCAAATCTGGGCTCTCAAAGAAAGCGGTCCACGTCTCTCCACCCGCACCGGGCAGGGCTCGGTTCCAGGAAAGGGAACGGAAAGCAGGCCCCGAGTGACATTCCCCCCACCCCCAGGCCGGACAAGGCCACCCGAGCCCGACAGACCCTTTCGGTACCCCACCCCACCCCCCGTCATGTCCCGGAAAGCCCCCCCCCCCGCCCCAAGCCAGAGGATGGGGGGGGGGCTCTCTAAAGCAGCGCCAGCCATCCGGCCGATGTCCAGCGGGCGTCCGGTCCCGTCCGGCATTCCGGGGCCAGCAAAGAGCCAGTCCTGCTGGGGGAGGGTGAGAAGGGGGTGAAAGGCCCCGGATCGGGCAGGGGCAGAGCCCGGCCGTCCAGAGGGACCCCTAGGACGGAGCAGCCTCGAAGGCCCCGCCGCTGCCCCGGGAAAGCCCGGCCGAGCCCTTGTTCGGCGGAGCCTCCACGGGAAGAGACATTCTACCCCGAAAGGGAAGCCGGGTGGGGCGGGGGTGGAAGGCAGGGCCCCAATCTTCCTCGGGGGCTCTGGTCCAGCGGCCCCACGCTCCCCCTCCGCCGCCAGCCCGCCCGCCCGCCCGGCCCCTTGCCCGGCCCGCCGCGCTGACCTCCTCCGCCTCGGGCGCCTCCTGCTCCGGCTGCCTCTCCCCGCCTGTCCGCAGCTGCGACGCCCTGGCCCCTCTCAGCCTTCCCCCCGCCCCTCCCTCCCTCCCTCCCGCAGGACGGAAAGGGTGTGTGTGTGTGTGGCTCTGGCTGGGCTTGGCCAGAGAGAGGCGGCCCGGGAGCAGCCCGGCGGCGGGACGGGACGGCGGCTTCCTTCCTTCTTTCCTTGCGAACGAGTCCTGCCAAACGGGCAGGAGCACGGGCTGGGGGGTGGAGGTGGGCTCCAGCAGCAGCGGATCTCGGGACCCCGACCCCCCCGCCCGGCGGCTCGCCCTCCTTTCCTTCCCGCCGGTGGTCCAGGTCAAAGAGCGGAGGCCACTCCAGGACGGATCCCGGGTCCCCAACCCGCCTCCTGGGGGGTCTCTGGCTCGACTGACACCCCTCCCCCCAAAGGAGCCCCAGTCTCAGGTCCACAGGAATTGGCCAGGGGTGGGGAGAGTGGTGGTGGTGGTTAATGATAATGATGGCCTGTCATCAAGCCAATTCCAATCCAACGGATGGTTGCCCCCCCACCCCCCTGTCCCTAAGAGGTGGCCAGCCTATAGGAAGTGGCTGACTTTTTCCTCTCTTCCTGTGGCAGGGGGGGGGGCAGCATCCTGGGACCCCTCCTGGCACTTGTTCAAGACCATCCAGGTGGGCTGTTCTCCCAGAGCCCATCGGGGAATCGAACTCCCCACCTTGCTTAAGCCACTGAGGCGCTACCCAGGCAGCGGGAACGGGCAAAACCACTTCTTCAGTCTCTCCCTTCCCTTGTCAGCTCCGTTTGCATCTCTCGAAGTCGGTTCTGACTTGACAAGGAAAGGGCTCCTCCATCTCTGGAACTTCTCAGATAGGGGTATGGTGTGTGGGGGTGTGGGTGTGGTGGGGCGCCCCATGATCTGTACCCTGGGGTGGGAAGAGTGAAGGGGACATCCAAGAAGCAACGGGCAGGGATGATCCCCTCTCTAAGACCATCTAAGACAAGGGTTGGGAGGTTTCCCTGAGAAGTCAGCCTGCATCTGCCTTCCTTCCTTTGTTGGTGTCAGAGCATAGAATAACATGCAAAGCCTAACATCAACACGTCGAAAAACAAAACAGAATTAAAGAGGGCTAGATGACATCAGGCCACATTTCCTCCTGCCAACCTCAGGTCCTCCTCAGTGCACTTGAGGGACATCCTATGCATTGTATCCTATGGGCAATCGTTTGTACTTCTCTGCATTCACACAATCTGTCGCCTACAGGGAAATCCCACTTTCTCAGAGTAGCCCTTGATCTTCCTACTCCTGCACCTGCACGCAGTCTGTTTAAAAAGCTTTCCACACAGGCCATGGTTGTTCTTGGCCAGGTGGCAGAGAGTCCTGGGGTTCTGCCCAGTTATCTATTTCACCTATTTTTGTGTCATCTACAAATGACTCCTCCAAGTCATTAATATAAAAAGTTGAAGTGCACTGGATGTGGACTGAGGTTTGTGGTAGTTCACGTGTTACAATTGTACAACCCATTGTGTCTCTTCCTGACCCTTTGTGCTACTTAGGCCACAGCTTCTTAGCTTGCTAATCAGAGAACGGGCACTCTGTCCAAGGCTTTGCTGAGGTCAAGATATATTGGCATCTACAACACTGTCTATGAAGAAAGTTACATGATTGACAAATTAGGTAAGATGAGTCTGGCAGGATTTGTTCTTGACAAATACATGCTGGCTTCCAATTATTATTACAGCCTTGTTTTGTCTACTTTATAATCTGCTCTGGGATTTCTCCAGGGACTGATGCCCGGCTGATGACCATTCAGTCGTTCCCGTCTCCTCCTTTTTGGAAAGAGGGACCCTGTTCGCCCTCCTCCAGTCATCTGGCACTGCACCCAGCCTTTCCTTTGATGCTCTGCCTTGGGTGGTGCCATTCATTCATCGGGGCCCTGAGATCGTGGTTGCCCTGCCCTTTGCCCCTTTCAGCCAACCGCCAGCTGACCCCTCCTGTCTGCCAAAGAGCTTTCTTGCTCGTTGCCACCTGGTCAGGCTCTCTGCTGTAGCCTACATTTGGCAGCCAGACCCCCAGCAGGAATCAGGCAGTGCCGGAAGAGAGTAAGGTGGCAGGAATGCCAGCACAGCGTTGCCCTCATTGGCTGTCGTGCCCAGGCCGTGGCCAAAGGCATCATCGCTTGCCCTGCCACCCTGAACTGGCCACGGACGTGGCTGGGCTTTTTAGGGTCTTGCCAGATCCAGACATCGTTGGCTCCCAAACCCTGAAAACTCACGTGTGAAATTGCTGAGTGTAAACTGAGGTGGCAGGCTGGTCAAAACCGGGGGTCCATTGGGAAGACACCCCACCCACCCTCTCCCCACCGGGCGAAGGAGCCGCTGCGCAGAGCGGGCGAGGGGAGCAGCCCAGGGCCAGGCTGCTCTCAAGTGACTGACTCCCCAGGGGCAAAATAGTCCACCTCCTCCACGCAGCAGGTGGGGCCGGGGTGGTGGTGTTGGGGGTGGTCTCACCGACTGGGGAGTGGCGGGGAGAGCTGTCAGGACTAGGAAGCGGAAGCAGGGACTGTAAAGGGGGCCGGCGGGGGCCCCGCAACGGCGGCTCTTTCGAGGCGCTCCCCAGTTGTCTCGCTCTCTCCGCCCGCCCCCCGGGGGACCCTACGAAGGAAGCGACGGGGATGCCCAGCCCAGCCGTGTGGCCGGGGAGGGGGGGGGGCAGGCGTCAGCCCGCAACCCGCGGCTGCTCTCCAACGGCCGGCGTCGGGGCGGGCCGGGGCTGGGAGGCCGCCTCGTAGTTGCCCCGCCCTCCCTTTCCGAAGGGGCGGCGTCCGGTGTCCCGAGTGGCGGCGCTGCTGCTGCAGCTGCTTCCTCCGTCCGCTGGCCTGGCCCGAATGGACCCCCCGGCCAAGGCCGGGCCGCTCCTGCTCCAGCAGCCGCAGCCGCGTCGCCTCGGGGCGAAGGTGGGCGGACGGAGGCAGCTGGGGGGGGGGGGGGAACAAACCCGGGGAGGGAGGGAGGGGGCGGGGGGGAAGGCACAGGGCAGGGGAAACGCGTCGGGCCTCCCGCGCCACCCGGGCCGGCCTGCTCCTCCCGGGGTGGGTGGGGGGGAGCGTTTGCCGCCGCCTCGACAGTGCCCCCCTCTCCTTCCCTCCTAGGGGGGGGGGGGCGGAGCGGGAGCCCACGAGGCTCGGGGAGGGAAACTTCCGGGTCCGCCCATCCCGCCTTGCGAGGGGAGGGGCGGGCGGCAGCGACGGTCTTTCCCCCGGGGGGGCGGCAGAGTCACTCTGGGGCAGATTGTCCGGGCCGGAGGAGAAGCAGCGGCAGCCCGAGGGGGAGGGAGGGGGGGAAGGGTTGGCCGGCCCAGAAGGATCTGCTTCCCTTGCCCCCCCGCTCCGCCCCCCCCCCCCCCCGCTGGCCAGAGGGGTCCTGGGGAGCGGGAGGGGCTTTTTTTTTTTAAAAAAAAAAAATTGCTCCAAGCAGCTCGAGGTTCGGCATGTGGAGCCCACCCAGGGCCAGCCCCTCCCCCGCGGGTCCGGAGCTTCGGGGTGATCCCGCTTCCTTCCTGGGGGCGGGAGCGTGAAGCGATGGGGGTGGGTCGGGGTGGCGGGGCTTCTCCCTCCCTCTCTCCCTCCCTCCCTCCTTCTCACGTGCTTTTTTATTATTCGAATTTCTATACTGCCGCCCAATTCGCAAGAGCGACTCACTCTGGGCGGCATTACGACAGTGCGAGAGAAAGCCTTACGGTCCTCAAACCGTTTTTAAAAAAGACACCCTTCATAGACACCCGAATCACGCCCCCCACCCCACCCCCACCCCCCCACCCCACCCCCGTTGCTGCTGCTGCTGCGGCTCCTCTCCTGAACTTCCCTCCGCCGCTGCAGGCTCGCTGGAAGAAGGGCTGGTTCGCGCTCTTCCCGGCCAGTGGGCACGGCGTGGCCCGCCTGGAGTTCGCCTTGGACGGCAAGAAGGAGGCCTCGGAGGAGGAGGAGAAGCAGCGGCCGGGCAAGAAGGCGAGGGCCAAGAAGACCGTCGTGCGCCTGTCCGACTGCCTGAGCGTCGCCCCGGCCCCGGACTGCAGCCCCCCGCCGCCCGGGGAGGGCCTGGCCGCCTTCCGCCTCGAGACCCGGCAGCGCCCCTTCCTCTTGGCCGCCCCGCCGCCCGAGGCCGCCGACTGGGTAGCCCGGCTGGGCCAGGAGGCCTTTCGGGTGAGGAGGGAGGGAGGGAGGGAGGGGCCGGCCCTGGGATGATGATGAGGATGCTGGGGGTCCGGAGGGGTGGTGTGTGGGGGAGAGAGAGTCCCTCCCTCCTTCCCTCGGCTCCCCTTCCAGGCTCAAGCTTGGGCGAAGCGGTCCCTGGGATGGGGAGGAAAGACAGTGCCCCCCCCGCCCCCCATTCTCCTCTCTGGCGCCGGTCCAGGCCCGACCCCCCCCCTCCTCCTCCAGCTGACCCGGGTCCCTTCCGACACAGCATCCTCCTCCTCCTCCTCCTCCTCCGGCCCAGCAGCTGCCGTCGGCCCAGGGCGCTGAGGAGCGGACGCTGGAGATGGCCCTGAGCGCCGTTCATTTCTCACAAGGAGAAGAAGGTAGGCGCAGCATCAGGGAAGAGCGGAGGAGGGGTGATGGGGGGTGATGGGCTTGGCTTGGCCATGGGGTGACCCCGGGACCTGGTGAGCCACTGTGTGAGACAGAGGGCTGGACTGGATGGGCTCCTGTGGCCTGTTCCTTCCAGCAAGGCTGTTCTTATATGACCTGCCCCACCCCTGGAGGAAGGAGAGAGAGGGTGGGCCAGGGAGGGGGGGGGCAGGGCTGGGCAGACAGTGCTGTTTGCCCCCCCCCCCCAGATGGCTTGGGAACTTCCAGGTGGGGGTGGGAGTCTTGCTTGCATGGAGAGGGGAGGGTGAGCAAGGACCCCTTGGCTTGGCCTTTCCCTCTCCCAGCCCCATCTCGTGCGAGAGCAGGGCTATAGCCAGGGGGTGGGGGGGCAGAAACCCTCCTGAGCTAACAGCCTCCCCCCACCCCAGGATGACAATGTTATATATGTGAGTGTGACCCGGCATGAGGCTGAGCCTCCTTCCTTCCTCCCTTCCTAGTCAGGGACTTCCTGGTGACGGTGCAGAAGACGGAGGCCTCAGAGCGTTGCCAGCTGCAAGGGCCGTACCTGCTGAAGGCCTCTCCGGACAGCCTGGTGCTGGCAGAGCCCCACTCTGGCCGGACCCTCTACACCTGGCCCTTCCGCCTGCTCCGCCGATATGGCCGGGACAAGGTGGGTGCTGTGGGGTGGGCAGGGCAAGGCGAGGGAGGTGGGATGGGGGTCTGTGATCCTTATTGCCTGCCTGGGAGGGGGAGGGTCAGGGGGACTGGTTTGGCTTAGGCTGCAAGGGCAGGATCCTTCCTCCCCCCATGAGGTGTCCGTGCCAGTGGGTTGATTCATGGGCACCAACCTGTTGGCATGAAGGAGGGAGGGCACAGCTGGATTCAATGGCTTGTTCCAGAGGTCCCTTTGCTGTTGAGAGGAAAGATGTGCATGTGTGTGTGTGGGGAACTTAGAGGGAGGCTGCATTTACTCCTGAGTAGGCTAAGATGCTGACTGGGAAGCGGAGGTTCAGCAGTTCGATTCCCTTTACCTTTATGTTTAGCTGTGCTAGGGCTGCTTTACCCCCAGGGGTGCCTTTGGCCTCTTCCTCTTGACCTCGGGCAAACTCTGGGCTCCGTGCCAGGGCAGACGGAGTCCTAACGCAGTTGTCCTCCCCATGATGGCCCTGAGTCTGACCGACCTCTGGCCCACAGGTGATGTTCTCCTTTGAAGCCGGCCGGCGCTGTGACTCGGGCCCTGGGAACTTCACTTTTGAGACCAAGCAGGGGAACGAGATCTTCCACCGTGTGCAGAAGGCCATCCAGGCCCAGAAGGCCCAAGGAGGAGAGGAGGGGAGCAACCTGCAGAGCAACCCCTCCTTGGAGGCCCCAATCCAGGACCCCATGGCCCACAGCCCCCACCTAGCAGGCAAGGGACCCCCTCTGGAGCGGAGGGGGGCTGGGGCTGCCGTGGGCCCCAGGCTCAACCGCACCCCTTTGGAAGAGAAGGAGGTGTTGGTGGCTCCCCCAAAAGGGCCCGGCAGGAGAGATCGTCCCACCCCCTGGCCCAGCAGCCCCTCTTCCCATGCCCTGCCTTCCTACGAGGAGGAGGAGGAGGCCGTCTGCGTCTACTCGGAGCCCCTGGATGCCCTGAAAGGCCCCCAGCCAGACCCGCTCTATGCCGACCCCGCTGACAGCAGGCCAGAGGTCAGCGAAGACCTGAAGGAGTTCTGGCCCCCATCATCCTGCCTCCTGTATGAGCAAGTGGGCAGCCCAGTGGCCGAGTGCAGCGCGGCCCACATCTATGATGAGCCCGAAGGCCGGGCCCCCCTGCCGGCCCCATGGCCTCCTGCCACCATCTACGACCATGCCAGCTTCCCATGTCAGGCCTGGCGCACCCAAGGCCTGGAGAGTCTGCCATATCACCCCGGTGGGGGTGACTACGCGGTCCCTGCACCCCACCGGAGAGTGGAGCAAAGGCCCCCCAAGCCCTGCCCGGCCCCCAAGCCCCTCCGCAGCCACAAGCAGCCACCAGTGGGGCCAGGAGAGCCCAGCCAGAGCAGGGGCTCCCTCGAAGCTGACCAGGAGGGACCGAAGCCCGGCTGCGGGAGGGACAACCATAACAACAGCAACAATGGCCAGGGCTGCCCCCCCGCAGAGCCCATCTACAGCCGCGTACAGAAGCCCCTCGCTGCCCCTCCTGCTCCGAGACCCCCCAGGGAAGAGCAGTCAGTGGATGAGGGCCGTCTGGCCTCTGTGTATGAAGACCTAGGGGAGATCTGAGGCTGGGCCCCTGCCTGCCGGTCAGAAGAGTCCAGGGACGTGCTGGGTGGGTGGGTGGGTGAGGGGCTTTGGCCATTCCTGCCTCTCTGGGAGGAAAAACCTATTTTTGATAGAAAGGTTTATTTTGATAATTAAAGGTAACTAGCTGATTGCCCGGCCTTGACCGGGGTGTTTTTTTTGCATGTGTAGGTTTTCCAACCCGATTCACCCCAACACACAGACTCTCTCTCTCTGTCTCTCTCTCTCTCTCTATAGATGTAGGTTTTATCAGGAATTCCAGGACCTTTCCCTATCAGTCATTCACTCTCAACCAATCACAGACCAACATGCAAATCAGCTCTCTCCAACATTTCCAACATTCTATTTCCAGGCCTTGTTAAACTGCCATTTTTTCTCCTGTTCCTTTTTCCATTTTGTGGGGTGCAGGGCCCACCTTGGGCCCCGGCACCCACATCTTGACCATCTCTCTCGTGCTAGGTAAGTGTGTACACAGTTTGGATGGGGACAGTTATGGGGTGTGGAAGCCTTTCCAGGACCCACACGGGGACATTTCTCTTTTATAGGTATAGACAAATTTATCTCTCAGTCTGGATGGGTGGGTGGGAGCCTTCCTGAATGCCTGGGGCTATAGAAACCCCCAACTGCCCCCTGCTATTGCATTGACGGGGGATTCAGGGCAGGGGGCACCCCCATGCCTGTGAGTCTTCTCCCCCTTGCCATGCTGAGGGTCTGTTGTAGTCACAAAATCCTCTCCCTATGTCCTGTGAAGGCTAGTGTGCACGCACGCATGCACACTCACACACACATACTCCTTTCCCAGAGCTTGTGGGCATGGCATTGGGTTGCCTCCAGGAGGGTGAGGTGGCTCTTGGGGGGCGGGGGGAAATCATAAAGCAATGGTGGGCCTCATCACCCCACCCGCCCCCTTTTGCTTCTGGAGAGAGGAGTGTCATGAACCCCACAACCAGGGTGGAAGTGCAAAGGGGGCTTTTGAGTTGCCTCAGGCAGGATTATGCCCCTTTCCCCACTTGGGTCTCTAAGCTGGAGAGACAGAATGGGGTGCATGTGGGACTCTGTGTGTGTGTGGTGGTTGTTGTTGAGAGAGAGTGTGTTTGTGTGTTTATGCCACTTGTTGAGGGGAGAGGGTCTGTCAGAGGGGGAGGCGCATAAAGAGAGAGAACGCCCCTCCATGCTCTGCCCAAACCTTTATTGCAGAAGGGGGGCTGGGGGGGGTGGAACAGCGATGGCAAAGGGGGCCCTGGAGGGGTGGGGCGAGGGCCATTCCTCTGTCATTAGCAGTGCTGGGGGGGGGGCAGTGCTGGTGCTTTGGGGTGAAGAGGAAGCCCAATAGCAGGCTGGGCTCTGGGCAGGCTAAGAGGGCCAAGCCCATGAGGGCAAAAGGGTGGGGTGGGGGCAGGAAGGCGGCTTTGGCCTGAGCATGTTACCCCCCCTCCCCCACTGCCCATTGCTTCCCTTCCAGGTCCCCCCTCCCCCAGACTCCTCAGGGCCGCCATTGCCATTTCCTACTTGGGGGGGTCCTGGAAATCATCTTCTTCTGGGCTGGAGGAAAAGGAGAGGTGGCTGAGGGGGGCCACCATCCGCAGTGGGGCCACTGTGGCCCGGGCTTTGCTTCCATGACCCCGGCTGACTTGCTGTGGGAGGAAGAGGAGGAAGAAAAAGCAGCTGATATGCTCTCCATCCCCCACCAGATCCCCCCCCCCCGCCCCACTGATCTCCCTGTCTTCTTGTCCAGCCAGGCCAGCTGGGCTTGAACCCGGATCTTGGCCTGAGCGGGGTGGTGGGTGGTGGGGGCTGATGCTTCTCCCCCTTCCAGGCTTGGTTCTCCCTGCCCTGAAGGTTGGAAACTCCCTCCTTGGGCCACTCTGGATGGGTGGGTGGGTGGCCTTACCTGGCGGGGAGGCAAGTGGCGTTCTGCTGGGCGGTGGGCCGATGGGGTGGGGGTTCTGGCCAGGCTCTGCTTCAGTGCTCGGTAGAGGGGGCTGGGGGTGCTCAGTGGGTTGTAGGCTGCCTCCACTCCCAGGCTATTGAGGATGACCTGGAGGGTGAAGGAGGGAGGGGGGGTCAGCTTGTTCTGCCCCTCCCACCCAACACTCCCTCCTTCTGGGTCAATTGATGGGTTGCCTCAAAGGCCCAGGACGGTGTGTGACATATGTAAGTCTGTCCTATGCCCATGAGGACAGAAAGAGGGAGGAATCTCTTCCCTGGTGTGTGTGGTGGGGAACAGAGGGTGCAAAGTGGCAATGCTTGCATTCAAAGCAGAGTAAAAGGGGGCAGGGGGCTCTAGCAAGGGGGCAGGGGAGAGTCTAGATGGCCCTTGGTACCCTTCCCAGCTCCATAAGCCTGTGGCTTCTGGAAAACCCAGAGCACCACCCACCCCCAAGCAAGCTCAGCAAGTCAGAGAGGCCACCCGTAGCCTCCTGGGGTGGGGGTGGGGGGTAGCCGAGAGGTCTTCTTGGGGCCATAAATGGCCAAAGGTAAGAAGACCCCTTTAAGCGGTGTGTGTGTTGAGCAGAGCACAGCACGCAGTGTTTTCTTCCTGGTGCTGCCCCACCCCTTGGGGGTTCAAGCTCTTGCTGTGGGAGTGGATGGGGGACAGGCTAGTTGCTAGGGGAGAGAGGAGGAGGGCCGCCACTTGCCTCTATGCGTTGGCGTTCTGCTTCTGGGGGGCCAGTGGGGGCCCCTGCAGTGGGGAACGTGCAGGGCAGGAGAAGCTCTTGGGCTGCCACAGAGCGGAGGAGCAGCGTGCCAGACTCGGACGGCAGGAGGGCTTGGAGGACAGCGTCTGGGGGGCTCCAGGTGGGTCCGTGCCCTCCTAGGGGGGCTTCATCCCTGGCCAGGAGAAGCCATTCCCGCGCCTGGAAGGGGAAGCCCACAAGCAACGGTGGCTCTTCTCCCTCTTTCCGCAGGGAGGATGAGGGACCCCCCCCCCATGCTTCTTCCTCTGTGGACTGGAAGGCTTGGCCCCTCCCAGCAGCCCCCCACCTTGCAACAACCCCTCCCTGAGCAGAGGATCTTTCTCTGTCCTCAATGGCTGCCACTTGCCCTGGTGGGTCTGGCCCCAATTCAGCCGGCCCTGTGCAGGTCAGAGCCGCCACTCCCCCCCCCCAGCTCAGCCCCCAACTCACCCACAGGCTGTGGCAGAGAGCCTGGAAGCGGTGCTGGTTGGCCTCCAGTTCATCCCAGTTCAGCTGCCAGCAACTGGTGGGCAGGATGACCATGGAAGGTCCAAAGAGCAGAGATGCACAAAGTCCCGAAGCCTTCAGGGCTCTGCGGGGTGGGGGGTGGGGGACAACTCTCATCAGCCACTTTGAGCCAGTGGCAGATCTGGTGGGAGAAGGAGGACTTGACTGTATTGGGATGGGGGGGGAGAGGGATGGGTGTCCCACACACAGTCCTGGCTCCCTCTCCCAAACTCTGGCTCAGTCAAGGAGAGGATTCACCTTGGTGTGCCCCCCCCCCGCGCAGGTACCTGATGACTCTGAGCCTGCGGGGGGCCAAGCGCCAACTGGGGGGTGCCTGGGGGCCGCTGGCAAAGGCTTCATGTGCTGCTGCTGCTTCTGCCATGCTGTGGCTCCCACCTCTGCCAGACGCTGCTGCCAGAAGCATCATCGCAGGGTTGAGGATCCTCTCCTGGAGGTCACACTTCACACACACTGCAAGAGCCAGGGAGGGAGGGAGGGAGGGAGGCTTTGCTTCCAGGTGGTTGTTCATGAGTACCCCCTCCCCCTCCTGGGGGTCGATGGGTGGGGTGAGGCCCATAGCAATGACTCTTCCCCACCTCACGCCACAGAGTAATTAGCCCTCATTTGACCAACCTTGGAAGGATGGAGTCAACCTTGTACTCCGTCAGGATAAAACTCACAACAGTTTGGCCTCAGTGCAGCCATCTATGGCTAAGCCCTCACACATCCCCACCCCTGGTGCCCCCTACCCTCCAGTGCAACATTTGGGGCAGTCTCTATGTTCCCTCCGCCTCCCTCCCTCTCGCAGCTGCTTTGCCCCGTGCTTTCCCTTCCAGTCCTGGAGGTTTAGCTGTTGCGTTTCATAGAGGAAAACAGGGGCACCTGGGAAAAGAGGCCACCTGCCCAGGGCTCCTGCCCTCACCATGCCAGCCCATGCCAAGGCTGCTGTGCCATCAGGGGGAGCACGCACACATGCACGCACACACACACCTGCAGCAGCCTTCCCTTACCTAGGTTGCCCGCAGGAGTGGCAGAGTAGCCGAGGGCTCCTCCTCCTCCGGTGGGCAGGAGGAGGTGGAGGTGCTCCTGGTTGCCGCTGTGGTCATGGAACCAAGCTTTGAAGAACATCTCCAGGGCCACCACCTCGTTTTCGACTGCCAGGAGGGCAATGTTTGTGCCCAGGGTGGTGCCACTTTCTGCAGAGGAAGACAGGAACCCCATTTCCCCACAGGATTCCCCCCACCTTCCCTCAAAAGTACCACAGACAGAGTGGCTTCCCAGAAGAGAGGCAGGCTGGCTGTAGCAGCAGCAGCACACATCCCCACACGCACACATACCTGCCCTGGTCCTGTCCATTTGTGGCCCCAGGAAGGACCTCCTTGGGACTCCCCACTCCCCCCGGGGTGGGGGTGGGGAGAGGCAGGTGGAGAGTGCGGGGGGGGGGGAGCTGCCTGGGAGGGAGCATTACTCAGTGGCACTTCTCACCCTTAGCAACATTAAAATGACACTTCTATACTACCACCACCACCACTACTCCTGGTCTCTCCATAGCGCTTCGTAGTACGCAGGAAGAGCCTCTGAAGATGGAGGCATCTTTGGACCCCAATTCGGCTTCATAACCCAATGGGCAATGGCTACCTTGTGTTGCCAGCTACTCTTTCTCACACTGGGTCAGGCCAAAGGAACTGCACAATCAATACACCAGTCCGATGAGGTGGGCTTCATTTTGGCAATTTCATGTCTGGCCTAGACGCGGAAGGGGAAAATAAAAGACTTATTAGGGTGCCCCCCCTCCCTCTCTCTGGGTGGTCCACAGGATCATTAGCATTTTGCCCTCATTAACAAGGGCTGGGTCCTCATTTGAGTCACCTCAGAAGGATGGAAGAAGCTAAGAATCAACTTTGCTCTTTGTCAGGATTGACCTCGTAATGTTCCGGCTGCAGTACTGCAGTTTAACCTCTGTGCCCCCCACCCACCCGGGAGGGGGGGGCTCTAGTCTTAAGCGTTCAGATGTCAACGTGAGCCTTTCCCTCTTGTGGCCATTTCACATGCCCAAGGCAGGAAACACTCCTGGCTCACTCCATACCCTGGGTGCCAACCCGAGAGATCTCATTTACACCTGGGGAATTGGGGTGTGTGTGTGATGCAGCAACTGGGTACCACCATTGCCTCCCCACTAGCAAACTGGGAAGGATGAGATGAGGGAAGGAGGCTCCCAAGGCTGGGAAGAGCATCCCAGAAGGAGAGGCCAGGGGGTGGGGGTGGTCAGCAGTGGTGGGCTCCAAAAATGTTTACTACCACACAGTGGGTGTGTTATGGTGGGCATGGCCGGGGGAAAGCCCTGCTTTGCACCACAATTAGGACTACTTATTTCAAAACTTGGATGGGCAGAGGGGCCAGCCAGAATTTCGGGCAGGGCCTGGCAACGGGGGGGGCGGGGGGGGGCGGAGGAGAGGCCAAGTAGCAGGAGAGACGGAGGAGGCCGGCCGGCCGTGGTTAGGGTTAGGGCCATTATTTCCTCCCCAGGGGAAGAAGTGACTGCAAGGCTCTGGGCAGGATCCTGCCTGTTCTCTCCCTCCCCACCTGGTAGGAGGCCATGAGAGGGAGAAGGAAGGACCAGAGCAGGGCAGGTGAGCAGCAGGTGGAGGCCCTCTTGGTCACCCGAGTGGGAGGGGGGGGGGAGATCATCTGCATCTCCCTTGGGGGAAAGGACCTAGTCCTCCACACCCCCAGCCGGAAGGATGGCTGAGAGGTTCAGGTAAGCCAAGTAATGGTAAAAGGCAAAGCCTTCTGTGGTTGCCTTTTTTAAAAAAAGAGCATTTTACACGTTAGCCCCCCCCTCCCCCCCTCAAAAGTAAAAAACCGTTAGTAGCTCCTATCAGTAGGGAGGAGGAAGGTGGGTCAGGGGGAAAGCTCAGAATGAGGGTAGAGACTTGGAAGAGAGAGGTTAGACATAAGCAAGCAAGGGGGGCCTCCTCCGGCCGGCCTTCTCCGGCCACTGGCCGGTTCACCTGCTTGGCTCGGGCAGAGGATGAAGCACTTGGGGTCAGGCAGGGCAGGGCGGGTGGGGGGGGGGAGGGAGGAGGAGTGTTTTGTCTGCCTGGCCGGTTGGCAACACGGGAGTGGGGGGGGGGAGGGAAAAGCGGGCACCTTAATCCCGGCTAAGCGCCAGAGACAGAGTGCCGGCTCCGGATTAGAAGAGAGAGTTAGGAGGGTCCACCATCTGGCCTGGCTCTGCTGCAGAGACCTCCAGGAGCCCAAGGGGGGGGGGGGGGGGGCAGAAAGGAAAAGTGGCGGCCCACTACCCAGGGCCCAGTGTGGGTGTGGGCGCTTTGTCCAGCAAGGGAGGGGGGCCCTGAGATTATTTATGTATTTATTTAAATTTGTTTGCTTTGGACCCACCCAGGAACTCCCGAGGGAGTCAGACATGGAGGGGGCAGAGGGCCCACCCAGTCCTGACCTGAGAGAGGAGGAGGAGGAGGGGGGGCTGTTGAAGAGCCCCTTCTCCTTCTGAAGGGAGGCTCCAGTCCTCCTCCTACCCTGAGAACCGAGATAGGGAGGGAAGAGGGAAGGCCGGCCTGCCTGTGGCTGCCTGAGTTCCAGAGGCGGCTTCCGTGTGGGGAGGAGAGGGGTCAGGAGGGTGGCCAGAGGGCACAGAGTCTGCCACCCTGGCCCCTGGGGTGACAGGCAGGCATCCATCCCTAGGTTACTTCACCCCAGGAAGCTCAGCTCCACTTAAGGCAAAGCAACCCCACTTCTCTGCCCCCTCCCCACAGAAGCATTTATTAGTCCACTTTCCCTCCCTCCCTCCCTCTGGGCGCTCCACAAGTTAATTAGCCTTTTGCCCCCATTCACATGGGCTGAGGACTCATCTGACTGACCTTGGAAGGATGGGAGATGCTAAGAGTCAACCTTGAGTCCTGGACAGGATTGAACTCACAACCTTTGGGTTGCAGGACAGCCGTTTAACCCCTCCTGTGCCACCAGGGCTTCCCACTGCCACTTACCGCTGCCGCTAAGAGCCTCCCCCTCCCCTCCTCCAGCATCCGGAGGCTCCTGGGACCTCTCCTTGGAGACCTCAACCACCTGCAACTGCCGGAGGTGGGCCAGGTCGATGCTCTCCAGGCCGGCCTCCAGCTGCCAGGCCACTTCTCGGCCACACCGACTGGTTAGAACCGTCACCTGGAAGAGAAGCCCCCACAGCAGTCGGCTGGCCGGCTGCTCTCCACTGGCTGGCACCTTTTCAGCCTCACCTACACCCACAAGCAGCCCCCCACACACACACACACTCTCTCTGAGGACCACAGGATTGGTGAGGTGCCAAGATCCCCCTGAGCAACCACAAAGCTCCCCCCCCCACCCGCCCGCCCAGGAGTGACTGAAAAGGCGAAGGGGATTTTAAGACAGGAAAGTCCTGCTAAGGGTCCTTTTGGTGGAAGCTGAACACGATGACCCCACAATGGCAGGGAAAGGAGTAGGGGTGTGAAGAACCTGCTGGGAGGTTTGAAGGCTTCCTGGGCTTCCTCCTCCTCCTCCTCTGTGAAGTAACAGGAAGGTCAACACAGGAAACACACACACACACACACACATCCATCCACAACAGGTGGCTGGCAGGAGTTGGGCAGAGGGTGGTTCTCAGGGCAAGAGATGCCCTTCAGTGCCAGGCTGCCTGGGGGAGGGAACTGCATCATGGACTGAACTCTCCAATGTGTGTGTGTGTGATGTGACTTCTCTCCTTCCTCCTCCTCTACTACCACCTGTTCCCTTTCTCTCTCTCTCTCTCTTACACACACTTACCTCCATGGCACAGTTGCTGAGGGAGGAGCCGGCCATCCCACGCCCCGTGTACTGCTTAAACTGCTGGAGCCCATCCTGTACAGCCAGGACCACAGGGCTCTCTGTGGGTGGCCAAAACGCCCCCTCGGCTGGGAAGGCCCGCAGCTCTGCCAGGCAGCTCTGGAGCCGAGCAAAGCCCCCTCGGACCGGCTGCAAAAGAAGAAGGACAGGGGGCTAGGAGGGGGGGTGGGGGTGCCACTTCTCCCATCAGGGGTTGGAGAGGAGGAGCAGCCCCCACACACACACACACCTGAGAGAGCCCAGGAGCCAGGGATGCCCACTGGTTCTCCTGTCCTGCTGCCCCAATGGACCTCCCTGCCCTGCTCCTCCTGTAGCCGTGGTTCAGGGCAAGCCAAGGCACTGCCACACCCATCCAAGACCTCACGCCAGGCTGTGACCCAGCTGCAGGTACTGCTGAGGGGTGGAGGAGGGTGGCCCAAACTGCCCCTGTGCCCAGGAGCTCCCCTGCGGTCAACAAAGGGGCCACTGGCGAGGAGGCATGCTTGGCCTGTTGGCAGACCCAGCCATCTCCTCCCACACAGCAGTCAAGACTGGCAAAGCCTTTCCCCCTTGGGGGCAGAAGACCCCCAGCCCCACCTTTGCAGCCCCAGCAGGGAAGCATTCAGTCCCAGCAGGGCCCCCTGTCCTTCCAGCAGATGCCAAGCCAGGGGGGAGGGGGAAGGCGGGGGTCCACAAGGCTTTAGCCTCAGCTGCTGTGTGCCTGGAGGCAGGTCTGGCTGACCAGGTGCCCCTTGGCTCCGGCAGACAAAGCACACACGATACACACCCACACGTGCTGCGCACACACATTCCAGGCGCTGGCTCACCAGGAAGGGCAGGAGGCACTCCTGTTGGCCTTGGGCCACATAGAGGCTGAAGAGGGGGATGCGAGAAGGGCCGGCCATGCCACAGGCCAGAGCAAAGACGTTCTCCAAGGCTTGGCAGAGCTTGGGGCAGGTGTGGCCCCAATGCGGAGGGTGGAGGTCGACCACCAGGATTCGGGGGGGCCACGGGGAATCCACCACTGCGGCCACTGGGGGGGCTTTGCCAGAGGCTGGTCCAGGCTCCCTGCGTCTTCTGGAGCTCATGGCTTGCCCTGTGGGAGAAGAAGGGGCTGCCTGGGAAGAGAAAGAGGGGTGTGGTTGCCATTTTATCCCCCCCCACCACCACCACATCTCCTCCCCATTGCTTTGCAGCCTGTTGGTGGGGAGATATAACTACTGTAACTCATCAGTTCACAATCCGAAGGATATACAGCACAGTGGTGGCTTTCGAGGAACTCAGGTCAGGATCCAATCCATCCAGGAGTAGCTGTTCAAAACTGCAGGTGTTTAGCCCTCTTCCTGTTTTGGACCAAAGCATTCCTGAAAACATTTGTGAGCTGGAGGAAGTTACTGCCTTGACAGTTTGAGATTCACTCCTCCACAGAGAGTAATCGGGTAATTAGCTGCAATTAGCGCAGGCCCATCTGCACCCCTGGGATATATGGAAGAATTGGCTCGGTTATACTCTAGTGGTGGTGGCATTCCCCCCCCCCCCCCCCCGCCGCATTTTGGTTGTCAAGAGAACAGGGTGTGTGTGGGAGTTTTTCTAGGGGAAGCCGAGGATGTGGTGGTATGTGGGACCATTCTGGGGGAGGTTATAACCCAGGAAAGCTCACTCTGAAATAAACCTTTCAAGGAGCAGAATATGTCTGTTCTCTCCCCCCCCCCCCCCGCCCCCAGGTGCCAGAGCAAAGACTACACCAGCCCACCTCTCTGGAAACCTACCCTTCAGAAGGGCTCCACCCCAAATCCGGGTTCAGTTGCTGGCCTGATCCTCTGTGAAGATGGGTGCAAACAGGCAGAGGTTACCACACCTGGGGTGCAGAACTGTCACCTTGCATGCTCTGTCTCTCTCTCTCTCTCTCTCAGAGGAGCCTTCTGGCGTTTCCATGTCTCAGGGGCCACCATGCTCCTCCTCCTCCTCCTGCTCAAGGGTTCACACAGAGGACGGTCAGCCGGCCAGCAGCCCCACTGGCTTCCCATTGCGGCTACCCTTTGAGGACTGGAGTGCAGCAGCACCCGTGGGGGGTGGGGGGAGGGAGGACCCTTGCTGCCACAGCCTCCCCAGCCACAGTTACAGAAGGGCTGAGGACAGCAGCACCAGCCGGCCAGCCAGCCAGGGAGCTAAGCCTTGAGGGACACCCATGTCCCTGCCATGGCCCCTGATGCCCTGGTCTAAAAGGTCCTGCAAGGGGACAGGCTTACACACACACACAGTTCATGCCCCCTCAGACTGTTCAGGGGCCGGACTGGTGGTCCCGCTGGCGGTGGGGGGGGGGGTCTGCCTTCGGTGGCAGCAGTGATGGTGGGACAGCTCTGAGCCCCCACCACGTCCCACCATCGGTGACGCTGGTGGCTAGACCACCCAGAGCCCCCACCACTTCACCCCCACTGCCACTGCAGCCGGCAACCACCCCAAGCCACCCACCAGCCACCACTACTCCCAGCTTCCCTGCATGGAGGAGCTGCATGGTACCAAACCATCCGGCCCATGCCCTAGCTCCAGCTGCCGCTGCCGCTTCCACCACCTCCGCCACAATCCTTGTCCCCTCTTCTTGGCTCAGTGTGTTTCCAATGGCGCTCCATAGCAGGGTGGGTGTTGTAAGCCACCAGGGATACGCCAAGGGGACAAGGATTGAGGCGGAAGTGGAAGCGGCAGCTGGAGTGATGGCACAGGCTGGATGAGTGGGTGGCACAGGCCTGATTTGGTCCGTGGGCTGTAGGTTGAGAATCCCTGCTTTAAGAAATGAGCTTCCTTCTGATGGTAGAAATATGGGCTCCCCCTGCAACAACCTGACAGGTGGAGCAGGGGGTGCCTTAGCTCTGGTTTCTGTTGCTGGGAGGGGGATGCAAAGGGAAGACCGGGGTCTGTACCTGGGACTCTGCAGAAGGACACCTGGTACCTGAAGAGCCACTCCAGCCACCGTTCTGCCTCACAGAGAGGGAGCAAATCCAGCTGGGGAGAGAGAGAGAGAGAGAGAGAGGGTGAACCTCCTGGCAAGGGCTGTGGGATTAGGCTTGCTATAAGTGGCTTGGTTAGAGCCATCAGCTGGCAGCCAGGCAGAGCCTCTCTTGCTTACCCAAGGCCACCCAGAGGGAAGGCCTGCCCTCTCATGCCCATTCTTCCTCCTCATTGATAACGAAGCCTCTGGAGCCTCAGCCAAGCTTCCCTCTCGATAAGGACTCATCCTTTCCACCCCAATCCCAATAGCCATGGAGAGCCTCTCTGGCACATCAGTCTCGGAGGGTGGCTGGGCTGGGCGGGGGGGGGGGGGTTGCTCCAAGGGAACTCTGCCACATACACTGGGTACAAGATGGGCGGAGGGTGGTGGGCGGTGGGGGTGATAACGAGGTGGAGGAAAGCCTGGGAAGGAGCAGCGAGCAGATGGTGAACCTTGGCATCCAGATGCTCTTGGACCTCAATTCCCAGAAGCCCCCGTGAATCCACACGAATGGGTTTGCTGCGATTCATCCGGCCCGTGCCACCCGTGTCGCTCCTGGAAGCGGAAGTAAAACGTGCCCGTACGGAGGAAGGGTTAACCCGGAAGAGCCTTGCCTGTCTGGGCACGTTTTGCTTCCGCTTCCAGGAGCGACGAGGGCGGCGCGGGCCGGATGAATCGCAGCAAACCCATTCGTGTGGATCCACAGGGTGCTTGGGCTTCTGGGAATTGAAGTCCAAGTACATCTGGAGTGCCGAGGTTTGCAATCATGGCTCTAGTCCTCTTTGCCAAAGAATCAGGAGGAGGAGGAGGAGGAGGCGGTTGTGGTGCTGCTGGCAAAAGATGAGGGTTAAGGTGAAGAAAATTAAGGTGGAAGAATGCAGGCAGAATCATTTCCTCTCACCCATGTGGGGTGGAAAGAGCTTCCTTGTGGCCCCTCTCTCCCTCCTCTCCTGCTCTATGAGGCAGGCCTAGGCTGGGGCAGGTGGGAGGGAGGGGTAGGGTAGGAAAGGCCGCTTCCTGGGCCTGGTCTCGGCCTACTACGCCCTCCAGCCCCCTCCACAAAGGCTCACACAAGCTCCTCTCAGCTGAACCCCGTCCTCTCCCACCCACCCCCACCCCCATGGACCCCCCAGCCTGGAGACAGATCCCACACCCCACCCCTTCGCCATAGGCACACGTTTTGGGAAGGAGGAGGAGGAGGCAAAGAGGGTGAGGAGACCCACCTGGGCCTCCCTTCTGGTCTGGAGGAGGGAAAGCTCCTCCTTACCTGAGAGAGTAGTAGTAGTAGTAGACCACCCACCCACCCACCCACCCAAAAGACACCCCAGACCCGGCAGATGTGTGTGTGTGTGTGTGTGTGTGTGTTTGTGTGTACATGCATGTGGGGGGGGGGGGGATGGGACAGAAACACTCCCAGGGCTGCCACACGGGTGCTGGGAGGAAGATCTGCGCAGTCCCTTTTCTTCCTCTCTGGGTGGCCTGAGCCTCTCTCTCCTCCTGTTCCTTTGCCTCTAACTAACCCTAATAACCTGCTACCTGGAAACCTTCCCTCAGACATGCCCCCAGTCACCCCCACACGCATGCACACACGCACACCTCACCTAGGCCTCACCCCCTCTTTCCTGGCACACACCTCTCCGCTTCTGGTCAGCTCCCCCCCTCCCATGCCACCCCCAACCAGTTGCTGCCTGAGGCCCCCAGTCTTCCTGGTCCTCCCAGGCATGGGTGGGCCCTGAGGGTCTCTGGGGTCAAAAAAAAAACCCTTCCCTTTGGCTCAGCCTTCGTGGGGGTGGGGGGCTCCAGAAGGGAAACACCCTTCCCCCCCATATTCTCCCCTGGCAGAATGGGATGATGGCCAAGGAGTTTAGGCTGAGGGTTGTTCCACGGTCTCAGAGCCAAAGGGGCCGGATCACACTCCCTCAGACGGCTTCGGGGGGCCAGATGGCCATTTTGCCCTTCCTCCACCACATGGTGGTGTGGTGGAGGCGGTGGGGGACCACATGAAATGGTGCTGTGGGCCTCATCCAGCCCACAGGTCCCAGGTTGAGAATCCCTGATCTAAGGCAATGGCCTATGATGGAAGCTTCAATGCGATTTACATGTGCTTTCTAGAGAACTGCAATGTGGGTGGCATAGTCATCCCACTTGATGTTCAGGATGGACCTTAGCTTCTGTTGGTCAAAGCGCTCAAGCTTTTTGATGTCTTGGTGATAGAAGGTCCGTGTTTCACAGCCATACAATAACGCTGAGATAACAACAGTTTAGTATACCATGAGCTTAGTCTGGATTGTTAAATCTTTGTTCATGAAGACGTGGTGTGATAGACGACCAAAGCAAACCCCTTCCTGAAGTGGCCCTCATCCAGGCAGGAGCCCAGCCGGGCCACTCCTCAGGCGGCCAGGCCAGAAAGCCAAGGCAGAAGCTCACAAGGTCAGTCTGGGAAGCCAGGGAGAATCCCACCCACCCCAGCCTGCTCTTGGCCATCCAGGCCAGCTGGGAACACAGGCAGCTTCTGTGTCCAAATCAAGCCTGAAAAGGATCGGGTAGACCCGTTTCATCCCACCCCCACCCCATGCCCTCTCGTATAATGTGTCTCTCTGTGTGTCTCTCTGATTATTTACATCATAAAAATAGCACAAAATACATTAAAATTAAATCCACAATACACACCCGGTGAAATATGCCATGCCCGGGAGGTTGCGGTATATCACAACGCACTTTCAGTTTCCAAAAACTCATTTGCTCTGATGCTGGACTGTCCCCGTCTCCTCTAATCAATGTAAAATCCACAAATAATTGCCAAATTTTCCAAAATCTATTTTCTTTAATTATACCTTTCCTTTCATTCAACTCCCACATTAACTTAACATTCAAAGCGAGTTGCCACATTTTCCTTTACCATTCCTTAATAGTTAAAGTCACATCATTTTTCCAATTCCTTGCTATACATTATCTGCCTGTTGACAATATTATCAACAACGCTTTTTTTATCCTCATCTAGATTCATGCTTTCCGTATCTGTCAACAAAACAGTACCTGACATCAAATTAATTCTCATCCCCATGATTCTAGAAGTTTTTTTCGCATTTTCCCCCCAAAAATCTTTTACCACGTTACAGCTCCACCGCATGTGTTTATATGTTCCCATTGTATTCTTACATCTCCAGCACATTTAACTTTTATTCTTATCCATCTGGTGTAACCTCACTAGGGTCAGGTACCATTGCCACAACATTTTGTAATTACAGTAAACTCCTGGTTAGCGACGTTTCTTGGTTCCCAACGTCACATTGCTAACCGGGAAACGACATTAACCGGGAAGCAGAAACCTGCTGCAGACGAAGGGGTTTATCGTGGGGTTTCTGCTTGGAGCAGCGTCGGAAAAAGTCTGTGGGGGTCAGAAACAGCTTGGATTGCCTCCTCCGAGCCTCCCAGAAGTGGCAGGGGTGGTGGGGACCTGAAAACGGGTGGAAACTATTTGCCCATTTTAACAACATAAGAACATAAGAACAGCCTTGCTGGAACAGGCCACAGCCCATCCAGTCCAGCATTCTGTCTCACACAGTGGCTCACCATTTCCTTCAGGGTATTCCCAAGCAGATGCCTTCACCTGCTTAGGATTCCCTGGAAATGATATTGAGAGATATCCTGCCTATCTCTCCAACCCGGAGGTTGTCCTTAAGTATCCATAATTATAGCCATTGATACTCTTGTCCTCCATGAACTTGTCTAATCCTTTCTTAAAGCTGTCAAGACTGACAGCTGTCACCACTTCTTCTGGCAAGGAGTTCCATAGACCAGTAATCCTCTAGGTGAAAAAGTACTTTCTCTTATTTGTTTGAGAACTAGTACCCAAAAGTTTCATGGAGTGTCCCCTAGTTCTAGTGTTGTGCGATAGGGAAAACAGTTTTTCCTTATCTACTTTGTCCACACCGTGCATGATTTTATAAACTTCAATCAGGTCACCTCTTAGACGTCGTCGTTCAAGAGTGGAAAGGCCCAACCGTTGCAGCCTCAGATGGTAAGGAAGGTGTTCCAGTCCCCTAATCATTCTGGTTGCCCTCCTCTGTACTTTCTCCAACTCCATAATATCCTTCTGGAGGTATGGCGACCAGAACTGTACACAATATTCCAGATGGGGCCTCACCATAGATTTATAAAGAGGCAAAATGACACTTGCTGACTTATTTTCTATACCCTTCCTAATGATCCCTAACATTGAGTTTGCTTTTTTCACTGCTGAGGCACACTGGGTTGACATCTTCATTGAGCTGTCCACCAGGACACCAAGGTCCCTTTCCTGGTTTGTCGCAGAGAGTTCAGACCCCATCAGTTTATAAATGTAATTGGGGTTTTTTGCCCCAACATGCATCACTCTGCACTTACTGATGTTGAAGCTCATTTGCCACTGTTTTGCCCACTCCCCCAGTGTCAAGAGATCCCTCTGGAGCTCTTCACAATCTCTCACAGTTTTCACTACCCTGTATAATTTAGTGTCGTCAGCAAATTTGGCTACCTTGCTTTTTACTCCTACCTCTAGATCATTTATGAAGAGGTTGAAAAGCAGGGGTCCCAGTACTGAACCTTGGGGGACCCCACTCTTTACTTCCCTCCACTTGGAGAAGTGTCCATTTAGTGCTACCCTCTGTTTCCTGTCCCTTAGCCAGTTGCTGATCCAGGACAAGACCTGTCCCTTTATTCCATGACTGGTAAGTTTATTCAAGAGCCTTTGGTGTGGGACCTTGTCAAAAGCCTTCTGGAAGTCCAGATAAACAATGTCAACTGGATCCCCCTTATCCACATGCTTGTTGACACTCTCAAAAAATTCCAACAGATTAGTGAGGCATGATTTGCCCTTGTAAAAGCCATGTTGGCTCTCCTTTAGCAGCGCCTTCTCTTCTATGTACCTATTAATTCTATCTTTTAGGATGGTTTCCATCACTTTACCTGGGACACATGTCAAACTGACAGGTCGGTAATTTCCTGGATCACCCCTGGATCCTTTTTTGAAAATTGGTGTTACATTCGCTACCTTCCAGTCATCAGGCACAAAGCCTGATTTGAGGGAAAGATTATATATTTTGGCTAGGAGATAAGCAATTTCATCTTTAAGTTCCCTGAGAACTCGTGGATGGATGCCATCTGGTCCTGGTGATTTGTTAGTGTTTAGCTTAACAAGACATGCAAGGACCTCCTCCCTGGTTATTTCTATCTTGCTTAATTCTTCGGTTTCCCTCCCTACGAAGATAGGCTCTGTTTTGGGCATGTGGTCTCTGTCTTCTTCAGTGAATACTGAAGCAAAGAATTTATTGAGTCTCTCTGCAATCTCTGTTTCCTCTTTAATAACCCCTTGCCTTCCATTGTCATCTAATGGTCCAATGGCCTTCCTAGTTGGGTTCTTACTTCTAATGTACTTAAAGAAGTCTTTGTTATTTCTCTGAGTATTTTTAGCTATACGCTCCTCAAAGTCTTGCTTTGCTTTCCTGATTGTTGCCTTGCATTTGTTCTGCCAGAATTTATGTTTCTGCCTGCTGTCCTCATTTGGACAAGCCTTCCATCTTCTAAATGAGCTTTTCTTGCTCTTGATCACTTCCCGAACAGCTCCTGTAAGCCACATCGGAGTCCTCTTGGACCTGGCAGTGCCCTTTTTCCTTTTGGGTATGCATTCCAATTGGGCCTCTGTTATTGTTTTTGTAAACAGCCTCCATGCCTCTTGGAGTGTTTGGACTCTCTCAATTTTCCCTTTCAGTTTCTTTTTTACTAGTTTCCTCATCTTTGGGAAATTTCCTTTTTGAAAATTTAAGGTCTCTGTGTTTGATTTTATCAGTGACTTGCAGTCTATGATCAAGTTAAACATAATTGAGTTGTGGTCACTGTTCCCTATTGGATCAGTCACATTAACATCTTGCACCAGATCCTGAGTATTACTCAGGATCAAGTCAAGGATTCTTGTACCTCTAGTTGGGTCTTCAACCATCTGTCCCAGGGAACAATCATTTAGCATATCTAGGAACTTTATCTCTTTATCATGTGCTGAACAACAGTTCACCCAGTCTATGTGAGGGTAATTGAAGTCCCCCATTATAACCAGGCTTCCCTTCTTGGATGCCTCCTTTACAACATTCTCCAACTGCCAGTCTCCCTCAAGAGTTTGGGTCGGAGGCCGATAGTATATGCCTACTGTTAGACCATCCTTGTGGCCTGGTACTCTTACCCACAGAGCTTCTAATGGTGACTCCAAATCACCTAGATATTCCAATTCATACGATTTTATCACTTCTTTGACATACAAGGCTACACCACCTCCTGTTTGCCCCTTCCTATCCTTCCTGTACAGTTTGTAGCCTGGGATAACTGTATCCCATTGGTTATCATCCGTCCACCAGGTTTCAGTGATACCAATAATATCAATATTCTTATCTATTGCTAAGTATTCCAGCTCCCCTATTTTGTTCCGGAGGCTTTCTTTCGGGTCTCTGTCACCTCTGGGAGGCTGGGGGGAGGCGATCCACACCTCTGCCCACCCCTATGACGAGATCTCCTACCTTGCGAAGCTGGAAAACCACTGTCGGTGGGGTCTCTGCTTCAGGTTCTCTGCCTCTCCAGCAGTGTTGTAGGAGACTTGGAGGACCTATTCTGCGCTACTCCCGCCTTCCTAGATGCTCCCTGTGCCGCGCAACAGCTGATAATAGTTTCGGCCGCCATTTTGAAAAACAAAAAAATGACAGCCGCAACTATTATCAGCTGTTGCGCGGCACAGGGAGCATCTAGGAAGGTGGGAATAGCGCAGAATAGGTCCTCCAAGCCTCCCACACACTGCTGGGGAGACAGAGAACTGGAAACAGGGACACCCCCTCATAGGTGATTTTCCAGCTTGGAAGGTAGGAGATGAAACACGGTGCCTCGGAAAACGATACCAGATTGTTAACCGAGAGACGACTTTTCACAAAAAGTCACGTCATAAACTGAAACGACGTTGACCAAACGCAACGTAAACCGGGGGTGTACTATATGTTCTTTTACTCTAACTGACATTGTTCTCATTATCCGCTTCTTCCATTTGTTTCTCCAATTCACTTCTATAATTCCAACGTTCAAATCTTGTTCCCAAATTTTCCTGAGTGAATCTTGTGGGCTATCTTCTTTACTTAGTATCTTATAGATCTTACTCACCAAGCCCTTAATACCGATTTCTCCCTTTCTTATCTTCCATACCAATTCTTCAAATTCAGTCCTCCCTCTTTCCAAACTGGTTTCCCTCAAATATTTACTATTCCATTTATTTACCTGCACAATCTGGAACCAGTTCAGTCCCAACTGTGTGTATACCATATTTATTCGTGTATAACGCGCAAAATTTTATACCAAAAAAAGAAATCAAAGTTGGGGTGCGCGTTATAAACGAGGACTGGTGTGGCAGTGGCGGCCGGTCCCTTGAGGGCGCGAATGGTGAGTTCCCGCGAGTTCACGTCACCTTGTCGTGTACAGTGTGCGTCACAAATAGGGTTGTGCCGCTTCATTTCCTCGCCCACACGGGAGACTCAGTGAGCGCATGACGTCACCCACCCTACAAAGATGGCGCCGGCGTGGTTTTCTCCAGCAGAACGGGGCGTGGCCTCCACCTCCAGCCATTTCCCGCCATACGCCTCCTCACTCCCGGAGTCCCACCCCCGTCGCGAGCCTCTTTTACTTCCTTTTTAGAATTGGGTCGGCTGTCTATTGCTGCGGCGGGTGAAGGGGAGGCGGGGGCGTGGCTTTGAAGAAATTGACGGGATCTGATTGGGTGGCACGGGAGACGAGGCGTGGCCCGGAGGTAGCTCTTATGAACAAGCTTTTTCACCACGCATTCAATTACAATGCGTGGTGTGAAACAAAATTTTATACCGAGGTTTCATGGAAAATTAGGGGTGCGCGTTATACACGAATAAATACGGTAACTCAAACTTTTATTCTCTATCTTTACAAACCCATATCCAGTCCTTCAACAGGAAAGCATCATTTCTAATCAGTGCATCTTTTACTCTTTTATCAATTTTTATCGGGAATTTTTCATTATTATTATTAATTATTTATAATTTATACCCCGCCTTCCTCATCCCTAGATGACCCAAGGCGGCCTACAATAAAATTTAAAAACATACAGAATCTTAAAAGCTATGCAAAAACCCTCCAATACCCTCCCTAACCTCTTAAGAAGTAGAAAAGATAAAAAGATAAAAAAAGATAAAAGTGAAAAAGATAAAAGTAATATCCTGTATTTCCATAATAGGTTATACATCTGGGACTAATTCCTTCTTCACCCTCTTCCAAACCTCCCACATTGCTTTTGCCATCTTATTCTTAATACAGGGTTTATCTGTATCTTTATCTAAAAATACTGCTTTACCAATTTGAGCTAAATCCCGCATCTCAATTTCTTCCCATATCAACCATTTCCCTCATCAGAATCTTCACAATATTTTTAACCTGAAATGCTCTATAAGAATTCTTAACATTGGACAAACCTAATCCACCCTCCTTTTGAGGTAAATACCATAAACTTCTCGTTATTCTCGGTTTGCTGCCTCCATTACAATAATTAACAAATTCTGACATTCCTTAATTTCCTTATCATTAAGTTGAATTGGCAGGGCATCGAACAAAAAATATATATTCTTGGTAATAACATCATTTTACACAATGCAAACCTGCAGAACCAAGATAACTTCAGCTTTTTATATTGCTGTATTTTTCTTTAATTTCTTTTTTTGTTTTTCACTACCTTTAACCTGTATCCTTATATTTTACACCGTAGCTTCTTTTGAGGGTTACCCCTCCCATCCTCCTTTTGCCTATGTTTGCTCTGGGGCGTTTCTTTTTCTTTGTATGTTTGAAGCATAACTGGGTGGGGGGGGGGGAGAATCACTTTCAATGGGCATGAATCACTTCTGGGACCACAAAGGCCACCCCCTCCCCCCTCCCCTGAAGCAATAACTATAAGCAGCAAGACTCAAGTTTTTTGCTTGTAGCTGCAAAAGAGCACTGTCTGGTAAATGATGGTGCAATAGTAGATCGGGTCCAACCAACCCTGCTGACCAGTGGAGGGATTCAAGTTTGTTTGTTTTTTACTACCTGTGGGAATGCCCTCTATACCGTGGGTTCGAGAGGCTGGTTGCGAACAGCAGGCTGTTAGATTTTCCAAGACTCTGCGACTCCCTCAACAGCCTCCTGCTGAGTCCCACCACTGCTGCTGACCCTCTTTGAGCATCATCTGGGTTAGGGTGGATAGGAACCATTTGTATGACAGACGTTCCTAGCGAACATGGGACAGGAAGCTGGACCAGGACTGCATCCCTTCTGGAAGAAGGGGATCAAGAGGTGCCAATATGTAAGTAGAAAGCTCTTCCGTCGCAAGAAGCTTTTACAGATCGGAAAACTAAGCCCACGGCTCTGAAATGAAACTCCCCTCTCTCCCCACCTCCTTCCACTCCCCCCCCCCCCCCGACAGCATCTGTCACCAGTCTTGGCTGCCTCTTTGGCTCTGTGGAAAAAAGCCAAGCAAAGGCCTGCCGTCTCTCTTTTAATCCAACATGACCTACATTCTCCCCTGCAGTGCTAGAGAATACGGGAACTGCTCATAATTTCCCCCAACCAGCCAGCCCCACATGCCATATCAGTTCTGCTGCTTCTGTTTGGCTTTCTCTAGCAACATGCACACTCCAGGTCTCTGCACCCACCAGGATTATGGCTTGTGAACTGATGCAATTATCCCCCATGATAAGTCCAAACAGCCACCTCAAACACACACACACACCCCCGTGACCTCTGGCGGGTGAAAGCAGCCACCCCAGCCCAGGAAACCTGTGGTTTCTACAAAGGCAGCCCCTTCCCAAGGCTCAGCCAGGCCAGGAGTAGCATCTTTTCAATAGGGCAGCAATAAGGAGGGAAGGAGGCATTCTGCAGGCCAGGGAAGCACAAGGACAGATGTTTTTGGGAAAAGTTTGTCTCTAAGTGCCTGAGTTTAACCAAAGTGCCAGGACTTTGGAAAGAAAAATAATGGTACGTGTACCTTTCTTCTCAAGGGGAGCCATGGCCGAAAGGACAAAATCTTGTTCTTATGTGCCTTCAAGTCACCTATGGTTTATGGTGATCCTGTGCATGAGAGACCACCCAAATGCCCTGTTAGTAACAGCCTGGCTCAGTTTCTTCAAACTTGGGGAATACCTTATGATTCTGGATGAATTCAGATCCAGAGGGCCTTCCCAACTGCACCAAGGAACTGGCTGAAGAGGCCTCAGAACCGCCATCTATCACTGTCTTGAAAATGTGGAGGATAATGGGTGAAGTGCTGAATGACTGGAGGAGGGATAATGTCGTCTCTATCTTTAAAAAGGAGGACTGGGGAACTACACAACTGTCAGCCTGACACCAATCCCTGGGGAAATTATGGAACTGGAAGGATGATGAATTGGTCACCCGGCAAGGACCTTGACAACAAGGCCGTAATTGCAAGAAGCCCACAAAGATTGGTCAAGAACTAATAGAGCCCCGGCGGTGCAGTGGTTAAATTGCTGCACTGCAGCCCAAACTGCACATTTAGAGTTTGATCCTGATGGGATTCAAGGTTGACTCAGCCATCCATTGTTTGGAGGTTGGTAAAATGAGTACAGTACTCTGCATGCTGGGGGCAAAATGCTAATTATCTTGTGAACTACCCAGAGATTGTGCACTAAGCACTATGGGGTGATATCTAATGGCTATTGCTAAATCCTGCCAGGTTAATCTTGTCTCTTATTTTGATCATGGTAGAGAGCAGGAATGCAGCGGACATAATATATCCTGGCTACTGTAAAGCGTTGACCAAAGTGCCCCATGATAGATAGATCTATATGCTGATTGCCAAACTAATGAGTTGTGTAGAGGTGGAGAGAATCAGGCAGTCCAGATGCAGGCTGAAAAGAAAACTCAAGGGCATCCATCCCATCCCATCCCAGGGAGGCGGTTCCAGTTGGATAAAGCGCATCCTCCGAATGGTGGAAACCAGCGCAGCCTTTCCTGAATGGGAAGGGTCACAACAAGCAAGCAAGCAAGCAAGCAAGCGAAGCCCCCCGCCCGGCCCTGTTTCGGAGGCGCTGCTGCTGCTGCTGCTGCTGCTGCTGCTGCTGCTCTTTATAGCCAGAGAAGCAAAGCTGTCTCGAGGCTTGGGCGAAGGAAGCCCGGGCCGGCCAAGGTGTGTGAGTGCGGCAGCCAGCGAGCAAGAGGGAGCAGGCGGCGGCTCACCTGCGCGCGGGGCGTGGCCTGCAGGGGCGTGGCCAGTGTGGACGTCAGTCAGCGCCCCCACCTGGCCAACGGGGAGGGGCTTCGCGGCGGGCACAGTCACGGGCGCGCTCGGCAGGCTTGGCTCGCAGCGGCAGCAGCAGCAGCAACGGCGCCCCGGCCGGAGGACGGACCACCCGCGCACCTGCCCGGCCACCTGCGAGGAGGGATGATGGGGAGCGCGGGGCCCCCCCTGCCGACCCCCGCCCGCCTCCGCCTCCTCCTCCTCGTCTTCCTCTACTGGCCGGCGGGGGCTTCGGAGGCGCCCCCCTCCCGGCCCCGACTCCTGCGCCCCTTCCCCGGTAAGGGCGGCTCTGCCCACGCGCCTCCGCTCCGGCGGACCCCGAAGAGGGAGGGAGCGAGGGGGGGAGGAAGGAAGGGGGGCGGATAGCCCCCCCCCCCACTCCCCCGCCTGGCCGGAGGCTGCCACGCCCGGGCGCGCCTGCAGTCGAAGGGCGGCTCCCCCCTCCTGCTCCCTCCCTCCCTCCCTCGCCTCCGGCCACAGCCTCCGGGAGGGGGGTGGGGTAGAAGGTGTCTGGGCGGGGGCGGCGAGAACAGGGTCGTCACCCCCCCTCACCCCCCCCCCCCCCCCAACACCCAAGGCCAGCGCTGGGCAGGCAGTGCCAGGCCCGGGCGCAGGATGCCCACCGCGGGGAGGGAGGGAGGGAGGGAGCGGGGACAACGCCGGCCTTCCTGGGGAGGAGGAGGAGGAGAGCCGGGCCTTCGTGGCTTGCCTCCCCTTCAGGGGGGGGGGGGGGGCTGTGTCCTGGGGGGTGGGATGGTAGGGGGGCTGGATAGCCCCTTCCTCCTCCTCTCCTACCAGGTGAACAAAACCAGGGGTTGGGAGAGGGGGGCTGAGCCAGAGGCCTTGGCCCTGGGGGAGGGGAGGGGAGGGGAGGGAGGGGGAAAGGAAGCAGCCCCCACCCCCAGGCAAGCGCCTTTCCTGCTCTTCTGGGGGAGGAGGAAGGAGGGTTTGCCCCTGGGAGGGGGGGGGGCACTGGTTTTGGCAGAGGCCTAGGTCCATCCTGAGGTCTACCTGGCTTGGGTGGCGCCTTCTTCTTGGGATGCTGTGGTGGGGGTGGGGGCGGGGGCGGGGGCGAGGGCGAGGGCCACCTGCTCAAGGCAGGAATCCGAATCAAAGCAGATGTGATGATGTGCGACTCAGGGTTGCTTTCCAATTCTTTCTGTAGTGGCTCCAGTCTTGGAGCGCTCACTCACTGCCTCCTGCCTCCTCTTCCTCTGGAGGCAACACAGTGGGTTCCACTGCCCTACCTACCTACCTACCTACCTAGCTTCAGCTTCTCTCTGGATCCCTTTAGTTTCAGCCTGTTATTATGTGTCCTGGACGCTGGGATGATGGAGCACAGATCCTTCCCTTTCTCTTTGTGATGATCTGTCAGGTATTTGAAGAGTGCTGTCATCATCATCATCACCACCACCACCACCCTCTCCCCTGCCAGTCTCCTTTTCCCCAGGCTCAATGCGCCCAGTCCCTTCAAGTCTTCCCTCCTAGGCAGGGCTTGGTTTCCAGTATCCTCTGCACGCACCTGCTCTAGTATGTTTGCATCTTTCTTAAAGTGTGATCCCCAGAATTGGACACAGGAAGACTCTAGATGGGGGTCTAACAAGTGCTGAGTAGAGGGTGGTGGTGGTGGTTAACTAGTAGAATCTCCTGGGTTTTGGAGACTATTAGACTTCTATGAATGCAGCTTAAAACAGCATTGGCTTTTCCCCACAGCCACATCACACTGTTGGTTCGTCTTTATTTAGCCTGTGATCTACAACCATCTCTTCCCAGGGATCTTTCTTTGCTGAACGAGTTGGAGTATTCTATAATTATGCTGTTCCTCATGCTATGGTCAAGGTATTGGAACTTTCTTTGCTTAATGGTCTTACACAGTTCTTGTTCTTTATCCATTTTGTGCAATACTTCTATGTTATTCACCTAGTCAGCCCATGACTTAGCAGATGTTGTAGATCCACACTTCCAAAGCTTTGATTCTCTTCTCAGATGCTTTAGTCATCCTGATGCATCAGATGCATTTAGTACCATCTTGTCTAAAATCTGCACCTGTGAACAGGATATGGTGAAGAGAATTAGTGCTACCCATTCTGCCTTTGGTCGTCTATCACTCCGGGTCTTCATGAGCAAAGATTCAACAATCCAGAGTAAGCTCATGGTATAACAAGCTGTTGTTATCTCAGCATTATTGTATGGCTGTGAAACATGTACCCTCTATCGCCAAGACATCAAAAAGCTTGAGTGCTTTCACCAACAGAAGCTAAGGTCCATCCTGAACATCAAGTGGAATGACTATGTCACCCACATTGCAGTTCTCTAGAAGGCACATGTAAATAGCATTGAAGCTTCCATCATAGGCCATCGTCTTAGATGGATAGGGCATGTCCACCGTATGGATGGTTCCAGGCTTCCTCAAATTCTTTATGGGGAACTTGGCTCCAGTACAAGAACTCATGGATCTCCTTTGAAGCATTATAAGGAGCAGCTGAAACAAACCGTGAAGGTATCAGGAATAAACCCACAAGCCTGGGAAGTAGAGATGGCCTTCTTTGGCGCCAAACCATCTCTGTTGCTACCAATGACTTTGAAGGAGACATGAAGAGGCTAAGCGACAAACACAAAAGCTTCATCAAACTCAACTAAGCCCTCCACCATCTATTCAGTGTACAGTGTGTGGTCGCATGTTTCATGCCAGGATCAGTTTATTGAGTCACCAGAGACATCCATCAACTGAGAAAATGACTTCTAGGGGAAATGTATATGCTCAGATACAAGTAGCACCTGATGAGTCAATGTCCAAGCTTTGACTCCATAGAACAACACTGGGAAAATGTAACCTTTCACTATTCAGATCTTTGTAGTGAGAATTAGATCTCTACTGCATAACGAATGTGAACTGCCCAGAGTGGTGTGAGTGTATACCCCCAGATGGGCAGGGTATAAGTCGAATAAATAATATGACATCGTGTATCTTTGACATTTTTGCAACTTGTTTTTCAAAGGTTTTGTCCGCCTCTCCTCCTTGGTTAGGGCAGACCAATGGTCGCCTCCCATGTTCTCTTTGTTTTCCAGCCCCAATTCATGTTAATCCAGAGCCTTTCTATGGGACATACAAGCTCCTCCTCCTGTATTTCCATGCAAGGCAATGTGCTTTTGACATACACTGTTTTGACCCCACACACTTCCCTTTCTGAAGCGTTTAGATTAGCCTTCAGTCAGTGGCTTCAGTGTTCCAGCCGTGGGATTCATCCCATCAAGTTTCCATTATCCCTATTATCAAGCCCCATTTCCCTTCTTGAACCAAGCCTTCCGCTTCTTCTTCTTGCTTGTTTGCCATTCTCCTTGCATTCGTAGATAGACTTGGAAGACCGTGTGTTTTGTGGCCTGCTTTACATGCTCCCTTTTTACGGAGGTTATGATGATGCTTGGTCTCCATTGGATGGACCCGGTCTGTTCCCCTTACTTCATGCCAGCTTTTGTCTTTCTTTATCTCTGACATTACGCCTCCTTCCCCCTCCCATTTCACCTTTGCCTCCTTGACCACAACCCAAGGGCAGCAGGGAAGCAGGAAGCAGGTGGAGAAGGGCCTCCCTCGGTCAGTGGAGGGCTCGAGGGCTGTGCTTCAACTGACCTTTTCCAGAAAGGAGTTTGATGAGATGAAGTTTTCAGATGCTTTTATGCATTACAAATTATTGGCCAGAATTCTTAGGGGAATTTATGTGTGCATAAGTTAAATGGCCCAACTCACATATCAACCCCCAGCAGGTCATTGTGTCTCTAAAACTTCTTAAGGAAGTCAAAACTGGATTAAGTTAGCAAAGTATTTCGCCTGCCCAGTCTCTCCTAGGGGCTCCTGATAAAGGGGGTCGGATAGAGAGGATTAGAGGCGGCGGCGGCTCTTCTTAATCGCTCTTCTGAGGAAATGGCTAAGGACAAGGTTTAAGCATAGAAGGCTACCCTGTGACTTGGAAGAGGATTCATGTCTTAGAAAGAGGGATGTTTGTCAAAGGGGGGGGCCTAGCGTAGGGTGACCCCTTTGCAATTGTCCTCCATAGGGTCCCCTCCCACACACACACACACATTCAGGGGTTGAAAGGCATGTAACAAAATGGGTCACAAGGTATTCAACATGGAGTTTCTTTGGTTTTTAAACTGTCTTGGAAACTAGCTTTGCTTCTTTGCAAAGGCCTCATAATTCTTTCTGTTGCGCTTATCAAGCAGGTGGGCTTAGAAGAAGCTTCTCAAACCTATGTTGTGTCTTCTTCCCTGTTCTGCAATGTCCGTGATGTCAACATCCAGAGCCTGGGAGCACCTGTCATTTGTTATGAGAACCAGTGGTTGTTTATACAAACCCTGGGCTCTAATTGGCTGTATGCTAATTAGGTGGGCCAAGCTCATGTCTTTTCCTATAGGCACATGGGTTTGAAAGTGAGATCGAGTTTGGGGTTCCCGAGAGTGACACCTCGGAAGGGAGAGGAGGACTCTTAACATCGAGTCCAGACTCCAACCCCAGCTTCATAATGATTACCTAGATTAGTTAGGTTTCCTTTTGTTTCTGGGGGAAGGCCTGAGTGTGGATTTCCCTAACGGCTCTTTTTGATTAGTCTTTTTGGATACTGTACTTCTCTATCCTGAACCATCGGAAGAACTGTTATTTCTACAATACGCTTGGAGAACAATGAACATTTTTACTTCATCAACAACGCCTGTTCTTTGAGAGAGGGCGTAAGACAAGAGTTAAGCCATAAGCCACGCGCTACCACATTTAGTACAATACTCTCCATAATACTTGCTGGGCTCTGTCAATACAGGTAAGCCCCAGGGTGTTGCTGCTGCAGGAGGATCTGCAGGATGGCACATAGGCCTCCTGGGCCCCGGGAGTCTTTGTTGGGTTCCATTGAGCAGACTGGTAAAAGTCGCTCACATGAACGGGAGGGACCCAAAGGCAAGGGCCAGGTCAAAGCCTATCTGTCACAAGGCATGTCAGGACTTCCATCTTTTCCTTGATTAACGGAAGATGAGCATTTGTCCTTTATGTCGTGCTCTGTCAGGTGTTTGGTGGCCACAAGCGTTGGAAAACCCATTTCCCTGGGCTGTAGGTTAAGTTCCCCACAAGTCACATGGAGAGGCCAATGAAATGTGCAAAATCACACCTGCAAAATTCAAAGATTGCTCCAAACTACAATCAGCATGTGTAAGAATGTTCCTGAGTACTAATTTAAATTTGAGTAATCTTTGTTTTTTTGCAAAAGAAAAGAAGGAATATGTGTAGTGACATATTTCCTTAACATGATGAGGGAGTTGGAGTGGCTGAGGGAAGCTGAAGGCAAGGCGCTCGCTCACAGGGGGCTCGACTGTGCTGGGCAAGGTGGACGGCTGGCTGGACGGCCAGCCACCTTCCTCCTCCATCTCCCGGATCTGCTTCTGCTAAGCTTCAGGCCTGGCTTTGGAATGGAGGCTGCTTTGGTCTCAGGCAGGCAGGAAGGGATGTTTTTCTGTGGTGTGGGGGTGGGTGGGTGGGTGGGGCAGGGGTGAGGAGCCTGGCCCCATGGATCCTCTCGGACCTCTTGGCAGCTTCTGGGAGCTGTCCTGCTTGGGGCATCATCGTGTTGGGGTCGCTCTGCTTTTGTGGTTCTGCTCCCCCCCCCCCCCCGGGCTGCCCGAAGGCAATGCTTGGGGATGATGGGGAGTTGGGTGCATGAAGCACCGATGGGTGTGGGTGGGTGGGTGGGTGGGTGAGGAAGCCTTGCTTGCCCACTCCTGGGGCTCCCTTTCTTTCTGTCCTGCTCTGGTCTTGCCCACAGTGGCCCTTTGTCCCCAGCCCTGCTGCGGCTGCTGTGGCTTCTGTTATGCTGGCGCTGCCTGAAGCCCTCCAGGCCCTTCCTTTGGCCAAGAGCACAGAGCAGTCTCTGTCTGGCCACCCTGAGAAGGCAGCGGCGGCGGTCCTGGGCCTCAACTGCCTTTTGCACAATGCTGGAGTGGGGCGATGGGTGGGGTGGGAGGAAGAGACAAGTGCATGCAAGGAAAGGGCTGCCCCCACCCCCCACCCCCTGGTATGCTGGCCTTCTGCTACCAGAGGGAGGTGTGGGTGTGTGCGTGTGCTGGTCATGCTAAGTGGCGGAGAGGATTGGGCACAGCGGTGGGTGCCAGGCAAAGATCTGCCCACCATCCGGCCTGGCCCTTTGAGAAGGAATTTGGAGAAGGACCCAGTGGATCCTAGGTTTGTTTTAGAGGGAGACATAGTCCTGAAATCTGTTTTGTGAGGAGTCTCCCCCACCCCACCCCCAATCGAGAAGGGGTGTGTTGGAAGGGGCATTGTGTGCAGTGCCGGCCGAGGCAAGTTTTAAGATGGAGCGAGATCCAACTATGGCGCCCCCTTGGTCACCCCTAATAAATGGGGTTAAATTAAGTTACTTGGCGAAACTTTACAGGGACAGTTGTTATTGATAACAGAATGCGCTTTCACTGTTTTTAATTAGTATTAAAAACAAAAAAAATCATACATATTAAATCGTGTAAGTAAACTCAAGCAATCAAAGCTGCACAGAATGACCACATACGGCGCTTCGACGATGGTGGACCGCATGGTGGTAGAGAGAGAACGAGCACCTGAGTTGTTGACCTTGCCTTGGCCTAGTTACCCAGTAAGTGGGTCAAGCACCCAAGTTGTTGTCCTTGGCCTAGTAACCGAGTATCGTTGCACGTGCGAGCTGCGTGCAAGGACGTGGGTGTAGTCTTACGATATTAACTAATATTTCAATACAAAGGTATATCTATAACTCGATAACGGCTGGGCGGATTTCCATGAAATTTTGCACACAGACAGTATGTGTTCAGCACTACCACATAGAATACTGTTTAAAAAAAATTCCCTTGTAAAACCTCAGGTCATTACAAATATTTTTTTTACGGAAACGTAATCAGTTAAAGATACCAAACGCAACTGTGAAGTTTCGCCAAATAATGTAATTTAATCCTGTATACCAGTTGTACATGCAAGCATGAAACTTGGAAGATCTCGGCAACATCTTAAGTCTCTGTCTAATTTGTCGATTGAAAACAGCCATGTTCGTTGGCACTACACTTCTCACAGTACCTATAGGAACAGTTGATGTAGAATGACAAACAAAATATATAGGAATTAAGGTACATTTATTTATCACAAAAATTAATTTTTATAAAGAAATCATTCATTTGTATTATTTTACTAACTAATAAAAACAAATTTAGACAGCATTCATTAATGAGATCAATAAGCATACTCAACTTTGGTACTTATGTTCACTAATAAATGTAACTTGTTATAAAATATATTTTATAAAAAAATACTAAAATGCTTATAAAACTAAATTATTTAGGCTACAAGCTCATCATCATCATCATCATCATCATCATCATCATCATCATAATAATAATAATAATAATAATAATAATAATAATAATAATAATAATGATAAACTGTTTAAATCATCTGGAGAATAAATTTTAAGTAAATCGCTGCTTACGCACTTTAGCATTTGCAAAAAAAAAATTATGATCTCATACGACAATGTCTGAGCTATATCATTTTCAATGGACGGCAAGGCTAGATCAGAAAGCTTGTCTTCTGCAAGAGTCGACCTAAGGTACGCTTTTAATTAGCTTAAGCTTGCTAAAAGTCCGTTCGCCTTCGGCCACCGTAACCGGAATGGTTACAAAAATCCGGAGAGTTGTCCAAATATTAGGGAACGTATCTTGCAAATTATTTAACGCTAAGATCTGAAGGACTGCTTTCGGGTGACCTTTATCAATATCTAAAAACTTTTTCAAACACATGATTTCTCTTGAAAGCTCCAATCTCGAAATATTGCAATTATGATCATGTGTTAGTTTTTTCTCCAACTTTAGGCATGCTTCCTTCAAATTTTCATTGGTCTTATTCAAATCATAGACGAAAAGCCAAGTCTCATTAATTGTAGAAAGTTGTGTGAAGTGTATTTATAGCTGTGTCTAACATAGGATAGAAAACATTTGTTCTGAATAACATTTCTGGATCTGTTGGGCGTCATCTTCATTTTCATTTGAGAACATTTTCTTCACCGGGCTTATTTCAGTTTCTTCAGCTACATCTTTTGCATCAATTTGAGCCTTTGTTAATCCTTTGTCTCTATATTCTTTCAAAAATTTAAAACATTTGTGCATAATTTTTTTGCATCTGACAAGTCCACGTGCTCTGATTGCATGGATTTGCTGACAAGATTAACGTGGAATAAAACGTTGTACCAAATGACTAACAACAGCAAAAACTTGAACTTCTCCAAATTGGCTGCAAGTGATTTAGCTTCCGAACTCACCACAGGATCAGTTGACTGTTGAAACTCTTCTTCCAAGGCACTTTTTACTTCGGTGTACTGATATCGCACTGCTTGCAAGCTGTTGACTCTACTTTCCCATCTTATTTCACACACCTTTTTTAAACTTAAGCTCTTCACGTGTTTCAAAATTACTTCCCATCTCTTTGTTGAGTTTGAAAAAAACACAAACAAGTGCTGGAGGATGGCAAATAATGAAACTGATTTGACTGAAGTTTTAGCTGCATCCGCCACAACAAGGTTGAGACTATGGCAGCCACAAGAATTGAAAAATGCCCGGGGAAACTTTTTAGTTATGCGACTCTGAACTCCTTTTTGTTGTCCAACCATGTTAGTTCCATTTTAGTAACCTTGTCCTCTACAATCATTCATACCGATGTCGTATTTATTGACAATTTCGTCCAAAAATATGCCTGTTAACCCTTTTCTGCTGGAGTCCGTCACAGGTTTATAACTTAAAAAGCATTCACGCACACAGAATTCATCAACATCGAAAAACCTAAACGTGACGCTCAATTGTTCAGTGTGACTTATATCGGGTGTACAATCTAAAATAATCGAGAAATATTTGGCTTTTTAAATTTTTGCTATGATCTGCCTTCTGACTTCCTTTCCTAGTAAATGTATTACTTCGTTTTATATATTTTTACTGAAATAGTAGTGATTGGTTTCCTTGTGCATTATCCGTCGCAAATGCTCTGCCATGACTGGATCATATTTTCCCAATAATTGGACTAAACGGAGAAAGTTGCCATTTTTTTGGTGTATTTAATTTGTCACTACTACCACGAAAAGATAGATTGTGTTCCGCCAAAAAAAGTATGATTGCTACTATTCTTTCCAGCACAGAAGACCATCTAGATTTATCATTCTTCAGTTGCATTTCCTTTGTTTTCTCCATGATCAAACATATGTTGGCAATGTGGTCTCTAGTCCCCCTGCCTCTTCTGAAACCAGCCTGCACCCCTGGTAATTCTCTCTCCACATGCTGCTGAAGTCTATTCTGTATTATCTTGAGCATCACCTTGCTGGCGTGTGGAATGAGCGCAATTGTTTGATAATTTGAACATTCTTTGGCATTGCACTTTTTTGGGATTGGAACGTATACTGATCTCTTCCAATCCTGTGGCCACTGTTTTGTTTTCCAAATCTGCTGGCATATTGAATGCAGTAATTTGACTCCATCATCTTTTAGAGCTTTGAAAAATTCAACTGGGATACCATCATCTCCACTAGCTTTGTTGTTTGCAGTGCTTCTTAGGGCCTTTCTAACTTCACTCTCTAGGATGTCTGGCTCAAGTTCAATTTCCTCATCATTGTTATTATCAGGAGTGTTCAGGTCCTTTTTGTAGAGTTCCTCTGTGTACTCTTGCCATCTTTTCTTAATCTCTTCTGCATCAGCTAACTCCTTTCCGTCTTTGTCCCTTATCATGGTCATTTTTGCTTTAAATGTTCCTTTTATTTCCCCGATTTTTTGAAAAGATCTTTAGTCCTGCCTCCTTTGTTGTTTTCCTCCATTTCTTTGCACTGTTCTTTTAGGTAGTTTTCCTTATCTATCCTTGCTTTCCTTTGAAATTCTGTGTTCAAGTGATTGTATTTTTTTCTTTCTTCTTTGCCTTTTGCATTCCTTCCTTCCTCTGCTATTTTAAGAACCTCATCAGACAATCACTTTGCTTTCTTATGCTTTTCTTTTGGTATGGTTTTCTTTGCTGCTCCTGCATGATGTCCCACATCTCTGTCCATAATTCTTCTGGCACTCTATCGAGTCTAAGCCATTAAATCTGTTCATCACCTCCAAGGTGTATCCTTTAGGGCTGTTGTCTAGGTGATAGCTGTCTGGTCTACTTGTTTTCCCTATTTCCTTTAAGCCTGAATTTTGCGATCAGTAGGTTGTGATCAGAGCCACAGTCTGCTCCAGGTCTTGTTTTTGCTGACTGTATGGAGGTTCTCCATCTTTGGCTGCAGAGTATGTAGTCAATCTGGTTTTGGTGTTGGCCATCTGGTGATGTCCATGTGTAAAGTCACCTCTTGTGTTGCTGGAAGAGAGTGTTTGCTATGACAAGTGCGTTCTCTTGGCAGAACTCTATCAATCTTTGCCCTGCTTCATTCTGTGTACCAAGACCAAAGTTGCCTGTTATTCCATTTACTTTTTGATTTCCTACTTTGGCATTCCAATCTCCTAAAATAATTTTGACATCGTTTCTTGGTGTCTGTTCTATGAGGTGTTGTAGGTCCTCATAGAACTGGTTCACTGTGGCTTCATCTGCACTAGTGGTTAGTGCATATATTTGGATCACAGTGACATTTGAAAGGTTTGCCTTGAATTCTGACTGACATCTTTCTGTCATTTTTGAGATTGTATCCCATTACTGCTGTTCTCACTCTTTTGTTGACAATTATGGCTGCTCCATTTCTTCCAAGGTTTTCTTGTCCACAGTAGTAGATATGATGGTTTCCAGAGCTGAATTCGCCCATCCCTGTCCATTTTAACTTGCTGATTCCCAAGATGTCAATGCTTATTCTTTCCATCTCATTTTTAACTACTTCCAGTTTTCCTTGGTTCATAGATCTTACATTCCATGTTCCTATACAGTATTCTTCCTTGCAACACTGTATTTCTCCTCCCCCTTTTTTGTCCCTCCCCTTCTTCAGATCTGCTGTGCTGAGCATCCTGTTTCATCTAGATTTCCCATTTGTTTTGCCTTTTGTTTTGGTCAATAGGGTTCTCTTGGCAAACTTCATGGTGTGCTTTGCTGGTTTCTACGCCAGTATCCTCCCATCATACATCTTATCACAGTTTAAAGCAAAGTTTGAAACAGTTTAAAACAAATTATTATCATGCATATCACAGTTTAAAATACAGTATCAGAGTAAAGGTTGAGCTAATTAGTGAAAAGGAAAGTCAACTATCTCAAGTCTCTACTGTAAGTTATATCAAATCTCTACTGTAAGTTCACTATATCAAGTCACTGTGTAAGTCAGTTTCTTGTAAAGTCGCTATGTCAGTTGCTATATTAAGTCAGCTACAGTAATTACAGTAATACCTCATACAAAGTCCACTTCGTACAACATCGAATTCATACAACATCACCTAATTCCTTGAAAAAAGTTGCCTCATACAAAGTCGCTGGAGAGTGCAAAAGCTGGCTTGAGACTCAACATCAAGAAAACCAAGATAATGGCAACAGGCCCAATCAGTTCCTGGAAAATAGATGGGGAAGAAGTAGAAGCAGTGACAGATTTTACATTCTTAGGATCAAAGATCACTGCAGATGGGGATTGCAGCCATGAAAGAAAAAGGCAACTGATTCTTGGGAGACAAGCTATGAGAAACCTGGGGAACATAATGAAAAGCAGAGACATCACCTTGCAAACAAAAATTCGCATAGTCAAGGCAATGGTATTTTTGGTGGTAATGTATGGCTGTGAGAGCTGGACCATTAGTAAAGCCGAACGCAGAAGAATAGACGCCTTTGAAATGTGGTGTTGAAGGAGAGTTTTGAGAGTCCCCTGGACAACGAGGAGAACAAATAGGTCAATCTTAGAAGAAATCAACCCTGACTGCTCATTGGAAGGTCAAATAGTAAAGGTGAAGCTGAAGGGAGGATTCAAATGAGAAGGGAGGATTCACTTGAGAAGGCCTTGATGCTGGGAAAGGTAGAGGGCAAAAGAAGTAGGGGGAGGCCAAAGATGAGATGGCTATATGGTATTGTAGATGCAATGGGCACAGAACTGGGAGGCTGAGGAGGATGGTGGAGGAATCGACTGTGCGACTGAACAACAACAACAGTTGCATTTGAAGGACTTTGTCAATTCCAGAACGTGTCCCTAGTCTTTTTGAAGTTTCGAGCCACATTGATAAAGCTGATTGGTGGTTGTCTGAATTTTCATGGGTCTTCAGTACTGGGGATACATGTGACCAATTTGTCAAAGCCCGCATTACCGAGTTTACAAGGTTTAGACCGGTTAAATATATAGCAGCAAAAGCAATAAATCTTCTGTGTAGACTTTGAATATATCAACCATTTCCGATCATAAATTTCGCCGTTTGACATGACTCGTTGAAAGTGCGCATTAGAAAAATGGCGTCCTTTTTCATTCCGTGGATAATCTTTTATCTGCCAGTTTACCGTTGTGTGCACCCTGCAATATTATGAGGTCTATTGTTTTGGACATCAAGGACGACGGCCAGTGAGTGATATCTGCAGATATTTCTACGGTGGTCGTTGATATAGCTGTTACTTCTGCAGCTGATGTTTCTACGTTGGGTATATCCTGAATCTCTGCCACATTATCTGGAACATTCTCTAAAATAATTATGCAGCCGTCTGTTGGTTGAGTTGTACACAATTTTTCTTTAATTTTAAAATATTTGGCTAGCTGTTGGGCGCTTTTTTCGTTATCAGCTTCTCTTTTTTTTCCGCTTAAAGTTTTGTGCTCCTGATAATTTTTTGGGCGCTTGCGACATTTTACCTAATGTTACTAAAACAAATAGAAATAAATAGGTGATATAGTTTTCACTTACCTACATCTCATGCTCGGAAATTGTGTCATAATCAGGGATAGGATTAGTGCTACGTAAAGGCAAAATCTGTATGTTATAGAATTTTAGTTTATTATTTCTTAATAATAAAACTCACGTGCCGAAACAAAAACATTAAAATATCATAAAATGGTAAAATATTAAAAATTAAACTAAATCGAGTTTAGATTTTTTTTCCAACTTGCAGGGCTTTGCCAAAATTACGCAAAATAGCTTAACCTACTCCGATCACTGGTCATAATACCTATTTCTGAAGACGGAGGACAATAGTATACTTTTCATCTTTAGATTATCAGGTTGAATGAAAGTAAATTTTATTTTAACAGCTGATAGTAATAGTCAAATAACAAACATATTTTAGAGATAGAATTACGCTAGCAACTTGCTTGGACATAATAATGTGTTCTGATACATACTGTATTTGCTTTCAAAGTGAGTAGAGTTACTGCATGAATTTTATAATGCAATACAAGGTAGAGTAGGTACTTACTTACACATCAGCCAACAAGTGCAATTCACGCAGAAAGCGTGGGAACACGTTCAGCGGTGGTGGGCCTGGGAGTGGGCGCCTGGAGCGACCGCTCCGTTTGCCTTATGGTAGGGCCGGCCCTGAGTGTGTGTGTGGGCTCTGGTGTCTGTGTGTGAGTGGTCAAGACCTCCTAAAACCAGGTGGTGTTTTGCAACCCCTCCCCCTCCTCTGGGCAGTTTGCAGAGGGAGGGGGTTGGGGGGTTGGGGGTGGGCCCTGCTCCATCCTCCTTCCTCCTCTGAGCGGCTCCTGGCTCAGTTTACCTTTGGGACCTCAGAGGTGCTGTAGGAAGGGATTCTGGGAGTAAACCAAATGAAAAGCTGGAGGAGGCCATGAAACTAGACGGAGTTGGAGGAGCAGGAACCCATCAGCTCCAACTTGGTTTTGCGCTCTTGAGAGATGTCGTGCTCACCAGAGGCCAGTTTCCCGGTCATACACCCACATACACTGTGGGTGTGGCCTGCATGCATGTCCAGCTGAAACAGGGGACGGGAGGGGACCGCTTGGTGGGGGGTGGGGTGGGGGTGGGGTGTTCATTGGCACCAGAAACCGACTCTGCCTGTGGAGTCCTGAATGCAAATACATAAGGAGAGTCCCTTGCCTCAGGGTGACTGGGGGGCTGCCTCTGGCGCTGGCATGCCTGTCTTGGCATGAAGGAAGATCCCGTTCCGTGCCAAGGACGGCCATTGGGCGGCACGGAGGAGGAAACCAGCTGTCCTAGGAAAAGGTTGAAGTAGTCAACCATCCATCCTGGGGTGTGCTCTGAAGTGGTCAGACTGTTGGCAACCGGTTTCCTTGGCAGGGAGTTCTCACAAGTGGATCACTACTACTTCTTGGGGTGAGGGGGCACACTGGGACAGTCCACCCCTGGGTGCCACTTGCCCACGGCCACTCTTGGGAGGCACGGGGTGGTGATGGAATCGAACTCCCAACCTCTGGCTCTGCATCCAGAGCTTGAAGCCTTTGAGCTCTCCAGCCAGCTGTTGCTAAAGTGATAGATAGGGAGCCCAAGGGCTTTGCTCTCCATTCAAGGGTCTGGGAGTCACCACCAAGGGGTCAAGCTTAGCCAGGTAAGGGCTAAGGGGAGTTAGGGGTGTTGCAAAAGGGCTGGGCAGAGACTCCCCCCCATGCAGGTGTGGAAGGGTCATTGCCTGGCATGGGAGGCAGAAGCTGCCCCCTCCCCTATGCCCCACACCCCTTGGGTCTCCCTGGTAGGAAGAGGGAGCTTCGGGGTGGGTGGGGCAGCCTGGCCTTGCCATTCTTTTGCTGGCTTCACTCAGAAAGGGCAGCTCAAAGTCTCTGTGTGAGCTCTTGAGTCTGGGCTCTGGTGTGGGCCTGGAGGAGGGCAGGGGGTGGGCATGGGGTTTTTTGATCTCCCTCCTTCCCTCCCTCCCTTCCAGAGCTGCCGCTGCCACCACCTTTCCTGTTGGGCCCTTGCCTGACCCACCTGTGGGCAGGAGCCATTCTTCCTGGCGTGTGGAGGGGGGCATGTGGGCAGGCAGGCAGGCAGGCGGGTGGAGGGTGGTGCCAGGGCCATGGCTCCCTTTGGCTCTGTTCCCACAGGGAAGCCGGAGGTGGCAGGAGAAAGAAGCAGGGAGGCCTCCCGGGTGGGTCCCTCGGGGTCAACAGGCCAGGTGGGGCCAGCTCCGGTCAGCCCTGAGAGAGCCATGGCTGCTGTCTCTCTCCCCCAGCTCTCAAAGGCTCTCCCTGGTGAGGGGAGGGGGAGCCTTGCCCTAGACAGAAGGAGGCACTAAAGGTCTGGGGTGGGGTGGGGTGGGGTGGGGGAGAGCGGGGCCCTTGGTTGCTGGCCTTGGCTCTCTAAGCTCAGCCCTGGAGCCTCCTTGGAGGGAGAGCAGGTCTTTCCTGGGGGGCAAAAGGGGGTCTCCAACCCCCCCCCCGAGTTCCTCTTGTTTGGGGACGGGGGTTTCCTTCCTCTCAAGCAGGGCACCCCAGAGGCTTCTTGTGTGGGGTAGCCAAACCAGCAGGGAGCAGCTACCAGGGTTAGCCCTGGTGCTGGGCCTGCTCAGTGGGTCTGCCCCCCCCCCCCCGTGGAAGTGTGGTGGAGAACCAGCCCTCTTCCCCCCCCGCCCCCCGATCTTCCCTTGCCAGCCCCCACCTGGGTCAAGAGGGAAGCGCCACACACACACACACACCCCACCCCAGGCTCAGGGGTGGAGGCGACGCACACAAGTGAGGGCCTTCCTTCCTTCCCTGGGGAAGCTCCCAGGCTGAGGGATGGTCTCCCCTGGGGGGGCGGGGGGGGGCAGGAGAGGTTGGTCCCCCCACCCACCCCTTTGGTCCTACTGACAACACTTTGGAGCCCCACCTCTTCAGGCTGGCTTTTAATAACGATGGTTGAGTCTCTCCATGCTGAGGGGGTCCCTCCCCCCCCACCCCCCACCCCGTTCTGTTTTTAAAGTGTTCAATGCTTTTTAATTTACGAATGGAACTTTAATTATTATTTCACATTGAACTGCGTTTTACCGGTAGTTGAGTGTGCGCTCGCTCTTAGTCTGACGTGTTCTGACCTGGTGAGAGAAGAGCCTTGCCTTGCCTTGCCTTGCCCTGCCCTGCCTCCTCATGGGCTCTGTTGTCCGTCTGCTCTCTTACTGTGAAGAAGTCCTATTGCCTGAGATGTCTGCCTTCCTGCCCTTTTAGCCCCAACTTGCCTTGGGCCCTGCAACCCCTACCCCCCACCTCAGACACTCCTTCCATGGGGGCCCCCACCCCACCCCACCCCACCCCCTGGGGTAGGTAGGTCTCGATGGCCTCACGGGGCCCCTTCCAGCTTCACCACTCTGGGGTTCTGTGGGCTAAAGCTAGAAAGGCTGGAGGCCCTGCCGCCTTCCCCTATATGGTGGTGGTGGTGGTGGTGGTGGGGGCTGCCCTAGACACGGAGTGGGGGCTGGGGGGGGGGGGGTCAGCTCAGTTGCCCCCATGGGTGACTTTTCTTGAGAGAAGAGGGGCTGGCCGTGGCCCTGGGCCTGGTGGCTCTTGCAGCTGTGGCCCAGCTGTGGGGGTGGGGGTGGGGGGCAGGGTTTCCGTGGGTCATGGGTGGTCTCTCTCGGCGGCCTTTGCCAGAAGGACTTTGCCTAAGGCGTCCATTTTCCCCCTCCCTCTCTTGCCCCCCCCCCTGCAGAGGTGGACCGGCAGGTGCAGCGTTTCTCCCCCTCCCCCTGGGGGTCTTCTTCCCACTACAGGGTCTTCCAGGTGGACCCTTCCTCTCACAGGCTGTACGTGGGGGCCAGGGATGCCCTCTTTGCCCTGCCCTTGGCCTCCATCCTCCAACCTGCCAAAGAGGTGAGACAGCCCTATTTTTGGGAGGTGGGGTGGGGGTGGGGGAGACTCCTCCTGTCTCTCTGGGAAAGAGGGTGAGTGGGTGGGTGGGAGGCGAATGGGCCCCTTCGGCCAGTGCTGCTGCTGCTGCTGGACCTCCTTGGTCTTTCTGCCCCCTCCACCCCCCACTGACCCAGGTGGGGTGTGTGTGTGTCTTTTGATGGGCTCTAGGGACAGCAGTGGTGGGGGTGTGTGTAGCTGGTGCCCACCCTTCTACCCTTTGTATCTTTGGGCATGGGGCAGTACCCCCCCCAGCCCCCCATTTCTTGCTGAGGCCTCTCCATTCCCCCCCTTTGACCCCCCCCCCCTTTCTGGGTTTTTCTTCTGTCCTGGCAGATCTCCTGGACGGCTCCGAAGGCTCACCGGGATTCCTGTATGCAAAAAGGGAAGGAAGAGGCAAGTCTTTCCCAAGAGTGGCCGTGGGGGTGGGGGTGGGGGTGGGAACCCCTGGGTCTCTCTCTCTCTCTCTCCACCCCCCGGGTCCCTGCCCACCCCCTTCCCTGACACATCCCATGGCCTCGGGTAGCATTTTGGCAGCTGAACTTCCCTTGGCGTTTCCTCATTTGGGGGGGGGAGTCCTCCACCCCTCCTGCCCCCCCCAATTCCAGGTGGGGCCAGGGAGAGCAATGGAAGGAGGGACTCTCTCTAGCCCCCCCTGCCCCTTGCTGCCCCCCTCCCAAGGGCTAGTAGGCTCTTCAGGCTTCCTCTGCTTCCCCTCCTCCAGTCCGAGTGCAGGAACTTTATCCGCGTCCTGGAGTTTGCCAACCGGAGCCACCTCTTCGTCTGTGGCACCTTCGCCTTCGACCCGCGGTGTGGCTACGTGGTGAGTAGGCGGCTGGGCACTGATCCTTCTCCTCTTGGGATGGGGTGGGGGGGGGGGGGGGCTTTTTCAGCCATGAGCCCAGCAGCATTAGGTGGTGGGGTGGTGGGGGTGGGTAGGATGATTCCTCTGCTGCTGAGGGCCAGAGCCCCACAGATTCCCTGACCAAGCCTTAGGGGCAGATGGTGGCTTAGCGTGCCCATGTGCCCCCTCCCCTCCTTCAGTACATGACTGGTGGTAGGCCTTCTGTCCATCTGTCGGTGTCTGTCTGTCCGTCCCTCTCAGAAAGTGAGTGACTTCCGCACGGTGGAGCAAGTGGAGACAGGGAGGCGGAAATGCCCCTTCGAGCCCTTGCAGCCCTCCTCGGCTCTCATGGCCGGTAAGCTTGGGCAGGTGGACAAGGGGGGGGGGCAGGGCCCCCCAGGATGAGTCTCTGCCCCAAGCCAAGGCCTGCCCAGAGGCCAGAATGGAGCCCAGGTGGCAGAGAGGGGGGTGCTGACCAAAAGAGGGGGGAAGAGGAAGCAAGAGAGAGAGAGAGAGACTGTACCCACTTCGTAAAAGCCCCAAGGCAGGTGGGGGGGGAGTGGGTTGAGGGGCTTTCATATCCCTCCCGGTGGAAAGGGGGTGGTGAGCGTACCCCAAGGAAGCTCAGCCACCCAGAGGCTAAAGGCTACCCTTGGGCCCTCCGGCCGTCCACTGTGTTGCCCTCAGCAGGGAAGAGAAAGCCCCACAACTCCAAACTTGAACCCTGCTGGGGCAAGTGGCCACAGAGTCGTTTGCTGGCCCAGCGCCTGGCCAGGAAACAGCAGGCCTAGTGGCTCAGCACTGTGGTGGCCGCACTGTCCATGGCTAGACACCTCCCCTGCCCTCTGCTGAGCCGTGGCTGCTGCAGATCATCACACCCACAGATCTGTGGCAGAGGCTCCTCTGTAGGGTAGGGTGGGGTCTGTCCGACCTCTGCCCCCCGAGTCCAGTGGGTCCTGCCCTTCCTGGCCAACCTGCTCTCTGCTTCTGGACTTCTAGACGGCGCCTTGTACGTGGCCACTGTGAGCAATTTCCTGGGGTCGGAGCCCATCATTGCTAGGGCCACGGGGAGCCACGGGGAGGCCCTCCGGACAGAGAACTCAGCGGCCTGGCTGTACGGTGAGGTGGTGGCAGGAAGCCTGCTGTGGTGGTGGGGGTGGGGTGGGGTGGGGTTGCTATTGGGGAGGGGGCTGGCTTGACCTCTGCTCTCCCTCTGCCCAGACCCTGAGTTTGTGGCCTCAGCCTTCCTGCGGGAAAGCGAGAATGGGGAGGATGATGACAAGGTCTACTTCTTCTTCACGGAAACGGCCCGCGAGTATGACTTCTATGAGAAGGTCAGGGTGGCCCGCGTGGCTCGTGTCTGCAAGGTAAGACCGGGGTGGTGGTGGTGGTGGTGGGCTGGGCTGAAGTGGGAACTCTGCACGTTATGCTCTGAAAGAGTCTTTGGGGGGTGGGGGGTGGGATTTCCTGCCCTGCTTTTCTGACACCCTCCAGAATATTTGGGTGGGTGGGTGGGTGGGACACAGAGGGGGCTGTGGCTTCTCCCCAGATTGCCCAGAACTTGGGACCCCTGGGTCTCTTGTGTCCAGGGGGAGGGGGGAGGCCGATGTCCGTCCTGCATGACATGAGGGCTTCTTCACCTGCCACACACCCCATTTCCAGGGGGACATGGGGGGCCAGAAGACGCTGCAGAAGCGGTGGACCACCTTCCTGAAGGCTCAGCTGGTCTGCTCGGACCCCGAGGGCGGCACCGTCTTCAATGTCTTGAGGGACGCGGTCCTTCTGCCCTCTGACCACTGGAACGCCACCGTTTTCTACGGGGTCTTTGTGGCCCAGGGGTGAGAAAGGGAGAGAGAGAGAAAGAGACTGAACCCCGGGGCGGGGAGGGGGAGGGGGGAGAGGAGGTTGTTCCCGTGCCTGACCGGCCTCCAGACATCCTTTGCAGGGGGTTGGGCTGAGGCACCTTCTGGCTTCCCAAGGGCTGCCCCCCCCCCCCACACACACACACACGGCTCCTTGCTGCCCTCTGCCCCCCCTTGCTGACCTTCCTGCCCCCTTTGCAGGAATGGGGGGAGCGGATCTGCCATCTGTGTCTACAGCGTGCAGGAGATCCGGAGAGCCATGAAGGGCCGGTTCAAGGAATTCCGGAGGGAGTGTGACAAGTGGACCAGCGTCCAGCCGGGCGACGTTCCCGACCCACGTCCGGGGGAGGTGAAGGGCGACCAAGGGCGGGGGTTATGGCAGGATGGTAGCCTTCCATGCAGGACCCTCCCCAGTGAGGGAGGGAGGGGCCACCTTTGCCCGCAGCGCACAGTGTGGCCTTTCCCTTTGGGTCAGGGTGTGTGTGTGTGGGTCCCTCCAGGTGCTGGACACTCTGAGCTGACCCTTGGCTCTGGAGTCCAGGGTGGCTCCACTCTCTGGGCTGGGAAAAGCCCCCTGAGCCCCTTCCTTCTCCCTCCCCCCCCCCATCCCTACCCAGTGCGTCACCGGCAGTGGTAAAGCAGGAGGCTTGGGTGGCTCGTTGACCCTCCCGGACCGTGTCCTGACCTTTATCCGTGACCACCCACTGATGGATGACCTGGTTTACCCGCTGGGGGGCGGCCCGCTGCTGGTTGTGCCAGGGACACACTACCTCCGCCTGGCTGTTCACCGGGTCAAGGCCCTCTCTGGAGAGGAGCACCCTGTCCTGTACCTGGGCACAGGTGAGGTGGCTGAATTGGACTTCTAGAGAGAGTGCTCCCCTCTCCTGATGGGCCAGACCGGGGCATGGCAGGTTGAGGGTGGACAGACAGATGGTGTTCAAAGTGGAGCCTGACCAAAAAACAAAGGCAGAAACCACCACCCCTGCCCTTTCTCTCCCCCCCCCCCCCCAGATGATGGTCACTTGCAGAAGGCGGTCAAGATTGGGCCTCGACTTGTCCTCCTTGAGGATTTTGCACTCTTTGCAGAACCTCAGCCGGTCCGCAGCTTGAAGCTCTACCAGGTGAGAGACGGTTCCAAGGTGGATGGATGGACGAATGGCTCACCTGGCCCACGATCTCCCCTCGGGTGGGTCACCTAGAAGAGACCAACTGGCTGACCCTAACTCACTCTAACCCACCCGATGCCTTAAGGCCACCTTCTCTGACACATGCAGACATTGCAGTGGTCAGTGGTGCACTATGACCGATGATGACTCAGGGCAGTAGTGGTGGGGATGGAGGGTCAGACTCAGACGGCCAGGAGTCAGAGCCCTGCCTGGAACCACCTGAATCCTGCCAGGATACTCTTCAGCCAGTCCTTCTGAGCAGGTGCAGCAGCCCTCATAGGTGGGAAGGGGCGGGGTGGGGCAGGGTGGGGGGCACTGGAAAAAGCAAAACAAGGGTAGCTGTGTGTGTGTGTGTGTGTGTGTGTGTGGGAAGAACCTCCCCCCCCCCTCTTTGGAAGAAGAAGAGGAGGAGGAGGAGGAAGAACGACGATGAGAGCCAGGACTTCCTTTCCCTGTCTGAAACCCTTGAGAGAGCTCGTGCGACTGGTGAGCTGGCATGGAGAGCAGCAGAGGAGTGCAAACACCCATCCTACAACACTCTCCCAGCATAATGGAAGGATCCTGCCCTCACCATGATGCCCCACTCACTCACTCACTCACTCACTCACTCATGCACGTACACGTACACACACTTGCCACTTAGATTGGCTCACAGGGATCCTTGGAAGCCTAAAGTTTGTGTCCCTGGGCTGCAGAGAGAGAGAGGGAGAGGGGGGGGAGAGAGAGGGGGCACAGGACATGGCCAGCCCCCCCCTTCCTGGCAGTCTGCCCTGCCCCCTTCCTTCGCAAGCTCATTACCCACCCCCCCCACCCCCCCACCCCCCCACTGCCAATCATAGGACTCATTCCATCTCCTTCTTCAAGAAGGCAACACAACCCTTTGTGCTGCTTCAGAGTCCCTCTGGTCTGGCTCCAGGCTATAGAAATCTACAGGTGAAACTTGGAAAATTAGAATGCAAATGTTCATTCATTTCAATTAAAAGGTGAAACAAATATATGAGATAGACGCACTACATGCAAAGCGAGAGATGTCATGCCTTAATTCGTTATAATTGTGATGATCATGGCGTACAGCGTACATGAGATTATGTGATGATTATGGGGTACATGAGATTGAGGGGTTGGGGTTTTCATAAGTTGTAAGCCATAAGCATCAATATTATGACAAAGTAAGGCTTGGACTATCTCGCTTTGCATGCAATGGGTCTATTATCTATACCTATAAATCCAAGGGTTAACTGTTGGAACTTGCTATACGTTTCTGCACCCGTCCATCCTATCCCGTACCGAGCCTCCTGCACTCACCTGAACCCGGTCCGGAGGTTACTGCATGGTTGAGAAACACACCAGTGGGGCAAGAGCCCCACGAATGTGAACAAAGGGAAACAACTTCAATTCCCAACATTCTCTGCGCTGCGCCACGTCACAGCCAATCAGGCTGAGAGGCGCAAGCAAAAAAAACGTTGGGAAATGCGGTGCGGCCAATTAAAATTGAGCCGCAGGAAAAGATTGTCGCACGAACGCAAACCACAAATGCAAAACTACAAGTCCCAGCATCCTGCACTCCGTGAGAGCGCAGAACGCTGAGAAAGCCGGTGTGCGTTGCATTACAAAATGCAACGGGAGTGCAAGTCCGCCGCAGGCGGACGCAGCGCCTCACAGACTCGCAGAAAAAAAAAACAAGCCACAAAACTCCACCGCGAGACACCCGCCGGCCTTTCCCAGAGCAACGGGGAAAAGAGAGACTCCCTCTCCTCCACGCTACCCCGCCGAAGACACGGCGAGACCACCGCCGGCCTCAAGGAAAGTTGAGCCGGGGTGGAAAAAAACAACCAAAAACAGGCAGCAGTTCATCAGGGGAAGCATCCTCCCTGGCAGATGACTGGCTGCTGCCTTTGTACTTCCGACAGAGGTAATACAAAAGCAGCAGCCAGCAATCTGCAAGGAAGAGCACCATCCCTTACAAATCGCTGCCTGCTGATCTCCGGTTAGGTAAGCTGGGAGAGAGAGGAGACAGAGAGGAGAGAACCATCGTCAGGCAGAGATAGCTCTTCTCTGCCTCCTCCTTCTCCCCCGACCTGCCTAACGAACCTTACCAGCCAGTGGAAGAACGGGCTGACTGCCTCCTCCTCCTTTCCCCCTTTGCTGCATCGAAACAAAAATTCGAAGCAGCAATGGGGAAAAGAGGAACTGACAGGCAGCCCATTCTTCATGCAAACTTACACACCAACAACAAACACCAAAATTAATAAAAAATAATAAAACAAAAATAAATCAATAATTAAAAATACATTAATAAACAAAAAAAGTAAACCACAAAATACACAAACAAAAACATCCAACATACCACAAAAGCACATACAAAACACCTAACAATGCAACTGGACTCAAAAGACTGTGTCAGGAAAGCATATATAAATGCTTGTATACAAATGCCAGAAGCCTCCGGAACAAAATAGGGGAGCTGGAATACTTAGCAATAGATAAGAATATTGATATTATTGGTATCACTGAAACCTGGTGGACGGATGATAACCAATGGGATACAGTTATCCCAGGCTACAAACTGTACAGGAAGGATAGGAAGGGGCAAATGGGAGGTGGTGTGGCCTTGTATGTCAAAGAAGTGATAAAATCGTATGAATTGGAATATCTAGGTGATTTGGAGTCACCATTAGAAGCTCTGTGGGTAAGAGTACCAGGCCACAAGGATGGTCTAACAGTAGGCATATACTATCGGCCTCCGACCCAAACTCTTGAGGGAGACTGGCAGTTGGAGAATGTTGTAAAGGAGGCATCCAAGAAGGGAAGCCTGGTTATAATGGGGGACTTCAATTACCCTCACATAGACTGGGTGAACTGTTGTTCAGCACATGATAAAGAGATAAAGTTCCTAGATATGCTAAATGATTGTTCCCTGGGACAGATGGTTGAAGACCCAACTAGAGGTACAAGAATCCTTGACTTGATGTTAATGTGACTGATCCAATAGGGAACAGTGACCACAACTCAATTATGTTTAACTTGATCATAGACTGCAAGTCACTGATAAAATCAAACACAGAGACCTTAAATTTTCAAAAAGGAAATTTCCCAAAGATGAGGAAACTAGTAAAAAAGAAGCTGAAAGGGAAAATTGAGAGAGTCCAAACACTCCAAGAGGCATGGAGGCTGTTTACAAAAACAATAACAGAGGCTCAATTGGAATGCATACCCAAAAGGAAAAAGGGCACTGCCAGGTCCAAGAGGACTCCGATGTGGCTTACAGGAGCTGTTCGGGAAGTGATCAAGAGCAAGAAAAGCTCATTTAGAAGATGGAAGGCTTGTCCGAATGAGGACAGCAGGCAAAAACATAAATTCTGGCAGAACAAATGCAAGGCAACAATCAGGAAAGTAAAGCAAGACTGAAATGATCTAGAGGTAGGAGTAAAAAGCAAGGTAGCCAAATTTGCTGACGACACTAAATTATACAGGTTAGTGAAAACTGTGAGAGATTGTGAGGAGCTCCAGAGGGATCTCTTGACACTGGGGGAGTGGGCAAAACAGTGGCAAATGAGTTTCAACATCAGTAAGTGCAGAGTGATGCATGTTGGGGCAAAGAACCCCAATTACATTTATAAACTGATGGGGTCTGAACTCTCTGCGACAAACCAGGAAAGAGACCTTGGTGTCCTGGTGGACGAGAACTCAATGAAGGTGTCAACCCAGTGTGCCTCAGCAGTGAAAAAAGAAAACTCAATGCTAGGGATCATTAGGAAGGGTATAGAAAATAAGTCAGCAAGTGTCATTTTGCCTCTTTATAAATCTATGGTGAGGCCCCATCTGGAATACTGTGTACAGTTCTGGTCGCCATACCTCCAGAAGGATATTATGGAGCTGGAAAAAGTGCAGAGGAGGGCAGCCAGAATGATTAGGGGACTGGAACACCTTCCTTACTATCTGAGGCTGCAACGGTTGGGCCTCTTCACTCTTGAACGACGGCGTCTAAGAGGTGACCTGATTGAAGTTTATAAAATCATGCACGGTGTGGACAAAGTAGATAAGGAAAAACTGTTTTCCCTATCGCACAACACTAGAACTAGGGGACACTCCATGAAACTTTTGGGTGCTAGTTCTCAAACAAATAAGAGAAAGTACTTTTTCACCCAGAGGATCCCTGGTCTATGGAACTCCCTGCCAGATGAAGTGGTGACAGCTGTCAGTCTTGACAGCTTCAAGAAAGGATTAGACAAGTTCATGGAGGACAAGAGTATCAATGGCTATAATTATGGATACTTAAGGACAACCTCCGGGTTGGAGAGATAGGCAGGATATCTCTCAATATCATTTCCAGGGAATCCTAAGCAGGTGAAGGCATCTGCTTGGGAATACCCTGAAGGAAATGGTGAGCCACTGTGTGAGACAGAATGCTGGACTGGATGGGCTGTGGCCTGTTCCAGCAAGGATGTTCTTATGTTCTTATGTTATGTTCTTATTAACATGAAAATACCTAACTCTAACAACACAACCACAAATAACACAAAGAAACAACAACAAAATCACAAAAATTAAAACCAGAAATAACAAACCAATTAAACAAACCTAAAACTTAACAAAAACAAAAAAGAACAAACAAACACATCCCAGCCCACCACCACAAAAACAAAACAAAAACCCCAGAAGAAAGAAAACCAGAGAACTCACCAGCACATCCTCCCTCCACGATGACTGGAACAGAAATGAAGAAACAAAGACTACTTACCGGAAGAAGCCCTACCCAGAGGCCAGGAGAGAAAAAACATGTCAAATGAAAACAAAACTACTAACAGCCCCACCTGCAGGGTGGAATAGTAAAAACAAGTCTAAAACACAACAGCCCCACCTAGAGGCCACAAGAGTAAAAACAAGTCAAAAACATAACAATAAATCAAAAATTTACACAAATAACAAACATATGTTACATAATTTTTAAAAATTTTTTATAGCATCCTCTGTTGATTTTTAACTCAAAAAGAAAACCCCCGCAAAAAAGCAAAACACAATTTAAAACAGCACAGCATCACTGGGCAAACTATGCTAGTTATATAACTAAAATCAAGGTCCGGTGCTGTATGTTCCTTATACAAATCCACACCCCTGCACCGATCGCACTGAAACTCGGCACATACATACCTTGGGCTGAAGAGACGGTAACTGCGGGGGTGACAAGCCCCATGGGGAGGGGTACGCCCCCTAAATCAATCCTCAAAGGGGATGCCCCCACCGACGAGAAAAAGCAAGGGAAAATAGCCAACCGGGGGGATTGTGATGTAATTGCCACAGCTCAACCAATTCACAGCTGACCAGATCTGGGGCTCCATGACATCACAGGGCTCCCTAATACAAAGCGACACTCCTGCACCGATTGCAATGGAAACTGCGTGCATGCCTACCTTCAATGTCTGGAGTGGCCAGCGTGGGTAACCGGCAGCCTGCCTCGGAGTCCTTGCCCCTGAAAAGGGGCTGCAACACCACCACCACCCCAGCTGGCAGAAACGACCAGGGGAGGTGACTGTGCATGCGCGAGAATTCATGCATGTACCTAACCCTGCCTGGCATTCCAGGCTGTGGTGCATGCACAAAATTCCACGCATGTGCCAAAGTCTGCCCGGCATTCCAGGTGGTGTATGGCCTAGCCGCCACTATGGACGGCGGCCATAATGGCTGCCCCTGCCCCAACGACTATTATTGGTGGGCGGCCACCGCTGCATGGCTCCTCTGCACTCCTGAGTCACGCCTCGGGGGGAAGGGAGAACCCACAGCCAGGGGCGGGTGGAAGACGAGACTGGGCCGTTGCCTTCCACAGGCCTCCACCCCCCCCCCAAAAAAAATATGGGTCCTCTGCCCACCCACCCAAATGGAGCCTCCCTTCTGCCTGACACAACCCACAGGAGGACGGAGGGGCTGCGATGGCTACCCACTGACTAGTCGCTGTGGAGGCCAGCAGCGGCCAGAGTCAGGCTGAGACGGCGCCTCGCGGCAGAGCTGAGAGAGCAGCCATGATGACAGCAGACAAAAAGGTAAGGCAGCTGGGGTGGGGGTGGGCCTGGGTCTCTCCTTGGCCCGGGTAGGGTACCCCCAGGCAACGCCGGGTCCTCTGCTAGTCTCATATTTGTTTCACTTTTTAAATTGCATTATTGAACTGAATGAACATTTGCACGATATTCTAATTTTCCGAGTTTCACCTGTAAGCTAGGTTTCAATCACTGACTGTTTTATGCTTACAAACCATCCAGAGCAGGTAGGACATGCAGTGTGGAGTAACTTAATGGTAACATTACCAAGAATGAAAGAAAGGATCTGGACTTTTTCCTACCAGCGTAGCACTATAAGAAACACATACAACCTCTTCTGGATACAGTCAGGTTTATTTAGAAGTACAGTTATAAAAATTCAGAAGTATAAAAGAAAGGGTGAAACAATTTCCTGGCTCCTTCACCCAAAAATAAAATAAAAGCATAACTAGCTCTTTTCCTCTGGCCTGGCCTGCTAACAACAGAGTGGACGACCTTTTGCTATGTTTTACTCACAAACACACATCGTAGCACGAGATCCTATGGTATGGCCTTTCTCCTCCATATTCCCATAGTATAACCCAAATACATCTTTTCCTTTCATCCCTCCTCTTCCAGGGTTTTAACCAATTAAAGCACAACATGCAATGTTCGGTTACTGCAGTGACTCAAGTGGCTAAGATGCTGACAGGGAGGCGGAAGGTCAGCAGTTTGATCCCCGAGTCCTGCAGGACAGAATGAGCTCCCGTCTTCATCCCAGCTCCTGCCAGCCTAGCAGTTTGAAAGCAAGACATTGCAAGGAGATAAATAGGGACCACTTCAGTGGGAAGGGAAACAGCGTTCCGTGCACTCCGGTGTCTAGGCATGCCTGCCACATGACCACGGAAACATCTGCAGAAGCAGACAGCACTGGCTCTTCAGCTTTGAAACAGAGTCAGATACGACTGGCTTTTGAGCAAGGGAAAACTTTACCTTTACCTCTACCTGCAATGTTCATCATCTTAGTTCCGTTCTTACAGTTTTCAGCCTGTTGTGACTACGTTCAAAGTAGTTCAAATCAGCACCTGCCTTGGAGGCTGAATTCCCAGGCTCCCCTAGCTCTGCAACTACTTTCCTCATTAAAAGCCAAGCCCCCGCATTAAGCCATAACAGGCGGGGAGCCCTTTTCTCTCCCCCGCATGAGCGGCCTGATCTCCTTCCTTTCTCCCTCTGTAGAATTGGCTGTATGTGGGGTCGGACACGGAGGTGACGCAGGTCAACACGTCCACCTGTGCCACCTACAAGACCTGCCGGGACTGCCTCCTTTCCAGGGACCCGGCCTGCGCCTGGAGCCAGCTGCAGGGGGCTTGCCAGGATCACCGGGCCCAGGAGAGGTCAGTGGCCGGCAGAGGGGGAGGGGGCCCGTGCAGCTGCCAAAGCCAGGCTGGCAGGGAGGCCTCACCTGGGCCGGTGACTTGCCTAGGTGGCTCTTGAAGGCAAGAGAGGGGCAGGTGTGGCATGGAGTGCTTCCTGGTGGGCACTGTGTCTGTGTGCATGGCTGCCTGCCTGCCATTGGTGGCCTTTCTCTTCTCAGGACATCTGAGAAGAGACGTCTGATCCAGGACATCACCTCCATGCAAGTGGCTGCCTTGTGTCCCTTGGAGAGCACAGGTAGGCGGGTGTGTGCGTGAAGTGTCCCTTTGCAATGGAAGGTGCAGTGTGGTTGGAAGGGGGGTCCTCCTTCTCAGGCACATCGTTGGCCTGCACCACAGCCGGTTGGGAGAGGGGTGTGCGGGGCAGGGGTTCAGCCTAAAAGAGAGGAGGTGGTGCTGAGAAAGGGGGAGAAGTTTTTGTTCCAGGGAAACCAGCACTTACTCATACCCCTCTCCCCACCCACCCACCCACCCACACACACAAATACACACCAGGGTGGGGGCTGTGCAGAGGGTTGGCTTTCTAGCAGGCCCCATTTCTGGTGGGGAGGTTAAGACCAGCCCTCAATGGGTACCTTGGGTTTCCTGCTTTGGGTCCCACGCCAGCCCCCGGCCTCCCTTGGTAGCCAGCCATGCTCTCCATCCTTCCCGCCCTCTCCGTTCACCGGACTCTCCTGTCTGGTGCCTTGCCTGGAGAATCCCGTCTGTATCCCAGACCACCCTGCCAGGCTAAAGCCCAGGTGGCGCAGGGGTTAAACTGCTGTACTGCAGCCAGAAGGTTGAGAGTTTGATCCCAACAGGGCTCAAGATGGACTCAGACTCTTCCATCCTTCAGAGTTTTGTTAAATGACGGCAGAATGGTGCTTAACTTGCGAATAGCCCAGAAAGGGCATGAAGACAGCGATTGAGGGTGGGGTTTTTAGATAAAAAGTGTACTTGCTGTTTGCTAAAGGTGAGGTGGGTGGCTTGAGCCTCTCCTCAAGGGTTGGGGTCCAGTGTGGGGGACGGGGGTCCATCAACCTGGCCTGACACCCCCACCCCATTTCACCTGGTTGATGGTTGTCTTCTTCCCGCCAGAGCCCCCCATCCTGGTGGAAGTCCCAGCTCAGCTCTCTGCCCGGGTGATCCTACCTTGCAGCCCCCCGTCCACTTGGTCCAGGTGCGAGTGGCAGCGGCCATCCCAGGACCCTTCGGCCTACGTCCTACACAACCATGGCATCGAGTTCACAGTGGCAGTGGCAACGCTGGGCCGCTATGCATGCCGCTGCACGGAGGCTGGTGTGGGCGTCGTGGTGGCAGCCTTCAGCCTGGTGGAGGCTGGTGGCCGGGGTGTCCTGGGTGCCTCGAGGTCAGTGGAGCGCAACTACAGCGTCCTGGTGGGGGTCCTCTGCTTCGTCCTGGGGGTCGTCGGCAGTAGCAGCTTCCTCCTCGTGCAGGAGCACCACCGGCGGGAGCGCCACCGGCGAGAGCTGCTCTGCCATGAACGGAATGGCCTGGACCTCATGCCGTCCACTGCCACGAGCTGCAGCCACGAGCCACAGACGCCCAGCTCTCCGGAGGACGAGCGGCACCCGCTGGCCAAGAAGAATGGCACCCTGCACGGCTACCCCCACCACCTCTACGTCAACGAGCTGGAGAGCGCAGAGCAAGCCCGCATCTACCTGGCAGGGGTCCCGCTGGCCACGTGTGACGAGACTTCCATCTAGAGGAGAGGCCACTGCTGCTGTTGCCACTGCACTCAGCTGCCCACGCCATAGCAGCCATGCCCTGCGGTGGGGGGAAAGTGGGGCCCGTGGGGCTATGCCAGTGCAGCCACAGTGTGCTGTGGGGGGGAGTTTGTGTGCATGCGAGCCATAGGTCTGTGCTGGGCCCACGGAGGGCACCAACTGCATCCTGGAGCACAGGCAAGCAAGCAAGCCACGGCCAGTGAGTTCCACACGGAAAAAGCCTGCGGACAAAGTCTCCTCTGGCTGTTGTGTCACACCTCTGGGGAGAGAAAGGCCGGAAGGGACCCATTCCGGGACACCAGGGTCTTGGCAAAGGGGCCCAGGTGGGGGCTTCTAGGGCCCAGAGACAGTTGTCCGGGGGGGGGGCGCTCGGCTCCCTCTTGCCAGGCTGTTGGTGCTCCACCTCCAGGTGGGCACAGCAGTGCCAGTTTCTCTGATGAGCTCCAGTGGAGACGTCCAGAGGCATGAAGGTCTCTTGGATGAGGTTTCTTGGGATGAAAACCTCTTGGGGAGATGGAGGTGCCCAGAACAGCAGCAGCAGCTGCAGCAGGGAAAGGGCCGACACCCGGAAAGGCAGATGGGCAGCAGCCGGAATGTTCCCTGGCCAGAAGAGGCCCACTGGCATTGGCCCTCAAGGCCTGCAGCTTGCTTTGGATGGATCCTGCTCCCACCACCCACCCACCCTTTCCTGGGATATTCTGGCTGACCAAGAGAATATGGACGCAGGTGTCCATGCCTCTGTACCACAAAGTGAAACCTATCTCGGGAAAGCCTCCACACCACCCGTCCTTGGTTGGGCACAGATCCTGTTCTTCCTACCCTCGGGGTGGGCCAGTAAACAGCTGCGATAGCAATGACGCTTCTATCCTGCCCCGTGATGATGATAGGCAATGTTTGGAGCGGATAAGGCACGAGGAGGAGGAGGAGGCATGAATGTTTCCTCTCCTTTCTTTCCCCTCACTTCCACCTTGTATCCTGGCTCTCACCTTGACCTCTTCTCCCTCAACCTCAAAGTCTTGTGGGGAATGGGTGTTCTGTCCTTCTATTCTTGTATTTTTGATGTTGAAACTCTTGCATTTGTAACTTATTAAAAAAGACTGTTTGAAAAAAGGCGTCCTCTGCAGGTGGGTTGCTTGGGGACCAGGCAAGGAGCCAAAGGAAATGGTGACAGAAACAGGGTCAAAAGAGAACAACAAACTGGGAAAGGGGAGGGGAAGAGAGAATTTGTTGTGTAAGATCTGATAAATTTAAACCTCAGTTAGGAGTAGTGAAATACCCAACAGGGAAAACTCCCATCTGACTAGGATAAAATAAAGAGATGGTTGAAACAGTATACTGAAGAAGTATACAGAGAAGAGAAACAAAGACGATTAATTCCTTTGAAAAGGATACCATGGTGAAAAATCTGGAGTTTCAGTCAGGGAAGTGAAAGCTGCCCTCAAAGCACCTGCAAGAAATAAATTGCCAAGTATAGAAGGCAAACCATTAGACCTCTTTCAAGCTAGAGAGATTGAATCTGGCCAAATGTTAAGAATATACCAACAAAGCTGGAAAACAAAAACAAACCATACACTCCCCAAGATCTCTCGTTTCCAAAGTAAATATGCATTATTAATTTCCTATGCAAGCAAAGCTATTGAACATGTTGCACCATTTTAAACCATGTATATCTATCGAGATAAATACCAAGTGGTCAAGCTAGATTCTGAAAAGGAAGAGGCACCAGAGATCATACTGCAAGTATATGTTGGTTACTGGAGCTCACCAGGAAATTTTTTGAAAAAGATCCGTCTGCATTTTACAGACTATAGCAAAGCATTTGACTCAGGAGAAATAATGGATTGTTGTAAAAGTGGGTGTGCCTTAACATTTGATTGTCTTGATGCATCACCTTTACTCTGGATAATAAAGTACTGTTAGAAGAGTATTTATTATATTTATACCTTGCCCACATTGGGGTGTGTGTGTATCAATAGAATAGGCCCAAAGACGAAGCTGTCAGACAAGGTTAACATAAGAACAGCCTTGCTGGAAGAGGCCACAGGAGCCCATGATCCAGTCCAGCATTCTGTCTCACACAGTGGCTCACCCTTGGCTTCAGGGTATTCTTCCCAAGGAGATGCCTTCACCTGCTTAGGATTCCCTGGAAATGGCATTGAGAGATATCCTGCCTATCTCTCCAACCCGGAGGTTGTCCTTAGGTACATCCATAATTATAGCCATTGATACCCTGGTCCTCCATGAACTTGTCTAATCCTTTCTTAAAGCTGTCAAGACTGACAGCTGTCACCACTTCTTGTGATGTGAAGTGATGTGAAGTGATGTGAAGTGAAGAAGACCTAAAGAAGCTCCTGATTAGGTTGAAAGAAGAGAGTGCAAAAGCTGGCCTGAGACTCAATATCAAGAAAACCAAGATAATGGCAACAGGCGCTATAAGTCCTTGGAAAATAGATGGGGAAGAAGTAGAAGCAGTAACAGATTTTACTTTCTTAGGATCCAAGATCTCTGCAGATGGGGATTGCAGCCATGAAATAAAAAGGCGACTGATTCTTGGGAGACAAGCTATGAAAAACCTGGGGAACATAGTGAAAAGTAGAGATATCTCACTGCAAACAATGGTCCGCATAGTCAAAGCAATGGTATTTCCAGTGGTAATGTATGGCTGTGAGAGCTGGACCATTAGAAAGGCTGAGCGAAGAAAAATAGATGCCTTTGAGATGTGGTGCTGGAGGAGAGTTTTGAGAGTCCCCTGGACAGCGAGGAGAACAAATAGGTCAATATTAGAAGAGATTAGCCCTGACTTCTCCTTAGAAGGACAAATAAGAAAGATGAAGATGAAGTACTTCAGCTTCATCAAATGAGAAGAGAGGATTCACTTAAGAAGGCCTTGATGCTGGGGAAGGTGGAGGGCAAAAGAAGAAGGGGACGGCCAAAGATGAGATGGCTAGATGGTATTGTAGACACAATGGGCACGGGGCTGTGTGGACTAAGGAGGATGGTGGAGGACAGAGGTGCCTGGAGAGCGATGGTCCATAGGGTCGCAAAGAGTCGGAATCGACTGTGTGACTGAACAACAACAACCAAAAGTTAGTGTTGTGCGATGGGGAAAACAGTTTTTCCTTATCTACTTTGTCCACACCGTGCATGATTTTATAAACTTCAATCAGGTCACCTCTTAGACGCCGTCGTTCAAGAGTGAAAAGGCCCAACCGTTGCAGCCTCAGATGGTAAGGAAGGTGTTCCAGTCCCCTAATCATTCTGGTTGCCCTCCTCTGCACTTTCTCCAACTCCATAATATCCTTCTGGACGTATGGCGACCAGAACTGTACACAGTATTCCAGATGGGGCCTCATCATAGATTTATAAAGAGGCAAAATGACACTTGCTGACTTATTTTCTATACCCTTCCTAATGATCCCTAGCATTGAGTTTGCTTTTTTCACTGCTGAGGCACACTGGGTTGACACCTTCATTGAGCTCTCGTCCACCAGGACACCAAGGTCCCTTTCCTGGTTTGTCGCAGAGTTCAGAACCCATCAGTTTATAAATGTAATTGGTTTTTTTTTTGCCCCAACATGCATCATTCAAGGTTGTGTTTTATTGCTCTTTTTTATTCAATCTGCATGCAGGACATTTATTGAAAGGTGGTTTAGAAGTGAAAATTGGTGGAAGAGAAACACTAATCATTTAAAATATGCAGATGGCCCCATCTTATTAGCAATGGGTAAGCCATCCACCTTCATAAAGACTGCAAAAAAAATATCACCCATTCCACTGGCCGCCCTTTCCTGTCTTCCCCATCTGGAGGTTCAGCCAGCTCTTTGGCCTGGGTTTGCCATCCCGCCTCCTCCAAAGACCAATTCCCTGGTCCAAAGATCTTCTTTGAAGATCTACCGCTACTCGGGGTGGGTGGGTCTTCCATGGGGCGGGTGGGGGGTACACTGCTTTCTCTGGCTCCCCCAATGCATCCTTGGGCATAAATTGGGCCAGTTCTCCCTCCTCCTGTGCCCAGCAGCATCAGCTCCAGCCTTGATTGACTTTGGAAGTCTCTGCCACAGTGTCCTAAGCCCACTCTTCCAGCTCAATGACCTCTGGTTCTCCTTCGTATAGTTTGTGAATCCCCACTCATGGGTTATGCGCCTGCGCAGAACGGAGATCGGAGGCTTGAAAAGCTATTGGTCTAAAGTTTTGGCGGTAAGACCGCCCACCGTACCGCCCACCCTGAGGCGCCCGCGCGCCATTTTACCTCAGTTCTCTTCTTTCCGCCGTAGCAGCAGGACGATCGTTGAGAGCTTCCTCAATTTTTTCGCCCTTCTGAGGGAAAGTCTTTTTGGCAAATTTAGCAATTTTTCTCGGTGATCTTGTCCTCCGGGCAGGATCACCACCCCGGCTCTGTCTCTGCTCGTGAGTGGATTCAGTAGCCAATTTTTTCGCATCGATCACCGTCTCCCCCCTCAAGGGGGTGGCGGCTGGTCGGCCCTTCGGGGTACTAGTCTCCAGAAACTTCCACTGGAAGAATTTTTTCCGCGGTTGATGGCTGCAGCGTTTAAACAGTGCACGGCTTGCCTTAAGAAGTTTCCGGCTTCCGACGGACACAGCCTGTGCCTTTTTTGTTTGGGAGAGTCGCATCAGAGCCAGTCTTGCCCGCATTGCAAGAAGTTCACGCGCCTCGCGGTGCAGAACCGAAGCAATCGCCTCAAGGCTCACCTGATGGAGCTCGCTCTGGCTCCCGCCGCTTCCGGCTCCACGGCCGCCGCTGCCGCTCAACCACCGTCGACCTCTTCCTCCGTGCCGCCGATGAGGAAGAAGAAGAAGAAGGACAAGAACGGTGAGAAGAGGTGCAAGCGTGGGTCAGAGAAGAGACGGTCGCTCCCCCCCACTCCACGCACACCCGCCTCCCCCGGGCCTTCTCCACCGTTCTCGACTGCCCGATGCCCTTCTCCGGGATCCTCCATCTGGGGAGGACGGTCGTCTTCCGGGTCACCTGAGAAAGGACGCAGGGCTGGGGCTCCAGCTCGCCCACTTCAGGTGCTCCCCTCTCCTCCTCGGGGCAGAAATCCCTCGCCGAGGCAGGCCTCTGTCTCTCCACGGCCCAGGACGCCGACGGACGACGCGGTCTCCACCGTTCCGGCGACCGTTTCGCCGACACCGACGCCGGCCACCGTTTCGGCTCCCACCGTTTCGTGGACCATCCCTCCGGCCACCGGAGCTCCACCAACAGCGGACTCGGACGCGTCCCAGATGGCCATCGTCCGAGAGATGTTTCAGGTCATGGCGTCGTTTGCGACCAGGCTCCAGACTTCCACGCCTGCGGCCTCTGCGGCTCCGGTTCCGACCACCGCAAGCCCCGGGCAGCCCGGCTCTGCCGCGGCCCCACCGACCTCCCGTGGGTCGAGTGCCCGCTCCGCCGGCCCACCCAACCCGTCATGGTGTGGTCCGGACGTTGATGCGGTGGACGCCCATCCCGCCGGCCCGCCCAGGCCGTACTGGCGCGGTCCGGACGTGGACGACAGACTGCCTCCCTCGTCCTCCGATGAGTCCAGCTCGTCGTCGGAGGAGGACGAGGGAGACGTCGACGCCGAGCGCACGCCGGAACAGGCCATCGGCTCAGTGGACCCACCGCGTGGTGAGGACCAGCGCTCACTGACCGCCATGCTCACGAGGCTCGGCACCGCCCTCAACCTGAAGGTCGACCAACCGCCGTTGGAGGGTGAGGATCAGATGACCGCGAAGCTCGACAGGCGTGCTGTGCGGCCGGTCCACATAACCATGCTCCCCTCCATGATGACCACGGCGAGGGCGACGTGGAAGAAACCCTTGGCGGCGCACTCCGTCTCGTCCAGGCTCGACAGCATGTACCGGGTCCTGGACGAGAACGTCGAGTTTCTGCAGGCACATCCCCTGCCGAATTCCCTGGTGGTCAAGGCCTTCCAGCATAGGACGGCCACCAGCGGATTCCCGGTCCCGTCAACGCCGGAAGGAAAGAAACTGGACGCGGTGGGGCGTAAGTTTTATGCCACCGGCTCCCTATTCTTTCGGGCCGCCAACTATTCGGCCGCCATGGGCCTGTATCAATCTCACCTCTGGGAGCAGGTGAAGGTTGAGACGGCTAAACTGCCCGCCGATGCCCAGAAGAGGATTGACGCGCTGGCCACCGAGGGGGATTTCGTCGCCGAGCAACTGATGCGCACTGCCCGGCACATCAATGATTATGCGGCAAAAGATATGGCCTCCGCTATCTACCTCCGTCGCCATGCTTGGCTCAGGGACACCTCCCTCGATGACGCTATGAAAAAGCTCATCGAGGAGTTTCCCTTCGACGGTCAGGGCCTCTTCGGTCAGGACACAGATAAGGTCCTGAATGAGATGCGCCAGACCAGTTCCACGGCGAAGTTCCTGGGGCTCACCACGCCGGCTACCTCCACCAGGCCGAGGTTCCAGCCCTTCACACGCCGGTTCCAGGGCAACCCTCAGCAGCAGGGACCGACGGAGCAGCCTAGATCCAGCTCCTACAGACAGCGGCGACAACACAAACCCCGCTACCGGCCCTACGGACAGGACAAGCGCTCGACCGCGAGGGCCAAGCCCCGCGTTTGAAGCTGCGACGGCCGAGTCTCTCCCGCTCCACATCCCGTACCTCCCCCTCCGGAACTTCCTCCAGGCATGGTCGGGCATCACGGACGACCAGTGGGTCTTAAAGATCTTGTCCTCTGGCTACGCCATCGAGTTCGTGCGGGTGCCTCGAGTAGGAAAACATCGTCTCACCACCTCGTCCCCCCATTTGGAGGAAGAAATATCAACCCTTCTCTCCAAGGGAGCCATCGAGCGGGTAGCACCGTCCGACTGGGACAACGGCTTCTACTCGAGGTACTTCGTGGTCCAGAAGAAGGACGGAGGCCTTCGCCCTATCCTGGACCTACGCCGCCTGAACAAATGCATCCACACCAGGAAGTTCCGGATGGTGACCCTACAGACCGTCCTCCCCCTCATCAACAAAGGGGACTGGTTCACAATCATAGACCTCAAGGATGCCTACTTCCACGTCTCCATCCTCGAGGAACACAGGCGGTTTCTCCGCTTCCACATCGACAATTCCGTGTACCAATACCGGTGCCTACCGTTCGGACTGGCCACGGCACCGCGGGTCTTCACCAAATGCATGGCTCCGGTGGCAGCGTTCCTCCGCCAACGGGGCATCAGGGTCTTCCCATACATCGACGATTGGTTGATCGTCTCCTCCACCAAACCGTCGTCCGTTCGGGACACACAATACACGGTTCACCTCATGGAGAGTCTCGGCCTCAGGATCAACTCCACCAAGTCGAAGTTGACTCCCTCCCAGCGCGTCGAGTACATTGGAGCGGTACTCGACTCGCTCACTACGAGAGCCTACGCCCCCCAGAAACGCTTACGGGACATTGCGCAGGGGGTGAACGAACTGCGCACGAGACCGTGCATCCGGGCGAAGAAGGCTCAGAGACTTCTAGGCCTGATGGCCTCAACGACGGCAGTGATCCCCCATGCCAAGTTGAAATTCAGGTCCCTTCAATCGTGGCTCCTTCACGAGTTCGACGCACTTCGGGAGAGCCAATCGAAACGGTTGACACCATCTCCAGAACTGAGGGACCAACTGCTGTGGTGGTCCACACCACTCAACGTGGCCACGGGGAAGAGTTTCTACCCCCCGCAACCCTCGTTGCAGATACTGACCGACGCGAGCAACCTCGGCTGGGGCGCTGCTTGCGGGACTCTCACGGTCAACGACACCTGGACACCGCACGAAACGGTGTACCACATAAATTACTTGGAACTGCTGGCCATTTGGAAGGCTCTACGTTCCTTCGAGACTCTGCTCACCGGCAAGGCGGTTCAGGTGGCCTCGGACAATACCACGGCGGTGGCGTACCTCAACAAGCAGGGAGGAACACGGTCCACCACCCTCCTGTACCTTGCAGTGCAGTTGTGGGAATGGTGTCTGGAGAGGCACATTTACCCAATTGGAGTGCACATTCAGGGCACGCTGAATGTTTTGGCAGACCACCTGAGCCGTCTCACCTCCACGACCCACGAATGGGAACTGGACAACGGAGTGTTCCAGTCCCTGTGCGAGGTTTGGGGGACGCCGAGCATCGACCTCTTTGCATCGGAGTCCAACAGGAAACTCAACAGGTACTGCTCCAGAGCAGGCATCGGACTGGACTCCGAGGGGGATGCCTTCATGAAACGGTGGGATCAGGACTATCTCTATGCCTTTCCTCCGTTTCCTCTGGTCCAGAAGGTACTCACCAGGATGCACCAACACAGAGCCAATGCAATTCTGGTGGCACCGGCGTGGCCGCGCCAACCCTGGTTTCCGCTACTGTTGCGCATGTCGTCGCAGTATCGCACACTGCCGGAATCACCGACACTCCTCCAAATGGAGCAAGGCCAGCTGCACCATTCGGACCTGCCCAGCCTCCACCTCACCGCGTGGAGGATAATCCCAGACTGTCCAGGATTCTTGAACTAGCGCGGCGCCCTTCCACAAGGAAGTCCTACGCTTCCAAATACAGGCGTTTTTGTGCTTTCCTGGCCTCCCGACAGACACTCCCCACGCAGGTGGGACTGCAGGACATTTTAACCTACCTCCTCCAGCTGGCGGAGGCTGGCCTCAGCATCACCTCCATTCGAGTGCATCTCGCAGCAGTGGTGGCACACTCCCCTGCTGGTTCGCCCGCTTCTGGGGCTTTCCGTGACCAAACGGTGAAGCGTTTTCTCAAGGGACTACGGAACGCTTTCCCTCCGGTCAGGACTCCTACGGCTCAATGGTCACTGTCTACCGTGCTCAACGCGCTCACCAGGACCCCTTTCGAGCCCATGGCCACCAGCGATGTTCGCCTCCTCACATGGAAAACGGCATTTCTTGTGGCTATCACGTCTGCACGACGAGCAGGAGAACTGGTCGCCCTGCGAGCAGATGCACCATTTCTCCAATTCTTCAACGACCGCGTCGTCCTACAAGCGGACATCACCTTCCTGCCCAAGGTGGTCTCCCAGTTTCACATGGCACAGACTATCTCCTTGCCAGTTTTCTTCCAGAACCCCTCTAACGCCCAAGAAAGGACTTGGCACACGCTGGATGTGAAACGAGCGTTATTGTTTTACACCAGCAGGACAAGAGAGTTCAGGAAGTCACAACGCCTCTTTGTGGCTTATGGGGGAAAGTCCAAGGGTGAACCCATTTCTGCTCAAAGGTTCTCCAAATGGATCACCTCTACCATTTACCTAGCCTACGAGTCAGCATCACTGCCACCTCCACCTCATGTCAGGGCGCATTCCACCAGAGCGGTTGCCACATCCACTGCTTTCCTGGAGGGCACACCGCTTGAGGACATATGTAAGGCTGCCACATGGTCCAGACCTTCTACATTTGTCCAGCACTACAGGGTGGACACCAGAGCCACTGCGGACGCCAGGCTTGGCCGTGTCGTCCTCGCCAGAGGGCTCCGGACTCATCGCCCCTGACGGGTCAACCTACGGCATCTTCATCTCATCGTGGGAACATCTCATCCGACTGCCCACCGACCAAGTGAGTGTGAGCTTGCTAATCTCCCATGAGTGGGGATTCACAAACTATACGAAGGAGAAAGTTCGGTTTCACTTACCAGTGATAACTTTCGTTCTTCGAGTATATAGTTTGTGAATACACACTACCCACCCTGCCTCCCCTCTTGAGCTGCACGGATGAGATCAATTGGTTTATCCTGTGCTTGGCTTAAGTATGGAACTGAGGTAAAATGGCGCGCGGGCGCCTCAGGGTGGGCGGTACGGTGGGCGGTCTTACCGCCAAAACTTTAGACCAATAGCTTTTCAAGCCTCCGATCTCCGTTCTGCGCAGGCGCATAACCCATGAGTGTGTATTCACAAACTATATACTCGAAGAACGAAAGTTATCACTGGTAAGTGAAACCGAACTTTCCACGGCGAAGTTCCTGGGGCTCACCACGCCGGCTACCTCCACCAGGCCGAGGTTCCAGCCCTTCACACGCCGGTTCCAGGGCAACCCTCAGCAGCAGGGACCGACGGAGCAGCCTAGATCCAGCTCCTACAGACAGCGGCGACAACACAAACCCCGCTACCGGCCCTACGGACAGGACAAGCGCTCGACCGCGAGGGCCAAGCCCCGCGTTTGAAGCTGCGACGGCCGAGTCTCTCCCGCTCCACATCCCGTACCTCCCCCTCCGGAACTTCCTCCAGGCATGGTCGGGCATCACGGACGACCAGTGGGTCTTAAAGATCTTGTCCTCTGGCTACGCCATCGAGTTCGTGCGGGTGCCTCGAGTAGGAAAACATCGTCTCACCACCTCGTCCCCCCATTTGGAGGAAGAAATATCAACCCTTCTCTCCAAGGGAGCCATCGAGCGGGTAGCACCGTCCGACTGGGACAACGGCTTCTACTCGAGGTACTTCGTGGTCCAGAAGAAGGACGGAGGCCTTCGCCCTATCCTGGACCTACGCCGCCTGAACAAATGCATCCACACCAGGAAGTTCCGGATGGTGACCCTACAGACCGTCCTCCCCCTCATCAACAAAGGGGACTGGTTCACAATCATAGACCTCAAGGATGCCTACTTCCACGTCTCCATCCTCGAGGAACACAGGCGGTTTCTCCGCTTCCACATCGACAATTCCGTGTACCAATACCGGTGCCTACCGTTCGGACTGGCCACGGCACCGCGGGTCTTCACCAAATGCATGGCTCCGGTGGCAGCGTTCCTCCGCCAACGGGGCATCAGGGTCTTCCCATACATCGACGATTGGTTGATCGTCTCCTCCACCAAACCGTCGTCCGTTCGGGACACACAATACACGGTTCACCTCATGGAGAGTCTCGGCCTCAGGATCAACTCCACCAAGTCGAAGTTGACTCCCTCCCAGCGCGTCGAGTACATTGGAGCGGTACTCGACTCGCTCACTACGAGAGCCTACGCCCCCCAGAAACGCTTACGGGACATTGCGCAGGGGGTGAACGAACTGCGCACGAGACCGTGCATCCGGGCGAAGAAGGCTCAGAGACTTCTAGGCCTGATGGCCTCAACGACGGCAGTGATCCCCCATGCCAAGTTGAAATTCAGGTCCCTTCAATCGTGGCTCCTTCACGAGTTCGACGCACTTCGGGAGAGCCAATCGAAACGGTTGACACCATCTCCAGAACTGAGGGACCAACTGCTGTGGTGGTCCACACCACTCAACGTGGCCACGGGGAAGAGTTTCTACCCCCCGCAACCCTCGTTGCAGATACTGACCGACGCGAGCAACCTCGGCTGGGGCGCTGCTTGCGGGACTCTCACGGTCAACGACACCTGGACACCGCACGAAACGGTGTACCACATAAATTACTTGGAACTGCTGGCCATTTGGAAGGCTCTACGTTCCTTCGAGACTCTGCTCACCGGCAAGGCGGTTCAGGTGGCCTCGGACAATACCACGGCGGTGGCGTACCTCAACAAGCAGGGAGGAACACGGTCCACCACCCTCCTGTACCTTGCAGTGCAGTTGTGGGAATGGTGTCTGGAGAGGCACATTTACCCAATTGGAGTGCACATTCAGGGCACGCTGAATGTTTTGGCAGACCACCTGAGCCGTCTCACCTCCACGACCCACGAATGGGAACTGGACAACGGAGTGTTCCAGTCCCTGTGCGAGGTTTGGGGGACGCCGAGCATCGACCTCTTTGCATCGGAGTCCAACAGGAAACTCAACAGGTACTGCTCCAGAGCAGGCATCGGACTGGACTCCGAGGGGGATGCCTTCATGAAACGGTGGGATCAGGACTATCTCTATGCCTTTCCTCCGTTTCCTCTGGTCCAGAAGGTACTCACCAGGATGCACCAACACAGAGCCAATGCAATTCTGGTGGCACCGGCGTGGCCGCGCCAACCCTGGTTTCCGCTACTGTTGCGCATGTCGTCGCAGTATCGCACACTGCCGGAATCACCGACACTCCTCCAAATGGAGCAAGGCCAGCTGCACCATTCGGACCTGCCCAGCCTCCACCTCACCGCGTGGAGGATAATCCCAGACTGTCCAGGATTCTTGAACTAGCGCGGCGCCCTTCCACAAGGAAGTCCTACGCTTCCAAATACAGGCGTTTTTGTGCTTTCCTGGCCTCCCGACAGACACTCCCCACGCAGGTGGGACTGCAGGACATTTTAACCTACCTCCTCCAGCTGGCGGAGGCTGGCCTCAGCATCACCTCCATTCGAGTGCATCTCGCAGCAGTGGTGGCACACTCCCCTGCTGGTTCGCCCGCTTCTGGGGCTTTCCGTGACCAAACGGTGAAGCGTTTTCTCAAGGGACTACGGAACGCTTTCCCTCCGGTCAGGACTCCTACGCCTCAATGGTCACTGTCTACCGTGCTCAACGCGCTCACCAGGACCCCTTTCGAGCCCATGGCCACCAGCGATGTTCGCCTCCTCACATGGAAAACGGCATTTCTTGTGGCTATCACGTCTGCACGACGAGCAGGAGAACTGGTCGCCCTGCGAGCAGATGCACCATTTCTCCAATTCTTCAACGACCGCGTCGTCCTACAAGCGGACATCACCTTCCTGCCCAAGGTGGTCTCCCAGTTTCACATGGCACAGACTATCTCCTTGCCAGTTTTCTTCCAGAACCCCTCTAACGCCCAAGAAAGGACTTGGCACACGCTGGATGTGAAACGAGCGTTATTGTTTTACACCAGCAGGACAAGAGAGTTCAGGAAGTCACAACGCCTCTTTGTGGCTTATGGGGGAAAGTCCAAGGGTGAACCCATTTCTGCTCAAAGGTTCTCCAAATGGATCACCTCTACCATTTACCTAGCCTACGAGTCAGCATCACTGCCACCTCCACCTCATGTCAGGGCGCATTCCACCAGAGCGGTTGCCACATCCACTGCTTTCCTGGAGGGCACACCGCTTGAGGACATATGTAAGGCTGCCACATGGTCCAGACCTTCTACATTTGTCCAGCACTACAGGGTGGACACCAGAGCCACTGCGGACGTCAGGCTTGGCCGTGTCGTCCTCGCCAGAGGGCTCCGGACTCATCGCCCCTGACGGGTCAACCTACGGCATCTTCATCTCATCGTGGGAACATCTCATCCGACTGCCCACCGACCAAGTGAGTGTGAGCTTGCTAATCTCCCATGAGTGGGGATTCACAAACTATACGAAGGAGAAAGTTCGGTTTCACTTACCAGTGATAACTTTCGTTCTTCGAGTATATAGTTTGTGAATACACACTACCCACCCTGCCTCCCCTCTTGAGCTGCACGGATGAGATCAATTGGTTTATCCTGTGCTTGGCTTAAGTATGGAACTGAGGTAAAATGGCGCGCGGGCGCCTCAGGGTGGGCGGTACGGTGGGCGGTCTTACCGCCAAAACTTTAGACCAATAGCTTTTCAAGCCTCCGATCTCCGTTCTGCGCAGGCGCATAACCCATGAGTGTGTATTCACAAACTATATACTCGAAGAACGAAAGTTATCACTGGTAAGTGAAACCGAACTTTCCTTCACCACCACCATCTCCTTGAACTTCATTTCCCAGCTCACTGACCCCCCCCCCCGCCCCCTTCATCTATCCAAATTCTCCTCATGGTTCTTCCTAAGTGATGGGAAAGGCCTCTCTCTGCCCCTTCTGCTAAGTCCAGACTCAGTCAACAGGAAAGCGGCTTGTGGGGAAGTCCCAGCCAGAGCGGTAGCCTGTGGATACTGAGGGCCTCCTCTCTACAAGCCATGTCAATAAAAGTCTTAGGAATGAAGGTAAAAGAAGAAAGTGCAAGTGCTGCTTTAACACCAAGATTAAAGGTAAAGGTTTCCCTTGCTTGAAAGCCAGTCGTATTAAAAAGTCATTATTAACAATACTGACAATGAGGAAATTAAAGTATTAAAATACATTGTATTCCATGGTTGAATCATCACTCCAAACGGAGACTGCAGCCAAGAAATCAGATTTCAAACAAATTACTGCCCAGCTTTTATTCCCAAACACGGTGATTATCGGGAAAACAAGAGTGTGGAGAATTTTGGTCTTGGTCTTCAGCGAGCCATCCTTATACTTGATGATGATGATGATGATAATAATAATAATAATAACTTCGTGTCAGAAATTATTCTAGGTTGAAAGGATTTTTGTTGGAGGAATGCCCGAATGAGGCTCCTTTCATGTCCCTGAGGTCTTTCCCCACCAAAGTGGCCCCTATTTATCTACTTGCAATGTCTTGCTTTCAAACTGCTAGGTTGGCAGGAGGAGCTGGGACAGAGACGGGTGCTCATTCCGTCATGCAGTACCTGGCGGGTCTCGAACTGCCAAACTGTATGTACCTCTGGGCCACGTCGGCAGCCCCTGCCCTTACCCTGGATGCTCTCTTCTTATCTCCCCATTACTACCCTTCCATGCCTCCCTCTTCTGTTGATGTCTCCATTTGGACTAATGAGGACTGGACCGGGAGGGCAGAAAAGCCATTTCACTCGGTTCGGCTTCTTCGCCGTCCACATGGCAGTGGCTCTTCCGTAGGGATCAGAGTTCCTCCCGCCCCGCTTTCCTTAAATGACCGTCTGGTCCATCAAGACATGATGAATGAAGCCTGGCCGGTGGTTTCTTCTTCCCTATCATCGCCTCCTTTCCCACGGCCACGTCTCAAGAGTGTGTGTGCAAGCCAGGGTTGGGGGATAATGGGATTAAGGTAAAGGTAAAGGTTTCCCTTGCTCGAAAGCCAGTCGTATCCGACTCTAGGGTGCAGTGCTCATCTCTGTTTCTAAGCCGAAGAGCCAGCGCTGTCTGCTTCTGCAGACGTTTCCGTGGTCATGTGGCAGGCATGACTAGACACGGAACGCTGTTACCTTCCCACCGAAGTGGTCCCTATTTATCTACTTGCAATTTCTTGCTTTCGAACTGCTAGGTTGGCAGCCTGGGATTGGAAGCCACGAAACCACCACCTGTCAGGCCTCGCTCGGACAAGAACGGCAGCCTGGTCTGGGCCGGAGGAGGAGGTCAGCCCCTCGGGCGGCGGGGGCGACGGACGGGACAGGCCCTTGGCTCCGTCCGGACAACCGCTCGGGAGGGAGGGAGGGAGGAAAAGGATGAGGAGGCCGGGGGGGGGGGCGCCCGCCCAGACCCGCCCCCGCCGGTAACCACCCTCGGCCAGCCAGCCGGCCACGCTTCCGGCATGATGCACCGCTCGGGAGGGGGAAGCGGAAGTGCCGGGGGGGGGAGACGCACGCAAACATGGAGGTATAAACCTCCATGGTATAATTATACCCCCATGCACGCAAAGGACCTCCTCCTCCTCCTCCTCCTCCTCCTCCTCGGCTCTGTGTGACCGGAAATGGATGGCACGCCACGCACGCACGCGCATTCATCCGCAAAAGAAAAGCGAGTAGCGAGGAAGGATTGGTCACTGGTGATGTTGCGCCTGCCGGCCAGGCAGCCAATTACGCCCGGGGGCGGGGCATCCTGGCGAGCCCCCGGCCAATAGGTTCATTCCAGGGCGGGCGGGGCTCTCCTCCTGCGAACCAACCAACCAACTAAAGGCGGCCTGTGGAGGAAGAATTGCGGGAGCGAGCGACTCTTCTCGGCGGCGCAGCAGCAGCAGCAGCCAATGGGAGGGAGGGAGGCTCTCTCTCTCTCTCTCTCTCTCTCTCGAGCGCCACGCTCGGGGAGGGGAGGGGCGGGGCCACACATGACAGGCAGCTTCTCCGTTGCCCGGGCGACCGACCACCGTTTGAATCAGACCGGGCGGGAACTGTTCGTTGTGTGTGTTGGGGGGGTGGGGGGGGACTCACGGCCACCACCGCCTCTACTACCCGCGCTTGGGCCCGGCCGGGAGGGAGGGAGCGCGGGAGGGAGGCCTGCCTTGGCCTTGGCCTCCCCCTCCTCCTCCGCCCCTCCCTCCGGCGGCCGGCATGGCCCACCGGCGCCTGGCTGAGGCGCTCCGGCTCTCGCGCGACGCTCTCGCGGGCCAGCCGCCCGGCCCCGGCAAACCCCACCCGGGAGCAGAGGCGGCGGGGGAGCGGGGGGACCGGAGGCGGCGGAGGCGGCGGCGGCAGCAGCAGCGCGGCGGCGGTGGCGGTCCCTTGGCCGAGCTCCCGCCCGGGGCCGCCCCCGCCTCCTCCGGCCCCTTCCCCTCGTCCCTCCGCCGCGCCCCGCTCGGCCATGACGCCAGCGGCATCTTCAGCCTCGCCTTCGCCCCCGGCGGGGCTTGCCTGGCCGTCGGATTCGGCAACGGAGCCGTCCAGGTGAGGGTAGGGAGGAGGAGGAGGAGGAGGACCACCGGGGGTGGGGGTGGGGGTGGGGGCCGACTCCGAGTCACGCACACACGCCCGCCCGCACCCTCGCGCGGGGCCTCTCCCTTTCCTTCCAGCTGGTGGACGCGGCGACGGGCGCCCCGGGAGCCTCCTTCTCCGCTGGGCCGCGGAGGCGCCAGGCTGCCACGGCCGTGGCCTTCCACCGGGCTCGGCCGGGGCTACTGCTGGCCGCCAGCGCCGACGGCACCGTCACGGTGTTCGACCTGCTGGGCCGCCGCCCGGTCTCTTCGCTGACAGGTAGGTGTGTAGGGCGAGGGGAGACCAGAGCAACCCACTTCGCCACCCCCTCTGCCCCATAGTAGGAGTAGCCCGGGCAGGAGTGGTTGCTACCGAGGAGGGGGGGAGGGGGGCTGAGAGAGAGAGAGAGCCTTTAAAGTGCCCCCCCTCCTCCTCGCCCCCCCTTCACGTGGGCTGCTGCTGGGGACTCATTTGACCCACCTGGGGAAGGACCGGAGAGAGGCTAAGAAGAGTCCCCCCACCCCACCCCCACCCCCCTTGAGCCCTCCTGGCCAGGACCTTTGGGTTGCAGGACAGCCCTTTGACCTCCCGCCCCCTCCTGCGCCATGGCCAGACCCTTCTCTTGTAAACCAGCCCAACATCATCTCTGAAGTGAGAAGCTTGTGTGGTTGCTGTGGCGGCCTCTGGAACCATGGCTGGGAGTTTTCTCATGCCCAGCACGGAGGTACAAATGCCCAAGAAAGAAGCTCTCATCAGAAACCCCATCATCATCATCATCATCATCATCATCATCATCAGCAGCAGCAGCAGCAGCAGCAGCAGCATTTCTCTGACAGGCACACAAGCTCTTCCCTTCTGGCCCAATAAGGGCATCCTTAGCCCTCATGGCTTTGGGTCTCTCCCACTCCCAGCCATTCTCCAAACCCTTTCCCCACTGTGAGCAGGAGGGGGCTTCTCCATTGACCTAGTAAGGCTGCCCAGGGGCCCCCCAAAGCCTCCTGCCCTGGCAGCTTCACTCCCAGGGCGGTGACAGCTGTTCCCCCCACCCTTCCCTAGAGGAGGAGAATGAAATCAACGCCTTGGACTTCTGTCGGGACGGCAGTGCCTTCGCCACAGCGGGCAAAGACCGGCACATCCGGCTCTATGACAGCCTCGCTAACCAGGTGAGTGTGGGCGGCAGGGGCGGTGGCATGAGGGTTGGAAGAGGAAGGGGTCAGCAGGCCATCCAGCCAGTGGGTGGGGTGGGGGGTCCTCCTTTGACCCTTGGTGGCACCCTTCACTTCCCCACCCAGCTCTTCCAGGTCATTGAAGCCCCAGATTTCATGGCTGGGGATGAATTCAGCCCCCTCAGCGGCCACTCCCGGCGGATATTTGCCCTGCGCTTCCATCCCACAGAGCTGCATCTCTTTCTGACCGGTGGATGGGACAACTCAGTCAAGGTGAGTCATGTGTAGGAGCCTCGCCTGCTGCCGCCTCTCCCTGTGCCTTTATGGTGCTGCCTCCTGGACTGTGAGCAGACAGAGGTCCACCAGAGAGTGCTCCTTAATGGATCCTCCTCAAACTGAGAGGGAGTAACAAATGGAGCTCCTCCCTCGGCTCTGATGCTCTTCAGCATTATTAATGATGCAGGGGGGAGGGAGTGCTTACCAGATTTGCAGATGACATGAAATAGGGTGGAATTACTCATACATTGGAAGAAAGGAACAGGACTCAAAAAGATCTTGATAAGCTTGAAGCCTGGGGTGAAAATGGCAGAATGAAGTTTAACGGGGATACGTGCAAAGCCCTCCCCTTTATAAGGCCCCTTTATAAGACTCTGAAAGCAGGGAGGTTTTTGTGGGTGGGTTTGGTAGAATTGTTTTATTGTGTTATTTTATTTACTTGAAACATTGTATTAATATTGTATTTTGTATCTTGTATGTAAACCCCTTGTGTTGCCCTGGGGTCATTTATATGTTGTTAGCCGCCCTGAGTCGGCCATGTGTTGAGTAGGGCGGGATATAAATTGAATAAATTGAATTGAATTGAATTGAATTGAACTCTCTCTTATTGTGCCATCTGCTAGAGAGGCTCATCTCTCTAGCACCAGAAGGAGGGCCTTCTCTGTGTCTGCTCCAGCCCTATGGAACCTCCTGCCAATTGAGCCTCACTCTGTTGGAATTTTATGAGTGTCAACAAGCATGTGGATAAGGGGGATCCAGTTGACATTGTTTATCTGGACTTTCAGAAGGCTTTTGACAAGGTCCTGCACCAAAGGCTCTTGAATAAACTTACCAGTCATGGAATAAAGGGACAGGTCTTGTTCTGGATCAGCAACTGGCTAAGGGACAGGAGACAGAGGGTAGCACTAAATGGACACCTCCAAGTGGAGGGAAGTAAAGAGTGGGGTCCCCCAAGGTTCAGTACTGGGACCCCTGCTTTTCAACCTCTTCATAAATGATCTAGAAGTAGGAGTAAATAGCAAGGTAGCCAAATTTGCTGACGATACTAAATTATACAGGGTAGTGAAAACTGTGAGAGATTGTGAGGAGCTCCAGAGAGATCTCTTGACACTGGGGGAGTGGGCAAAACAGTGGCAAATGAGCTTCAACATTAGTAAGTGCAGAGTGATGCATGTTGGGGCAAAAAAAACCCAATTGCATTTATAAACTGATGGGTTCTGAACTCTCTCCGACAAACCAGGAAAGGGACCTTGGTGTCCTGGTGGACGAGAGCTCAATGAAGGTGTCAACCCAGTGTGCCTCAGCAGTGAAAAAAGCAAACTCAATGCTAGGGATCATTAGGAAGGGCATAGAAAATAAGTCAGCAAGTGTCATTTTGCCTCTTTATAAATCTATGGTGAGGCCCCATCTGGAATACTGTGTACAGTTCTGGTCACCATACCTCCAGAAGGATATTATGGAGCTGGAAAAAGTGCAGAGGAGGGCAACCAGAAAATGATTAGGGGACAGGAACACCTTCCTTACCATCTGAGGCTGCAACAGTTGGGCCTCTTCGCTCTTGAACAACGGCGTCTAAGAGGTGACCTGATTGAAGTGTATAAAATCATGCACGGTGTGGACAAAGTATAGATAAGGAAAAACTGTTTTCCCTATAGCACAACACCAGAACTAGGGGACACTCCATGAAACTTTTGGGTACTAGTTCTCAAACAAATAAGAGAAAGTACTTTTTCACCCAGAGGATTACTGGTCTATGGAACTCCCTGCCAGAAGAAGTGGTGACAGCTGTCAGTCTTGACAGCTTCAAGAGAGGATTAGACAAGTTCATGGAGGACAAGGGTATCAATGGCTATAATTATGGATACCTAAGGCATACCTGTCAAGCGCAGCTCCAGAGATTACGGGACCTGCACAGAACGTTTCTGCGCAGGTCCATTGTACGCATGCGTAGAAGGCTTTTATGCATGCGTAGAAGGCTTTTATGCATCCGCGTCTGCACAGAAGCCTTCTACGCATGCGTAAAAGCCTTCTACACACACGTAAAAACCTTCTACACACGCGTAGAAGTGAGCTGCGTAGAAGGGATGCGCAGCAATTCATTTCCCCCTGCTGCCAAATTGCGGGGTAGCGTCAGCTCCGGGCGGGAAATGACGAAAATCAGCTAAAAAAAACCCGGGAAATTCCGGCCAATCCGGGATACTTGACGGGTATGACCTAAGGACAACCTCCTGGTTGGAGAGATAGGCAGGATATCTATCTCTCAATGCCATTTCCAGGGCATCCTAAGCAGGTGAAGGCATCTGCTTGGGAATAATACCCTGAAGCAAATGGTGAGCCGCTATATATGACAGAATGCTGGACTGGAACATGGGCTCCTGTGGCCTCTTCCAGCAAGGCTGCTCTTATGTTCTTATGAGCTACGACTTGCTGCTCTTCAGGAAAGAACTAAAAACCTGGCTGTCAGGTGTGGGGCACCGGTGAGGTGGTGACCCCCGCCTGCTGGCTGATAAAATAATAGCAATATTGCTCCCTTGTTCTTTTAGTCCTCATTAATTCCTGTAGTATTTTTTAAATTGGTTTTTTAATGAATTTTTAATGTTTTGGATTGCTGTATTGTTTTTAGTGTTGTGAGCTACCCAGAGTCATTTCGAGTTGGGCGGCTATACAAATTGGAAAAATAAATTAAATTAAATTATGTAGACCAAGTGTGTGGGTGGAGTGGGGAACAGAACCCAAATGGAGAGTTACCAGATGGGAGAGACTAGGCTTGGCCGTGTGCTCTATGAAGTGAGCAGGACCTTGGAATTCTAGCCCCAATAATAATAATTCTTGTATGGTTCTGTAAACCTCTGGACCACTGGAGATCCACATTGGCTGATTTTCTTTCTTTCTTTCTGCTAGGTGTGGGACAAACGTATCCTGAAGGGGGCCCAGAGTGTGATCAGTGGGCCTCACATCTGTGGTCCTGGAATTGACGTCAAGGTCAGTAGAAAGCAGGAGCTTTCGACACAAGAGTGAAGGCCCATGTTGCTGGGCTGGAGGGTCCAAGGACTGGCACAAAACCCTGGAAGGTTCTGTGTGGCCATCCCAATGGCCACATCCTTCTGCTTGTACTTGATGGCAGAGACAACCTCAGCCCTGAGCCTCCTCCTCCTCCTCCTCTTGGTTTGCTCTGACAGCTGCGGGAGACTCTCCCATTCGGGGCCATGTGCTCACGGCTGAGTTCCTACAAGCCCTGGAAGGAAGGAAGGAAGCCCGCTCGCCTGCCCACCTGCCTCTTCAACCTCGCTTCTTTGTTCTTGGCCCAAATAGGGAAACCACGTCCTGACTGGGTCATGGGTGCACCGCAACGCTCTCCAGCTCTGGGACTTGCGCACATCACGGCTGTGGCAGAACCTGCCTTTCCCCGGAAGCCCCACCCAGGGAGAATTCCTCTACTCTGCCCAGTTCTGCATGGACAACCTGGTGCTGGCTGGGGGCAGCGGTACCTGTGGGGCCAGCTTTGTCCACATGGGCACTGGCCAGGTAAAGGGGAGCAGCAGCCAGGCAACGTGAATGCCTGAAGGGTCAGGAGCCTCTTGCCCACCCCACTGGTGTGGCCTTTCCAGAGAGAGGAACAGAAAGGACTCTGTACCCCTGGAGCTACCAGGGGTACAGAGGAGGGCCTGGGCTTTTTGTGGCCATGGGGGGGCGGGGGGGGCTGCACAGGTGGTCTGCCTTTGAATCCCTCCTTCTTGTGGGTGGGTGAGGCCTGGGCGTCAACTGTAGAGGCCAGGCCTAAACCCCCCTCGCCCGCCCCCCCATTGAACCTGAGCTGATGATGTCCCTGCCATTGCATTGCAGCGGAGTCCGTGCTAGGAGCTCCTTGCTAGGCTGCTGTCGTGCTAGGGAGGGAAGGGCCAGACCCCCCCCCCCCGCCTCTGTGTGTTGTGTGTGTGTCTCTCTCTCTCTCTCTGCCATGGGCCAGTGGCCTTTCCTTCTTTCTACTCTCCACAGGTTGTTGGGGAAATCTTGCTGAAAGCTAACAAGCCGGTCCACGTGGTGGCCTCAGCGCCCGGCGGGTTCTGCGTGGCTGTGGCCGGGGCAGGAGGAAACCTCCACTTGGCTGAGCTCCACTGACAGCTTCGAGGGTCCCCCCCCCCTGGCAGATGGCTGGCTGTGGCATTGGGTAGGCACAGGCACCCCCACCTCAGCAGGGACAGGAGTGGCACAGCCGGACCCTCTTCGCTGCGTCTCCCCCTGAGAGAGAAGAGGCTGCCCAAAGCCCTACGTACAGGACGGACTCTGCCCGTGGCTTAAGAATGGCCTCATAAAACCTCTTCCTCCTCCCCTTAGACTCTTATCTGGATCCATCACTGGGCCAGGGGTGGGGTGGGAATGGAGCTCCAGCCAGGGGTGCGCGTATTACTGCTGAGCCAAAGCTCCACAGCCAGTTGTACCTGATTCTGGAAAACCCAAGGTACCAGGGGGCGGGGCAGCTCAAGTCTACCCTAAAGCCTTCCTTGAGGGGGCGGCCGGGGTGGGGGGGTCAACTGCACGCCATGGATGCCATGGATGGTTCTGGGTTCTCCAGCCATGGGCCTTGGCCTATGGGCAGCAAGGGAGCCCCTCACTTTCTTGATGCTTCCCCCCCAAGCATCCTGTCCTTCCATACAATTAATGGGGTGTGGGGGACATAGCACCCATTCTGGTCCATTGTGGAGAAACTGCAAAAACAGGTGGAGACATTGTTCTATTTATAAAACTGGTGTATCTTGCATGTAACTTCAACATTAAAACCACATTTTAAGGGCTATCATAAATTCACAGACTAGACCGTCAAGTTTGTGGCTTGAACCAGGCAGATGGGCTTAACAGGAGTGTATGAGAGGGGACGGGTTGGCCTAGGGCTCCCTCCTCCCTGCAGGGGCGGCTGGAGGTCTTTGGCTTGACCCACCTATTGCCCCCTCCCTGAATGAAGGAGCCCCCTGCCCCCCTCTCTTACTGGATGAAGACAAGAAGGAGCCGCCTGGGCCCAGGCCTTTCGACTGCTCAGGGAGGAGGAGCAGAGTCCGGTGTCGGCTCCCAGAACCACCGCCACCTTGGATCCCCCACACAGTCAGCAGTCCAAGCTCCTGGGCCTGCTGTGGAAGCCACGGGAGGAGGAGGAAGGTGGTGGGGGTGGTGGGGCTGTCCTTTGGCTGGAGGGGCTCCACCGGCCTCTTCCTCCCCTCCAAGCACCCTGCCTGTTTCTACTGCTGCTGTCTTTCCGCAGGGAAGCTGTGGGGAAGAGCAGGGCTTCTTGTGCGGAGGAGAGTTCAGAGGTCTCTGGCAAAGAGGATTGGGGGGGTTGGGAGAGGGCACGGTGTCCCTCAGCAGCCTTTCCCAGGAGCAGCCTGTGTCCTCCGAGGACTCTGTTTCAGGCCAGGCCACCTCTAGCCCTCCTGCACGCACGCACGCACACAACCAGGTTGTTATGCCTCAAGTCAATGCCTCAGGTCGCCATGCCTCTTGAAAGGCTATGAGGCCGTAAGTTGGGTTTGATCCAGAGGTTTGTTTGCCAAGAGCCCAGGGAGAGGCGCACAGCATTCCTCACGCATGCCAGATGTCAGTTCACGAGAGAGTGACTAGAGTGGAAGAAGTCACTCGGTTGGAAGGATATCAGTTGCAAAGTAGCACCTTTCACAGCCTGACAGGGGCTGCTGGTCTTGGAGCGCGCCAGGCCATGGCCACCCATTCTGGGCAGTCCGATTTGCCCTCCGTGGAGGACGTGGTCCAGTGAAGAACCAAACAAAACGAATCGGGATTAGCCTTTGTTTTCTGCTCCATCTGGGAAAGGAGATTTCTGCAGGTGGTGGCAAACGAAACGACGCCCTCCTCGGAGACTCCACGAAGACGAGCAGAGCCAGCAAGGGAGGAGCTGGCCTGGGTCCCTGCTCAGAGGAGACCTGCCGTTCAGAGAGACCAAAAAGCTTCAGGTAGAGCCAGGCCAAAGAGGACCCCCCACACGCGCACCCCCCACCCCCCCACCCCCAAGGCTAGGCCCTGTGGCTGCTGCCCTGCACCCTCCGCCTGATCAAGCCTGGCTTCTTGAGTTCCTGAGACCCAGCTTTCCCCCCAGGGTCGCAGCCCCTCAACTGCCAAGAGAAGTCACTGGTGGCCAGAACCCAAGGGCATAGAAGGGGGTCTTGGGTATGAGGGAGGAGCAGGTCAAGGCATCCTGTAGGTGGGGGGCAATGGTCGTCATCCCCCCCAAAAAAAAAATCCACCCACATCTTTCTGCCCCTTTGGAAGGCTTTGTCTTTACCCCTTCCATTCATAAGGAATAGTTTTACTTTTTCAGATGAATGGGAAGATGTGCTCCAACACACAGCCGAAGGGGAAAGAGTGCTTGAGGCCGAAGAGGAGGAGGGCCCGGCCAAGGGCTTTTCCTTCTGCACAAGGAGCAGAGCCATGGCAACTGCATGGGGTTCAATGAGCACTGTTTTCCTTGTAGAAACACACACACCCTAACAGTTTGCAAGAGAAAGAGGAGCTGCTTTGCCCCTTGGGAGTGTGTGCCTTCCCACATTGCTCAGAGGAGCACTGCTGCTGAACCCTCTCCAAGAACGAGGCCATGGGCCGGGTGTGTGTGTGTGTTGAGGGGGCGGTGGTGGCTGGACAGCCTTTCCAGAACGGGTACCCTAAGGGGTCAGTTGTCCCCTTGGCTCAAGGGGTTTCCTGGCTTCCTTTCTCCACTAGCGTTCCTTCTGGAAGAGGACATCCTGGGCTCCACTGAAAGCCACTGGTCTTGGTCTCCATGTTCTCTGGCCGGCTTCCCTGCAACAGACCATACATTGTGTGTCTTAGAGGCCTGAGGATCACAGCGGCTGCTTGGGCAGGGAGTGGGTTTCCCTCCCCATGTGGGACTAAGCTGTTTCTGCACAGCCCCCAGTGAGCAGGGGTGGGGTGTGGTGGGGTGGGGTGGGGTGTGGCCTTCTTGCACAGTACCTCTCTGGACAAGGGGCTGCCTGTTCCACTGGGGGCTTTGCAGGTCGACGAGGCCAGTCCCCCCCAGCCCCGGAGGGCCCTCTGGCAGGGGGGATTCGGGCCGGAGCAGCAGCAGTGGGCTGGGAGCCCGGCTTCCCCATTCACTGGACTGTTTCCCTGGGGCGGGGAGACAATGCCAAGGTTTAGATGCAATGATGTGTGTTTGCATTAACCAGGGCAGGATACGAACCCCATCTCTGCCTTCCTGGCTGGCTGGCTGGCTGGCTACCTACATGCAGGTACACACACATACGCCACCAGGGCCTGCCTGGACTGTTTCATCTAGTTCAGGGATTCCTAACCTGCAGCCCAGGGGCCGGATGCAGCCTATGGCACCATTTCATGCGTCCCCCCACTACCCCCCCCCCCCCACCAGGAAGTGCCATGTGGTGGAGGAAGGGCCGACCAGCTCCTGAAGCTGTCTGAGAGAGTGTGACCCAGCACCCCGGCTTAAAAAGGTTGAGAACTCCTAATCTACTTCCAGAGCGTGGGACTCAAAACAATGGTTGGAATGACAAGAAAGGCGATTTCTGGTGGGCTGCGGGGAGTCTCACTCACTCAGAGCCCCATGTTGGGCCTGACTAGGAGGTGTTCAGGAGTCCCATGGGGGACACTCAGAGATGGTCAGAGGGGGCTGGCTAGCCGGGTCGGGTGGGTGCTCACACTGTTCAGCCACAGAAGGAGACCGGCTTCTTACGCCTTTACGCCACAGAGGGGGCAATTCAGTTTCTTCAAGGTGGAAAGACTGGATCCCACTTGAGTACTCACCCCCTTTGGGCTGCAGAAGTGCAGCAGTTTTAACCCCTGGGCACCAGCAGGGCTCCCAAAGCCAGGCTCTCCGGGATGGCCCATGAATCTCAGTGGCGGGCATCATCCGCAGGTTCGCCCCAGTTCGCCAGAGCCGGTAGCAGAAATTCTAGCTGCCCCCGCCCCCCAATCCAATTCAGGTGCAACGCAGGGCTTTCCCCTGGCCACGCCCGCCACGCCACGCCCACAGGATAGGTAGTAACAAAAATTTGGAGCCCACCCCTGGCCCTGATCCTAAGGAGGGGGGGCGCCCGCGCCCGCCCCTCCTTCTTTTCCTCCTCTCTGGTTCTTGGGCTTCTTGCGGGAACTAAGGAAGTCCAGGCGGATTTACAAGCAAGCAGTGGTGGTTGTTGACACCGCAACAGCTTCAACCAGGAAGCCAATCCCCCCACCCCCGCCGCCGCTCCCCCAGCCCACCCCCCACCCCCCACCCCCCCACGGAGGCATTTTCCATGGTAATGATTTTTTAAAAAATTATGTCGTAAACTGCCCAGAGTGGGGGGAAATATCCCAGATGGGCGGGAAATAAAAGCAATTAATACATACATGTTCACGAAGGAGCAAAGGTCTCCGGATCCAAAGCAGGCTCTCCCCCCCCCCTCCCAGAAGAGGTCCATAGAGGGCCCCCACCCCACCCCCACTGAGCTGGGTGGGCAATTTGACTCCTGTGACTCCCAAAGGGGACGCGGGCTCCCCGCCCCCCTGTTGTGTATGCATGTCTTGTACTGTCAGAATGTAACCACCCCAATTACAATGTATTGCAGCTGTAAAGGAACGCGAGCAAGCAGCCCATAGAGGGCAGCTGCGAGCGTTCAATCTCACATGGTTCACATTGCTCAATCACGGACAGCCGCGGGAAAACCTTCCCCGCATTCAGCAGCAGGAAAGAAGAACTACTGAAGAGAGGCGTGCCTGGGCGAGGCCTCGCAGGTAGCGGCCAATGAGCTACCGTGCTACAAGATTCAAATGTATAACCCTACTGTATATAAAGAGATGTATCACCGCCATTACCTCATGCTCCACCAGATCCCTATGCAATAAACCTGTGTAAGCCAACCCTTCGGCTGTTCTGTTGTCTTTGGTCCCATACAGTAAACTGGCGACGAAGGTGGGATGATGGCTGCCCACGGGACCAAGACATGCGCCGGCTACGAGATCAGGAAGCCGGGAGACTTGGAGCTGTTTGAGATAGACTTCAACGGAGCGCTGGTGGAGCTCGAAGTCTCAGATGAAGACAAGAAGAGGGCCATCTTCGTCCGCATGCTCGGACACGAAACAAAAAGGACTCTGGTGGACCTGATCGCGCCGAGGAGGGTGAGCGACTACAAAGCCAAAGAGCTTCTGGCTGTGTTGCGCGCCCACCTCCGGCCCGCGATAGCGATGTTCCCCGCTCGGAGCGCGTTCTGGAGGCGAGTCCAAGCACCCGGGGAATCGGTCGCCGAGTTCGCCGCGGCCCTGCGGCTGGCCGCCAGCCCCTGCAAGTGGGAGACCCCAGAAGTCACCCTCCGCGACTGCCTGCTCTGCGGCCTGAGGGACACCGAGACCCAGCGCGCGCTGATGAAACAGGAGCCGCCTCCCACGTGGCAACAGGTCCTCGACACGGCGCAGGCCGCGGAAGCCACGACGGCCGGCGTGCAAGAGCTCCAGGACTGGCGACCAAAAACCGCCAAGGCAGAGAGCTCGGTGCGCGCGGCCCGGCGGGTTTCGAACTCGTCCATGGAGAGCGGCGACGACGAGGACGTCCGGCGGGTCCAGAAGGAGGGCCGACGCTGCGACGGCTGCGGCGGCGCCCACGCCCGCGCCAAATGCCCGTTCCGCAAGGCCGAGTGCCACAACTGCGGCCGGCGCGGGCACATCGCCAAGGTCTGCCGGAAGCGGCGCGAGGCCAAGAGGAGTAGCCCAGACCGCTCGGCGAGGCAGGACCGCACCACGAGGCCCAAGGACCACGGCACCCGGACCACGAGGAAGCGGGACGGCGTCGGACGCATCTCCGACGACAGCGAGGACGATGCTCCGGTTTTCAGCGTTTCCACGGAGCATCCCCGATACTTCGTCGAGGTAGTAATACAAGGGGCCCCTGTTAGGATGGAGGTGGACTCGGGTTCTTCTTACTCTATTATCTCTCAGGGAGAGTTCCTAAAGATAGCCCCCCACGTGCGGCCCAAGCTCAAGGCGTTGAGGGCCACACTAAAGGACGTGCAAGGGAACCGCATCCCGGTACTGGGGGTTGGGAAGTTCCAGGTCCAGTTCAAAAAGCGCGCTGCAACGCTTCCCCTAGTCGTCCTCAAAGGAGGTAAATGCAGCCTCCTCGGGACTCAATGGTTTCAGCCCCTGGGGTTGTTCATCGGGGGGGTGCACGCCGTGGGAGTACACGCCGCCGGGACTGATCCAATACAGAGCGTGTGTGAGGCGCACCCCGAAGTTTTTAAAAAAGGACTCGGAAAGTTCAAGGGCCCCCCAGTGACTTTCGACCTGGACCCTGGAGTACGTCCAATCAGACTTAAACCGCGCAGGGTGCCTTTCGCCCTAAAAGACAAAATAGAGGCGGAGTTGGACAAATTGGTGGGCCAGGGGATTCTTGTTCCTGTTGATTCTGCGGAGTGGGAAACTCCAATTGTAACAGCACTCAAGGCCAACGGGGAGGTCCGCATATGCGCTGATTACAAGTGCACCATCAATAAGGCGATCCGCCCTAATGCGTATCCGGTGCCGGTAGTCAGCCACTTGTTGGCCAGGTTGCACGGGGGGAGGTGTTTTGCTAAGCTCGACCTGGCCCAAGCCTACCAGCAGCTCCCGGTCACCCCCGCCGCAGCTGCTGCACAGACCATAGTCACACACAAAGGGGCGTTCCAAGTATCGCGCCTCCAATTCGGCGTGAATTCGGCGCCCGGGATTTTCCAATCACTCGTGGAACGCCTCCTAAAGGGACTAGAGGGGGTGTTACCCTACTTTGATGACGTATTGATTACAGGGGGGAGCCGGGCAGAATTGGCAGAAAGGTTGGGAAGGGTCCTAGAAAAATTCGAAAAGGCGGGGTTGCGGTTGCGAAAGGACAAATGCGTCTTCTTCGCAACCGAAGTCGAGTTTCTAGGGTTCCGCATTACTCCCGAGGGAATAAGGCCATCCCAATCCAAAGTGGCCGCCATCAAAAAGGCCCCTCGCCCCACCTCCAAGCCCGAGCTGCAGTCGTTCCTTGGGCTGCTCAACTTCTACCACTCCTTCCTTCCTCGGAAGGCAGCCGTGGCGGAACCGCTACACAAATTGTTAAAAAAGGACGAGGCATGGAAGTGGGGCGACGACCACGAGAAGGCTTTCAATGACCTGAAGCGACTCCTGGCATCAGATGCTGTACTGACCCACTTCAATCCCAAACGCCCAGTGGTCCTGATTTGCGATGAATCCCCATTTCCCGTTGCAGGACAAGCACCCACGGAGTCAGGGATCACAGGCTCTCCGGTACTAGGGCAGGCGCAAGCGCGCCCCAAGCGAATGTGCGGCAAGCCACATTGGTTGCGGGACTTCGTCCCATCCTAGGGGGGAGGGATGTTGTGTATGCATGTCTTGTACTGTCAGAATGTAACCACCCCAATTACAATGTATTGCAGCTGTAAAGGAACGCGAGCAAGCAGCCCATAGAGGGCAGCTGCGAGCGTTCAATCTCACATGGTTCACATTGCTCAATCACGGACAGCCGCGGGAAAACCTTCCCCGCATTCAGCAGCAGGAAAGAAGAACTACTGAAGAGAGGCGTGCCTGGGCGAGGCCACGCAGGTAGCGGCCAATGAGCTACCGTGCTACAAGATTCAAATGTTAAACCCTACTGTATATAAAGAGATGTATCACCGCCATTACCTCATGCTCCACCAGATCCCTATGCAATAAACCTGTGTAAGCCAACCCTTCGGCTGTTCTGTTGTCTTTGGTCCCATACAGTAACCCCCCCCCCCCCCATCGCCACCCCGGGGAGGGAGCGCGCAGAGACCCTCACCTGCCTGGCTGCTCTCAGGATCGGGACCCTCCTTCTCGCCAGCTCCGGGCCACCTGTAGGGACGGAGGGTGGTTGGAGGGCTGGCTTTGCGCCCCTCCTTGCCCACCCCCACCACCCCCCGCGCCTCGCTCAGCCCACCTGCCAGGCAGCCCTTCTCCCCACAGCCAGGCAGGGAGGGACCGGGCGCAGCGCTTCCCCCATCCCTGCTGCCTGGAGCTGCCCACCCGCCACCCCACGGCCGCCCACCTCCGCTTGACGGACAGTTTCTGCAGAACCGCTCGGTAGGTCCGGGCAAAGCGCACCATGGCTCGGTCGGGGCTGGACTCCATCTGCCGGAAGACTAGAGCGGAAAGGGACCAGGAGAGGATCCGCATCGGAGCCCCCCAACAAGACCAGGACCAGCCCCCTCCCCTCCCCCACCCCGCACTGACCTGGCGCCCCCCTCTTCCCCTGGCCGCGGCTGAGCACGGGCGAAAGGGAAGCCCGGGAGGGCTCAGGTGGGTGGGGGTGGCCTTGGCTGCTGCCCCATGGGAGGGACCACGGCGCCTCCTCCCCGCCCTCACCTTCATGCAGGTGCACCAGGTCCGCCTGGTCCAGGTTTTTGGACAGCTCCGAGCTGTAATAGTTGAGCGTGTGGCCTGTTTTGATGAAGGGGGAGGGGAGGGGGAAAAACCGGCTCAGGCTCTTCTTGGGTCTCACTTAGTGGAACTGGGGGGGGGGGGGAGAATCCGGGAGGAGGAGAGGGGGGCAGAGATCAAAGAAATGGGGTGGAGGGGGGGGGGAAGTATCTGTCTATTGATTGACTCATGTATTTCTTCACTTTTCCCTTAGCCACAGAGCAGATCCTTGAAAGATGAGACCAGAACAAAGTCACATTTGACTTTTTTTATAAATACTGCATCCCTAACCTGTTATAGCTAACACACTGCGGGCAGAAAACCTGTCGCATCCCTCCGTGCAGACTACAGGAATCGCTCTCAGGAGAGAAGGGCTGTTGGATTTTGACCACCTGCACACTTGAGGCACTTCCATCTCTATGTTGAAACTTGACCCCGATGGGAATCCCACCCACAGGCTACCTGAGGCTCACCTCGTTTGACGCACTTTGTGGACCCAGAAACAGGTCTGGCATTTGGTCACCTGTCTCCTTTAGCAGCAGGATCTGCCCCTTACCAAATGATGCAGGACAGCCTTCCTACCTGCCTGCCTGCCTGCCTGCCTGCCTTCCTACCTGCCTGCCTCCCTTCCTACCTCCCTTCCTTCCTACCATCCTACCTGCCTGCCTCCCTTCTTACCTGCCTGCCTCCCTTCCTACCTACCATCCTACCTGGCTTCCTATCTGCCTGCCCGCCTTACTACCTGCCTGCCTGCCTCCCTTCCTACCTGCCTTCTTCTGCCTCAGCCTTTCTCCTGGGCCAGTGATTTCCACCCAGAAATGCTCAGGGACTCTCCACTGACCGAGTAGACAGACAGGAGAGGTCTGGAGGCGCTTTCATGGCTAAAGCAAAGAGAAGTGGGGTTAGCCGCCGCCTTGTTGGCCAGGGAGGAAGGCCCATGCTGGGCTTACCTGTGAACCGTGCTGCGGCGTGCCTGAGGCCAACCTGGGGGTGGTGGAGGTACTCCAAGGCCTGGGAGATGAAGATGTGGATGTTCTCGTGATTGTTTCTCATCTGGGAGGGAAAGGGAACGGAGGCACCTGTTATCTGCCCGCCCTGGAAGTCCGAGCCACCCGGAAGCAGTTCGGACCAGTGGAAGTGGCAGCCCCTCCTCCTCCCAGCTGTTGTGCCAGCTGTTGTGGCAGCCAAAGCAGGGCTGGGCTGGACGGTTCTGGGCAGAGGAGGCCTGTGGGCAGGCAAAGGGCAATGGGGCTCCCCCCCCCACCTTTTGTGGGATGACTCCTCACGTCCAGGGCAAGGAGGTGATGTCCGCTCGGGGCCTGCATGCCTTGCTATCAAGAAAGGCGTCTCCCTGAGTGCCCAGGGGGTTTGCTCCTGTGTGAATTCCCTGAGGCTGACACACACACACACACAGCCCAGGTACAGGGCTGCCCCTTCCACCTGCTAAGCCTGAGGCGAGACCAAGGGGTGAGGCGATCCCCGGGCTCAGGTGTGGTGCTGGGGGACTCTCTGGTGCCGTAGCACGCAGGGCAGATGCTGTGCCCTGCGAGTGGCTGCTGCAGCCCAGGGAGGCAGAGGCCCCATCCTTTCCTATGGGGTCGCCCGTAGGGGAAAGACATGAAGCCACAAAGAGGGAGGCGACGGGTTTCTCCTATGCGGCCAATGGTACATTCCTAATACATGCCAAACTGGCAAGTTGCAACCTAAGTTTGACCTTTTGTCAGCCACTGGGCAGGCAGGCATTGAGCATCATCAGCCCTGGGGCAGCTATTCAGGAGGGGCTGGCTGGTGCTGAGGCGTAGATCCTGTCAAGGGGTTTCTGACGGGGTGGGGGCCCAGTCATAGGCCCAGCGCACTGGCTCATGGCCTCGGTGGTCCTGTCTTTGCCAGCCAAAGCTCACGAGAGGACTCCTCTGCCCTTCTTCCCTTCTTCGAGCCGTCTCCCTCTCCCTCAAGGTGTGACACGGTGGTGTTTAGGAGCGGCTCTTCCAGAAGAGGCACCTGAGCCACATTTCTGCAAGGCTAGTCGAGTGGTAAATGGACGGGAAGGAGGGAGGGAGGCAGACGGATGAACGGACCTCAAGGAGGCCTTCACTGACCAGGTATTTCCAGGCATTGACCAGGCAGTTCCTCAGGTCCTCCCAGGCCATGCTGCGGAAGAGCAGCTTCAGGTGAGCCCATCCCAGGAAGAGGCCGCAGTGCAAGAAGGTGAGTTTGCAACCCTGCCAACCAAAGGAAGAATCAGAGGGAGGGAGGGAGTTAGAGACCAGGGGTAGGGTGGGGTGGGGTGGGTGTTTGAGGAATGGCCATTAAGAGGGAGGCTGTTACGGATGTCTTCTTTCTTTCATCCAAGGTTTTTCCATGGCAAGGATCCTGCCACTCTCCACCCCCACTTCCAGGCCCATTGAGGTCCCTTGCTTTGATCCTGCCCACAGTCCTCATCCCAAGGGAAGCCTACTCTTCCTCCTCCTCCTCCCTCTCAGTACCCACAGCCCTTTCCCAGGGCCACTGAGAACTTTCTCAATGGAGAGCTTTTTTTGTGTGTGTGGGGGAGGCTCTGGCCCTGAACTTCCCTCCCCAGGTGAGAGAAGACCACGGCCTTTGAAATGTGGTGTTGGAGGAGAATTTTGAGAGCCCCCTGGGCAGAGAGGAGAACAAATAGGTCAATCTTAAAAGAAACCAACCCTGACTGTTCATTGGAGGGACAAATAGTGAAGATGAAGCTAAAGTACTTTGGACATCAAATGAGAAGAGAGGATTCACTTGAGAAGGCCTTGATGCTGGGAAAGGTGGAAGGCAAAAGAAGAAGAAGGGGGTGGCCAAAAATGAGATGGCTAGATGGTGTTGTAGACACAATGGGCACAGAGCTGGGCGGGCTGAGGAGGAGGATGGTGGAGGACAACAGAGTTGCCTGGTGGGCAATGGTCCATGGGGTCACAAAGGGTTGAAATTGACTGTGTGACTGAACAACAACAACTGTCCTGCCAGGAAGAGCATTTCATCCCTCTCTTTCCTTCTCCTCTCCTCTTACATGGAGAATGAATGAACGGCCTTCACATGTTGCAGGAGGAGGACTGGGACTGGCCACCTGCATGATGCCTTGCAACTGCCTGTGCTGCTGCCTTCTAGTAGGGCTGATGGGAAAAGTAGTCTGACCCCCACCGCCCCCCCCCCCCCAATTTCTGTTTTAAAGGGCCGAGTGCAATTGGGGACGTTGGCTGCTCTCCATTCCAAAACCGACCTCCTTCCTTTGCTGACTCTCAACACAGGACAAGAAGAGGTGAATGCATACAGCCCTTTCCTTAGATAGGGTGGTTGGCGCACAGGAGTGCCGCCCTCTAATGAACCAAAAATGTTTTCCCTGTCGACGACAGGGCGTAGGTTGAAGGCATGGCAAGAGTGGCAGAAGGGAGGAAGGCAGGCATTGGGTTGAGGGAAGAGCTGCTGCCCTCCAGTCCTCCTAGATCTGTGGCAGCAGCAGCAGCAGCAGCTTCGCAAGTGGCCCACCTGGGCCCACCGGCCCCCTCCTCCTCCTGGATGGAAAGAGTAGAACTGCCTAAAGATGCCAGGTGTTGGGAGCCCATGGCAGCTAGTGAGCAGCAGGGCACCCCACCCCAACCCCTCAAACTCTTTGGGGGTGGTGGGGTGGTGAGGCAGTCCCTGTCCCGGTCCCATGAGCTTCCATCCTGCCCCATATGCTGAGTGCCTGGGACTGGCCCTGGCAGGGAGGGAGACTGGCCAGTGGCCCTCAGGAGGAGGAACGTGGCTGCCTCCTCCGCTGCATGAATGCAACATTCCCAGAGAGAGAGGAATCAGCCAGTGGGGTGCCCATCGTGCGGCCACCCCACACGCCCAGTTCCAGGGCCTCTTAAAAGGGGACTTTCTGCCTGGAAGCTTCTTCATCCGCAGCCACAATGGGAAGCCCCCCCATCCCCCACCTCACCCCCAAGGCTGAGTTTCCCAAGAGGGAAGGTCTTCTTTGAGCCTCCTCCCTCCTCCTTCCCCACAGTGGCATCCTCCTCTGCCTGGGAGACAGGAACACTTCTCCATGGTTCCCGAGGAGGGAAACCCTTCCCAGCTACACCCCATCTCCCCACCACCACCAGGGGGTGGGTTGGTGGCTGAAGGTAAGGGTGGCTGCCTTGGGGTGCATGGGGGTGGGTGGGTTATAAGGTAGTTCCTCTGCCTGCACCAAGTGGCCCGGGCGGTGGTGGTGGTGGTGGTGGTGGAGGGGGTTCAGGAGGAGAGAGGCCCTTTGGAGGAGGCTTGCCATGGCCACCGTGTTGTCCTGGTCCTTCCAATGGAGCAGCAGGGGGAGCAGGCTGTAGACCACTTCCTTCTTCAGGAGGGCCTTGTCCGCCTCCGTCGCTCTCATCACCAGCTGCCCAAACAAGGAGAAGGCGCTCGCCCGGACGCCAGCTCGTTCCTGAGGGGAGGACAAGCACAGCAAGAAGAGGGCAGCAACAACAACGCTGATGGCGACGCCTGAAGCCCAACAGAGCTCACCAGAGAGGGGAGGGAGGGCCCACCTACTCACCCTCCTCTGCCTGGCTCCCTCCCTCTCTTTTGGAATCCAAGCCAGCTGTGCCAGCCCAAAAAATACGTTTCACAGAGACTTTCTGGTTCCAGCAATGCATCAACATTTGGATTTGGGTCAGGGTCGGGGATTGAGCAGCATTTTGAATATACAGCAGAGCAATAGTCCTGAACTACAGTATCAACTCATCCTCTTCCACATGTTGACACAGATATCCCTACAACATCTGGCCACAAACTTACAGAGATGATTGAAAAGCGTAAGGGTTACTGCAGTGGCTCAAGTGGCTAATTTAATTTAATTTTAATGTAATTGTCACATTTATATACCGCTCACTCGGCCAAAGCCAACTCAGGGCGGTTCACAATAAAAATTAAAAAACACATGTTAAAAACAGTTAAAACTACCCACCCCCTAAAAACAAGGGGTGCAGGATCCAAAGGCACCATGGGGAAGAGTTCTTCTACACCAACCACCCAATGGAGGTTACCCTTCCACCTGCACCCCACACTTGGCCCGCCAGCCAGGTTTTAAGTTCTTTTCTGAAAGGCAGTAATTCCGTCCGGAGACGTAGCTCTGTTGGCAGGAGGTTCCAGAGGGCCGGTGCAGACACGGAGAAGGCTCTCCTCCTTGTGCCAGAGAGGCGCGCCCTAAGAAGACGCTGACTGGGAGGCGGAAGGTCGGCTGTTTGATTCCCGAGTAATGCAGGACGGAATGAGCTCCCATCTTTGTCCCAGCTCCTGCCAACCTAGCAGTTTGAAAGCAAGAAATTTGCAAGTAGATAAATAGGGACCATTTCGGTGGGAAAGGTAAACAGTGTTTCGTGCACTCCGGTGTCTAGTCATGCCCGCCACATGACCACAGAAACGTCTGCAGAAGCAGACAGCACTGGCTCTTCAGCTTTGGAACAAAGATGAGCACTGAACCCTAGAGTCGGATATGACTGGCTTTCGAGCAAGCCTTTACCTTTTTCCTGAAAAAAATACATAAATGGCTGTTTCTCTCACACTCAATCATCATCTTATTATCTTTCTTCTTCTTCCGTATCTAAATCCAAATATAGGCGATCATCATGGCAACCGGCAATTGCCCTGGGAACAATATAATTCAGGGGCCTTCTATTTGCTTTCTGCATCGTAGCGCAACACCCAGTGGTGGGCTTCAATGATTTTTACTGCCACTCTGTGGGTGTGGCCTACTATGTGGGTGTGGCCAGATGTTGGCCATGTGACTTGCTGGGTACGGCCATGTGACTGGGTGGGCAGTCTAGTCATGCCTGCCACATGACCATGAAAATGTCTGCAAACACAGACAGCACTGGCTCTTTGGCTGTAAATTGAGATGAGCACTGCACCCTAGAGTTGGGTACGACTGGCATTTGAGCAAGGGTGACCTTTACCTTTGCTAACCATTTGCAACTAAACAGGGCCAAACTTCACAGCAATCTTGAACGCCAATCAGGGATCTTCTAATATTAGATAAAGTTGAAGGTCGCCCTTGTTGAAAGCCAGTCGTATCCAACCCTAGGGTTCAGTGCTCATCTCCGTTTATAGCCAAAGAGCCAGTGCTGTTTTGTGTGGTCATGTGACAAGCATGACTAGACACCAGAGTGCACGGAACGCTGTTTCCCTTCCTACGAAAGTGGTCCCTATTTATCTACTTGCAATTTCTTGCTTTCGAACTGCTAGGTTGGCAGGAGCTGGGACTGAGATGGGAGCTCATTCCATTGTGCAGTACTCGGGTCTCAAACTGCTGATCTTCCAGTCATCAAGTTCAGTGGCTTAGCCACTTGAGCCACTGCAGTTATTACCTGTTGTAAAAAAGCCACACTGATTTGTAAATTTATCTGTTATGCTAGCCAACCATTGTGTGCCCAGTGGACTCGATCCCCAAAAGCTCACATTAAAATACAGCAGTTAGTCTTTAAGGTGCCGCAAAGGGGTTTGTTATGGGGGAGCCTAAGGGGGTTTCCCTGGGAGGGGAGAGGGGGGAATGAGGGCCGTGGAGCTCCCTGGGCCAGCGGCAGTCTACCTTGGAGCAGCAGTTAGTCTTTAAGGAGCCACAACCTTTTTGTCTTTTTGTTTTGTTTACTTCCTGATATGCTTGAATTACAGACTAACATGGCTACCAAATCAAACCTTTATATATATATTCCTTCGCATTCTTTTCAAAAAATTCTCCGTTTTTCATTTGGTGCATTTACATTTCTTGACCTCGTATCATCAAATGCCTTCCCTTCTCATCCGTTCTTATACTAACATAAGAACAGCCTTGCTGGATTACAGGCCACAGGAGCCCATGATCCACTCCAGCATTCTGTCTCACACAGTGGCTCACACAGCAGGCGGGGGTCACCACCTCACCGGTGCCCCACACCTGACAGCCAGGTTTTTAGTTCTTTCCTGAAGGGCAGCAAATCGTAGCTCATCTATGCCTATAAAATGGTGCGTTAACCGTTGGAATGTGACAAAGGATGTTGCACCAGGCCCCACTAGCCCGTAATGGGCCTCCGTTCACTCGCCCGAACCCGGTTCGCAGGTAACTGTCGGGTTGAAATTTTCGACCCGGGGGCAGGAGCCCCCCAGTCGCAAACAAAAAAAGGGAACTTCAATTCCCAACTTTCCTTGCGGCAAAAGGAACGTTCAAAAACGCGCCGCGGCCAATCAAAAAAAAGCTGCAGTAAACAAACCGCTAAAGAAAGCAAACACGTGCAGGCAAAACTACAAGCCCCAGCGTCCTGTGCGCCATTAGCGCACAGAACGCTGAGGCGGCCGGCGCGTGAAAAATAAAAGTTAAAAAAAAAACACCCGCCGCCGGTGCCCTTCTTCCTCACGGGCCAGCCAGCATGGCCTGCGGGGGAAAAAAAGGAACCCCCCGCTGCCTTTCTTCCCCACGGGCCAGCCAGCATGGCCTGTGGAGAAGAAAGCAAAAAAAGCCCCCCCCCCCCCAAAGCCCTTCTTCCCCACGGGCCAGCCAGCATGGCCCGCGGGGGAAAAAAAGGAAACCCCCCCCCGCCACAGCCCTTCCCCACAGGCCAGCCAGCATGGCCCGCAGGGGGAAAAAAGGAACCCCCCGCCACCGTTGCCCTTCTTCCCCATGGGCCAGCCAGCATGGCCCATGGAGAAGAAAGCAAAGAAAGCCCCCCCCCCCCGCCAATGCCCTTCCTTCCAACGGGCCAGCCAGCATGGCCCGCGGGAAAGAAAGCCACTGAAAAAGTTAACCCCAAAAAACAAACCAAAAACAATCAAAAACACTCAAAAATCCAAAAAGAAAACACAAACACAGCCAAAAACAAACAATAAAAAACACACAGACCCCCCCCCCAATCCAAACCACCCCCCCACCCACCCAAAAACAACAACAGAGAGCCTACCAACAGACGTCTTGACTTCATGACCACCGGAACTCAAATGAGCAAAGAAAGGAAACACTTACCGGAAGCACCCAGAGGACAGAAGAGAAGAATTGTAGAGAGGAATCAAAGCTCACCACCCCCACCCAGAGGCCACAAGAGAAAAAACATTCAAAAATATTTCAAAATAAAAGATTAATTCCCAAACAAATCAAATAAGTTAGCCAAAAATTCAAAAATATTCACACTAATCTCAAAAAATACCAAAAAAACCCAGAAATCACTTTTCACTCAAAAAACCCAAAACACCAAAACAAAAAATAAAAAATGCGTAAAAATAAAGATTTGAAAAAACAAAAATTAATTTTAAATTTAAAAAATAATTTAAATCAAATAAATTAAAATAAAATTTGCATAAACCAAAATTAAATTTTATATTAAAAAAATAAAATAAAAAAATTAAAATAAAATTTGCATAAACAAAAAACAAAATCCTTCAAAAACCAATTTAAAGAGCCCGGCACTAAGGAAGCCAGCGCACAAAAAATAAAAATAAAACACACACTGGGAGCGCAAGTCCGCCGCAGATGGACGCAGCACCTCAAAGCCACAAAACCACAAAACCTTTCAACATCATTTAAAACAGCCAAGCACCATTTGTACAACAAAATAAACGGAACCCTTTACTATCCAACACAATTTTAAAAAGCCCTGCACCGCCGGGCAAAATATGCTAGTAAGAACATAAGAGCAGCCTTGCTGGAAGAGGCCACAGGAGCCCATGATCCAGTCCAGCCTTCTGTCTCACACAGTGGCTCACCATTTGCTTCAGGGTATTCTTCCCAAGGAGATGCCTTCACCTGCTTAGGATTCCCTGGAAATGGCATTGAGAAATATCCTGCCTATCTCTCCAACCCAGAGGTTGTCCTTAGGTATCCATAATTATAGCATATTGATCCCCTTGTCCTCCATGAACTTGTCCAATCCTTTCTTAAAGCTGTCAAGACTGACAGCTGTCACCACTTCTTCTGGCAGGGAGTTCCATAGACCAGGGATCCTCTGGGTGAAAAAGTACTTTGTCTTATTTGTTTGAGAACTAGTACCCAAAAGTTTCATGGAGTGTCCCCTAGTTCTAGTGTTATGCGATAGGGAAAACAGTATTTCCTTAGCTACCTTGTCCTAGCAATCTTTAATTTACATCTTTTTGAAGTTAAGATTCTCCTCTCTGCTTTTATACTACCAAAGGATTTTTCACAATTTTCAATCCAGTTCAATTTCAATTTGTTCGTTAATTTCATCTTTATTTAAGGTGGCTTCTGCAAAACTATTATATCCACCCTTTTTTCAACAGTATCTCCACCTTCTTTCTCTTGGGCAAACTTCCTCAGCTGCAAACATTTTTATATTCCAAACCCTCTTTAATGCTAATAAGAATAATTTGAGTTTCCTTTGTCCCATTTTGTGAAATTGCTGCTTTGTTTATAAACAAAAAACACACAACAACAACAACGATATCTACAACATCTCCTCCCATTGTAAACTCCAACCCTAGTGCCCCTTCATCGAGAGGCATCCCTATCTTTCTCTCCCCCCACTCTCCCCTTGTCCTTCTTACCCTCCCGCCACAAAGGAGGCAGTTTGCGCTCCCAACACCCCAAAGGGGAAAACAGTCTCTCCCCCCCCCCGCCCGCCCAATTGGGGGAAAGGGCCTGATGGCCTTGGCTGAACGGCCTGAGGCAGAGGGGAAGCCCCCCCCCCCCCAGCTGTGCTTTTGCCCAGCCCTTACACAACGCATGAAACGTACATCCTCAAAAAAAGAGCGGACGTTCAGAGCGACATCAACACACAGTGGCCCGATTCCCTGGCCGTCCATCTCGTAGATTGTTGTCATGATGGTCCCGAGCCCAGCAAGGATGTCCCCTTCCTGCCCACTGAAGACGGACTCCATCAGCGCTGGTAGCTGGTCTCGCAGGAGCTTCACCTGAGCCAGAAAGAGGGAGGGAGGGAGGGCAGGTGAGTGGATAGGTAGGTGGGTGGTGACTGTTGCAAGAGCAGCTCCTGGAATGGGACTCCTTGCTCTGGTCACCTCCAGACTTGATTATTGTAATGCGCTCTACATGGGGCTGCCCTTGGTGACCATTCAGAAGCTGCAACTGGTCCAGAATGCAGCGGCTCGGGTGGTGATGGGGTGCGGGCGCTATGCCCAGGCTTCACCACTGCTTCGGGAACTGCACTGGCTGCCAGTGTGCCTGCCTCTGGGTGCAATTCAAGGTGCTGGTAATTACCTTTAAAGCCCTACATGGTAGTGGGCCAGGGTACTTAAGAGACCGCAGCACCCCAAGGATATCAGCCCGTCCCGCCAGAGCGGACCAGAGGGGCTCTCTCATAGTTCCATCGGCTAGAGAGGCTCGCTTCTCTAGCACAAGAAAGAGGGCCTTCTCTGTGTCTGCTCCGGCCCTGTGGAACCTCCTGCCAACTGAACTTCGTCTCCAGGCAGAGCTTTTACCCTTTCGCAGGGGTCTGAAGACCTTGGCTCACACAGCGGGTGTGTGGGGTGGCTGGGGAGACAGCCACTATGGGCTGGCTTATCTGAGTGCTCAGTTTTGGAAGTCCAGGATATGGCACTGGTGGGATTTCTTGAAAGAATCTTTTAAAATTTTTTAACTTCAAATAAGTTATAATGTTCTTGAATGTTTTTGTGTTTTTATTGTTTTTACTTGTAAGCCGGCCGGAGTCACCTCAGCGAGGGGGCAGTGCTAGAAATATGATTAAATAAATAAATAAATACAAACTACACACACACACACACACCTCTTGCCGTTCACAGCCTCAGAACAAAATCATCCCCAAATAAACCCCAGGGTCCAAGAGCTGAATCATCTGATGATCATGAAACAGGGAGGGTGTCCTTCACCCATTTTCACGCCCCCTTCATGTAAATCTAATCCCTCTTTTCTACATATTGTCATCATCATCATCGGCTGCTACATTTCCCCCAGAAGTCATAGTTTTCTCTGTTGATGGATGTGTCTCTGGTGACTCAATAAACCGATCCCGGCATGAAACATGCGACTACACACATTACACGTGGTTGAGTTTGACGAAACCGCCATGCTTGTCATTTGGCCTCTTTGGCATTCTCCTTCGAAGTGATCGGTAGCAGCAGAAGAAACGGTTTGGCGCCAAAGTGGGTGAATCTATGACTGCTGCCTCCCAGGTTTGTGGGTTTATCCCTGATACCTTTATGGTTTGTTTCAGCTGCTCCTTATAGCACTTCAGAGGAGCTCCATGAGGTCTTGTAAGTTCCCCATAAAGAATTTGACGAGGAAGCCTGGAACCATCCATACGGCGGACATGCCCTATCCATCTAAGACAATGGCTTATGATGGAAGCTTCAATGTGATTTACATGTGCCTTCTAGAGAACTGTGACGTGGGTGACATAGTCATCCCACTTGATGTTCAGGATGGACCTTAGCTTCTGTTGGTGAAAGCGCTCAAGCTTTTCGATGTCTTGGCAAGAGAGGGTCCATGTTTCACAGCCATACATTAATGCTGAGATCACAACAGTTTGGTATACCATGAGCTCAGTCTGGATTGTTAAATCTTTGTTCATAGAGACCCAAAGTGATAGACGACCAAAGGCAGAGTGGGCAGCACTAATTCTCTTCACCACATCCTGTTAGCAAATGTAGTTTTCTAGACAGGATGCTACCAAGGTAAGAAAACTGGTCTGCCTGTTCCAGTGTCAATTCTGATATAGTGATTCTGAACTCTGGAAGGGCTGTCCTTGGGGCGGGTTGTACCTTGGTTTTCTGAGCATTTATGGTGAGGCCAAAACAATCACATGTATTCTTGAAACAGCTGACTGACTGTTGCAGCTCCTCAGGTGTGAGAGCAGGCAATGCCGTATCATCGGCATATTGCATTTCCATTACCCTGTTAGCACTGGTTAGTCTTTGGGAGCACAGTGTAGCCAAATTAAAGAGTCCTTTGTCGAAGCAGTATTTAATCTCTACACCTGTGTTGTTATTAGATGTTTCATCTTGCATGAGAGCTAGGTAAAGGGCAAAAAGGGTTGGATCAAGTACACAGCCCTGCTCCAATCTATGGGTGAGAGGGAAGGCATCTGAGGTGCTGTTTTGATGGAGAATCCTCCAAGGCATGCCACCATGGAGCGCTTGGAGCAGATCTACAAAACGCTGAGGGCAACCAAAGCGTCTCAGCACAGCCCATAAGGCAAGTCTTGGGACAGAATCAAAAACCTTTTCCAGGTCATAAAATACTAAAAATAGCAGATTCTCTTGCTCTCTGCATTTTTCCTGAAGATGTCTTGCACAGAAAATCATGTCCGTTGTGCCTCGGGAAGTATGGAAACCACATGGAGATTCTGGGAAGATCCTTTTGGAGGTAATTTGCAGGCGACTGAGCAGGATTCTTGCAAAATTCTTTCCAACAACGGATAACAATGATATGCCACGATATTTTCCACAAGTGCTGAGATCACCCTTCTTGAAGACCGTGATGATGGTGGCACATTCTTAAGGTCAGCAGGCACTTTACCCGTTTCCCAAGTCAAGAGGATGTGAGTGAAGAGCCTTGTCTTTAGAAGAGGCGCCCCTTCCTCCCTTCCGGATTAACTCTAGAGCGATCTTTCTGGGTTTCAGCTTATCTAGAGCCTCACAGAATTCCAGGTACCTCCTCGGTGGAATTGCCATCTGTGGCTGGTGGGGATGTTGTGGCACTTCTCAAATAAAATCCTCAGCAGTGGCAGTAGAGTTTTGGTTTAAAAGCGTGCAAAAGTGTTCCTGCGGGATCCGCACACACAATTGGCATACTGTCCCTGACAGAACCATAGTTTGGGAGATCGCTCCTTCGAGCTTTGGTTCCGAAGGGACAGAAATTGGGGAGCGGATTAATAGCCATAGATTAATTCACCCACAGCTGACCTGACAAACAGTTCGGACAAGAGGAAATTGAATGACTAACTCACTAGTCATGTAATAGGTAATATCGCACCTGCGGATTACCTTAAGCCTTAAACCAACATCAGCCAGTTGTTTACCCCAAGATAGTATGGAACAATGGATTTCCCCTGTCAGTGTTTAATTTAGTTAATTAACTTCCCCGGGAGAGGTTCCCAATTAACTCGTGTAAACATGGTACGTGGATCTTGTCAGATGACAGTCTCCTTACACGCAGCCCTCTGACGCGATATATACTGATGATTTTCCCTCATTAAATCACTGGTCTTCGCTCCATCTTGCCTTGTGTCTCATTGCTTGACCAGTCTCCTCCGGGACCCAACAGCCGCTTTGCGGCCCCAATCCAACATGTTCCCTCCAGCACTCTAGGATTTTCCTGGCAACCTGTAAGGATGTAGCATTGTCAGCTGCTTTCAGATTGCCCAATGAAGAGTGCGATGGTCCATAGAGGTCTTTTATGCCATCATGAAAGTTCCTTTGGTCACGTGCATTGGAAAGCCTTTGGGGTTCCTGAGGAGGAGGAGGAGGAGGAGCAGGCAGAGACCTTGTGGGGAAGGAAGGAGATTTCTGAGCAGATTTAGGGCAAACCTTTTGGCCTTAGGAGGCTTGAGTCTTCCTCCTCCTCCTTCTCTCAGAAATGCTTTTGCTCTGCCACCATTCCACTTGCCATTGGCTCACCCTTCACAGTTCAATGGTTCACAACACACTGTAATAAAGGGCACCATTTTACACCCCCCCCCCACAAGTGAAGCCCTGGAGTTGGAGAGTGGTGGTGGGGGGCTGGCCCAGGGAGAGAGGGCTCCTCCTTTGTGCCCCCCCCCCCCCTGCCTGCCTGCCTCCAGCCTTGACCTCTGAGGCACCTTCACTATCCCTTCCTGAGCATGTGGGGAAGAGGCCCTCCTTGGTCAGTCTGGACTCCTTGACCCCACACACACCACCCCCACCAAAACAACAACCCCCCCCCTTACCTTCCCTTGATGGAAAACAAAACTGCTGAGCCCTTTCAGACACAGGTCCTGAATGACTGGGTTGGAGGCCATCATGCCTTCCTCAAGATGCTCCTTGAGGCTGAACCTGTTCATCAGCTTCACAGCAGAAGGACTCTTGAGGAACTAAAGGGAAAAGGCCGTACTCCCTTCACTGAGCACACTGTTGTCTATTACCTGAGATGAAGCATATCCTCCCAGCCCTCCTCTTCCTCCTCCTCCCTCCCACCCCTCCCAATACTTCTGTCTTGGTTTTGTGGGAGAGAATTAGGGCTAGTCTACATCATGGGATGGATGGAATCCCCTCCCTGGCAGGCGCAGCAGCCTTGGAGCAGCCCCTGGTTGGGTGTCCCCCCCCCTCCGTGCTGGGCCCTCCTTTGCCCCTCTCCAGCCCCAAATACCTCAATCACGAGCGCCAAGGCTGTCATCTTCTTCAGCTCATCCTCTTCACTGTTCAGAATGAGTGCAGCCTCTCCAAAGACTCCCGGGATCTGGGGACTGTCGCATTCGGTCATGGCTCTGAGAGGAGGAACAGGAGGAAGGCTCAGCTCAGGGCTTCATGGGGATGGGGGGGGGGGATGGGGGGGATGGGGGGGGAAAAGGAGATTAGATAAAATAGATTAGATAAATCTTTATTGTCATTGTCCTGCACAGAACAATGAGATTGGGGGGAAAAACACTTATCAACTCAACAAAACCTAAACAAAATACAACTATACAAAATTATCAACATACTCCCACCCCACATATACACATTTAACCCCTAAAAAGCTCTAAAACTCTAAAACTCTAAAAACTATATACAGAAGCTCCCTCATAGACTGCATTGCACTGCATTCAAAGCCAAAACCGCTTTTGGGTAGAAACTATTTCTCAAGCGGCTGGTCCTGGTCTTTATGACCCTATACCTGCTTCTAGAAGGCAGCTGAAAGAGATCATTCCCAGGGTGCGCACTATCCTGCGCGATCTCTACAGCTTTCTTATAACACCTGGAGGCATAGATTTGATCTAGAGTGGGAAGAGTACGCCTGATTATCCGCTCCACAGTCTTTATGACCCTGGACAGCATTGTTCTTTTCCTAGCTGTATAACTCCCAAACCATACACACAGAGCATAGGTAAGACACTCTCTATGGTTCAGTGGTAGAAGAATGGCAACAGCAGATCCTTTGAAAGGTTGTTCGTCTTCCTGAGGATTCTCAAGAAGTATAACCTCTGCTGTGCTCTCTTCATCATCAAAGCTTTGGTGTTTGCTCCCCATGTTAAATTATCCCTCAGCTCCATTCCCAGAAATCGAAACACCGAGACCTGTTCCACACAATTCCCTTCAATAATAAGTGGCTGGATGTTCAATTTGCATTTTCTAAAGTCCACAATGATCTCTTTTGTCTTTTTTACATTGAGGAATAAATTGTTTTCCCTACACCACTCCGTCAGCATCTCAACCTCCTTCCTGTAAGCCGACTCTCCCTCCCCAGCAGTCATCAGGCCCACCACCATTGTGTTGTCTGCAAACTTGATGATCTTATTGCTGGGGTAACTGGTAACACAATCATATGTGTAAAGCATGTACAGAAGCGGGCTCAGCACACATCCCTGCGGCGTCCCCGTACTTTTACTGAGATCAGCAGAGACATGAGAGCCCATCCTGACCCGTTGGGAACGATCTGATAGAAAATCTAGTATCCACCTGCATAAGCATGGCTGAAGCCCCAGATCTAATAATTTGGGCACCAGTCTATGCGGAAGAATAGTATTAAAAGCAGAACTAAAATCTACAAATAACAGTCTCGCATAAGTCCCTTGTTTCTCCAAATGGGTCAGAAGAGCATGTAGGGCCGTAGCCACAGCATCCTCCGTGGATCTCTTTCTCTTATATGCAAATTGACAAGGGTCAAGTCCAACTGGTAAACAAGCCATAATACGGTTCCGCACCAACTTTTCAAAGCATTTCATTATGACAGGTGTAAGCGCCACAGGGCAGAAGTCATTCAGACTATCTATGTTAGGCTTTTTAGGCAGAGGTATAATAGTAGAGGATTTCAGACAAGGTGGGACAGTGGCCTGGGCCAAAGACCGATTAAAAATCTTCATAAAAGTTTCTGCCAGCTGTTCTGAGCAGTCTCTCAGTGCCCTACCAGCCACTCCATCAGGACCCATAGACTTCCTCAGTTTATCCCTTTTAATATTCACCTCACTTCTCCCTCTTCCACCCTGGCAACATTCCCTATGGGGAGTAATGACGATGATTATGGCAACACTGCTGGATCCACTGCTGGTGTCACCTCAAATCGGGCGAAGAAGGTATTCAGCTCCTCCACCAGAGAAGCACTGCTCTCTACAGGCGATGAATTACTGGGTTTGTAGTCAGTAAGGTGCTGGATCCCCTGCCACACTTGCCTGGTGTCTTGACTACTCAGGTGATCTTCAATTTTCCCTCTATACACAGCTTTTGCCTTCCTTATACCCCTCTTCAGGTTCGCCGTTTCTATACTATACAATACCCGGTCTCCAGTTCTAAAAGCAAAGTTTCTGGCCTTCAACAGTCTCCGAACTGGAGTGGGAGGAAGAGGCCAATTCCAAAGGTAGTCAAGAATTCAGGTGGTCAGTCTGGCCAGGAGGCCATGTGTCCAGAGGGAGGACTCTTGCAGAGAAAATGCCTACAAAATGAATTCACTCACAAAGGTCCCACTGGACATGACTGGTTGCATGGGAAATAGCATGGCTCTGCCGCGGCCGCCCCCCCCCCCCCCCCCCGGATGTCCTTTGCAGAAGAGGGAGAGCAAAGGTCCTCAGAGCAGAGAATGTGGGCTCTGCCGATGGCCGTGTGGCAGCAGGTAGAGAAAGGAGGGAGCCGGGGGCTAAGGGGACTCCTAAGTGGACCCAATAAAGAAAGCCATGGCTTCTTCTTCTTTGCAGAGAGGCAAAACCATTAGGCGGTCACTCACTCACTCACTCATTCGTTCATAGGGTTGGCACAGGTCAGAGGCCACTGAGTAGCACGTGACAAGCCCCCCCCCCCCCCGGCATGGACCTACCTGGCCAGGAGGCGTGTGCCTTCTAGGAATTGCTGGGGGGTGCTAAGAACCCTCCAGCCTTGCTGGAACTCAATGCAGGCATAGACCACCCAGTCCCCAGCCACGGAGAAAAGGTGCTTGATGATCTCGATGGAAGTGCTGCAGAGGTGAGACCAAAGAAATGCACGCCCTGGTAGCCCCCCTACCAGGATGATCTTAGGGCCACCTCTCCCCACCTCTCCTCCTCCTGAGGGCAGCTGCCTGTCTCTCTCGGGGCTTCTTCCCAGGGACCAGGAACACACACACCCTTCTCCCTCCCTCCCTTCTGGAGCTGTGTCTGAGCAGCAGGAGCCTGCGGCATGGCACCAAACGCACCTTGTTGGGGCAAGGAGGTCAACTGAGATCTGGCACATGCCACATCCTCCCCCTGCTCCCCCCCCCCGGCCAAATGGATGGGTGAACACAAGCCCATTGTGGAGTAGTCGCTGCACCACTTCCCCTCTTGGGATCCAAGGAAGAATTGGCCCATGGCTCTAAGCTGTCCTAGTCAGATACGTTACACCATATGAAGGCCATGTATTATTGGGTGCATGACGGATGGGCAGGAAATGGCGTAAAATGCTCCTGCAATTTCCTTTGTGCATGTGGCATTTCACGGTAAGATTCAGGCTGAGGAAAGCCAGCAGAGGTCACAGTAAGGTCCCGTATAAGGATCCATACAAAAAAAGCCATGGGTATGGGATGGGGTAGGTTTGGGCCCCCCCGGCTGGAGAGACAAACAGAAGGCTGAAGGCATCTGGGAAAACAAGTGTGGGATGTTTGGAAAGTCCTACTGGCTATGTTGACCCTGGAGGAGAAAAGGCCCAGAGTCATTTTGCCTCTACAACATTGGGAGGAGTGTTTATGAAAAATGTGTTGGGCAAAGCGACACCCAAGTCCTCTGGGAGGGAGAAGGAGGACCTTTGGCCAGAGCACTTCTGAAGAATTGTCCAGGGCTAGGCAGCTCTAGCACCATCTTCCAGTCCTCCTGCCTTCAAACTCCTGCCCTGAGCAGGATGTTGGACTCGGAGCTTGGTCAGGTGACTCTTTTTTGAACGACAACCACCCACACCCACACACCCCACGCCCACCCCTATCCCCCCACCCCCAGGGGGACTTTCCCTGCCACTCTCTCCAACAGAAAGGTTGGCTGGCAAGATGACTGACCGACTGCTGAAAGCCCTTCCAACTCTGAGGGGTCAAGGCCTGGCCGAGTGGCCACCATCTGTCATGCCAGGTAGGTACCTCTGGAAGCTGAGCGCCTCTGGGTGTCCCTCCTGCCTGGCTTTCAAGGCCTCTGGCAGGTCCAGGTGCATCACGTAAAGGACCTGCTTGAGCAAAGGGATGAAGAGCTGGAGGTGCATCTCTACCAGGGCCCTCCGGTAGCCAGGAATGCGGAAGGTCTCGTGGATCACATTCATTGCCTGAGAGAGAGAGGGAGAGAGAGGGAGAGAGAGAGATATTGATTGATTGATTGATTGATTGATTGATTGATTGATTGATTGATTGATTGATTGATTGATTGATTGATTGATTCAGGGGGCTTCAGCCTTCTGCCGGGGTAGACAGAAAGAGCCTCCTGGAAGATGGTGCTAGTTTTGAACCACAATCAGGCGTAATACCCTAGTAACGACCACCTTGTGTTGCCGGCTAATCTTTCTCACACTAGGTCAGGCGGAGGGAACTACAGAATGAACTCACCCAAAGGTACCTTCATTTTGGCAGTTTCACCTCTGGCCTAGACACGGAAGAGGAAGACGCCTTCTGCCCTTCCCCTCTGAGCTGCCCTGCATCTTTGCACCCCCAGCCCCAGTGGGGGACAGTGGGCATCAGCAGGTTCACACCAGTTTGCCAGAACTGGTAGCAGAAATTCTGGCTGGCCCTCTGCCCATCCAATTTTTTGAAGTAAAGTAGTCCTAGTTGGGGTGCAACGCAGGGCTTTCCCCCTGGCCACGCCCACCATACCACGCCCACAGTGTGGTAGTAAAATATTTTGGAGCCCACCACTGCCCATTCAGCTTCATCCCAGGGCCTTTTGGGACTCACTCTAAACTAAAGCTTCCATAGTTTATGCAACTCTTTTGCAACTAGGACTTGAAACAGACACAAGAAAATACAAGAAAATTATGAATCGAAAGGAGTATAAAAATATTTGATTTGATCTATCAATATTTGCTTTCCTTGATCGCATTGTCAGCTAATTCCATCGAAGCGTCTGCTCTGGGATGTGAAGCCCTGTGACTGGACTACCACATTTGGTATGGATATTCTCGGGGAAATAGCCGTCATGCAGATACGAACCGTGGGCCTCAGTGGGAAGGGGCTTTTACATTGCCTAATCATGTGACTGTGCTTTGTCACTCACTTATTTGGGAAAGTTCTTTTCCTGTTGTTGTTGTTGTTGTTGTTGTTGTCGTTGTCATTGTTGTTGTTGAGTTGCATAGTCATATCTGACCCTTTGTGACCCCATGGACCACCACACGCCAGGCTCCTCTGCCATCCTCCGTAGTCCACCCAGATCTACACCCACTCAGTCAATGATGCCATCCATCCACCTCATCCTCTGCCGCCCCCTTGTCTTTTTGCCTTCGATCTTTCCCAGCCTCAGGGCCTTCTTCAGTGAGTCCTCTCTTCTCCTTTGGTGGCCAAAGTACTTGAGCTTCAGCTTCAATATTTGTCCCTCCAATGAGCAGTCAGGGTTGATTTCCTTCAGGATCGACTTATTTGATTGCCTTGCTGTCCAAGGTACTCTGAAAATTCTCCTCCAACACCACTATTCAAAGGCGTCTATTCTTCTTCTGCGCTCAGCCTTCCTTAGGGTCCAGCTTTCACAGCCATACATGACTACTGGGAAGACCATCGCTTTGACTACGCAGACTTTTGTTGCCAGAGGGATGTCTCTACTCTTTATTCTGCTGCCTAGGTTTCTCATAGCTTGCCTCCCAAGAAGTAAGCATCCTTTTATTTCACCAAGAAGGTGAAGTCTGTCACTGCTTCCATTTCCCCCCCTTCTATTTGCCAGGGAATGATGGGACCAGAGGCCAGGATCTTGGGAGTTTTTCTTGTTGAGTTTCAGGCCAGCCTTTTGCACTCTCCTCTTTCGGTCTTCTTCACTTTCTGCCATTAGGGTTGCGTCCTCTGCATATCTGAGATGCTCCTTTTCCTATTCTTAACGAATCATTTGTTCCGTATCCTGTCCTAACTGTTGCTTCTTGACTCATGTACAGATTTCTCAGAAGACAGGTGGGGTGGTCTGGTACTCCCATCTATTTAAGGACTTGCCACATTTTATTGTGGTCCACACTATCAAAGGCTTTGGTGTAGTCAATGAAACAGAAGTAGATTTCTTCCTGATACTCCTTTGTTTTCGCCACGATCCAGTGAATGTTGGCAATTTGGTCTCTGGTTCCCCTGCCTCTTTGGAACCCAGTCTGCACTTCTGGAATTTCTCGATCCATGTACTGCTGAAGCCTAGTTCATAAGATTTTGATCATGACTTTGCTAGCGTGTGAAATAAGCACAATTGTTCAACAGTGTGAACATTCTTTAGCATTGCCTTTCTTTAGGATTGGTATGTATACCGACCTTTTCCAATCCTGTGGCCACTGCTGTGTTTTCTAAATCTGCTGGCATATAGAGTGAAACATTTTAATTGCATCATCTTTTAAGGCTTTGAATAATTCAACTGGAACACCATCATTTCCACTAGCTTTATTGTTGGCAATGCTTTCTAGGGCCTTCTTGACTTCACACTCCGGACTGTCTGGCTCCATGTCCATGTCCTCATCACTGTGATTGTCAGGGACATTGAGGTCCTTTTTGTAGAGTTCTTCTGTGTATTCTTGCCATCTTTTCCTAATCTCTTCTGCATCTTTTACGTCCCTACCGTTTTTGTCTCTTATTATGGCCATTTTTGCTTGAAATGTTCCCTTAACTTACCCATTTTTTCCAAGCGATCTCTAGTCCTCCCCCTTCTGTTTTCCCCCTCTATTACTTTGCACTGTTCCTTTAAGAAGGCCTCCTTATCTCTCCTTACTTTCCTTGGGAATTCTGTATTCAGTTGAGTGAATCTTTCTCTTTGCTTTTTGCTTCCTTGTCCCCACCCCCACCCCAGCTATTTGAAGGGCCTCATCAGACAACCACTTTGCTTTCTTGCATTTCTTTTCCTTTGGGATGTTTCTAGTTGCTTGCCTCCTGTATGATATTGTGAACCTCCGTCCATAATTCTTCAGGCACTCTGTTTGTCAAATCTAATCCCGTAAATCTATTCCTTCACCTGCTTCTGGCATTTGAGGCAATTCTCTGCTGCTGCCCCTCGTTCCTTGCTTTCCTTGCTATAATTATGGATACTTAAGGACAACCTCCGGGTTGGAGAGATAGGCAGGATCTCTCTCAATGCCATTTCCAGGTAGGAATCCTAAGCAGGTGAAGGCATCTGCTTGGGAATAATACCCTGAAGCAAACGGGGAGCCACTGTGTGAGACAGAAGGCTGGACTGGATGATGGGCTCCTGTGGCCTCTTCCAGCAAGGCTGCTGTTGTGTCCTAATGATTTGATCATGATCCTCCACATGGATAACAATGTATGGGCAACAATGTAACCTTCAGCTGTATCGCATAAACCCTGTAACAGGACGCGAGCTAATGACCACCAGCTGGCAGCAGCGAGCGTCCAAAGCTCTCTTGGTCCAAACTCATCAAAGGCAACAGCGCGGGAAGTTTTCCCGCCACCACCTACACCTGGACAAGAAGGGCGTGACCAGCAATGACGTCACGACGACAGTAGCCAATGGGCTATCGTGGAACCACGTTCAAATGTATTACTACTGTATATAAAGAGCTATTGATCCGCCATTACCTCATGTTCCCTCTGACCACCATGCAATAAACCTGAGTTAACCCAGCCCGAGGCTGTGTCCTGTGTCTTGGTTTTCATACACCAAATTGGCGACGAAGGTGGGATAATGGATCCCCAAGGAGCAGCCAGGGCACAGAGCGGGTTCAACATCACCAAACCGCAAGACTGGGAGCTTTTTGAGATGGACTTCCAGGCGGCGCTGGTGGAACTCAAAGTCAAAGAAGACGATGAGGAGAGAAAGAGGGCCATCCTCACCAGAATGCTTGGGATAGAAACCAAGCGAACGCTGGTGGGCATCATTGCACCGAAGAAGGTGAGCGAATTCAAAGCAGACGACATCATGAAGCTGCTGCGTGAGCGTTTCCGTCCCTCGAGGGCAATGTTTCCCGCTCGGAGCGCGTTTTGGAGGCGAGTCCAAGCGCCGGACGAGTCGGTTGAGGCATTCGTAACAGCCATGAGGATAGCCGCCGGCCCCTGCAGATGGGACGACCTAGAGACGGCCCTCAGGGACGGAGTGCTGTGTGGCCTGAAGGACAAGGAGGTGCAGCGCAGCTTGATGAACAAGGAGCCACCACCCACGCTGGCAGAGGTTGTAGAGGCCGCGGAAGCCGCGGAGTCCACGAATGCTGGAGTGGACAAAATGCACCAGTGGCGTGAGTGGCGTCCTAGAGCCGGCAAAGCGGAGAATTCGGTGCACGGAAAGTCCGGACAGTCGGTGCACGCAACCCGAAGGGCCTCAAAGTCGTCTACGGAAGGCAGCGACGGCGAGGAGGTCCAGAGGGTCCGAAAAGGGGGGCGCCGCTGCGATGGTTGCGGAGCGGCCCATGAGCGCGCAAGGTGCCCATTCAGGAAAGCCGAGTGTTACACCTGCGGACGTCGGGGGCACATCGCCAAGGCGTGCAGAAAACGGAAGGAGGGCCGGAGGCAGTCACAAGACCGCTCAACCAGACCGGACCGTCCAGCAAGGTCCAAAGATGGCGCCCAGACCACGAGGAAGCAGGACGGCGTGGGCCGCATCTCGGACGACAGCGAGGACGACGCTCCGGTGTTCAGCGTGGCCGCGGGACAGTCCCATTACTTCGTTGAGGTACTAGTACAAGGGGCCCCTATCAGGATGGAAATTGACTCGGGGTCCTCCTATTCTATAATTTCCCAGAAAGAGTTCTTGAAAATCGACCCCCACGTGCGACCCAAACTTAAAACGTTGAGGTCCACGCTACGAGATGTACAGGGGAACAGCATTCCAGTATTGGGGGTCGGGAAATTTCGGGTCAGTTTTAAGAGACATTCCGCGGAGCTGCCCCTAGTTGTCCTTAAGGGGGGTAGTTGTAGCCTCCTAGGGACGCAATGGTTTCAGCCCTTAGGTTTGTTCATAGGGGGAGTGCATACCGTGGGGGTGGATCCAATACAAGCGGTGTGTGACGCGCATTCCGCCGTTTTTAAAAAAGGACTCGGAAAGTTCAAGGGACCCCCTGTAGCCTTCGACCTAGACCCGGAGGTCCGCCCGATAAGACTCAAACCGCGCAGGGTGCCATTCGCACTAAAGGACAAAATAGAGGCGGAACTGGACAAACTGGTGGGCCAGGGGATTCTTATTCCTGTTGATTCCGCGGAGTGGGAAACTCCAATTGTAACCGCTCTGAAGGCTAACGGGGAGGTGCGCATTTGCGCTGATTATAAGTGTACAATTAACAAGGCGATCCGCCCTAATGCATACCCGGTGCCGGTGGTCAGCCACCTTCTGGCCAGGCTGAATGGGGGAAAGTGTTTCGCTAAACTCGATTTGGCTCAAGCTTATCAGCAACTCCCTGTAACTCCCGCCACGGCCGCGGCACAAACGATAGTCACACATAAAGGAGCGTTCCAGGTGTCGCGTTTACAGTTCGGCGTGAACTCGGCACCCGGCCTTTTTCAGTCGCTTGTGGAACGCCTCCTGAAGGGGCTGGAGGGGGTGTTGCCTTATTTTGATGACGTGTTGATAACAGGGGGGAGTGAGGCCGAACTGGCAAAGAGATTGGATAAAGTTCTGACTGTCTTCGAGAAAGCGGGGCTACGACTGAGAAAAGACAAATGTGTCTTCTTCGAAACTGAGGTTGAGTTTCTAGGGTTTCGAGTCACGCCAGAGGGTATTAAGCCATCCAAATCCAAAGTAGCCGCCATCAAGAATGCCCCTCGCCCCACATCCAAAACTGAGCTACAGTCATTTCTGGGGCTCCTCAATTTTTACCATACCTTCCTTCCACGGAAGGCGTCCGTGGCCGAGCCACTCCATCGTTTGCTAAAAAAGGAGGAAACATGGGTGTGGGGTGATGAGCAAGAGAGGGCGTTCAAAGAGTTGAAGCAACTCCTAACATCCGAGGCAATCCTAACGCATTTCGATCCCAAACGGCCAGTGGTCTTAGTCTGTGACGCATCCCCGGTGGGGGTGGGAGCGGTGCTTTGCCACGTGTTGGACGACGGAAGGGAAGCCCCGATAGCGTTTTATTCAAGGTCCCTGTCCCAAGCAGAGCGTAATTACGCACAGACCGACAGGGAGGCGCTAGCGATAGTAGCGGGAACCAAAAAATTTCACGATTTTCTGTATGGTCGGCCGTTCAAAATCGTGACGGACCACAAGCCCCTATTAGGAATTTTCACTGCAAATAAGCCCACACCACAGATCCTGTCCCCAAGAATGCTGCGGTGGGCTATTTTTCTCAACGCATACCAGCATGAGCTGGAATACCGGCCCGGGAAGGAGATCAGCCATGCCGACGCACTCTCGAGGTCTCCTTTGCCCTTGTCGGGCGTCCAAAAGGAAAGGGCAGAACGAGATCGCCAGGTTTTGTTAATAGAGGTTTTAGACTCACCCCCAATAGTACCAGCCGACATTGCCAGGGCCACAGGAAAGGACAGAACGCTAGAGAAAGTTAGCTCATGGGTACAGAAGGGGTGGCCGGCATCATCCCCAGGTACGGAATTCGACCCATTTTTTCGAAAAAAGATAGAGTTGTCCCTAGAGAGGGGCTGCCTTTTGTGGGGCCAACGGGTGGTGGTTCCTACGTCTCTGCGACCGAGGGTACTCGAACTGCTGCACGTCAGCCACCCCGGCATCGTCCGGTCAAAGGCGCTGGCCCGGAGTTACTTCTGGTGGCCACAGCTGGACGCGGACATTGAGCACATGGTCGGCACTTGTGAGGCATGCCAGGGCTCCCGGCCAGAGGCGGCCCGTCTTCCGCATAGGGAATGGGACACAGCAAGGGGGCCATGGTCCAGGGTGCACGTAGACTTCGCTGGCCCATTCCGAGGAACAATGTTTCTCCTGGTGGTGGATGCATTCTCCAAGTGGTTGGAGGTTATCCCAGTAAAGAGTACGTCCTCCGCCACTACAATTAGCCAGCTAAGGAGAGTCTTTTCCACGTTCGGTTTACCCGACACTTTAGTCAGCGATAACGCTAGTTGTTTCACCTCCGCTGAATTCAAGGCATTCATGGAGGCAAACGCCATTCGGCATGTCACATCCGCACCGTTTCACCCCGCCACGAATGGCCAAGTGGAACGGCTGGTGCGAACGACAAAGGATGCGCTGCGGCGCATGGGCCCGGGGGACCTAAATCACCAAGTATGTCAGTTTTTGTTAGCGTATAGGGTGACCCCCTTAGCGTCAGGTTACTCGCCGGCAGAGCTGCTGATGCGGCGAAAACTGACCACGATCCTGTCCAGGCTAGACCCGACGAGAGTCGAGGACAAAGGAAAAAACATAGGGCTGGCAGTCTCGAAAGGTTTCGCCGCCGGCGATCCTGTTCACTGCAGGAACTACGCCAGCGCAGGTCCAGCCTGGGTACCAGGGACGGTTGTGGAAAGGACGGGGCCAGTGTCGTACCGGGTCGAGACTAGCACAGGTCTCCTCTGGAGGAGGCACGCGGACCAACTTAGGCACCGAGTGAGTGGGGGGCCGGTCAGTGGAGCTCAGCGACAGGACTCAGCGTTAGGGTTCTCCCCCACCCGTTTAGCCCAAGGGGGGGACAGCAACGGACAACAGTCCCAAGCAAGGGGGGAAAGCAGCGGCCCCGACTCATACCCTTTTGATACGCCAGCTCTATCAGAGGCTGGGGAAGGGGGAGAGGAGTTCGCGACCGCTGCCCCCGAATTTAATTCTGATCTTGATTTTGAGAGCCGGGGGGGTTTTCGGGAGTGTTCCCCCACCCGTCCAAGCGAGAAGAGGGGTTTTTCGTTAGCCCCCAGTGCCCCCGGTTCTTCCCCAATAAAGCACACACCTCCCAACAACGCCGCAGAGCCGCGGCAAGTCACTAACGAGTCTCCCTCTCCAATTACAGGGCAGGAAACCAGGGGACAAAGAGAAGGTAGCAAACCAGGGGGAAGGCAGCCCACACCGAGACCCCAGCGTGTTCGAAATAAGCCATCTTGGCTGAGAGACTTCGTCTCATCCTAGGGGGGGGGAGAGTGTGGTTTCGAGACTTCGTCTCATCCTAGGGGGGAGGGGTGTTGTGTCCTAATGATTTGATCATGATCCTCCACATGGATAACAATGTATGGGCAACAATGTAACCTTCAGCTGTATCACATAAACCCTGTAACAGGACGCGAGCTAATGACCACCAGCTGGCAGCAGCGAGCGTCCAAAGCTCTCTTGGTCCAAACTCATCAAAGGCAACAGCGCGGGAAGTTTTCCCGCCACCACCTACACCTGGACAAGAAGGGCGTGACCAGCAATGACGTCACGACGACAGTAGCCAATGGGCTATCGTGGAACCACGTTCAAATGTATTACTACTGTATATAAAGAGCTATTGATCCGCCATTACCTCATGTTCCCTCTGACCACCATGCAATAAACCTGAGTTAACCCAGCCCGAGGCTGTGTCCTGTGTCTTGGTTTTCATACACCAAAGCTGCTCTTATATTCCTTCCTTCCTTCCTTCCTTCCTGTTTGTTTGCTTAATCCTGACGTCTTTCTTATTGCTAGACATTTTCCTCTGACATTGCTCAAACTGATCAAACCAGCAGCCATGAGAGGCTTTCCATATGTTGGAGACCAAGGGCAACTGTAAGGAAAGATACCTTTTCCTCCCTACTTTATATGCTTGTAGAATATCTTTTACCATGCAGAGCACTTGCCAGTGGGGAGGGGGCTGTAGAGACTGAGCCAATCTCCCCACAGTCACCTGTGCTGTTGCTGCTTTGTTACCTCATACTCCACTAAGAAGAATAACTAAAATTACTCAAGATATAGCGGGGGATTTACATATTAATGTATTAAATGTGCTTCAAAGGAGAAACAAAGAATTTTTGAATGCCTGCATTTTGGACCAGAGTGTCAGATAAATAATGCCTCACTGCCCTTCGTCACCAATGACCACAATGCACCACTACCCCCTGAACTCCGACCTCATCCTTCCCTCTGACCCTTCACCCTAACCCCTCCTCCCTGAAAGAAGGTTATAAAATAAGGTTCGCCTCACCATGAGGCATCCCAGTCTAATGGCGTCCTCCCTGAGGACACTGTGAGAGAGAAGATGTGTAATCAATAAAGCCTCTAAACTTATTCTGGCGTCTGTGGTCATTTTTCAGTAAAACCATTCCTAAAATCCTCAACACAGAGCTGCCAAGCAGCCTAGCCGATGATGAGATGGGGCAGGAGTTGAGGTCCAGCAAAGTCTGAAGGGCCATGCATTGCCCCCTCCCCCCCACCACACTCCTTTAACACAGGAGAGCATTTGTTTTAATTTTTTGCAAGCTTGTCCATTGTCCTCCCTGGGCGACACCAACACACACCTTCACCCTCTCCCCATGAACCCCACCCTTCACTCCCAGTCTCCAGGATAGCCAACTGGGCCATCGTGGAAGGAGCGGTGACTGAAGGGAGCCTCTGGCTGCTCTGCCCCCCCTCCCACCCCCAGGCCCAGACCACACTGTTGGCTTTGCACATGGCTGTCCGAAGGGAGGCCAAAGTTCCCTGCCTGACCACCTAAGCCAAGCACCAAACTGTCCTCCCTCCCTCCCTGCCTGCCGGCCATGCTGTCCTCTCCTAGGAGGGACTCTTGCAGTGCCCAAGGAGGCTTTCCTGTCCCTCTAAGGAAGCCCAGGGGTGGGTGGGGGTGGGGAGCAGCCATGGCCACAAAAGCAGAGGTCAGATGGGAGACATTGATCTTCAGGATGGGGCCAGAGGAAGACCCGTGGCCAGTGTGACTCACAGCCAGGGACATGGTGGCGGCGGTGGAGTCTTCGTCACCCTCCAAAGGATCCTTGGCCTGGAGATTCTTCAGCAGGAGCTGCAGGACACACATGGCCTCCTGGGGGTTGGACGCCATCGCTGCCCAGAGCTCATTGGCGTGCCTGGGGGGGGGAGGGAAAAGGTCACCACAGGAAACAAACAGGTCACTGTGCCAGCAACCCATCAGCTGAGTGGCCTCTCCACAGAGAACCCTGGAGAGAAAGAGAGAGAGAGGCCGCTATGCAACCTGTTGATGGGGATGGAGAAAGTGAGGCAGCTCTTCAGGACTTCCTCCATGTGGGACGGCAGCATGAATCCCAAGGCCCTCAGCACCACTTTCCGGCTCCAGTAAGACGACTGGCGGAGTTGTAGGCAAGCATAGATGGCACTGACGATATCTTTCACCTGCAGGTAGTCCAAGGGAAGAGGGTGGAGGTAAAGACCAGAACCTCCTCACACACTCACCCCTAGGGCAGCACACTGTCCTTGGGTGGCAGGAAGCGGGGGAGCAGTGGTTTTCCTATCCAATAACCTGGAAGAGAGTGTGAATCCCCCAGCCCAGCCCCAAGGGTTTCTCACCCTCTTGATCTTCACCGCATGGTTCTCCACAATGGCATTGAGGACTTCTTCAGTGGCCCTTAGCAGCACCGGGTCGGATCCTCTTAAGTTCTCCAGAGCAGAGAGCATGAGGTTGGTCAGCTGAGCCGAGAAGAGCACGTCATCGTGATGCTGCAAGGAGCAGGAGAAGGACAGTTGGCGCAAGTGAGCCAGGATGGACCACCACACATCACTTGTGTGTAAAAAAGGGAGGGAAGGGCTTGGCTTTTCTGGGGATGAAAAGCCTCAGTAAGGGAAGGAGGGGAAGGCCCTGGAAAAGCTTCTGAGCTGTTTGAACTTTTGTGGTGTGACATCCCTGAAATGTGCTTTCACGAATAATATCTCGTCATCATTGGTAGGATGTCAATATAGTTGCAGTTAAGCCTAAGTTAAGAAGTATAATTGTTTTAGAGTGTATTCAAGTTGCTAGGCCGCATGCTATTGTAAATAGGGCTATAGACCCATGCGGCCACACCCCCCCCTTCCAACCCCTTGTGTCCTGGAACACCAGCTGTGACACCCATTCATCCTATCCAGCCTTTCCACCATTCAGAAGGTTCCCTCCTGCTGTGGCCAAAGTCTCGTGGTACAACCTGTTGTGTGATGGACCTTGCAACTAGCATGAGACTGGGCATACACCAAGAAAGGAGGGGGGGTGGTTACCACAGCAAGCAGAAGGGTGGGGGTGGGGTGGGGGTCCATACATATCCCTTTCTACAGCCAGATGTTGTCCAAAAGGTTGAGATGCCACAGTTTCCTCCTTGTCAGGCTCCAACTGCAGACCAGCAAGCTCATGGGAAGGAAAGAAGGAAGGAAGGAAGGAAGGAAGGAGGAGGCTTTCTGCTGTCATCCCTTGAGCTATGGCTGGTAGCTTGCCAAAAAGAGCTCCCAGAAGAGGTTTCTAGACCTTGGCTCTACTGATTTCAGAAACATTATTTCCCCAGCCAGAACATGCCCATCCGGTCTAGCAGAAAACCCCTGATCTTGACACCAGAAGGAAGAGGAGGAGAAAGAGTGGGGGGAGAGAATAAAAAGAGGAGGAAGAGGAGAAGAACCTCTTTGTGCTTTTGAACTGCTAGGCTGGCAGAAGAAGGAGACAGTCAAGAAGAAGATGGCGAAGAAGAAGATGGAGAAGTTGCAGAATTTCCTTGTGCTTTTGAACTGCAAGGCTGGCAGAAGGAGGAGGAGGAGGAGGAGGAGGAAAAGAAGGAGGAGAAAAAGGAGAAGGAGAAGACAACCTCCTCTGTTGACACAATTGGCCCTTGCACACCTCAGTCTCTGAAATAGTAACCCTCGTCGAGTTCTCTGTTGGGTGGTGGAATGGGGTCTAAAGAGTTAACGCCCAAGGGAACTGACCCTGCTTGTATTTAAAACCCTCTGTGAAAGAAAGGTAAAAAAGGGTCTCGTGGGAAAGGTTGAGGTGTGTAATTTGTCCCAAGCTGCCCGGGGTGGGGGGGTGGGGTGTGACAGCGGCAAAGAAAGCATGGAGAGTGTGCCCCCCCATCCACCCCACCCCCACCCTGGCCTACCATGGCCAGGTGCCATTGGCTGTCTCCAGGGGCCAGGAGCGAGAGGGCCTCCTCCTCCTCCTCCTCCTCCTCAGGCTTTAGGCTTCTCCTCCCAAACCACCTCGGCCTCTTCTGCCTGCTGTTCTTGACCTCTCCTATGGAGCAGAGCAGTTATCCTTTCTGGGGAAGAGGAGGAAAAGAGACCACCAGCCCCTCCCCCCAAAAAAAGCAATCCTGGTCACGGGACCCCCTGGGGGACGGGACGGAAGGGGGGGAGCCCTGACATGTATAGGGGATCAGGAAGGGATGGGGGTGGGTGGGAGAGAGATTTGGAGGTGAAGGAGCCAAAATGACGAAACAACCCCCCTAACCACCCCATAAAGGCAGGTGCAGTGGGAGCAAAAAGGGGCGGCAGGTGAGGCTCATGGCTAGAGGGGCAAGTGAGTTAGAAACACACACCCCACCCACAAGACTGTGGCCACGGCGTAAAATGGCCTCCCTACTACTACGACAGCCTCCAGGAGTGTCTCCTGTAGAAGAAACTCCGACCCATTTTATTTCATCACCCCTCTCTTCCTAGCGATGGGTGTACATGCTGGAAGCTGGAGACCCCCTTGCTAGATGGGCAGGATACATTTGCCAGGCAGAGGGAGCGTGTGGCTTTGGCCCTGGTGGCAGGAGCCTTGGACACCTCTGGTGAGTCAAGGAGTCAACCACGCCCTGGCCAAACCATCTGCCCTGCCAATGGGTCCCATGGCATCGGGCCCCCGTCCCACAAAGGGGCAAAGACTGGCAAAGGCAGATCCCCCAAATGCTTACCCTTCCGGTTTAACAGGACCTCATAGAGGCAGCTGACTCCTTGCACCGCACAACAACTAATGTGCTGCACCGGGTCATTGCACAGGCCGATCAAAATAGCTGTGAGGTGGGCCAGCCTGCTGAATTCTTGAGACATCTGGAAAAGAAAGGAGGAGCCCCATTCGTGGGGCTTTCCTTGCCAGGCATAGTTCATTGCGTTGGAAGGGGCAGCCGAGGAGTCCACCGAGGAGTCCAAATCCTTGCTCAGGGCAGAAATCCAAATCAAAGCAGAGCTGACCGAGGGTTTGTCCAGTTTTCTCTTGAAGGTCTCCCAGTGTTGGAGGAGCACTCACCACCACCACCACCACCACCACCACCTCCCCCCCCACACACACACACAAACACCATGTGCTGCACCATTGTGGTACTGTTCTATCAGTAAATAAGTTTTCCCCCTACCATTCAGCCTATATTTCTGGCTTCCTGTAGTTTCAGCCTGTGATTACACCTCCTGCACTCTGAGATTATTGAGAACAGATCCTGCCCTTCCTCTTTATGATTCTATTTCAGGTATTTGAATAGTGGCATCATAATCATCATCATCCTAGCCCCTCTCAATTTCCTTTTCTCCAGGCTAAATAAGGCCAGTTCGTTCAGGCTTTCCTCCTCCTAGGGTTTGGTTCCCAGTATAAGATAAGATAAGATAGATAAGATAAATCTTTATTGTCATTGTCCCCTTGTGGGAACAACGAAATTTCTCGGTTACTATATATCAACTCGAATAAGGCATAGCCCTTAATTTAAAACAGCTACAGAAACATCCTTCTTGCCCTCCTCTGGACCTGCTCTAATGTGTTGGTATCCTTCTTAAAATGTGATGCCCAGAATTGAAATACTGCACAGAACTCTCAGTGTGGTCTGACTAGTGCCGGATAGGGCTGGGGGAAAGCCGACAGGAGCTGGGCAGCATCCGGTTCGGGAAAGTGTGTACTTGAGTAGTGAGGAGGATGCAAAAATTACTGAGCAGAGCAAGGAGCTAGTCACCAGCACTCTAGCAGAAGGATGCAAGAGGCAGTCTAACAATGCAACTGGACTCAAAAGACTGTATCAGGAAAGCATATATAAATGCTTGTATACAAATGCCAGAAGCCTCCGGAACAAAATAGGGGAGCTGGAATACTTAGCAATAGATAAGAATATTGATATTATTGGTATCACTGAAACCTGGTGGACGGATGATAACCAATGGGATACAGTTATCCCAGGCTACAAACTGTACAGGAAGGATAGGAAGGGGCAAACAGGAGGTGGTGTAGCCTTGTATGTCAAAGAAGTGATAAAATCGTATGAATTGGAATATCTAGGTGATTTGGAGTCACCATTAGAAGCTCTGTGGGTAAGAGTACCAGGCCACAACGATAGTTGTGGGATCCGTGCACACAATTGGTATACTGGCCGTGACAGAACCCCGGTGATGGGTGATCACCTCGTTGCCAGGGGTTCCTGAGGGGACAGAAATTGGGGGAGCGGAATATTAGATAGGGTTTAATTCATCTATAGCTGACCTGACAAGCAGCTCGGACAATAGGAAGCTAATGACTAACTCGCTAGTCACGTAATAGGTAATCTATTAAAACCAATACCAGCCACATGTTTACCCCGGATAACATGGAACAATGTATTTCCCCTGTCATTGATTAAGTTAGTTAATTAACTTCCCCTGAAGACTTCCCCAATTAACTCGTGTAAACATGGCATGTGGATCCTGTCAGATCGCAGTTCTTTTACATGTAGCCTGTACATGATAAATACTGATGATTTGCCTTCATTAAATCACTGGTCTTCGCTCCATCTTGCCTCGTGTCTCATTGCTTGACCAGTCTCCTCCGGGACCCGACAGCCGCTTCGCGGCCCAGATCCAACAGATAGTCTAACAGTAGGCATATACTATCGGCTTCCAACCCAAACTCCTGAGGGAGACTGGCAGTTGGAGAATGTTGTAAAGGAGGCATCCAAGAAGGGAAGCCTGGTTATAATGGGGGACTTCAATTACCCTCACATAGACTGGGTGAACTGTCTATGTTCAGCACATGATAAAGAGATAAAGTTCCTAGATATGCTAAATGATTGTTCCCTGGGACAGATGGTTGAAGACCCAACTAGAGGTACAAGAATCCTTGACTTGATCCTGAGTAATACTCAGGATCTGGTGCAAGATGTTAATGTGACTGATCCAATAGGGAACAGTGACCACAACTCAATTATGTTTAACTTGATCATAGACCGAAAGTCACTGATAAAATCTAACACAGAGACCTTAAATTTTCAAAAAGGAAATTTCCCAAAGATGAGGAAACTAGTAAAAAAGAAGCTGAAAGGGAAAATTGAGAGAGTCCAAACACTCCAATTGGCATGGAGGCTGTTTACAAAAACAATAACAGAGGCCCAATTGGAATGCATACCCAAAAGGAAAAAGGGCACTGCCAGGTCCAAGAGGACTCCGATGTGGCTTACAGGAGCTGTTCAGGAAGTGATCAAAAGCAAGAAAAGCTCATTTAGAAGATGGAAGGCTTGTCCGAATGAGGACAGCAGGCAGAAACATAAATTCTGGCAGAACAAATGCAAAGGCGACAATCAGGAAAGTAAAGCAAGACTGAAATGATCTAGAGGTAGGAGTAAAAAGCAAGGTAGCCAAATTTGCTGACGACACTAAATTATACAGGGTAGTGAAAACTGTGAGAGATTGTGAGGAGCTCCAGAGGGATCTCTTGACACTGGGGGAGTGGGCAAAACAGTGGCAAATGAGCTTCAACATTAGTAAGTGCAGAGTGATGCATGTTGGGGCAAAAAAAACCAATTACATTTATAAACTGATGGGGTCTGAACTCTCTGCGACAAACCAGGAAAGGGACCTTGGTGTCCTGGTGGACGAGAACTCAATGAAGGTGTCAACCCAGTGTGCCTCAGCAGTGAAAAAAGCAAACTTAATGCTAGGGATCATTAGGAAGGGTATAGAAAATAACTCAGCAAGTGTCATTTTGCCTCTTTATAAATCTACCAGCAAGGGTTGCCCGGCGTTGCCGGGCTTTTCCCCCCGTGTGTTTTAATTAAAAATGAACCAATTTTTTTTTTTTGCATTAGTTTTACATTGTGTTGGAAGGTTAAATTGTGTTAATTTTTTTAAAAAATTGCTTAGTCTGTAATTTTAATTTTTTAAATGTTTATTTATGTAATTTTTTTTGGCTTGGCTGTTATTAATTGTGATCTGCTTTTTTGGTTTTTTTTGAGGATTAATAAAAGAAGAAAGTATGATATAATTGTTTCAAATTTTTTTATGTAAGCGAATAATGTTTTAGTTTTTTGAATTTTTTAAATTAGTTGTACCGTAGGTAATAATTTTAATAATGTAAAAGTAAATGTTTTTTTACATTCAATGTTTTTAAAATGTGTTTAGATGTTTTGAGTTTAAATTTGAGTTATAACTCAGCACAGGATTTTTAAAAGTTTCTATTGTATTTTATTGACATATATTTGTGATTTGTGTTAAAGTGTGTTTAGTGTAATTTTTTTACTTGTTTTTATTGGTGTGACCTTTTGTGTAAAATTGTGAATTTGTGTTATGTTTTTGATTTGTTTTTACTCTTCTGGCCTTTTGTTTGGGGCTGTTGTGTGTTTTTGAATTGTTTTTACTATTGTGGCCAGCAGGTGGTGCTGGTAGGGGTTATTGTATTTTGACTTTTTTTTCCTCTCCTGGCCTCTGGGTGAAGCTTCTTCTGGTAAGTTGTGTCTTTCTTTATTCATTTCTTTTCCAGTCCTGGTGGAGGTAGCACCTCGTTTGGTAAGTTTGCTTGTTTTCTTTCTTTTGTGTGTGTGTAGGCGGGGGGGCGGCGAGGGGGGTTGGAGTTTGTGTTTTTTGTCTGTTTGTTTTGTTTTTGATTGTGTCTTTGTTTACTTCGTATTGTTTTTTGTTTTTTTGTTTTTTGTATTTTTGGATGTGTTTGAGTGTTTTTAGTAATTTTTAAAAAATTATTTATTTGGTGGTGGGGAAGGTACGTGGTCATTGGGGGTTAGGAAGGGTGAGCTAGGGGAGACAGGGGAGAGGGGGATCGCAACCCCCACCCACTGATATTAAAGGGGAAACTCCAGTCGGGACCTTCAGGCGCCGCGGGTGAGGGAAAGAAAGCCAGCTGGTGTTTGCTTGGCTGTGAGTTGTTTTTCTTTTTAATTTTTCAGGCGCCGGTTTCCTCAGCGTTCTGCGCGGGCGCGCAGGACGCTGGGGCTTGTAGTTATAGGTTGGTGCTTTGTGTTTTTGCTGTGTTTTTTTAAAATGCTTTTATTTTGATTGGCTGCGGCGCGTTTCCGAACGCTGCGCCGTGCGAGAGCCTCTCAGCCTGATTGGCTCTGGCGCGGCGCGGCGCAAGGAATGTTGGGAAGTGAAGTTGTTTCCCTTACTTCGCGTTTGTGGGGCTGTTGCCCCACTGCCGGTTTTCTAAATCCTTCATTGACCTGCGTACCCAGATCGGCCGTTTGCACGAAGGGTGAGTGCAGGCAAGTAGGGCGAGGCATAGCAACCTATAGCCAGTTCCAATGGTTAACCCTTGGATTTATAGGTTAAGATGGTGAGGCCCCATCTGGAACACTGTGTACAGTTCTGGTCGCCATACCTCCAAAAGGATATTATGGAGCTGGAAAAAGTACAGAGGAGGGCAACCAGAATGATTAGGGGACTGGAAGACCTTCCTTACCATCTGAGTCTGCAACGGTTGGGCCTCTTCACTCTTGAACGACGACGTCTAAGAGGTGACCTGATTGAAGTTTATAAAATCATGCACGGTGTGGACAAAGTAGATAAGGAAAAACTGTTTTCCCTATCGCACAACACTAGAACTAGGGGACACTCGATGAAACTTTTGGGTGCTAGTTCTCAAACAAATAAGAGAAAGTACTTTTTCACCCAGAGGATTACTGGTCTATGGAACTCCCTGCCAGAAGAAGTGGTGACAGCTGTCAGTCTTGACAGCTTTAAGAAAGGATTAGACAAGTTCATGGAGGACAAGGGTATCAATGGCTATAATTATGGATACCTAAGGACAACCTCGGGGTTGGAGAGATAGGCAGGATATCTCTCAATGCCATTTCCAGGGAATCCTAAGCAGGTGAAGGCATCTCCTTGGGAATACCCTGAAGGAAATGGTGAGCCACTGTGTGAGACAGAATGCTGGACTGGATGGGCTGTGGCCTGTTCCAGCAAGGCTGTTCTTATGTCCTTATGTTAAGGCAGCCTATAATAGGATTGGCCTTTTTTGCCACCACTTTGTATTGTTGGCTCATATTCAGCTTGTCGTTTACAGCGATTCCAAGATCCTTCTCTCTTGTTGTATTACTGAGGCAAGTATTCCCCATCTTGTAGCTGTGCTTTTCAGCATGGGGAAATCTTACCCTGTTGTAGAAATGAGGAAGAGACCCTCGCGGTGAAGCACTTGGGTCTGAAGAAGGAGAAGGAGGAGGAGGAGATCTTGAGATCCTTCCTTGCCTCTATCCAAGGGTTCTGACTGGAATCCAGGTGGTGAAGCCTTGCCATGCAAGGCAGTAGTACATTTCCTAGGGGGCCCTTGTCATCTGTGCCTGGTGGGGGGGGGGGGTTGACCAACACTGGACACTTAGCCTGTGGGTTTGGCCTCTGGAGGACGGAGAGGCCCATGTGGGTCTAAGAGGAAAACCACCCACAAGCCCCATAGCTACTCACATCATAGAAGAAGTGGGCAGCTACAAATCTCAGAAGCTTCATTGCTGTGTCCACTGCTCTTTCACGTTCATGGTCTAACGCAGAGGTGAGCCAAGGTTCCATTAGCTATGAAAGAGAAGGCAGCTTCACTCTTCCTCAGAGCCAACAAATCAATCAATCTATCAACCAATCAATCAATCAATCAATGAACACCCCCCCCCCCCAATGAATGAGTCTTTAAGGAAGGAAGGACAGGTTTCACTTACCAGTAACTGTCGTTCTTCGAGTATGCAGTCTGTGAATTCACACTCTGGGTTCTGTGCCTGCGTGGGAGCCATTTCGGAGCTTCAAAACTAATTGGATAAAAAGTTTCAAATCAGGGACCACCCAGCTCTCCACCCGCCTTCGGCACTATTTCATGCGCTTTCCCTCAGTTAATACTTAAGCTGAATGCAGTATGAGAAGGTGCATCTCATCCATGTAGCAAGAGGGGAAGGACGGATGGGTAGTATGAATTCACAGACTACATACTCAAAGAACGACAGTTACTGGTAGGTGAAACCTGTTCTTCTCCTTTGTGTAGTCTGTGAATACACACTCTGGGAGATTAGCAAGCTCACTTACTTGGATGGTGGGCGCCCGTGGAGGAGATGAAGACGAGGAGCGTGTCACCGATGTGAAGATGATATGACCGCGGAAGAATAGTGGAGGCCAGCCATAAGGACTACTCTGTCCAACCTCGCATCAAGAGTGGCTCGAGTGTCCAGCCTATAATGTCTAGTGAAAGTCAATGGTCTGGACCAAGTGGCTGCTTTGCAAATATCCTCCATTGGTATGCCCTCTAGGAAAGCCATAGATGTCGCAGTGGCTCTAGTGGAGTGAGATCTCACATGTGGTAGTGGTGTGAGGGACGAAACTCTGTAAGCCAAGTAGATTGTACTTGAGGTCCATTTGGAGAATCTTTGAGATGACAGTGGATTTCCTTTGAACACCCCCCCCCCCCAACTTATTGTATGAATAAAGGATTTAATTTTCGAAATTCAGTTGTCCGTTTCGTGTAAAAAAAGCAGTGCTCTTTTAACGTCCAATGAATGCCATGCCCTTTCCTGTTCAGAAGTTGGGGCAGGAAAGAAAGTTGGGAGGGTGAGTGACTGAGCCAGATGAAAGTCCGAAACGATTTTGGGTAAGAATTTGACGTTCGGATGGAGGACCACTCTGTCTGGATAGGACTTAAGAAACGGTGAGTTGCAACGTAATGCTGTCAGTTCACTTGCCCGTCTGGCTGAGGTAATTGCGACCAAGAAGGCCGTTTTCCAGGATAGAAGTTTGATATCTGCCATAGCCAGAAGCTCTAAAGGGGGCTTCATGAGAGCGTTGAGCACTGTAGTCAGGGACCATTGAGGTGGGGGATCCCTTGGCTATGAGAACGAATTCCTCAATCCCACAAGGAACCGTTTCATAGTCCTGTCTCTAAAAACTGACGCAAGTGGTGATGTGGGTGGGGAGTGTGTGACTACTGCAGCCAAATGGACTCTGACGGACAAAATGGAGAGGCCTGTATCGGCTAGACGAAGAAGGTAACTCATTAAAAATTCGATGAATACATCCGGTCCATTCCCCACAGCGAAGGCTCAAAATCGTGCGAATTTTGCTGCATACGATTTCGTAGTTAAGTTCTTTCTGCTTCTATTTATGATGTTTGCTAGTCTGTTGTTATGTACCAGGCCATCAAATGCAGACTGGATAAGTCGGCATGAAGAAGACGGCCTCCTTCCAGCTGGAGGAGAGAGGGTTTGGTCGGAAGAGTTAGTGCGTCCCTTGCGGCTTGCTGGAGCATGGTGTACTAAGGTTGCGTACACCAATCTGCAGTCTCAGGGAGTCATGAACGTGTCCCCTTTCGACAAATGTCCCATCCCTGCTCTAGAGCAGAATTTTCTGCATTTTGCATTGTCTGGAGTCGCGAAGAGATCTACTTCCGGGACTCCCCACCTTTCGCAAAGGTCCTGAAAGACTTCCTGATCCAGCTCCCACTCGTGAGTCGAGTGGTCTGCCTGCTGAGGGAGTCTGCAGTCATGTTTTGCTTGCCCTCTATATATATCCCGATGGGGAAGACATGGAGTTGGAGACACCATTCCCATATTTTGACAGCGAGGTAGAGGAGATTTTGCGGTCTGGTTCCCCCTTGTCTGTTGAGATAAGCAAGCGCTGTTGTGTTGCCTAATGTGACTTGGACAACTTTGCCTGCTACCAAGAGTTGGAAGGTTTTCAGAGCCTTCCAGATCGCCAGAGGTTCTAAACACAGTAAACCTCGGATAACGACCGCATCGCATAATGCTAAAATCAGATAACAACCTGATATTTTGAAAAAAATATTGCATCAGATAACACTATTTTAGCATTATGCAATGCATCATTTTTCTGCGCTCACCCGCCACCGCTGCTGCCTCTGGGAGGGCCGGGGGACCCAATCCGCGCTGTTTCCGACGCCCCCCGACTCTCCAAGGCGCTGCTGCAAAGCAAAACGCCAGGAAAAACTCCTTCCTCAACTGCATGTTTTGCCTTGCAGCAGCGTCCGGAAAAGTCAGGGGATGTTGGAAATAGCGCGGATCAGGTCGCCTGACATTCCCAGAGGCAGCACGGGTGGTGGAAAGCCCAAAATAGGTGAAAAAAATTCCATCACAATGGAGTTTTTTCCGCCCATTTTGGGCTCTCTGCAGCCCATGCCATGTCTGGGAGGGTCGGGGGACCCGATCCACACTGTTTCTGACGTCTCCCGACTTTCCCAGAGGCTGCTGCAAGGCAAAACACCAGGGGGAACTCCTTCCTCAGCTGCAGGTTTTGCCTTGCAGCAGCGCCTGGGAAGGTTGGGGGATGTTGGAAACAGCGCGGATTGGGTCCCCCGACCCTTCCAGAGGCAGCCTGCCTTTTTTAAGCGATATCTGATGCATGCATCGAATGACGCTAAAAATCAGATAACGACCAGACTTGTGGAACCAAGTTTGGTCGTTATCCGAGGTATTACTGTAATTTATGTGGTGCCTCTTTTCCTGGGGTGACCACAGGGGGTTGATCTTGAGACCCTGCGAGCAGGAGCCCCAGCCCAGGGTGCTTGCGTCTGTAGTTATCTGTATGGTAGCCATTGGGTGGTAGAAGGATTTTCCCATCTGGAAGTAATCTGCTTGAGTCCACCATAGCAGCTGTTGTTTTAACTCCTTGGTTGGCATGAGGTGCTTGCTCTGAGGATCGTGGACTGGATTGAAAAGGCCGTGAGCCAAGATTGGAGGGACCTCATTTTGAGCTTGGCATGAGGGATGACAGCCATGGTGGAGGCCATGAGACCAAGCAACCTGTGGGGCTGCCTGGCTTTTATTCGCGGTTGGGTTCTGAAGAAGTGAACCATGTCTGCAATGTCTGTCAGGCGTTACTTGGGGGAGAACACTCGCGTGCTTACTGAGTTCAGGATGGCCCCTATGTAATCGACGGTACAGGATGGGATGAGGCGGGATTTCTTTATGTTGATTCTGAGACTGAGATCCTCCATTCGTCGCAGTGCGAAGACCAGATCGTTCCTTGCCTGGATTCTCGTTGGGGAACAGATGAGTCCAGTCATCTATGTATGGAAAAACTTTGATGCTGTGTAGATGAAGAAAGGCTGCCACTGGGGCCATGCATTTAGTGAAGATCCTCGGGGCTGTTGATAGTCTGAACAGTAGGCAGGTGTACTGGTATATCTGGTCCCAAATTTTGAACTGTAGGAACTTTCAATGCAAGGCATGAATAGAGATATGAAAGTAGGTATCCTTCAGATCTATCATGACAAACCAATCTCCCTTGTCGATAAGTAGGAGAATGGTTTGAAACGTCACCATCCAGAATTTTGTTTGGTGGATGAATTTGTTCAGCTGTCGGAGGTCTAAGATCGGCCGAAGTCCCCCGTCCTTCTTGTTGACGACAAAATACCTTGAATAGAAACCATCGGACGAGTTGGTAGAGTTGATAGTTTTGATAGTGCCTTTCTTGAGAGGAGTTGTTACTTGTTCTTGAAGCGTAGACGAGGGGGGTGTTGTCCGAAGGTGTCCAAGTGGAGGATATCTCTTGAACTCTATGCTGTAACCAGAGTCTAAGATGTTTAAAACCCACTTGTCTGTGGTGATTGAATGTCATGTTGCAAGGAAAGTGTGGAGTGGTACATATGGAAGGGCGATATGAGGACATGCTGTCTTGACTTCTTGTCGGACCGTTTGGTAGATTGTTGTTGTTGATATGGTGGATGAGGTTGTTGGCGTTTCGGTTTGTAATAGGTTTGTCTTTGGTATTCATTCTGTTTTCTGAACTGACCTTGGGGAAAACCAGTGATAAGACTAATAATTTTGACAGTACCTGGTTTTTTGTTGGTACACTGTATTAAGATCTAGTCGGAGCTTGTTGGCGGTTGTCTTGTTGTGGTGCAGCTTGTTCAGGACATTGTCTCAGCGGAGAAGAGGCCCTTACCGTCGAAAGGCATTTCCTCCACTAATTTCTTAACCTCATCCTGAAGGTCTGCGGACCTCAGCCAAGAGTGTCATCGCAAGTGGATGGAAGAGGCAATATTATTTGCGGTGGAATCACAAATATGTCTCGCTGTCCTGATCTGCTGCTGCCCAACCTGGGTTCCTTCTTTACAGAGCTTTTCAAACTCAGAATGGAGATCAGAGGGCAGTTTTGTGGAAAAGTTAGAGCTGCTATTAAGGCCTACTTGGTGGCGATAAAGGTGGTGAAACAGCAATATTTCACCACCCTTATTGCATCCACAGATAACTGCCCCGCCACCCTGTTCTGGGTGACCAGGTCTCTTCTCAGTAGAGGGGGGCCTATGCCCGGTTGGCAGGGTTCGGCTGAGGATTTTGCTGATTATCTGACAGATAAAATTGCTCAGATTCACTTGGGACTGAATCCCGGGATGGATGGGGAGAGTCAGGAGGGGACCATATCACAATCTTGCAGTGTCATCTGGGACCGGTTTGATCCAGTTGTCCCTGATGAAGTGGACAGGCTCCTTGCAGCTGTTTGCGCTACTACCTGTCCTTTAGATCCCTGTCCTGCCAGGCTGGTAAAAGCCTCTAAGGCAGTGACAGGTGGCTGGGTCGGGGCTATAATTAATTCATCTTTATGGGAGGGGGTGTTTCCAGCATCATTAAAACATGCTTTGGTATGCCCCTTCCTAAAAAAAAACAACCCCTCACTCAACCCAGCGATTCCAGCTAAGTATAGACTGTTCTCCAACCTTCCCTTCTTAGGGAAGGTATTGGAGAAGGTGGTGGTGTGGCAGTTGCAGGGGGTCCTGGATGAAGCAGGTTATCTAGACCCCTCTCAGTCAGGGTTCAGGCCTGGATATGGTATGGAAACGGCATTGGTCGCACTGATGGATGATCTCTGGCGGGAGCGGGATGGAGGTTATCCATCCATCCTTGCTCTCCTTGACCTCTCAGCAGCCTTTGATACCATCGACTACGGTATCCTTCTGGAACGGCTCCGAGGATTTGGCGATCCAGGGCACTGTGTGGTCCTGGTTCTCCTCATTCCTGAAGGGCCGGACCCAGTCAGTGTGGTTGGAAAGTGAGACGTCCAGCCCTAGGCTGCTCCAATATGGGGTACTTCAAGGCTTGGTGCTGTCTCCTCTCCTATTTAACATCTACATGAAGCTGTTGGGTGAGATCATCAGTTCCCACGGGGTGAGATACCATCAGTATGCTGATGATACTCAGCTGTACATCTTGGCCTGTGGTGATCCCAGCGATGCTGTTAAAGTCCTGTCCGGGTGTCTGGAGGCTGTTGGGGTCTGGATGGGGGACAACGGGTTACAACTGAATCCTGGCAAGACTGAGTGGCTATGGATTAGGGTTCCTGCGCTATCCCAGGAGCTACCATCTTTGGATCTGGATGGGGCTCGTTTGTCCCAGACAGATCCGGTGCACAACTTGGGGGTCCTCCTGGACTCACGACTGCTGCTCGAAGATCAGGTGGTGGCCATGGCCAGATGGGCTTTCGCCCATCTCCGGGTGATTCGCCAGTTGCGCCCGCTCCTGGACCGGGACTCCTTACTCATGGTCACACATGCTCTGGTCACCTCTAGACTAGATTACTGCAATGCGCTCTACATGGGGCTGCACTTGATGACCATTCGGAGGCTGCAGTTGGTCCAGAATGCGGCTGGCCGAGTGGTGATGGGGTGTGGGTGTTATGCTCGTGCCTTGCCACTGCTTCGGGAGTTGCACTGGCTACCACTTTGCCTCCAGGTGCAATTCAAGGTGCTGGTCATTACCTTTAAAGCCCTACATGGTGGTGGGCCAGGATACCTAAGAGACCACATCATCCCAAGAATGTCTGTCCATCCAACCAGAGTGGACTGGAGGGGCTCTCTACTTGTACCATCTGTTAGAGGGGTCCATCTCTCTAGCACAAGAAAGAGGGCCTTTTATGTGTCCGCACCGGCCCTATGGAACCTCCTGCCAGTGAAATTAAGGAAAGAACTGAAGACGTGGCTGGTGGGGCAGGTGTGGGGTTCTGAAGGAGGGGTGACTCCCACCTGCTGGTTGGTTTAAATAACAGTGCAATTCTCTCTCTTTTTAATGTGTGCGGGTGGGATTTTTTAGGGTTTTTTGCGTTTTTATGAGGTTTTTATCTGTTTTCATGGTTTTTAACAATGTGAGCCGCCCAGAGTCTTTGCTGAGTTGGGCGGCTATAGAAGTATGAGAAATATAAATAAATAAATAAATAAATAAATAAATAAATAAATAAATAAATAAATAAATAAAAGTCCTGTGTCTTAGACCATAGCTTGTAGGTATACGAACCCATCACAGCAGAGTAAATAGCGACACAAAGAGATAGGGCCGCATTTGCATAGATTTTTGCGGCCAAGGGTGTCCAATTTTTCCCCTTCTCTGGAAGCAGGAATGGAAAAACCGCTGGCTGGCGTCTTGTCCTGGAATGCCTTTACAACCCTTGAATTGGGCATAGGATGGAGTTGGAGGAATTCCACCTCGTCCTCCAGAATCCTGTACAGGCCATCGACTTGGGTCAAAACTGTGTGAGTTGACACTGGTTTCTTCCAAACAGCTTTGTGAGAGAAAGTTGGGAGAAGGGACAAGTGTACCAGCCTTATTTGCTGTTTGTCCGTGACCCCATAGACCTCATCAACGAAGGGGAGTGGTGGGTGTTCTGCCATAACGTTAAGTGCCAAACCCAGTCTAGTGAGAAGAGCCGTGAAGATTCTTTGGTCCTCCAGCTGTTTCTCCTCCTTCTCCCCTATTTGGTCGTCCGGGGATTTTTCGGCCTGGACAACTGCCTCGGCTTCTTCATCAGAGGTGTCCTCCGACCATTTAGACCCCTCTGAGATGGTGGGTGGTGGTGGTGGAACGAATGCCTCTGCATCTGAGTCAGTCCAGTACTGCCTAGCTGTCCTTGACGCGGTCTCTGGGGAGGAGGCTGGAGACTGAGGTAGAGGTCTTTGATCATGGTAGGCCCCATCCAGTCTGGCCTTTTTGGCAGCAGAGTCCGTAGATTGAGCTGGCCGTTTTCTCGAGGCTTGTTGTCTTGGGGATTGGGCAGACATCGGAGCAATGTCCAAAATGTGGTCACCAATCTGTTGAGCAAGAGTCTCAAATAGGGGAGCCAGAAGACTTACTTGAAACGGTTGTGACTGCGGCTCCAGCTGTGGGTCCTGATGGCATGGACTCCCTCGAGATGGTCGGAGGGAAGCTCTACGAGTCGGAGGAGTCGGAGGTGACTCACGACACAGTGCGGACGGAGGTTTTTCTGGATAAATTGCCAGAGTTGGAGCAGGGGAGGACAATGATCCTTCCAAGGAGGTAACCCTAATAAAGATCTCCGACGCAGTAGGCGATGGTGGGGTGGGGTGATCTGATCGGACGAGGCGTGGGGGGGGTGTGTGTGTGATGAGATTTAGTCTTTTTCTTTTCCCCCTTCTGATACTTTTTTTTCTTCCGAAAAAGTTTGGTGGTCGTAGCCTTCTTGGAGACCGAAGGTTTCTTACTCTGAGACTGCATAGTCGAAGTGTGCAGGGACAGAGCCGACCCCATTAGGTACACTTCAAGCTGATTTTGACAATTCTTCAGCGCTAGTTTGGTAAACCCTTGACAAATGGAACAGGAATGGGTCGGCTGACTTTCGCCCAAACACAAGAGACACTTGTCATGGTCGTCGGTGCTAGGGAATTTGGTATTGCAAGAAGGGCACTGCTTGAAAGCCACCGAAGAGGCCATGTAACGGCACGAAAACATGGAGAACGAGGCCCAAAAAGGGAGGACCCTCCTCGGGCGTGGAGTTTGGGAGACCAAAATCCCCCAAACAGCAGAAAAATAGTTTTCGAGGGGAAATTTTTGTTGTTGTTGTGAAGGTAGAAGAAAATGGGCTGGGGAGAAATCCCCCTACCCCCAGAAAAATTGAAAGCATTGGCTATCTAACTGTAGAAAGCCACAAAAATGGCTAGCTCTCTAAAATGCTCCTGCTGCATCAGCGGAAAGAACAGAGGGAAAGAGCACGAAATGGCGCCGAAGGCGGGTGGAGAGGTGTGTGGTCCGTTTTGCAGCTTTTTATCCAATTAGCTTTGAAGCTCCGAAACAGCTCCTGCACAGGCGCAGAGCCCAGAGTGTGCATTCACAGACTACACGAAGGAGAACTGCCCATCTCAGATAACCTGCCGTAATTAATTTTAAAACCATAGGTTATCTGGAAACAGGTGTGGAAGCAGCTGTTTCCTGTGCTCCACTTGAATGAGGTCCAGGCATGTGAAGGCAGGCCTGGTGGGGCAAGTCCCAAGCCTTCAGGCTGGCCAGGGCTAGGAGGCTTCCCAGTGCCACTGGCACTTGCTGAGTTTTGGCGGACCGTGCCATGGAGGGGGAAAGTGGGGTGTGTGTGTGTTTCTGTCCTGGAGATGTGGTCCCTTCTCCCCATAGCCTTCGTCCTCATCCTCCTCAACCTGGCGGGAGAGGCCCAGGCGCTCTTGGCATACCTCCATCATGTGTTGCAGCTCATGTGGACATGGATTCTCCAACAGCAAACCCTGAAGCATCTCTTCCAAGCTGTTCATGGTCTGATGGTAGTGGCCCTGAAGCACAAGGAGACAGCAGCAGCGCTCAGCACCACCCCCACCACCCCCTCACCTGACAGGTGTAAAGCCCCCCCCTTCAGCCCAGGGGGAGGCAAAGCAGTGGGTGGGGCCACTGAAATAGCCACTGGAGCATTGGCTGCCCTCCTGTGCTTTGCCCGTTGACAGGCGCTCAGCAACTCTGCCCTCGGCTGGTTCTCTGCCCAGGCCAGCATAGATGGGGACCTTGCTATGCTGGGCAAAAGAAATCCTTCCCAGTGCACAGAGTGGTGGCAAAGGAGCCGGAGTGAGTGGAGCATGAAGCCCCTGCCAACCATATCATTTTACCCCTGAAGATGCCAAAGGCCCCACCCTCACCCCCTGCCATGCACTTATCCTCCGAGTCTTGTAGCCAGAGCTTCTGAGCAAAGAAGTCCAGCTTATGCTGCGGCCCCAAAGGGATGTGGTGTGTGTGTGTGTGTGTGTCAGGAGGAGGATTGTAGGGCAACAGGCAGGCAGGCGGGCAGGGGTGTGTGTGTGCCCCAGGGCTTTTGCCAGCAGGCCTTTGCCGCCTGCTCCCTGTGGTCAGTGGAGAAAGGGGCTGGACAGAAGTCCCCAATGCCACTGCTGCTGGCAAGTGGGCCACGGAAGAGAGTGGTTTTCCTCTCTCAACATTGCAGCAGCACATAACTCTAGGCAGAAGTGTGTTTGTGTGTGTTCTGTGTGTGCAAGAGGTCAAGATCAAGGTCCCCCTTGCTCAAAAGACAATCGTATCTGACTCTAGGGTTCAGTGCTCATTTCCATTTACAGCCAAAGAGCCAGTGCTGTCTGAGTCTGGAGATGTTTCCGTGGACATGTGGCAGGCATGCCTCGACACCAGAGTGGCTCAAGTGGTTAAGACGCTGAACAAACTTGACGGCTGGAAGGCTGGCAGGTCAGCAGTCTGAGACTGTCATGGAATTCTACTTTTTAAATATATATTTTGTGCTAGAAACATGGATACCTTTTTGCTAGGAATGAGTTAAGGCCTAAAGTATGTTATCCACAGGTGTTGGAAGTTTCCTTGAAATGGCGCCATCTCTAGGCACCCATGCGCCACAAATTTGTTGTTGTTGTTCAGTCGCACAGTCGATTCCAACCCTTTGTGACCCTATGGACCATTTTCCTCCAGGCATCTCTGTCCTCCACCATCCTCTTCAGCCTGCCCAGCTCTGTGCCCATTGTGTCTACAATACCATCCAGCCATCTCATCTTTGGACGCCCCCTTCTTCTCATACCCTTTACCTTTCCCAGCATCAAAGCCTTCTCAAGTGAATCCTCCCTTCTCATTTGAATCCTCCCTTCAGCTTCATCTTTACTATTTGTCCCTCCAATGAGCAGTCAGGGTTGATTTCTTCTAAGATCGACCTATTTGATCTCCTCACTGTCCAGGGGACTCTCAAAACTCTCCTCCAACACCACATTTCAAAGGCATCTATTCTTCTGCGCTCAGCCTTCCTAATGGTCCAGCTCTCACACCCATACATTACCACCGGGAATAGCATTGCTTTGACTATGCGAATTTTTGTTTTCAAGGTGATGTCTCTGCTTTTCAATATATTCCCCAGGTTTCTCATCGCTTGTCTCCCCATAATCAGTCGCCTCTTTATTTCATGGCTACAGTCGCCATCAGCAGTGATCTTAGATTCTAAGTAAAATCTGTCACTGCTTCTACTTCTTCCCCATCTATTTTCTAGGGACTGATGGGGCCTGTGGCCATTATCTTGGTTTTCTTGATGTTGAGTCTCAAGCCAGCTTTTGCACTCTCCTCCTTCAATCCAATCAAGAGGTTCTTTAGGTCTTCCTCACTTTCTGCCATTAGGGTGGTATCGTTTCCATATCTCAAATTGTTGATGTTTCTCCCAGCAATTTTGATCCCATATTGTGATTCCTCCATACCTGCATTGCGCATTATGTGCTCTGTGTATAGATTGAATAAGCAGGGTGATAAAATGCAGCCTTGTCTTACTCCTTTTCCTATTCCAAACCACTCTGTCATTCCGTGCTCTGTCCAAACTGTTGCTTCTTGGTTCATGTACAGATTTCTCATGAGGCATATGAGGTGTTCTGGTATTCCCATCTCTTTAATCACTTGCCACATTTTGTTGTGATCCACACAGTCAAATGCCTTGGTGTAGTCAATAAAACAAAAGTAGACCTGTTTCTGGTATTCCTTTGTTTTCTCCATGATCCAATGTATGTTGGCAATGTGGACTCTAGTCCCCCTGCCTCTTCTGAAACCGACCTTCACCTCTGGTAGTTCTCTCTCCACATGTTGCTAAAGTCTATCCTGTATTATCTTGAGCATCACCTTGCTGGCATGTGGGATGAGCGCAATTGTTCGGTAAATTGAGCATTCTTTGGCATTGCCTTTTTGGGAGATTGGGATGTACACTGATCTTTTATACTCTTGTGGCCACTGTTTTGTTTTCCAAATTTGCTGACATATTGAACGCAGTATTTTGATTCCAAAATACTGGTTTTGACCTTTAAAGCCCTATATGGCAGTGGGCCAGGATACCTTAGAGACCGCATCGTCCCAAGAGTGTCTGCCCGTCCAATCAGAGCGGACCAGAGGGGCTCTCTGATGGTGCCATCAACTAGGGGTGCACATCTATCCAGCACTCGTAGGAGAGCCTTCTCCGTGTCCGCACCAACCCTCTGGAACCTCCTGCCAACAGAACTAAGACTTGAAAGAGAATTGCTGCCCTTCAGGAAAGGATTGAAGACCTGGCTGGCAGGGCAGGTGTGGGGCCCTAATGGGAACATGGGCCCTGCCTGCTGGCTTATGTAAACAACTAAGAACTCTCTCTTCTTTTTAAAGTGGGTGGAATGGGTGGGTCTTTTAAAGTGGGTGGGATATGGATTTTTTAAAGTGTTTTTATCTGTTTTAGAACTTGTTTTAATGCCGCCCTGAGTCGGGTTCTACCTGAGTGGCGGCATATATAAATAAATAAATAAATAAATAAATAAATAAATAAATAAATAAATAAATAAATAAATAAATAAATAAATAAATAAATAAATAAATAAATAAATAAATAAATAAATAATCTTTTAGGGATTTGAAAAATTCATCATTCCACTAGCTTTATTGTTTGCAGTGCTTTTTAGGGCCTTTCTGACGTCACTCCCCAGAATGTCTGGTTCAAGTTCAAATTTCTCATTATTGTTATTATCAGGAGTGTTGAGGTCCTTTTTGTAGAGTTCCTCTCTGTACTCTTGCCATCTTTTTTTGATCTCTTCTGCTTCAGCTAACTCCTTTCCATCTTTGTCCCTTATCATGGTCATTTTTGCTTTAAAAGTTCCCTTGATTTCCCTGATTTTTTTGAAAAGATCTCTAGTCCTGTCTCTTTCGTTGTTTTCCTCCATTTCTTTGCACTGTTCTTTTAGATAGTTTTCCTTATCTGTCCTGCTTTCCTTTGAAATTCTGTGTTCAAGTGATTGTATTTTTTCCTTTCTCCCTTGACTTTTGCATTCCTTCTTTCCTCTGCTATTTTAAGAGCCTCATCAGACAACCACTTTGCTTTCTTATGCTTCTTTTCTTTTGGTATGGTTTTATTTGCTGCTTCCTGCATGATGTCCCGCATGTCTGTCCATAATTCTTCTGGCACTCTGTCTATCAAATCTAAGCCATTAAATCTGTTCATCACCTCCACCGTGTATTCTTTAGGTATGTTGTCTAGGTGATATATTTCCACCACAAATATGCCATAACAAAGCTATGTGTAATCTAAACTGCTAGATGTGAGAAATGCAATGTGTGAAGGTTATGGGGAAAGGATTTTGTTTTACTTTAAGAAATAATTTGATTGGCTAATGCTACTGAAGAATGCCATAGTTGTACAGAAGTACAAGCTGGGTTCCAAAGAGGCAGGGGAACTAGAGACCAAATTGCAAACATTTGCTGGATCATGGACCAAAGCAAGGGAGTACCAGAAAAACGTCTGCTTCTGTTTCATTGACTACACACCAAAGCCTTTGATTGTTGGCTCACAATAAACTGTGGCAAGGCCATAAAGAGACGGGAGTACCAGACCACCTCACCCTTCTTCTGAGAAATCTGTATGTGAGTCAAGAAGGAACAGTTGGGACAGGATACAGAAGTACTAATTGGTTTAGAATAGGAAAAGGAGTACAACAAGGCTGTATACTGTCACCCTGCTTATTGAACTTCTATGCAGAGTACATCATGCATAATGCAGAGCTGGAAGAAGCACAAGCAGGAATTGCTGGGAGAAACGTCAACAACCTGAGATATGTAGAGGACACGACCCTAATGGCGGAAAGTGAAGAAGACCCAAAGAGGGTGAAAGAGGAGAGTGCAAAAGGCTGGCCTGAAACTCAACATGAAAAACTCCCAAGATCCTGGCCTCTGGTCCCATCACTCCCTGGCAAACAGAAGGAGGGAAAATGGAGCAAGTGATAGACTTCACCTTCCTGGGATCTAAGATCACTGCGGATGGTGATTGCAGCCATGAAACCAAATGGCGCTTACTTCTTGGGAGGCAAGCTATGAGAAACCTAGGCAGCAGAATAAAAAGTAGAGACATCCCCCTGCCAACAAAGGTCTACGTAGTCAAAGCGATCGTCTTCCCAGTAGTCATGTATGGCTGTGAGAGCTGGACCCTAAGGAAGGCTGAGCGCAGAAGAAGAATAGACGCCTTTGAATGGTGGTGTTGGAGGAGAATTTTCAGAGTACCCTGGACAGCAAGGCAATCAAATAAGTCGATCCTGAAGGAAATCAACCCAGACTGCTCATTGGAGGGACAAATATTGAAGCTGAAGCTCAAGTACTTTGGCCACCAAAGGAGAAGAGAGGACTCACTGGAGAAGGCCCTGAGGCTGGGAAAGATCGAAGGCAAAAAGAGAAGGAGGCAGCAGAGGATGAGGTGGCTAGATGGCATCGTTGACTGAGTGGGTGTAGATCTGGGTGGACTATGGAGGATGGCAGAGGACAGAGGAGCCTGGGGAGTGGTGGTCCATGGGGTCGCAAAGGGTCGGACTAGACTGTGCAACTGAACAGCAGCAGCAACAACAGTTGCTTAAAGCTAGTGATAGATGGGACTTAGAGTTAGTTTGATTTGGGTTTTCAAGATGTAACCATAGTGTGGTAAGAATGCTGAAATGATGCAGAACTTAGGATTTAGTCAGTTTCTTTATTTTCAAGGGGAAAGAACTGTGACGGAAGTCTCTGAAACATTTTGATTAGTATTTGTACTTTGTTCTGTTTTTGAAACTGCAACTTTGTACCTTATGAAGAACCTTATTCTTTTACCTATCTTTTATTCTCAGTAAATGAAGAACCTTGGAACAACTGGTGTACTTATTGAAGTGTGGTAAGAGGTGCAATGGGCGTAGGGTTGGGCAGGCTGAGGGGGGGGGGCTTGCGCGGAGGGAGGGTCTTGTTTAGCAGGTCTTCATCAGGTAAGGTTCTGTGTTTACCTGAGGAGACCCTGACAGAGACCGGAGTGCTGCACAATAGAATGAGCTCCCATCGTCTGTCCCAGCTCCTGCCAACCTAGCCGTTCAAAAGCAAGAAATTGCAAGTATAGTTGCTTAGCTCTATAAATTTATTTATTTATTTATTTTCTAGATTTCTACCCCGCCCTCCTAGTGCAACGCACCACTCAGGGCGGCAAATGCCAGTGGCAAGTCCAGTGTGTGGAATCGATTGGCACAGTGATGGCTAACCTTGTCACTCCAGGTGTTCTTGAATTTCCATTCCCAGAAGCCCTGATTAGCAGGTTACTGACTTGGGTTTCTGGGAATTGAAGTCCAAGAACAGCCGGAGTGCCAAGGTTCGCCACCACTGGTTTGGAAGCCTGTGAGCCGGAAGGTGTGCTGTCCTACACTACGTGGCATGTGCTGCAGAAAACAAACAATGCTGATTTTGGTAAAAGCCACAAAAGAGTGAAGGACTCACTTTGGCCTCTTGCGCAGCCTGCGTGTCTTCTCCGGAGAGCCGCCCTTCAAGGATGGGGAGGGAAGCCAAGCCGAACATGCTTTGGAAGGAGGCCCTGAGGAGGCTGGATTTCTTCTCTGCCTCCAGGAGAGGCTTCAGTTTGCTAGGAAAGAAGAGCCACTGTTCAGCCTAGCCATCTCAGAAAGACGGGCAGCAGGGTTGGCGGTGGAGTATGACCCACCCCCACCCTGGTTGCCCAGGTGGGGCCCCCTCCCTCAGGCTCAAAGGATTCCCTTGTCCCATCACTTCCCAGCATGGGTTTGAGGTCTGGGGATCCAGCCAATCTCCTGTCCTCTTGCGCCCATGCTCAAGGCAAGCGGAGCTGCACCTGGCTGCCTAGCATGAGAATGCTACCTTTGAAGCAAGCCCCTCCCTTCCATAACCACTGGGAAGCCCCTCCCCCCCTCTGGAAAGAGGGCTGAGCCATTCCAATGGATCACCTTCACCCTCCTCAACCCCAGCAGGGACTTTGACCTCATCCTTTAAACACTTGAGCAGAGAGGTCTGGAGAGCCAAGGAGCCAGAAGCTGTCAGTTCACACCATTTGTCCGCTGGTTCACCTGTTTCCTCTCTTGGTCCTTGATTGCTTCCTCTGGGCAGGAACCACCCAGGAAAGAGACTTTGTCTCCTGGGCAGAAAATGCCACTTCAGAGGGTGTGCAAACCCCCCCCCCCCAGCATTCCTACATTTTAACTTCATATCATTTCTTCTGGGCAACAAATCTCCAATTCTGCGTGCAACGTGATACTTAGAGCAATTGCCAAGGCTGGAATTGGGGCTCCTCATGCGCATCCAAAGCACAGACCTCTTTCCCAGACAGCAAGCCAGTAACTATGTCCAGGAGGGATGGAAAGACACCACGGCTAACTGTGTATGTGTGCGCGTGTGAGTGTGTGCGTGCGTGCGTGTGTGATACACATCCTTGATGATTCTCTGAGCCTTGTGGCAAATTTCTCACCTCACCATGTAGGCCGAAGCGCCTGAACACTACCTGAGTTCTTTAACGATATACATTGCATCCTGACGCACGGTGTTGGCCAAAGTGTGAGTGGGTTCCCTTTCTATCAGCACCTGCCAGGATGTAAGAGAGAGGGGGGTGGGTGGGTGGGTGATGGAGAGGTGGGGAGATGTTATACCTGAGATGCCATCTCACTTTTCCCAGGTGTTCCAGGCTTAGGTGATGACAAGCTGGTGCATTTACCCCTCTTTATGTTGCGGTCTGAAGAACTTGCCTCTACCACTGGCAACTGTGCCTTCCGATCACCTTGATTTCTCTTGTGGCAATATGGGCAGGCTCTTAAATCCTTGAGAGGGATTGAGCCTACACAGATTGGCCAACACTCCTCCACTATAGCTGAGGAGGGATTGATTTATGGCTTACTCTAAATGAGCTCTGGGAAAGTGACCAGCCCCGAATGGTGCCTGTATGGTTTCCCCAGCCCTTAGGCTGGGCTGTTGTACTGAATGGTGAACATGGGGCCCCTTGCCTAGGATCTCACCCTGGTCTGATTCTTAAGCTTCCAGAGGGGCACTAAGGCAGTTGTGGGCAAGGTCACAACCAGCTTACTCACAATCAGACAGTCCACAAGTGGTGGTTTCATGTGTAGCCGTATATCCTGCATTTTGCCTGTGCTAGAAATGGCCTCCAGAAACATCAGCACAGCGATCAAGAAGCTCTTCTTCACGTTCATGTCCTGAATCCAGTCCACAAACACAAAGTGGCTCATGTCAACAAACAACCATGACCACCAAGCCCAGTGGCCAGTATGACCAAGCCATTAATAACACGAGTTGGCACGATCAAACACAAACACTTCTGACACTGTAAGTCTTACGACAGCCATGTCTACATTGAACGGCCAGTCAAAGCAAAGCAGCCTGTTGAGTTCTTTAACTTAATCAATGGAAAGGAGAACTCAGGTTAAATGAGAAGAGATACTTTTAAAGCAGGGCTTCCCAACCTAAGGCCCGTGGGCCGGATCCTGCCCATAACACCATTTCATGTGGCTCCCACCTCTCCAAGGGCATTTGAAAAACAAAATCCCCCCTTTGAAGCTGTTGGGACAAAATGGCCACCCCCATTGTGCAAGCAGAGCAAAATGGCCATCTGGCCCTCGAAGCTGGCTGAGAGAGCATGACTTGGCCCATGGCTTGAAAGGGTTGAGAACCCCTCTCTTAAAGGGTATTTGGCACTGCACTCGTCCCGTGAGGGAGCAGGTAGGTAGGTAGGCAGACAGGCGGGAGAATGGGCTGCCAACGTCACACTCAACCCAAAACCGGACTGAGGGTGTGGTAGGCAGGGAGATGGATGGCAACCACCTCTCTTTCCTTCCTTCCGTCCTTCCCATTTTATCCACATTCTTTTGTCAACGCCTGCGGCTTCTAATGGAAGCAAAATTAACAGCATCTATTCCAGAGTACAGAAGAGTAAAAGACGGTGTGACACCAAATTAAGGACCTGACTGGGCTGTCCTTTTGCAATCCTTGGCTCAGACCCATGGACTGTAGCAGTGAAACAGGCTGCAGGTTGAGAATCTCTTATCCAGATCATCAACCGCTTTGGCTGCCCTTCCCAGATGTCAAATGGCTAGCATAGTCAAAAGTGCTCTTTATTACCAAGGGGTTGATGGTGAAGAGCTCAATCATTCTGGACACAATAAGTTCAACTCGAGGGAGGACTTCTTCTTTAATGCTTAGGGCCACACGTCCATAGCACAGGAGTAGACTGCTCCACCTGCAGTACTATGGAAGGGAAAACAGGCAAGATACATGAATGTCAGTTATGAGTTTTGAGCCAGCACACCAGAGGAAAACATAGGAACCAGGCCTAGAACTATATTTAAAGTCATACAGATCCAATTTCTAATGCATATGGAAGATGAAATCCAATGGACTGCTTGACTCAGGAAAGGAAAGGCTTGCACCACCAAACCTTATTATGGCAGAGACATGTTCCATCCTTGGAATTTGCCTGTGGCCAAGATGGAGAGGCTGTTATAAGATTGGGTTGTGGTATATTATTATATGCTATTTTGGTAGATTGAATTTTGTATATTGTATTATTGTGTGTTTACTGTGTATATTGTGTATTGTATATTGTGTATATTTTTTATTTACCATGTGAGCTGCCCTAAGTCAGGTTCCCTGATTGGGTGGCATACAAGTGCGAAAATTAAAATTAAAATTAAATTAAATTAAATTAAATTACTCACTGCCCATTAGTGATGGGGAGGAATGGAATCTTCATGACCCTTTCTCAACCTTTCCCCTTTTTGGCCCTTGAACCCCCATGTCCAGGATGGGAGGAGAAAGGGATCTGAGGAGATTGGGATCTGACCCATGGGAACCACATTCAATTCCCATGGGAAGCCAGGTACTTTCCCATGAGAAACCACATTCCTAGGAGGCAGGAGACTGCTCATTTTGCTTTAAAAAGAGCAGCTTTTGAGTGCTTAGACAGTTCTCTGATAGATAGCTTGAAATGCTGTTCCATTGGCTGAACCAAGGAAGGAGCTATCGCCAGGATGTGATGGACCTGGATACGGAGATTTACTTGCCTGGACGTTGAATATTTCTTTGAACTTTACTTCTTTGCCTTATGGATTATAACTTGAAAAAATAAAGTATTGCTTTGGGACTTTGGAAATACAGTATTCTGAGTTTGCTTCTACCTGGGCACAGCCTGGCACTTTGCTCTCTGCTTTAACTACGCTACTTCAGAAACAACCGCACTCCTTGCGACTTGGAGGAAGCACAACCCCTGGGTCCTGGGAGAGACAACGGAGGCTGTACGGATGGAGTTGCGGAGGATTAAATGGGTTTACAGCTTCTATCACAACAGCAGCCTCTTGGACCCACACACAGGTGTTGCGACGTCTAGTCATTCCTGCCTCATGACCACGGAAACCTCTGCAGATGCAGACAGCGGTGGGTTTTTTTGCTGTAACGGGAGATGAGTACCACCCCCTAGAGTTGGATACGACTGGCTTCCAAGCAAAGATGACCTTGACCTTACCTGGCTGTAGAGCCAAAGATGGGGCCTCCCAACAAACAAGCCAGTGGAGGGTTAGGGTTCTCCTCAACTGGAGATTGGTCAAGAGGAACTGAATACCCAGCTACCTGGGGGGTGGGGGTGCTTTGGTTTGGGTTTTAGTTGCCAATCATACCTGGCTGGTGTTTGCCATAGAAGTCTCTTTGTTGGAAGCATTCTGACTGTAACTTTCCAGAACGTTAAACACTTCGTCAAGGTGACGAGACGCAGCCAAGCCAAAAGCTGAGGCAATGCCCTAGCAAGAGCCATCAAAAGAGAGCAGAAAGACAAAGGGGCACAAGGGGGAGGGGGGGGGGGAGAGAGAGAGAGATGGACAGACAGTGTCACTCCCCTCGATCAATGATAGAGAGCAAATCTGAGAGCTGTAAGCACATGTGTTTGTTGTATACAGATCTGCCAGCTTCTTGACTGGAAGGCAGCAGATCAGCAGTTCGAGACCTGAGTACAACAGGATGGAATGAGCGCCCGTCTCTGTCCCAGCTCCTGCCAACCAAGCAGTTCGAAAGCAAGAGATCGCAAATAGATAAATAGGTGCCACTTTGGTGGGAAGGTAAACAGCGTTCCGTGCACCCCTGGTGTCTAGCCATGCCTGTCCAGCAGACAGCGATGAATCTTTGGCTATAAACAGAGATGAGCACTGAACCCTAGAGTCGGATACAACTGGCTTTCAAGCAAGGACGACCCTTACCTTTACTAGCCCTCTTTCTTGGCCTTTGTTGGAACTTTGCTCTTAGCCAGCCCTGACCCTGACCCTGACCCAGGGCAAACCTCACTCTGTGCTCCAGGCCCTGCCTCAAGGGAACGTCCTCTGCCTCCATGCTAGCCTTGGGGTTCTTCTCTCCTGTCTTTGTGTTTCCAGACCAGGAACAGGAAGGAGGCTTGGCTTTGACCAAGGGGAAGCAGAGCGTCTTTGCTCCCAAGGCACCCCCACCCCAACCCCTGGGCTCTGGCTCACCTTGGCTTCCAAAGGTCCCCTGTGCGACATGGAGAGGACAGCGTAGAGATGCTCTTGGACCAACTGAGAGTCATCAGAAGCACGCAGGATGGCCCCATAATATTGATAGAGGAAGACCTACGGAGAGTGGGGGTGGGGGGGAAGAGGAGTGGCTACCCTCCGAGGCACCTTCTCTGGGTCTTCTTCCCTTCCTGAGGCTTTCATGAACTTTACTAGCCTAAGCCCCCCAAACACACCCCGCCACCAGGCCAGTGTGAGGCACCCAGTTTCCTTGGGCCAGGCACTGATGAGCCTCTGGCATTCCCTCCTCCATTAGCCATTGTTCAGATTCCAGCAGCAGGAGGAGAAGGAGGAGTAAGACCATAGAGCTCAGCCACCACAGAGGAAGCGCTTTCCATGCCAGGTATGGTCTCTAGCATCTAGAAGAGCCCACCGTCAGTGCCCGAGTCCACGGAGAGCGGAGGGTGGTCTAGAGTCAATACTCTCAGCTAGAAGAGCAGGCAATTTGCCTTGCTCAAAGGTGGTACTGTAGTCGATGGGGATGGAGAGGCAGCCCCCCCCCCCCAAAAAAAATGCTAACCATTCCCTCCCAAGTTCCTCCTGTGGTCTCTGCAGCAAATTCCTCAGAGCAGTCAGCTCCATGCGCAGCCAAGCCCACCATGCCCACTTGGCATTTGCCTCCATGCCAGCTAGGCAAATGGCTTGCCACTTGCATGGCTAGGGCAACAGCTTCTCTGTGCCCAAAGGGCTGGCTTGGTTTGAAAAGGCAACCGTGACATCGATGAAATGGTTTGGTTTTTTACAGCCACATCCAGCACTATTGCATGGTACAGGTAAGCTCGATTCTTGCTGAAGAAAAGGCCCTTCCTTTCCCGTGGGCTTCACAGGTCTCCTCCTGAACACCTCAATAAACCTACAGAGAGGGACCAGGAAGCCCTGGTCCCACAGCTCAGAGAGCCTGCTTGAAGCTGCCAAGGTTTCTTCCCACAGGGCCACCTTGAGCTAGCCCTAATCCTCCATCTCAAGTCAGGAGCGGGCAGAGGAGGAGGAGGAGGAGGAGGCCGGGCCAAGGGCAAGGCCAGCCCTGACCCGTTTTTGAGGGGCAGCTATTTAAATACCCCTCTTCAGAGGAGGCCACCTCACTGGACAAGCTCACCAGCAGAGGTTTCTTCTCCTTGGGAAAGGCACCACACCTCTACTACCTGTGAGGTTGCCCAAGGCCAGGTGGGAAGACAGTCTCTGGGGCTGGTCAGTCATGCTGCCCACAACAAACAAAACCTGCCACAAGGACTTCTGAGTCCCTGGCCCACTGGAGAGCCCTCATGAAAGGCCACCTGCTGCAAGGGGGTAACTCAGGGATGTGCAGGAGGAGGGGAAGGAAGGAGCAGAGTGGCCGCCTGCAAGGTGTGTGTGTGTGTGTGTGTGTGTGTGTGTGTGTGTGTGTGTGTGTGTGTGTGTGTGTGTGTGTGTGTGTGTGTGTGTGTGTGTGTGTGTGTGTGTGTGTGTGTGTGTGTGTGTGTTCTCTTGAGGCACAGAAGGGAGGGAGGGAGGCAAGCTTTACTCACCTTTTCAGGGCTGGGGTGGTGGCCGGCACCACCATCCCCTTTCAATAGCTCCTGGCTGATCTCGCCAAGGCAGGCTTTGTCTGTGACATCAATCAACAGCCGCTCCACAAACTTCAGGACAAGAAATGGAAGCAAAGACAAGAGAAGTCCTCAGGAGGGACACCCATGAAGTTAAAGGAGGCATGGAAGAAACAGAGAAAGGAAACCCCTCCCCAGCCATAAGGCCTCCAGAGTGCATGGATGTGTTACTGTGAGGTATCGGTGGCCCAGGAAGAACCAAACGGGTCTCGTCTTACCCAAAAACACCAGAGCGTAAGACTGATTCTGAGGGAATCAGTCTACATTGTCCACACAGCAAGAAAGCACAGCGCTTTCCTTCTGTGGACAAAGGAGGAGGAAGAAGAAGGAGACAACTACAGAAAGAACCCCACTGTGGAGATGCAGAAGATGTGCCCCACCACAAGGGTCTCTGCCTGCTCTCTCTCTCTGCCCCTTTCCCTTGGGCTCCCATCTCCATGGGGGCCATCCAAAGCCTGGAAGAACGCAGTCATGAGGATCACCTTCTCACAGACACCCCTTTTTATGGGCACCCTCTCTTGCTACATGCCATCCAGTCTCTCCCCATCGATGGACTCCTGGTCTTCCAAAGGCCCTTCTGACCTTGCCTCACAGCCCAGCTTACCTCTGGGAAAGCCAAAGGCCATGCTTCCTTTAGGGACTCAAACCATCAGATACTCATGCTTCTCCTCCTTCTGTTTCTCAGTATTCCTGTCTATTCCAGAGAGTCACCTCTTCTCATGTTATGCCCCAAATACAACCCTCTTTTCTGTTTCTAGTGTGATTAGAATCCACTTCTTTTTTTTTTTTTGTATGATGCATATCATCTGTTCAGCCCCTTTATTTTGGCTCTTAACCTGCTTCAAACAGAAATGCTGTCAAGAGGCTCCCGTCCAGGAAAGGGCCGCAGTTCCTCCTTGGCAGGTCGTAAGGAGCTTGGGAAACACATGAGGAGAGCTAACACAACTAAAAATGCCATTGAGCATGGGGGTGTGTACATACACACACATATATATGCACAAGAGAGGGTGGAGGGGGAGGGCCGGTTGGAGGGGAAAGTCCAGTGGCCCAACAAGGGAGGCCTCCTCGTCCTGCCCTTAGCTAGTTGAGGTGGGGCTGCTGTTCCTGTAGACTTCTGCCCTTTGAGGTGGACAGCATGTGGGGCTAGGGATGCCATATGCTGTTTTCCCGGGATTTTCCCGGATTCAAGCTCGGGGAAATTGTCCTGACTGGTTCAAGAAAAAACAAGTAAAACTCCCGGATTTTTAGCAGGTCGGATGCTCATCTACGTTTGCAGCCAAAGTGGACTCGATCCTCAAACACTGACATTAAAACACAGCAGTTAGTCTTTAAGGTGCCACAAGGGAGGAGTTTTGTCTTTTTGTTTTGTTTACGCTGATATCCTGTCCCTCGTTTCCTTCCTATGATGGGATCACTGTGCGCATGCATGTGCTCTGGGCCAGGCATTTGTTGGTGGTACAAAGCGGGCAGGAAGGCCAATGGAGTGGATGGGATCAGCCTCTAGGGATCTGCCGTCACCAGCAGAAAGTGGCCACGGAGTCCTTCCCGCCTTGGCACCGGAAATGGTGAGTGCGCTCTTGACGGAGGGGGGACAAACTGGTGCTTCAGAGGAGGGCTCAGGGACCCCTGTCTTATTTCACCCCCACCCCCCACGAACAAAATAAATGTGGGAATATCCACATCCTGTCCCTTCCAAACCGGAGATGCCAATTTTAGTCATCCTTCAGGATCAGGCAAGAGAGGAGTGCCTTGCTATCTAACTTAGAAGAGCCTTATCCCTCCACCCTAGTTAATTATCCACAGGGATGAGCAATGGATGGACCTCCAGATTGTGTTGAACTCCTACTTCTTATTAGCCCAAGCCTCCTCAACAGACCCGTCTGACACATGTGCAGTTTGACAAATGCAATGATGTCACATGGCTGTCCCAGTTTGGTGGGAGGGAATTATGGCAACTCTATGTGGGGCAGTTATGTCAACCTATGGCAAGAACCATTCCCCCCCCCCCCAATTACTCCTATCCCATTTGCTGGTGTTAACCTTGGCAGGGGTCCGTTTCAGGGCCAGAGCTTTCTTCCTGTGGCTGCTCATGTTTAACCCCCTCCTACCACCACCACAACCACCACCCCAAGACCACCCTGCCTGCCTGAGTAAGGAGGGCTCTCACCTTACCTCCACCAGCTTCCGCTCCCATATGTCAGTCTTTAAGGAGTCGCTCTCAGAAAAGGCTGCACGGGAGAGAAAAGCAGAACCATTCAGGGCCAGCACTTCCATGACAAGGCATGGAAATGTGTGTGTGTGTGTGTGTGTGTGGGGGGGGGGAGCAGAGGCCAAAGACCCTTCTTTTTGTGCCCCCCCCCCTTCCCGGTTAATGGCAATCTCGCTGGTTTGGGGCACACGGATTTTCTTGTTTGCAAGCCCACCATGATTTCCCTTCTGAATATGGCCCTGCCCTCCCTTCCTTTCGCTCGGCTGCACAGGTGATGGTAATGCAAGGAAGCCCTCAGTAGGGTGGCATGTAATTTTATATACCACCCCACCCCATTGGCAAATGGGCATTCTCCATTTGGAAGGCGTACAACCACCACCACCACCACCACCACCACCACCACCACAACAACAAACAATCAGAGACTGACTATAAAATATAACATTACCCAAAAAATTAAAACCAGTAGCAACAACAAAGACAAACAATATAAGAACACAAAAGCAAGTGGCCATCAAGACAGAGCTAAATTGGCTTAATTAAAAAAAACTTCAAAGACTTTGGATCAAGGGAGGGAGAACCTCTTTGAAAGCCTCCTTGCAGAGAGATGGTTTCAGTGTCCTCTGAAAGGCGACACATGTGAGTGGGTGGGGTGGGGTGGGGGCTGTTGCTGCTCAGCTGCTCCATGGAGCGTGCGGGGGGGGGGGCTGCCCCTGAGAAGGCCCTTTTCCTGGTCACTGCCTTCCTAGCCATTTTGGCAAGGACCAGGGGATGTGGGCAAGGAAGGCCGTGCCTCAGAGGAAAACTTTCTCAGTGGTGGCACCAACTCTGTTGGACTCTCTTCCAGTAGAGTTGCGCCAGGTCCCATCCCTCCCTGCCTACGTTTTAAAAACTGTTGAAAACATTTCTTTTTTAAAAAGGCTTTTAAAGAATATATTGCCAACAGCTGAGCATTAGGTAATTTATTTTGTCTCTCTCCGTCGGCAATAGGTTTTTCTTTTAGGTTTTTTTTGTTTTGTTTCTCGTGTGTGTGTGTGACACACACACACACACACACACACACACACACACACACACACACACACACACACACACACACACACACACACACACACTAGCAGAAGTTGCCCGGCATTGCCGGGCTGTTTTAAATGGTGTTGAAGGGTTTTTGTTTTATGTTTATACAAATGAGGTTAGTCTGTAATTGTGATTTTTAAAATGTTTATTTATACGCACGGGCTGTTATAAACTGTGATTAGCTTCTTTTTTTTTTTTGGATTAAAAAAAGGCCCTGAAATGGACCTTTCCTGGATGATATAATTTTTTATAATTATTTTATTTAATCAAATAATGTTTTACCATGTGACATTTTTTTAATAGTTGTACCTTGGATAATAATTTTTAAAATGTGTAAGTATATGTTTGTTTAAATTTAATATTTTTAAACTGTGTTTAGATGTTTTGACTTGTTTTTGAGTGAAAACTGTATACAGGATTTTAGAAATGTTTGTATTGTATTATTTTGTGATTTATTTCTGTGAATATTTTTGACTGTTTTTTCTCCTGTGGCATCTGGGTGGGGCTGTTGAGGTTTTCATTGATTTTGATGTTTTTCTCTACTGGCCTCTGGGTGTCGCTTCTTCCGGTAAGTAGTCTCTTTCTTTCCTCATTTCAGTTCCGGTCGTCGTGGAGGAAGGTCATTTGGGTGAGTTCTCTGGTTTAATTTCTTTTGGGGTTGTTTTTTTTTGTAAAAAAATATTTTTTTGGGGGGGTGTTTGTGTGTATTCTTTCTTGTTGATTTTGGATGTTTTTGGTGTTGTTTTTTAATTAATGGTTTATTTTTTGGGTAAGTAAAGTCAGCGGGCGCAGCGCATACACATACATACATAAACATAAACATACATATACACATACATACACACACACACGTGTGTATATGTATGTATATGTATATATGTATGTGTATATATGTATACGTATGTAATGTAATTTTTAAAAATGTGTGTCTGTTTTTAATGTGTGAGTTTTGTGCTGTTAGCCTCCCAGAGTAGGGAAATCTCCTAGATGAGTGGAGTAGAAAATAATAATAATAATAATAATAATAATAATAATAATAATAATAATAATAATAATAATAATAATAATAATAATAATAATAATAATAATAATGATGATGATGATGATGATGATGATGATGATGATGATGATGATGATGATGATGATGATCCCTCTTCCCTGGTCCGGCATTTGCCGTGGGGGAGTGAGAACACCTGGGCTCCCGGCGTGGCGAGAAGAAGGCTACGCATGCGTAGAAGGGTTCTACGCAAGCGTAAAAGGTTCTATGCAAGCGTAAAAGCCTTGTACGCATGCGTAGAAGGTGACTTGCGCAGAACCGTTCTGCGCAGATCCCGTATTGTCCGGAGCTGCGGTTGACAGGTATGCCCCTATGTAGAAAGAGCCGGAGGAGGACCACAGGCAGGTGGCAAGGGCCAGGAAGGCTACCAAGTCTACAAAACAATTCCTTTGGATGGCTGGAAGAAGCCTTCAGGGATCAAATTTATAGTGTAGGACAGTACTGCTTTGTTCCACACTCTCCACACTTTCCACAGGTGGGTGGATGGGTTGCCCGGCGTATGATGGTCCATGGGGTCGCAAAGGATTGGAATCAACTATGCAACTGAACAACAACAACAGCAACAACAACAACAACAGATGGCATTAGAATATAGATGTTAGTTGCCTATTTTGTCAAGGCCAAATGAAGAACCTGTAGGAATCGGGGCCGCTAGGACGGCCGTAGGTCCTGGAGGAGACTGATCAAGAAACGATACGAGGCAGTATGGAGCGAGATCAGATCAGTGGTTTATTGAAGGAAAAGTATCTACATTTATAGATCAGAAGGCAAGGCAGGAAAAGACCGTCATCTGACAGAAAATCACATCACCTGTTTACTCGGGTTGATTGGGAATTACTCTTGGGGAAATTAATTAACGTGGGCAAACATTGACAGGGGAAACACTATTGTCTAGGGTTTAGACTGGGGTAAACATGGCTACTATTTGCACCAAGGATAAGGATAAACTCGGAGATGAGTGATTACCTCAATGGATAACAGAGTCTGGAGAAATGCCTTCTCAGCGGAACCGTCGGTCAGGTCATTAATTGGGTGAATCAAACCCTATTATTAATCCACCCCCCTTAATTTCTCTGCCTGCAGAGCCCACGGGCCAGGAGCGTTCTCCCGAGGTGGCCTCTGCGCGGGCCGTTCCATGCCATTGGGGCATGGGGAATCCACATCTCCCCTTTTCGTTTTACTTAAGAGCCTGACCGGTGACTCTGCGCAAGAGGGGCACTAGCTGCTGAGCGGGAATGGTGCTTCGGGGCTCCCTCCGGGAGCGGCACCTTGATATCAGTGAAGGAATGCATTGCGCGAAGCAGCATACTGCTATGCCTAGTACAATCACCCCCACAATCACTTTGAGTACTGTCTGAAGCCACCCCCATGGGATCCACGACCACATCCAGTTCCACAATGAGCTCCGCCAAGCTCCCCATGCAGGAACCCTCCCTGATGCCTTCGACTATGGTGTGGAGGTCTGTGAGCTGACTCTGGACCTTACGGGAGTTATCAGTGAGATTAAAACAACACATACCATGAAAAGATTCGCAACCCAGGTGATGTAGCAATAAGAGGTAGTCTATAGCCGCTCTATGTCAAGTATGGCATGGCGAAGCTCTGCCTGCTCTTGGTTGAGCAGCGCTCTCGCCGAGGAGGTATGGTTAATGGCTTTAGCTAGTCCGCAAGCCAGTCGACCAATCCTCCGAGCGTTGCCGACGGCTAAGCCTGGCACGCCAAAAATGCTGACCGCCAACGAGAGATATTCGGCTGAACTCATTACTCTAAAGCTGCTCTCACATGAGCTGTCTAACTGAGTGGTGCGAGTGTGTCGTATGGGTGCTGAAACCTTTGTAACATTTGTGCTTGGGGTGACCATATCCTTAGTAGGGAGTAACAGTGTCAAACGACTAATGCAACATATAGCATCTGATACATTTGCGTGAATGTAGTTCCAAGTGTACTGATTACACGTAAAGAACCAACCAGATGGTAGGGTAACATGAGCATACATTGAACCAAGTGTCACTGGGTTGTCACAAGTCCAATTGCCACTGCCAACGTTGAGGCAGCGGCGCCGGGTTCGGCCGACTGCGGAGCAGCCGGTCATTCGAGCACAAGTAGAGTTCGGACTGACCGCCACTCGAGGAGTGTGGAGAGTGGCTGCATCAGCCGGCAAAGTCATGGTGAGCCGCATCTCCCAACGGGCGTATTCTGTAGAAGCCGCTGGGTTGTATGGGCTGAAAATCCGTTTCACAAGCCAGTCCCCATCCCTGGGGTGCGCGCCTGGAGAGTGGCACACTGGGATGAGGCAGGTGCTCAGGATCGAGGCAGAACCAATGTCCTGTCTCAGGCAAAAATCGGACTGGTTGACGAGACCCGCCAACCTTTCCCATATGTTGTAATGCATCCTGGCAGAGAGGTCTCCGCCTGGCAGCAAATCGTTGGCCTCCAATGAGGCAGCCTGAACGCCTCCCCCCGCAAGTAGGGAGAGGGTCAGGATGATGGTGATTGCCATGGTGTTGGCATGAATTCGGGCAAAGATTGCAGCCGTGAGGTTCTCCGGCGTTGGCTCCTTCTCCTCGCGCCGGATGACATCCTCGGCCTCACTGCAAGGGACCTTGACCATCCCCCAGGTGATCTTCGGTGCTGTCATCTGTGGCCATTTCTTCCGAAGGGGTCTCTCGGTCAGAGTGAGGTCCTCCATCTCCAGGATCGGACTCGGGTCGGCCTGGGTCCACGCCATGTGGTTCCAAATGAGGCTTGACACACCGAGCTGGAATCCAAACGACACCTGTAGGAGACATAACTGCAGCATACCCTCTTCCCCAGGTTACGAGTGGCGCCGGGCCCCTCCATGAAGGGTCCGGTGGCACCCAGTATTGGACCATCGGTCGCGGGAGAGCCTCCGAACGGCGGAAGTGCTTCTCCTGCGGCGTGCAATCCGAAAAAACATTAAGGTGATTGTATGTGAAGAATACCTTATTCAGACAATGCTGTGCCTGAGCCTGTGACTTGGGGAGGGCTGGTGGCTCCCCCCTTTCTGTTTGTTCGTCAATATAGGACTTGAGCGTCCGATTGACCCGTTCCACAATCGCTTGCCCCTGCGGATTGTAAGGAACGCCAAAAGTATGCTGAATGTCCCAGGTGGCCATGAAGGCCGCCAGCTGCCTGGAGCTGTAGGACGGGGCGTTATCGGTTTTCACGTGCCACGGCTTGCCCATTGCCGCGATGCAGGAAAGGAGGTGCTGCTCCACGTGGGAAGCAGTCTCCCCTTTCTGCGCCATTGCCCAAACGAATTGAGAAAAGGTATCAATGCAAACGTGCATGTACTGCCATCTGCCAAACTGCGGAACATGCGTGACATCCATTTGCCACACCTGGTTAGCCTCTGTCCCTCGTGGGTTGACCCCCCACGAGGGCCCCCCTGGTGCCCCTGCACAATGCTGGCAAGAGTGAACTATGCCTTGGGCTTGAGAAAGTGGCAGATTGAACTGTCTGGCGAGCGCTTTGGCATTTTGGTGAAAGAAAGCATGACTCTGAATTGGCGTAGTGAAAACACCTAACACTGAACGTTGCTGAATTTCCTTTGCCGCCGCATCCACTCTGCTATTGCCCGCGGAAATCGGACCCGGTAGGTCTTGGTGACTTCGGATGTGGGCAATATAGAGCGGCTCCGTACGGTTTCGCAAATGAAATTGAGCAGTGAGAAACAGACTAAGCAATTTTTTGTCTATCGGGGGAGTGATGTATGCTCCCGGTAGACTGTGAAGCAAATTCCTGACATACTGACTATCAGTAATGATGTTTAGGCACTCTTTGGCGAAGGTGTGCAAAGCAAGGTTCACCGCTGCCAACTCTGCCCACTGCGCGGACTTCTGTGGAAGAGTTAACAGCGTGCGCCAAGCCTGGCCCTCCTGCCAAGTCAAGACACCATATGTGCGACCCCCATCAGTAAAAACTGCTCTGGCCCCCTGAAGTGGAACCAGCGAGATCAATTCATACAAGGTGATTGTCTGCGTTTGAAGCGAGACAAGTCTGGGGTCCTTTGGCAAGTGGTATGCCAAGCATCCGGTGAATCCTTCCAAAGCAATTGGAAGCGAGTCACCGAGCTGCATCAACTGCTGAATCTGTTCTTTGGTGAACGGGACTACGATTTTTGCTAAGTCGTGCCCTGAAATGTCCCTAGCTCTCAACCTTCCGCGGTAGACCACCGCGGAGACCAATTCTTGGGGAGGAACGATGTTTCGGGAAGAGGTGTTCAGCAAGTACACCCATTCCACGATACTCGCCCCTTTCTCGGAGTCCACTCCTAGGGCTCCGGTGAACATGGATCCTGCCCGAACGATGTACAAGTTCAGGATCGGAGCATATGGCCCCTGAGCAATCCTGTCTACCCACCTTTGGCTGAGAATTTGGTTGACTTTCTCGAGAGCCGAACACGCTTCTCGAGAGATTTGTATCTGGTCTGCTGGCTGCTTACCTAATGTGAGCAGCGAGAAGAGCGGTTTCAAAAGATCCGTATCCAATCGGAAATATGGTCTGGCCCAATTAATGTTCCCTAAAACCTGCTGCAATTCCACCAAGGTGACTGAATCCTTCAAGTTGATTTGGGGCAAAACTGGTGCTGCGAAAGAGCGGAGAAGCCGATGACCCAAGTATGAGAAGGGCTCGGTTCTCTGCACTTTCTCCGGGGCAATGAGTAAGCCTTTCTCCCCCAGGCTGGCCTTGAGGTCTGCAAACATTTTGCTGCCGAGTTGCGGCACTGCGACCAAGATGTCGTCCATGAAATGGCAAACTAAAGCTTTGGGGTGAAGGTTTCGAAACTTTGCCAGTGCGTTGTGAACATAAATTTGGCACAGGGTGGGCGAATTGAGCATGCCCTGTGGCAAAAATTTCCACGCGTAACGCTGCGTAGGCTCACTGTGGTTCACAACCGGCACCGTAAAGGCAAACCTTTCCCGGTCCCTGGGGTCTAAGGGAATCGTGTAAAAACAATCCTTGAGATCTACAACTAGGATCTCCCACCCCTCGGGAATCATATTAGGATTTGGGATGCCTCATTGAAGCGGACCCATTGGCTGTATACATTTATTGATCTCTCTGAGATCGTGGAGGAGTCGCCACTTCCCCGACTTCTTTTTGATGACAAAAATTGGCGAATTCCAAGGACTAGTGGACTGCTCTATATGTCCTGTGTCTAGCTGTTCTTTAACCAGTTGCTGTAGGGCGACTAATTTCTCTCCCACTACCGGCCATTGTTCCACCCAGACCGGCGTATCGGTGAGCCATTTAAGTGGCAACGCCATTACCCGAAGGTAAGCGTAGCACCGTACTGCTGTAAAATGTCTCGCCCCCAAAGGTTGATGTGCACGTCACGAATGTGCGGCCGAATTACCGCTGTGCCGTCAGCCTTCGGAATCGTGACTGTCACCCACTCTCGGCTTCTAAACGCTTCCTGAATGCCGCCTACCCCCCACACATCGGAGACCGGCTCAATGGCCCACTCCCTTGGCCACTGGCTTCTGCTTATCACTGACACATCAGCTCCGGTATCTAACAGGCCTGAGAATGATCTATTATTCAGAAATACCTCAATAACCGGGCGCTGTTTCCACTCAATGTTGGTCTCCACTGTCGCTAAGACCTGGTATCCTTGTACTGCCTCACTGGCGCTCGAGCGGTCCTCTGACCGGGACTCTGAGCTGTCCCTGAGCCTTCCCTGGCTATCTGCTGGCGAGTGACAAGGAACCATGATCAGTTGCGCTAATGTGTCTCCTTTGTGAATTGTCTGGGGTAAGTGCGTCCAAAGGAGAATGCCTGAAAAATTGGAGTCAACGACTCCCGGAATTACAAGAATTCCGCGTGCTCCTGCTACACTACGGGGCAAAACTAAACCTATAAAGCCCTTGGGCAGTGGACCCATGTACTGGGAGTCCACCAGATAGACTGTGCCTGGCAGGTCGCATGTAACGTCTGCCTGACAAGTCAATTCTAGCCCTGAACTACCCTTGGGGCTGGCCTGTGCCCTCGCAGTGCCTGGAAGGTGATTGGAACCTAGTCTAGCTTTGGCAAGCTCTGAGCGAAAGGAGCCTCTGTTTGGACCGGGGCCAGAGACATGCCCGCATTCCGGTTTCCCGAACTCGGACAGTTTCTGGCCCAATGGTAGCCTTTCTTGCACTTCAGACACAGGGTGTTTGGAGCCTTGGAACGGCTGGAACTTTGTCCGCCTCCCTTGGATCGGCACTCCCTAGCGAAGACCGACCTTGCCACAATTGTGACATGCCCCTTGATTTTTACCTTTGGGTCTCTTACCCCCTTGCACCGCTGCCGCTAGCAAACCCATTTTGTAGGATTCTGTGCCAACGTCGGCGCAAGCTCTAATCATGTCCGTGAGTGTCAAGTCGGGACGATTGCCCAGTGACTGCAAGATTTTACGGCAGTCTAAATTGGCATTGTCCTTGGCTAACTTTATCATGAGCTCTTGTTGGGCTTCCTCATTATCTATCTGCCTACTGATCGCTTCCTCCAGGCGATTGATGAAGTCCATGTAGGGCTCCTGGGCTCCCTGCTTAATTGCGGTGTAATTCTTAGCCGCCTTGCCAGTTGCTGGAACCTTGAAGAAAGCCCTAAAGGCAGCCTTGGCTGACATCTGAAGAGTGGCGAGTGGCAAGTTGATCTGCGCATTGATGGATTCGAAGGCACCTGAACCATATAGCTGGTCAGGAAGTACTGCACCTCCCATCCTGGCAGCCCTAGTCTGAGCCTCGAGGCGAAACTCGCTGTCCCAAATGAAATACTGGCTAGGGTTGAGCATCATCCGCATGACGGCTTTCCAGTCGTGCGGGATGAACATGGTGTTCTCGCACACTTGCTGAAGCGTGCCCCTAGTAAATCGACTCTGAAGCCCTGTCTCTGAAATGGCCTTCCGTATAGCCATGAGAAGCTTATATGGGACTGGTGAGTGGACTATCTGCTGGGCCCCTGTGAGGGCATCCATTTCCATGCGAATTGGACAAATCTGACTAAGCTCAGCTAGTTCTTCTGCTGGCAATTCCCCCTTCTTGAGTTCTTCCTCAACTGTGCACTGAAGGGCACTCTTGGTAGCTAGGGAACCTGGAGCTGTCAGAGAAGCGCCTGCGCTCCTCATTCCTTGCATTCCGTCGGTGACGTCTGCAGCTGTCACCGAGGGAAAGTTCCCTACGCTACTCTGCCTGAACTGTAATGACGGATAGAGCGCCGTGGGCGCTGATGGCTCGGCTGGCGCTGGGGGTTCTTTGGCCTCTACCCGGACTGGTTCTATTTCTGCTAAGAGTTTCCTACATTTGCTCCATGTGCGAATTACGCCTCCTGGAGCTTTCGGGGGTTGCTGAATGCAGTCTCCTATCTGATCCCAAAGCTTAAGGGTTAATGTACCTACTTCTGGGTAAAGCAGGCAGTGTTCCCTTAGGTACGCCAAAAGTCTCGGTAGCTCTCGGCTGTGAAACCTTAACTGAAACACCCTGGCCAGGATTCTGAACTCTTCTTCACGAGTTCTTTGGCTAGCGGACGGACCTTGTCGCTGAGGACAAGTCCCCATATTACCTGCGAAGGGTCCTTCGAAGTTTCCTCCTCGGGACGAGTCGACGCGTCTTTGGGCAAGGTAATATGCTCTGGCGACGATTCTTTGGGTAGAGCTCGGAGCGTGGTCCCCTACCACGGGCCCTCGGTGGCCTCTGTGCTGTCAGGGGTTCACAGCTGACCCTGAGCGGAACGCGTTTTTCCGTAACCTGCAAGCCGCCGTGAAAGTCGGGAGCAAACTGTAGGAAACCTCTCGGTAATGCCTCGCCGCTTAGGCCGTCTTCCCGACCGGCTGGTTTACCGGCCGGGCTGCCGCGCTGTCCTCCGGGACGATCGGACGCGGTTCAAGCGCAGAACCGGACCGTGTGATCGCTTACTCATGGGTAAGATCACGTCTCGGGGTCACCAGATGTAGGAATCGGGGCCGCTAGGACGGCCGTAGGTCCCGGAGGAGACTGATCAAGAAACGATACGAGGCAGTATGGAGCGAGATCAGATCAGTGGTTTATTGAAGGAAAAGTATCTACATTTATAGATCAGAAGGCAAGGCAGGAAAAGACCGTCATCTGACAGAAAATCACAGCACCTGTTTACTCGGGTTGATTGGGAATTACTCTTGGGGAAGTTAATTAACTGGGGCAAACATTGACAGGGGAAACACCATTGTCTAGGGTTTAGACTGGGGTAAACATGGCTACTATTTGCACCAAGGATAAGGATAAACTCGGAGATGAGTGATTACCTCAATGGATAACAGAGTCTGGAGAAATGCCTTCTCATCGGAACCGTCGGTCAGGTCATTAATTGGGTGAATCAAACCCTATTATTAATCCACCCCCCTTAATTTCTCTGCCCGCAGAGCCCACGGGCCAGGAGCGTTCTCCCGAAGTGGCCTCTGCGCGGGCCGTTCCATGCCATTGGGGCATGGGGAATCCACAAGAACCAAAAGAGCTCATCCCTCCTTGCTGTTGAGACTTCTCCTTACTTGATTCATTGCCCAGAGATTGTCAACCAGAAAAGCAAATCATTTGGGAGATTGCCACTAAACATATCACGAAGAAGAAGGAGATTTAAAGGGGAAACGTTCATTTTGTTTCCAGGTTTTGGCTCTTTTGGGCACCTTTTTTGGTTTCTGGTTCTTTTAGGTACACTGCTCCTTCCAGAAAACTCCCAACATACAAATTTTTTCAGGTTCTTTCATATCAGTTTTTCCCGTCTGTTCTGGTGCTAGACCCAAATAAGCCCTACGAAACCCACAAAACCAGGTGTTTTTTTTTTTTAAAAAAAAGCAAGGATAAAACTACAGTTAATAATCTACTCCAGAATTAGATGACACTAGCAGTGCATGACATAGAAAAATCAACCACCCATTGATCTAGGCCAGGCATTCGCAACCTATGGCCTGCGGGTTGGCCCCGGCCCCCAACGCCAATTCTTCTGGCCCACGTCGCCCTTGCCGCTCCTGTAAGCTGAAGTAAAATATGGCCATGCATGTGCAGAACGCTGCTGTAAATGCATTCTGCGCATGCGCAGGGTGCGTTTTTTACTTCCACTTCTGGTGTGGGGAACCATGTGATCAGCAGACTGGGGTGTGTGGTCAGGCCTGCCCACGACCTGAAACCTTTGAGAACCCCTGATCTAGACACTCACATGCAGTACTATAAATGTCACATTCTCCATCAAATCAGCATCCTTATCACCCAATTAACCCAGAGGAAACAGTTCAAGTGAGAGAAGTCATCAGCACAACAATAATCATCATAATAATAAAACACTCACTCAGAGCAATAGAATCCAACCCCCAAAGAGGAGGTACAGAGGAGATGGCTTAGCCCCATTCATACCACCTCAGACAGCTTTGGGGGCCGGATGGCCATTTTGCCCTTCCTCCACCACATAGCACTTCCTAGTGTGGTGGAGGCAGGGGGGGGGGGGGGGGGCACATGAAATCGCATCATGGGCTACACTCGGCCCCCGGACCGCAGGTTGAAAATCCCTGATGTAAATTATTTCTCTAACCAACCAATAGAAAAGTCTTCTAGTTTCCTGCTGCTAGGCTCACCTGACATTAAGCTTTAGCTCAGGGATACCCCAACTATGGCCCATGGGCCAGATATGGCCCCAACACCAATTCACCCAGCCCACGCTGCACTCACCACTCCCAGATGCGGAAGTAAAATGCACCCCATGCATGCGCAGAACACTGCCATAAATGCCGTCTGCACATGTGCAGGGCACATTTTACTTGTTTCCAGTGTGAAGAATCACACGATTGGCCTGATCAACAGGCCCGCAGCCTGAAAAAATTGGGCACCCCTGCTTTAGCTTGTTATTCAGGTCTGTTATTCAGTATGTGGTTGCAGTTACTCTCCTGGTGTTTTGTTGTTTTTTGCTCTCCCCCCCCCCCCCACATTATTGATATTTTGCCTTACAAGCAAAGCATGTGTGTCTAAGATGAAAACTTACTGTAAAGAACTCCTATTTTACCAAGCAAAGCACAAGTTTACTTATCTATCTGAAGCAACTGTAAGTAAAAGAACTATTTTGTTTTATTTCTAAACATGTGTGGAGAGTTTAATCGCTGGGCTAGAGTGAGGGGTATAAGGCTTGGAGATCTTGCAAACTCAAACTATAACAATTTATTATTCTGCCCTGCTTTACTGCTGTGTATAAAAAAACTTAACAATATTAACCTCTCTTTTGGAATCTTAATCTTTCATATTTTGCAGGCTTTTTATTGTAAAGCCATGAAAGATGTCAAAAAATGAAAGAAAGGTGTGCATGCATGTGTGCGCCTGTGCGTACTTTCACACCTGTTTCATTGAGGTTAACCTGAAAGTCTAACCCTAACCCTAACCTAGCCACCCACCCACCCAGGTGCCCGCATGTAAAGCCGGATGCTTGTCTCTCAGACCCAGTGAACTACACCAGGGTCTAATACTTGCTTCCCACAAGGGGTTTCTTTGGGCAAACAAAATGCTAAATCTGTTGTGCTGATGTAATTGAAGGGGTTCCAGGAGACAGGAGTGGTTTACCTTTATTTGCCAGTTTCCCCAAAACACAGAGAATGCTGCGGTATGGAAGCAGTCGGCCTTGAAAGCCTTCCAGGAGTTTGGTCAGGACTTCTGCTGGAAAGTGATTCCAGAGGGCCACCAGGATGTCACCAGCCGCATCCTGGTAGATGTCCTGAAGGTCCTGCAGTCACAGGAGTGGAACACAAACGTCACATGAGCCACATCCAACCAAGGAGGGTCATTTCAATGCTACCTATCCACAATCACCATCTCTCCCGCCAGGAAAGGCTTCCCATTCTACTTTCTGGGAGTCAATAAAGTCAGCGCAGCTCCAGGTGCCAGCACCGAGGATGGTTCGGAAGTCTTTCACTAGAAACAGAGCCTTCTCGGTGGCAGCACCAGCACTCTGGAATACACTACCGGTGGAGCTGCGCCAGGCCCCATCCCAGGCTACCTTTAAAAAACAATTTAAAATGCTCTTCTTCAAGGAAGCCTTTCAGGGCGTTGTTCCCATATCAATAAACTAGCAAAGGTTGCCCGGCATTGCCGGGCTGTTTTAAATGGTGTTGGAAAGTTTTTGTTGTTGTTGTTAATGTTTGTAAAGAAGAAGTTAGTCTATAATTGAAATTTTTAAAATTTGTATTTATCCAAATTTCTTTGGTGGCCTGTTATAAACAGTGATGAGTTTTGTTTGGTGTTTTGGTTTTGTGGATAAAAAAAGAATAAAGGATGATATACTTTTTCTCAAAAAATTATGTAACCCAATAATTTTTAGTATGTATTTTTTTAAAATTGTTGTACCGTAGGTAATAATTTTAAAAATGTGAAAGTACATGTTTTTCGCAATAAATGTTTTTAAATTGTGTATTGATGTTTTTGTTTTTTTATTTGAGTAAAAATTCAGCACAGGATTTTTTAATAGTTTTTATTTTATTTTATTGACATCTGTTTTTGATTTGTGTAAAATTGTGATTTTGTGTTATTTGTTTTTACTTGTTTTTACTCTTGGGGCCTTTTGTGTGGGGCTGTTGTGTCTTTTTGAATTTTTTTTTACTATTGTGGGCAGCAAGTGGTGCTGGTAGGGGTTACCTTGTATTTTGACTGTTTTTTCTCTCGTGGCCTCTGGGTGGAACTTCTTCCAGTAAGTAGTCTCTTTCTTTATTCATTTCTTTTCCAGTAGTTGTTGTGTGAGGTCGTCTGGTGGTGAGTTGGCTGTTTTTCTTTATTTGGGGTGGGTGGGTTGGATTTTGTGGTGTTTGGCTGGGTGCTGGGTGTGTTTTGAAATGTTTGTTGTTGTTTACTTTGTATTGTTTTTTGGTGTTATTTTTGTTTGTTTTTGTGTATTTTTGGATGTTTTTGATTGCTTGTTTTTGTGTTTTTTGGTGTCCTACGGGGGGATCCTCTCTCTGCTGTCTCCCCTGGCTCTGGAAGGCTTGGGGGGGGGGGCAGACCCCTTTTGTCTCCCCAAACCTTCCAGACTCATGGGACCCAGGAGAGGGGATCGAATCCAGGCCACCCTCTGATATTAAAAGGAAAATCTCAATTGTGGTTTCCCCTTTAATATCGGGGGGGTGTTGTGATCCCCCTCTCCGCTGGCTTCCTTGGGTTTGGGAGGGTTGGGTGGACAAAAGGTGTCTGTCTCCCCCACCCTTCCGGACCCAGGAGAGCCATCGGAGAGGGGGATTCCCCCCCCCCAACTCCATTTTTAAAGAGAAGTAACCGCTTGGTTTCTTCTCTTTAATATGGGGCGTGTGTGTGTGTGTGTGTGGGAAGGGAATCCCCTCTCTGCCAGGTCCCCTGGGGTCAGGAGGGTTGGGGAGACAGACTCCTTTGGTCCCCCCAAACCTTCCAGACTCATGGGACCCAGGAGAGGGGATCGAATCCAGGCTACCCTCTGATATTAAAAGGGAAATCTCAATTGGGGATTCCCCTTTAATATCAGTGGGGGGGGGGTTGTGATCCCCCTCTCTGCTGGCTTCCTTGGGTTTGGGAGGGTTGGGTTGAGAAAAGGGTTCTGTCTCCCCCACCCTTCCGGACCCAGGAGAGCCATCGGAGAGGGGGATTTCCCCCCCCCCCAACTCCGTTTTTAAAGAGAAGTAACCGCTTGGTTTCTTCTCTTTAATATGGGGCGTGTGTGTGGGGGGGGGGGGGAAAGGGAATCCCCTCTCTGCCAGGTCCCCTGGGGTCAGGAGGGTTGGGGAGACAAGACTCCTTTGGTCCCCCCAAACCTTCCAGACTCATGGGACCCAGGAGAGGGGATCGAATCCAGGCTACCCTCTGATATTAAAAGGGAAATCTCAATTGGGGATTCCCCTTTAATATCAGTGGGTGGGTGGGGTTGTGATCCCCCTCTCTGCTGGCTTCCTTGGGTTTGGGAGGGTTGGGTTGAGAAAAGGGTTCTGTCTCCCCCACCCTTCCGGACCCAGGAGAGCCATCGGAGAGGGGGATTTCCCCCCCCTCAATCTCCGTTTTTAAAGAGAAGTAACCGCTTGGTTTCTTCTCTTTAATATGGGGCGTGTGTGTGTGTGTGGGGAAGGGAATCCCCTCTCCGCCAGGTCCCCTGGGGTCAGGAGGGTTGGGGAGACAGGCTCCTTTGGTCCCCCCAACCCTCCCAACCCCAGGGGAGCCAGTAGAGAGGGGGAGCACAACACCCCCCTCCCAGTGATATTAAAGGGGAAACCCTGATCGGGAGCTTTAGGCGCCGTTGGGGAGGGGGGCTTTGGTTCCCGCGGCTTGGCGGACTTGCTCTCCCAGTGTTTTTGTTTTTGTTTTATTTTTTGGGCGCCGGCTTCCTCAGCGTTCTGCGCGCTCATGGTGCGCAGGACGCTGGGGCTTGTAGTTATGGGTTGGTGCTTTGTGTTTTTGCTGCGTTTTTTTAAAATGGTTTTCTTTTGATTGGCTGCGGCGCGTTTCCGAATGCTGCGCCGTGCGAGAGCCTCTCAGCCTGATTGGCTCTGGCGCGGCGCGGCGCAAGGAATGTTGGGAAGTGAAGTTGTTTCCCTTTTTTCGTGTTTGTGGGGCTGTTGCCCCACTGCCGGTTTTCTCAATCCTTCGTTGACCTGCGGACCCAGATCGGCCGTGTGCAGGAAGGGTGAGTGCAGGCAAGTAGGGCGAGGCATAGCAACCTATAGCCAGTTCCAACGGTTAACCCTTGGTTATATAGGTTAAGATTAGCCAGTTAGGTTCAATCCCCATACCTTCTGACGCCAATTATTTAGTTTAGTTTAGTTTGTAAGGTATTTGTTGTTGGTGGGTTTTAATTTGTTGTGGGTATTTCTTGGTTTCTCTGCTTGTTCACTGCCCAGAGTGGGATAACACCCAAATGGGTGGTATAGAAATTCAATAAATAAATAAATAAATAAATAAATAAATAAAATAAAATAAAAATATGAGAGAGAGACTCAACAACGTTCTGCTGAGCCACTCTTGCCCAGGGGGCAACACGTAGCACAGGGGCTGTGATGGAGTTGCAGGCTGTTCCATCCAGCCACTCCTTCCTCTTTTCTTCTCGGCAGAATTTGGGACTACAGGTGATGATGAACTGGACAGAGTGGTAAATGGACACTGGAGCAGAAGCCCTACCCACCTTGTCTTTGGGGTATCTATTCTATTTTTACATGAGCCCATTATCACCACCGGTCCTTACTGTAGTCCTCAGCATATCCTCCGCAGCAAGTCGGATGATGACATTAGCTAATGTGTAGTCTATGCTGCTGGCTGATCCGATCACAACCTGCAGGACCTGATTAATACGCAATCGATGTTTTGGAGAGATCTGTAAAGAAGGGCAGAGCAAAAGACCATGAGCCGTGCTGGGCAGAAGAAGAGCAGCAGGATTCAGCTCAACAAAAAGATCCCTTGACCTTTGGTCAAAGTCCTATCAGAGGGACAGGCCTGGTATTTTAGATGTGGGTGTCAAGGGGACTGGCTCTTGTTTGCTATAGCCCATTGCTTGGGGAGGGCAATACAATGGGCTAGTCTGCTGGCTAAATGTGTCACTTTCTACCCTGCCAAACTTGGTGGCCTAAGGTGCCGGACGCTGCTATTTGCTAGTGAAAAGAAAAGTCAGTCTCAGCTGCAATCTGTGCATTCATTGTAACGTATGCCTCAACCTCTCCCCCTAGGGTTGCCATATGTCCCAATTTTTCAGGATTTTCCCGGATTCAAGCTCAGGAAAAACTGTCCTGGCCAGTTCAAGAAAAAACATGTAAAAGTCCCGGATTTTTAAATTCGAACAAAGGAAGCAAGATCACCCCCCCACCAAGGTTTTTTTGCAAAGAGTTAATTCACTGCCTCTCTGCATTTCTTTCAATTATCCTGCTTGCAAGCAATGAAGACAAAACAGCACCCTGAGCTCCTCGCCGGGGAGGGGAGATGCTTGCAAATGGGATAATTGAAAGAAAGGCAGGGAGGCAGTGAATTAACTCTTTGCAAAAATCTCTTGGTTCGCCTTGAGCAATGACGCAGGCAAGAGGCGCACTGGAGCATCAGCCCAAAGAGCTCCAGTTTGTGGTGCCACTGGAAAAGGGAAAAAAAGACTGAGGCTGCCTGCCCTGGATGGGGATTCCGTGGGGTCTTAGAGCTGTGGCCTCCTTGACAGCCCCATCTGACACATGCGTCGTTTGAAGAATGCAATGACATCACGTGGCTGTCCTGGTTTGGTGGGAAAGAATTATGGCAACCCTGCCCCCACCTAGTCCCCAGGCATCTATGTTGATGAAGCCATGATCCCTACTTGATCCAGCTTTCCCCTTGGGATTCTGCAAGAGGAGAGAGGAATAGAAAATACAGTTGACCACCTCCCTAAGTTGACCTACCGTATTTTCCGGCGTATAAGACGACTGGGCATATAAGACGACCCCCAACTTTTCCAGTTAAAATATAGAGTTTGGAATATACTTGTCAGCTGCAGTTAAGTACCTGTCCTATAAGACGACCCCCGACTTTGGCACAGATTTTTCGGGGTTAAAAAGTAGTCTTATACGCCAGAAAATACAGTAATTTTCCTAGACTGTACATACACTCTATGTACACAGTAGAAAGCCAACCTTTCTGTACTGACCACCTGTGTAAATTGTATCTTGCCCACTTGGACCTTGACACATGGTATTAATTTACCCTCTATAACAATGAAAACTCCTGCCAACCTAGCAGTTCGAAAGCAAGAAATTGCAAGTAGATAAATAGGGACCACTTCGGTGGGAATGTAACAGCATTCCGTGCGCTCCGGTGTCTAGTCATGCCTGCCACATGACCACGGAAACGTCTGCAGAAACAGACAGCGCTGGCTCTTCGGCTTAGAAACAGAGATGAGCACTGCACCCTAGAGTCGGATAAGAACATAAGAACATAAGAACAGCCTTGCTGGAACAGGCCACAGCCCATCCAGTCCAGCATTCTGTCTCACACAGTGGCTCACCATTTCCTTCAGGGTATTCCCAAGCAGATGCCTTCACCTGCTTAGGATTCCCTGGAAATGATATTGAGAGATATCCTGCCTATCTCTCCAACCTGGAGGTTGTCCTTAGGTATCCATAATTATAGCCATTGATACTCTTGTCCTCCATGAACTTGTCTAATCCTTTCTTAAAGCTGTCAAGACTGACAGCTGTCACCACTTCTTCTGGCAGGGAGTTCCATAGACCAGGGATCCTCTGGGTGAAAAAGTACTTTCTCTTATTTGTTTGAGAACTAGTACCCAAAAGTTTCATGGAGTGTCCCCTAGTTCTAGTGTTATGCGATAGGGAAAACAGTTTTTCCTTATCTACTTTGTCCACACCGTGCATGATTTTATAAACTTCAATCAGGTCACCTCTTAGACGCCGTCGTTCAAGAGTGAAAAGGCCCAACCGTTGCAGCCTCAGATGGTAAGGAAGGTGGTTCCAGTCCCCTAATCATTTTGGTTGCCCTCCTCTGTACTTTCTCCAGCTCCATAATATCCTTCTGGAGGTATGGCGACCAGAACTGTACACAGTGTTCCAGATGGGCCTCACCATAGATTTATAAAGAGGCAAAATGACACTTGCTGACTTATTTTCTATACCCTTCCTAATGATCCCTAACATTGAGTTTGCTTTTTTCACTGGCTTTCGAGCAAGGGAAACCTTTACCTTTACCTTTTACCTAACAATGAAAAATATCAAAGAATACAATATTTTTTACTTTGATTTGGCAGTTTAACAATGATAATTAAGGATTCATTTTGTAATACAAAATGCACAAAGACTTGCACAAAGTGATTTACAACAGAAAAGGAGAAAAAATTGCGCTGGATAAAGTCAATGAAGCCATGTTGTTGTTCAGTCGCATAGTCGAGTCCGACCAGTGGTGGGCTCAATTTTTTTTACTACCACACTGTGGGCATGGTATGGTGGCCGTGGCCATGGAAAAAGCCCTGCGTTGCACCAGAATTAGGACTACAGTACTTTATTTCAAAACTTGGATCGGCAGGGCCAACCAGAATTTTTGCTACCGGTTCTGGCGAACTGGTGCAAACCTGCTGATGACCACCACTGAGTCCGACCCTTTGCGACCCCATGGACCATCTCATGCCAGGCACCTCTATCTGGTTCAAACAACTGAGGGCTTTTAACTCCTGAATCATTGGGCCAAGGGTCCAAGCAACTGCTAAAACGAAGGAACTTTTGGGGTATCAGTGTTTGGCTTGAGAAATTTAAACTTTGATTTGAGGTGTCCCAGAAAGTGTTGTATGATGAATCTGATGAAGTTCCAGCAGAAGTTGTTCAAGAGTTCATTGGAAAATTTCCAGACTTCATCAGTGGCTTCAAAGATGACACTCTCTTTAACACTATGTGGACTCTTTTCCAGGCAATGCATGGCAGGAGCCTTGTTATGAAAGGTGAGAAATGTTAAGAGTGGAATACTACTTTCTAAAGAATGTTCCACAGTTCTGCTGTGCACTAGCTTAACTGGAGGGATTGTTGATTGCTAAACCAACAAATCTACAGACAAACAAACAAATTTGATTGCTATACTCACTCCACAACTTCAAAGATGCATTAGTAGTTTCCAAAAAGCAATATTAGAACACTGGTCCTTGCAAGGACTGACTACTGTAATGCTCTTAATGTGGGTCGACCCTTGAGACTCATAGATAAGCTTCAGCAAATCCAGAATGTGGCTGCCAGATGGATCATGGCAGGGTGGATCCAATTTCCACTATTCTGGTTACCTGTCACTTCTGTGTTATCTATCTATCTATCTATCTATCTATATCTATATCTATATCTATATCTATCTATCTATCTATCTATCTATCTATCTATCTATCTATCTATCTATCTATCTATATCTATCTATCTATCTATCTATCTATCTATCTATCTATCTATATATCTATATCTATATCTATATCTATATCTATATCTATCTATCTATCTATCTATCTATCTATCTATCTATCTATATATATATATATATATATATATATATATATAACCAAGGTGTTGTGGCACTTGTTACTCATGCACCATGACACTGTGGCACCCACTGCCCCAGAACCTCGTACCCGCCTACCTTGGGCACCTGGGGTGGCAGGCGCAGGGGAGCAGTAGCCCATTTTGGGGCTTGTCACCCCGATAATGGCCCACAAAGCCATACCTGTCAACCCATGGCTCCGGAAAAACGGGACCTGCGCACATCACTTGTGCGCAGGTCACGTTCCACGCATGCGTGGAAAGGTTTTACCCCTTCCATGCATGCGCGGAAGCGCTATGCTGCTTGCACAGCCCTTACGCAAGCGACGTAGCACTTCCACGCATGCGTGGAAGGGGTAAAACCCTTCCGCGCATACGCGGAAAGCGTTTCCCCCGCTGCCAAATTACGGGGTTTTGGCAGTGGGGGCCGGGTTATGACGTCAATCGACATCAATTTACGAGGTAATCCCGGCCAAATCGGGAAGGTTGACAGGTATGCACAAAGCCCACCTCCCCAGCCAGCTGGCAGAAACCAAACACCAACGAAAAAGCAGCCCTGGTGCATCCTGGGGATCGTAGTTCCTTGGATGGCCGGCCCCCATTGAGATGAATGGAGAGCGGGACTACAGCTCCCAGTGGCCTTTGTGCTCGGGGACAGCGCGCCCCTCTGAGGAGGCAGTTCCACTACGGAGTTTGAGGAGAGACCGCTGGGAGCTGTAGTCCCGTTCCCCATTCTTCCTAATGGGGGCTACCTACAACACCTGGGATGCACCAGGGCCGCATTTCCTCTCTCAGAAATACAAACTCCCAGGAGCGGGAGGCTTCGCAAGGCCGGCCAGGCCTCGGCTACTGGGTTGGGGGGGGGGAGCACGAAGGATTCCCCACCGCCCTCCCCGTCGCCTTGATAGCGCCACGGGCAGGAGGAGGAGGCCGCAGCACCAGCTACAGCAGAATGGAGGGAACCGGAAATGGCAACCTTGGACGAGCAGGTGTGCCGGCAAGGGGAAGCGGCAGCCCATTTCGGGGGTTGGTGGGCTGCCATTTCGCCCAGATGACCCAGCCACCAAGCCAGCAGGAGGCGGCAGTGCCCTCTGGCCTCCAATGGGTCACTGCGCTCCGGGGAGGGCGGCCCTTCTCCGGAACACCTGGGCTGAACTGCACGCCTGTACGCCAGATGCCTTTCGGAGAGGGCAGAGCACGCCCTGGCCAGCTGGAGCAGCAGAGTAGGCCCTGGGCCGGGCCCAGGGCACCTGAGCAGGAGCCTGGGTGGTGGAGGATGGAGGCCCTCCCTGTGGAGGTAAGGTGGGCGCCGGCCGGGTCCATGTTGGGGGAACCTCCATCGCACCCTTCCTCCTCCACTCTCCTGCTGGCCACCACGGGTGGTGTGAGGGGAACCACATGGGGGGGCTGCCAGAGGCCTCCACACACACACCCCACGGAGCCTCACTTAGGGCAGCTGGCATCTTCTGCCCTCCTGGGCAGGTGTACAGGAGGCTCCTTGGGGGGCACACGGCCATGAGGCCTGCGGACCGCGGGGTGGCGACAAGGCTGGGTAACCAGCAGTGTGTGTGTTGTGTCAAGTATGATGTGCGTAGCTGCGGTGGGTGTGCGTTGTGTCAGGTGCGTGTGTTTTGTGACGTGTGGGTGTTGTGGGTGTGTATTGTGGGTGGATGGGTGTATTGTGTGGGTGTGTCATGTGTGGGTATTTATTGTGTGGGTGTGTGATGTATTGTGTGTGTGGGTAGTGTGGGTGTGTGTTGGGTGTGTCTGTTTTCTGTGGGTGTGTTGTGTCATGTGTGATGTGTCTGGGTATGGTGAGTGGGTGTTGTGTGTTGGGGTGTGTTGTGTGTCGCGTGTGCCTGTTGTGTGTCAGGGTGTGTGTGTGTTGTGCGAGTGTGTTGTGTCATGTGTCATGTGTGTGGGTGTGGTGATTGTGGGTTATGTGTCAGGTGTGTTTGTGTTGTGTGTGTGTATTGTGTGTGTGTATTGTGTGGGTGTGTTGTGTGGGTGTGTGATGTGTCTCGGTGCACCCGTGCTAGTTCAGACATGTTTTGAAGGTTTGCAACATCTCAACACCTCCAGTTTTTCAATTTAAATAAATGGTTTAAGGGCACTAGAAAATACAAGGATCCTTTTTTAGTTAACGACACCCATTTTGTATGGGAAACTTTAGAGCGAAGAGGCACAGAAATGGAGGTGACTCTGCATGCCCAGGGGTGGGTATTGGATGACCCTAATCCCACCCCCGGAGGTGGTCCACCTCTGTTACACTTCCTCCTTCTTTAGTCCTCTTTTAAGCCAAACTTTGCTGCGAGGCTAAGCCTATGAAAAGCTTTAAACAGAAGACTGGGAGAAGTCTTCTTTAAAAGTCCAATGGTAACTGGGTTTGCATAGTCTAATTTACTGTATATTGTACAGTATTTTGATTGGGATTCACTAAATTTCCTTTGATAACTTGGATATTGTGTCCTTATTTTATTGACCTTATTGCTTGGTAAAGCAGATGCATGGAAGGATACCCTGATGTGTCTATTTCATTTGATGATGAATGCTCATGGTCACACAGGACTACTGGGGGAAAACCAAGCACATGGAAAAAGAGAGGGGGGGGGGCAACCAGAGCCGTTCTTCTTCTTCGCTTCCTCGCTCTTCTGTGGAACATGATATATACAGTGAACAAATACAGGGGTCTGTCTGGCTGGACATCTCACTACAGTAATGTAGACAACTGTACAGCCAGCAACTCAACACTGAGTATCAGGTGACGGTGAATTAACCTGACTCCTCCCTAAAGGGGCCAGTGGCTATGGGAGGATGTGGCCCCTTAGGAGGAGGAGGAGGAGGGGTGAGGGTCCCCCTCCTCAGTGGAGGAAATGCCACTGGAAACCATCCGATGGGGCCGAAGGGCAAAATAAGCAGAGGAGGAACTCTGATTCCCAACGGTCATGGAGGCGGAAGAGGCCACACCAGATGGACTCCTGGTGTTAAATCCTGCATGTCTCATTTCATGTGTACCATGGGCGAGGGTTCCATGATCAGAGCATGTGGGTCACTTCATGGCAAGCTGGGATCATCCACCTTAAACAAATTCACAGCAGTGACATTTCTCCTGCTTCAGGGGTGGAAAAAGCATTTCTGGATATGAGTCGCAGCCGCGGCCTAAAGTGAGGTGACCCCAGGTCTCCTACCTTGTGGATGCTCTGGCGATACTTGCAGATGGCTCTCAGGACCCCAGCCATCTTGGTCTTGGCCAAGGCACACAAGTTGTCCATGGACTCCCGCACCAGGGAAGGGCTGTTGTTTCCTTCCCTGAGATTCTTCAAGTTGTAGAAACATATTTGTGATTCTGGTAAAGAAGAAAAAGAAGAAGACCAAAGGGAAGCTAACAGCCATGGGTAGGTGGTGGTGGTGGTGTGTGTGGCTGGCCATTCTGACTCCTGCTGCCACCCATCGCTGAAAGGTCTGTGACCTTTTTCTAATTCTCTCCAAGCAAGCCACCCTCTCATGGCCATGAGTCCCTCTTGTTACAGGAGACACAAGGTATGCCATTGTGTTCTTGTTGTGTATGCATGTCACTGTACTGATAGAATGTAACCACTCCATTTACAATGTATCTCAGCTGTAAAGGAACGCGAGCAAGCAGCCCATAGAGGGCAGCTGCGAGCGTTCAGTCTCACATGGTTCACATTGCTCAATCACGGACAGCCGCGGGAAATCCTTCCCCGCATTCAGCAGCAGGAAAGAAGAACTACTGAAGAGAGGCGTGCCTGGGCGAGGCCACGCCGGTAGCGGCCAATGAGCTACCGTGCTACAAGATTCAAATGTTAAACCCTACTGTATATATAGAGATGTATCACCGCCATTACCTCATGCTTCACCCGGTCCTCATGCAATAAACCTGAGTTAAGCCAACCCTTCGGCTGTCCTGTTGTCTTTGGTCCCATACAGTAAATTGGCGACGAAGGTGGGATATGGCTGCCCACGGGACCAAGACATGCGCCGGCTACGAGATCAGGAAGCCGGGAGACTTGGAGCTGTTTGAGATAGACTTCAATGGAGCGCTGGTGGAGCTCGAAGTCTCAGATGAGGACAAAAAGAGGGCCATCTTCGTCCGCATGCTCGGCCACGAGACAAAGAGGACCCTGGTCGACCTGATCGCGCCGAGGAGGGTGAGCGACTTCAAAGCCAAAGAGCTTCTGGCTGTGTTGCGCGCCCACCTCCGGCCTGCGATAGCGATGTTCCCCGCTCGGAGCGCGTTCTGGAGGCGAGTCCAAGCGCCCGGGGAATCGGTCGCCGAGTTCGCCGCGGCCCTGCGGCTGGCCGCCGGCCCCTGCAAGTGGGAGACCCCAGAAGTCACCCTCCGCGACTGCCTGCTCTGCGGCCTGAGGGACACTGAGACCCAGCGCGCGCTGATGAAACAGGAGCCGCCTCCCACGTGGCAACAGGTCCTCGACACGGCGCAGGCCGCGGAAGCCACGACGGCCGGCGTGCAAGAGCTCCAGGACTGGCGACCAAAAACCGCCAAGGCAGAGAGCTCGGTGCGCGCGGCCCGGCGGGTTTCGAACTCATCCACGGAGAGCGGCGACGACGAGGACGTCCGGAGGGTCCAGAAGGAGGGCCGGCGCTGCGACGGCTGCGGCGCCGCCCACGCCCGCGCCAAATGCCCGTTCCGCAAGGCCGAGTGCCACAACTGCGGCCGGCGCGGGCACATCGCCAAGGTCTGCCGGAAGCGGCGCGAGGCCAAGAGGAGTTCCCCAGACCGCTCGGCGAGGCAGGACCGCACCACGAGGCCCAAGGACCACGGCAAACGGACCACGAGGAAGCGGGATGGCGTCGGACGCATCTCCGACGACAGCGAGGACAACGCTCCGGTTTTCAGCGTATCCACGGAGCACCCCTGATACTTCGTTGAGGTAGTAATACAAGGGGCCCCTGTTAGGATGGAGGTGGACTCGGGTTCTTCTTACTCTATCATCCCCCAGGGAGAGTTCCTAAAGATAGCCCCCCACGTGTGGCCCAAGCTCAAAGCGTTGAGGGCCACGCTGAAGGACGTGCAAGGAAACCGCATCCCGGTGCTGGGGGTTGGGAAATTCCAGGTCCAGTTCAAAAAACACACCGCAACGCTTCCCCTAGTCGTCCTCAAAGGAGGTAAATGCAGCCTCCTCGGGACTCAATGGTTCCAGCCCCTGGGGTTGTTCATTGGGGGGGGGTGCACGCCGTGGGAGTACACGCCGCCGGGATTGACCCAATTCAGAGCGTGTGCGATGCGCACCCCGAGGTTTTCAAAAAGGGACTCGGAAAATTCAAGGGCCCCCCAGTGACTTTCGACCTGGACCCTGGAGTACGTCCAATCAGACTTAAACCGCGCAGAGTGCCTTTCGCACTAAAGGACAAAATAGAGGCGGAGTTGGACAAATTGGTGGGCCAGGGGATTCTTGTTCCTGTTGATTCTGCGGAGTGGGAAACTCCAATTGTAACGGCGCTCAAGGCCAACGGGGAGGTCCGCATATGCGCTGATTACAAGTGCACCATCAATAAGGCGATCCGCCCCAATGCGTATCCGGTGCCGGTAGTCAGCCACTTGTTGGCCAGGTTGCACGGGGGGAGGTGTTTTGCTAAACTCGACCTGGCCCAAGCCTACCAGCAACTCCCGGTCACCCCCGCCGCAGCTGCTGCGCAGACCATAGTCACCCACAAAGGGGCGTTCCAGGTATCGCGCCGCCAATTCGGCGTGAATTCGGCGCCCGGGATTTTCCAGTCACTCGTGGAACGCCTCCTGAAGGGGCTAGAGGGGGTGTTACCCTACTTTGATGACGTATTGATTACAGGGGGGAGCCGGGCCGAATTGGCAGAAAGGTTGGGAAAGGGCCTGGAAAAATTCGAAAAGGCGGGGTTGCGGTTGCGAAAGGACAAATGCGTCTTCTTCGCAACCGAGGTCGAGTTCCTAGGGTTCCGCATTACTCCCGAGGGAATAAGGCCTTCCCAATCCAAGGTGGCCGCCATCAAAAAGGCCCCTCGCCCCACCTCCAAGCCTGAGCTCCAGTCGTTCCTCGGGCTGCTCAACTTCTACCACTCCTTCCTTCCTCGGAAGGCAGCCGTGGCGGAACCGCTACACAAATTGTTAAAAAAGGACGAGGCGTGGAAGTGGGGCGACGACCATGAGAAGGCCTTCAATGACCTGAAGCGACTCCTGGCATCAGATGCTGTACTGACCCACTTCAATCCCAAACGCCCAGTGGTCCTGATATGCGATGCATCCCCGGTGGGGGTGGGGGCGGTGTTATGCCACGTGCTGGAGAATGGGAGGGAGGCCCCGATAGCGTTCTACTCTAGGTCCTTGTCCCAAGCGGAGAGAAACTACGCCCAGACAGACAGGGAAGCACTAGCGATAATTGCGGGGACCAAGAAATTTCATGATTTTGTGTATGGCCGCCCCTTCACCATAGTGACTGACCATAAGCCCCTGCTAGGCATTTTCACCGCAGATAAGCCCACACCCCAAATCCTGTCCCCGAGAATGCTCAGGTGGGCCATTTTTCTCAACGCGTATCAGCACGCGTTGGTGTACCGGCCCGGGAAGGAGATCAGCCATGCGGATGCCCTCTCGAGGTCCCCCATTCCCCGGGATTGCTGCCACGTGGGCGAGGAAGAGAGGAACCACCAGGTCTTAATGATAGAGGTCCTAGACTCCCCTCCTGTAGTACCGGCCGACATCGCCAAAGCGACCGGTAAGGACAAAACATTAGCTACAGTTTGCTCCTGGGTACAGAAAGGGTGGCCCGTGTCTTCCCCAGCAGCGGAATTCGACACATTTTTCAAAAAGAAATTAGAATTGTCCCTAGAGAGGGGTTGCCTTTTGTGGGGACAGCGGGTAGTGATCCCCACGTCCCTCCGGCCGAGGGTGCTTAAACTGCTGCACGTCAGCCACCCCGGGATCGTCCGCTCTAAGGCACTAGCCCGCAGTTACTTTTGGTGGCCCCAGCTAGACGCCGACATCGAGCACATGGTCGGCACTTGCGAAGCGTGCCAAAGCTCCAGGCCAGAAGAGGCTCGCTTGCCGCATAGGGAGTGGGACACAGCAAGGGGGCCCTGGTCCCGGGTACACGTAGATTTTGCAGGCCCGTTCAGGGGAACACTTTTCCTCCTTGTGGTGGACGCGTTCTCCAAGTGGCTGGAGGTCATTCCAGTCTCGAGCACCTCCTCGGCCACAACAATTAAACAGTTACGGAGGGTCTTTTCCACGTTCGGTTTACCCGACACCCTCGTCAGCGATAACGCTAGCTGTTTCACGTCCGCCGAGTTCAGGGCATTCATGGATCTCAACGCCATTCGGCACATCACCTCCGCCCCTTTCCACCCGGCCACCAACGGCCAAGTAGAGCGCCTCGTGCGTACCACTAAGGACGCGCTGCGGCGCATGGGCCCCGGAGATCTTGACTTACAACTATGCCAATTCCTGCTATGGTACAGGGTCACCCCACTAGCGTCAGGGTACTCCCCCGCGGAGTTGCTAATGCGCAGGAAGCTGGCCACGGTAATCTCCAGACTAGACCCCACCAGAGTAGAAGACAAAGGGCGAAATGTAGAGATGGATTCCTCAAAGAGTTTCAGCGTAGGCGCCCCCGTGCATTGCAGGAACTACGCCAGCGCGGGACCAGCCTGGGTGCCCGGCATTGTGATAGAACAAACCGGCCCCGTCTCATACCGCGTAGAGACCAATACAGGCCTCCTGTGGAGGCGGCATGCGGATCAACTCAGGCGTAGGGTCCCCGGAAAGCAGGACGAAGACGAGAGTAGCAACGAATCAGCGTTAGGGTACTCCCCCACCCGCTTAACCCAAGGGGGAGAAAAAGGGGGACATGGGTCCCCACCAAGGGGGGGGGAAAGGGAATCGATCCTCAGAAATCTTTTGCGGGAGTTTGCGGCGGAAAGGAAGAGCCCCGATCCCACACACATCCCCCGGGAGCGTCCACAAAATACAGATTTCCCAAGAAGTTTAGACCTTGATTTACAGTACCAGGGGGAGTTAGCGGAGTGGTCCCCCACCCGTCCTAGCGAAAAGAGGGGTTTCAGTTCAGCCCCTGGTACTTCCAGTCCCAGTAGCCCCTGTGAGTTAGAGTGCAACATAGCGCCAATGTCCCGGAGACCGACACCCCCAAGACAGGAGGCGACGGCGAGTCCATCCGCCACAGTCTCAAGGTCCCCCGAGCGGGGGACAGAAGGTAGCAGAACCACAAGGGCATCCTCATCGGTCCCGCGGTTCACGATAGGAGGGTCCCCGGGGTCCGAGGGAAACAGGCAGGGGTTCACTTCTCAGCTGTTCATTCCATTCCCATCCCCCAGCGCAAGGCAGGCACAGACGCCCCACAGAGCCACTAATGAATCCCCGTTTTCCGTTGCAGGACAAGCACCCACGGAGTCAGGGATCACAGGCTCTCCTGTACTAGGGCAGGCGCAAGCACGCCCCAAGCGCATGTGCGGCAAACCACATTGGTTGCGGGACTTCGTCCCATCCTAGGGGGGAGGGATGTTGTGTATGCATGTCACTGTACTGATAGAATGTAACCACTCCATTTACAATGTATCTCAGCTGTAAAGGAACGCGAGCAAGCAGCCCATAGAGGGCAGCTGCGAGCGTTCAGTCTCACATGGTTCACATTGCTCAATCACGGACAGCCGCGGGAAATCCTTCCCCGCATTCAGCAGCAGGAAAGAAGAACTACTGAAGAGAGGCGTGCCTGGGCGAGGCCACGCCGGTAGCGGCCAATGAGCTACCGTGCTACAAGATTCAAATGTTAAACCCTACTGTATATATAGAGATGTATCACCGCCATTACCTCATGCTTCACCCGGTCCTCATGCAATAAACCTGAGTTAAGCCAACCCTTCGGCTGTCCTGTTGTCTTTGGTCCCATACAGTAAAGTTCTGAAGGAAGCAAGCTCAAGGCCACGGCTTCCTTGCTTGACTTGAGTCAGCTCTTGTTGGGTTGCCCTCTGTTCTTGTTGTTTTCGTCAAAAAATAATCAGTGTTTAACTCCTGGTGATTAATGAGATAATTATGCATGCTAACTTGAAAGGTATGGGTAAGCAGAAAAGCCAAGGTGTTAGCCCAATGATGGCGATCCTTTTAGAGACCAAGTGTCCAAACTGCAAGCCAAAAGCCACTTTTATTCATCACCAAGTGCCAACAGAGCAATAGAGGAGGAAGGAAACGCTCCCATTGGGCTGCTGGGCAGAGGGATGAGGTGAACTCTGTGCTGGGGGAGGGAGGAGGCGCTCCCATTGGGCTGCTGGGCAGAGGGGAAGGGCAAACTCTGTGCTGGGGTGACTGCAAGAATGCCTACAGAGAGGACTCCGAGTGCCACCTCTGGCACATGCGCCATAGGTTCACCATCGCTGTGTTAGGCAACTCACAAGCTCCCCTTCCAACCTCCACCGTGAGTAACCTCACCATTTTCATCCAGCTCCTCCTTCTGCATTTCTTCTTTTTCTTTTGGGCGGGGGCAGCCTCTGTTTCCATGGCATTCTCCCTGCTCCCGCCTGAGAGGATGAGCATGGACTCTGTTCTTCCTATGGCTTCCTCTCTTGAAGACTGAGCAGATCCTGGAACAAGGAAGGGAAATGAGATGGACCTTCTAGAGAAGGAAATGTTTCATTTTTCAGAAAAATAATGAGAAGGTTTAGAAAGTATTTTAGAAGAAATATTAGGCTTCTTCAGTGGAGAAGAGGAAGCACAGTTTGACATTCTTATTTTTCAGAGGGTTTTCTCTTTCCAGCCATATCAGATAAGGATGAAATTATAATAACAATAGGTTCAGCCCAGTTTTAACATAGAAGGGTGGGAAAGGTCCGACCTTCCCAATGTTGCAAACGGCATCTCCTGTACCTTCATTCCGCAATGGGTACGTACCCTACCCTGGCTGGTGCTGATTTTTAATTTAATTTTAATTTAATAGTCATATTTATATATGCCGCCCACTCAGGCAGAACCCGACTCAGGGCGGCATTACCACAAGTTCTAAAAACACATAAAAACACTTTAAAATACCCATATCCCACCCACCCATCCCACCCACTATAAAAAGAAGAAGAGAGAGTTCTTAATTCTTTACATAAGCCAGCAGGCGGGGACCGTGTTCCCATTCGGGGGCCCCCACACCTGCCCTGCCAGCCAGGTCTTCAATCCTTTCCTGAAGGGCAGCAATTCTCTTTGAAGTCTTAGATCTGTTGGCAGGAGGTTCCAGAGAGTTGGTGCGGACACGGAGAAGGCCCTCCTTCGGGTGCTGGATAGATGTGCTCCCCTGGCTGATGGCATTATTAGGGAGCCCCTCCGGTCCGCTCTGGTTGGATGGGCAGACACTCTTGGGACGATGCGGTCTCTAAGGTATCCTGGCCCACTGCCATATAGGGCTTTAAAGGTCAAAACCAGCACCTTGAATTGCACCCGGAGACAAACTGGTAACCAGTGCAGCTCCCGAAGTAGCGGTGAGGCATGGGCATATCGCCCACATCCCATCACCACCCGGGCTGCCACATTCTGGACCAGCTGCAGCCTCCGAATGGTCGTCAAGGGCAGCCCCATGTAGAGCGCATTACAATAATCTAGTCGGGAAGTGACCAGAGCGTGGGTGACCATAAGCAAGGAGCCCCGGTCCAGGAGCGTGCGCAACTGGCGAATCACCCGAAGTTGGGCAAAAGCCCTCCTGGCCACAGCCGCTGCCTGTTCTTCTAGCAGCAGCCGCGAGTCCAGAAGGACCCCCAAGTTGCGCACTGGGTCTGTCTGGGGCAAAACAGCCCCATCCAGTACCAAAGATGGTAACTCCCTGGATAACACGGGACCCCTTATCCACAGCCACTCTGTCTTGCTGGGATTCGGCCGAAGCCCATTGGCCCCCATCCAGACTCCAACGGCCTCCAGGCATCTGGATAGGATTTCAACGACATCACTGGGGTCCCTACGGGCCGAGATGTACAACTGAGTGTCATCCGTGTACTGATGGTACCGCACCCTGTGGGAACAAATGATCTCACCCAGTAGCTTCATGTAGATGTTAAATAGGAGAGGAGAGAGCACCGAGCCCTGAGGCACCCCATACTTGAGGAGCCTAGGGCTTGACCTCTCACTCTCTAACCACACCGACTGGGTACGGCCCTCCAGAAAAGAGGAAAACCAGGACAACACGGTGCCCTGGATCCCCAGTCCTTTGAGCTGTTCCAGAAGGATACCGTGGTCGATGGTATCGAAGGCCGCTGAGAGGTCAAGAAGAGCAAGGATGGATGGATAACCCCCGTCCCGCTCCCGCCAGTGATCATCCATCAGTGCGACCAATGCCATCTCCGTACCATACCCGGGCCTGAATCCTGATTGAAAGGGGTCTAGATAATCCGCTTCCTCTAGGACACTCTGCAGCTGGCGCGCCACTGCCTTCTCCAATACCTTACCCAGAAAGGGCAGGTTGGAAACCGGCCTGTAGTTGTTAAGGACAGCTGGGTCAAGGGATATCGTCTTCAGGAGGGGGCGCACCAAAGCATGTTTTAGTGGTGCAGGAAATACCCCCTCCCGTAATGATGCATTTAATATCGCCCCGACCCAGCCACCTGTCACCACCTTGGAGGCTTTCACCAACCAGGTGGGACAGGGGTCCAAAGGACATGTAGTGGCACGCACAGCTGCAAGGAGCCTGTCCACTTCATCAGGGACAACAGGATCAAACCGATCCCAGATCGTACAGCAAGACTGTGCTCCGGTGCCCCCCCCGACCCTCCCCATCCACGCCGGGATTCAGCCCTGAACGAATCCGATCGATTTTCTCCACCAGATGGTCAGCAAAGTCCTCAGCCGAACCCTGCCAACCGGGCACCGGCCCCTTGTTGTGTTTTGGGATCAAGGAGACAGCGGAGGCTTGATTCATGAAGAGGCAATAGGGCAAGATCGCCCGGTCGGAGTTTATTAGGAATAACAGACAAAGACATTCCAGAGAAGAGTATGCAATCTATTCTTATTGGTTACCTGCGATAACATAAAGTTACTTAATTGGTTAAGTATCAGCATGTCTACCTCGTGCTCACCTTGCTAATTGGAAGAAAGCTGCGTGCTAGCTGAATGACTGCGTGCCATCCCTGGGCATAGTGGGGAGGGCCAAAAGCCTTGAGTCAGAGGCCCAAACTGGGGCCTCTAAGTTACGGCGTAAAAACAGATGAGGTAAGGAGAACGATCACCCAGGATTTATGGCCATGGTTTGCCACTAGCCACAGCGATCGTGCTGTGAAACTCCTCACATCTTCCCCCTTCTGTTTTTAAGAAGCTTATAAGCATAATAAATTTGGTCCTTGCGTGCACGAGGCCGGAAGCGAAATCCTTGCAGGCAGGTGGCTAGTAACGAATGTATGCATTGAATAAAGCAACAGGCAGTTATCAGAATGGCGAGAATAATTAAACCATACTGCAGGGTGATTCGTATCCAAGCTCCATCGGGAAGCCAGGACCAAAGAGTGCTCCACCACGAAGGCAGAGGGTTTTGCTTAATATCAGAAACAATTTTGGTTAAAGAATCCAATTGGTTTTGTACCTTATTAGAATTATCAGACAAGTTAAAGCAACACATATTATGCACAGACTCACAACCTTGATGATGCAACATCAGCAAATAATCGATCGCAGCACGGTTATCTAAAATGGCATTGCGAAGCTGAAATTGCTCCCTGTTCAGGAGGCTAATAGCTTGGGAAGTGTGATTAATGGCTTTTACAAATGCACAAGCAAGTTTTCCAAGCTGCCTTGCATTCCCGGCTGCCAGACCAGGCACGCCAACAAGACTGATGGCCAAGGATGTGTACTCGGCCTGGGAAAGCACCTTAACAGTGCTATCGCAATCAGAGGGTAACTGCTCAGCGGCAGTAGCCCGGGTGAAGCGTTTGTGGGCGGGATGCTGACGGACCAGCGTAGTGCGGTTGGGCAAAGCAACAATCATACGACTAAGGCAACAAGTGGTTGTAGAGAGGTTAGCAGGAATATAGTTCCAAGTTCGTGACCCACAGGTCCAGAACCACCCAGAAGGCAACAGAATGTGCTGAAAGTTAAAATGAAGGTCCTCTGTTTTTCTCCCGGTGCAATTAAGGCCGCGACCGGGCTGGAAACAGCGAGGCCTTGACTTATGTTGAGTACAGTTCACAACCCTGGCACATTTACTAGCATTGCTAACAGCTACAATAGGAGTATAGAGAGACAGGGCATCAAAGGGCAGCCTTTTGGTTGCCTTTCCCCAAAAGGGGCTAAGAGCATATTTGTTTTTGACCTGGTCATTAAAGTCGGCCATATCGTAACCCAACACTGACCTACTGACGTTTTGGGGACTGTAGCAAATGGGAATAAGACAGGTGCTTAACAGGTGATAGGAGTCAACGCTTTGCTTAAGGCAAAACTCGGTTTGATTAGAAATGCGGGCAAGCTTATACCACAGGTTATACTCAAAGCGTTGGGACAGCTCATCTTGGACGGCAAGCGCTCCTGGAAAGAGAAGCATGTAGCAACAAAGAATCATTATAGAATTAGCATTTAGACAAGCTATGATAGCAACAACAAAGTTCTCAGGAGTCTTTTCCACCCGGATTTCGTCCAGCACGGACTGGGCTTCATCTGACAATGCTTTCACCTGGCCCCAGGTAATCGGCGGGTTCTGCCCCCTTCGCCTTCCCCCTCGGTTCCGTCTCCTCTCCGGGGGCTCGTGCAGGTGAAGGTCGAAGTTTGGAATGGGGTTGCTGAGACCCTGATGCCATGCCATGCTTCCACGGTCGAACAAACCGGGCAGGGACCCAAAGAGGACCTTCTGGCGTAGACACTGCGGCGTAGCCCCTTCCCCAGGTGATGAGGGGAACAGGCCCTTTCCACTCCGGGTCCGGCAGGCGTCTGTACTGGACCTGGGGGGCAGGCAGAACCTCAAGCTGGCGGTAGTGACGCTGAGCCCTGGATAAAAATTGAGAATTAAATTGAGACAAGTTAAGGTGGTTTAGGGTAAACAGCACACTAGCAAGCCACTCCTCTTTTTCCGGAAGTGAGAGGGGGATAGTCCCCCCTTTCCTTTTTTGGCGATCCAGTGCCTCTTTCAGGGTTTTATTGGCCCGCTCAACCACGGCCTGTCCCTGAGAATTATAAGGGATGCCGAATGTGTGGACAATCTGCCAGTGGGTACAAAACTCTGCTAGGGCAGTAGAACAATAGGCGGGGGCGTTATCGGTCTTCAAACAGTCACATTTTTCCCATGACCGCGAAGCAGCGGACAAGGTGATTGCAAACGTGTTTGACCTTTTCTCCCTTCTGGGGCGTGACCCAGATATAGCCAGAGTAGGTGTCAACACAAACATGTAAATATTTCCATGGTGCAAAAGGTGCAAAATGGGTAACATCCATCTGCCAAAGCTGATTAGCACCCAGACCGCGAGGATTTACTCCTGCAGCAGGATTCTGGGGCTGTTGTGAACATTGTGGACATTGCTGGATTATGGCCCTTGCATCCGCAAGGGGAATGTGAAACTCTTTAGCAAGAGCTTTGGCATTCTGATGATGCAAAGCATGGCTTTCAATGGGGGAACAATACATGGCACGTAATGCGCCATCTGCACGGTCATTCCCTTCGGTCAAGGGGCCGGGGAATGGCTGATGACTACGAATGTATGCAATGAAAAAGGGTACTGTTCTCCGTTGGAGCAGCATCTGTAGAGACAGGAACAGTGACAGCAAGTTGCTATCTACTGAGGGTGACACATAACTTCCCACAATGTTGGACACGACATTGGTGACATACAGGCTATCAGAGATCAAGTTAACAGGCTGATCCTGGAACAGACTAAAGGCAAGGACAACCGCCGCAAGCTCTGCGCGCTGTGGCGAGCGCTGCGGCAGCGTAAATTGACTTTTCCATGTCCCCTGCTCCTGCCAGGCAACCACCCCACGGCTCAGGCTACCATCAGTGAAGACAGTGAGAGCCGGCAAAAGGGGCGTGGGAGAGAGGAGGTGGAAAAGCTTCAAAGGTATATGCTGAGCAACCTGGAGCCGAGGATCCTTAGGAGAGTGGTACACCACCTGGCCTGTAAAATCTGCCATAGCAAGTTGCAGCTCGATAGAAGAGCGCAGTCCCGCCTCCCAAACTGCGAGGGGAACGGGAACCACAATCTCCATGGGATCCAGGGCAAACAGGGCGAGACAGCGGCGGCGGCCTTTAGAGATGACCTGCGCCAACATGCTCAAAAAGGGGGTAATGGTATTTTTTGTGGTGTGTGAAAGATACAACCATTCTAAAATACGAATTTTTCCATCTGAAGGCTCCTGATGTATGACAGCATATAATTGTTTCACATCTCCCAAGCAAAGGAGCTTGGGAGGGCAATTTGGCTCAGCCCTATCAACCCAGACCTTGGCCATGGCAGAGTTAACCATGGAAAGGACCTCCCGTTGCGGGGCGGTAAGGGTGATCAGATCTCCTGGATTCTTCCCTGCTCTAAGAGCATCAAAGAGGGGGCTGAGCGCAGCGGTGGTAAGCTTAAAATAAGGGCGGAGCCAATTGATAGCTCCAAGTATCTGCTGCAGGGTGACATAACTAACAGTAGGTGGAATTTCAATCCGTGGCAATGCTGGCATAGAATACGCAGCCATCATGCGGTGCCCCAGATAGGAGAAAGGTTCAGCTAACTGAACCTTTTCCTGGGCGATTACTAGGCCATAAAGGCTCAGGGTCTCCTGAAGGCGAGGGAGCCACCCCTCTGGGAGGGAGGTCCCGGCCACCAAGATGTCATCCATGTAATGATATATGATCAAATTAGGGTAAGCCTTTCTGTACGGCATGAGAGCTGCATTCACATAAAACTGACACATGGTGGGGCTATTGAGCATTCCCATTGGCAGTACCTTCCAATGGTACCGGACTGTGGGCTGGGAGTTATTCAACACTGGGACCGTGAAAGCAAAATACTTCCGGTCCTTTTCCTGAAGGGGAATGGTATAAAAACAATCCTTGAGGTCAATGACAGCCATCTCATAATCATGGGGTATCAAATTTGGGTTCGGGGTTCCACACTGGAGCGAGCCCATTGGCTCAATTATCTTATTGATCTCCCGCAGGTCATGGAGCAATCGCCACTTCCCGGACTTCTTTTTGATGACAAATACTGGGGTATTGAACAGACTACTAGTCGGTTCAATGTGACCCGCGTCCAATTGTTCCTGGACAAGCTGCTTAAGCGCAGTCAACTTCTCTTGCGGAAGTGGCCATTGCTCCACCCACACGGCTTGATCGGTCTTCCATGAGAGTGGAAGAGCACAATGTTGATGGCTATTCATGAGTTATGAGGGTGGTGCCAACTTGCGCCAGCAAATCCCTCCCCCACAAGTTGAGATCAATTTGTAAAATACAGGGCTTGATGCGAGCGATCTCAGGCCCACCGGGTTGGAGACTGACAGATAACCACTGAGCACTTTTCCGGGAGGCCTGGCTACCACCGATGCCCCAAACTGAGGGAGCGGTTTCGGTTGGCCACAAGGGATCCCAGTGCCTAGCGGCTATCACAGAAATATCCGCCCCCGTATCCAACAATCCTTCCAACAACTTACCGTTTACCCAATACTTACGGGTCGGCTTCTGCTGTCCTATCTGCTCTTGAAGGGCGGCAACCTGTGGATGATAGGTGTCTCCATCGGCCCCGGCACGGGTGGAACCAAACCCCCCTCTGCGAAGGGCGGGCTCCGCTCCCCCTGGGGTCTCATAGGAAACAATGATCAATTTGCCCAGGAGTCCCCCTTGCGCAGTTGCAATGGGAGGTGACTCCAAAATTGTACATAAATGATGCCTGTGTAGTCTGCGTCTATCACGCCAGGAACTATCATGATGCCATGTTTGGCCGCTGATGAACGTGGCAGTACCAGACCAACGGTCCCTTTTGGCAAGGGGCCAGTAAGGTCGGCAGGCATCAGGATAAGCTCCCCAGGCAACGCAGTTGTCATGTCCTGTGTGTTAACGAGATCGAGTCCAGCGCTGCCAGCAGTAGCAGCCTTGCGCTGATCGACCCGTGTCCCCTTTATTTTCCCGGGGCCCGGGGAGGGCCCGGTATCTAGTTTCCCTGTGGTGAGGGGTTGACTCTGCACTGGCTAGCCCAATGGTATCCTTTGCCACACCGGGGGCACTTCTTGCTGGGGCGCTTGACATCCTTTCCACCCCCCTTATGCGCTCCCCCTCCGGGGGCGCGACAGTCTTTCTTGAAGTGGCCCGGTCTCTGACAGTTGAAACAATTGCCAGTGGGTTTGTTTCCGGAACGAATCGCTCCAGCCAGAAGGGCCATTGCATGTGTTTGAGTGCCCACCTCCATACAGGCTTGAATCATGTCAGCTAAGCTATACTCGGGGCGGTGAGTGACATTTTGCAAAATCTTCTTGCAATCGACATTGGCCTGCTCAAAAGCCAGCCGTCTCAGGAGTTCTCCTTGGGCATCAGGGTTGTCTATCTGTCTTTGTATGGCTTCCTTCAATCTATCAATGAACTGTGGATAAGGTTCAGTGGGCTGCTGCCGTGTGGAAGTAAAGGAGCGTGTGGGTTTCCCAGAGACGGGGACCCTTTTAAAGGCTCTCATGACGCACATGAATGTGCGGTGGAAAGACTCCCAAGGGAGTTGCATCTGCTGTTGGAGGTCAGCAAATGCCCCTGCTCCATAAATCTGCTCAGGGGTGTTTTGTGGCGTACCAGCCGCCACTGCAGCCGCTCGGAATTCACTATCCCAGACAACATACTGTGAAGCAGTCAAAATCATTCGAAACAAGTCCTTCCAGTCCTGTGGTAACATGGTGTACCCGTTCCCAATTCCCTCAAGCAACCCTTGCACAAAATGTGAACGGACACCAGCCTCTCTAACAGCTTTATTAAGTTCCCTAATTACTGTATATGACAGAGCTTGCCAGTGGATACGTTCCTCTGGATTCCCATCCGCCCCCACCCCCATCTCAACCATAATGGGAAAAGCATAAGGACTCTCTCCTTGCCACTCTTCCCCCTCCTCCAGTGACAAGACCCCATCGCTCTTGGCTCGATGTATGGCAGAGCGAACATTTCCCATCACACCACCAGGGTAGGCGGGCGGCGCCTGGAGAACCAGGCTCGGGACGGGCGGCACCAATGGTGCCGTAGGTGGTAAAATAGCAGGCAGCACTTTTGGATAAGGAGGTGGTGAGTCCTCGGGTGGATGAGTCAGAGGATTGGTCAGAGATGCCTCTGCTGGTACTAGTTTCCTGACTGCCTCATTAACTCTGTGCCAAATCAATAAATGATGAACCGCTGCCCTCGGTTCTTCCAATAAAATTGTTCCAATTCTATGCCAATCATCCCGTTTGAGTGATCCAATTTCTGGGTACCAAGGACATTGGCATTCGACTTCCTTAATGAAGTCTTCTAGACTACTAAGCGTGATGTCTGGACATCCGCTCTCCTTGATGATTCTCTGCAATTCTTTTGCATGGGTCCTTTGCCCTAAAGAAAGTCCCCCCCCCCCCATACTCACAATCGGGAGCTCGAAAGCTGAGGGAGCCTAAGAAGGCTGTGGCGCGCCAGGGGGCTATTCCAGCCGGTGAGTCGGGGAGTTGGGATCTAGCAATCACGTCGCGGGTCACCAGATGTTGTGTTTTGGGATCAAGGAGACAGCGGAGGCTTGATTCATGAAGAGGCAATAGGGCAAGATCGCCCGGTCGGAGTTTATTAGGAATAACAGACAAAGACATTCCAGAGAAGAGTATGCAATCTATTCTTATTGGTTACCTGCGATAACATAAAGTTACTTAATTGGTTAAGTATCAGCATGTCTACCTCGTGCTCACCTTGCTAATTGGAAGAAAGCTGCGTGCTAGCTGAATGACTGCGTGCCATCCCTGGGCATAGTGGGGAGGGCCAAAAGCCTTGAGTCAGAGGCCCAAACTGGGGCCTCTAAGTTACGGCGTAAAAACAGATGAGGTAAGGAGAACGATCACCCAGGATTTATGGCCATAGTTTGCCAATAGCCACAGCGATCGTGCTGTGAAACTCCTCACAGCCCCTCCCGGCCAAGGAGGGACCTGGTTACCCGGAACAGGGCGGCTGGGCGATTATCAGCGGAGGCAATAAGGGTGGTGAAGTATTGCCGCCTCACCACCCCCATCGCCACTAGGTAGGCCCTAATAGCAGCTCTAGCTAGTGTCCAATCGGAGTCATCCTGGGTCTTCACCCAGCGGCGCTCTAGGCGTCTCTTTGCCCGTTTGACTTCCCGCAGTTCATCCATGAACCACGGGGATGACCTAACCCCATGGGCGCGGAGAGGCCGCAGTGGCGCAATTTCATCCAAGGCTGCTGTTGCCGTCCCGTTCCACAGGTCGACAAGTGCCTCAGGTGAATCGTGTAGCCGATCCAGAGGAACATCCCCCAGAGGAACATCCCCCAGTTCCCTCTGGCAGTATGGCAGTGGGCCAGGATACCTTAGAGACCGCATCGTCCCAAGAGTGTCTGCCCGTCCAACCAGAGCGGACCGGAGGGGCTCTCTTATAGTGCCATCAACTAGGGGTGCACATCTATCCAGCACCCGAAGGAGGGCCTTCTCTGTGTCCGCACCAACCCTCTGGAACCTCCTGCCAACAGATCTAAGACTTCAAAGAGAATTGCTGCCCTTCAGGAAAGGATTGGAGACCTGGCTGGCAGGGCAGGTGTGGGGCCCGAATGGGAACACGGTCCCCACCTGCTGGCTTATGTAAACAATTAAGAACTCTCTCTTCTTCTTCTTTTTATAGTGGGTGGGATGGGTGGGTGGGATATGGGTCTTTTAAAGTGTTTTTATGTGTTTTTATAACTTGTTGCATTGCCGCCCTGAGTCGGGTTCTGCCTGAGTGGGCGGCATATATAAATATGACTATTAAATTAAATTAAATTAAATCCATCTGGATCCATTAGTCGCTGAGGGTGGGCCATTTTAATAGGCCCTGCCTCCCTACGATGAAGCGTCGCCCCCAGAAAGTCAAGAGTCACCAGAGAGTGATCTGACCATGGCACAGGTGAGATGACTAAGTCCTGTAATCTTAGATCACTCTGCCACTGCTCCGACAAGAAAACTAAGTCTGGCATGTGACCACTGCCCCTGGTCGGACCCCGAACTACCTGAGTCAGGCCCATGGCTGCCATGGAAGCCATGAACTCCCTTGCCACCTCAGAAGCCATCCCCAATGATGGCAAATTGAAGTCCCCCAGAACCATAAGCCTCGGGAACTCCAACGCCAGCATCGAAGCGGCTTCGAGGAGCTCAGGCAGGGCATCCCTTACCCTGCAAGGGGGCAGGTACAGGAGTAAGATCCCCAACTGACCCTTAGGGCCCAACCGTAGAAGCACCCAGACACTTGTGGAGCAGTGGCCCTAGCAACTCCCAATGACTCCCTGGCAACAATGGCTACACCACCGCCCCTCCCCTCACCTCTAGGCTGGTGCCAAATACCAAACCCAGCTGGACACATGTCCGAAAGAGGTACTCCATCCTCAGGTGTCAGCCAGGTTTCGGTGATGCATGCCAGGTCGGCCCGCTCCCCCTGGATAGAATCTTGAATCAGGGGGGCCTTATTACAGACCGATCTGGCATTCACCAGCAGCAGCCTAAGGGTGGGGTCACTCTGGATCTGCTGCTCAGGGCCCAGAGATGTACCTGCAGGGCTGGAATGAGGGACCACACTTAAACATCGGACCCGCATTCCCCAAGTGCGGCCTGCCCCACGGTACCCGCCATACCGCCCCATGCCCGTCACAACACCTATATGGATCCCTGGAACCCCCCTAGATGAAATGCTGCCCCTCCTTCCTGGCTGGCAGGACCAACTCTCTCTCTTCCCACCCCACCCACAATCCCCCCCTGGTTCCAGCAACAAGCATGGGCTCCCGGAACAAGCAGGGAGCGCTGGCGAGCCCCGGCATCTCCTTTTTCTTCCCCCCAGGTGGGGAGGGCGGAGGCAGAAGCGATGGCTCCCACCTGCCTCAAATCCCGGGAGCCGGTGGCGTGGGCTCCCGGAACGAGCAGGGAGCGCTGGTGAGCCCCGGCGTCGGCGTCTCCTTTTTCTCCCCCCCCCCCAGGTGGGGAGGGCGGAGGCAGAAGCGATGGCTCCCACCTGCCTCAAATCCCGGGAGCCGGTGGCGTGGGCTCCCGGAACGAGCAGGGAGCGTTGGCGAGCCCCGGCGTCGGCGTCTCCTTTTTCTTCCCCCCAGGTGGGGAGGGCGGAGGCAGAAGCGATGGCTCCCACCTGCCTCAAATCCTGGGAGCCGGTGGTGTGGGCTCCTGGAACGAGCAGGGAGCGTTGGCGAGCCCCGGCGTCGGCGTCTCCTTTTTCTCCCCCCCCCTCAGGTGGGGAGGGCGGAGGCAGAAGCGATGGCTCCCACCTGCCTCAAATCCCGGGAGCCGGTGGCGTGGGCTCCCGGAACGAACAGGGGAAGGCATGCAAACAACATTGGGAGCTACAGTATAGAGTGGATACAACCTCTCCATACCACAGAACTCTTACTAAATATAACCTGTGAAAGCACAGGATCCAATCTGTTGAGAACTTAGTATTTCTATATACAACACATCCACCTTCATTTATTTATTTATTTATTTTTAGGATTTGTATTGCTGCCCAATTCCAAAGACTCTGGGCGGCATACAGATATTAAAACCACCACAATTTTAAAAATCACAATTAAAACCCCATTAAAAACTACCACACAACATTTACCTACCCTCCCACCAGTTTAAAACAAGGGAGGGTGCATTCTTAAATCAGCCAGCAGGCTGGGACCACAGCATCACCAGTGCCCCACATCTGCTGCCAGCCAGGTTTTTAAGCCTCTTCTGAAGGGCAGCAACTCCGTCTGGAGACGCAACTCAGTTGGCAGGGGGGTCCACAGGACCGGAGCGGACACTGAGAAAAGCCTCTTTCTGGTGCTAGAGAGACGCGCCCCTCTAGCAGATGGAACAATGAAAGAGCCTCTCCGGTCTGCTCTGGTGGGACAGATATTCTTGAGGTGATGCTGTCTCTTAAGTATCCTGACCCACTAACATGTAGGGCTTTAAAGGTCAAATCCAGCACCTTGAATTGCACCCGGAGGCATACCGGCAACCAGTGCAGCTCCTGAAGCAGTGGTGAGGCACGGGCATACCGGCCGCACCCAATCACCACCCTAGAAGTCGCATTCTGGACCAGTTGCAGCCTCCAAATGGTCATCAAGGGCAACCCCATGTAGAGTACATTGCAGTAGTCAAGTCTGGAGGTGACTAACGCGTGTGTAACCATAAGCAAGGAGTCCCGATCTAGGACCGGGCGTAACTGGCCATTTATCCTTATTTTATACAGAAGTAACATACAGTAGAACCCTACATAACGAAAAAACTCCGTTCCACAGATCTCTTCGATATGCAGCTTTTTCTGTTGTGCAAACCTAATGGGAGATGCCCTGGATAACAAACAAAAAATGTTTGTTATCTGGGGTTCCCATTGACCGGGTATACCCCGGTTACAAAAAACCCCACCGCATAACGAATTTTTTTTCCGTTGTGCAGGGTACCGCCACTGACTAATGAACACTTTGTTATGCGATTTTTTTTGGTTATACGAAGCGTTCGTTATGCGACGTACCACTGTATTTGTTTTTGACAGGAGCAATGATCCCAGCCCTCCATATTATTGTTTGCTGTAAAGACACAAGACTTCCCCCTTCATTCACAGTCCAGCTACATAAGGGGGAGAGACAATCAGACCCAAGTAGAGCCAGGGTGGGGTGGTTAAAAATGATGCCAATTCCCTGCTTAGAAAAGGGAGGGAGAGGAGATGTAGGAAGCAGTCTTAAGCCTCCCGTCCCCACCCAGCTAACAAGACCTCCTTGGTGTATGTTTCCGTGAAAGCTGCACAACTTCATGAGACACAGCTTTCCTAGCGCAGTACAAAACAAACGTCAGGCTGATGTGTGGTTATTAGTATCACCATAAAGTTGGTAGTGAGTGTGGATCCTTAGCAACCTGGAAAGGGAGAATAAATGTCAGCCTCTGATGGGTCTTCTAACTAGAGTGCAAAATCCTTACAACTGCAGAGCTGAAAGGGCCCCAACGGATCAGACTCTCCGGCCTCAGTCAAAAAGGCATAGCGGGGAATCTAGCATTTGTGTGGCTGTTCTGCTCTCCTTGTTCCAGGGTAGTTCTGAAAAACAACATCTTGGCATTCTGAGCACTTTCTTTAATAAAGTATTCTCCTTTATATCGCTTATATAAATCTGAACCCCCTAGCTCCATGGCAAATAAGCAGTGATGATGAGAATTGTATTCATAAAGCACTTAGCCACACTTGTTACGAAAGAGAAAGACCAGTTCCCGCTGCCTGTCCTCTTTCTTCCTCACTGACTCTCTTTTGCTGCACTCAGACATGAGTTCCTTGACCTGAGTTGTGAACAGATCCAATAATTTTCTACGATAGTGTACACAGGCTTTACACAATGGGATACCAAATTTTCTTCTAGAATCCAAGGACCACCAGCTACCATGGGCAGTGAATGGTTAAACATAGACCTCTTGTCACTTCAGAGTTAGGGTCATTTTAACCGGGCATGCAATGTATGTGAAATATGTGAAATGTTAGCCACCTCTGTGAGTTTCCATCTGGTTAAGCAGGGATTTGAGCCTGTCTCGCTTGACTCCTAGTACAACATTCTATTCCTTACACCACATTGGCTATCACCGATCGAGACCCAGGTTATCCTTAGAGTCACTGCAGACCAGTCAATATCACTGTGCATTTCCTTGCGATTCATAAACAACAGAGGCTGAAACTCACGCTGACCTATTGCAAAGGGCCCTGAGCTCTTCCTGTAGATCACACTCTACCTTCTGCCCACACCTGGTTTAGCATGTTCATCCCCACTGACTCACTAATCACCTTCCACAGAGTGTCATGTTCTCTGACGAATTTGATCTCACTTAACTGAGTCGTCATTTTCCAGACCTTGGTAAGCAACTCTGTTCTCTGGCTCACCGCAGGGTAGTTTGTGTCATTCATGACATCACAATCATGGGTTGCATTCTTCCCCGGAGGCAACAGCAACAGCATCTGAGACATGGAACGCGAGAACTCTGATGCTGCCATGGGTGGTAGCAGAGCCTTTTCAGCGCCCAATGGAGGACATAGGAAAGCCCAGAATTAACTGGTTTGGTTTCACAAGAAGCGTGAGACTCTATTTAGAATTGGGTGTGAAATCTTCTTCTTTGCTTCCTCTTTTACCCCATTGGGTGTCAAGGGAGATGCAAGGTTCTTTCTTGTTCTGGCCCTTCTGGCAGCCTCCACCAGTGTCATTTGGTGTTCTTGTAGTATTTCTTTGATGCTCTATCTCTCCACCTCTCTGTGGGTCTGCCTCGTGCTCTTTCTCCTTCTTCTCTTTCCACATATAAGAACATAAGAACATAAGAACAGCCTTGCTGGAACCGGCCACAGGAGCCCATGATCCAGTCCAGCATTCTGTCTCACACAGTGGCTCACCATTTCCTTCAGGGTATTCCCAAGGAGATGCCTTCACCTGCTTAGGATTCCCTGCAAATGGCATTGAGAGATATCCTGCCTATCTCTCCAATCCCGAGGTTGTCCTTAAGTATCCATAATTATAGCCATTGATACCTTTGTCCTCCATGAACTTGTCTAATCCTTTCTTGAAGCTGTCAAGACTGACAGCTGTCACCACTTCTTCTGGCAGGGAGTTCCATAGACCAGGGATCCTCTGGGTGAAGAAGTACTTTCTCTTATTTGTTTGAGAATTAGTACCCAAAAGTTTCATCGAGTGTCCCCTAGTTCTAGTGTTGTGCGATAGGGAAAACAGTTTTTCCTTATCTACTTTGTCCACACCGTGCATGATTTTATCAACTTCAATCAGGTCACCTCTTAGACGCCGTTGTTCAAGAGTGAAAATATGATGCCTTGTAAGGTATGGAATCCCAAGACATTCTCTCCAAATGGGCAAAACCAATTTATTTGTTCTCTCTGTATCTAGCACAAGATTGGTTCTGTTCCAATTCTTTCCCTTATAACCTCATTCCTGATTTTATCCCTTCTAGTCACTCCAGCAGCCTTCCTCAGACATCTCATTTCCATGGTGACCAACCTTTGTTTATGTTTTGTTGCAAGTGTCCATGCTTGCCACTAGTAACACAAGCTTGGAATGAATATGTTTTGTATGAGGGGTTTCTTTGTGCTGATTGGTATTGCCTTGTGTTGTAAGAGCAGAGCTAACTCTCCCAATATTTGGTTTGCCTTTCCGCACCATATAAGTTACTCTCTTTGTTTATTTTGCCCTTTCCAGTAAATTCACATAGTCAAGGCAATGGTATTCCCAGTGGTAATGTATGGTTGTGAGAGTTGGACCATTAGGAAAGCTGAGCGCAGAAGAATAGACACCTTTGAAATGTAGTGTTGGAGTTTTTTTTAAACGTACTTTTTATTTTAAAAATTTAAGAAAAATACAGACAACATAATAAAACATCAAAATGAACAATATATCAGCTTGCTATCAGCTTTTGTATAACTCTTTTTCCAAAATTAGACATTGAATTTGAATATATTTGAGTATAAGATACTTCACCCATGCTATACGCTCCTCACTGTACTTTCAAAACTCTCCTACCCTGGACAGAGAGGAGAACAAATACATCAATCTTAGAAGAAATCAACCCTGACTGCTCATTGGAAGGTCAAATAGTAAAGATGAAGCAGAAGTACTTTGGACATCAAATGAGAAGATTCACTTGAGAAAGCCTTGATGCTGGGAAAGGTGGAGGGCAAAAGAAGAAGGGGGCAGCCAGACAAGATGGCTAGATGGTATTGTAGACGCAATGGGCACAGAGCTGGGCGGACTAAGGAGGATGGCGGAGGACAACAGAGGTGCCTGGCGGGCAATGGTCCATGGGGTCACAAAGGGTCAGAATCGACTGTGCGACTCAACAACAAAAGTAAATGTTTTTCCTAGATATTAGCACTCTGTCACTTGTTCTATACTTGTTCCCTCTATCTCAATATGTAGACTATGCTGTGTCGTTCTAAATGCTATTATCTCAGTCTTCTTTTTATTGATTCTCATATTAATTATCCTACATTCTTGGTTTATGGATGTAAGGTGTTGATGTAGTTCCTTAGCTATCAATCTGCAGAAAGTAATTTGTTGATATTGCTTCAATTCATGGGCTTAGCGTTTTGATTATGCTGTCTGTGTAGGTGGTGAATAATAGTACAGTAGTTGATGTTCAGGTGAGGAATCATAGTGGCAATAGTAGGTATCCCTGCCTCCTCGCTCCAGATGTTACTGCAAATATGCCTCATCTAACTCTGCCAGTTTAGGACTTCCAAGACTTGCCCTTAGGCTGCCCTTTGTGTCCAGTGCTTTAGAAAATGGAGGAGGGGATTAAAAAAGGTTAAGCTTAAGGTTATTATTATTATTTAAAAAAAACCCCTGAAATGTGGTTTCAAACCTTAGATGGCGTCGAGCAGAAAGGATAAATCGCCAATCTCTAAAATCGCCAATACTTTTGGGGAGGAGGGTTTGGGTTTAAAGGGAGGGAAGGGAGGGAAGGTTCCCACCCAGGCACCCACCTTCCCCATTCCTCCCCCACTCTGAGCCGCCGCCGTGTCAGAAGCACCACTGCACACAAAGGTGCTTTCTGGGTTGAAAGGATGTCTGCTCAGGGGTGGACGCGGCGGCCCGGATGATGATGAGGCTCCTTTCATGACGACTCCAAGGTCTCTCTCCCCTGTTGACCTACTTGCAATGCCTTGCTTTCGAACTGCTAGGTTGGCAGGAGGAGCTGGAGCAGACAGACGATGGGAGAGCTCATGCAGCTCGGACTGCCAACTTGCTGGACTTCCTTCCAGCTGACCAGGTGAGCTTCTTAACCACACCGAACCCTAACCGCTGATGCCCCTTCTGACTTGGGTTGGCAGAAACTGGCTCCGCCACCACCCCAGGAGGAGGAGGAGGAGGAGGGGCCGATGCTGATGAGAGGTGGGTCTGGGCTGCAGGTAGGTGGGGGGTGCCCTGCCCCACTCCGCCTGGCCTCTCTTAAGTTCCACTGCCTGCCCTGCCTGCCGGGCCCGGGCGGGAAGGAACTTGGGTGGTCCAAGAAGAAGCTCGCCCGGTCCTCCTCCGGTCAGACAGGGAACCACGAGGGGGCGGCAGCGATGAAGTTCCCTTGGGCGGGTGCTGGACAAGGCCTAGAACAGGACGGAGGCGGCCTGCAGTGCTGCTGCTGCTGGGACGCTCTAGCACTAGCAGGCAGGCAGGCCAGGCGGAGAGTTGACCCGGCAGCGGCAGCGACACCACTATAGCTAGCTTGTGGTTGTTCAGTCGCACAGTCGATTCCGACCCTTTGCGACCCCATGGACCATTTTCCTCCAGGCACCTCTGTCCTCCACCATTCTCCTCAGCCCACCAAGCTCTGTGCCCATTGTGTCCACAATACCATCTATCCATCTCATCTTTGGACACCCCCTTCTTCTCTTGCCCTCCACCTTTCCCAGCATAAAGGCCTTCTCAAGTGAGTCCTCCCTTCTCATTTGATGTCCAAAGTACTTTAGCTTCATCTTCACTATTTGTCCCAACAATGAACAGGCAGGATTGATTTCTTCCAGTATTTACCTATTTGTTCTCTTTGCTGTCCAAGGGACTCTCAAAACTCTCCTCCAACACCACATCTCAAAGGCGTCTATTCTTCTGCACTCAGCCTTCCTAATGGTCCAGCTCTCACACCCATACATTACCACTGGGAATACCATTGCTTTGACTATGCGAATTTTTGTTTTCACGGTGATGTCTCTGCTTTTCACTATATTCCCCAGGTTTCTCATGGCTTGTCTCCCCATAATCAGTCGTCTTTTTATTTCATGGCTACAGTCGCCATCTGCAGTGATCTTAGATTCTAAGTAAAATCTGTCACTGCTTCTACTTCCCCATCTATTTTCCAGGAACTGATGGGGCCTGTGGCCATTATCTTGGTTTTCTTGATATTGAGTCTCAGGCCAGCTTTTGCACTCTCCTCCTTCAATCCAATCAAGAGGTTCTTTAGGTCTTCCTCACTTTCTGCCATTAGGGTGGTATTGTCTGCATATCTCAAATTGTTGATGTTTCTCCCAGCAATTTTGATCCCATATTGTGATTCCTCCATCCCTGCATTGCGCATTATGTGCTCTGTGTATAGATTGAATAAGCAGGGTGATAAAATGCAGCCTTGTCTTACTCCTTTTCCTATTCCAAACCACTCTGTCATTCCGTGTTCTGTCCTAACTGTTGCTTCTTGGTTTGTGTACAGATTTCTCATGAGGCATATGAGGTGTTCTGCTATTCCCATCTCTTTAATTACTTGCCACATTTTGTTGTGGTCCACACAGTCAAAAGCCTTGGTGTAGTCAATAAAACAAAAGTAGACTTGTTTCTGGTATTCTTTTGTTTTCTCCATGATCCAACGTATGTTGGCAATGTGGTCTCTAGTCCCCCTGCCTCTTCTGAAACCGGCCTGCACCTCTGGTAGTTCTCTCTCCACATGTGGTTGAAGTCTATCCTGTATTATCTTGAGCATTTATTTATTTATTTATTTTTCACGCTTATATACCGCCCACTCAGGTACAACCCAACTCAGGGCGGTTTACATAGCGGACAGTAAATACATAAAAGACACATAATAAAACAAAGTTAAAAGTTAAAAAACCCACCCCTAAAAGGTGCGCAAGAACCGAAGGGACCTTGGGGGAAGGCACACTTCCCTATACCAACCACCCAACGGTACCCCCATCCCCACCCGCACCCCAAACTTGGCCCGCCAGCCAGGTCTTTAGTTCCTTCCTAAAGGGCAACAACTCCATCTGGAGACGCAGTTCCACAGGCAGGAGGTTCCAAAGGGCCGGTGCGGACACGGAGAAGGCCCACCTCCTTGTGCCAGAGAGGCGAGCCCCCCTGGCTGATGGCACAATTAGAGAGCCCCTCCGGTCCGCTCTGGTTGGATGGACAGACGTCCTTAGGGCGATGCGGTCTCTAAGATACCCTGGCCCACTACCATGTAGGGCTTTAAAGGTCAAAACCAGCACCTTGAATTGCACCCGGAGACAAACTGGTAACCAGTGCAGCCCCCGAAGCAGTGGTGAGGCATGGGCATAACGTCCACACCCCATCACCACCCGGGCCGCGGCATTCTGGACCAGCTGCAGCCTCCGAATGGTCATCAAGGGCAGCCCCATGTAGAGCGCATTACAGTAGTCTAGTCTGGAGGTCACCAGAGCGTGAGTGACCATGAGCAAAGAGTCCCGGTCCAGGAGCGGGCGCAACTGGCGAATCACCCGAAGTTGGGGGAAGGCCCTCCTGGCCACAGCCGCCACCTGTTCTTCTAGCAGCAGCCACGAGTCAAGAAGGACCCCCAAGTTGCGCACTGGGTCTATCTGGGGCAAAAAGCCCCATCCAGTACCAAAGATGGTAGCTCCCAGGATAACACGGGGCCCCTTATCCACAGCCACTCTGTCTTGCTGGGATTCAGCCGAAGCCCATTGGCCCCCATCCAGACCCCAATAGCCTCCAGGCATCCGGATAGGATTTCAAAAGCATCACTGGGGTCCCCATGGGCCGAGATGTACAACTGTGTGTCATCCGCGTACTGGTGGTACCGCCCCCCCCCCCGTGGGAACGGATGATCTCACCCAGCGGCTTCATGTAGATGTTAAATAGAAGAGGAGAGAGTACCGAGCCCCGAGGCACCCCCCATTTGAGGGGCCTAGGACTCGACCTCTCACTCTCCAACCACACCGACTGGGTCCCCTCAGAAATGAGGAAAACCAGGACCACACCGTGCCCTGGATCCCCAATCCTCGGAGCCGTTCCAGAAGGATACCGTGGTCAACGGTATCGAAGGCCGCTGAGAGGTCAAGAAGAGCAAGGACGGACGGATGACCGCCATCCCGCTCTCGCCAGAGATCATCCATCAGCGCGACCAATGCAGTCTCAGTACCATATCCAGGCCTGAATCCTGACTGGAATGGGTCCAGATATTCCGCTTCATCCAGCACCCCCTGCAGCTGACGTGCCACTGCCTTCTCCAGGACCTTCCCCAAAAAAGGAAGGTTGGATACAGGTCTGTAGTTGGTAAGGATTGCTGGATCGAGGGATGGCTTCTTCAGGAGGGGGCGCACAAGAGCATGTTTCAGCAGTGCAGGAAATATCCCCTCTCAAAAAGACGCGTTAATTATAGCCCCGACCCAGCCACCTGTCACTGTCTTAGAGGCTTTTACCAGCCAGGCAGGACAGGGATCCAATGGACAATTAGTGGCACAGACTGCCGCATGGAGCCTGTCCACTTCATCCGGGGCAACTGGATCAAACCGATGCCAGGTAACATCGCAAGACTGCGCACTGGCTCCCCCCGGACCCTCCCCGTCCACGCCAAGTTTGAACCCCGAGTGAATCCGATTGATTTTCTCCACCAGATGGTCAGCAAAGTCCTCAGCCGATCCCTGCCAACCAGGCACAGGCCCCGCCCTACCCAGGAGGGACCTGGTCACCCGAAACAGGGTGGCTGGGCCATTATCAGTGGAGGCAATAAGGGAGGTGAAGTACTGCCTCCTCACCACCCCCATCGCCACTAGGTAGGCCCTAATAGCGGCTCTAGCTAGTGTCCAATCGGAATCGCTCTGGGTCTTCACCCAGCGGCGCTCAAGGCGTCTCTTTGCCCTTTTGAGCTCCCGTAGTTCTTCAGTGAACCACAGGGATGACCTAGCTCCACGGGCTCTGAGAGGCCGTAGTGGAGCAATTACATCCAAGGCAGATGTCGTCGACCCGTACCACAGGTCAACAAGTGCCTCAGGTGAATCATGTTGCCGATCCAGAGGAAATTCCCCCAGTTCCCTCTGGAATCCATCCGGATCCATCAGTTGCCGGGGGCGGGCCACTTTAATCGACCCTGCCTCCTTACGATGAAGTGTCGCCCCCAGAAAGTCTAGAGCCACCAGATAGTGATCTGACCATGGCACAGGTGTTATGTCTAGGTTCTGTAAACTCAGATCACTCTGCCACTGCCCCGACAAAAAGACTAAATCTGGCGTGTGGCCACTGCCCCTGGTCGGGCCCTGAATTACCTGAGCCAGGTCCATAGCTGCCATGGAAGCCATGAACTCCTGTGCCACCTCAGAACCAGACCCCAGCGAAGGCAAATTGAAGTCCCCCAAAACCATCAGTCTAGGGAACTCCAAAGCCAATGCCGAGATGGCTTCAAGGAGCCCAGGCAGGGAGTCCCTTACCCTGCAAGGAGGCAGGTACAGGAGTAGGACCCCCAACTGACCGTTGGGGCCCAACCGCAGGAGCAGGGCCTCACAACCCGAAATTTGTGGAGCTGTGGCCCTGACGACTCCCAATGACTCCCTGGCTATAATGGCAACACCACCGCCCTTACCCACATCCCTAGGCTGGTGCCAAACACCGAACCCGGCCGGACACATCTCTGATAGAGGCACCCCATCCTCAGGTCTCAGCCAGGTCTCAGTGATGCATGCCAGGTCGGCCCGCTCCCCCAAAATAGAGTCTTGCTGGCATGTGGGATGAGCATAATTCTTCGGTAATTTGAGCATTCTTTGGCATTGCCTTTTTTGGGGATTGGAACGTACACTGATCTTTTCCAATCCTGTGGCCACTGTTTTGTTTTCCAAATTTGCTGGCATATTGAATGCAGTAGTTTGATTCCATCATCCATAGCTAGCTAGGTAGCAGCATTTTGCTGTCAGTCAGAGATCCGGCCGGGTTTCCATGGCCTTTGGCTGCAAGGCTTTTTAAAGCAATAGAACTGCCATCTCCCTTTTGTTGCTGTGCGGACTTTCTTTTTCACCTCTTTGCCTCTGATACAATTTTGGAGGAAAAGGCTTGATACAAGATTGGTTTAGAAAGAGTGTTTACCGTTTACAGTTCATCCACTAAAGCTGTTTTTTTGTTTCTGTCCTAACTTCAGAGGGAGGAACTGCCATATTGGGCTGAGAAGACAGAGTTGGCAGGAAGCCCGGGTGCTTTTCATGATAAGATAAAGCTCTGTGGTTGTAAATTAAAACAAAGCTGCAGTTCTGCTTTTTAAGCCTCTTAGTAGCTGGTGAAAAAATATTTTTGGACTATTGATAGTTGCATGTTGTTGAGCAAAGAGTATAATCTACTGGAAGAGAGACAACAATAAGAGACTTTCATTGAGAGGCTTACAAGGGTTATTGCAGCGGTAGTGGTTCAAAACAAATGAAGAAGAGAGTCTGGAAAAAGGAGACTGTATCTGATAAAGCATATAGAAGTCTTGTCAACGCTAATGACAGCCCAACAAATAAAGAAGAAACTGAAAATATGGAGGCAAGACTACCCTCAAAGGAAAATTTGAGTGGAGATCTGACTCTGTTGGAATTAAAAGACTTTACAATTACAAAATCTAATGAAGATAAAAATAAATAAATTAAACAGTATGTTAAAGAGGCGGTTAAAGAGGTGGTCAGAGAGGAAGTGCAATCTCTGGAAAAATCAATTTCTGGATTAAATATGAGAACTATTTTGGAGTCAGAGATTAAGGATTTGGCGGAGATTGCACTAAGGCATGAAAATATTATGGACAAAAGATTTAAGCAATTGGTGAAGCTACAGGATCAATCAAAAAAGAAAAACATCAGGATTAAGTTCTTCCCCGACATGGATAAAGACAATTTAAAAATTAAAGTGGTTAAAAGGTTACAAACTTTTGCTCTGGACTCTGGCCCAATTAAAGAAGAAGTTTATAAAATCATGCACGGTGTGGACAAAGTAGATAAGGAAAAACTGTTTTCCCTACTGCATAACACTAGAACTAGGGGACACTCGATGAAACTTTTGGGTACTAGTTCTCAAACAAATAAGAGAAAGTACTTTTTCACCCAGAGGATCACTGGTCTATGGAACTCCCTGCCAGAAGAAGTGGTGACAGCTGTCAGTCTTGACAGCTTTAAGAAAGGATTAGACAAGTTCATAGAGGTCAAGGGTATCAATGGCTATAATTATGGATACCTAAGGACAACCTCCAGGTTGGAGAGATAGGCAGGATATCTCTCAATGCCATTTCCAGGGAATCCTAAGCAGGTGAAGGCATCTGCTTGGGAATACCCTGAAGGAAATGGTGAGACAGAATGCTGGATTGGATGGGCTATGGCCTGTTCCAGCAAGGCTGTTCTTATGTTCTTAAGAGATCAAAGCAATTTTTAAGGTTGGTTTCAAGAGAGGGCAATGCCCCAGAGATATGATAATTACTTTTGTATCAGGTTATAAAAAACATCAAGTAATGAACTATTTAAAGAAGCATGGTGTCTCTGCATTAAAGATAGGAGAAGTAAAAGTACAAATATATAATGATTTAAGTAATGAGACTATTCAATGGAGAAGAGAGATGAAGCTGATAATTGAAATTCTGTTTAATTGTAATATAAGATATCAATGGGGTTTCCCTATCTTCTTAAAGATATTTCATGATGGGAAGGTGGGTAGAGCAGAGGACCCAAAGGGCACACTGAGACAACTTGAATTACAAAAAATTATAGAGATGGGAGACTGGAACTGGGTAAAACTGGTAAAAAAAAACTGTATGGAGAAGGTTCAGAAGGATCAAAGGAGAAAGAGGAGTATCAAGCAAAGGGGAGAGACCATTCAAGGGAGAAACAAAGGGAGAAACCTTTAAGTTATGGAAGTGGAGGGGAAATAAGAGGAGAAGGACACAGAAGTGTCTTGTGCAAAGAGAAAGCCAAAAGACAAAAAGTAAAAATAACATAAATATAAATAGGCACAGGCAATAAAATGGTAGCAATTTAGGAATATGAATAGAATAGGGACTAATAGAATTAAAACAGAGGAAGAATTAAGAGAAGGAGACAGGGAATAGCAAGAGAAGGAACTTAGAGTAGAAAGGATAGGCTCCCCCCTCCCCCCTTCCTAAATGGGAGTGACCAGGCAGTATTTAACCTGATTTGGGGGGGGGGGGGAGTGTTGTGTGTTGGTGGGCTGTTGTGTCCAAACATTATATTGCTTTAATTTGCAATTGCTATTAAGTCTTTGCTGTAAGGCGCACCCTTTCTGTAAGGCACCACATTCAGATGTTATCAATGTAGTTTGATTGGTTCCACACAGGTTTCCCACATTAGCTAAAGCCCAGGTAAATGTATCACTGTAACTGCCATTTTGCTTGTATATAAGTGCTACCTCGTCCCTGTTTCCCCCAGTCCGAAAGCACTCTGAACTGAGCTGTAATAAATGACTTGTTGGTTAACCCCCGATCTGCTGTCGCGTTGCTGATTAATACTCTGACTCAACATTGGCAGTCCAGTTCTTCATCGACGTCAGTCTCCAGGGTCATCATTGCCGCATGGAGGTCGACTCGGGATCATCGTATTCAATCCTTGACCAGCGTGAGTTTTTCAGATTCCACCAGCACACCTCCTCAAGTTGCGGGCTCTGCCGGTCCAAGTGAGAGATGTGCAAGGTTGCCACATCCCTGTGTTAGGCGTGGGCATCTTCGATGTGCAGTTCGAAAGCATCACCGCCAAACTCCCGCTTGTCATGGTCAAGGCAGGTAAGACCAGCCTACTGGGTATTCAGTGGTTTGGGCCCCTGGGCATTGCCTTTTCAGACATCGATATGGTTCAGGCTAACCCCTGTCAGGTTGGGAGGGGGGATTCAGGGGGGGCCCCATGTGAATATGGGTTTGGATCCCACAGTCAAGGTCGGAAGGAAGAAGAACAGCCAAGTGCATGTTGCGTGCAGAGATGGTGCTAAGACTGAACTTGATAAACTCTTTCTACTGTCCAGAGTGGAACCAGACATTTCAGAGCTGTGGAAGTTCCTAGTAATCACTAATTTGCAATCCAAGAGTGATACCGTATATGTATCATTGATACATCCCCTTCTGTCCATATTGTCCCTATGGGTTCAGGTTAGGTGGCTGCCACCACTGGGTTCAGTAAAACTGCCGGATGGTTTAGCATGGAATAAACGGATAGTGAAGGGGGGGAAGTCGTCTTGAGAAGACATTGGGATTGTTCTGTCTGTCCTGTGGGTTGTGGTATTGCAGACATTGCTGGTTGGGTGCACCAGCATGGTCCACCAAAAGGGGGTTGCTGGTAGCCATTGGATGAGGGCAGGCTTGACTGCGGGCTAGGGGCTTGGGTGATAGAAGCCTCAAATATATTTCCCCGGGCTTTGGGGGGAAGGAATGTGTTGGGTCTAGGAGTTTTAAGTGTGTCCCTGGGATCGGAGAGGAAACCACCAAATGGAAGGGAAGAGAGCTTGGGTTTCACAAGACAGTTCTGTGACTTTGTGTCATACTGGGTACTTGGAGTCCAAGGGTTAGTTTGTGGGGTACAGTGTGACGGTCAGTATTGGTGGCCCTGCCTCACCAGGGTATTCAAGGCTAGGGCAGGTCGCACACACACGACCACTTCCCCGGAGGGTTGCGGGAAGGTTAAGGCACATCTCCGTGTGGCGGGGTAAAACGTCATTTCGGACACAGTTGCAATGTGGTTGCATGCAGGTAGATCCCCCCATTCATAATGATTGCCCCACCCAGGAAACGCATACAAAGTTTCCCCAATTGACACAGTTCAGGCCGCGACTAGAAGTCCCTTAATGGCCCTATGGGGCTCAAGTGTTTCAACAAGATCTTTGAGTGCCCCAGAGTCAGGACACACGCCCACTTCTGTAATTCACACAGGTTTATCCTTGATAAGTGGCCCGGGATTGCCCCAAGATTGGGCCGGATGGAAATGTGGGGGCATGAATAAATTGAGTCTCTTCCACTGGGTTAACTCTGCCTCAGTGGAAATGTGCACCGCTGGTTCTGTGGTAGAGAATGTCCCTCATTCTATGCAGTTCAGGAACATGCACGGGGTTATGCCACAGCTCCAACCCAACCATTCGTATCCAGAACCAGTGCAAAAGTGTTCAAAGTTTCAGGTCTTAAAAATCCTGAGGAAGAATGGGATTGGATGAATGTCATGGAAGAGTACCAAAATGCAGGAGATTTGGATTCTGTGTATATTCCTGAAAATGTACCTGAAGCTAACGAATCAGCTTTAAGAAAACTATCGGATATATTTAAGCACCTATTTACTTCTAGCCCAGGTACAACCCATGTACTTTCCCATTACATCCCTGCAACATCTGCCCCTATATGGGTTCCTCAGTATCGGTTAGCAGGAGCTACCGAAGCAAAATTACATGAAGAAGTAGATAAAATGTTAGCTCTAGGAGTTATAGAGAAGTGCGAGTCCCCATGGAAACACATCTAGAGTGTTAGCAAAGGAGAAAAATGCTCAGGGGGAGATCTTACCGGAGATGAGATTCTGTGTTGACTATCAAAAACTTAACAGCTACTCATACCTCCCTCTGCAGGTGGTTCCACTGGCCCCTTCCCTTTTCCTTCTGCCAACAGGTATAGCTAGGCTTTTAGAGAGCCAGGAGATAATTCAGATGCTGAAGTCTTTATTTAAAAAATCTTTTAGGTATCTATATGTTATAGTTTTTAACCTAAATTGAAGTATTTTAATTAATTAGCAAGAGCAATAACACTTATATATTGCCCAACAGCTCTCTGTGCACTCTCTGGACAGTTCGCAAGGGAATTAACATTTTGCCCCCAAACAATCTGGGGACTCATTTTACCATACCTGTCAAGTTTTGGAAAATTTCTGTCAAATAAGGGAAATTTCCCAGCCAAAACAGGAAACTGGACAGCTATCCTTATCCTGTGCTGGCCTCCAGTCTAACTCCAGTCTAATTGCAGTCTAACTACTACGGGATGACGGTGGGAAAGAGTGTAAAATATGGGGGTTTGACAGAAATTTCCCGAAACTTGACAGGTATGCATTTTACCCACCTTGGAGGGTTGAGTCCATCTTGAGCCCTGGTCAGGATCAAACTCATAACATTCCAGCTGCAGTACAGCAGTTTAACCACTGCACCACCAGGGCTCTCTCTTATCAATTTTTTATTTTTAGTATGCCACCTTGGACCCTCACTAACAGTGAAAGGCAGAAAAAACACCAGAACAAATCAAATCAACCAATAGAAACCTGCTCCTCTTCTGTTTGGACAGAAGCCAAGTGTCCACCTCTTGACACGCAGAAGTTGTCATCGTCATACCAGGTCTTCTTCTCTTCCTGGGAAATATAATACAGGCTCCGCCCAAAAATATCCCACTCTTCATGATGCTTTGAAGGTGGCATCTGTGCATTTCTGAACATGTATCCTAAGAAAGAGTGTGTATGAAGAGACAAACATAAAGTACAAACTGGTATAGCATCTGCAACTCTACAAAGTTAGAGAAAGCACTTTTTGGCTAAAATCCTGTTGCTTACTTAGCAGAGTAAGTTGCAATTAGAGTCATCCCACTGGATCAGTGAGACTTCTAGAAGACTGGACTTACCACATCTCACTGTGTCAATGGGCCTACTCTACGCTTAGCAATAGGATTGCATTATGTTCCTCTGTAAGGCACTGCTCCCACGCAAACATGAATCTAGTAATAAGTCATCTATACCTATAAATCTGTGTGTTAACCATTGGAATGTGACAAAGGATGTTGCACCAGGCCCCACTAGCCCCGACCAAGCCTCCGTGCACTTGCCCGACCGGGGTTCGCAGGTAACTGTTGGGTTGAATTTTGCGCCAGTGGGGCAGGAGCCCCCCGATCGCAAACAAAAAGAAAGGACTCCATTTTCCAATGTTCCTTGGGCCGCGCCACGCCACAGCCAATCAGGCTGAGAGGTGCAAGCAAAAGGAACGTTCGGAAACGCGCCGCAGCCAATCAAAATGAACCTGCAGGAAAAAAAACCACTGCACAAACGATAAAAACAAACCCAAAACTACATCATTGCCTTCCCCTCCTTGAAAGTGAAACAATTCCTCCGCAAAGCAAAGGCACCAGACGGGTGCTCCACCCGCTGACTTTACTTTCCGAATTAGTGTTTTGCTTTCAAGGTTTTTTTTCTGCGCCTTCGCCAACCCTTGAAAGTGAACCCATTCCCAGGTAAGCAAAGCCAATGGATGGCGCTCCGCCCACTGACTTTACTTACCCCAAAAGTTTTTTGCTTTCAAGCGGGGGCAAAGGCAATGGTGCCTTGGCCCCCCCTTGAAAGTGAACCCATTCCCAGGTAAGGAAAGCCAGCAGACGGCGCTCCACCCACTGACTTTACTTACCCCAAAGGTTTTTCACTTTCAAGCGGGGGCAAAGGCAATGGTGCCTTGCCCCCCCCTTGAAAGTGAACCCATTCCCAGGTAAGCAAAGCCAGCGGACGGCGCTATTCCTGCTGACTTTACTTACCCCAAAAATCACAAAGAAAAACATCCAAAAACATCCAAAATCAAACCCAAAAATAACACCAAGAAGAAACACACAGAAACCCCCCCAAAAAACAACAACAACCCCACTACAAACCCCCAAAAGAAATTAAATCAGAGAACTCACCCAAACGACCTTCCTCCACGAAGTCCGGAACTGAAATGAGGAAAGAAAGAGACTACTTACCGGAAGAAGTGACACCCAGAGGCCAGTAGAGAAAAACAGTCAAAGTAAAAGAAAACCTCAACGGCACCACCCAGAGGCCACAGGAGAAAAAACAGTCAAAAATATTCACAAGAAAAATCTAAAATTTCTAAAACATTTCTTAAATCCTGTGTACAGTTTTCACTCAAAAACCCCCATCTAAACACAGTTTAAAAATTGAATTAAAAAAAACCACATACAGTACTTACACATTTTTAAAATTATTATCCAAGGTACAACTATTTAAAAAAATCACATAGCAAAACATTATTTGGTTTTTAAAAAATTGTAAAAAATTATATCATCCTTTCCTCCTTTTGTTAATCCAAAAAAAAAAAAAGCTGATCACAGTTTATAACAGCCCGTGCGTATAAATAAACATTTTAAAAAACCTTTCAACACCATTTAAAACAGCCCACCACAATTTGTTCAAGAAAAAACCCAAACCCTTTACTATCCAACACAATTTAACGTTTTTTTATATAACAATACACATTAAAAAAAACCTTCCAAAACAATTTAAAACAGCCCGGAACCGCCGGCCAAAATCTGCTAGTACTAATAATAAGTGACATGTTGTTTAGCTTAGTCAGTTGCAGCTAGAGTGGGCCCATTATGTCAGTGGGAATCTAGTGAGTGTGAGTGAGTCCCTGTGGACTTCTTGAATGCACTGCCATGGGACATAGGCAGGCTTTTTTTTTTTTTTAAAGTGAACAAATTCAAAGCACCGTCTTGGGTGCTATAAGTAGATGTGAATTGTGGTGAATACATCCTCTAAAGAGCTACATGGGTGTAGTCCTGTTTGGAGAGCAACTCCAATTACCCAAAGATGGGTTCTTTGCTCCCCTTCCTGGGTCCTCCTTTTCTTTCAGATCCACGTGTAAGCAAACAATGCTTATAGACACAGCCTTTGAGATACTGCACGTAACTATCAGTCACTATGTAGGAAGGTGAAGGACTAGGAGGCACATGTGGCAGATGTTTGGCAGGGATATGTATTTATTTATTTATTATTTATTTAGTTACATTTATGCTGCTGCCTTCTCGCCTAGGCGACTCCAGGCGGCTTACACGTATAAAACTCACAATACAACTTATACAAAACAATGACATAAAAACGTTAAAAATATAAATTGTTTAAAATTTAGCGTACCCTCCCCAAGCAACCACATTATAAGAATTCTTTAAAAGAACTGAAGTTGAAGGCCTGAGTAGTGCTCATATAAGCCACCCTAGGATGCGCCATCATCCCAGCAGACCCCCCCCCCCCACTTGCTGCGTCCAGCCAGGTCTTAAGGTGTTTCCTAAAGGGTAGAAGCTCCGCCTGAAGATGTAACTCCTTTGGCAGGAGGTTCCATAGGGCCGGAGCAGACACAGAAAAGGCCCTCCTTCTTGTGCTAGAAGATAATCTATGGTGCTTAGAAATCCGCACACGAAACATTCGTCAACAAATGTAGGAATCGGGGCCGCTGAGGGCCGGAGGTCCCGGAGGAGACTGATCAAGAAACGATACGAGGCAGTATGGAGCGAGATCAGATCAGTAGTTTATTGAGGGAGAACTTCAACATATATAGGAGAAAAAGCGCAACGGTGGCAAAACCGTCATCTGACAGAAAATCACATCACCTGTTTACTCGGGTTAATTGGGAATCTCTCTTGGGGAAGTTAATTAACTGGGGCAAACATTGACGGGGGGAACACCATTGTCCAAGGATTAGGCTGGGGTAAACATGGCCTCTGTTTGCGCCCGGGATAAGGCTGAGCTCGGAGATGAGTGATTACCTTAATGGGTAACGGAGTTAGATATTCGCTCTCTCAGCAGAACCGCTGGTCAGGTCAAGGAATTGGGTGAATCAAACCCTATCATTAATCCACCCCCCTTAATTTCTCTGCCCACAGAAACCACGGGCCAGGAGTTTTCTCGACTGAAGTGGCCTCTGCCAGGGCCGTTCCATGCCCACAGGGCATGGGGAATCCACATCTCCCCTTTTAGTTTCATTTAAGGACCTGACCGGCGACTTTGCGCAAGAGAGGCATCAGCTGCTGAGCGGGAATGACGCTTCGGGGTTCCTTCTTGGGGCGGCACTTCAATATCAGTGAGGGAATACATTGTGCCAAGCAGCAGACTGCTATGCCTAGTATAATCACCCCCACAACCACCTTGAGTACCGTCTGGAGCCACCCCCACGGAATCCATGACCACATCCAATTCCACAATGAACTCCACCAAGTTCCCCATGCAGAGCCCTCTCTGATGCCCTCGACTATGGTGTGGAGGTCTGTGAGCTGATTCTGTACTCTGCGGGAATTATCAGTAAGATTGAAGCAACACATACCATGGAAGGATTCGCAACCCAAATGATGTAGCAATAAGAGATAGTCTATAGCCGCCCGATTGTCGAGAATGGCATGGCGAAGCTCTGCCTGCTCCTGGTTGAGCAGCGCTATCGCCTTGGAGGTATGGTTAATGGCTTTGGCTAATCCGCAAGCCAGTCGACCAATCCTCCGAGCGTTGCCGACGGCTAGGCCCGGCACGCCAACTATGCTGACTGCCAACGAGACATATTCGGCTGGACTCAGAACTCTAAAGCTGCTATCACATGAGCTGTCTAACTGGGTGGTGCGAGTGTGCCGTATGGGTGCGGGAACATCTGAAGCATTTGTGCTTGGGGTAACCATATCCTTAGTAGGGAGTAACAGTGTCAAACGACTAATGCAACATGTGGAATCTGATACATTTGCGGGAATGTAGTTGAAGGTATACTGATTACATGTAAAGAACCAACCCGAAGGCAGGGTAACATGAGCATACATTGAACCAAGTGTCTCTGGTTTATCACAAGTCCAGTTGCTGCTGCCGGTGTCGAGGAAGCAGCGCTGAGTTCGTCCGACTGCAGCGCAGCCGACCATTCGAGCACAAGTAGAGTTTGGGCTGGCCGCCACTCGCGGAGTGTAAAGAGTGGCTGCGTCAGCCGGCAAAGTCATGGTGAGCCGCAATCCCCCCCAGCGAGCATAAGCTGCAAAGCTCGCAGGGAGATGCGGCCCGAAAATCCTCTTCAGCAGCCAGTCGCCATCCCTGGCGTGCGCATCCAAAGTGTGGCACACTGGGATGAGACAGGTGCTCAGAATTGAGGCAGAACCCGCGTCCTGCTTCAGGCAAAAATCGGACTGGTTGACGAGACCCGCCAACCTTTCCCATGGGTTATAATGCATCCGGGCAGAAAGATCTCCGTCTGGTATCAAGCTGTTGGCCCCAAGTGAGGCGGCCTAAATGCCTCCCCCCCGCAAGTAGGGAGAGGGTCAGGATGATGAGGACTGCCACGGAGTTGGCATTGATCTGGGCAAAGACTGCAGCTACGAAGTTCTCCGGTGTCGGCTCCTTCTCCTCGCGTTGGAGGGCGTCCTGGGCCTCATTGCAAAGCGCCTTGATCATCCCCCAGGTGACCTTCGGCGCTGCCGTCTGTAGCCGCCTCTTCCGACGGGTCCTCTCGGTCAGGGTGAGGTCCTCCATCTCCGGGATCGGACTCGGGTCGGTCTGGGTCCACGCCATGTGGTTCCAAGTGAGGCTTGACACACCGAGCTGGGATCCAAACGACACCTGTAGGAGACATAACTGCAGCATACCCTCTTCCCCAGGTTATGAGTGGCGCCGGGCCCCTCCAGGAAGGGTCCGGTGGCACCCGGTATCGGACCATCGGTCGCGGGAGAGCTTCCGAACGGCAGAAGTGCTTCTCCTGCGGCGTGCAATCCGAAAAAACATTAAGGTGATTGTAAGTGAACAATACCTTATTCGGACAATGCTGTGCCTGGCCCTGTGACTTGGGGAGGGCTGGTGGCTCCCCCCTTTCTGTTTGTTTGTCAATATAGGACTTGAGCGTCCGATTGACCCGTTCCACAATCGCTTGCCCCTGCGGATTGTAAGGAACACCAAAAAGTATGCTTGATATTCCAGGTGGCCATGAAGGCGGCCAGCTGCCTAGAGCAGTAGGCCGGGCTGTTATCGGTTTTCACGTGCCGAGGTTTGCCCATGGCCGCAATGCAGGAAAGGAGGTGCTGCTCCACGTGGGAAGCAGTCTCCCCTTTCTGCGCCATTGCCCAAACGAATTGGGAAAAGGTATCTATGCAAACGTGCATGTATTGCCATCTGCCAAACTGCGGAACATGCGTGACGTCCATTTGCCACACCTGGTTAGCCTCTGTCCCTCGTGGGTTGACCCCCCATGAGGGCCCCCCGGTGCCCCTGCACAATGCTGGCAAGAGCGAACTATGCCTTGGGCTTGAGAGAGTGGCAGATTGAACTGTCTGGCTAGCGCTTTGGCATTTTGGTGAAAAAATGCATGACTCTGAATTGGCGTAGTAAAAACACCTAACACTGAGCGTTGCTGAATTTCCCTTGCCGCCGCATCCGCTCTGCTATTGCCTGCAGAAATCAGACCCGGTAGGTCTTGGTGACTTCGGATGTGGGCAATATAGAGCGGCTCTGTGCGGTTCCGCAAATGAAATTGAGCAGTGAGAAACAGACTAAGCAAGTTCTTGTCTATCGCGGGAGTGATGTATGCTCCCGGTAGACTGTGAAGCAGATTCCTGACATACTGACTGTCAGTAATGATGTTTAGGCGCTCTTTGGCGAAGGTGCGCAAGGCAAGGTTCACCGCCGCCAACTCTGCCCGCTGTGCGGACTTCTGTGGAAGAGTTAACAGCGTGCGCCAAGCCTGGCCCTCCTGCCAAGTCAAGACACCATATGTGCGACCACCATCAGTAAACACTGTCCTGGCTCCCTGAAGCGGAACCAGCGAGAGCAATTCGAACAAGCTGACTGTCCGCGTTTGAAGCGAGACAAGTCTGGGGTCCTTTGGCAAGTGGTATGCCAAGCATCCGGTGAATCCCTCCAAAGCAATTGGAAGCGAGTCACCGAGCTGCATCAATTGCTGGATTTGTTCCTTGGTGAACGGGACTACAATTTTGGCCAAGTCGTGCCCTGAGATGTCCCTAGCTCTCAGCCTTCCGCGGTAAACCACCGCGGAAACCAACTCTTGGGGAGGAACGATGTTCCGTGAAGAGGTGTTCGGCAAGTACACCCATTCCACGATACTCGCTCCTTTCTCGGAGTCCACTCCTAGAGCTCCGGTGAACATGGATCCTGCTCGTGCGATGTACAAATTCAGGATCGGAGCATATGGCCCTTGGGTGATCCTATCTACCCACCTCTGGCTGAGAACCTGGTTGACTTTCTCGAGAGCCAAGCGCGCTTCTCGAGAAATTTGTATCCGGTCTGCTGGCTGCTTACCTAAAGTTAGCAGCGAGAAGAGCGGTTTCAAAAGATCCATATCCAATCGAAAATACGGTCTGGCCCAATTAATGTTCCCTAAAACCTGCTGCAATTCCACTAAGGTGACTGAGTCCTGTAGATTGATCTGAGGCAAAACTGGTGCTGCGAAAGAGCGGAGAAGCCGATGACCCAAGTATGAGAAGGGCTCGGTTCTCTGCACTTTCTCCGGGGCAATGAGTAACCCTTTCTCCCCCAGGCTGGCCTGGAGGTCAGAAAACATTTCGCTGCCGAGTTGCGGCACTGCGACCAAGATGTCGTCCATGAAGTGACAAACTAACGCTTTTGGGTAAAGGTTTCGAAACTTTGCCAGTGCGTTGTGAACGTAAATTTGGCACAGGGTGGGCGAATTGAGCATGCCCTGTGGCAAAAACTTCCACGCGTAACGCTGCGTAGGCTCACTGTGGTTCACAACCGGCACCATAAAGGCAAACCTTTCCCGGTCCCTGGGGTCTAAGGGAATCGTGTAAAAACAATCCTTGAGAACTACGACTAGGATCTCCCACCCCTCGGGAATCATATTCGGATTTGGGATGCCACACTGAAGCGGACCCATTGGCTGTATGCATTTATTGATATCTCTGAGATCGTGGAGGAGTCGCCACTTCCCCGACTTCTTTTTAATGACAAAAATTGGCGAATTCCATGGACTAGTGGACTGCTCTATATGTCCTGCGTCTAGCTGTTCTTTGACTAGTTGTTTCAGGGCGACTAACTTCTCTCCCACCACTGGCCATTGTTCTACCCAAACCGGCCTATCGGTGAGCCATTTAAGTGGCAACGCCATTACCCGAAGGTAAGCGTAGCACCGTACTGCTGTAAAATATCTCGCCCCCAAAGGTTGATGTGCACGTCAAGAATGTGCGGCCGAATTACCGCTGTGCCGTCAGCCTTCGGAATCGTGACTGTCACCCACTCTCGGCTTCTAAACGCTTCCTGAATGCCGCCTACCCCCCACACATCGGAGACCGGCTCAATGGCCCACTCCCTTGGCCACTGGCTTCTGCTTATCACTGACACATCAGCTCCGGTATCTAACAGGCCTGAGAAAGATCTATTATTCAGAAATACCTCAATAACCGGGCGCTGTTTCCACTCAATGTTGGTCTCCACTGTCGCTAAGACCTGGTATCCTTGTACTGCCTCACTGGCGCTCGAGCGGTCCTCTGACCGGGACTCTGAGCTGTCCCTGAGCCTTCCCTGGCTATCTGCTGGCGAGTGACAAGGAACCATGATCAGTTGCGCTAATGTGTCTCCTTTGTGAATTGTTTGGGGCAGGTGCGTCCAGAGCTGAACTTGGAGAACGCCTGAAAAATTGGAGTCAACGACTCCTGGAATTATAAGAATTCCACGTGCTCCTGCTACACTGCGGGGCAAAACTAAACCTATAAAGCCCTTGGGCAGTGGACCCATGTACTGGGAGTCCACCAGATAGACCGTGCCTGGCAGGTCGCATGTAACGTCTGCCTGACAAGTCAAATCTAACCCTGTACTACCCTTGGGGCTGGCCTGGGCCCTCGCAGTGCCTGGGATGTGACCTGAATCTAGTCTAGCTCCGGCGAGCCCTGAATCTGGGGAGTCCCTGTTTGGACCGGGGCCAGAGACGTGCCCGCGTGCCGGTTTCCCGAACTCGGACAGTTTCTGGCCCAATGGTAGCCTTTCTTGCACTTCGGACACAGGGTGTTTGGAGCCTTGGAACGGCCGGAATTTTGTCCGCCTCCCTTGGATCGGCACTCCCTAGCGAAGTGACCGATCTTGCCACAATTGTGACATGCCCCTTGGGTCTTACCCTTAGGTCTTCTACCCCCTTGCACCGCTGCCGCTAGCAATCCCATCTTATAGGATTCTGTGCCAACGTCGGCGCAAGCTCTAATCATGTCAGTGAGAGTCAAGTCGAGACGATTGCCCAGTGACTGCAAGATTTTACGGCAGTCTAGATTGGCATTGTCCTTGGCTAACTTGATCATGAGCTCTTGCTGGGCTTCCTCATTATCGATCTGCCTACTAATCGCCTCCTCCAAGCGATTGATGAAGTCCATGTAGGGCTCTTGGGCTCCCTGCTTGACTGCGGTATAATTCTTAGCCGCCTTGCCAGTCGCAAGGACCTTGAGAAAAGCCCTAAAGGCAGCCTCTGCCGACATCTGAAGAGTGGCGAGTGGCAAGTTGATCTGCGCATCGACGGATTCGAAGGCACCTGAACCATACAATTGGTCAGGAATTACTGCGCCTCCCATCCTGGCAGCCCTAGTTTGAGCTTCAAGGCGAAACTCGCTGTCCCAAATCAGGTACTGGCTAGGGTTGAGCATCATCCGCATGACGGCTTTCCAGTCATGTGGAATGAACATGGTGTTCTCGCACACTTGCTGAAGCGTGCCCCTAGTAAATCGGCTTTGGAGCCCTGTCTCTGAAATGGCCTTCCGTATAGCCATGAGGAGCTTATACGGGACTGGTGAATGAACTATCTTCTGGGCCCCTGTGAGGGCATCCATTTCTAAGCGAATTGGACAAATCTGACTAAGCTCAGCTAATTCTTCCGCTGGCAATTCCTCCTTCCTGATCTCTTCTTCCACTGTGCGCTGAAGGGCACTCTTGGTAACTTGGGAACCTGGGGCTGTCAGAGAAGCGCCTGCGCTCCCCATTCCTTGCATTCCGTCGGTGACGTCTGCAGCTGTCACCGAGGGAAAGTTCCCTACGCTACTCTGCCTAAACTGCAATGACGGATAGAGCGCCGTAGGTGCCGATGGCTCGGCTGGCGTGACTGGCAGTTGTGGGGGTTCTTTGGCCTCTACCCGGACTGGTTCTATCTCCGCTAAGAGCTTTCTACATTTGTCCCAAGTGCGAATTACGCCTCCTGGAGCTTTCGGGGGTTGCTGAATGCAGTCTCCTATCTGATCCCAGAGCTCAAGGGTTAACATACCTACTTCTGGGTAAAGCAGGCAGTGTTCCCTTAGGTACGCCAAAAGTCTCGGTAGCTCTCTGCTGTGAAATCTTAACTGAAATATCCTGGCCAGGATTCTGAACTCCTCTTCACGAGTTCTTTGGCTAGCGGACGGACGCTGTCGCTGAGGACAGGTCCCCATATTACCTGCGAAGGGTCCTCTGAAGTTTCCTCCTCGGGACGGGTCGACGCGTCTTGGGCAAGTAATAGGTTCTGGCGACGATTCTCTGGGTAGAGCTCGGAGCGTGGTCCCCTACCACGGGCCCTCGGTGGCCTCTGCGCTGTCAGGGATTCACAGCTGTCCCTGCGGAACGCGTTTTTCCGTAACCTGCAAGCCGCCGCGAAAGTCGGGAGCAAACTGTAGGAAGCCTCTCGGTAATGCCTCGCCGCTTAGGCCGTTCTCCCGACCGGCTTGTTTACCGGCCGGGCTGCCGCGCTGTCCTCCGGGATGGGTGGCCGCGGTTCAAGCGCAGAACCGGACCGTGTGATCGCTTACTCTGAGGTAGACCGCTCGGGGGTTGCTTACTCACGAGTAGATCACGTCGGGGTCACCAGATGTAGGAATCGGGGCCGCTGAGGGCCGGAGGTCCCGGAGGAGACTGATCAAGAAACGATACGAGGCAGTATGGAGCGAGATCAGATCAGTAGTTTATTGAGGGAGAACTTCAACATATATAGGAGAAAAAGCGCAACGGTGGCAAAACCGTCATCTGACAGAAAATCACATCACCTGTTTACTCGGGTTAATTGGGAATCTCTCTTGGGGAAGTTAATTAACTGGGGCAAACATTGATGGGGGAAACACCATTGTCCAAGGATTAGGCTGGGGTAAACATGGCCTCTGTTTGCGCCCGGGATAAGGCTGAGCTCGGAGATGAGTGATTACTTTAATGGGTAACGGAGTTAGATATTCGCTCTCTCAGCAGAACCGCTGGTCAGGTCAAGGAATTGGGTGAATCAAACCCTATCATTAATCCACCCCCCTTAATTTCTCTGCCCGCAGAAACCACGGGCCAGGAGTTTTCTCGACTGAAGTGGCCTCTGCCAGGGCCGTTCCATGCCTACAGGGCATGGGGAATCCACAAACAAAGTTATAGTTAGTATGAGAAACAACATCATCATTGAGAAACTCATAAAGTATAAATGGGGAACTCAAACATCCACACTGTGCACATCAGCTTTGGCTCTGAGTGTCACTGCAGCAGAGCATGTTGCTCCAGCATAGAGCGGATCAACACATAGGAAATAAGGTGGCATTGTTCTTAATGAAGCCATGCGTAGAGTGATGGGATGCCTCCAACCTACACCAGTTGAGAAATAGACCCTCTCTTGGTATCGCTCCACCTAAGATCAGGTGAGAAGTAGCAACGGACGCTGAGAGAGCTAAGCAAGAGAAGGACCCTCAACACCGTCTGAATGGAGATGAGCCTCACAGCCACTGGCTCAGATCTAGGAAGAGCTTCATAGCAAGAGCAAATGTTCTTTAGGGTATGCAAGAGCAAATCCAAATTAGAAGATGGAGGAGATGAGGAAGGAGCTCACTGGACAAGGCACAACATTAAAGGAGGAGGACATGGCTGAGGAATTCAACCTCCCCAAGGTCACTTGGAGAACCCTGAATAGCCTGAGGGTCAGAATCCCTAAATACAAGAAACATGCACAGATGAAGATTTAATTTTGGCCAACAACAAAGCCAATAATGTGGCTTTATTTTGGCATTCCAGAGTTGGATCTGGACACTAAAGAAGAAGGATCAACAATGTGATACAAAAAAAGGGGGGGGGGGCAATTCAACACAAGGCTGTGTCCACAGAAGTAATAATACCAGTCTACTCTGCTTTAGTCAGATCTCACCTGGAATCTTCTCTCCTGTTTAGACCACCTCAGTTTAAGAAGGATATTGACAGGTTGGAATTTGCCCAGAACAGAATGAACAAGGTGGTAAAATGTTTGGAAACACAAACTGTATAAGGAAATGTTGGAAGATTTGAATATGTTTACCCTGGAGATGAGAAGAGATCATCTTAAAGAGAGTCATCTTTAAATAATTGGAGGTGCTCTCACATGGATCAGGAAGGAACATGATTTCAGTGTCTCCAGGGAGAAGGAGCTGAAATAATAAACTCCTGTTACCAAAGAAAGAAAGAAGGAAGAAAGGAAGAAAAAGAAAGTAGAGACATCACCCTGCCAACAAAAGTCTGCATAGTCAAAGCAATGGTCTTCCCAGTAGTGATGAATGGCTGTGACAGCTGGACCATAAGGAAAGCTGAGTGCAGAAGAAGAATAGACGCCTTTGAACTCTGTGATGTTGGAGGAGACCCCTGAGGGTCCCCTGGGCCACAAGGAGATCAAATCAGTCCATCCCGAAGGAAATCAACCCTAACTGCTCCTTTGGAGGACAAATACTGAAGCTGAAGCTCAAGTACTTTGGCCACCAAATGAGAAGAGAGGACTCACTGGAGAAGGCCCTGATGCTGGGAAAGATCAAAGGCAAAAGGAGAAGGGGCGGGCACAGGATCAGGTGGTGCATCATTGACACAATGGAAATGGGTTTAGGTGGACTCCAGAGGGTGGCAGATGACAGAGGAGCCTGGTGCATGTTCGTCCATCGGGTTGCAAAGAGTCACACTTAACTGTGCAACTGAACAACGAACAAGAAAATAAATTTTAACTCAACATTGCAAAGCACTCCTAGGCAGTAAAAGCTGTTTAACAACGGAAGGGTTTTTTTAAAGCAAGAATTCAAATGGTCTTCGGTTACCAGTGGATATCCTGCTTTGGCATCAGGTTGAAATCCATGATCTTCAGTTATACAAATCTATGATCCTCTCATCCAGATCGTGCCAGAATGTCAAATTTGAAACTTTCATGGATGAGCTCACCCTTGATTTCTCAAACTCTGCTGTGGGGAGTCTAATGAGAGAAGAGAGATACTTACGGTATATTTCCTTCTGCTGATGATAATCTTTGTCACAGTCAGACAACTGTTCTGGCAGATGCGTTGTTGCTGCTGCTATTTGATTATCTAAAAACATGAATTAAGGTGTAAGAGTTGTTGTAATTTCACCACCACCAATTAACATACGGTACCTGATTGTGGCTTGTTTAAAATATCTTTGATATCTCAGAGGACCTTGAAAAGGCCCTTATCTATTCCCAGGAGAAGAGGGTACTGGGGTGCAGCCTCCCCCACCTGGTCATGAATGGCCATGTTATAGAACAAATCCTATTGTCCTTTGTCTTCTTCTCTTTAATATTTGCCATTGAAGCACCCTTCTAACCTTTTTGTCAGCAAAGCTACTACAATGCATGCATGCATCATTTTCTAGGGTTCTGCCTCTCCTCCAGTATATCCATAGGATGAACTTCAAAATGGGATCTGAATTTGTCTCTGTTACCTTAAACTGAAAAAAAACATTTTTATTTTGACATTAATAAAGGGTTCTCCGCTCATTCACATTTCTGTGCATAGGCACATGGGCACAGAAGCCCTGAAACAGCTGTATGCAGAGACACTACACCAAGGGGATTTTAGTGTCTTGCACGGGAGACAAAGAAGGAGTCGCAGGAAGGACTAACACAGGTTTATTCATTGATGGTCAGTATGAACATGTGGTAATGGCGGAGGTACATCTCATTATATACAGTGATACATTTGAATCTTGTTGCACGGTAGCTCATTGGCTGCTACCGGCGTGGCCTCGCCCAGGTCACGCCTCCCCTCTGGTAGTTGTTTGCTGTAGTTCTTTGTCATGCGGGGAATCTCCTGCAGCTGTTCGTGATTTGGGGAATGTGGACCATGTGAGACTGAACGCTGGCAGCTGCCCTCTATGGGCGGCTTGCTCGCGTTCCTTAACAGCTGAGATACATTGTGATTGTGGACTGGTTACATTCATATATTTAAAGAAACATTGTACATGCATACATAACATCCCTCCCCCCTAGGATGGGACGAAGTCCCTCAACCATTGTGGCTTGCCGCAAGTGCGCCTGGGGCGTGCGGCTGCCTGACCTAATACACGGGAGCCTGTGACTCCTGGCTCCGCGGAGTCTCGTCCTGCAACGGAAAATGGAGACTCGTTAGTGGTTCTGTGGGGAGCTTGCGATGCCCTTGTCTTGGGGGACGGGAATGGAATGAACAGTTGGGAAGTGAACCCCTGTCTATTTCCTGAGGACCCCGGGGACCCTCCCAGCACGAACCTCGGAACCGACGAGGATGCCCTCGCGGTCCCGCCACCTCCTGCTGCTTGTTCGGGAGTTCGGGAGATTGCGGCGGGGGCGGGTGAGCTCCCGCCGGCTGCCTGTCTCTTAGGGGCCGGAGCTATGGTGTACTCTAGGATGCAAGAATTGGGGGGGCTGGAGGTACCAGGGGCTGGACTGAAACCCCTCTTCTCGCTAGGACGGGTGGGGGACCACTCCGCTAACTCCCCCTGGTACGGAAAATCAAAATCATCACTAAACTGATCCCTCTCTTTCAAAGTATCCTCCCCTGTGGATGGGAACCCAGGATATGCGTTTGTATCCGCGGGTTCCGCCGTGTCTCCCCCTTGGGTTATGCGGGTGGGGGAGGACCCTAACGCTGATGCCCCCTCCCCTGTGACTCGCCTTCGGAGTTGGTCGGCGTGCCTTCTCCAAAGTAGACCTGAACTGGTTTCGACCCTGTAGGATACCGGCCCCGTTTGCTCCACAATTGTGCCCGGAACCCACGCTGGTCCCGAGGCCGCGTAGTTTCTGCAGTGAACCGGGTCCCCTATCGCAAAACTTTTGGAGCTCCCTCCCCCCATGCTTATATTCCTCCCTTCATCCTCCACCCTGGACGGATCCATCCGGTCAAAAAGTGTTACCGGACGCCTCCTCATGAGGAGTTCGGCTGGGGAGAAACCTGAGGCTAAGGGGGTTGTCCTGTAGCAGATGAGGAACTGGCATAACTGCAGGTTCAACTCACCGGGACCCATGCGCCGCAGTGCGTCTTTCGTAGTGCGCACTTGGCGCTCTACCTGACCGTTTGTGGCGGGGTGGAAGGGGGCAGCTGTGATGTGCCTGATTGCGTTTCTTTCTACGAACGTTTTGAATTCCGCAGACGTGCAGGTACTCGCGTTGTCGCTCACGAGAACGTCTGGCAGGCCGAAACAGGCAAAAAGCTTGCGCAACTGCCTAATGGTTGCCGCGGAGGAGGTGCTGCTCATAGGGATTACCTCCAACCACTTGGAGTAGGAGTCGACTACCAGTAGGAACGTGGCCCCGCGGAAAGGCCCCGCGAAGTCGACATGGATCCTGGACCATGGCCCGCGGGCCGTGTCCCATTCCCTGTGGGGTAGCCTGGATTCCTCGGGCCGAGAGCTCTGGCAGCTTTCGCACGTGCCCACTAACCGTTCTATATCCGCGTCTATCTTGGGCCACCAGACAAAACTCCTAGCTAGGGCCTTGGAGCGCACAATCCCCGGGTGACTGGTGTGCAGTAGCTTTAGCACCCTTGCCCTCAACTTTTCGGGAATGACTACCCGCTGTCCCCAGAGTAAGCAACCCCTTTCCAGGGAGAGCTCCACTCTGCGTCTGCAAAACGGCTGGAATTCCTCACCTGGGGGAGTAGTGGGGCACCCTTTTCTAACCCAGGAGCTGACTTGGGCTAGGGTCTTGTCGGCCGCCGTCGCCTTGGCGAGGTCGGCCGGAACAATGGGGGGTGAGTCGAGGGCCTCGATTAGCAGAACTTGGTGGTCCTGTTCCACCTCGCATGTGGGGTCTCCTAGGCTAGGGAGAGGGGATCGGGATAGTGCGTCTGCATGGGAGATCTCCTTCCCTGGGCGGTAAATTAGCTCGTACTGGTAAGCGTTGAGGAATATGGCCCAACGCAGCATCCTGGGGGATAAAATTTGGGGGGTCGGTTTGCCGGTAGTGAAGATCCCCAGAAGCGGTTTGTGATCTGTCACCACCGTAAACTCGCGGCCATACAAAAAGTCGTGGAACTTTTTCGTTCCCGCGATTATGGCTAGGGCCTCCCTATCTGTTTGCGCGTAATTGCGCTCAGCCTTTGAAAGGGACCTTGAATAGTACGCCACCGGGGCCTCCCGCCCGCTCTCTAGCACGTGGCACAGGACCGCCCCCACCCCCACCGGGGACGCATCGCATACTAGAACCACTGGCTTCCCTGGATCGAAGTGAGTCAGGACAGCATTCGAGGAAAGGAGTGACTTTAGTTCTTTAAATGCTTTCTCCTGCCTGTCCCCCCACCGCCAAGCCGTGTCCTTTTTTAGTAGGGCGTGCAGTGGCTCCGCGACCGATGGCTTCCTTGGCAGGAATGAGTGATAAAAATTGAGGAGCCCTAGGAAAGACTGCAACTCTGGTTTTGCGGTGGGGCGAGGAGCATTCTTTACGGCCGCAACCTTGGACTCCGAGGGGCAAATTCCCTCTGGGGTTACCTTAAACCCGAGGAATTCGACCTCTCTTGCGAAAAATACGCATTTGTCTTTTTGAAGGCGAAGCCCCGCTTTTTCGAAAACTGAGAGGACCCCATCTAACCTCCTAGCTAGCTCTGCCTCGCTCCCCGCTGTTATCAGGACATCGTCGAAGTAGGGGAGGACACCAGGGAGTCCCTTTAATAGGCGTTCCACGAGGGCTTGGAAAATCCCGGGGGCCGAATTCACGCCAAACTGGAGGCGCGTCACTTTAAAGGCCCCCTTGTGGGTTACAATCGTCTGTGCGGCGGCAGCAGCTGGGGTTACTGAGAGCTGCTGATATGCCTGTGCTAAGTCTAGCTTGGCGAAACACCTCCCCCCATGTAACGTGGCCAGTAGGTGGCTGACCACAGGCACCGGATATGCGTTTGGCCGAATGGCCTTATTAATCGTACATTTATAATCCGCACAAATCCTGACCTCCCCGTTTGACTTAAGGGCCGTCACAATCGGCGTTTCCCATTCCGCCGAATCAACTGGAACCAAAATCCCCTGCCCCACTAGTTTGTCCAGTTCCGCCTCGATCTTGTCCTTTAGGGCGAAGGGCACTCTCCTTGGCTTGAGGCGGATGGGCCGGATCTCTGGGTCCAGTTCAAAGGAGACTGGGGGGCCCCTGTACGTTCCGAGCCCCTTTTTGAAAACGTCCGGGTGCGCATTGCACACGTCCCGCATTGGGTCAGTCTCGATGGCGTTAATTCCGGACAGTTCGATTCCCAGGGGAGCAAACCACTGTGTTCCCAGAAGGCAGCATCTCCCCCCCTTGAGGACGACTAGGGGCAGTCTCTCGGAATAGTTCTTGAATTTTACTTTGAACTTTCCCACCCCCAACACTGGGATCCCATTTCCCTGCATGTCCCGCAAGTTTGACCTTAAGGCCCGCAGTTTGGGCCGCGCCTCTGGGGGAATGCGCATATACTCTCTCTAGGATAGGATAGAGTAGGACGACCCCGAGTCTATTTCCATTCTCACTGGGAGCCCCTGTAACTGTACCTCAACGAAAAAACGTCGGTGCTCCAGTCCCACGCGGTTGACGCCTTCCTCGTCGAAGCCGGTTGAGACCTTTCTCGTGCCGGTCGCCTTCCGCTGATGCCCCCTCCCCTGTGACTCGCCTTCGGAGTTGGTCGGCGTGCCTTCTCCAAAGTAGACCTGAACTGGTTTCGACCCTGTAGGATACCGGCCCCGTTTGCTCCACAATTGTGCCCGGAACCCACGCTGGTCCCGAGGCCGCGTAGTTTCTGCAGTGAACCGGGTCCCCTATCGCAAAACTTTTGGAGCTCCCTCCCCCCATGCGCCTCTGCAGCTCCTCGTCCTTCAATCCGCACAACATGCGGTCTCGGAGGGCCTGGTCCAAATCGTCCCACTGGCAGTGCACCGCTGCCAGCCTGAGGGCCGCCGCGTAGGTGGACACGGACTCGCCGGGGCGCTGGTCTCGCCGGTGGAATGCGACCCGGGCTGGGAAGATTGAAACGGGCGGTTGGAAATGCTCACGAAGCTTCTCCAAGATGCGGTCGATGGGCACTTCGTCCACCTTTCGGGGGGCCACGAGGGTCATCAGGATCCGCATCGCGGCCGGTCCCACCTGGGACAGGAAGTGCGAGCGCATCTTCGCGTCGTCGTCGATGCCGGCGGCTTCCATCGTGTGCCGAAACTGGCACTCGTAGAGCTCCCACTGCTCGGGTTCGCTGACATCGAACTGGTACGGCTTGACTTTGGGATTCGCCATCGATCCCACCTTCGTCGCCAATTTAGTGTCTTGCACGGGAGACAAAGAAGGAGTCGCAGGAAGGACTAACACAGGTTTATTCATTGATGGTCAGTATGAACATGTGGTAATGGCGGAGGTACATCTCATTATATACAGTGATACAATACATTTGAATCTTGTTGCACGGTAGCTCATTGGCTGCTACCGGCATGGCCTCGCCCAGGTCACGCCTCCCCTCTGGTAGTTGTTTGCTGTAGTTCTTTGTCATGCGGGGAATCTCCCGCGGCTGTTCGTGATTTGGGGAATGTGGACCATGTGAGACTGAACGCTCGCAGCTGCCCTCTATGGGCGGCTTGCTCGCGTTCCTTAACAGCTGAGATACATTGTGATTGTGGACTGGTTACATTCATATATTTAAAGAAACATTGTACATGCATACATAACAGGGATTAATTTGGGGAAGTTCTAGAAGAAATATGTGTAAAATAATATATCTTGGGGAGCATTGAGGTTTCTTCCTTATAAATTTGCTATATATTATTGCTATCTTAGGAAATTTAAAATGTCTGGCTTGTCTTCCTGTCTCAGAAGGGAGAAATACTTGTTTGTATATAAGCCTGTAATTTCAAATGTTCTGGGCAGAACTCTTATTTCCTCTTTGGTTCTGCTCTGTGATTGCAGATTTCCATGGCATAATAAAGGCCACATGTTATGGAACATTTCACTTGCTTCACAGTTCTTTTTTTTCTATCCTATGTTTTATTTTTACTTTTTGCAATCTTTCTTTTGTCATGTCTTTACTGGTCTCAGTCTAGCCTGTGCCACGGAAGTCCTGATTGCAATAATAGGTGAAATCCTGGCTGAAATACAATGTCATTGTTAAGGAAATGTTTTCCTGTCATGTATTTTACTTTATGCAGATGCACTCCAGGGTAAAGGGTAGCCCCTCCTTCATGAGTGTTTCCTTGCTTTGGTTTGCAGACAATGCACCCACTCACTTTGGGTTTCCAGGTGTTACAGGTAAGTGGGTGCCTGTCGCCTCTGGCCCTTATAAGCAACAGTCGAGGCAACGATGAACAGAACAGCAACTAGAGTTTATTCAACAGTCTTTTCAGGCTTTCTCGTTGTCCCCAATCTCGCTGTTCTGTGCAGGACAACGACAATAAAGATTTATCTATCTATCTATCTATGCTTACAAGGCGTTCCCGACACAGAGATGGCTATACAATCCCATGAAATCAGTCCTTCCGGAGTCTGCCGTAGAAGAGGCAAGGGCTGAACTACACTAGAAACCGTAGAATAGTGGAGGAAACCCAGGCTTACATAAGAACATAAGAACTGCCTTGCTGGAACAGGCCACAGGAGCCCATGATCCAGTCCAGCATTCTGTCTCACACAGTGGCTCACCATTGGCTTCAGGGTATTCTTCCCAAGCAGATTCCTTCACCTGCTTAGGATTCCCTGGAAATGGCATTGAGAGATATCCTGCCGATCTCTCCAACCCGGAGGTTGTCCTTAGGTATCCATAATTATAGCCATGGATACCCTTGTCCTCCATGAACTTGTCTAATCCTTTCTTAAAACTATCAAGACTGACAGCTGTCACCACTTCATCTGGCAGGGAGTTCCATAGACCAGTGATCCTCTGGGTGAAAAAGTACTTTCTCTTATTTGTTTGAGAACTAGCACCCAAAAGTTTCATGGAGTGTCCCCTAGCTCTAGTGTTGTGCGATAGGGAAAACAGTTTTTCCTTATCTACTTTGTCCACACCGTGCATGATTTTATAAACTTCAATCTAATGGCAACTAATGGATCCAGTTGGATTCTAGAGGGAACTGGGGGATGTTCCTCTGGATCGGCTACATGATTCACCCGAGGCACTTGTCGACCTGTGGAACAGGACGGCAACAGCAGCCTTGGATGAAATCATGCCACTGCTGCCTCTCCGAGCCCGTGGGGCTAGGTCATCCCTGTGGTTCACAGATGAACTGCGGGAACTCAAACGGGCAAAGACACACCTAGAGCGCCGCTGGGTGAAGACCCGGGATGACTCCGATTGGACAGAGCTGCTATTAGGGCCTACCTAGTGGCGATGGGGGTGGTGAGGCGGCAATACTTCACCACCCTTATCAGCCTCCGCTGATAATCGCCCAGCTGCCCTGTTCCGGGTAACCAGGTCCCTCCTTGGTAGGGGGGGATCGGTGCCCGGTTGGCAGGGCTCGGCTGAGGACTTTGCTGACCATCTGGTGGAGAAAATCAATCGGATTCGTTCAGGGCTGAATCCCGGCGTGGATGGAGAGGGGCCGGGGGGGGGGGGGAGAGCACAGTCTTGCTGTACGATCTGGGATCAGTTTGATCCTGTTGTCCCTGATGAAGTGGACAGGCTCCTTGCAGCTGTGCATGCCACTACATGTCCTTTGGACCCCTGTCCCACCTGGTTGGTGAAAGCCTCCAAGGTGGTGACAGGTGGCTGGGTCGGGGCGATAATAAATGCATCATTACGGGAGGGGGTATTTCCTGCACCGCTAAAACATGCTTTGGTGCGCCCCTCCTGAAGAAAATATCCCTTGACCCAGCTGTCCTTAACAACTACAGGCCGGTTTCCAACCTGCCCTTTCTGGGTAAGGTATTGGAGAAGGCAGTGGCGCGCCAGCTGCAGAGTGTCCTGGAGGAAGCGGATTATCTAGACCCCTTTCAATCAGGATTCAGGCCCGGGTATGGTACAGAGACGGCATTGGTTGCACTGATGGATGATCTCTGGTGGGAGTGGGACGGGGGTTATCCATCCATCCTTGCTCTTCTTGACCTCTCAGCGGCTTTCGATACCGTCGACCATGGTATCCTTCTGGAACGGCTCAAAGGACTGGGGATCCATTGCACTGTGTTGTCCTGGTTTTCCTCTTTTCTGGAGGGCCGTACCCAGTCGGTGTGGTTGGAGAGTGAGAGGTACAGCCCTAGGCTTCTCAAGTATGGGGTGCCTCAGGGTTCAGTGATCTCTCCTCTCCTATTTAACATCTACATGAAGCCACTGGGTGAGATCATTTGTTCCCATGGGGTGAGGTACCATCAGTACGCGGATGACACTCAGTTGTACATCTCAGCCCGTGGGGACCCCAGTGATGTCATTGAAATCCTATCCGGATGCCTAGAGGCCGTTGGGGTCTGGATGGGGGAAAATGGGCTTCGGCTGAATCCCAGAAAGACAGAGTGGCTATGGATAAGGAGGGCCGTGTTATCCAGGGAGCTACCATCTTTGGTACTGGATGGGGCTGTTTTGCCCCAGACAGACCCGGTGCGCAATCTGGGGGTCCTTCTGGACACACGGCTGCTGCTAGAAGAACAGGTAGCGGCTGTGGCCAGGAGGGCTTTTGCCCAACTTCGGGTGATTCGCCAGTTGCGCACGCTCCTGGATCGGGACTCCTTGCTTATGGTCACTCACACTCTGGTCACTTCCCGACTAGATTACTGTAATGCGCTCTACATGGGGCTGCCCTTGATGACCATTTGGAGGCTGCAGCTGGTCCAGAATGCGGCAGCCCAGATGGTGATGGGGTGTGGACGATATGCCCGCACCTCACCGCTACTTCGGGAGCTGCACTGGTTACCAGTTTGTCTCCGGGTGCAATTCAAGGTGCTGGTTTTGACCTTTAAAGCCCTGTATGGCAGTGGGCCAGGATATCTTAGAGACCGCATCATCCCAAGAGTGTCTGCCCGTCCAACCAGAGCAGACCGGAGGGGTTCTCTGATGGTGCCATCAACTAGGGGTGCACATCGATCCAGCACCCGTAGAAGAGCCTTCTCCGTGTCCGCACCAACCCTCTGGAACCTCCTGCCAACAGAACTAAGACTTGAAAGAGAATTGCTGCCCTTCAGGAAAGGATTGAAGACCTGGCTGGCAGGGCAGGTGTGGGGTCCTAATGGGAACATGGGCCCTGCCTGCTGGCTTATGTAAACAACTAAGAACTCTCTCTTCTTTTTAAAGTGGATGGGATATTGGTTTTTTAAAGTGTTTTTATCTGTTTTAGAACTTGTTGTAATGCTGCCCTGAGTCGGGTTCTACCTGAGTGGAATATCTAGGTGATTTGGAGTCACCATTAGAAGCTCTGTGGGTAAGAGTACCAGGCCACAAGGATGGTCTAACAGTAGGCATATACTATCGGCCTCCGACCCAAACTCTTGAGGGAGACTGGCAGTTGGAGAAGGTTGTAAAGGAGGCATCCAAGAAGGAAAGCCAGGTTATAATGGGGGACTTCAATTGCCCTCACATAGATTGGGTGAACTGTTGTTCAGCACATGATAAAGAGATAAAGTTCCTAGATATCCTAAATGATTGTTCCCTGGGAAAGATTTAATTTAATTTAATAGTCATATTTATATATGCCGCCCACTCAGGCAGAACCCGACTCAGGGCGGCATTGCAACAAGTTCTAAAAACACATAAAAACACTTTAAAAGGCCCATATCCCACCCACACATCCCACCCACTATAAAAAGAAGAAGAGAGAGTTCTTAATTCTTTACATAAGCCAGCAGGCGGGGACCGTGTTCCCATTCGGGGGCCCCCACACCTGCCCTGCCAGCCAGGTCTTCAATCCTTTCCTGAAGGGCAGCAATTATCTTTGAAGTCTTAGATCTGTTGGCAGGAGGTTCCAGAGAGTTGGTGCGGACACGGAGAAGGCCCTCCTTCGGGTGCTGGATAGATGTGCACCCCTAGCTGATGGCACTATTAGAGAGCCCCTCCGGTCCACTCTGGTTGGACGGGCAGACACTCTTGGGACGATGCGGTCTCTAAGGTATCCTGGCCCACTGCCATATAGGGCTTTAAAGGTCAAAACCAGCACCTTGAATTGCACCCGGAGACAAACTGGTAACCAGTGCAGTTCCCGAAGTAGTGGTGAGGCATGGGCATATCGCCCACATCCCATCACCACCCGGGCTGCCGCATTCTGGACCAGCTGCGGCCTCCAAATGGTCGTCAAGGGCAGCCCCATGTAGAGCGCATTACAATAATCTAGTCGGGAAGTGACCAGAGCATGGGTGACCATAAGCAAGGAGCCCCGGTCCAGGAGCGTGCGCAACTGGCGAATCACCCAAAGTTGGGCAAAAGCCCTCCTGGCCACAGCCGCTACCTGTTCTTCTAGCAGCATCTGCGAGTCCAGAAGGACCCCCAAGTTGCGTACTGGGTCTGTCTGGGGCAAAACAGCCCCATCCAGTACCAAAGATGGTAACTCCCTGGATAACACGGGGGCCCTTATCCACAGGCACTCTGTCTTTCTGGGATTCAGCCGAAGCCCATTGGCCCCCATCCAGACCCCAATGGCCTCCAGGCATGCGGATAGGATTTCAACAGCATCACTGGGGTCCCCACGGGCCGAGATGTACAACTGAGTGTCATCCGCGTACTGATGGTACCGCACCCCGTGGGAACGAATGATCTCACCCAGTGGCTTCATGTAGATGTTAAATAGGAGAGGAGAGAGCACCGAACCCTGAGGCTGGTTGAAGACCCAACTAGAGGTACAAGAATCCTTGACTTGATGCTGAGTAATACTCAGGATCTGGTGCAAGATGTTAATGTGACTGATCCAATAGGGAACAGTGACCACAACTCAATTATGTTTAACGTGATCATAGACCGCAAGTCACTGATAAAATCTAACACAGAGACCTTAAATTTTCAAAAAGGAAATTTCCCAAAGATGAGGAAACTAGTAAAAAAGAAGCTGAAAGGGAAAATTGAGAGAGTCCAAACACTCCAAGAGGCATGGAGGCTGTTTACAAAAACAATAACAGAGGCCCAATTGGAATGCATACCCAAAAGGAAAAAGGGCACTGCCAGGTCCAAGAGGACTCCGATGTGGCTTACAGGAGCTGTTCGGGAAGTGATCAAGAGCAAGAAAAGCTCATTTAGAAGATGGAAGGCTCGACCAAATGAGGACAGCAGGCAGAAACATAAATTCTGGCAGAACAAATGCAAGGCAACAATCAGGAAAGCAAAGCAAGACTTTGAGGAGCGTATAGCTAAAAACACTCAGAGAAATAACAAAGACTTCTTTAAGTACATTAGAAGTAAGAACCCAACTAGGAAGGCCATTGGACCATTAGATGACAATGGAAGGCAAGGGGTTATTAAAGAGGAAACAGAGATTGCAGAGAGACTCAATGAATTCTTTGCTTCAGTATTCACTGAAGAAGACAGAGACCACATGCCCAAAACAGAGCCTATCTTCGTAGGGAGGGAGACCGAAGAATTAAGCCAGATAGAAATAACCAGGGAGGAGGTCCTTGCATGTCTTGTTAAACTAAATGCTAACAAATCACCAGGACCAGATGGCATCCATCCACGAGTTCTCAGGGAACTTAAAGATGAAATTGCTGATCTCCTAGCCAAAATATATAATACTAGCAAGGGTTGCCCGGCGTTGCCGGACTTTTTTCTCCGTGTGTTTTAATAAAAAATGAACCAATTTTATTTTTGCAATAGTTTTAAATTGTGTTGGAAGGTTAAATTGTGTTAATGTTTTTTAAAAATTGCTTAGTCTGTAATTTTAATTTTTCAAATGTTTATTTATGTAAAAATTTTTTGGCTTGGCTGTTATTAACTGGGATCTGCTTTTTTTTTTAGGATTAATAAAAGAAGAAAGTATGATATAATTTTTTCAAATTGTTTTATGTAAGTGAATAATGTTTTATTTTTTTGAATGTTTTTAATTAGTTGTACCGTAGGTCATAATTTTAATAATGTAAAAGTAAATGTTTTTTACATTCAATGTTTGTGTGTTTTTGAATTGTTTTTACTATTGTGGCCAGCAGGTGGTGCTGGTAGGGGTTATTGTATTTTGACTTTTTTTTCTCTCCTGGCCTCTGGGTGGAGCTTCTTCTGGTAAGTAGTCTCTTTCTTTATTCATTTCTTTTTCAGTCCTGGTGGAGGTAGCACATCTTTTGGTAAGTTTGCTTGTTTTCTTTGTTTTGTGTGTGTGTGTGTGTGTGGGGGGGGGGGGGCGGGGGGGGGTTGGAATTTGTATTTTTTGTCTGTTTGTTTTGTTTTTCATTGTGTCTTTGTTTACTTCGTATTGTTTTTGGTGTTTTTGTTTTTGTGTATTTTTGGATGTGTTTGACTGTTTTTAGTAATTTTTTAAAAAATTATTTATTTATTTGGTGGTGGGGAAGGGACGTGGTCATTGGGGGTTAGGAAGGGTGGGCTAGGTGGTGGGGAGAGGGGCATGGTCGTTGGGGGTTAGGAAGGGTGGGTTAGGTAGTGGGGAGGGGGGCATGGTCGTTGGGGGTTAGGATGGGGGGCTAGGGGGGCGTGGTCATTTGGGTTAGGAAGGGTGGGCTCGGTGGTGGGGAGGGGGGCTTTAGTGTGTTATGGTGCTTTGATTGTGTGAAGTCGTGAAAGTAGATCGGGTTTCCCCTTTAATATCAGTGGGTGGGGGTTGTGACCCCCCTCTCCGCTGGCTACCCTAGGGTTGGGAGGTTTGTGGGGAGAAAAGGGGTATATTGCCCCAACACTTCTGGACACAGAGGAACAGGCAGAGTGGATCGATCCCCCACCCCCTCCTTAAAACAACTCCGTTTTTAAAGAGAAGAAAAGACGGAGTTGTTTTGAGGAGGGGGGTGGGGGATCGATCCTCTCTGCCTGTTCCTCTGTGTCCAGAAGTGTTGGGGCAATAAACCCCTTTTCTCCCCACAAACCTCCCAGCCCTAGGGTAGCCAGCGGAGAGGGGGATTGCAACCCCCCACCCACTGATGTTAAAGGGGAAACTCCAGTCGGGACCTTCAGGCGCTGTTGGTGAGGGAAAGAAAGCCAGCTTGTGTTTGCTTGCCTGTGAGGCGGTGAGTTGTTTTTCGTTGGGGGTTAGGAAGGGTGGGCTAGGTGGTGGGGAGGGGGGCATGGTTGTTGGGGTTAGGAAGGGTGGGCTCGGTGGTGGGGAGGGGGGCTTTAGTGTGTTATGGTGCTTTGTTTGTGTGGAGTCGTGAAAGTAGATCGGGTTTCCCCTTTAATATCAGTGGGTGGGGGTTGTGACCCCCCTCTCCGCTGGCTACCCTATGGTTGGGAGGTCTGTGGGGAGAAAAGGGGTATATTGCCCCAACACTTCTGGACCCAGGACATCAGGCAGACTGGATCGAATCCCCACCCACCCCGCCTTAAAACAACTCCATTTTTAAAGAGAAGAAAAGACGGAGTTGTTTTAAGGAGGGGGGGATCGATCCACTCTGCCTGGTCTCCTGGGTCCAGAAGTGTTGGGGCAATATACCCCTTTTCTCCCCACAAACCTCCCAACCCTAGGGTAGCCAGCGGAGAGGGGGATCGCAACCCCCACCCACTGATATTAAAGGGGAAACTCCAGTCGGGACCTTCAGGCGCTGTTGGTGAGGGAAAGAAAGCCGGCTGGTGTGTGCTTGGCTGTGAGTTGTTTTTCTTTTTAATTTTTCGGGCGCCGGTTTCCTCAGCGCTCTGCGCGCTCATGGCGCGCAGGACGCTGGGGCTTGTAGTTATGGGTTGCTGCTTTGTGTTTGTGCTGCGTTTTTTTAAAATGCTTTTCTTTCGATTGGCTGTGGCGCGTTTCCGAACGCTGCGCCGTGTGAGAGCCTCTCAGCCTGATTGGCTCTGGCGCGGCGCGGTGCAAGGAATGTTGGGAAGTGAAGTTGTTTCCCTTTCTTCGCGTTTGTGGGGCTGTTGCCCCGCTGCCGGTTTTTTCAATCCTTCGTTGACCTGCGTACCCAGATCGGCCATGTGCACGAAGGGTGAGTGCAGGCAAGTAGGGCGAGGCATAGCAACCTATAGCCAGTTCCAACGGTTAACCCTTGGATTTATAGGTTAAGATTTCCCTCAAATCAGGCTTTGTGCCTGATGACTGGAAGGTAGCGAATGTAACACCAATTTTCAAAAAAGGATCCAGGGGTGATCCAGAAAATTACCGACCTGTCAGTTTGACATATGTCCCAGGTAAAGTGATGGAAACCATCCTAAAAGATAGAATTAATAGGCACATAGAAGAGAAGGTGCTGCTAAAGGAGAGCCAACATGGCTTTTGCAAGGGCAAATCATGCCTCACTAATGTGTTGGAATTTTTTGAGAGTATCAACTAGCATGTGGATAAGGGGGATCCAGTTGACATTGTTTATCTGGACTTTCAGAAGGCTTTTGATAAGGTCCCACACCAAAGGCTCTTGAATAAACTTGCCAGTCATGGAATAAAGGGACAGGTCTTGTCCTGGATCAGCAACTGGCTAAGGGACAGGAAACAGAGGGTAGCACTAAATGGACACTTCTCCAAGTGGAGGGAAGTAAAGAGTGGGGTCCCCCAAGGTTCAGTACTGGGACCCCTGCTTTTCAACCTCTTCATAAATGATCTAGAGGTACGAGTAAAAAGCAAGGTAGCCAAATTTGCTGATGACACTAAATTATACAGGGTAGTGAAAACTGCGAGAGATTGTGAGGAGCTCCAGAGGGATCTCTTGACACTGGGGGAGTGGGCAAAACAGTGGCAAATGAGCTTCAACATTAGTAAGTGCAGAGTGATGCATGTTGGGGCAAAAAACCCCATTTACATTTATAAACTGATGGGGTTCTGAACTCTCTGCGACAAACCAGGAAAGGGACCTTGGTGTCCTGGTAGACAACTCAATGAAGGTGTCAACCCAGTGTGCCTCAGCAGTGAAAAAAGCAAACTCAATGCTAGGGATCATTAGGAAGGGTATAGAAAATAAGTCAGCAAGTGTCATTTTGCCTCTTTACAAATCTATGGTGAGGCCCCATCTGGAATACTGTGTACAGTTCTGGTCGCCACACCTCCAGAAGGATATTATGGAGTTGGAAAAAGTGCAGAGGAGGGCAACCAAAATGATTAGGGGACTGGAACACCTTCCTTACCATCTGAGGCTGCAACAGTTGGGCCTCTTCACTCTTGAACGACGGCGTCTAAGAGGTGACCTGATTGAAGTTTATAAAATCATGCACGGTGTGGACAAAGTAGATAAGGAAAAACTGTTTTCCCTATCACATAACACTAGAACTAGGGGACACTCCATGAAACTTTTGGGTACTAGTTCTCAAACAAATAAGAGAAAGTACTTTTTCACCCAGAGGATTACTGGTCTATGGAACTCCCTGCCAGAAGAAGTGGTGACAGCTGTCAGTCTTGACAGCTTTAAGAAAGGATTAGACAAGTTCATGGAGGACAAGGGTATCAATGGCTATAATTATGGATACTTAAGGACAACCTCCGGGTTGGAGAGATAGGCAGGATATCTCTCAATGCCATTTCCAGGGAATCCTAAGCAGGTGAAGGCATCTCCTTGGGAATACCTGAAGTAAATGGTGAGCCACTGTGTGAGACAGAATGCTGGACTGGATGGGCTGTGGCCTGTTCCAGCAAGGCTGTTCTTATGTTCTTTTATATAAATATGACTAATAAATAAAAATAAATAAATAAATAAAAATCAGGTCACCTCTTAGACGCCGTCGTTCAAGAGTGAAGAGGCCCAACCGTTGCAGCCTCAAATGGTAAGGAAGGTGTTCCAGTCCCCTAATCATCTATACTTCCCTCTCCGTACAGGTAGCAAGGAATGTGCTAGCCTGGGTCTCCACCATTATGCTACGCTCCTATGCTTACAAAGTATATTAACACGCTATGGCAAGAGTCAGGAGGGACTGATTCCATGGGACTGTATAGCCATCTCTGTGTCTGGAATGCCTTGTAAGCTCATCTTGAATAGACTGTTAATTAAAGACTTGTTGCTGTTTGGTTCATCGTTGTCTGGACTATTGCTAGCAAGGGCCGGACATAACAGTCACCCAAGGCCATTTGTCCTCAGGTTAGGTTAGTTAACACAAGATCCTATTTCTAGGGTGTCTAGAATATTATCCATTATCTATTAGCTTTGTTCTGGGTCAGTTCTCCCATTTGCCAAGCTCATGTTTTATCCTGATTCTGCCTCTGGAAGTATAACTGCACTACACTATTATACTCGGTGTTCAGCCTGAGGACCAATTAAAGAACTGGGTTTCTTCACCTTTTGGATGGAAAGAAAGCACAGCACTTTCTGAGAACAGGTGCCGGGGCTCTGGAGGAGTCAGTTTTCTCATGTCTCTCATGACTGGCTCAATTCTATGGGGATGGCTATGCTTCTCCCTATTTCTAGGAATTAAGACCAATCTCAGGAGATGCGGTGGCTTAGTGGATAAAACACTGAATTTATTGACCAGAATGGCATTCCATGTGCTCCAGTGTCTAATCAAGCCTGGCACATGACCACAGAAACATCTGCAGATGCAGACAGCACTGACTCTTTGGCTGTAAACAGAGATGAGCACTGAACCCTAGAGTCGGATACATCTGGCTTTCTGAGCAAGGGAGATCTTAAAACCAATCTCAGGACGAGCAGCTATGGAGGGAGAGAAAAGTTTGGTTTTTTTTCTTCAAGCATGAGTGTTCATCTCCATCAGGAGGGGGCACCTGATCACACAGACTCTGCCTAAAGCTGGTGTAGCCAAGAAGGAGGGGAGGGTGTGAACTGGGGTGTAAGTGTGTGGGTTCCTGCATTTGGGACCCTCAGGCCATTTGGAACAAGGTGAAAGTGGAGCACCAGTGTCATAACTCTTAAGGCCTGACAAAGATCCCAATGACGGTAGGATGTGTGACTTTCAAAATGCAAAGTCTAGCATGAATTGCAGCATCCTTTATAGCTGCAATGTGCTTTTTATTCCTTTTCTTTTTTTTTTCTTTCTCTGCTTTCTTTGCTGAAACATCTCCTCTGACCCTCTCTCTCTCTGAGCTGGCATGTGATGTGCTGAGCTGGGTTTTACCTAGGATCCAGACCTCCCCCTCCCCACCACGTCTAGATTCCTTCCCCGCCATCATACACCCACTTCCACAACGAGCTGGATTCAAAGCCATTCCAGCTTGTTCCCCTTCCTTCACCTGTAGCCGCCCCACTGCACTATGGCATCCCAAGGGGCCTCTTCTGTTCTGCAGCATCACAAGCACGTTGCCCCACAAACATCAGCTTTGGCCCAGAAATCTGTTCACCTGGCTCTTAGAGGGGAGGGGGAGGAGGGGGTCTATTTCAGAAGCAAGTAATTATTTCCCACTCACTTACAAGGTGCAAAAATGAGTTGCCTTTTTCTGTGAGCTTCTGCAAGGGTGATCCTCACTTTCTTCAATGGCTCCTCAAGAGGGTTCACCTTCATAGAGGCCAGCCGAACATCTGAAAGAGAGGAGGGAGAGACACCAATATTTCCACCTGCCAAGCATTCAATTGCGAAGGGTTTAAGCTAACAAGCAAGTCTCGAGTAAGCAAAGTTGTCAAAGTCGAATCAGTTTCTAATCAAAATGAAAACCCATATGTCATTCTAGAGGGTTTTGTTTTCAGGTTGCCTGGTCTGGAATGGAGCTCTGATCCTCATCTTCTCACTCCCTGCTGCTGTCAAAGCCAAAATCCTCATCTTCTCACTCCCTGCTGCTGTCAAAGCCAAAACAAAACAATAACACACACACACACCATACCAGAAAAAAAACTAAAATAAAAAATATCTATAGATAGATAGATAGATAGATTTTAGAGTGGCTCTCCATCTCTTTCCCCACTCCCAAATACAGAGCACAGCACCCCAGTGTCCTTCCCTACCCTCCGGTCAGGCGGGGCCAGGAGGGAGGCGATGGCGTTCACAGTTACACCCGCTTCCATCCCACACCAATGGTGTAGGCGGTGGGAAGAAGCAGCAGGGGTCCAGGTAGCCGCAGAGCCGGCCGCAGCTACTCCTGTTTCCCCACGGCCGTCTGGTGCCAGGAGGAGGGGAAGTCCTGAGAATGGAGCCTCGCCGGTGGTGGTGGTTTCCCAAGCCGCGGGCTGTGTGTGTGTGCCTGCCAGGTGCTCCCACTTTCTGGGCCATGGAAGGAGTGCAGAGCCTCGCCGGTGGTGGTGGCAGCAGTTTTTCAAGCCACGGAGGGGCCGCCCGCCAGGTGATCCCACTTCCTGGACCACGGGAAGGAGCGCCGAACTGGTCCTCCTTCTCTTCCTCTGGTGGTGACGGGGCCGGAGGTAAGCGGGTGGGAGTTCTCACTGCCCTTTATCCCTCCTGGGCAGGTGGGGCCCTGGAAGACAGGCGGGGGCAGCCTTGACCGCCCTGACGAGCCGCAGCTGATGTCCGGTCCTCCTTCTCTTCCTCTGGCGGTGATGGGGCCAGAGGTAAGCAGGCGGGAGCACTCACTGCCCTTTATCCCTCCTGGGTAAGTGGAGCCCAGGAAGGCAGGTGGGAGCAGCTTCGACCACCCTGATGAGCCGCAGCTGAGATTCGGTCCTCCTCTCCCTCCGGCGGTGACGGAGCCCTTGGAGCAATACCGAATGGACTCCCTAGATATTTGGAAATTTTGGACTTATCAGACTTAAACATCCTAACTATCAAAAAAACTATTCTGCTCGGAACTGTATATATACTCAGACATTACCTTACCAGTTCTTAGGTCCTTGGTTAGGGCTTGAACTGTTAATTTTATTCCAGTCCTCGACTGTGAATCAAATGGTTGATTTGAATCCACTAATACTAATACTAATACTAATACTAATACTAATACTAATACTAATACTAATACTAATACTAATACTAATACTAATACTAATACTAATACTAATACTAATACTAATACTAATACTAATACTAATACTAATACTAATACTGTAAAACCCCGAGTTATGAATGCCTCAAGTTACAAAAAACTCTAGTTATGAAAGTTTTTTTTGGGTAAATTGGTGTCTTGATTTACACAAAAAAACTGACTTATGAAAGAGTGGGGGAAAGATTCCTTTGGTTCATGACTTTCTCCCAAGCTCAGAGCCTTCGCTGTGACCGAAAAAAGTGGGTGGGAGGGGGACATTTTCAGCCACAGTGAAGGCTCTGTGCTTGGGAGAAATGTGTGGACCAAAGGAATCTCCCCACCACCACCCTTCCTTAGCCTGCAGCACTGGCAGATGGGCCGGGGACAGCGGCAGAAAGAGCCACGAGGACATTTTTTACCATGTCCTTGTGGTTCTGCTCGTGCGCTGGTGCTGCAGGCTAAGGATTTGTGTGTGTGTGTGTGTGGGGGGGGTTGGTGGTGTGGTTGGAGATTCCTTCGGTCGTCACCACTCTCCCAAGTCCTGGGGCTTGGCTGCAGCCTAAAATGTCCCCTCCACTTCTTAGGCTACAGCCAAGCCCCAGCACTTGGGAGAGGGATGGCGACCAATAGGATCTTTTCCCCCAACTGATGGGAAAAGATTGCATTGATTGCCGTCTGTCTCCCAAGTCCTGGGGCTTGGCTGTAGCCTAAAAAGTGGGGGGACATTTTAGCCTGCAGCCAAGCCTCAGGACTTGGGAGAGTGGCGGCGACTGATGCGATCATTTCCCCGGACCAATGGGAAAAGATCCTATTGGTTGCCATCCATCTCCCAAGTCCTGGGGCTTGGCTGTAGACTAAGAAGTGAAGCTGTAGCAGTGTGTATTAGTTTGAACCCATGCTCACCTAAAATCATAAATAGTTATTTAATATAAACGGATTCTGATCGGATGGGGCAAAGAAATATGTGGGCCAGCATTGCTTTGGAGTCATGGCACACCATTAGATCTCACAACTGTCCACGTTTGTGTTCTGTCTCCCCCGCTCACTTTCTTTTCCCTGTCGGGAAAACACTCACTGTAAGGGATATCCGAAGAGTAGTCTAAGTCCGGTCCAAAGTTCTAATTCCAGAGTATCCAAAGAGTAGTCCAAAACCAGTCCAAAGTTCTATTTCCAGAGTTTCCAAGAGTAGTCAAAACCAGTCCAAAGTTCTATTTCCAGAGTTTCCAAAGAGTCAAGACGCCACCAAGCAAGAGCAGGGAAGCTAAACTTTGTCCATCACAGAGCCACACCCGGCGTCCTGGTTCCTTATATGCCTCCATGAGTGTGGCCAGATGCTTCCTGATTACCTGCGGCCCCTCCTTCCTCTCAGCCTCTGTAGACAACGCTTCGCCTTGCTTCGATGCCTAGCGTCCAGCCACGCCTCATCCCCAGAGCTGTCTGAATACAAAAGACTGCTGTTGGAGGACATCCTCGTTGCCATCCTGCTGCTGCAGTTCCAAGGGAGGCTGAGGCAGTGCTGGGGGGGGAATCCGTGAGAAAGAGGGTCCTGTCAGCTCCTCCCCTTCATCCTCAGAGTCTTCATCCCCAAGGTGGGCCGGTTCGGGGGCCAGAGGTGGGCCGGGGGCCGGAATCACAACAGTTTGTGGATCACAATCAGGAGAAATTCGTAATTAATTAAGGCAGGACAAACATTCCTTTAATCCTAGCCTGGCCAAAATTCGACCTTTTGGTATGGGTCAAACTAAAACCATTGTTTAAGGTTTCCTCACCAAAGATTAACTAGCTCTGTGTATTTGCTTTCTTTGGAGCCAGAGGCTAAATAATCCCCTTCAGTCAACAACAGCCAAAGTAATTACTTCTGCTACCTATTAAGCACGTCCACAGTGCAACTCTTCGGTTATTCAGCAGTTTAGCTATTTTGTTAGCCTATGCTTTTTTTGCTTATAAAATGTTGTAGAAAATAAACTTCTTGAGCCGTAACTCTTTACTCACGAAGTCTGCCAGTCATTTCTCTCCGCTAGGAAGGCCCATAGAAACATGAAGCCAAACCCCAGGCCTTTGGAGAGTGGCGGCGACTAAAGGTATCCCCCCCCCCTTAGCCTGCACCACCGGCGCACAGGCCAGGGACAGCGGCAGAAAGAGCCACGAGGACATGGAAAAAGATGTCCTCATGGCTCTTTCTGCTGCTGTCCCTGGCCCGTCTGCCGGTGGTGAAGGCTAAGGAAGGGTGGGTGGTGGGGAAAGATTCCTTCAGTTCACGCCTTTCTCCCAAGCACAGAGCCCAAAGGAAGCTTCCCCCCCACCTTTCCTTAGCCTGTGACACCGGCAGACAGGCCGGGGACAGCAGCCGCGCTGGCTGCCGAAGGCTTCCCTATGGGGATACCTTGAGTTATGCCAAAAACTGAGTTACGAAAGGTTCCGGGGAACCGGCTTTTGGCGTAATTCTGGGTTTTACTGTATTATTATTATTATTATTATTATTATTATTATTATTATTATTATTATTATTATTATTATTATTATTATTATTATTATTATTATTATTATTATTATTATTATTATTATTATTATTATTTACAAGCCACAGCAAACAAGATAACAATGCTGGATTTTGTATCATAAATCACTAGTTGAACACTTCCCAAGCGTCTAGGACTACGTAATTTATTGGCGAATTATGCAGGCAGATCCCAGTAGGGTTGCCTTCTGCAGTTGACTGATGGTGATTTTGTCAACGCCAATTGTTTCTAAATGTTTGCCTAGATCTTTAGGCACAGTGCCAAGTGTGCCGATTACCACTGTGACCACCTGTACTGGTTTAGACCAGTTCAATTTTTAGATCCTGATATTGGATGGTTTTTTCAAGTTGTTTCTCATTAATTCTACTGTCACCAGGTATGGCAATGGCAATGATCCACACTTTTTTCTTTTCCACAATGGTGATATCCGGGATATTGTGCTCCAAAATCCTGTCAGTTTGTATTTGGAAACCCCACAGTAATTTTACATGCTCATTTTCAATCACTTTTTCAGGCTTATGTTCCCACTAGTTCTTTACTACAGGTAGATGGTAATTGTAACACAAATTCCAGTGGATCATCTAGATAACTGTATTATGGTGCTGTTAATCAGTCTGGGCTATTTTCTTGCAACAGCTCAGTATATATGGGGGAAAGTATATGGGAGACTGAAAAATCTTAACCTATAAAACCAAGTGTTCACCGTTGGAATTGGCTATACGTTGCTATGCGTCGCCCTACTGACCCGCACCCTCCCTTCGAGAGCACGGCCGAATTGCCTACGCAGGTCAACGAAGGATTTAAAAATCCGGCACGGGGGCCTCAGCCCCACTAACAGCAAGAAACGCAAAGAACATCACTTCCCGAAAGTCCTTGCGCCGCGCCGCGACAGAGCCAATCAGGCTGAGAGGCTCTCGCACGGAGCAGCGTGCGAACACGCGCCACAACCAATCAAAAGAAAAGCATTTTAAAAAAACGCAGCACAAACACAAATCGCCAACACATTACTACAAGCCCCAGCGTCCTGCGCGCAATGTGCGAGCAGAACGAGGAGGCAGCCGGCGCGAGAAAACAAAACTAAGAAAAAGCCGGCGCCGCAACCATTCAACCCAACGGGCGATCCAGCATGGCCCGTGGGGGAAAAAAAACAAAAAAACCCGCCGCCGCTACTCTTCCGTTCGAAGGGTCAGCGGCGCCCAAAAAACAAGTGAGACGCCCGACGTACGAAAACTAAAAGTTAAAAAAAACCCACCGCCGCAGCCATTCTTCCCCATGAACGAGCCCGCATGGCCCATGGGGGAAACCCCCCCCCCCACCGCCACCATGGCCCTTCCGTTCGAAGGGCCAGCCAGCGCGCCAAAAAGACGAGAAACAAAAAAAAACACCCCCGGCTGCCACTGCCCTTCTCTTCGCAGGGCCAGCCAGAGAACCAAAAAATAAAGCAACCAACCCACCCACCCACCCCCCGCAACTGCCCTTCTTTCCCACCGGGCCAGCCAGTATGGCCCGTGGGGAAAAAAAACCCCACTGCCTCTGCCCTTCCTTCCCATGGGCCAGCAAGTATGGCCCGTGGGAAAGAAATCACCACCACCCCGCAAATGCCCTTCCTTCCAACGGGCCATGAAGCATGGCCCGTGGGAAAGAAAGCCTCCCCGCAAATGCCCATTCTTCCCACGGGCCATCAAGCATGGCCCATGGGAAAAAAACCTCCCCGCAATTGGCCTTCCTTCCCACGGGCCATCCAGCATGGCCTGCGAGAAAGAAAGCCACCCCCCAACACAGTTGAAAAAACACACAAAACCACAAACGAAAAACATTCAAACACACACATACACCCCCCAAAAAAAATTCCACCCCAAACCCCTCCCCCCCAAACCCCCCCCACAGAACTTACAAAAAGACGTCTTCCTTCCATGAGAACCGGAACACAAATGAGAAAGAGGAAACTTACCGGAAGCGACACCAAGAGGACAGAAGGTAACACATGTAATGAGAGGCTCAAAAGCTCACCACCCCCACCCAGTGGCCAAAACAGAAACAACATTCAAAAAAAATTAACAAATAAGAATAATTCTAAATTTAATCAAATAAATTATACAAACATTCAAAAAAAAACACACTTATCTCAAAAATTACCAAAATAAAACCCCTTTCACTTTGAAAAACCAAAACAAAAAAAAGAACATTTTAAAAAACTAAATTAAATTTTAAAATAAATAATATTACATTAAATTTAATTAAATTTAAACTTTTTTTGCATAAACATAACAAACAAGTTCAAAAACAAAAATAACTCGAAACCACAAAATTAAAAAACCTTACACCACCATTTAAAACAGCCCATCACCATTAGTTCAAGAAAAAAACGAAACCCTTTAGTATCCAACACAATTTTAAAAAGCCCGGCAACATAAGAACATAAGAACATAAGAACAGCCTTGCTGGAACAGGCCACAGCCCATCCAGTCCAGCATTCTGTCTCACACAGTGGCTCACCATTTCCTTCAGGGTATTCCCAAGGAGATGCCTTCACCTGCTTAGGATTCCCTGGAAATGGCATTGAGAGATATCCTGCCTATCTCTCCAACCCGGAGGTTGTCCTTAGGTAGCCATAATTATAGCCATTGATAGCCTTGTCCTCCATGAACTTGTCTAATCCTTTCTTAAAGCTGTGAAGACTGACAGCTGTCACCACTTCTTCTGGTAGGGAGTTCCATAGACCAGTAATCCTCTGGGTGAAAAAGTACTTTCTCTTATTTGTTTGAGAACTAGTACCCAAAAGTTTCATGGAGTGTCCCCTAGTTCTAGTGTTGTGCGATAGGGAAAACAGTTTTTCCTTATCTACCTTGTCCACACCGTGCATGATTTTATAAACTTCAATCAGGTCACCTCTTAGAACGCCGGGCAAACTATGCTAGTATTATAATAGAAATGCTGGATGGATCCAAGACTTTGAGAAGGAATTCTCTAAGAATATAATGGACTAATGGAACATTGAAAAAAGAGACAGAAGGCCTGATCCTGGCAGCTCAAGAACAAGCCATTAGAATAAATGCAATTAAGGCTAGAATAGAAACATCAGCTGATGACCCCAAATGCAGACTTTGCAAAGAAGCGGATGAAACCATTGATTGATTTATATAACTAAAATCAAGGTATCGTGCTGTATGTTGCCAACACACAGTGCGAGACCTGCACCCCCTGCCCGGACAACACCGGCCCCACCTACCTCAGACCTCAGGTGTGTCCGGCACTGGGTCCCGGCAGACCATTTTGGGATTTTTCTCCCCAAAAACTGGACGCAAAGGCCCCCCTGGCAGCATGAAATGGCCGGGGAGGTAGTAATACGATGCGCCAACATCTGCGCAGGTGCGAAAGCCTGTCTGGAGTTTCAGGCACCGGCGCTGCCTGGAACTCCGGGCAGACTTCTGTGCCTGTGTGGATTCCTGGTGCATGCCTACTAGCACCTCCCCGGGTGGGAGGATGAAATGCTGGCCACCATTTCAGCTGCCTCACAGAGAGGGCAGGGCAAGCCTTCTGGCTTGCCATCTCCAGGAGGCCTGGGGAGCCCGCAGCGCTCCGTTCTGCCAATGCCTGCTGGACAAGGCAAGGCCCTTCTCCGGGAGGCATCGGCTGACCGGGGTGCCCGGACACCAGCCGCCACCCGGAGAGGGCAGGGCGAGTCGTCCGCCTTGCCTCCTCTGGGAGGCCTGGGGCACCCACAGCGCTCTGTTCTGCCTATGCCTGCTGGAGAAGCCGGGGGGGCTGCAAGAGGTTGTGGGGGCCGGGTCTCTCTTCTGTCCGGGTTTGGTCCCCCTGGGCGACCACTCAGTGGCCTCCATGCCAGGCCGGAGATCTGGCAGCCTCCCCACCAAACTGGACATGCCTTCGGCGAGGAAAGCACCGGCAGCATGGGCGGTGGCCAGAGCAACCAAGGGTGATAAGGCGCCTGGCCAAGGAGGCGTGTGAAGAGGCAGTGGCAGCAGCACAGCGGGACTGCTGTGGAATCAGCCCCCAGCCCCCAAGGCCGGGCCGGGGCGCCTCCATGCCAGCACAGATGGCGGAGGGGGGGACGCAAGCCCGCCCCTGGCCAGGTACACAGCATGTGTGTGTGTGTGTGTGTGTGAGATAGAGATAGAGATAGAGAGTGTCTGTGAGTGAGAGAGGGAGTGGGAGAGAATGGATGCAGGGTGGGCCGCATGTGTGCGTGCGTGTGTGTTTGAGAGAGAACGAGAGAGAGAGAGAGAGAGAGAGAGAGACTGACTGTATGTGACAGAGACAGTGAGTGAGAGAGTTGATCCAATGTAAGCCACTGGCGTGTGCATGTATACATGTGTGTGTTGAGAGAGAGAGAGAGATAGCCTGACTGTGTGTGACAGAGCATGAGTGAGCGAGTGGAGTCCCTGGTGTGTATGCGTGTGTGTGAGAGAGAGAAAGAGAGAGCGAGACAGAGAGAGAGTCTGTGTTTGACAAAGACAGTGAGTGAGAGAGTCGATCCAATGTAAGCCACTGGTGTGTGTGTGTGTTTGTGTGTGTGTGTGAGAGAGAGAGAGTGTGTGTGTGTCAGAGATAGAAATAGAGTGTCTGGGTGTGACAGACAGAGAGTGAGAGAGTGGATGCAGGGTAGGTCGTGGTTTTGCGTGTGTGCAAAACAAATACACCCTGGGTAGCACGGAGGCATGGAACAGCATGCTCCAACGCAACCCCAGGAGGTAGGACAGGGCCCCCCCCCCCAAACCCCGCCTGTGCGAAGCAGGGCACCCCTGCTAGTCATATACTGAATTATTATTATTATTATTATTATTATTATTATTATTATTATTATTGTTGTTGTTGTTGTTGTTGTTGTTGTTGTTGTTGTTGTTGTTGTTGTTGTTGTCGTCGTCGTCGTCGTCGTCGTCGTCGTCGTCGTCGTCGTCGTCGTCGTCGTCGTCACCATTACCAAGTCAGCATGATTGTAGTACCCATTCCACCCCACATAATACAGTAACTATCTGCATTGTGCCTTTAATGAGAAGGGGTTTTCCACCCAGAAATGCACATACATCATCAGCGTCCTGCTTATTGCAAAAAAGGAATGAACCACAGATAACTTGTTTGTGGAAACTGTGGTGGTGGCTTAGTGGTTATGATGCTGAACTTGACGACCAGAAGGTCAACAGGTCAGCAGTTCAAGACCCAACTGCTGTAACAATCCACTTACTCCCACGTAGTACTCCGGCATCCTGGCGATGGGATTACGCCTGATCCTAGCTTCCCTGGCCCTCTCGGACCTAGCAGTTCCGGCTTTTCCTAAAAGTGTGCCCAGTCACCCCGACCTAAATCTTGGTAGCGAACAAAGGGTGATCATGAAATTAGTGTAGATTCAGGTAACGTGAGCCAAGCAGTTAGGTCTACAGGTCTCTTCAGGTATTTCAAAAGTATATTGAAATCAAAGTAAAGTACAGAACAAAGTTCAGCAAAAGTTCAGAAAGCAATTCAAAGTAAAGAAAGCTGCTCTCCAGTGAGAGTGGGGTGGGTGTGGGTGAGGGGCTTGCTGGCTAAAGCAACTACATGATCACAGTTCAAAGTCCAAGTGAGTCTCTGGCCCCCCTTCTTCTGGGTTTTATCTCCTCCTTCAAGACCCACCTTCTTGCCATCCCCCTAAAGGAGTCAAACCAATGAGCTAACAGGATATGTCCATCACATATTATGTATCATTTCTCTCAACTCACGAGGCCAACCTTATTTACATTCCAATTCCACAAAGGTATTTTCTACAGCTTCTCCCCCACATTGAAATCTCCATCTTTGATGAGGTTAATTCATTCTATTGCAAGTGTTGCACGATGGATTGAGCTCCCGTTTCTGTCTCAGCTCCTGCCAACCTAGCAGTTCAAAAGGAAGAAATTGCAAGTAGATAAATAGGGACCACTTTGGTGGGAAAGGCAACAGTATTCCATGACCTCCAGTGCCTAGTCATGCTTGCCACATGGCCACAAAAAACGTCTGCATAGACAGCACTGGCTTTTTTGGAGATGAGTACTAAAATCTAGAGTCAGATATGACTGGCTTTCGAGCAAGAGAGACACCTTGACCTGACCTGACCTGTTGTTTGTAGTGAGTTAATTCCAAGTTCTGCTCAAATCTGGGAACGGAAGGCATACCTTCCTTCACAACTTTGCAAGGGTGCCTCAGTAGTTTTCATCAGGTTTTGACAGAAACAGAGGATGAATCTCTCCAGAATCTTTACTAACAGGAGGGAAAAGCCTTCATTTGAACCTTTCACCCATTCACAGGTCAGGGTAGAGCACAAAAACAACAGGAGATCTAATTGTTCCTTGCATTTTAGCACTGGAGGTGAACTTACATGCTACGGCGGCTGCAACGAAGATGCAAAAGCAAATAAAAGCAAAGTTGGCAATAAACAAATTTTTGGTCCTCGGATGAATTGGCTTAAATTTAAACCTGAGTTTTTCTTCAGGGTTTTCTGGAGGTTTTGCTTCATCTTTTGCTGCCTCCGAAGCCATGGCTGGAAGGGATGGAAGAAAGGAATTGTCTTAGAAGTTGGCATTATTTCCAAGAACCAGTTGTTATTCAGTCACAGGCAATAGCAATAGACCTCGGAAGGATGGAAGGCTGAGTCAAGGATCAAACTCACAATGTGCTGGCTGCAGTACAGCAGCTTTAATCATTGTGCCACCAGGGCTCTATATAATGGCAGGTGCTTGCCTGTAACTCTTCCTCTTCTTCTTTGTGGCCCCCTGTGAATCCACACAAAAGGATTTACTGTGCATACACAGTGTGGATTCACAGGGACCACAAAGAAGAACTTGATGGAGCGTAGGGGCAGAAATAGACATTGTAGATAGCCCATAATAGAACATTGTTATATTTAACAAGGATATAGCAAGAGAAATTAGACTTATATACCACTACATAGTGCTTAGTGCACTCTCTTGGCAGTTCACAAGGGAATTAGCATCCCCCCCCCCAACATGCTGAGTACTTATTTTACTGATGTTGGAAAGTTGAGTCAACCTTGATCCCCCATCAGGATCAAACTCACAATGATCTTGCTACAGTACAGCACTTTAATCACTCTGCCACCAGGGCAAACATGTGCTCACTTCTAATCAAAAGCCAGGTCCACCCACCCTTCCACCCACTTTGTATCTTAACCTATAAATCCAAGTGTTCACCGTTGGAACTGGCTATAGGTTGCTATGCGTCGCCCTACTGACCCGCACCCACCCTTCGTGCGCACGGCCAAATTGCCTACGCAGGTCAACAAAGGATTTAAAAATCCGGCACGGGGACCTCAGCCCCACAAACGGCAAGAAAGGGAAAGAACTTCACTTCCCAACATTCCTTGCGCCGCGCCGTGCCAGAGCCAATCAGGCTGAGAGGCTCTCGCACGGGGCAGCGTTCGGAATCGCGCCGCAGCCAATCAAAACAAAACCATTTTAAAAAAACGCAGCACACACAGAAAGCACCAACCCATTACTACAATCCCCAGCATCCTGCGCGCCATGAGCACGCAGAACGCTGAGGAAAACGGCGCCCGAAAAATTAAAAAGAAAAACAACTCACCGCGTCACAGCCAAACACACACCAGCCGGCTTTCTTTCCCTCACCCACGGCGCCTGGATTTTCCCCTTTAATATCAGTGGGTGGGGGCTGCGACCCCCCCTCTCCGCTGGCTTTTCTAGGGTTGGGAGGTTTGTGGGGAGAAAAGGGAAATGTTTCCCAAACCCTTCTGGACTCTGGACACCAGGGAGAGAGGATCGATTCCCACCCCCCTCCTTAAAAAAACTCCGTCTTTTCTACTCTTTAAAAACGGAGTTGTTTTAAGGAGGGGGGGAGGGAATCGATCCACTGTGCCTGGTGTTCTGAGTCCAGAAGGGTTTGGAAAACATTCCCCTTTTCTCCCCACAAACCTCCCAACCCTAGGAAAGCCAGCGGAGAGGGGGGTCGCAAGCCCCACCCACTGATATTAAAGGGGAAACCCCGAACTACTTTCACAACTCCACACAAACAAAGCACCATAAAACAATAAAGCCCCCCTCCCGACCACCTAGCCCACCCTTCCTAACCCCCAACGACCATGCCCCCCTCCCCACCACCTAACCCACCCTTCCTAACCCCCAACGACCATGCCCCCCTCCCCACCACCTACCCCACCCTTCCTAACCCCCAACAACCATGCTCCCCTCCCCACCACCTAACCCACCCTTCCTAACCCCCAAAGACCACGTACCTTCCCCAACACCAAATAAATATTTTTTTAAAAAATTACTAAAAACACTCAAACACAGCCAAAAATACACAAAAACAAAAACACCAAAAACAATTAGAAGTAAACAAAGACACAATCAAAAACAAAACAAACAGACTAAAAATACAAATTCCAACCCCACCCACCCCGCCCACACACACACACAAAAGAAAGAAAACAAGCAAACGTACCGAAACAGGTGCTAACTCCATCAGGATTGGAAAAGAAATGAATACAGAAAGACCCTACTTACCAGAAGAAGCTCCACCCAGAGGCCAGGAGAGAAACAAAAGTCAAAATACAAAAACCCCTACCAGCACCACCTGCTGGCCACAATAGTACAAACAATTCAAAAACACACAACAGCCCCAAACAAAACACAAACTCACAATTATACACAAAAGGTCACACCAAAAAAAAGTAAAAAAAATTACACTAAACACACTTTCACACAAATCACAAATATATGTCAATCAAATACAATAGAAAGTTTAAAAAATCCTGTGCTGAGTTATTATATCATACTTTCTTCTTTTATTAATCCTCAAAAAAAACCAAAAAAGCAGATCACAGTTAATAACAGCCAAGCCAAACAAATTTAACATAAATAAACATTTTTTAAAAAATTACAGACTAAGTAATTTAAAAAAAATTTAACCTTCCAACACAATGTACAACTATTGCAAAAATAAAATTGGCTCATTTTTAATTAAAAAACACGGGGGGGAAAGCCCGGCAACGCCGGGCAACCCTTGCTAGTAATGTATAAGATTGTTTTATTCTCATGCCAGCAGGGGGAGCTCTCGCGAGACCTGTCAGAAGGGAGGCTCCAGCTCTTGAGAAACAGCTGACAGTTATTTTTCCATTGGAGTCAGTCCTGTACCACAGTTTGTGTGAAGCAGTTGTGTTTGTGCCGTTCTGTTATAAATTGAATAAAAGTTGTGTTTGGCCATATTACTGGCTGCTGCCCTTCAATCTCCAGATATAAAATTGGCGACAAAGGTGGGAGGGCATCCCACAGGCAGTCCGTAGGTCCGTTTGTGATCTCTGAACCGGAGAAATGGTCTCTGTACGAGAAGCAATTCAAGCATGCGATGGCCGCAGAAAAAATTGAAGGCAAGCTGTGGACTGGCCACTCTGGAACTGGCCATTCACTCATTACTGCCAAGGGATATTGATGAGGTTCCCCTTACAGACATTCTGTCCGCACTGAGAAATCACTTTCAGCCAAAACTGTCAATTTTTCCAGCACGGGTGGCATTCCACCATAGAGAGCAAAAACCTGAAGCATCAGTGGACAAATATGCTGCCGCTCTCTGACTTGCTGCTGCCCAATGTCAGTGGCCAAACCTTGAGGATGAACTCAGAGACCATCTGCTGGCAGGGCTATGTGATGAAGAGGTCCAGCGGCGTCTCATTACCAGGGACACGCTTAGTTTTAAGTCCATGCTGAAGGAGGCTTTGGCGTCAGAGGCGGTCAGGTTGGGAGTAAAATCATTCAAACAGAAAACAGGTTCATGTGGGGGTGCAGACGAGGCTTCCCAGGTCCAGCAGTGTGCATCGTCTGCGATGTCCACTGTGGCGCCCTTGTCAGATTTCAGCAGGGACGAGGGTGATGTCGGTCGTGTGGCAAGACAATTCAACAAGAAAAATGAGCCTGTAGGCAGATGCGATGGTTGTGATGGCAAGCATGTCCGATCTAAGTGCCCATTTGGGAAGGCGGACTGCCATCACTGCGGGAAAAGGGGCCACATAGCTAGCGTTGTGCAGTCAAAGAATGCAAGGCAGAGAAGTGAGGTACAGCAGAGAGAAGCTGCTCATAGGCATGGTGAATGCATCAGCAAAGGGCCGGAGCTCGGTTGCAAGCATTTCCAGACGATTCTTCGTTAATCTGCAGGTTCAGGGTCAACCCATGTGCATGGAGGTTGATTCAGGCACATAATTCTCCATCTTGCCACAACTGGAGTTTCTAAGGATTCCAGCGGCTACTCAGTCCAAACTGAGGGCGTTGAAAGTTTATCTTCGAAATGTGCAAGGCCACCATATTCAAACCTTGGGGATGGGTGATTTCAAGGTGAATTTCAAAAACAAGGCAGCCACATTGCCACTGGTGGTTGTCAAGCAAGGCATCAATTGCCTTCTTGGAGTGCAGTGGTTCGAGCCACTGAGCATCGCCTTGACTGGAATACATGCAGTGGAGGTCGATCTAGTGAAAGTAGTTTGTGATGCTCATTCTGAAGTTTTTGGCAAGGGTTTGGGCAAGTTTGTGGGACACCCCCCTCCCCTGTTTCTTTAGATTTGGATCCAGCAGTGCAGCCTGTTAGGCTGAAGCCCTGGAGAGTTCCCTTCACACTCAAAGAAAAGATAGAGTTGGAGCTGGACAAGTTAGTGATGCAGGGAATTTTGGTGCCTGTCAACTCGGCTCCCTGGGAGACGCCAATTGTGACTGTGATCAAAGCTAATGGAGACATCTGCATTTGCGCTGACTATAAATGCACTATCAATAAGGCCCTGCGACCCAATGCCTACCCTGTGCCTGTAATTATCCATTTACTTGCAATGTTACATGGGGAAAAATGTTTTGCTATGCTAGATCTCAACCAGGTGTATCAGCAGCTACCAGTGACGAAGGAGGCTGCATTGTTACAAACCATAGTCACACATAAAGGGGCATTCAAAGTTACAAGGTTACAGTTTAGGATAAATGCAGCTCCCGGAATTTTCCAGTCGTTAGTTGAACGTCTTCTTAAGGGCCTTAATGGGGTCATACCTTATTTTGATGATGTGCTGATCATGGGAGCCAGCAGGGAGGAGTTAGCACATAGGGTAGACCAAGTTCTACAAAGATTTCAGGATACGGGGCTCAGAGTAAAATGGGGAAAATGTATATTTCCCCCCCCCCGAGAGATTGAGTTTTTAAGGTATAAAATTACTCCTGAAGGGGTTAAGCCATCAGATTCAAAGGCAAAGGCTGTGTGGGATGTGCCACATCCCTCGTCAAAATCAGAATTCCAATCTTTCCTGGGATTGCTAAATTTTTATCATTCATTCATACCCAATAAGGCTACCATTGCGGAGCCACTGCACAGTCTGCTGAAGAAATGCAGTTTGGCATTGGGGTCAGCGACAAGAGAAAGCTTTTCAAGAGTTAAAGGAGTTGCTCACTTCTGATGCAGTTCTGACCCATTTTGACCCACAGAACTCAATAGTGCTAGTCTGTGATGCATCTTCGGTGGGGGTTGGAGCAGTTCTCTGTCACACCATGGAAAATGGGTCAGAGGCACAATAGCATTCTAGTCAAGGTCGCTCTCTTCTGCAGAGCATAATTATGCTCAAACGGACCATGAAGCGCTAGCTATAATTGCAGTGACCAAAAAGTATGGCTAAGCCTGGGTCTTCTTCTTCAAGGAGGAAAATTGTTCTTGGCAGACAGAGTGCCACTGCAGCCTCTCTGAGCTCGTGAGGCTAGATCATCCCCGTGCAGAGAGACTCAATGAATTCTTTGCTTCAGTATTCACTGAAGAAGACAGAGACCACATGCCCAGAACAGAGCCTATCGTCGTAGGGAGGGAAAGTGAAGAATTAAGCAAGATAGAAATAACCAGGGAGGAGGTCCTTGCATGTCTTGTTAAGCTAAACACTAACAAATCACCAGGACCAGATGGCATCCATCCACGAGTTCTCAGGGAACTCAGCCCCTGGGATATTTCAGTCACTGGTGGAACGCCTTCTTAAAGGTCTCCCTGGGGTTCTCCCCTACTTTGATGATGTTCTGATCACAACTGGGAATGAGTCAGAACTAGCTAAGAGATTGGTCAGGGTTTTAACGGTGTTTGAGAATGCCGGGTTGTGGCTGAGAAGAGATAAATGTGTGTTCCTTGCTAGGGAAGTAGAGTTCTTAGGTTTCAAGATAACCCCCGAAGGAGTTAAGCCCTCCGACTCAAAAGTTGCCGCTGTTCGCAAGCCCCCCCCTGTCCAAACGTGAAACCAGAGTTGCAGTCCTTCTTGGGGTTGCTCAACTTTTATCATTCCTTCTTGCCAAGGAAGGCTTCCATGGCCGAGCTACTGCATTGTCTTTTAAAGAAAGACGTGGTTTGGCGGTGGGGGGAGAGCCAGGAACGAGCCTTTAAAGAGTTAAAACAGCTCCTTTCATCAAAAGCAATCTTAACTCGTTTCAATCCAAGGAAGCCCGTGGTGCTAGTGTGCGCTGCTTCACCAGTGGGGGTGGGGGCTGTGCTATGCCACATGCTGGAAAATGGGCGAGAAGCCCCGGTTGCCTTTTACTCGAGGTCCCTCTCGAAGGCAGAGCACAATTATGCGCAAACAGACAGGGAGGCTCTTGCGATAGTCGCTGGAACCAAAAAGTTCAACGATTTCCTCTATGGTCGGTATTTCACTATTGTAACCGACCACAAGCCGCTGCTGGGGATCTTCACCACGTCCAAGCCCACACCCCAGACTTTGTCCCCCAGAATGCTTCGGTGGGCAATTTTCTTAAATGCTTACCAGTTCACACTGGTCCACCACCCGGGTTAAGAGATCAGCCATGCTGATGCACTTTCTCGGTCTCCCTTACCTGAGTTAGGGGAGCCTGAGTGCGAGGTCGAGCAGGATCACCAGGTGCTGTTGATCGAATATCTTGACTCACCTCCAATTGTACCCACAGATCTCGCCAAGGCTACGGCGAAGGACAAGGTTCTGTCCCTGGTTGTTTCATGGGTAAAGAAAGGGTGACCCACGACTCCTCCGGCTGAGGAGTTCAAAGCATATTTCAGAAAAAGGTTTGAGCTTTTGCTCAAGAGGGGCTGCCTCCTGTGGGGCCAGAGGGCAGTCATTCCTGAGGTGTTGCGCTCCAAGGTACTAAGGCTGCTACACATTAGCCACCCGGGAATCGTGCACTCAAAGGCTTTGTTGGGTTGATAAGTGTTTTCCCCCCAATCTCATTGTTCTGTGCAGGACAATGACAATAAAGATCTATCTATCTATCTATCTATCTATCTATCTATCTATCTATCTATCTATCTATCTATCTATCTATCTATCTATCTATCTATCTATCTTTAGCCAAGAGCTACTTCTGGTGGCTCCAGATAGACGCAGAGATTGAGCAGTTGGTGGGCACTTGTGAGAGTTGCCAGAGTTCTCGACCCGAAGCATCCCGACTTCCTTCCAGAGAATGGGACACGGCCCACAGACCCTGGTCACGATTACATATTGATTTCGCTATTTCGTTCAGGGGCATGCTCTTTTTGCTAGTGGTTGATTCCTTTTCAAAATGGTTGGAGGTTATTCCAATGCCCAGTACCTCCTCAGCAGCAACTGTAGGAATACATCTGGTTTCTGTCTTGCCTGTCTCTGACACATTTTGTAAACAAAAGCCTCTTTGCTTGCTATTCTCCTTATCTCTCCTTATTTGGGTTCTGACATTCTGATTGATTATGTAGGCTAAGTTTCGTTTCTGGTATACAATGCTTGCGAGTTTCGTTTCTCTGACTCTCTGCCTGAATAAAGAAAAAGGCTTCAGTAGCGTTTGACCAGCCAAGGACTGCAGTGTGCTTTCTCTCTGTCTCTCTGTTTCTCCCTACAAAAAGCCTAATGAAGCAGGACTTCATGGGACTGATTGCTATCTTAAAGATCTGAGAATATAAACTGCTGCTAATGAGGCTGACTGAATAAAGAAGATATCTTTACATGAAGCAGAATTCCAACAAGTGGCGCTCCGTGTGACGCTTTGAACTACAATGAGAGAGCCTGCTGTGAAAGCTGCTTCAGCAATTAACACCTCATAATCGACCGGGGACAAGGTCTCATTCACCTACGACCAGGCAAAAGGTCAGACCGGAGGAAAGGTCATAAATCGAGCTCGAGATTCATCCAAAGTCAACTTTGGGTCCCACATTACGTGAGTGATTTTTTTTAATTATGGGATGTTTGCTTTCTTCAGAAATGCAGGAACTTTGTAAAGATATCTCAGATCTTTTGCATGAGAATGGGCGAAAGGTAGATGAGAAGAAGATACAGCAGCTGGTTAAAGTTATAGCAAAATTCTGTCCTTGGTTTAAATATGAAGGTCTGGACTTAAAACAGTGGAAACAGATTGGGAGAGAAATGCAGAAGCATAATGGAATTTCTGTGTCAATATTATTTACATGGGAGGCAGTTAGGGACTGCCTTCAGAGACTTACTCCAAAAAATATTTTATTGTCTCAAAGACTTGATGGCCCCCTCACACAGCTTTTGCCTTCAGAGAAAGGGGGGGCCATGGCAACTGCTCCTCCATCATATGAGAAACAGCCTCCTGATGGGGGTGGAGGTGAAAATGGAGATGGGACATTATGTCCTGACTTGCAAAAATCAAGTACTTTTAGCCCTACAAAGACACATTTTTCTGATGCTTTAATGGCAGCTGTGCTGGACATGCAATCTCCTGAAATATACCCAGTGATAAGGGGGGCTCCGGCTGTGGGCAACGCACTGGCTGTCCCAGATAGGTATGAAACCCTCCATTACAAATATCTGAAGGAACTAAGAGTCAGCATACGTGACTATGGATTTAATGCACCTTTTACTAAAGCTTTGTTGGAAGCCATTGCATCTCAAAAATTGCTACCAGTGGATTGGAAACAGATGATCAAAGCGCTTTTGCCCCCAGCAGAAGCCATGCTCTGCTTGCAAGAGTGGAGGGATGTGGCTTGGGAGGTTCATCATACACGCCCTGCACTCACAATGGATATGTTATGTGGGGAGGGAAATTTTGCCAACCCCACACAGCAATTGGCCCTCAATGATGCCCAGCTGGGAGAGATTGCTCAGATAGTCATGCGGGCCTGGAGTAAGATTCCTTCCAAAGGGGATAGCTCCGTTGCTGGATTTGCAGCAATTAGGCAGGGCCCTAAAGAGAATTACACTGAGTTCATTAACAGACTCATGACTGCTCTCAGCCGCCAGGTGGAAAATGTGCCGGCACGGGAAATGCTCATGAAACAACTGGCTTTTGAAAATGCCAATGAGGATTGTAAAGGGGCTCTGACAGCTGTTTATGCTAGGCCAGGAACATCTATAGCAGACATGATGAAAGTTTGTCAAAATGTGGGGACTCACAGTTACAAGGCTCAACTTCTGGCAGCTGCAGTTCAATTGCCCACAACTCAGGCTCAAAACAAATGTTGTTTTGGTTGTGGGAAGGAAGGACATTTTAAAGCACAATGTCGCTCCTCTCTAAAGCAGGCAGCACGCCCTTCAAGGAAGTGTCCCATTTGCCAGAAAGGGTACCATTGGGCCAATCAGTGCCGCTCAAATCCTAATGCCAATCCCTCAGCTGCTCAGCACAAAGACTCTGACTTTTCTCCACAGCAGCAGGGAAATGGGAGTGCGGGCCAAGCTCGGGCCCAGGCAAAATAATAGGGCTACCAGAGGTCAGTGAGGAAGCAATACAGGAGGTTTTGGAAGAAGATATGGAACTTGCCCAAGAAATGATTTCACGATATAGAAAAAACCATCCTCTAAAAGAAGGACTTTTATTGAGGTTATCTAAGGACTGTACTTTTACTATGCCAGGGTGTGTGGAGGCTCTTCCCACACTGGTTGATGATGTTAATTTCCAGGGCATGATGGGCATCGTTCTTCCTTGCCCAGACGCCTTACCCGCTTCTGTACACATTGCAGCAGGGTCAGTTACATTGGGTCACCAAGAAATTGTCATCCCTGCTTCAGCCACGCAACATCTCACCCTGCCTAAGGGACAACCTGTAGGACGCCTTCATCTGCTCCCACTAGGGACCGCTGTAACTCCATCCCAGGAGGGGACTGCAACAGCGGCTATGGCGGTGATACAAATCACCGAGGATAGACCGACCCGCTCGCTGCTTATGGGTGGACGTTCAGTGTCTGGATTGGTCGATACAGGAGCCGATATTTCAGTGGTGGCAAAAAAAGATTGGCCGACTGGATGGGCCGTCCGCCCCTGTAGGGAAGTTTATGGGGTGGGCGGGTACGAGCCAGCACAGCAAAGTGTTCATCCAATCGTCTTTGAGACCTCAGGGGGAACAAAAGTTTCTCTTCACCCCCTGATTATGGATATTCCTATTACTCTGTGGGGCCGGGATCTCCTGGCTAAAACAGGGTGTACCTTGCAGACAAATTTTTGATACGGGCCTCCCCTGCAGCGCCGTTGCATGCACTTCCACTACAATGGACAATTGCAACAATTGCTAGGGAACATAAATTGGGCTCGTCCTTTCTTGGCCCTGAGCACGGAGGAACTATCACCACTCTTTGCTGCTCTTTCTGGACACACTTCTCCAGCGGACATCATTCCCTGCACAACGGAGATGCGTACAGCTCTTCAACGCCTCAACGAAAAGCTGCATACCATCGCTGTGGATCGGGTGCCCTCAGGCACCATTGCGCTGGCATGCGCTCTTCTTCCTACACCGAGGCTGCCCACTGCTGTTTTGTTCGCGCCTGTCAACGCTCAGAAGGTGGCCATCGTGGAATGGCTGCACTTGGCGCACACTCCCTCGAAAAACTGTTATCGCCTGCCTGATGCGATTGCTGATCTTTTTCTCAAATGCCGTACTAGGGCAAAGCATTTGACTGGCTATGATGTTGACTTTGTTTGTTTTCCTTTTTCACAGGATCAGCTAACCGCCTTGCTACAGCATTCTGAGGCATTTCAGGTGGCCATGGCGGACTTTGTGGGACAAGTTAAATTTAACCCCCCCAAGGATAAGCGGTTTACCTTGCTGAATCTCACTTCTTACTCCCTGTCATCCCCGCTTTGCATGCAACCTATCTTGCATGCCATTACTCTTTTCTCAGATGGCTCCCCCTCCCGTGGAGTCCTTACATGGCAGGGTCCTACTGGGGAATGGGAGGTTGTTTTTACAGGACCTCAAGCATCGGCCCAGCGGTCGGAACTGGCAGCGGTCATACTTGCTTTCTCTACGTTTTCTGATGTGCCTTTTAACCTGATTGTGGATACTCAATATGTTTACCGCCTTGTTTTTACTTTAGCTCAAGCTTATTTGTCTCCATCGATGGATAGGGATCTTTTTGCTTTATTCCAACAGCTTCAAGGTTTTCTTACTAACCGTACGGTCCCATTCTTCATTGCCCACATACGCTCTCACACAAGGATCCCAGGTTATTTGACGGAGGGCAATGCACGAGCAGATTCTGCTCTCCGAGACTCTGCTGAGGTTTTTTCTCTCTTTGACAACCCCATTGACAGTCATGCAATGTTTCATCAATCTGCTAAGGTTTTGCATAAACGGTTTTCCATTCCTATGTCACAGGCTAGAGACATTGTGTCGTCCTGTGCTTCCTGTACGAAGTCTCCTATATTCCTGCCATTTGATGCTGTTAATCCTCGAGGAACAGAAGCCAATCAGCTATGGCAGATGGATGTCACGCAAGTACCTGCTTTGGCTCCGCTTTCTAAGTTACATGTGACTGTTGATACCTTCTCTGGATTTATATGGGCTACACCCTTACGGGGTGAAACATCCAGACATGTTATACAACATTGCATTCGTTCGTTTGCGGCAATGGGTAAACCTAAAAGCCTTAAGACAGACAATGGGCCATCATATGTTTCTTCTGCCTTTCAGGACTTTTGCCGTCAGTGGGACATTAAGCTAACCCATGGAATACCCTATAACTCGACTGGACAGGCGATTGTTGAAAGAGCCCACCTGACATTCAAAAATTTGTTACACAAGCAAGTGGGAGATAGAGGGGTTCCTGTGGCTGAAATACCTACAGCTGTTGCTAAAGTACTGTATACTCTTAATTTTCTTCTTGCTCCCCATAACAGGTCACACTCTCCAGTCGAATTGCATTTCAGGACTGAGGAGTGTCTTCCTAAGCCATTGGTTGTTTATCGGCAGCAACCCGATCCTGAGTGGAAGGGTCCTGTACCTCTAATCACCTGGGGACGAGGATACGCAGCGGTTTCTACAACCTCAGGACCTGTGTGGATTCCTGCACGAGCGATCCGCCCATGGAGAGAGAAGAAGGTTACTCAGCTCCAGGATGGTGGTTCACCAGTAAACTAAATGTGCTGACATTTGTTATTTTCTTTCTTACTGTGCTTCCAGCTGTAAGAACAATGCCTCATGGGGGCAACCCCAACTTTTGGATTCGTCATGCTAACTATATGTTTGAGGTTCATGGTAAGAATGCAATGTTATACTATGAGCATCCACTGGCAGTGTCTCAAATGGCTTTTCTTCCGGCATTGTTCAACACACCTGAGCTGGTTATTGGACATTTGCAACATCTTGATAGGTCTACACTCTTCTCTAATCCTCCAGAACAATTTAACAACATCCGTTGGCGAAGCATGACATTCAAGAAATACACTAAAGGACTTTGTTTCTGCTGTCATAGTTCTGGAGTCTGGAATAGTAAATGGAAATACTGGACTCAAGCAAAAAGGGTTTTGCAGAATGTAGGCAATTATACGGGTTGTGACGATTATTTTTGGTTATGGGGTAGTTATAACAGTTCTTATAAGCTTAATTATACCTTGTTTAACACTACTATTGAAGATATATATGATGTGTTTCCTATGTTTACTCCTGATTATTCTGCTATAGATAGTGGTTCAATTTGCAATGGATGGCAAATTAAGGATCCCAACATGTGGTTCTTTTTTAATGGAGTTGCCACGAATTTCCATCCCGGACAATATCAATGTGCAGCATTGGGTTATTTTATCTGAATAATACTATTGAGAAAGAACTTCAGAATTCACAGGAGAGCATTACTAACAATGTACGCACTGATGTTAATCTCTTTGATTGGGTGACTTTTTGGTTGCCTGATTTGTCTGTCCTTAGACAAGTTTTCTTTTATGGGTTTATTATTATTATCTGCCTTATACCTTTGTATTTTTGCATTTATTGTATTCCTAATCTTATTTCTATGTGTAACACATGTCCATTGCGTAGAAGGGAGACATCGAGTTTTGCACGACGGCAATTGTACTCAATGAGGTATCATCCTCCGGAACAAAGTACCAGGAGTCAGGAGGGGTACGATGTCCAGGAGGACAGTGATGATGTATATGGAGGAGTAGTTATGGAGTATGATGACATGCAGGGGTATGATTAGCCGTCCCTCTCTCAAATTTAAATGAAAAAGGAGGACATGTAGGAATGCATCTGGTTTCTGTCTTGCCTGTCTCTGACACATTTTGTAAACAAAAGCCTCTTTGCTTGCTATTCTCCTTATCTCTCCTTATTTGGGTTCTGACATTCTGATTGATTATGTAGGCTAAGTTTCGTTTCTGGTATACAATGCTTGCGAGTTTCGTTTCTCTGACTCTCTGCCTGAATAAAGAAAAAGGCTTCAGTAGCGTTTGACCAGCCAAGGACTGCAGTGTGCTTTCTCTCTGTCTCTCTGTTTCTCCCTACAAAAAGCCTAATGAAGCAGGACTTCATGGGACTGATTGCTATCTTAAAGATCTGAGAATATAAACTGCTGCTAATGAGGCTGACTGAATAAAGAAGATATCTTTACATGAAGCAGAATTCCAACAAGCAACCATCAAGCAGTTGTGAAAGCTATTCAGTTGTTTTGGTTTACCCGATGTGCTTGTCTTCGACAACACCAGTACGTTCACTTCCATCGAATTCCAGGCATTCCTCGAGAAGAATGCAATTCGACACATCACGTCTGCCCCATTTCACCCTGCCATGAATGGCCAGGTAGAGCGCTAAGTGTGTACCATGAAAGAGGCACTTCGGCAAATGGGCCATGGGAATTTAGCGTTGCAATTGTGCCAGTTCCTCCTTTGCTACAGGATAACCCCCCTGGCATCTGGGCTGTAGCCAGCTGAACTCTTGATGTGCAGAAGACCGGTCTCGCTCTCCAACTAGCTAGATCCTTAGTTGTCCAGACAAGAGTTTGTATGATTCAGCAGCACAGAGAATTCAGTTTGTACAGTAAAGGTTGCCCTTGCTCAAAAGCCAGTTGTATCCGACTTTAAGGTTCAGTGCTCATCTCTGTTTATAGCCAAAGAGCCAGCACTGTCTGCATCTGCACACATTTCCATGGACATGTGGCAGGCATGACTAGACACTCTGGTAATAGAACACTGTTACCTTTCCCACCAAAGTGGTGCCTATTTATCTACTTGCAATGTCTTGCTTTCAAATAGATAGGTTGGCAGGAGCTGGGACAAATGGCAGGAGCTCAACTTGCCATGCAATACACAGGTCTTGTCCTGCTGACGGGCCAACCTTCCAGTCGTCATGTTCAGTGTCTTAAGCACTAACACGCACTAACTGGCCATTTCCATCTCCTTCCACCCACCCCCTTTTGCATTATTCTTTTAAGTACCCTGCTGACAAGATGACTTCACCACTTAGCTGAAACCCCAAAAGGAGACTCTCTTGTGAGCCCTTCTTTCCATCTGATGAGAGAATCATGTGGATGTAAAGTACATGCAAATTATGTCAGTTTTACTGGAACAAATTTAAAACACCCCTCTCCCAAGAAAAGGGCTCAAAATAGATGATTCCACAAGTGGTTTCTCCTCTTTGAGTTTTCTATTCATGGGCAATGGCTTTTAATTTGAATTTATTTGTTCCACATCCAGTGTAAACTAGAAGGCAAATGACCAATAGAACCATCGCCTCAGACAGAGCTTAGCTCTCTCAAATATAAAAAATAATTTGGGTATCACCGTAGAAGAACTTCATTCTTCTTTAGGGAAAAAGAATAAATCACAGTGAAGCATTCACTATTCAATTTTTTTTAAAATTCTCCCATTTCTGAGCAAACAGGTAAATCAGCAAGTGAATACTTTTAAATATATTATTTCATAACTTTAAACCATTGAGACACATCAGGATAAGAGTACCAGGCCACAAGGATGGTCTAACAGTAGGGATATACTATCGGCCTCCAACCCAAACTCTTGAGGGAGACTGGCAGTTGGAGAATGTTGTAAAGGAGGCATCCAAGAAGGGAACCCTGGTTATAATGGGGGACTTCAATTACCCTCACTTAGACTGGGTGAACTGTTGTTCAGCACATGATAAGGAGATAAAGTTCCTAGATATGCTAAATGATTGTTCCCTGGGACAGATAGTTGAAGACCCAACTAGAGGTACAAGAATCCTTGACTTGATCCTGAGTAATACTCAGGATCTGGTGCAAGATGTTAATGTGACTGATCCAATAGGGAACAGTGACCACAACTCAATTATGTTTAACTTGATCATAGACTGCAAGTCACTGATAAGATCTAACACAGAGACCTTAAATTTTCAAAAAGGAAATTTCCCAAAGATGAGGAAACTAGTAAAAAAGAAGCTGAAAGGGAAAATTGAGAGAGTCCAAACACTCCAAGAGGCATGGAGGCTGTTTACAAAAACAATAACAGAGGCCCAATTGGAATGCATACCCAAAAGGAAAAAGGACACTGCCAGGTCCAAGAGGACTCTGATGTGGCTTACAGGAGCTGTTCGGGAAGTGATCAAGAGCAAGAAAAGCTCATTTAGAAGATGGAAGGCTTGTCCGAATGAGGACAGCAGGCAGCAACATAAATTCTGGCAGAACAAATGCAAGGCAACAATCAGGAAAGCAAAGCAAGACTTTGAGGAGCGTATAGCTAAAAATACTCAGAGAAATAACAAAGACTTCTTTAAGTACATTAGAAGTAAGAACCCAACTAGGAAGGCCATTGGACCATTAGATGACAATGGAAGGCAAGGGGTTATTAAAGAGGAAACAGAGATTGCAGAGAGACTCAATGAATTCTTTGCTTCAGTATTATTCACTGAAGAAGACAGAGACCACATGCCCAAAACAAAGCCTATCTTCGTAGGAAGGGAAAGCGAAGAATTAAGCAAGATAGAAATAACCAGGGAGGAGGTCCTTGCATGTCTTGTTAAGCTAAACACTAACAAATCACCAGGACCAGATGGCATCCATCCACGAGTTCTCAGGGAACTTAGAGATGAAATTGCTGATCTCCTAGCCAAAATATATAATATTTCCCTCAAATCAGGCTTTGTGCCTGATGACTGGAAGGTAGCGAATGTAACACCAATTTTCAAAAAAGGATCCAGGGGTGATCCAGGAAATTACCAACCGGTCAGTTTGACATGTGTCCCAGGTAAAGTGATGGAAACCATCCTAAAAGATAGAATTAATAGGCACATAGAAGAGAAGGCGCTGCCAAAGGAGAGCCAACATGGCTTTTGCAAGGGCAAATCATGCCTCACTAATCTGTTAGAATTTTTTGAGAGTGTCAACAAGCATGTGGATAAGGGGGATCCAGTTGACATTGTTTATCTGGACTTTCAGAAGGCTTTTGACAAGGTCCCACACCAAAGGCTCTTGAATAAACGTGCCAGTCATGGAATAAAGGGACAGGTCTTGTCCTGGATCAGCAACTGGCTAAGGGACAGGAAACAGAGGGTAGCACTAAATGGACACTTCTCCAAGTGGAGGGAAGTAAAGAGTGGGGTCCCTCAAGGTTCAGTACTGGGACCCCTGCTTTTCAACCTCTTCATAAATGATCTAGAGGTAGGAGTAAATAGAAAGGTAGCCAAATTTGCTGACGACACTAAATTATACAGGGTAGTGAAAACTGTGAGAGATTGTGAAGAGCTCCAGAGGGATCTCTTGACACTGGGGGAGTGGGCAAAACAGTGGCAAATGAGCTTTAACACTAGTAAGTGCAGAGTGATGCATGTTGGGGCAAAGAACCCCAATTACATTTATAAACTGATGGGGTCTGAACTCTCTGCGACAAACCAGGAAAGGGACCTTGGTGTCCTGGTGGACGAGAGCTCAATGAAGGTATCAACACAGTGTGCAGTGAAAAAAGCAAACTCAATGCTAGGCATCATTAGGAAGGGTATAGAAAATAAGTCAGCAAGTGTCATTTTGCCTCTTTATAAATCTATGGTGAGACCCCATCTGGAATACTGTGTACAGTTCTGGTCGCCATACCTCCAGAAGGATATTATGGAGTTGAAGAAAGTGCAGAGGAGGGCAACCAGAATGATTAGGGGACTGGAACACCTTCCTTACCATCTGAGGCTGCAACGGTTGAGCCTTTTCGCTCTTGAGCGACGGCGTCTAAGAGGTGACCTGATTGAAGTTTATAAAATCATGCACGGTGTGGACAAAGTAGATAAGGAAAAACTGTTTTCCCTATTGCACAACACTAGAACTAGGGGACACTCGATGAAACTTTTGGGTACTAGTTCTCAAACAAATAAGAGAAAGTACTTTTTCACCCAGAGGATCACTGGTCTATGGAACTCCCTGCCAGAAGAAGTGGTGACAGCTTTAAGAAAGGATTAGACAAGTTCATGGAGAACAAGGGTATCCATGGCTATAATTATGTATACTTAAAGACAACCTCGGGGTTGGAGAGATAGGCAGGATATCTCTCAATGCCATTTCCAGGGAATCCTAAGCAGGTGAAGGCATCTGCTTGGGAATACCCTGAAGGAAATGGTGAGCCACTGTGTGAGACAGAATGCTGGACTGGATGGGCTGTGGCCTGTTCCAGCAAGGCTGTTCTTATGTTCTTATGTTCTTAGGAAACCATACAGTAATGCCAGGAGATGAATCATGAGTTGTAGGCCATGTGGCCAATATCTTTTCTTCCTTGGTTCCCATTGTTGTGTGCTCTGGTCCAGGCGACGAATGCAACCCTGGCAACGCGTTCTCCGGTGAGGAGTGTACATGAGGCTGGGGATTTCGTGGCCCGCGCTGCCTCCCCCGTTCCTACCTCCTTCCCTGCCGCTGTTTCCAGCCAGGCCCCTCCTGGGCTTGTCTCGGCTCCCGGACCCTTGCGACAATGATCTCAGTGAATAGGCTGGATGTAGGTGGAAACACATTCTGCACACGCACACCCTCACCCCTTTCTTATAGGTATAGATTTATTGTCCAGTATGTAAACCGCCTTGAGTCGGGTTCACCTGAGTGGGCAGTACATATTTACACACTCACACTCACAGTATTATTCCTTCCTTTGCTGAATGCTGAGAATGGCATGAGAAAGGGGCAACCCCCACGAGACTTCTGCCTACCTGGGACTTCTCCACCCACACTGTCCCAAAGGGAGGCTGGAGTGGTCCTGCTCCTCTTCTCTCCTGCCCTTCCTCTGGCCATAGCCATCACAATCCACCTGTCCTCAGAGTTTCAGGTGGGGGTGGGCTGGGGGCAGCCAGCCAATCAGCAAGCAGCTTGAATCATATGAAGTCTGCTCAATGGTTGAGGCAGGGAAGACAAAAGAAGGGAGGCTTGGAGGGAGGGGGCAGGAGGCCATGGGAGAGACCACAAAGGAGCAAGGCCAGAGCCTAGTGCAACCATCCACGCCCACACCCCAACCTTGAGTCGTGTCGCCTCTGGCTCCCAAAGTGAATCTGAAGCCAAAGGTATATGTGCTGGTGGCCACTGAAGTTCCCTGGTGTGTGGCATCAGGCGGGTTTGGGGTAGCTTGAGTTGATGAATGCCTTCAGGCTGGGACTATTTGAATAGGAACTAGGATGTTTGGTCCCAATGCTTTACCCCCAGTGATGGCGAACCTTGGCACTCCAGGTGCAATTGGACTTCAATTCCCAGAAGCCCAAGCCAGCACTCCTGCTGATCAGAGCTTCTGGGAAATGAAGTCCAAAACAGCTTTAAGAAAGGATTAGACAAGTTCATGGAGGACAAGGGTATCAATGGCTATAATTATGGATACCTAAGGACAACCTCCGGGTTGGAGAGATAGGCAAGATATCTCTCAGTGCCATTTCCAGGGAATCCTAAGCAGGTGAAGGCATCTGCTTGGGAATACCCTGAAGCAAATGGTGAGCCACTGAGTGAGACAGAATGCTGCACTGGATGGGCTCCTGTGGCTTGTTCCAGCTAGGCTGTTCTTATATAACATCTGGAGTGCCAAAGTTCGCCATCACTGCTTTAGCCCCTCCATGCAACCTTTTTCTTCTTTCATGTTCAAATCAAACTCTGAATTGAGTGAGAGAGTTGATCCAATGTAAGCCACTGGCGTGTGCATGTATACATGTGTGTGTTGAGAGAGAGAGAGAGATAGCCTGACTGTGTGTGACAGAGCATGAGTGAGCGAGTGGAGTCCCTGGTGTGTATGCGTGTGTGTGAGAGAGAGAAAGAGAGAGCGAGACAGAGAGAGAGTCTGTGTTTGACAAAGACAGTGAGTGAGAGAGTCGATCCAATGTAAGCCACTGGTGTGTGTGTGTGTTTGTGTGTGTGTGTGAGAGAGAGAGAGAGTGTGTGTGTCAGAGATAGAAATAGAGTGTCTGGGTGTGACAGACAGAGAGTGAGAGAGTGGATGCAGGGTAGGTCGTGGTTTTGCGTGTGTGCAAAACAAATACACCCTGGGTAGCACGGAGGCATGGAACAGCATGCTCCAACGCAACCCCAGGAGGTAGGACAGGGCCCCCCCCCCAAACCCCGCCTGTGCGAAGCAGGGCACCCCTGCTAGTCATATACTGAATTATTATTATTATTATTATTATTATTATTATTATTATTATTATTATTATTATTATTATTATTATTATTATTATTATTATTATTATTATTATTATTATTATTGTTGTTGTTGTTGTTGTTGTTGTTGTTGTTGTTGTCGTCGTCGTCGTCGTCGTCGTCGTCGTCGTCGTCGTCGTCGTCGTCGTCACCATTACCAAGTCAGCATGATTGTAGTACCCATTCCACCCCACATAATACAGTAACTATCTGCATTGTGCCTTTAATGAGAAGGGGTTTTCCACCCAGAAATGCACATACATCATCAGCGTCCTGCTTATTGCAAAAAAGGAATGAACCACAGATAACTTGTTTGTGGAAACTGTGGTGGTGGCTTAGTGGTTATGATGCTGAACTTGACGACCAGAAGGTCAACAGGTCAGCAGTTCAAGACCCAACTGCTGTAACAATCCACTTACTCCCACGTAGTACTCCGGCATCCTGGCGATGGGATTACGCCTGATCCTAGCTTCCCTGGCCCTCTCGGACCTAGCAGTTCCGGCTTTTCCTAAAAGTGTGCCCAGTCACCCCGACCTAAATCTTGGTAGCGAACAAAGGGTGATCATGAAATTAGTGTAGATTCAGGTAACGTGAGCCAAGCAGTTAGGTCTACAGGTCTCTTCAGGTATTTCAAAAGTATATTGAAATCAAAGTAAAGTACAGAACAAAGTTCAGCAAAAGTTCAGAAAGCAATTCAAAGTAAAGAAAGCTGCTCTCCAGTGAGAGTGGGGTGGGTGTGGGTGAGGGGCTTGCTGGCTAAAGCAACTACATGATCACAGTTCAAAGTCCAAGTGAGTCTCTGGCCCCCCTTCTTCTGGGTTTTATCTCCTCCTTCAAGACCCACCTTCTTGCCATCCCCCTAAAGGAGTCAAACCAATGAGCTAACAGGATATGTCCATCACATATTATGTATCATTTCTCTCAACTCACGAGGCCAACCTTATTTACATTCCAATTCCACAAAGGTATTTTCTACAGCTTCTCCCCCACATTGAAATCTCCATCTTTGATGAGGTTAATTCATTCTATTGCAAGTGTTGCACGATGGATTGAGCTCCCGTTTCTGTCTCAGCTCCTGCCAACCTAGCAGTTCAAAAGGAAGAAATTGCAAGTAGATAAATAGGGACCACTTTGGTGGGAAAGGCAACAGTATTCCATGACCTCCAGTGCCTAGTCATGCTTGCCACATGGCCACAAAAAACGTCTGCATAGACAGCACTGGCTTTTTTGGAGATGAGTACTAAAATCTAGAGTCAGATATGACTGGCTTTCGAGCAAGAGAGACACCTTGACCTGACCTGACCTGTTGTTTGTAGTGAGTTAATTCCAAGTTCTGCTCAAATCTGGGAACGGAAGGCATACCTTCCTTCACAACTTTGCAAGGGTGCCTCAGTAGTTTTCATCAGGTTTTGACAGAAACAGAGGATGAATCTCTCCAGAATCTTTACTAACAGGAGGGAAAAGCCTTCATTTGAACCTTTCACCCATTCACAGGTCAGGGTAGAGCACAAAAACAACAGGAGATCTAATTGTTCCTTGCATTTTAGCACTGGAGGTGAACTTACATGCTACGGCGGCTGCAACGAAGATGCAAAAGCAAATAAAAGCAAAGTTGGCAATAAACAAATTTTTGGTCCTCGGATGAATTGGCTTAAATTTAAACCTGAGTTTTTCTTCAGGGTTTTCTGGAGGTTTTGCTTCATCTTTTGCTGCCTCCGAAGCCATGGCTGGAAGGGATGGAAGAAAGGAATTGTCTTAGAAGTTGGCATTATTTCCAAGAACCAGTTGTTATTCAGTCACAGGCAATAGCAATAGACCTCGGAAGGATGGAAGGCTGAGTCAAGGATCAAACTCACAATGTGCTGGCTGCAGTACAACAGCTTTAATCATTGTGCCACCAGGGCTCTATATAATGGCAGGTGCTTGCCTGTAACTCTTCCTCTTCTTCTTTGTGGCCCCCTGTGAATCCACACAAAAGGATTTACTGTGCATACACAGTGTGGATTCACAGGGACCACAAAGAAGAACTTGATGGAGCGTAGGGGCAGAAATAGACATTGTAGATAGCCCATAATAGAACATTGTTATATTTAACAAGGATATAGCAAGAGAAATTAGACTTATATACCACTACATAGTGCTTAGTGCACTCTCTTGGCAGTTCACAAGGGAATTAGCATCCCCCCCCCCAACATGCTGAGTACTTATTTTACTGATGTTGGAAAGTTGAGTCAACCTTGATCCCCCATCAGGATCAAACTCACAATGATCTTGCTACAGTACAGCACTTTAATCACTCTGCCACCAGGGCAAACATGTGCTCACTTCTAATCAAAAGCCAGGTCCACCCACCCTTCCACCCACTTTGTATCTTAACCTATAAATCCAAGTGTTCACCGTTGGAACTGGCTATAGGTTGCTATGCGTCGCCCTACTGACCCGCACCCACCCTTCGTGCGCACGGCCAAATTGCCTACGCAGGTCAACAAAGGATTTAAAAATCCGGCACGGGGACCTCAGCCCCACAAACGGCAAGAAAGGGAAAGAACTTCACTTCCCAACATTCCTTGCGCCGCGCCGTGCCAGAGCCAATCAGGCTGAGAGGCTCTCGCACGGGGCAGCGTTCGGAATCGCGCCGCAGCCAATCAAAACAAAACCATTTTAAAAAAACGCAGCACACACAGAAAGCACCAACCCATTACTACAATCCCCAGCATCCTGCGCGCCATGAGCACGCAGAACGCTGAGGAAAACGGCGCCCGAAAAATTAAAAAGAAAAACAACTCACCGCGTCACAGCCAAACACACACCAGCCGGCTTTCTTTCCCTCACCCACGGCGCCTGGATTTTCCCCTTTAATATCAGTGGGTGGGGGCTGCGACCCCCCCTCTCCGCTGGCTTTTCTAGGGTTGGGAGGTTTGTGGGGAGAAAAGGGAAATGTTTCCCAAACCCTTCTGGACTCTGGACACCAGGGAGAGAGGATCGATTCCCACCCCCCTCCTTAAAAAAACTCCGTCTTTTCTACTCTTTAAAAACGGAGTTGTTTTAAGGAGGGGGGGAGGGAATCGATCCACTGTGCCTGGTGTTCTGAGTCCAGAAGGGTTTGGAAAACATTCCCCTTTTCTCCCCACAAACCTCCCAACCCTAGGAAAGCCAGCGGAGAGGGGGGTCGCAAGCCCCACCCACTGATATTAAAGGGGAAACCCCGAACTACTTTCACAACTCCACACAAACAAAGCACCATAAAACAATAAAGCCCCCCTCCCGACCACCTAGCCCACCCTTCCTAACCCCCAACGACCATGCCCCCCTCCCCACCACCTAACCCACCCTTCCTAACCCCCAACGACCATGCCCCCCTCCCCACCACCTACCCCACCCTTCCTAACCCCCAACAACCATGCTCCCCTCCCCACCACCTAACCCACCCTTCCTAACCCCCAAAGACCACGTACCTTCCCCAACACCAAATAAATATTTTTTTAAAAAATTACTAAAAACACTCAAACACAGCCAAAAATACACAAAAACAAAAACACCAAAAACAATTAGAAGTAAACAAAGACACAATCAAAAACAAAACAAACAGACTAAAAATACAAATTCCAACCCCACCCACCCCGCCCACACACACACACAAAAGAAAGAAAACAAGCAAACGTACCGAAACAGGTGCTAACTCCATCAGGATTGGAAAAGAAATGAATACAGAAAGACCCTACTTACCAGAAGAAGCTCCACCCAGAGGCCAGGAGAGAAACAAAAGTCAAAATACAAAAACCCCTACCAGCACCACCTGCTGGCCACAATAGTACAAACAATTCAAAAACACACAACAGCCCCAAACAAAACACAAACTCACAATTATACACAAAAGGTCACACCAAAAAAAAGTAAAAAAAATTACACTAAACACACTTTCACACAAATCACAAATATATGTCAATCAAATACAATAGAAAGTTTAAAAAATCCTGTGCTGAGTTATTATATCATACTTTCTTCTTTTATTAATCCTCAAAAAAAACCAAAAAAGCAGATCACAGTTAATAACAGCCAAGCCAAACAAATTTAACATAAATAAACATTTTTTAAAAAATTACAGACTAAGTAATTTAAAAAAAATTTAACCTTCCAACACAATGTACAACTATTGCAAAAATAAAATTGGCTCATTTTTAATTAAAAAACACGGGGGGGAAAGCCCGGCAACGCCGGGCAACCCTTGCTAGTAATGTATAAGATTGTTTTATTCTCATGCCAGCAGGGGGAGCTCTCGCGAGACCTGTCAGAAGGGAGGCTCCAGCTCTTGAGAAACAGCTGACAGTTATTTTTCCATTGGAGTCAGTCCTGTACCACAGTTTGTGTGAAGCAGTTGTGTTTGTGCCGTTCTGTTATAAATTGAATAAAAGTTGTGTTTGGCCATATTACTGGCTGCTGCCCTTCAATCTCCAGATATAAAATTGGCGACAAAGGTGGGAGGGCATCCCACAGGCAGTCCGTAGGTCCGTTTGTGATCTCTGAACCGGAGAAATGGTCTCTGTACGAGAAGCAATTCAAGCATGCGATGGCCGCAGAAAAAATTGAAGGCAAGCTGTGGACTGGCCACTCTGGAACTGGCCATTCACTCATTACTGCCAAGGGATATTGATGAGGTTCCCCTTACAGACATTCTGTCCGCACTGAGAAATCACTTTCAGCCAAAACTGTCAATTTTTCCAGCACGGGTGGCATTCCACCATAGAGAGCAAAAACCTGAAGCATCAGTGGACAAATATGCTGCCGCTCTCTGACTTGCTGCTGCCCAATGTCAGTGGCCAAACCTTGAGGATGAACTCAGAGACCATCTGCTGGCAGGGCTATGTGATGAAGAGGTCCAGCGGCGTCTCATTACCAGGGACACGCTTAGTTTTAAGTCCATGCTGAAGGAGGCTTTGGCGTCAGAGGCGGTCAGGTTGGGAGTAAAATCATTCAAACAGAAAACAGGTTCATGTGGGGGTGCAGACGAGGCTTCCCAGGTCCAGCAGTGTGCATCGTCTGCGATGTCCACTGTGGCGCCCTTGTCAGATTTCAGCAGGGACGAGGGTGATGTCGGTCGTGTGGCAAGACAATTCAACAAGAAAAATGAGCCTGTAGGCAGATGCGATGGTTGTGATGGCAAGCATGTCCGATCTAAGTGCCCATTTGGGAAGGCGGACTGCCATCACTGCGGGAAAAGGGGCCACATAGCTAGCGTTGTGCAGTCAAAGAATGCAAGGCAGAGAAGTGAGGTACAGCAGAGAGAAGCTGCTCATAGGCATGGTGAATGCATCAGCAAAGGGCCGGAGCTCGGTTGCAAGCATTTCCAGACGATTCTTCGTTAATCTGCAGGTTCAGGGTCAACCCATGTGCATGGAGGTTGATTCAGGCACATAATTCTCCATCTTGCCACAACTGGAGTTTCTAAGGATTCCAGCGGCTACTCAGTCCAAACTGAGGGCGTTGAAAGTTTATCTTCGAAATGTGCAAGGCCACCATATTCAAACCTTGGGGATGGGTGATTTCAAGGTGAATTTCAAAAACAAGGCAGCCACATTGCCACTGGTGGTTGTCAAGCAAGGCATCAATTGCCTTCTTGGAGTGCAGTGGTTCGAGCCACTGAGCATCGCCTTGACTGGAATACATGCAGTGGAGGTCGATCTAGTGAAAGTAGTTTGTGATGCTCATTCTGAAGTTTTTGGCAAGGGTTTGGGCAAGTTTGTGGGACACCCCCCTCCCCTGTTTCTTTAGATTTGGATCCAGCAGTGCAGCCTGTTAGGCTGAAGCCCTGGAGAGTTCCCTTCACACTCAAAGAAAAGATAGAGTTGGAGCTGGACAAGTTAGTGATGCAGGGAATTTTGGTGCCTGTCAACTCGGCTCCCTGGGAGACGCCAATTGTGACTGTGATCAAAGCTAATGGAGACATCTGCATTTGCGCTGACTATAAATGCACTATCAATAAGGCCCTGCGACCCAATGCCTACCCTGTGCCTGTAATTATCCATTTACTTGCAATGTTACATGGGGAAAAATGTTTTGCTATGCTAGATCTCAACCAGGTGTATCAGCAGCTACCAGTGACGAAGGAGGCTGCATTGTTACAAACCATAGTCACACATAAAGGGGCATTCAAAGTTACAAGGTTACAGTTTAGGATAAATGCAGCTCCCGGAATTTTCCAGTCGTTAGTTGAACGTCTTCTTAAGGGCCTTAATGGGGTCATACCTTATTTTGATGATGTGCTGATCATGGGAGCCAGCAGGGAGGAGTTAGCACATAGGGTAGACCAAGTTCTACAAAGATTTCAGGATACGGGGCTCAGAGTAAAATGGGGAAAATGTATATTCCCCCCCCCCCCGAGAGATTGAGTTTTTAAGGTATAAAATTACTCCTGAAGGGGTTAAGCCATCAGATTCAAAGGCAAAGGCTGTGTGGGATGTGCCACATCCCTCGTCAAAATCAGAATTCCAATCTTTCCTGGGATTGCTAAATTTTTATCATTCATTCATACCCAATAAGGCTACCATTGCGGAGCCACTGCACAGTCTGCTGAAGAAATGCAGTTTGGCATTGGGGTCAGCGACAAGAGAAAGCTTTTCAAGAGTTAAAGGAGTTGCTCACTTCTGATGCAGTTCTGACCCATTTTGACCCACAGAACTCAATAGTGCTAGTCTGTGATGCATCTTCGGTGGGGGTTGGAGCAGTTCTCTGTCACACCATGGAAAATGGGTCAGAGGCACAATAGCATTCTAGTCAAGGTCGCTCTCTTCTGCAGAGCATAATTATGCTCAAACGGACCATGAAGCGCTAGCTATAATTGCAGTGACCAAAAAGTATGGCTAAGCCTGGGTCTTCTTCTTCAAGGAGGAAAATTGTTCTTGGCAGACAGAGTGCCACTGCAGCCTCTCTGAGCTCGTGAGGCTAGATCATCCCCGTGCAGAGAGACTCAATGAATTCTTTGCTTCAGTATTCACTGAAGAAGACAGAGACCACATGCCCAGAACAGAGCCTATCGTCGTAGGGAGGGAAAGCGAAGAATTAAGCAAGATAGAAATAACCAGGGAGGAGGTCCTTGCATGTCTTGTTAAGCTAAACACTAACAAATCACCAGGACCAGATGGCATCCATCCACGAGTTCTCAGGGAACTCAGCCCCTGGGATATTTCAGTCACTGGTGGAACGCCTTCTTAAAGGTCTCCCTGGGGTTCTCCCCTACTTTGATGATGTTCTGATCACAACTGGGAATGAGTCAGAACTAGCTAAGAGATTGGTCAGGGTTTTAATGGTGTTTGAGAATGCCGGGTTGTGGCTGAGAAGAGATAAATGTGTGTTCCTTGCTAGGGAAGTAGAGTTCTTAGGTTTCAAGATAACCCCCGAAGGAGTTAAGCCCTCCGACTCAAAAGTTGCCGCTGTTCGCAAGCCCCCCCCTGTCCAAACGTGAAACCAGAGTTGCAGTCCTTCTTGGGGTTGCTCAACTTTTATCATTCCTTCTTGCCAAGGAAGGCTTCCATGGCCGAGCTACTGCATTGTCTTTTAAAGAAAGACGTGGTTTGGCGGTGGGGGGAGAGCCAGGAACGAGCCTTTAAAGAGTTAAAACAGCTCCTTTCATCAAAAGCAATCTTAACTCGTTTCAATCCAAGGAAGCCCGTGGTGCTAGTGTGCGCTGCTTCACCAGTGGGGGTGGGGGCTGTGCTATGCCACATGCTGGAAAATGGGCGAGAAGCCCCGGTTGCCTTTTACTCGAGGTCCCTCTCGAAGGCAGAGCACAATTATGCGCAAACAGACAGGGAGGCTCTTGCGATAGTCGCTGGAACCAAAAAGTTCAACGATTTCCTCTATGGTCGGTATTTCACTATTGTAACCGACCACAAGCCGCTGCTGGGGATCTTCACCACGTCCAAGCCCACACCCCAGACTTTGTCCCCCAGAATGCTTCGGTGGGCAATTTTCTTAAATGCTTACCAGTTCACACTGGTCCACCACCCGGGTTAAGAGATCAGCCATGCTGATGCACTTTCTCGGTCTCCCTTACCTGAGTTAGGGGAGCCTGAGTGCGAGGTCGAGCAGGATCACCAGGTGCTGTTGATCGAATATCTTGACTCACCTCCAATTGTACCCACAGATCTCGCCAAGGCTACGGCGAAGGACAAGGTTCTGTCCCTGGTTGTTTCATGGGTAAAGAAAGGGTGACCCACGACTCCTCCGGCTGAGGAGTTCAAAGCATATTTCAGAAAAAGGTTTGAGCTTTTGCTCAAGAGGGGCTGCCTCCTGTGGGGCCAGAGGGCAGTCATTCCTGAGGTGTTGCGCTCCAAGGTACTAAGGCTGCTACACATTAGCCACCCGGGAATCGTGCACTCAAAGGCTTTGTTGGGTTGATAAGTGTTTTCCCCCCAATCTCATTGTTCTGTGCAGGACAATGACAATAAAGATCTATCTATCTATCTATCTATCTATCTATCTATCTATCTATCTATCTATCTATCTATCTATCTATCTATCTATCTATCTATCTATCTATCTTTAGCCAAGAGCTACTTCTGGTGGCTCCAGATAGACGCAGAGATTGAGCAGTTGGTGGGCACTTGTGAGAGTTGCCAGAGTTCTCGACCCGAAGCATCCCGACTTCCTTCCAGAGAATGGGACACGGCCCACAGACCCTGGTCACGATTACATATTGATTTCGCTATTTCGTTCAGGGGCATGCTCTTTTTGCTAGTGGTTGATTCCTTTTCAAAATGGTTGGAGGTTATTCCAATGCCCAGTACCTCCTCAGCAGCAACTGTAGGAATACATCTGGTTTCTGTCTTGCCTGTCTCTGACACATTTTGTAAACAAAAGCCTCTTTGCTTGCTATTCTCCTTATCTCTCCTTATTTGGGTTCTGACATTCTGATTGATTATGTAGGCTAAGTTTCGTTTCTGGTATACAATGCTTGTGAGTTTCGTTTCTCTGACTCTCTGCCTGAATAAAGAAAAAGGCTTCAGTAGCGTTTGACCAGCCAAGGACTGCAGTGTGCTTTCTCTCTGTCTCTCTGTTTCTCCCTACAAAAAGCCTAATGAAGCAGGACTTCATGGGACTGATTGCTATCTTAAAGATCTGAGAATATAAACTGCTGCTAATGAGGCTGACTGAATAAAGAAGATATCTTTACATGAAGCAGAATTCCAACAAGTGGCGCTCCGTGTGACGCTTTGAACTACAATGAGAGAGCCTGCTGTGAAAGCTGCTTCAGCAATTAACACCTCATAATCGACCGGGGACAAGGTCTCATTCACCTACGACCAGGCAAAAGGTCAGACCGGAGGAAAGGTCATAAATCGAGCTCGAGATTCATCCAAAGTCAACTTTGGGTCCCACATTACGTGAGTGATTTTTTTTAATTATGGGATGTTTGCTTTCTTCAGAAATGCAGGAACTTTGTAAAGATATCTCAGATCTTTTGCATGAGAATGGGCGAAAGGTAGATGAGAAGAAGATACAGCAGCTGGTTAAAGTTATAGCAAAATTCTGTCCTTGGTTTAAATATGAAGGTCTGGACTTAAAACAGTGGAAACAGATTGGGAGAGAAATGCAGAAGCATAATGGAATTTCTGTGTCAATATTATTTACATGGGAGGCAGTTAGGGACTGCCTTCAGAGACTTACTCCAAAAAATATTTTATTGTCTCAAAGACTTGATGGCCCCCTCACACAGCTTTTGCCTTCAGAGAAAGGGGGGGCCATGGCAACTGCTCCTCCATCATATGAGAAACAGCCTCCTGATGGGGGTGGAGGTGAAAATGGAGATGGGACATTATGTCCTGACTTGCAAAAATCAAGTACTTTTAGCCCTACAAAGACACATTTTTCTGATGCTTTAATGGCAGCTGTGCTGGACATGCAATCTCCTGAAATATACCCAGTGATAAGGGGGGCTCCGGCTGTGGGCAACGCACTGGCTGTCCCAGATAGGTATGAAACCCTCCATTACAAATATCTGAAGGAACTAAGAGTCAGCATACGTGACTATGGATTTAATGCACCTTTTACTAAAGCTTTGTTGGAAGCCATTGCATCTCAAAAATTGCTACCAGTGGATTGGAAACAGATGATCAAAGCGCTTTTGCCCCCAGCAGAAGCCATGCTCTGCTTGCAAGAGTGGAGGGATGTGGCTTGGGAGGTTCATCATACACGCCCTGCACTCACAATGGATATGTTATGTGGGGAGGGAAATTTTGCCAACCCCACACAGCAATTGGCCCTCAATGATGCCCAGCTGGGAGAGATTGCTCAGATAGTCATGCGGGCCTGGAGTAAGATTCCTTCCAAAGGGGATAGCTCCGTTGCTGGATTTGCAGCAATTAGGCAGGGCCCTAAAGAGAATTACACTGAGTTCATTAACAGACTCATGACTGCTCTCAGCCGCCAGGTGGAAAATGTGCCGGCACGGGAAATGCTCATGAAACAACTGGCTTTTGAAAATGCCAATGAGGATTGTAAAGGGGCTCTGACAGCTGTTTATGCTAGGCCAGGAACATCTATAGCAGACATGATGAAAGTTTGTCAAAATGTGGGGACTCACAGTTACAAGGCTCAACTTCTGGCAGCTGCAGTTCAATTGCCCACAACTCAGGCTCAAAACAAATGTTGTTTTGGTTGTGGGAAGGAAGGACATTTTAAAGCACAATGTCGCTCCTCTCTAAAGCAGGCAGCACGCCCTTCAAGGAAGTGTCCCATTTGCCAGAAAGGGTACCATTGGGCCAATCAGTGCCGCTCAAATCCTAATGCCAATCCCTCAGCTGCTCAGCACAAAGACTCTGACTTTTCTCCACAGCAGCAGGGAAATGGGAGTGCGGGCCAAGCTCGGGCCCAGGCAAAATAATAGGGCTACCAGAGGTCAGTGAGGAAGCAATACAGGAGGTTTTGGAAGAAGATATGGAACTTGCCCAAGAAATGATTTCACGATATAGAAAAAACCATCCTCTAAAAGAAGGACTTTTATTGAGGTTATCTAAGGACTGTACTTTTACTATGCCAGGGTGTGTGGAGGCTCTTCCCACACTGGTTGATGATGTTAATTTCCAGGGCATGATGGGCATCGTTCTTCCTTGCCCAGACGCCTTACCCGCTTCTGTACACATTGCAGCAGGGTCAGTTACATTGGGTCACCAAGAAATTGTCATCCCTGCTTCAGCCACGCAACATCTCACCCTGCCTAAGGGACAACCTGTAGGACGCCTTCATCTGCTCCCACTAGGGACCGCTGTAACTCCATCCCAGGAGGGGACTGCAACAGCGGCTATGGCGGTGATACAAATCACCGAGGATAGACCGACCCGCTCGCTGCTTATGGGTGGACGTTCAGTGTCTGGATTGGTCGATACAGGAGCCGATATTTCAGTGGTGGCAAAAAAAGATTGGCCGACTGGATGGGCCGTCCGCCCCTGTAGGGAAGTTTATGGGGTGGGCGGGTACGAGCCAGCACAGCAAAGTGTTCATCCAATCGTCTTTGAGACCTCAGGGGGAACAAAAGTTTCTCTTCACCCCCTGATTATGGATATTCCTATTACTCTGTGGGGCCGGGATCTCCTGGCTAAAACAGGGTGTACCTTGCAGACAAATTTTTGATACGGGCCTCCCCTGCAGCGCCGTTGCATGCACTTCCACTACAATGGACAATTGCAACAATTGCTAGGGAACATAAATTGGGCTCGTCCTTTCTTGGCCCTGAGCACGGAGGAACTATCACCACTCTTTGCTGCTCTTTCTGGACACACTTCTCCAGCGGACATCATTCCCTGCACAACGGAGATGCGTACAGCTCTTCAACGCCTCAACGAAAAGCTGCATACCATCGCTGTGGATCGGGTGCCCTCAGGCACCATTGCGCTGGCATGCGCTCTTCTTCCTACACCGAGGCTGCCCACTGCTGTTTTGTTCGCGCCTGTCAACGCTCAGAAGGTGGCCATCGTGGAATGGCTGCACTTGGCGCACACTCCCTCGAAAAACTGTTATCGCCTGCCTGATGCGATTGCTGATCTTTTTCTCAAATGCCGTACTAGGGCAAAGCATTTGACTGGCTATGATGTTGACTTTGTTTGTTTTCCTTTTTCACAGGATCAGCTAACCGCCTTGCTACAGCATTCTGAGGCATTTCAGGTGGCCATGGCGGACTTTGTGGGACAAGTTAAATTTAACCCCCCCAAGGATAAGCGGTTTACCTTGCTGAATCTCACTTCTTACTCCCTGTCATCCCCGCTTTGCATGCAACCTATCTTGCATGCCATTACTCTTTTCTCAGATGGCTCCCCCTCCCGTGGAGTCCTTACATGGCAGGGTCCTACTGGGGAATGGGAGGTTGTTTTTACAGGACCTCAAGCATCGGCCCAGCGGTCGGAACTGGCAGCGGTCATACTTGCTTTCTCTACGTTTTCTGATGTGCCTTTTAACCTGATTGTGGATACTCAATATGTTTACCGCCTTGTTTTTACTTTAGCTCAAGCTTATTTGTCTCCATCGATGGATAGGGATCTTTTTGCTTTATTCCAACAGCTTCAAGGTTTTCTTACTAACCGTACGGTCCCATTCTTCATTGCCCACATACGCTCTCACACAAGGATCCCAGGTTATTTGACGGAGGGCAATGCACGAGCAGATTCTGCTCTCCGAGACTCTGCTGAGGTTTTTTCTCTCTTTGACAACCCCATTGACAGTCATGCAATGTTTCATCAATCTGCTAAGGTTTTGCATAAACGGTTTTCCATTCCTATGTCACAGGCTAGAGACATTGTGTCGTCCTGTGCTTCCTGTACGAAGTCTCCTATATTCCTGCCATTTGATGCTGTTAATCCTCGAGGAACAGAAGCCAATCAGCTATGGCAGATGGATGTCACGCAAGTACCTGCTTTGGCTCCGCTTTCTAAGTTACATGTGACTGTTGATACCTTCTCTGGATTTATATGGGCTACACCCTTACGGGGTGAAACATCCAGACATGTTATACAACATTGCATTCGTTCGTTTGCGGCAATGGGTAAACCTAAAAGCCTTAAGACAGACAATGGGCCATCATATGTTTCTTCTGCCTTTCAGGACTTTTGCCGTCAGTGGGACATTAAGCTAACCCATGGAATACCCTATAACTCGACTGGACAGGCGATTGTTGAAAGAGCCCACCTGACATTCAAAAATTTGTTACACAAGCAAGTGGGAGATAGAGGGGTTCCTGTGGCTGAAATACCTACAGCTGTTGCTAAAGTACTGTATACTCTTAATTTTCTTCTTGCTCCCCATAACAGGTCACACTCTCCAGTCGAATTGCATTTCAGGACTGAGGAGTGTCTTCCTAAGCCATTGGTTGTTTATCGGCAGCAACCCGATCCTGAGTGGAAGGGTCCTGTACCTCTAATCACCTGGGGACGAGGATACGCAGCGGTTTCTACAACCTCAGGACCTGTGTGGATTCCTGCACGAGCGATCCGCCCATGGAGAGAGAAGAAGGTTACTCAGCTCCAGGATGGTGGTTCACCAGTAAACTAAATGTGCTGACATTTGTTATTTTCTTTCTTACTGTGCTTCCAGCTGTAAGAACAATGCCTCATGGGGGCAACCCCAACTTTTGGATTCGTCATGCTAACTATATGTTTGAGGTTCATGGTAAGAATGCAATGTTATACTATGAGCATCCACTGGCAGTGTCTCAAATGGCTTTTCTTCCGGCATTGTTCAACACACCTGAGCTGGTTATTGGACATTTGCAACATCTTGATAGGTCTACACTCTTCTCTAATCCTCCAGAACAATTTAACAACATCCGTTGGCGAAGCATGACATTCAAGAAATACACTAAAGGACTTTGTTTCTGCTGTCATAGTTCTGGAGTCTGGAATAGTAAATGGAAATACTGGACTCAAGCAAAAAGGGTTTTGCAGAATGTAGGCAATTATACGGGTTGTGACGATTATTTTTGGTTATGGGGTAGTTATAACAGTTCTTATAAGCTTAATTATACCTTGTTTAACACTACTATTGAAGATATATATGATGTGTTTCCTATGTTTACTCCTGATTATTCTGCTATAGATAGTGGTTCAATTTGCAATGGATGGCAAATTAAGGATCCCAACATGTGGTTCTTTTTTAATGGAGTTGCCACGAATTTCCATCCCGGACAATATCAATGTGCAGCATTGGGTTATTTTATCTGAATAATACTATTGAGAAAGAACTTCAGAATTCACAGGAGAGCATTACTAACAATGTACGCACTGATGTTAATCTCTTTGATTGGGTGACTTTTTGGTTGCCTGATTTGTCTGTCCTTAGACAAGTTTTCTTTTATGGGTTTATTATTATTATCTGCCTTATACCTTTGTATTTTTGCATTTATTGTATTCCTAATCTTATTTCTATGTGTAACACATGTCCATTGCGTAGAAGGGAGACATCGAGTTTTGCACGACGGCAATTGTACTCAATGAGGTATCATCCTCCGGAACAAAGTACCAGGAGTCAGGAGGGGTACGATGTCCAGGAGGACAGTGATGATGTATATGGAGGAGTAGTTATGGAGTATGATGACATGCAGGGGTATGATTAGCCGTCCCTCTCTCAAATTTAAATGAAAAAGGAGGACATGTAGGAATGCATCTGGTTTCTGTCTTGCCTGTCTCTGACACATTTTGTAAACAAAAGCCTCTTTGCTTGCTATTCTCCTTATCTCTCCTTATTTGGGTTCTGACATTCTGATTGATTATGTAGGCTAAGTTTCGTTTCTGGTATACAATGCTTGCGAGTTTCGTTTCTCTGACTCTCTGCCTGAATAAAGAAAAAGGCTTCAGTAGCGTTTGACCAGCCAAGGACTGCAGTGTGCTTTCTCTCTGTCTCTCTGTTTCTCCCTACAAAAAGCCTAATGAAGCAGGACTTCATGGGACTGATTGCTATCTTAAAGATCTGAGAATATAAACTGCTGCTAATGAGGCTGACTGAATAAAGAAGATATCTTTACATGAAGCAGAATTCCAACAAGCAACCATCAAGCAGTTGTGAAAGCTATTCAGTTGTTTTGGTTTACCCGATGTGCTTGTCTTCGACAACACCAGTACGTTCACTTCCATCGAATTCCAGGCATTCCTCGAGAAGAATGCAATTCGACACATCACGTCTGCCCCATTTCACCCTGCCATGAATGGCCAGGTAGAGCGCTAAGTGTGTACCATGAAAGAGGCACTTCGGCAAATGGGCCATGGGAATTTAGCGTTGCAATTGTGCCAGTTCCTCCTTTGCTACAGGATAACCCCCCTGGCATCTGGGCTGTAGCCAGCTGAACTCTTGATGTGCAGAAGACCGGTCTCGCTCTCCAACTAGCTAGATCCTTAGTTGTCCAGACAAGAGTTTGTATGATTCAGCAGCACAGAGAATTCAGTTTGTACAGTAAAGGTTGCCCTTGCTCAAAAGCCAGTTGTATCCGACTTTAAGGTTCAGTGCTCATCTCTGTTTATAGCCAAAGAGCCAGCACTGTCTGCATCTGCACACATTTCCATGGACATGTGGCAGGCATGACTAGACACTCTGGTAATAGAACACTGTTACCTTTCCCACCAAAGTGGTGCCTATTTATCTACTTGCAATGTCTTGCTTTCAAATAGATAGGTTGGCAGGAGCTGGGACAAATGGCAGGAGCTCAACTTGCCATGCAATACACAGGTCTTGTCCTGCTGACGGGCCAACCTTCCAGTCGTCATGTTCAGTGTCTTAAGCACTAACACGCACTAACTGGCCATTTCCATCTCCTTCCACCCACCCCCTTTTGCATTATTCTTTTAAGTACCCTGCTGACAAGATGACTTCACCACTTAGCTGAAACCCCAAAAGGAGACTCTCTTGTGAGCCCTTCTTTCCATCTGATGAGAGAATCATGTGGATGTAAAGTACATGCAAATTATGTCAGTTTTACTGGAACAAATTTAAAACACCCCTCTCCCAAGAAAAGGGCTCAAAATAGATGATTCCACAAGTGGTTTCTCCTCTTTGAGTTTTCTATTCATGGGCAATGGCTTTTAATTTGAATTTATTTGTTCCACATCCAGTGTAAACTAGAAGGCAAATGACCAATAGAACCATCGCCTCAGACAGAGCTTAGCTCTCTCAAATATAAAAAATAATTTGGGTATCACCGTAGAAGAACTTCATTCTTCTTTAGGGAAAAAGAATAAATCACAGTGAAGCATTCACTATTCAATTTTTTTTAAAATTCTCCCATTTCTGAGCAAACAGGTAAATCAGCAAGTGAATACTTTTAAATATATTATTTCATAACTTTAAACCATTGAGACACATCAGGATAAGAGTACCAGGCCACAAGGATGGTCTAACAGTAGGGATATACTATCGGCCTCCAACCCAAACTCTTGAGGGAGACTGGCAGTTGGAGAATGTTGTAAAGGAGGCATCCAAGAAGGGAACCCTGGTTATAATGGGGGACTTCAATTACCCTCACTTAGACTGGGTGAACTGTTGTTCAGCACATGATAAGGAGATAAAGTTCCTAGATATGCTAAATGATTGTTCCCTGGGACAGATAGTTGAAGACCCAACTAGAGGTACAAGAATCCTTGACTTGATCCTGAGTAATACTCAGGATCTGGTGCAAGATGTTAATGTGACTGATCCAATAGGGAACAGTGACCACAACTCAATTATGTTTAACTTGATCATAGACTGCAAGTCACTGATAAGATCTAACACAGAGACCTTAAATTTTCAAAAAGGAAATTTCCCAAAGATGAGGAAACTAGTAAAAAAGAAGCTGAAAGGGAAAATTGAGAGAGTCCAAACACTCCAAGAGGCATGGAGGCTGTTTACAAAAACAATAACAGAGGCCCAATTGGAATGCATACCCAAAAGGAAAAAGGACACTGCCAGGTCCAAGAGGACTCTGATGTGGCTTACAGGAGCTGTTCGGGAAGTGATCAAGAGCAAGAAAAGCTCATTTAGAAGATGGAAGGCTTGTCCGAATGAGGACAGCAGGCAGCAACATAAATTCTGGCAGAACAAATGCAAGGCAACAATCAGGAAAGCAAAGCAAGACTTTGAGGAGCGTATAGCTAAAAATACTCAGAGAAATAACAAAGACTTCTTTAAGTACATTAGAAGTAAGAACCCAACTAGGAAGGCCATTGGACCATTAGATGACAATGGAAGGCAAGGGGTTATTAAAGAGGAAACAGAGATTGCAGAGAGACTCAATGAATTCTTTGCTTCAGTATTATTCACTGAAGAAGACAGAGACCACATGCCCAAAACAAAGCCTATCTTCGTAGGAAGGGAAAGCGAAGAATTAAGCAAGATAGAAATAACCAGGGAGGAGGTCCTTGCATGTCTTGTTAAGCTAAACACTAACAAATCACCAGGACCAGATGGCATCCATCCACGAGTTCTCAGGGAACTTAGAGATGAAATTGCTGATCTCCTAGCCAAAATATATAATATTTCCCTCAAATCAGGCTTTGTGCCTGATGACTGGAAGGTAGCGAATGTAACACCAATTTTCAAAAAAGGATCCAGGGGTGATCCAGGAAATTACCAACCGGTCAGTTTGACATGTGTCCCAGGTAAAGTGATGGAAACCATCCTAAAAGATAGAATTAATAGGCACATAGAAGAGAAGGCGCTGCCAAAGGAGAGCCAACATGGCTTTTGCAAGGGCAAATCATGCCTCACTAATCTGTTAGAATTTTTTGAGAGTGTCAACAAGCATGTGGATAAGGGGGATCCAGTTGACATTGTTTATCTGGACTTTCAGAAGGCTTTTGACAAGGTCCCACACCAAAGGCTCTTGAATAAACGTGCCAGTCATGGAATAAAGGGACAGGTCTTGTCCTGGATCAGCAACTGGCTAAGGGACAGGAAACAGAGGGTAGCACTAAATGGACACTTCTCCAAGTGGAGGGAAGTAAAGAGTGGGGTCCCTCAAGGTTCAGTACTGGGACCCCTGCTTTTCAACCTCTTCATAAATGATCTAGAGGTAGGAGTAAATAGAAAGGTAGCCAAATTTGCTGACGACACTAAATTATACAGGGTAGTGAAAACTGTGAGAGATTGTGAAGAGCTCCAGAGGGATCTCTTGACACTGGGGGAGTGGGCAAAACAGTGGCAAATGAGCTTTAACACTAGTAAGTGCAGAGTGATGCATGTTGGGGCAAAGAACCCCAATTACATTTATAAACTGATGGGGTCTGAACTCTCTGCGACAAACCAGGAAAGGGACCTTGGTGTCCTGGTGGACGAGAGCTCAATGAAGGTATCAACACAGTGTGCAGTGAAAAAAGCAAACTCAATGCTAGGCATCATTAGGAAGGGTATAGAAAATAAGTCAGCAAGTGTCATTTTGCCTCTTTATAAATCTATGGTGAGACCCCATCTGGAATACTGTGTACAGTTCTGGTCGCCATACCTCCAGAAGGATATTATGGAGTTGAAGAAAGTGCAGAGGAGGGCAACCAGAATGATTAGGGGACTGGAACACCTTCCTTACCATCTGAGGCTGCAACGGTTGAGCCTTTTCGCTCTTGAGCGACGGCGTCTAAGAGGTGACCTGATTGAAGTTTATAAAATCATGCACGGTGTGGACAAAGTAGATAAGGAAAAACTGTTTTCCCTATTGCACAACACTAGAACTAGGGGACACTCGATGAAACTTTTGGGTACTAGTTCTCAAACAAATAAGAGAAAGTACTTTTTCACCCAGAGGATCACTGGTCTATGGAACTCCCTGCCAGAAGAAGTGGTGACAGCTTTAAGAAAGGATTAGACAAGTTCATGGAGAACAAGGGTATCCATGGCTATAATTATGTATACTTAAAGACAACCTCGGGGTTGGAGAGATAGGCAGGATATCTCTCAATGCCATTTCCAGGGAATCCTAAGCAGGTGAAGGCATCTGCTTGGGAATACCCTGAAGGAAATGGTGAGCCACTGTGTGAGACAGAATGCTGGACTGGATGGGCTGTGGCCTGTTCCAGCAAGGCTGTTCTTATGTTCTTATGTTCTTAGGAAACCATACAGTAATGCCAGGAGATGAATCATGAGTTGTAGGCCATGTGGCCAATATCTTTTCTTCCTTGGTTCCCATTGTTGTGTGCTCTGGTCCAGGCGACGAATGCAACCCTGGCAACGCGTTCTCCGGTGAGGAGTGTACATGAGGCTGGGGATTTCGTGGCCCGCGCTGCCTCCCCCGTTCCTACCTCCTTCCCTGCCGCTGTTTCCAGCCAGGCCCCTCCTGGGCTTGTCTCGGCTCCCGGACCCTTGCGACAATGATCTCAGTGAATAGGCTGGATGTAGGTGGAAACACATTCTGCACACGCACACCCTCACCCCTTTCTTATAGGTATAGATTTATTGTCCAGTATGTAAACCGCCTTGAGTCGGGTTCACCTGAGTGGGCAGTACATATTTACACACTCACACTCACAGTATTATTCCTTCCTTTGCTGAATGCTGAGAATGGCATGAGAAAGGGGCAACCCCCACGAGACTTCTGCCTACCTGGGACTTCTCCACCCACACTGTCCCAAAGGGAGGCTGGAGTGGTCCTGCTCCTCTTCTCTCCTGCCCTTCCTCTGGCCATAGCCATCACAATCCACCTGTCCTCAGAGTTTCAGGTGGGGGTGGGCTGGGGGCAGCCAGCCAATCAGCAAGCAGCTTGAATCATATGAAGTCTGCTCAATGGTTGAGGCAGGGAAGACAAAAGAAGGGAGGCTTGGAGGGAGGGGGCAGGAGGCCATGGGAGAGACCACAAAGGAGCAAGGCCAGAGCCTAGTGCAACCATCCACGCCCACACCCCAACCTTGAGTCGTGTCGCCTCTGGCTCCCAAAGTGAATCTGAAGCCAAAGGTATATGTGCTGGTGGCCACTGAAGTTCCCTGGTGTGTGGCATCAGGCGGGTTTGGGGTAGCTTGAGTTGATGAATGCCTTCAGGCTGGGACTATTTGAATAGGAACTAGGATGTTTGGTCCCAATGCTTTACCCCCAGTGATGGCGAACCTTGGCACTCCAGGTGCAATTGGACTTCAATTCCCAGAAGCCCAAGCCAGCACTCCTGCTGATCAGAGCTTCTGGGAAATGAAGTCCAAAACAGCTTTAAGAAAGGATTAGACAAGTTCATGGAGGACAAGGGTATCAATGGCTATAATTATGGATACCTAAGGACAACCTCCGGGTTGGAGAGATAGGCAAGATATCTCTCAGTGCCATTTCCAGGGAATCCTAAGCAGGTGAAGGCATCTGCTTGGGAATACCCTGAAGCAAATGGTGAGCCACTGAGTGAGACAGAATGCTGCACTGGATGGGCTCCTGTGGCTTGTTCCAGCTAGGCTGTTCTTATATAACATCTGGAGTGCCAAAGTTCGCCATCACTGCTTTAGCCCCTCCATGCAACCTTTTTCTTCTTTCATGTTCAAATCAAACTCTGAATTGCCAAAATGAAGCCACTTTCTTGGCTTTGTCGTTGGCCAAACCCAAGTCTCCATTGCTGCATGTTTCTGATAGGAGTCTGCAGACCAGTCAATGAGCCCATGGATTCTGTATCTGTCCACATCCACACAGTGTGTTGCTGCCTACCAGCAGCCCCCACTTGATCCTGTGGGTCTCATATTTTGGGACTCTGACCTATTGGGGGTCTTCCAAGTGATGTAGGGGAGGTTGAATTCCTCAGCCATATCCTCCTTCAATGATATTCTTTCTCCAGTGAGCTCCTTCTTCCATCTTCTAATTTGGTTTTGCTCTTGTATACCCTTAAGAATGTTTTTTCTTGCCATAAAGCTCTTCCTGGATCTGATCCAGTGGACTTGAGGCTCATACAGTATCTGTTCAGAGAGTGTTGAGGGAAAACCCAAATTTGATAGACTGTGCATAACAAATCTGAGTATATTTCCCCTCCCCCCCCCCACACACACACACCCTGTTTATGGTCACATTTTTAAAACCCCTGTTCCTTTGGAGAGGAATGTCTGCCATGAAAGAAGATTTTTTTTCCCTGACCCCTTTAGAGTTTGTATGTCATCAAACCTACACCAATTGAGAAAACATATCCTTTTGTTGGAATCGCTCCACCTAACATAAGGTAAATATTTATGTAAATAAGGTCAAGTAGTAAAAGATTACAATTTCCAGGAAGATAGAGGAAGGAGATTGTGGATTAGGAAAAACAGGTATCAAGACAGTAGCAGATACTAGAGCTTGGTGTTTGGGCTTGCCACCAGTGGGCAAGCCAGACTTGAAGATGTGGTCCAATCAGGATTGCAAGAGAAAGAAACCGTTTGAGGCAGATTTGTCTTTAGAGCAATAGTTGTATGAGGTATTAATTTCTAAAAACGCACAGTCTTTCTTGATGACAACACAGTCTTTCTTGAAAAAAAGTGTTTCTATTTATGAATATTTATTTTTATCCATTCTGTTCATTTCATTTTATTCATTCAAAAACTGATCCGGTAACAGCTTTTTCAAAACAAAGTTTTCTTCATCAGGAATCAATTTATAAATTCTTAACTGACAAACTCTGTAAAACAGTAGAAACATTTTTTTATATAACAGAAACATTTAGTAAGTAGAAAGTATAATATTTACATTTATCTGTAAGACTATAAAGAAATCATTTTTACATACCACACTTTGTTAATCTCTTTCTTCGGTGTCCCAAAAAAAAGCCTCAGAACAGGAATTCTTCCTAGCAATTGTGCTCAGAAATGTTAAGCAACACAGTTGAAAATACTAATTATATACATTGATTATTATCTTAAAGGTATAGACCAGGAGGAAAGGGTTGACATTTTTCATATAGCAAAACAACTGATTTTTCTTGTAAAAACATAGAACTAACTATAAGAAACAGGAACATAAGAACAGCCTTGCTGGAACAGGCCACAGGAGCCCATGATCCAGTCCAGCATTCTGTCTCACATAGTGGCTCACCATTTGCTTCAAGGTATTATTCCCAAGCAGATGCCTTCAGCTGCTTAGGATTCCCTGGACATGGCATTGAGAGATATCCTGCCTATCTCTCTAACCCGGAGGTTGTCCTTAGGTATCTATAATTATAGCCATTGATACTCTTGTCCTCCATGAACTTGTCTAATCCTTTCTTAAAGCTGTCAAGACTGACAGCTGTCACCACTTCTTCTGGCAGGGAGTTCCATAGACCAGTAATCCTCTGGGTGAAAAAGTACTTTCTCTTATTTGTTTGAGAACTAGTACCCAAAAGTTTCATGGAGTGTCCCCTAGTTCTAGTGTTATGCGATAGGGAAAACAGTTTTTCCTTATCTACTTTGTCCACACCGTGCATGATTTTATAAACTTCAATCAGGTCACCTCTTAGACGCTGTTGTTCAAGAGTGAAGAGGCCCAACCGTTGCAGCCTCAGATGGTAAGGAAGGTGTTCCAGTCCCCTAATCATTCTGGTTGCCCTCCTCTGCACTTTCTTCAACTCCATAATATCCTTCTGGAGGAATGGCGACGAGAACTGTACACAGTATTCCAGATGGGGCCTCACCATAGATTTATAATGAGGCAAAATGACACTTGCTGACTTATTTTCTATACCCTACCTAAAGATCCCTAGCATTGAGTTTGCTTTTTTCACTGCTGAGGCACAATGGGTTGACACCTTCATTGAGCTGTCCACCAGGACACCAAGGTCCCTTTCCTGGTTTGTCGCAGAGAATTCAGACCCTATCAGTTTATAAATGTAATTGGATTTTTTGCCCCAAGGTGCATCACTAGTGTTGAAGCTCATTTGCCACTGTTTTGCCCACTCCCCAGTGTCAAGAGATCCCTCTGAATCTCCTCACAATCTCTCACAGTTTTTACTACCCTGTATAATTTAGTGTCGTCAGCAAATTTGGCTACCTTGCTATTTACTCCTACTTCTAGATCATTTATGAAGAGGTTGAAAAGCAGGGGTCCCAGTACTGAACCTTGGGGGACCCCACTCTTTACTTTCCCTCCACTTGGAGAAGTGTCCATTGAGTGCTACCCTCTGTTTCCTATCCCTTAGCCAGTTGCTGATCCAGGACAAGACCTGTCCCTTTATTCCATGACTGGTAAGTTTATTCAAGAGCCTTTGGTGCGGGACCTTGTTAAAAGCCTTCTGAAAGTCCAGATAAACAATGTCAACTGGATCCCCCTTATCCACATGCTTGTTGACACTCTCAAAAAATTTCAACAGATTAGATTTCCTGGATCACCCCTGGATCCTTTTTTGAAAATTGGTGTTAAATTCGCTACCTTCCAGTCATCAGGCACAAAGCCAGGGAGGAGGTCCTTGCATGTATTGTTAAACTAAATGCTAACAAATCACCAGGACCAGATGGCATCCATCCATGTGTTCTCAGGGAACTTAAAGATGAAATTGCTGATCTCCTAGACAAAGAAGAAAAAAGTATTATGAGAACTATGTCAGTTAGAGTAAAAGAGCACAATTACAAAATGTTGTGGAGATGGTACTTGACTCCAGTGAGGTTGCATCAGATAAATTATAATAAAAATAAAATGTGTTGCCGATGTAAGAATACACTTGGAATGTATGAACATATTTCGTGGAGTTTTAATGTGGCAAAATATTTTTTGGGGAAAATTGAGAAAGAAATTTGTAGGATCATGGGAATGAGACTTAAATTGAGGTCAAGTACTGTCTTGCTGATGGATATGGATAATTTGAACTTAGATGCGGATAAAAAAGAGTTACTGTCTATAATGTTGACAACAGGTAGACAATATATTACTAGAAATTGGGGAAATGATGTAATTTTGAAAATCGAAGAGTGGTATAAGGAAATGTGGGATCTCACACTGAATGATAACATGGGAATTGAATAAAAAAGGGTATAGTTAAAGAAAATAGATTTTGGAAAATATGGCAATTATTTGTGGATCACACACTGACTGGAGAAGGGAGAAGGCCAGAACCAGATCAAATGAGTTACTGGAAACAGTGCTGAAGTATAATAATGTTATTGTTTTTCTTGTTTCTTCTTCTTTTCTGTACTGTAACTGTAGTTTCTCTTTTGTTGATAGTTGATTTGTTTGTATTTTTGTTTGTATTTGCTTGTATTTTTTTGAAAATTTAATAAAAATTATTTTTTTAAAAAGGGTAGGTTAAGGTCAGCCTTTTCCCTAATCATCTGGAGACTGGCATCAATTTTCTGAGCACTGTTAAAGACTTGAGAATCCACAAACTTTTCCACAGTCAATTCATCAACTTCAGATGTATGTTCTGCACTTGTAAAAATAGAAAATCAGGCCAAACGGTGCAAATGTAAAAATGATGAAAACCGGTCATGGCGAAGCCTTTCCAGTACTATTAATAAGGCTTTTCAGAAAATTACTTTCCTTCCTCAGGAATTCTATGAGACAGAAAAATACCATAAGTCAAAGATAATATTGAAAGTAAACATAGATTAAAAGATTTAATTTAATTTAATAGTCATATTTATATATGCCGCCCACTCAGGCAGAACCCGACTCAGGGCAGCAAGATATACAATTCATTTAGCATAATTAAAAGATATACGTCAATCCTGGCTGAGCAAACTAAAAGTTTTATATCTTACCTCATAATGTAATAGTAAATATCTAATTGCGTTAAATATGTTATTTAAAACGCATCCACAGCCTCCGTACGTTTTTCTTAGGGTGTGTAGGGACATCGAAAAATAAATGGACCATCACAAAATATATACCCTGAAAACATCCACATGTGTTGTACATCACACTGGTGAATTACCTCACGATTGCTGTAATGTACAGATACTACATTCTAGCCCTTTACAGAAAACAACAAAACTCAATTTCCTGATTAAGCCCATGTGGAGAGATAGAGTCAAATCTATGTATATAATATGCCTCACGCTGCAATAATCTCCTCTCGATATCTATTTTCTCAAACGGTTTTGGAAATAACACCTCCAATGCAACGAATTTAAAATCATTTTCAGAATGTCCCAATTCCATGTAATGGCTCACTAAAGGAGCCTGTAAATTCTGGGATCGAATCCTCGCCCGATGTTCGCAAATGCAAGTTCTAAGAGCTCAAATCATCTTCCCAATGTAAATTTTATTGCATCGACAGACCCACATGTAGATCACGTTAGATGACCAGCAATTGCTAAATTGTCTAAGCTTGAAGGTAAAATTCCTCCCTGGAATCTGCACCTCTTTAGTCTCCCAACTGAAACAGCAGCATACACAGCTGAGACACCTGAAGTGTCCCGAAATAACCCCTCTAATTTGGTCCATACATGCCTGATGGTCAGATCTAGTAAGAATATTACCTAGGGATCTGGTCCTGCGGAAACCTATCATTGGTTTTAAACTACATCCTGGTAACTCCTCTAAAATGTTCCAATGTTTAAGAATAATTTTCTTGATCACTAAGGCTAAAGGAGAAAATTCAAAGGAATAGTAAATAGTTGACCCTCCCCACATTGTTTTCTGATAAACAAACTGGCTCTATTGCTATCCTTGACCTTCTTCAGTGAACAATCAATAATGTGGTTAGGATACCCTCTACGCAATAAAAAAACATCGGATGGTGGTCAAACTGTCAACAAAATCCAGATCCTTAGTAGAATTCCTCTTAGCCCTAGCAAACAGACTTCTAGTTTTTTCACTCCCATTCCACATGCATTCATGCATTCATCTCATCTCCATTCTTTACACCTTAAAGCAGTTGTTTTCTGGTGGTCTCTTTCCTTTCCTTTAACACAGGAGTTCTTCTCAACCTTGTAAAGCTGGGGTCCAGCCCACGCCCATTCAGGCAGCTGAGCCAGACAGACTGGCAGTCCCCTCCCCCCCCCCCCCCCAGTAAACACTGCCGCTCTCCCACCATGGCTCCTGGAAGGGAGGAGGAAGAAGCCTGGAGGCGGAGGCAGGGGGGGGGGGAGAGAAGAGAGAAGAGAAGTCTCAGTTCCCTCCAGAAGGAGAGAAAAGAGGAACATGAAGAGCCTTTCCTTCAGCCCCCCACCTAGGTAGCTAGCTTCCTCTCTAGGAATCAAAGTCGGTGTCTTTAACCCTTGCTGGGAAAGGAAGCTGCCAGAACTCACATTTTCAGCTCTCTGGTGCTGATGCCTTTCTTCCTCATTTTGGGGCCTTTTCATTCCCTTCCCACAAGCAGTTTGTTTGGCTTATAGTCATGTTATGAAATAAAAAATCATAATTCGGGTGTAACGCAGGCCTTTCCCCCTTTGAGCTCCTTGGAGAAAGGGAAAGGAAGGATCCTTGAGGTTGGCTCTGGGAGGGAGGGTTAAAAGCAACAGAACAACAGATTCCTAGAGAGACAGGAAATGAGAAGAGGAGCCCTCCTTTACAGGAAATGTTCCTTTCCCACAACTTCCTTCTCCAGTGGCAATAATTTCAGAGGAAGGTCTGAAGATATTCTGGGCTCTAAAGCAGGGGTTCTCAACCAAAAGCCATGGCTGCCTTCGGCGGGGGTGGGGGCAACTGGAGTGAGGTCAGGGGCCAGATTATTTGGCCTGATTCGGGCCACAGGCCGTAGGTTGTGAACCCCTGCTTTAACAGCTTGCAGCTCTAGTTCAGACAGGGTTCCCAGCGTGTTTCAGGTATCACTCCATGTGGAACACTGAGCCTGGAATATTCCTTCCACGTATAAAACCATGTATTGGGGTTTTTACAAGAATCCCCCAGCCCTTTCCTTAAAGGCCATGAGATCATTTGGGCTCCGTGGATATATGGCCAAACTAACGCATTTGGCTAGCCTCCAGTCCCAGAGCTGAGGAGAGGTTGTTGAACTACTAAGAGAGCCAAGTGTTGGATCGGGGCCGTGGAGCGGCCGTGGGGTCCCAGAGGAGACTGGTCGAGTAACGACACGAGACAAGATGGAGCGGAGACCAGTGGTTTATTGAGGGAAAATCATCATCATATATAGGAATTCAAGGCAGCGTGTGATAGAATCGTCATCTGACAGAAAATCACATCACATGTTTACCCGGGTTAATTGGGAATCTCTCTCGGGGAAGTTAATTAACTAAGGCAAACACTGGCAGGGGAAGTCCATTATTCCTAGCTTACACAAGAGTAAACATGGCCACTATTTGCGCTAGGGCTCGGGGTAATCTGCAGGTGCGGAATTACCTATTTCCTAACTGCTTAGTTAGACATTCAATTTCCTCCTGTTTGGACTGCCTGTCAGTTCAGATATGGGTGAATCAATCTTATGACTATTAATCCGCTCCCCAATTTCTGTCCCCGCAGAACCCAGAGGCCCGGAGTGTGCTCACGTGACGTAGCCTCTGTCAGGGACAGTTATGCCAATTATGCTCGCGGATACCACACTCCCCCTTTATTTGTTATGGACCTGACAGACGGCCCTGCGTAGGAGTGGCATCAGCTGGTATGGGGGGATGACGCTTCGGGGTTCCTTCCATGGGGGACATCTCGATATCAGTGAGGGAATACATTGCACGAAACAACACACTGCTGTGCCCAGTATTACCACCCCCACAATCACCTTGAGTGTCGTCTGAAGCCAACCCCATGGGAACCACGACCATAGTGAATCCCACCACCCCCATGAAGCATCCTCCTTGATGTTTTTGACTAGGGTGTGGAGGTCCGTGAGCTGGCTCTGTACCTTACGCGTGTTGTCTGTAAGATTAAAGCAACACATGCCGTGGACAGACTTGCAACCCAAATGATGTAACAACAGAAGGTAATCGATAGCTGCTCGATTGTCCAGTATGGCATGGCGAAGCTCTGCCTGCTCCTGGTTGAGCAGCGCTATCGCCGAGGAGGTGTGGTTGATGGTTTTTGCCAGAGTGCAAGCCAATTGACCAATTCTCTGAGCGTTGCCAATGGCTAAGCCTGGCACACCAAGTATGCTGACTGCCAATGAGACGTACTCAGCCTTACTCAAAACCCTAATGTTGCTATCCTATCACATGAGCTGTCTAACTGGGTGGCACGGGCGCGCCTTATGGGTGAAGGAACATTCGTGCTTGGGGCAACCATATCCCTAGTGGGGAGCAACAATGTTAAGCGACTGATACAACATGTGGAACCTGATACATTAGCGGGAATGTAATTCCAAGCGTACTGATTGCATGTAAAGAACCAACCTGAAGGCAAGATAACATGAGCATACATTGAGCCAATTGTCTCTGGGTTATCACAAGTCCAATTGCCGCTGCTGGTGTCGAGGCAACGGCGCTGAGTCCTGCCGGCCGCGGAGCAGCCGGTCATTCGGGCACAAGTAGAGTTCGAGCTGACCGCCACTCAAGGAGTGTAGAGAGTGGCTGCATCAGCCGGCAAAGTCTTGGTTAACTGAGTTCCCCAGCGAGCGTACGTTGAGAAACACGTTGGGTAAAATGGACCGAAAATCCGCTTCACCAGCCAGTCGCCGTTCCTGGTGTGCGCCTCCGGAGAATGGCACACCGGGATGAGACAGGTGCTCAAGATTGAGGCAGAAGCAGTATTATGCCTTAGGCAAAAATCAGACTGGTTGACGAGAGTTGCCAACCTCTCCCATAGGTTGTAATGCATCCGGGCAGAGAGGTCTCCGCCTGGCATCAGGTCATTGGCTTTCAGTGAAGCTGCCTGAACGCCTCCCCCCGCAAGTAGGGAGAGGGTCAGAATGATGGTGACCGCCATGGAATTAGCGGTGATCAGGGAAAAGGCTGCTGGCAAGATGTTTTCCGGTGTCGGGTCCCTGTCCTCGCGTCGGACGGCGTCCACTGCCTCATCGCAAAGGGTCTTGACCATCCCCCAGGTGATCCTCGGCGCTGTCACCCGCGGTCGCCGATGCCTCCGCCTGGTTCCCGTGGTCAGGGTGAGGTTCTTCATCTCCGGGATCGGATTTGGGATGGCCTGAGTCCTCGCCATGCGGCTCCAAGTGGGGTTTGACGCACCGGGCTGGAACCCAGATGACACCTGTAGGAGACATAATTGCAGCATACCCTCTTCCCCAGGTTACGAGTGGCGCCGGGCCCCTCCAAGAAGGATCCGGTGGCACTCGGTAATGCACCATCGGTCGCGGGAGAGCTTCCGAGCGGCGGAAGTGCTTCTCCTGCGGCGTGCAATCCAAAAAAACATTAAGGTGATTGTACGTGAACAACACCTTGTTCAGACAATGCTGTGCCTGACCCTGAGATTTGGGGAGGGCTGGTGGCTCCCCTCTTTCTGTTTGTTTGTCAATGTAGGACTTGAGTGTTCGATTAACTCGTTCCACAATCGCTTGCCCCTGCGGATTGTACGGAACGCCAAAGGTATGTTTGATATCCCAGGTGGCCATGAAGTTGGCCAACTGCCTGGAGCTGTAGGCCGGAGCGTTATCGGTTTTAATGTGCCGTGGGTTGCCCATCGCTGCAAAGCAGGAAAGGAGATGCTGCTCCACGTGGGAAGCTGTCTCTCCATTTTGTGCCATTGCCCAGACGAATTGTGAAAAGGTATCAATGCAAACGTGCATGTACTGCCATCTGTCAAATTGCGGGACATGTGTGATGTCCATTTGCCATACCTGATTAGCCTCTGCCCCTCATGGGTTGACCCCCCACGAGGGCCCCCCCGGTGCCCCTGCGCAATGCTGACAAGAGCGGACTATGCCTTGGGCTTGAGAGAGTGGCAGGTTAAACTGTCTGGCGAGCGCTTTGGCATTCTGATGAAAGAATGCATGGCTCTGAATCGGAGTTGTGAATACTCCCAAAACTGACCATTGCTGAATTTCCTTTGCGGCCGCATCCGCTCTGCTATTGCCCGCGGAAATCGGACCAGGTAGGTCCTGGTGACTTCGGATGTGGGCGATATAGAGCGCTTCTGTGTGGTTCCGCAAATGAAATTGAGCTGTGAGGAACAAACCCAGCAAATTTTTGTCTATTGCGGGAGTGATGTATGCTCCCGGTAGACTGTGAAGCAAATTCCTAACATATTGGCTGTCAGTTATAATGTTGAGGCGTTCTTTGGCGAAGGTGCGCAAAGCGAGGTTCACCGCTGCCAACTCTGCCCGCTGTGCGGACTTCTGTGGAAGAGTTAGAAGCATGCGCCAAGCCTGGCCCTCCTGCCAAGTTAAAACACCATATGTGCGACCCCCATCCGTGAAAACTGTTCTGGCCCCCTGAAGTGGAACCAGCGATATCAATTCATACAAGCTGACTGTCTGCGTTTGAAGCGAGACGAGTCTGGGGTCCTTAGGCAAGTGGTATGCCAAGCATCTGGTGAATCCTTCCAAGGCAATTGGAAGCGAATCACCGAGCTGCATCAGCTGCTGGACCTGCTCTTTTGTGAATGGGATCACGATTTTGGCTAGATCGTGCCCTGAGATGTCCCTTGCTCTCAGCCTTCTGCGGTAGACCACCGCGGAGACCAACTCTTGGGGGGGGAACGATGTTTCGGGAAGAGGTGTTCGGTAAATACACCCATTCCACGATATTCGCTCCTCGCTTGGAGTCCACTCCTAGGGCTCCGGTGAACATGGATCCGGCCCGAACGATGTATAAGTTCAGGATCGGAGCATATGGCCCCTGAGTAATCCTGTCCACCCATCTCTGGCTGAGAATCTGGTTAACCTTTTCGAGAGTCAAGCGTGCCTCTCGAGGAATTTGTATCCGGTCTGTCGGCTGCTTACCTAACGTTAGCAGCGAGAAGAGCGGCTTTAAAAGATCCGTATCCAGTCTGAAGTACGGTCTGGCCCAATTAATGTTTCCTAAAACCTGCTGCAACTCTACCAGGGTGACTGAGTCTTTTAAGTTGATCTGGGGCAAAACTGGGGCTGCGAAAGAACGGAGAAGCCGATGACCCATGTATGAAAACGGCTCGGTTCTCTGTACTTTCTCTGGGGCAATGAGTAACCCTTTTCCCCCCAGGGTGGCCTGGAGGTCTTTAAACATTTCGCTGCCGAGTTGCGGCGCTGCGACCAAGATGTAATCCATGAAATGACACACTAAAGCTGTGGGGTGAAGATTTCGAAACTTTGCCAGTGCGTTGTGAACATAAATTTGGCACAGGGTGGGCGAATTGAGCATCCCCTGTGGCAAATACTTCCACGCGTAACGCTGCATGGGCTCACTATGGTTCACAACTGGCACCGTAAAGGCGAACCTTTCCCTGTCCCTAGGATCTAGGGGAATAGTATAAAAGCAATCCTTAAGGTCTACGACCAAGATCTCCCAACCCTCGGGGATCATATTTGGATTCGGAATGCCGCATTGAAGCGGACCCTTTGGCTGAATACATTTATTGATCTCTCTGAGATCGTGGAGGAGTCGCCACTTCCCCGACTTTTTCTTTATGACAAATATGGGCGAATTCCAAGGACTGGTGGACTGCTCTATATGTCCTGCGTCTAGCTGTTCCTTAACCAGTTGCTTCAGGGTGACTAATTTCTCCCCCACTACCAGCCACTGCTCCACCCAGGCTGACGTGTTGGTGAGCCATTTAAGTGGCAGAGTCATTACCCGAAGGTAAGAGTGGCACGGTATTGTTGCAAAATGTCTCGCCCCCAGAGGTTGACGTGCACGTCCAGAATGTGCAGCCGAATGACCGCTGTGCCGTCAGCCCCAGGGATCGTGACTTCCACCCACTCCCGGCTCCTAAACGCTTCTTGGATGCCGCCTACCCCCCACACATCGGAGACCGGCTCAATGGCCCACTCCCGCGGCCACTGACTTCGGCTGACCACGCTGACGTCAGCTCCGGTATCTAGCAGCCCTGTGAACGATTTTTTATTCAAAAATACCTCTATAACTGGCCGCCGTTTCCATTCTATGTTGGTTTCCACTGTTGCTAAGACCTGGTATCCTTGCACTGCCTCACTTGCGCTCGAGCGGTCTTCCGACCCGGACTCTGAGCTGTCCCTGGCTATCTGCTGGCGAGTTACAAGGAACCATAATCAGTTGCTCTAACGTGTCTCCCTTGTGAATGGTCTGGGGTAGGTGTGTCCAGAGTTGAACTTGGAGAACACCCGAAAAACTGGAGTCAATGACTCCCGGAATTACAAGAATTCCACGTGCTCCTGCGACACTACGAGGCAAAACTAAGCTTACGAAGTCTTTGGGCAGGGGGTCCCATGTACTGGGAATCCACCAGATAGACTGTGCCTGGCAAGTCGCATGTGACGTCTGCCTGGCAAGTCAATTCTAGCCCTGTACTACCTTTGGGGCTGGCCTGCGCCTTCGCAATGTCGGGAATGTGATTGGAATTTAATCCAGCTCTGGCTCTCCCAGAGCGAGGGAAGCCTCTGTTTGGACCGGGGCCAGAGACGTGCCCGCGTTCCGGTTTCCCAAATTTGGACAGAATTTGGACCAATGGAAGCCTCTAGTACACTTCGGACACGGGGTGGTTGGAGCCTTGGAACGGCCGGAATGCTGTCCGCCGCCCTTGGATCGGCACTCCCTAGCGAAGTGGCCGACCTTGCCACAATTGTGACATGCTCCTTGGTTCTTGTTCTTGGGTTTCCTACCCCCTTGCACCGCCGCTGCCAGCAGACCCATTTTGTAGGAGTCCGTGCCAACGTCGGCGCAAGCCCTAATCATGTCCGTGAGAGTCAGGTCGGGACGATTGCCCAGTGACTGCAAGATCTTACGGCAGTCAAGATTGGCATTGTCTTTAGCCAATTTCATCATGAGCTCTTGTTGGGCTTGCTCATTATCGATCTGTCTACTGATCGCTTCTTCTAATCGATTGATAAAGTCCATGTAGGACTCCTGGGCGCCCTGTTTGACTGCGATGTAATTTTTGGCCACTTTGCCAGTTGCTGGGACCTTGAGAAAAGCCCTGAAGGCCGTCTCAGCTGACAACTGAAGGGTGGAGAGTGGCAAGGCGGTCTGCACATCGATGGATTCGAAGGCACCTGAACCATATAGTTGGTCAGGAATTATTGCCCCGCCCATCCTGGCAGCCCTTGCCTGAGCCTCGAGGCGATACTCGCTGTCCCATAACAAATACTGGCTGGGGTTGAGCATCATTCGCATGATGGCTTTCCAGTCATGCGGAATGAACATCGTGTTCTCACACACTTGCTGAAGCGTGCCCCTAGTGAAGCGACTCTGAAGTCCTGTCTCTGAAATGGCCTTCCGTATTGCCATGAGGAGCTTATACGGAACTGGTGAATGAACTATCTGCTGCTGCCCTGTGAGGGCATCTACCTCCAAGCGAATTGGACAAATCTGACTAAGCTCAGCTAGTTCTTCTGCTGGCAATTCCCCCTTCCTGATCTCTTCCTCAACTGTGCGCTGAAGGGCACTCTTGGTAGTTCGGGAACCTGTAGCTATCAGAGAAGCGCCAGCGCTCCTCATTCCATGCATTCCACCGGTGACGTCTGCAGCTGTCACCGAGGGAAAGCTCCCTACACTACCCTGCTTAAACTGAAATGACGGATAGAGCGCCGTGGGCGCCGATGGCTCTGATGGCGCTGGGGGTTCTTTGGCCTCTACCCGTACTGGGTCCACCTCTGCTAAGAGTTTCCTACATTTGCTCCATGTGCGAATTACGCCATCTGGAGCTCTCGGGGGTTGCTGAATGCAGACTCCTATCTGATCCCAGAGCTGAAGGGATAACGTACCTACTTCTGAGTAAAGCAGGCAGTGTTCCCTCAAGAACACCTCCAGACTAGATTATTGTAATGCGCTCTACATGGGGCTGCCCTTGACGACCATTCGGAAGCTACAGCTGGTCCAAAATGCGGCAGCCCGGGTGGTGATGGGGTGTGGGCATTATGCCCGTGCTCTACCACTGCTCCGGGAGCTGCACTGGTTGCCAGTTTGTCTCCGGGTGCAATTCAAGGTGCTGGTTTTGACCTTTAAAGCCCTATATGGTAGTGGGCCGGGTTACCTAAGAGACCGCATCGCCCTGAGGACGTCTGTCCGTCCAACCAGAGCGGACCGGAGGGGCTCTCTAGTTGTTCCATCAGCCAGAGGGGCTCGCCTCTCTGGCACAAGGAGGAGAGCCTTCTCCGTGTCTGCACCAGCCCTCTGGAACCTCCTGCCAACAGAGCTACGTCTTCGGACGGAATTGCTGCCTTTCAGAAAATATCTTAAAACCTGGCTGGCGGGTCAAGTGTGGGGTGCAGGTGGAAGGGTAACCGCCATTGGGTGGTTGGTGTAGAGGAACTCTTCCCCATGGTGCCTCTGGATCCTGCAGCCCTTGTTTTTAGGGGGTGGGTAGTTTTAATTGTTTTAACTTGTGTTTTTTAACTTTTGTTGTGAACCGCCCTGAGTTGGCTTTGGCTGAGTGAGCGGTATATAAATGTGATAATTAAATTAAATTAAAATTAAATTAAACACCAAAAGCCGCGCTAGTTCTCCACTGTGAAAGCTTATCTGATATACCCTGGCCAGGGTCTTGAATTCCTCTACATGAATTCTTTGACTAGCGGACGGACGTTGCCGCTGAGGACAAGTCCCCATATTACCTGCCGGTCCTTTGAAGTCTCCTTCTCGGGATGAGTCGACGCGTCTGAAGTTCAGGCAATGGGTTTTGCGTGACGAATCTCTGGGTAGAGCTTGGAGCGTGGACTGCTGCCACGGGCCCTCGGTGGCCTCTGCGCTGTCAGGGGTTCACAGCCGACCCTGAGCGGAACGCGTTTTTCTGTGCTGCAACCGCCGTGATAGCCGGAGCAAGCTGTAGGATGCCTCTCTGAGATGCCTCGCCGCGTAGCTGTCTTCCCGATCGGCTGGCTTTCCGACCGGGCTGCCGCGCTGTCCTCCGGGGTGATCGGACACAGTTCTAGCGTAGAACCGGACCGCGTAGATCGCTTACTCATGAGTAGGATCACGTCGGGGTCACCAGATGTTGGATCGGGGCCGTGGAGCGGCCGTGGGGTCCCGGAGGAGACTGGTCGAGTAACGACACGAGACAAGATGGAGCGAAGACCAGTGGTTTATTGAGGGAAAATCATCATCATATATATAGGAATTCAAGGCAGCGTGCGATAGAATCGTCATCTGACAGAAAATCACATCACATGTTTACCCGGGTTAATTGGGAATCTCTCTCGGGGAAGTTAATTAACTAAGGCAAACACTGGCAGGGGAAGTCCATTGTTCCTAGCTTACACAAGAGTAAACATGGCCACTATTTGCGCTAGGGCTCGGGGTAATCTGCAGGTGCGGAATTACCTATTTCCTAACTGCTTAGTTAGACATTCAATTTCCTCCTGTTTGGACTGCCTGTCAGGTCAGATATGGGTGAATCAATCTTATGACTATTAATCCGCTCCCCAATTTCTGTCCCCGCAGAACCCAGAGGCCCGGAGTGTGCTCACATGACGTAGCCTCTGTCAGAGACAGTTATGCCAATTATGCTCGCGGATACCACAGCCAAGTGTCTCTGGTTCTTTCTTATCAACGTGTACTGAAAGTTTATTCTGTGGTGGAGGTGGAGGATGTGGTGGTGCATCAGGTACAGGTCTACTCTGAGCTTCCGGCACTGGAGAGCTCATGCTACCTAAAGCCTTTGCCTCCCTTTGTGTGGACTTATCGATGCAATATTGACTCCAGTGACTAGAAGTGTGAAACTAAATTCTACAAGATACAGAGTAATCAGAAAAGGTGACAGCCATTGTCTTTTGCTAGGCTGAAACTTTATTTTGGGGAGCAGATTGCTCACCTTTAATCTCAGTTCCAAACAGCTTTTGGATCATTGTCTTTTCTGAAGGAATGTTTTAATCCTGTTCAGAAAATAGGAGGGCATCTGGCTTTTGCCTCTGGATAGGCGGTGAAGATCAAGGTCTGAACTCACAGGAAAGTGCAAGTTTACTAAGGAAGGAACTTTACCACTGAAGAATCAAATTGACATCAAGCTGAACTACACTGCTTCCGCTCCTGCCCTACATATGCCCGGGAAGATAGGCAGCATGGAAGAACTTGCCACTGCCACCTCCATCACTGTCATCACCCTTTTTGGAGGGTGCGGGGACTTTTTGGGCCCAAGAAGGCCTCCACTGCCTCTGCCCCCATATTTCTCCTCTCGGTTGGACTGGTGAGGGGTATAGGGGGTCGCTCAGTGGTGGTGGGGTGGGGCTTGCGGCCAAAGAAGACCTCCACTGCCTTTGCCCCACATGTCTTCTCTTGGCCGGACTGGCGAGGGGGAGAAGGGGACGCTCAGCTGTGGCAGGGTGGGGCTGGTGGCCCAAGAAGACCTCTGCTGCCTTTGCCCCCACATGTCTCCTCTTGGCTGGACTGGCGACGGGGAGAAAGGGATGCTCAACTGTGGCAGGGTGGGGTTGGTGGCCCAAGAAGACCGCCGCTGCCTTTGCTCATGCTGGGGCAGCCAGCACTGGAGCCTGCTTCGCCTTCCTGCCGGGAGGCAAGAGGAACCATCGTCACCTGGGGTTGCCGCAGTCCCAGGGGACACTTGGGTGGCCAACGCTGGAGCCTGCCTTGCCTTCCTGCTGGGAGGCGAGAGGAATGGACACCATCAAGGCTTGCTTGCAGTCCCAAAAGATGCTGGGGACCTTTAGTGTTCAAGAACCAAGACAATAGAAACAGCCAAAGTCTGGCTTAACTTATCTTTATTGCATGATGGTCAGGGGGAACATGTGGTAATGGCGGACGAACAGCTCATTATATACAGTGGCTATACCTTTGAATGTGGCTCCTCGGTAGCTCATTGGCTACTGTCTGCGTGATGTCACCCTTAGTCACGCCCTTCTTGTCCAGGTGAGGCAGTGGCGGGAATCTTCCCGCGGCTGTAGGCATTTGGAGAATTTGTACCATGTGAGCTGGACGCTCGCTACTGCCCCCAGTGGTCACTAGCTCGCGTCCTAATACAGAAGGTTACAGTGTTACTTTTAGAGATTGTTACATTCACTCATTCGTGTGGTTACATTTACTTAAAGGCACATTACAATCCATACACAACAACCCTCCCCCCTAGGATGAGATGAAGTCTCTCATCCAATGTGGTTTACTGCATGAGCGTTTTGGGCATAAGGCTGGCTGGCTTGTCCCGGGGGAGCTATCGCTTCTGTGTTCCCTGGGCTCTTGTCCTGCAACAGGAGTGGGAGACTCGTTAGCGACTTGCTGCGGTTCTGCAGCTTTTGGGGTAGGGGTAATCTCCATTGTGGGAAAACCGGGGACATTGGGGACTAACGAAAAACCCCGCTCCTCGCTTGGATGGGTGGGGGACCACTCCGAAAAATCCCCCCAGTTTTGCAACTCAAAGTCAAACTCATGTTCTGGGATATTTGTGGGGGCATCCACCAGGATATCTGCGGGGACAAACCTATTCCCTTCCCCCCTTGGTGGGGACCGCTGGCCCCCCTCTCCTCACCCTTGGGCTAAACGGGTGGGGGAGAACCCTAACGCTGAGCCCTGATGCGCGGTTTCTGCGCCCTGACTACCGGGAACCCGTCCCCGGAGCTGGTCTGCATGTTGCCTCCAGAGTAGACCCGTGCTGGTCTCAATGCAGTACGACACAGGTCCAGTTTGTCCAATGACTACCCCCGGAACCCAGGCTGGTCCTGCGGTTGCGTAATTTCTGCAATGGACCGGGGCGCCTATTTCGAAACTCTTGGTGCCCACTATCCCAATGTTCCTCCCAGTGTCTTCCACCCTTGTGGGGTCTAGCCTGGTCAGTATCATGGTCAGCTTCCTGCGCATGAGGAGTTCTGTGGGCGACTAACCTGACGCCAGCGGTGTCACCCTATAACCCAACAGGAATTGGCATAACTGTAGATTCAGGTGCCCGGGGCCCATGCGCCTCAGCACTTCCTTTGTTGTACGCACGAGGCGTTCTACCTGACCGTTTGTTGCTGGGTGAAAAGGTGCGGAGGTGATGTGCCGGATGGCGTTTATATCAATGAATGCCAGGAACTCAGCAGACGTGAAACTACTCGCGTTATCACTCACAAGTACATCGGGTATCCCGAATGAGCTGAGCACTTTGCGCAATTGCTTAATGGTTGCGGCTGATGAGGTGTTTGCCACTGGGATAACTTCTAACTACTTGGAATAAGCATCCACTATGAGGAGGAAGAATGAACCTCTGAAGGGACCTGCGAAATCTATCTGCAGGCGAGACCACGGCCCTTTGGCTGCGTCCCATTCTCTGTGCGGAAGTCGGGACTCCTCGGGCCGAGAGTTTTGGCAACTCTCGCAAGTGCTCACCATGTGCTCTATGTCAGCGTCTAACTGGGGCCACCAGAAATAGCTCCTGGCCAAAGCCTTGGAGCGGACAATTCCCGGATGGCTGACGTGCAGTAGCTTGAGCACCCTTGCTCTCAATGATTCAGGTTCGACCACCCGCTGGCCCCAAAGGAGGCAACCCCTCTCCATGGACAGTTCTAACCTCTTCCTAAAAAATGGGGCAAATTCTGCCGCTGGGGAAGACATTGGCCACCCTTTTTGCACCCAGGAGTTCACTAGAGCCAACATCTTATCTCTCCCTGTCGCCTTGGCGATTTCCGTGGGTACTATTGGGGGTGAAACCAGAACCTCTATCATGAGTACTTGGTGATCTTGTTCCACTTCACACTCGGGGTTGCCCACGTGAGGCAGAGGTGACCTCGAGAGTGCCTCCGCATGGCTTATGTCCTTTCCGGGGTGATAAACCAGCGTGTTCTGGTACGCGTTTAGAAAAATGGCCCATCTCAGCATTCTGGGGGACAGAATCTGCGGTGTGGGCTTGTCTGCGGTGAAAATGCCTAGCAGGGGCTTGTGGTCAGTCACGATGGTGAAGGGGCGGTCATATAGAAAATCATGAAACTTCTTTGTTCCAGCGATTATTGCAAGTGCCTCCCTGTCTGAAGTTTATAAAATCATGCACGGTGTGGACAAAGTAGATAAGGAAAAACTGTTTTCCCTATTGCACAACACTAGAACTAGGGGACACTCGATGAAACTTTTGGGTACTAGTTCTCAAACAAATAAGAGAAAGTACTTTTTCACCCAGAGGATCACTGGTCTATGGAACTCCCTGCCAGAAGAAGTGGTGACAGCTGTCAGTCTTGACAGCTTTAAGAAAGGATTAGACAAGTTCATGGAGGACAAGGGGATCAATGGCTATAATTATGGATACTTAAGGACAACCTCGGGGTTGGAGAGATAGGCAGGATATCTCTCAATGCCATTTCCAGGAAATCCTAAGCAGGGGAAGGCATCTCCTTGGGAATACCCTGAAGGAAATGGTGAGCCACTGTGTGAGACAGAATGCTGGACTGGATGGGCTGTGGCCTGTTCCAGCAAGGCTGTTCTTATGTTCTTATGTCTGTCTGTGCATAGTTATGCTCTGCCTTTGACAGGGATCTGGAGTAGAACGCCACTGGGGCTTCCCGCCCGCTGTCCAACACGTGGCACAGGACCTCCCCCACCCCCACTGGTGAGGCATCGCATACCAGAACCACTGGCTTCTTGGGATCGAAATGGGTCAGGATGGCCTCAGAGGATAAGAGTTGTTCAGCTCATTGAACGCTCTCTCCTGACTCTCGCCCCATCACCAAACCTCATCCTTCTTTAATAATCTATGAAGTGGCTCCGCCACCGATGCCTTCCTAGGCAGGAAGGAATGGTAAAAATTCAGGAGCCCCAGGAACGATTGCAATTCGGGCTTTGTGGTGGGGCGAGGAGCATTTTGAACAGCGGCCACCTTTGACTCAGAGGGTTTTATGCCAACTGGGGTTACCCTGAAACCTAGCAACTCTACCTCTTTTGTGAAGAACACACATTTGTCTTTCCGCAGTCTCAAACCCGCTTTCTCGAATACTGTCAGTACCCTGTCTAGCCTTTTGGCCAATTCTGACTCGCTCCCCCCGTTATCAATACGTCGTCAAAATATGGCAAGACCCCCTCCAAACCCTTCAAAAGACACTCCACTAATGATAGGAAGTTGCCTGGAGCCGAATTTACGCCAAACTGTAGGCGCGTCACCTTAAACGCCCCTTTGTGGGCGACTATCGTCTGTGCAGCAGCTGCAGCTGGGGTTACCGAAAGTTGCTGGTAAGCCTGCGCCAGGTCCAACTTCGCAAAACACTTTCCCCCATGTAACCTGGCCAACAAGTGGCTGACTACCGGCACCGGATACGCATTTGGGCGTATTGCCTTGTTAATTGTACGTTTGTAATCAGCGCAAATTCGAACCTCCCCGTTAGCCTTTAGCACTGTTACAATAGGAGTTCCCCACTCCGCAGAATCAACTGGGACTGGGATTTCCTGGCCCACCAACTTGTCCAGTTCCACCTCTATTTTGTCCTTTAGTGCAAAAGGCACCCTTCGCGGTTTGAGCCTTATCGGCCGGATCTCCGGGTCCAGGTTGAACGCAACTGGGGGGCCCTTGAATTTTCCGAGTCCCTTCTTGAATACCTCAGGATGTGCGTTACACACCTCCTTATTGGATCAGTTCTGACAGTATGCACCCCCCTATGAACAACCCCAGGGGCTTAAACCATTGTGTCCCCAGGAGGAAACAGCCCCCCCCCCTTGAGAACAACTAGCGGGAGCTCCGAGGCATGTTGCTTGTATTGCACCTTGAATTTTCTCACCCCCAACACCGGGACGCTATTTCCCTGCACGTCTCGCAACGTAGACTTCAGTGCTTTGAGTTTGGGCCGCACGTTGGGGGAAATTCGCAAAAACTCCCTCGGGGAAATAATATAATAGGAGGAACCCGAGTCTATCTCCATCTTAACGGGGACCCCTTGCAACAGTACCTCAACAAAGTAACGTGGGTGTCCCAAGGACATGCTTTGGACCGCCGCGTTGTCATCGCTGGGGACACGCCAGTACACTCTATGTACCTCGACATCGCTGTTGTCGGAGACTCGGCCCACGCCGTCCTGTTTCCTTGAGGGCCGGACGCCCTCCTGCTTCCTTGGGGGACAGTCTGTTGAGCCCTTGTGGTCTCTGCGCCGTCGCCTGCAAACCTTGGCGATGTGGCCCCGCCGTCCGCAGTTGTGGCACTCAGCCTTCCGGAACAGGCACTTGCTGCGGTCGTGGGACGCCCCGCAGCCGTCGCAACGTCGGCCGTCCTTCCGCACCTTCCGATGTCCTCATCCTCGCTGCTCTCTGTGGAGGAGTGTGGCGCCCGCCTGGCCACTTGCACCAGGGCTGCTGCCCTGTCGGGTTGTGGGGGCCTTGTTCTGAACCCCTTAACCCCGGCTCTCGTGGCTTCTGCCGCCTGTGCCTTCTTCAGGACCTCTTGTAACGTTGGGAGTGGCTCTTTATTCATCAGCTTCCGCTGGGTCTCCTCGTCCCACAGGCCGCACAGCATGCGGTCCCTGAGGGCGATTTCTAGGTTCTCCCACTTGCATGGGCCGGCGGCTAGACGGAGGGCCGCTGCAAAGGCAGCCACGGACTCACCAGGGGACTGCACCCTTTTCCAGAATGCGTCCCGGGCCGAGAACATCGAGACCGTGGGCTGGAAATGGTCCCGCAGAGCTTTCAGGAGCTGTTTAACCGGGACCTTGTCTACCTTTCTTGGAGACACCAGGTCCACCAAAATCTTCATTGCCGGGAAACCAAGCATTCTGATGAGGGTGGCTCTTTTCTTCCCCTCGTCTGAGATGTCGGACACCATCAGTGCACTTTTGAAATCCATCTCAAACAGTTCCCATTCCTCCGTTTTGTTGATGTCGAAACCAGTCTGTGTTGTGTTGATTCCGTGGGAAGCCATTATCCCACCTTCGTCGCCAATTTAGTGTTCAAGAACCAAGACAATAGAAACAGCTGAAGTCTGGCTTTACTCATCTTTATTGCATGATGGTCAGGGGGAACATGTGGTAATGGCGGACGAACAGCTCATTATATACAGTGGCTATACATTTGAATGTGGCTCCTCGGTAGCTCATTGGCTACTGTCTGCGTGACGTCACCCTTAGTCACGCCCTTCTTGTCCAGGTGAGGCAGTGGCGGGAATCTTCCCGCGGCTGTAGACATTTGGAGAATTTGTACCATGTGAGCTGGACGCTCGCTACTGCCCCCAGTGGTCACTAGCTCGCGTCCTAATACAGAAGGTTACAGTGTTACTTTTAGAGATTGTTACATTCACTCATTCGTGTGGTTACATTTACTTAAAGGCACATTACAATCCATACACAACAGGACCAGTTCAACCTGCCCGGTGTGGGGAAGGCTTCACTGCCGGCACTTGGGCTTGCACAGAGCCTCTGGGACACCCGCCAAGGTTGCCATTACCACCGGGTCCAGCTCCACCTGCCCGGCAGGGGGAAGGCTTCATTGTCGGCACTTGGGCTCACATGCAGCCCCTGGGACACCCGCCAAGGCCACCGTTACCACCGTTACCAGCTCCATCTTCCTGGAGGGGGAAAGGCTTCATTGCTGGCACCTGGGCTCGCCTCGGCAGCCCCGAAACACTGCCACTGAGATTCGGTCTATTTACAGGGCAGTGGGTTGGGAACGTTGGTCTGGTGGGTGATAGGAATGGAAATTGCAGGGGGGAAGGAACGATGTTAAAGAAGGAGAAAGGGAGGGAAGGGGAGAGGCTGCCCTGCCAGCCATGTAGTGGGGGCAGCATTCTGTCTGGGGTGGGTGAGGAGGTTCCACGGGCTCACATAGGAATTGTGATGGGCATGGGACGATATGGCGGGCGCCGAGATGCAGGCCGCTCTCAGGGAACACGAGACCGATGTTTAATATCTGTCCCTCGTTCCAGCCCCTCGGTTACAACTCCAGACCCTGAGCATCAGATCCAGAGTGACCCTTCTCTAAGGATACTGCTGATGAATGCCAGGTTGGTTTGCAATAAGGTCCCCCTTATTGCAGATTCCATCTGGGGGGGGGGATGCGAGCCGACCTGGTGTGCATCACCGAAACCTGGCTGAGACCAGAGGATGGTGTACCTCTGTCAGAAATGTGTCCAGCCGGGTTCAGTGTTTGGCACCAGCCTAGGATTGAGGGGAAGGGCGGTGGCGTTGCCATTCTAGTCAGAGAGTCTTTGGGAGTCGCCAGGGCCGCTGCTCCACAAGTTCCGGGCTGTGAAGCTCTGCTCCTGCGATTGGGCCCTACGAGTCAGTTGGGAGTCTTACTCCTGTACCTGCCCCCTTGCAGGGTAAGGGACTCCCTGCCTGAGCTCCTTGAGGCTATCTCGGCATTGGCATTAGAGTTCCCTAGGCTAATGGTTCTGGGGGACTTCAATTTGCCTTCGCTGGGCACTGGCACCGAGGTAGCAAAGGAGTTCATGGCTTCCATGGCAGCCATGGGCCTGACTCAGGTAATTCAGGGTCCAACCAGGTGCAGTGGCCACACATCAGACTTAGTCTTCTTGTTGGAGCGGTGGCAGAGTGATCTGAGATTACAGAAATTAGACATAGTACCTGTGCCATGGTCAGATCACTACCTGGTGACTCTGGACTTTCTGGGGGCGATGCTTCACCATAGGGAGGCAGGGTCTATTAAATTGGCCCGCCCCTGGGAACTAATGGATCCGGTCGGATTCCAGTGGGAACTGGGGGATTTTCCTCTGGATCTGTCACACAATTCATCTGAGGCACTTGTCGACCTGTGGAACAGGATGACGACAGCAGCCTTGGATGAAATCGCACCATTGTGGCCTCTCCGAGCCCGAGGGTCCAGGTCATCCCCGTGGTTCACGGCTGAACTGCGGGAGCTCAAACGGGCTAAGAGACGCCTAGAGCGCCACTGGGTGAAAACCCAGAGCGATTCCGATTGGACACTAGCTAGAGTCGCTATTAGGGCCTACCTAGTGGCGATGGGAGTGGTGAGACGGCAATATTTCACCACCCTTATTGCCTCTGCTGATAATTGCCCAGCCACCCTGTTTCAGGTAACCAGGTCCCTCCTTGGCAGGGGGGGCGGTGCCCGGTTGGCAGGGTTCGGCTGAGGACTTTGCTGACCATCTGGTGGAGATAATCAATCGGATCCGCGCGGGGCTTGACCCTGGTGTGGGCAGTGAGGGTCCGGGGGCCCCCGGAGCACAGTCTTGCTGTGTGATCTGGGATCAGTTGGATCCGGTTGTCCCTGACGAAGTGGACAGGCTCTTTGCAGCAGTGCGGGCCACCACATGTCCTTTGGACCCCTGTCCCACCTGGCTGGTGAAAGCCACCAAGGCAGTGACAGGAGGCTGGGTTGGGGCAATAATCAATGCATTGCTACAGGAGGGGGTGTTTCCTGCACCTTTAAAACATGCTTTGGTGCACCCCCTCCTGAAGAAACAATCCCTCGACCCAGCAGTTCCAGCTAACTATACACTGGTCTCCAACCTCCCCCTTTTGTGGAAGGTATTGGAGAAGGTGGTGGTGCGACAGCTGCAGGGGGTCTTGGATGAAGTGGATTATGTGGATCCCTTTCAATCAGGTTTCAGGCCTGGATATGGTACAGAGACGGCATTGGTCGATGATCTCTGGCGGGAGCGGGACGGTGGCCATCCGTCCATCCTTGCCCTTCTTGACCTCTCAGCGGCCTTCAATACTGTCGACCACGGTATCCTTCTGGAACGGCTCAAAGGATTGGGGATCCAGGGCACTGCGTTGTCCTGGTTTTCCTCTTTTCTGGAGGGTCGTACCCAGTCGGAGTGGTTGGAGAGTGAGAGATCCAGCCCTAGGCCCCTTAAATATGGGGTGCCGCAGGTCTCGGTGCTCTCTCCCCTCCTTTTTAACATCTACATGAAGCCGCTGGGTGAGATTATTCCTTGATAGCACAGGGTATGGGAATTGATTTATCATTAGAGTTATGCTTTTATCAGAATTTATCAGCACTGTTCCTTGAAATGATAAGATATAACATTCAGGGTTAGTAATCATGCACACAGAGAGGCAGGTTTTCATGAAAGTTACCTATTTTAAAAGAAATCACTCTAATGCCACGCTGAGCTTCAAGTTTAACAATAGCTCTTGGGCAGCCAGGACAGACAAATTAACATCTCAAAAGGCAGCTTCCAAGAAATCAGGCGCCTGGCTTATTGCCCTTTAACTTTCAGCTCCACCTGAGTCACATGAAATTGGAAGTTTTAAGTAACTTTATTTAAGAATAAAGAAATCAGACTAAGGGTGATATTATAATATTTCAAAATATTTTACATTCAAAATATTATGTTACAATATGACTGGCTTTTGAGCAAGGGTGACCTTTACCTTTATCATATCTCCTCCCAGGCTCCCTTTCTCAAGACTAAACATGCCGTGTTCTTTCAGTCTTCATGTGGACATAACTGAGATTGGTTAATATAGATATTTTACCTAAATATGGTATGAGTGTAAGAATGAAGAAAAAGCAGTTAGTAATCAATGAAGAATTCAAACATGAAAAAAGAAATTTAGGGAAAGGGAAGCCGAGAGAGAATTGGGCAGCCAGCTGTCAGAGCTGCTTTGACCCAGAATGGGTTGGACTCGATGGCCTCATGGGACCCCTTCTTCCAACTCAGGGCGGGGTTCGAGGCGGGTTCTATGCAGTGCTGGGCGTCAGCCGGTCTGCCCCGATCCTTTTATCAGGCACAGAAGGGGTCAAGAGCACAGAGATGATGAGTCCTAGAAGGGAAGGCGTCAGGATGAGGGGATATCTGTCCCTTTCTCCCTCTCTCCCCTTAACAGGAAGTGGTCCCTTTCCCAAAACCGTCCCTTCCGGTTCGTCCATTTTCTCCCTGGCTTGAGAGCGGGGGTGGAAGGAAGAGACTCCCCGGAGGGAGGAGGAGGAGGAGGGGGAGTTTTTGCCCAGCCGAGAAGGTAGGTGTGTGTTGGGGGGTGGATGGGTGGAGGATAAATGGCGGGAGGGGAATTAATTAATTGGGGGTGGGGGTGGGAATAATTGAGGGGGGAGAGAGTCCAGACAAGGGATGAGACCCACACTCTGACGTGCTTACACCATAGAGGCGGGTGGGTCGGGGGCCCCGACTCGGGGCTGACAGGAGAGGCCTATCTGGATTTGCGGGGGAGAGACCATGGAAAAAGGTGGCCGTGGCCCAAAAGCCCCCGTGGCTGCCTGAGGGAGGAGGGGATCCGCAGCCCCTTCTCTCCCCCGCGGACACGCGTCCTGCCCTAGGAACGTGCCTAAAGGGGGAGGGGGCTCTTCTCCATTTCCATGGGGAAAATAGACACGAATCTTCTCCTCCCCCCCTCCCTTGGGGCCACTCTAGAGAGTTCCTTCCTCTCCCTCGATCTCCTTCGCTTTGGGAGTGGGGGGAGTGCTTAGAGGTTGAGGGAAAAGAGACACGAATCCTCCCCCCCACAACCCGCCCCCCCTTTTTTGTGGTGAGTTATAAGGGAAGAGCCAGATATGTTCACCTAGTAGAGGAAAGGAGGAGAAATGATGGGGTTTCCTTAACATGGGATTCTGCTCTTGGAAGAGGTTTCTCTTGTTCTCCTTGGGAAGCTCCAGGCTGGGAAGGGAAGTGAGAAAGAAGAGAAGAACCTCCAACTCCTGTGGAAGTCCACCTGGCATGTCACTTTAAACTCTCAAAAAGATGAACAGCTTTTAAGTAACTAAATCAGCCAGAGAGGTTTTGAAATGGAAAAAGAGAATTTTATCTAAGTTTTTCAATCATAGCATTACATGATATTACATGATCATGATGTGTGCACACGTGGTACTTAATTCCATGAGAATCAAGGACCATGATGAGCATTTTGATGAGACTTTTATACTTTTCATGAGCCTCATGAGCCATGCACACATATTCTTCAGTCCAGAGGGAGCCCCATGGGCGGTAGGCATTTCACACCTATCTTGATGTTACATATTTAACTAGCATATTCTATGACGTACATTTAACCTGTCCTCTTTGCTTGTCACATACATTCTAACATGTTCAGTGGTAAACATGTCTGCTAACTCAGATAAGACCCTTTTGGGTGTGTTCTCAGTAAGCTGGCTGTAAACAACTTTTAACTAGAGAGAGTTCATAATTCCAAGATGGCTCTGCTCATGTTACAACCTTATTCTAATTGGATACATTGCTTTGTAAAGGGAAGATGGTTAAATAATTAAAAACAGCATCCAAATTTCAAGCTTGTGAGAATACATAGAATACTAGCAAGGGTTGCCCGGCGTTGCCGGGCTTCCCCCCCCCCCCCCCCCGTGTTTTTTAATTAAAAATGAGCCAATTTTATTTTTGCAATAGTTTTACATTGTGTTGGAAGGTTAAATTGTGTTGTTTTTTTTAATTGCTTAGTCTGTAATTTTATTTTTTTAAATGTTTATTTATGTTAAATTTGTTTGGCTTGGCTGTTATTAACTGTGATCTGCTTTTTTGGGTTTTTTGAGGATTAATAAAAGAAGAAAGTATGATATAATAACTCAGCACAGGATTTTTTAAAGTTTCTATTGTATTTGATTGACATATATTTGTGATTTGTGTGAAAGTGTGTTTAGTGTAATTTTTTTACTTGTTTTTGTTGGTGTGACCTTTTGTGTATAATTGTGAATTTGTGTTTTGTTTGGGGCTGTTGTGTGTTTTTGAATTGTTTGTACTATTGTGGCCAGCAGGTGGTGCTGGTAGGGGTTTTTGTATTTTGACTTTTGTTTCTCTCCTGGCCTCTGGGTGGAGCTTCTTCTGGTAAGTAGGGTCTTTCTGTATTCATTTCTTTTCCAGTCCTGGTGGAGGTAGCACCTGTTTCGGTACGTTTGCTTGTTTTCTTTCTTTTGTGTGTGTGTGTGGGCGGGGGGGGGGGGAGTTGGAATTTGTATTTTTTGTCTGTTTGTTTTGTTTTTGATTGTGTCTTTGTTTACTTCTTATTGTTTTTGGTGTTTTTGTTTTTGTGTATTTTTGGCTGTGTTTGAGTGTTTTTAGTAATTTTTAAAAAATTATTTGGTGTTAGGGAAGGTACGTGGTCATTGGGGGTTTGGATGGGTGGGCTAGGTGGTGGGGAGGGGGGCATGGTCGTTGGGGGTTAGGAAGGGTGGGCTAGGTGGTGGGGAGGGGGGCATGGTCGTTGGGGGTTAGGAAGGGTGGGTTAGGTGGTGGGGAGGGGGCATGGTCGTTGGGGGTTAGGAAGGGTGGGCTAGGTGGTAGGGATGGGGGCTTTATTGTTTTATGGTGCTTTGTTTGTGTGGAGTTGTGAAAGTAGTTCGGGGTTTCCCCTTTAATATCAGTGGGTGGGGCTTGCGACCCCCCTCTCGGCTGGCTTTTCTAGGGCTGGGAGGTTTGTGGGGAGAAAAGGGGAATGTTTCCCAAACCCTTCTGGACTCAGGACACCAGGGAGAGAGGATCGATTCCCACCCCCCTCCTTACAAAAACTCCGTTTTTAAAGAGTAGAAAAGACGGAGTTTTTTTAAGGAGGGGGGTGGGAATCGATCCTCTCTCCCTGGTGTCCTGAGTCCAGAAGGGTTTGGGAAACATTCCCCTTTTCTCCCCACAAACCTCCCAACCCTAGAAAAGCCAGCGGAGAGGGGGGTCGCAAGCCCCACCCACTGATATTAAAGGGGAAACTCCAGGCGCTGTGGGTGAGGGAAAGAAAGCCGGCTGGTGTGTGTTTGGCTGTGACGCGGTGAGTTGTTTTTCTTTTTAATTTTTCGGGCGCCGTTTTCCTCAGCGTTCTGCGTGCTCATGGCGCGCAGGACGCTGGGGCTTGTAGTAATGGGTTGGTGCTTTCTGTGTGTGCTGCGTTTTTTTCAAATGGTTTTGTTTTGATTGGCTGCGGCGCGATTCCGAACGCTGCGCCGTGCGAGAGCCTCTCAGCCTGATTGGCTCTGGCGCGGCGCGGCGCAAGGAATGTTGGGAAGTGAAGTTCTTTCCCTTTCTTGCCGTTTGTGGGGCTGAGGCCCCCGTGCCGGATTTTTAAATCCTTCGTTGACCTGCGTAGGCAATTCGGCCGTGCGCACGAAGGGTGGGTGCGGGTCAGTAGGGTGACGCATAGCAACCTATAGCCAGTTCCAACGGTGAACACTTGGATTTATAGGTTAAGATTTATTTGTTTGTTTGCTTGTTAGATAGTTACAGTTATACCCACCTCTCTAGGGGAAAATGAATCCCTACCCAAGGCAGCTAACAGCATAAAATCCCCCACACAACAAACAGACTTATTAAAAATACAGTCAAACTCCGAGTTACAAAAAAAATCGGTTACCTGGCCTATTTCGTAACTTGCATTTTTTCGTAACTCGGGGCATGCATTAAAAAAAACCAGAGAGATTTCTTACCTTCTGGCTGCTGCTACTTCCTTTTCTTACACTTCAGGCGTGGCTGGGAGTGATTTTTAGTGCACAAAATGGCGCCGCCACCATTTTGGGCGCTAAAAAACTGCATTTTCGAGTTATGAATTTTTTTCGTAACCCAGGGTATTTTGTAAATCAGTTTTTTTTGTAAGTCGGGACCCTGGTTTACAAAAAAATTCGTAACTCAAAAATTCGTATCTCGATCCATTCGTAAGTCAGAGTTTTACTGTACCCCCCATAAAAGTACAATAAGAGCTCACAGTAAACAGACCATAAATTTTTTATTTATTTATTTATTTGGATTTTTATCCTACCCTCTTGCCCTAGGGCAACTCAGGGCAGCGCCCTTACACATAAACATTATTACAACCCCCCTAAAAATGCAATAAAAACTATTTAAAACTATCCCAAATTAAAAAGTCCTCCCTTCCTTCCCAACAATAAAAAGGGCATATAATTCTAACAGGGACATATAGTTCTAACAGAGCCAACAAGCAGGAGTCAGCACCCCGCCGGCCCCCCAAACTTGCCCTGCCAGCCAGGTTTTCAACCTTTTCCTAAAGGGCAGCACTTCTGTCTGTAGCCGTAGTTCTGCTGGCAGGAGGTTCCACAGGGTTGGGGCGGACAGGGAGAAGGCCCTTCTCCTTGTGCTAGAGAGGCGGGCCCCTCTAGCCGATGGAACACTGAGGGAACCCCTCCGGTCTGCCCTGTGGGGTGGGCAGACTCCCTTGGGGCGATGCGGTCTCTTAGGTAATCTGGCCCACTGACATGAAGGGCTTTAAAGGTCATTACCAGCACCTTGAATTGCACCTGAAGACAAACTGGTAACCAGTGCAGCTCCCGGAGCAGAGACAAGGCATGGGCATAACGTCCGCACCCCATCATTACCCGGGCTGCCGCATTCTGGACCAGCTGCAGCCTCCGAATGGTCATCAAGGGCAGTTCCATGTAGAGTGCGTTACAATAATCAAGTTTGGAGGTAACTAGCGCGTGTGTGACCATGAGCAAGGAATCCCTATCTAGGAGCGGGCGCAACTGGCAAATTACACGTAGCTGTGCAAAGGCCCTCCTGGCCACGGCCACCACCTGCTCTTGTATCAGCAGACGCATGTCCAGGTTTAAAAACATTCAAAAATATCCAAACAAAAAAATATTCAAAAATAAATAAATAAGTACACACTAAAAGAAAAACCAAACATCTAAACACAGTCAAAAACATTGAATTAAAAAAACATACACTTACACATTTTAAAAAATTCTTATCCAAGGTACACCTATTAACAAAAAATCACATAGTAACACATTATTTTTTAAAATACAATAATTGAAAAAAATTATATCAACCTTTCCTCTTTTTAAAATCCCAAAAAATAATGATGACAGTTTAAAACACTACCTGCGTATAAAAAACCATTATTTTAAAAAAATAACATACCTCATTTAAATAAACATACAACAAAAACCATCCAACACCATTTAAAACAGCCCGGCAACGCCAGGCAACCTCTGCTAGTGAATGTATAAGTTGGAAATGTGGTGGGTGAGAAACAGTCCTCTTTTTTTAAATACCGGGATGTATATTTTGTGTTCAAAGTCTTTGATTCTAACCCAAACCCTCCTTTCAGGGGCCAGAAGGATGCCGACAAGTACTCTGTAATCTCTTCCATGTGTTGGATCAGAATTAGATCAGGTATGGGGAATAAAAGCTAATAGAAGACTCCTACTGTAGTTGAATCCTTATGTGTCTAACCATTTTAATTGGTGCTTTTACTTCTTTCGAATGAAACGTTCCTTGTTTTTAGTGCTTAAGCATGGGCTAACATGGGTGGGTGGAGAGAAGGATTTTCGTTCACCTTTTGAGCTATAAATATGTAGCCAGAAGAGACTAGGCACAACCTATGGAATGATCAAATGGAATGAATGCTAAAGAATGTCTCCCATCAGGGCCAGATTTTGGCTAGTTCATCTGTAAGTCACCGAATAGAATTCAAATAGACTTGGACAGAAGGAATTGTTTTCCTCTTTCTATTCCCACCTTCTGAATTGCTCCATGGAACTGGGCAGTGCCTGCTAAAGGCCACCTAGGTTGGCTCTTTCTCCCAGGGAAGCCTAGAGTGGAATCAAACCCCTGACCCCCACAACCTGGTGCTCCAGCTCACTCAGCCAACCATCTGAAAGCTTTCTGCTAGGAAGCCTCTCTGGAACCTCCTTCCAACTGAATTGAGGCTACTGACCTTAATGGGAATACAGCTCCAGCCTGTTGGCTCAAACCCCTAGTTAGTGCTTAGTTAATATCCCTCCCTTTGTGTTGTTGTATCCCCCACCCCATTCCCTTTTATTCCTTTTTATTATTTTAATTGGGGTGGGGGTAGTAGGGTGGGGAAGTGAGTGGGCGATTTGGGGTTTTAAAATCTGTTTTTATACATTTTTAACTGTTGTACGCCGCCCTGAGTCGGGTTCCCCTGATTGGGCGGCATATAAATTTTTAAATTAAATTAAATTAAAGCCTGCACGTCTTGAATCTTCCTTTGGTGAAAGATAAGGGGTGTTTGGTGGTTTTTTTGTTTATTTTTTTTTGGGGGGTGGGGGTGGACTGTCTTGAGTTTCAGTCCCACGCATGCATAAAAGAGGCCAAATAAAATTGGCAAATTTGTCAGAGGTCTTTCCTCTGATAGTTGGCAAGCAAAAGCCTTCTTTCCTCCTCCCTTTGCCCTTCGGAGAACTGGAAGCAAGAGCTGGTGGGCTTTGGACACGGCCACCAGATTCTCCGCTAAATGGGTGCAGGTTCCAAGAAACAGAAACTGAAATGTATATACTGTATATACAGGATATCACTTGATTTCTCAGAAATCATTGAAGGAGAGGTCACAAGAGGTAGGACTTGACTCTGGGCCTATCTAGCGATTGGAAGGTGTTGGTGTAATACAGGGGTTCTCAACGTTTTCCCAACAGGGGACAGTTACCACCACCACACAGCTGTGCGGGCTGGAGGTATGGCTGCACCCACTGCTTATGTTACATCGGTAGCAGCAGCCAGAATTGTCCCATTTTAGTGACTTCTTGCATAGCTTCCACTGTTTGCCAGGGTGGAGGGAGGCTTTTCAGAGCATGTTTTTCACTCTGGTTTGATTTTTTTTTTTTTTTGCCCATTCCACTGCACTTTGGTAGCCAAACCGTGGCAGTTGACGATTTCCTGGTTCTACTCTGGGAAAGCAGACGCTAACGTAAGCTCCGCCGGGCACCAGAACTCGCCAACTTCTGCAATTTGACTGCCAAAGCGCAAAAAATCCCAAAATGGAACAAACAAGCTCTGAAAAACCTCCTGCTGCCAAGGGAAGCGGTGGAGGCTGTGAAAGAAGCCACTAAAATGGCGCAGTTCCAGCTGCCGCAGCAGTACATCCCATTTTTTATTTCAGGGGGGAGGGAGGGAGTCTAGAGGTACCCCTGGTGGCTACTGTGGGCCGGATTGAGCTATAGGTTGAGAGGGGACAGGACAACGGCTGCAGTGGCTCAGTAGTTAAGAACATAAGAACAGCCTTGCTGGAACAGGCCATAGCCCATCCAGTCCAGCATTATGTCTCACACAGTGGCTCACCATTTCCTTCAGGGTATTCCCAAGCAGATGCCTTCACCTGCTTAGGATTCCCTGGAAATGGCATTGAGAGATATCCTGCCTATCTCTCCAACCCGGAGGTTGTCCTTAAGTATCCATAATTATAGCCATTGATCCCCTTGTCCTCCATGAACTTGTCTAATCCTTTCTTAAAGCTGTCACCACTTCTTCTGGCAGGGAGTTCCATAGACCAGTGATCCTCTGGGTGAAAAAGTACTTTCTCTTATTTGTTTGAGAACTAGTACCCAAAAGTTTCATGGAGTATCCCCTAGTTCTAGTGTTATGCGATAGGGGAATCAGTTTTTCCTTATCTACTTTGTCCACACCGTGCATGATTTTATAAACTTCAATCAGGTCACCTCTTAGACGCCGTCGTTCAAGACTGAAGAGGCCCAACCGTTGCAGCCTCAGATAGTAAGGAAGGTGTTCCAGTCCCCTAATCATTCTGGCTGCCCTCCTCTGCACTTTCTCCAACTCCATAATATCCTTCTGGAGGTATGGCGACCAGAACTGTACACAGTATTCCAGATGGGGCCTCACCATAGATTTATAAAGAGGCAAAATGACACTTGCTGACTTATTTTCTATACCCTTCCTAATGATCCCTAGCATTGAGTTTGCTTTTTTCACTGCTGAGGCACACTGGGTTGACACCTTCATTGAGTTGTCCACCAGGACACCAAGGTCCCTTTCCTGGTTTGTCGCAGAGAGTTCAGACCCCATCAGTTTATAAATGTAATTGGGGTTCTTTGCCCCAACATGCATCACTCTGCACTTACTAATGTTAAGAAGCTCGCCTTGTTAGCTGGAAGGTTGGCAAGTTGGCAGTTTAAGACCTGAGTGGAGCATGATGGATTGAGCGCCTGCCATCTGTCCCAGCTCCTGCCAACCTAGCAGTTTGAAAGCAAGAAATTGTAAGTAGATAAATAGAGACCACTTCAGTGAGAAGTGGTCTTTGAAAGGAACCTCATTTGGATGTTCCCTTAATGGAGTTTGTCCAGCAAAAATCCTTTCAACCCAGGATAATTTCTGACACTGAATTATCATTATTATTATTTAGGTAACTGGCAAAATGCTTAATTATCTTACAAAACCCCTGGAGGGGGCTCTAATCACTATGGGATGGCATAGAAGTGTCATTGTTATGACTTCAAAGACTAACTGCTATACTGTATTTTCAATGTGAGCTTTTATGGATCAAGTCTGATGAAGTGGAATTAATATATGAAAGCTCACATTGTAAAGACCCAACTAGAGCTACAAGAATCCTTGACTGGTGCAAGATGTTAATGTGACTGATCCAATAGGGAACAGTGACCACAACTTGTTGCAATGGCCCACGGAGGGGGTCACCAGATGTGGTAATGGCCCACGGAGGTCAGAGTGACTGGCCGCAAGGGAAGGCACGTGAGACGAATGTGCGGTGAAAGTCCAGTCCCTATTGGCTCAGGTGGTCTGTATTTATTACCATGCCTCAAGATCTTTGATGACCATTCGGAGGCTGCAGCTGGTCCAGAATGCCGCGGCCCGGGTGGTGATGGGGTGTGGACGTTATGCCCATGCCTCACCACTGCTTCGGGGGCTGCACTGGTTACCACTTTGTCTCCGGGTGCAATTCAAGGTGCTGGTTTTGACCTTTAAAGCCCTACATGATAGTGGGCCAGGGTATCTTAGAGACCGCATCGCCCTAAGGACGTGTGTCCGTCCAACCAGAGTGGACCGGAGGGGCTCTCTAATTGTGCCATCAGCCAGGGGGGCTCGCCTCTCTGGCACAAGGAGGAGGGCCTTCTCCGTGTCCGCACCGGCCCTTTGGAACCTCCTGCCTGTGGAACTGTGTCTCCAGACTGAGTTGTTGCCCTTTAGGAAGGAACTAAAGACCTGGCTGGCGGGCCAAGTTTGGGGTGTGGGTGGGGATGGGGGTACCATTGGGTGGTTGGTATAGAGAAGTGTGCCTTCCCCCAAGGTCCCTTCGATTCTTGCGCACCTTTTAGGGGTGGGTTTTTTAAACTTTTAACTTTGTTTTATCATGTGTCTTTTATGTATTTACTGTCCGCTATGTAAACCGCCCTGAGTTGGGTTGTACCTGAGTGGGCGGTATATAACCGTTAAAAATAAATAAATAAAAATAAATAAATCTTTTGTGCATAGGTTGCGCATGACCCCGTTACAGAAGGCTTTACATATATAGAAATAACCAGGGAGGAGGTGCTTGCATGTCTTGTTATACTAAAGCTAACAAATCACCAGGACCAGATGGCATCCATCGACGAGTTATCAGGGAACTTAAAGATGAAATTGCTGATCTCCTAGACAAAATATATAATCTTTCCCTCAATTCAGGCTTTGTGCCTGATGACTGGAAGGTAGCGAATGTAACACAAATTTTCAAAAAGGATCCAGGTGTGATCCAGGAAATTACCGACCTGTCAGTTTGACATGTGTCCCAGGTAAAGTGATGGAAACCATCCTAAAAGATAGAATTAATAGGCACATAGAAGAGAAGGCGCTGCTAAAGGAGAGCCATCATGGCTTTTGCAAGGGCAAATCATGCCTCACTAATCTGTTAGAATTTTTTGAGAGTGTCAACAAGCATGTGGATAAGGGGGATCCAGTTGACATTGTTTATCTGGACTTTCGGAAGGCTTTTAACAAGGTCCCGCACCAAAGGCTCTTGAGGATCTCCAGAGGGATCTCTTGACACTGGGGGAGTGGGCAAAACAGTGGCAAATGAGGTTCAACATTAGTAAGTGCAGAGTGATGCACGTTGGGGCCAAAAACCCCAATTACATTTATAAACTGATGGAGTCTGAACTCTGCGACAAACCAGGAAAGGGACCTTGGTGTCCTGGTGGACAGCTGAATGAAGGTGTCAACCCAGTGTGCCTCAGCAGTGAAAAAAGCAAACTCAATGCTAGGGATCATTAGGAAGGGTATAGATAATAAGTCAGCAAGTGTCATTTTACCTCTATAAATCTATGGTAAGGCCCCATCTGGTCACCATACCTCCAGAAGGATATTATACTGAATGAGCAAAAGTTACCAGTAAGTATAACTTGTCTTTTTGTCTTTCAAGATTCCTTCTTCAAGCATGGTCTAGTATCTTGTGTCTAGAGCAGTAAAACTACCAAGTAATATTTCGACATTTTAAAATCATGAGGTGCCAGGCTCTATATCTTCAAAGTGAGTTATAAAACCCACTGGCAAAGACTACTATAACATCTTCTCATGGTAAAAGAAGGAAATATGTCTGTGTCCAACGCCTGCAGATAGTCTGCTTTTGACATGTAAAGATTGTATTTAGCTGGGGAAAAATATAGCACAGAGATCCAAACCACTTGTATCAGGGAACATTGGCTAAATTTTACTTTACTCACTATGGTGTCCAATTATAGTCCAAAGAAAGTTAATTTTGAATAAGATCCAGTGGTAGCGAGTAGCTTTCATTTGTAATCCTGCCGGTCTATAAAGAGTAAATATACAGATTGACAACTACCTATCATAATAATAACTTATCCAATAACAAATACTCTTCAAAAATTATGGCCATGATGGTATGAGTCTTTCAACAGTAACTGCAGACACTCAATGTACCATGTAAAGTTACCAATCATATTTCTTCTTAATGTAACTATTGTTACAAAACAAAATGTAAACTACACTTCATTCTCTCCTTTCTCCATCAGATACAAAACCAGGAGAACCAGACCTAAATATAGCCACATTGTGCGTGAGTGGAAAGACATTGCGGAAGAGGAAACGAAGACACCCATACAGAGGAGAAAAGAAGGTGGGAAGTCAACAAGGATATGGAAAAATACATAGCTCGTTCAGGGTTGTAATGTTTGTGAACTGATAGTTCCTTTGCGGGGTGAAAGCCACAACAAAGAAGGAGGGGGAAAGCGTCTCATTGTCAGAAATAAATGTAAAGATGTCTCAGATTTCATGAACTAGTCCACTCACCAAAAACAGCTTTGCACAAAAGTAGCGCATTTATTTAGTGGGAGTCAAATAGGAAAACATAAAGGGGGAAAACAATATAAATTACTGCAATGTAGAAAGAGATGCCATGACAGCAGCAACATAAGTACCCATCCTAAAGCTCACACAGGGGAGAAACTGTATGGATGCATAGAATGTTGAAAGAGATTCAGTCACATCAGTGCCTGAGTACTGCTCAAAGAACTCATCCAGGTAAGAAATAATATAAATGCATGGAGTGTGGTAAGAGATTTAGTCTGAAGGGAAACCTAAGTTCCCATCGGAAAACTACCACAGGCGAGAAACCGTACAAATGCCTGGAATGTGGAAAGAGATTTAGTCAAAGCGGTCACCTAAGTTCCCATCTAAAAACTCGCACAGGTGAGAAACCATACGAATGCCTGGAATGTGGAAAGAGATTCAGTCAGAGCAGTGCCCTAAGTTCCCATCATAAAACTCACACCGGTGAGAAACCGTACAAATGCCTGGAATGCGGAAAGAGTTTTAGTCACAGTGGTAACCTAAGTACCCATCAAAGAACTCACACTGGTGAGAAACCGTACAGATGCCTGGAATGTGGAAAGAGATTCAGCCAGAGCATTGTCCTAAGTTCCCATCAAAAAACTCACACAGGTGAAAAACCGTACAAATGCCTGAAATGTGGAAAGAGATTCAGTCATAGCAGTTCCTTAAGTTCCCATCAAAGAATTCACACAGGTGAGAAACCGTACGAATGCCTGGAATGTGGAAAGAGATTCAGTCATAGCAGTTCCTTAAGTTCCCATCAAAGAATTCACACAGGTGAGAAACCGTATGAATGCCTGGAATGTGGAAAGAGATTCAGTCATAGCAGTGCCCTAAGTAAACATCATAAAACTGATACAGGTGAGCAACCGTACAAATGCCTGGACTGTGGAAAGAGATTCAGTCGAGGCGGTCACCTAAGTTCCCATCTAAGAACTCACACAGGTGAGAAACCATACGAATGCCTGGAATGTGGAAAGAGATTCAGTCAAAGCAGTCACCTAAGTTCCCATCAAAGAACTCACACAGGTGAGAAACCGTACGAATGCCTGGAATGCGGAAAGAGATTCAGTCAGAGCATTGCCCTAAGTTCCCATCATAAAACCCACACAGGTGAGAAACCGTACGAATGCCTGGAATGTGGAAAGAGATTCAGTCTGAGCAGTTCCTTAAGTTCCCATCAAAGAACTCACACAGGTGAGAAACCATATGAATGCCTGGAATGTGGAAAGAGATTCAGTCAGAGAAGTGCCCTAAGTTCCCATCATAAAACTCACACAGGTGAGAAACCGTACGAATGCCTGGAATGCGGAAAACGATTCAGTCAGAGCATTGCCCTTAGTTCCCATCATAAAACTCACACAGGGGAGAAACCGTATGAATGCCTGGAATGTGGAAAAAGATTCAGCCACAGCGGTAACCTAAGTACCCATCAAAGAACTCATACAGGTGAAAAACCATACGAATGCCTGGAATGTGGAAAGAGATTCACTCACAGCAGTGACCTAAATAAACATCATAAAACTCACACAGGTGAGAAACCGTACAAATGCCTGGAATGTGGAAAGAGATTCAGTCTGAGCAGTCACCTAAGTAGGCATCAAAAAACTCACACAGGTGAGAAATTATAAATGCCTGGAATGTGGAAAGAGATTCAGTCAGAGTAGTAACCTAAATACACATAAAAAAGACTCAAACAGGGCTAAAACCTTATGGTTGTTTAAAATGTGGAAAGAGATTCAGAGAGAACGGTAACCTAAGAAGACAACCAAAAACTAACACTGGTGAGGTGAGAAACTGTATGAATGCCTGGAAAGTGGAAAAAGATTCAGAGCAGTCAGCTAAGAAGATATCAAAAAACTAACAGAGGAGAGTAACCGTATGAATGCTTGGAATTTTGAAAGAGAATCAGTCAGAGCATTCAGCTACCCAATAATAAAACTCATATAGATTAGAAATTTTATGACTGCATGGAATGTTGAAAGTTCTCATCAAAAGTCATATAGGGGAGAAATTTGATGAATATGTGGAACAAGAGATTACAATTGTGATTTAGATTTTGAAATGTTTTACTATCTTATATTTTGTGTAATCTTACTGGGTGTGAAAAGTAATGTCTTTGTATCCTTTGAAGATCTTTGAGAAACCAAGAAATATGTAACTTTTTTGATGTAACTGTAATAATTAGTAACTTTTGAAGCATTCTTCTGTAGATATTATTTCCCTTTTTCTTGCTCTGTGTAATTGTATGAAATGCAAAATTGAGATGGGTATGAAGCCACTTCAAATGTAATCTGTTTTTGAACTACATAAATGTGCATTTCTGTATTATTTATCTTAAGTAGAATGTGCATTAATGGAATTAAAATCATTATTTTAATTTGCTACTTATTTTGCTGTTTTCTTTTTATTATTTTCCAGTTAGTGTCAATTTTCATGGTGATGTCGTTTGTTATGTTTAGAACTAGCAAGGGTTGCCCGGCGTTGCCGGGCTTTTTTGGGTTTTTTTTTAAAAAATAATAATAAGGAAAATGTTTTTGGATGATTTGTGTTTTATGTGTATTTACATGAGTTATGTTATTTGTTAAAAATATTGGTTTTTTTATACGTAGGTAGTGTTTTAAACTGTTATAAAAAATTTTGGATGTTAAAAATAGGAAAGGTTGATATATTTTTCCCCCAATAATTGCCTTTTTAAAAAATAATGTGTTCCTATGTGGTATTTTGTGGATTGAAGGAGGAGAGTGAAAAAGCTGGCCTGAGACTCAATATCAAGAAAACCAAGATAATGGCAACAGGCCCCATCAGTTCCTGGAAAATAGATGGGGAAGAAGTAGAAGCAGTGACAGATTTTACATTCCTTGGATCAAAGATCACTGCAGATGGGGATTGCAGCCATGAAATAAAAAGGCGACTGATTCTTGGGAGACAAGCCATGAGAAACCTGGGGAACATAGTGAAAAGCAGAGATATCACATTGCAAACAAAAATTAGAATAGTCAAAGCAATGGTATTCCCAGTGGTAATGTATGGGTGTGAGAGCTGGACCATTAGGAAGGCTGAGCGCAGAAGAATAGATGCCTTTGAAATGTGGTGTTGGAGGAGAGTTTTGAGGGTACCCTGGACAGCGAGGAGAACAAATAGGTCAATCTTAGAAGAAATCAACCCTGACTGCTCATTGGAAGGTCTAATAGTAAAGACGAAGCTGAAGTACTTTGGACATCAAATGAGAAGGGAGGATTCGCTTGAGAAGGCCTTGATGTTGGGAAAGGTGGAGGGCAAAAGAAGAAGGGGGAGGCCAAAGATGAGATGGCTAGATGGGATTGTAGACACAATGGGTACAGAACTGGGAGTGCTGAGGGGGATGGTGGAGGACAGAGGCGCCTGGAGAAAAATGGTCTATAGGGTCGCAAAGGGTCGGAATCGACTGTGCGACTGAACAACAACAACATGTGGTATTTGGTGATAGGTGTACTTTGGATTTGATTTTTTAAAAAATGTGTAAGTGTATGTTTTTGGTAAATTGTTGGAGATCAATTTGAATGCATTGAGTGTCATTTTTCCTGTGGCCACTGGGTGGTGCTGTTGTGTAATGTTTTATTTTTGACTGTGTCCTGGGCTGTGTATTTTCATTTCAATTCTGTTCCTCGGTGAGGCTGCACGTGTAGTGGTAAGTTTTGTTTTCTGTTCTGTTAGGGGTGGTGGTGTTGTGATTTGTGGGGGGTTGTGTTTGTCCTTGGTTTTTTTTTTGTTCTTGTTTTTGTTTTTGGTGTGGATATTTCTGTGGGCCGGCCTCGGTGGCTGTGTGGGCCATTGTAATACCATGTGGTGGTAGGTTGGGGTTTTTTTTGCAGGGCAGATTCGTTGGAATATCTACGCTGCCGGCCCGTGGTGGTGAGGGGGCATGGTCATTGGGGGTTCGGAAGGGTGGGCTAGGTGGTGGGGAGGGGAGTTTTAGTGTGTTTTGTTGCTTTGTTTTTGTGCAGTCGTGAAAGTAGATCGTTTTTCCCCTTTAATATCAGTTGGTGGGGGTTGTGATCCCCCTCCCCGCTGGGTACTCTAGTTTTGGGTGGATTTTGGGGAGAAAAGGTGTATATTGCCCCTACACTTGTGGACACAGAGGAACAGGCAGACTGGATCGATTCCCCCCCCCTCCTTAAAACAACTCTGTTGTTAAAGGGAAGAAAAGACGGAGTTGTTTTAAGGAGGGGGGGATCGATCCTCTCTGCCTGATCTTTTGTTTCCAGAAGGGTTGGGGCAATATATTCTTTTTATCCCCACAAACTTTCCAACCCTAGGGTAGGCTGCGGAGAGGGGGATCGCCACCCCCACCCACTGATGTTAAAGGGGAAACTCCATTCGGGAGTTGCAGGCGCCGCGTGTGAGGAAAAGAAAGCCGGCTGGTGTTTGCTTGCCTTTGAGTTGTTTTTATTTTTAATTTTTCGGGCGCCGGTTTCCTCAGCGTTCTGCGTGGGTGCGCAGGACGCTGGGGCTTGTAGTTATGGGTTGGTGCTTTGTGTTTTTGCTGCGTTTTTTTAAAATGCGTTTCTTTCGATTGGCTGCGGCGCGTTTCCGAACGCTGCGCTGTGCGAGAGCCTCTCAGCGTGATTGGCTCTGGCGCAGCGCAGCGCAAGGAATGTTGGGAAGTGAAGTTCCTTCCCTTTTTTGCCGTTTGTGGGGCTGAGGCCCCCGTTTCGGTTTTCTAAATCCTTCGTTGACCTGCATAGCCACTTCGGCCGTGCTCACGAAGGGTGGGTGTGGGTCAGTAGGGCGACGCATAGCAACCTATAGCCAGTTCCAACGGTTAACCCTTGGATTTATAGGTTAAGATAAGGGTAGTGGTCAGGGTTAGGGTTAGGGAGATACAGAGGTTACCAGAAGACAGTTCTTTAGTGTGCCTGTCTAAAATACCCCTGGAATGTTCAGATAGGGAAAGCTACAGAGAGGCCTGTCGGAAAAAAGCAGAAAAGCAGAAATCTGACAGAGCCAAGAACATGACAAGCTCTTCCTAAAGAAAAAGGAGGAGGATAAGAAGCAGCAGAAAAAGGCCCACTATCACTCATCTGTGTCTCTGACACACACGGATAAGGCATTCCCCACCGCCATGTCCAGCATCTGCCATTTTCTTAATGGCAGTTTCATCGGAGGATCCATCTTCAGCCCCACTGATTACAGTTTTTTGGGTAAATAGCACGTCTCCAGCTTTACCAAGAGACTCCACCAACACCTCCTCCTCGTGGCGCCTCCAGACTTCCATTCCAGGTCCCCAGGAGGACTCCAGTTGAGTCTTCCATCCAGGCCACTGTACCGACTATACAGGCCAGCATGTCATCTCCTCTTTTCCAGGCCACGGTCAAGGAAATCTGAGAACAAGTCAGAGCAGCGTTCCCAACTTCCTCGTAACTGAGGCGATCCAAACCGAAGTGACCAAGGCAGTACAAGGAGCCGTTGCCCAAAGGCAGCAAATGGATTTGGGACAGAGAGAGACCACGCTTCCTCCTCTGCCTCCATTTACAGATCCTGGGGACAATCCGAGGAAAGCCAGGCAATACCTGTATGACTCTGACCACAAGGCCTACCTCCCACCGTCTGAGAGAGGTCAGAAGGCTAGGACAATTAGTCTGATGACAAAGCGTTAACGATGGTCAAAGTGAAGAAAACACCTTCACCGTACGTGGATGAATTTTGCGGTCTGGCCGACAGGAAGGCAATTATTCCAGATCATCTTGGCTTCCTCTTGCCAACCTTTTTTCATTCAGGTCAGTTTGGAAGAAACCAGTCACTTTGCATTCGGTCTCTACCAGAGTAGATGGAATCTACAAACTCTTTGGTGACGGCATCTACAAACTCGTTTGTGAAGATGGACAATTTCTCCAAACCCATCCAATGCCTAATTCCACAGTGGTGAAAGCATCCGAACACAGAACAGCAACAAGCAGCTTCCCAATCCTATCAGCCAATTAGGGGAAGAAGCTTGATGCTCTGGGCAGGAAGGGTTTATGCCAACACCTCCCTGTCCCTACGGGGTGCCTCTAATCGCAAACCGCGGGGCAAGGCCGAGGCACTCATCGCAAGTTGCCTGCGTAGTTCCGTTCCGAACCGGACACTTTGCGTGAGGAAGGAACTCATTTGGGCAAACAGCAAGGCTCTCCCTCCATGTTTGCAATTCATAGGGTAATAACATCGCTTAGGCCATTCAGACCCGAATGTATCCCCGGCTGCGCTCGGCAGAGGAAGCTAAGAAAATAATCAAGGAGCTTCCCTTCGATGGCCAAGATCTCTTTGTAGCCAAAGCAGACAGTACTCTGAATGAGCTTAACAGAGAGAAAACAACAGCCAACATGCTTCATCCGGGAGTCTCCAGTTCATAGAAACCAAGGTCTAACCAGCCCTTCCAGATCCAGCAGACATATCAGCAGCATCAACATTCTAGACGGCATGACTTTCAAAGGCAAACCTTTTCCAAGCGCCGCCGCCAACACAACCGGCCCCGCTACCAGCATCAAGAATCCGCTTGTAAACAGATTGATCGGAGACAGAAGCAGCACATTTGACTTTGCTCCAACCGTAGCTCCTTCACCATTCCATAAATCAGCCGTTCCGGAATTTTTTCGATGCACGGAGAACAATCACCACAGACAAGGGGTGTTTGAAAATCTTAGACTCTGGCGACGCAATCGAGTTCAAGAAAAAGCAGACCGTCGGTCGGCCGCATCCCACCAATGTATCTCCTCAGCTCCAAGAGGACGTTTCTTCACTCCTCAAGAAAGGCACCATCAAAACCGTCGACTCGTCCAAATCGTCCAGTGGTTTATACTCCTGTTAATTCATAGCGGACAAAAAGGACATAAGCTTCAGGCAGAATTTAGACCTTCATTGGCCGAAGAAACACAACCACACAAGAAAGTTATGCACGGTCACACTCCAAACCATTCTTCCTCTCATCAACAAGGAGGACTGGTTGGCAGTAATCAACCTAAAGGATGCATACTTCCATGTGTCTATCCACAATGAACATCAGAGATGTACTGTATGCTTTTTGAAGTTGAAACCCCCCCCCCTGAAAAATTTACACATGTATTCCGTTCATCCTCATAACGGCACCTAGCGTCTTCACCAAACTCCGTTAGCAGCACACGTCACCACAGGAAAATTTTCCTATCCTTCAACACCGACTGTCCAAATCTCCATGGATGGGAGCAACCTCGGATCGTGGGCTTGCTGGGTCACCCTCCAGATCAACAATATTTTGAGCCCTGAAGAAAAGACTCTTCACATAAACTTTCTCTAACTGCTCGCAGTCTGGAAGGCAATGAAAACCTTCACGTCTTCCATCACGGGGCATCAGACAATACAACAGCCCTGGCCTTACCTGAACAAGCAATGAGGAACAAAGTAATTGGACCTGTTGTATCTGGCAGTACAGATGGTACAGCGGTGGCTCCAATTTTACATCTTCTCAAGCGGTGTTCACATCCGTGGGAAGCTGAACACTCTGGCAGATTGTTTTAGCAAGAGAGAGGTATCAACACACGAGTCGGAGCTGGATGAAACCATCTTCTCCAAACCGCGTCATAGGTGGAGAATGTGGGAAATGAACCTCTTTGAGTCCCAGCAGAACACAAATCATCACCGGTACCGCTGAAGAGCGGGAGTAGTCCATAAATTCAAAGCGCATGCTTTCACGGTTCCACGGGACAGGGATTATCTCCATGCCTTCTCACCGTTCCTGCTCATACAAAGGTTACCAATCCATCTTCATCTACAATGGGCTCGAGCGATCCTCATGTCTGCGTCTATGCCGAGACAGCTGTGGTTTTTTCCGCTCCAAAGCCTGTCGTCTAAATCGATCCAGCTTCCAAAGATCGGTCACTCCTCCAAATATAGAAAGTGAATCTTCTCCGTGCATACCTTCCCAGCCTCCAACTCACAGCATGGCTAGTAATTTCAGAATAGCTAGTCACTTTGGAATGAGCAGGAAGCCGTCCACTTCCAAATCCTATTCATCCAAGTCCAAGCGATTTTCCTCCCTCCTTGTGTAATCGGAATGGAAGTTAACACTTCCTCCTTAGAAGATGTTATGGAGTATTTACTACAGGTAGCTGTGTTGGGGCTTACTCACTCCTCTATAAGAGTGCATTTGAACTCAGTAACAGCCACATCATTCCATGATAGGACAGTGCAAAGTTTTATATCAGGACTTAAGAATGCCTTTCTCATGTGAATAGTCCATTTCCTTAACGTTCCCTCACAACTTTTCTAAACGCTTTGATGAAACCACCATGAGAAGCAATGGCTAACTTGGACATAAGACCGCTGTTCTGGGAAACTGCATTTTTGGTAATCACGACTGCATTCAGGAGAGTAGGGTAACTCACAGCCTTACAGTCTGACCCTCCCTTTTCTTCAATTTCCCCTAAGAGGGCGATCTTACATCCAGACTTGTTATTTCTCCCAAAGATCTTGCCAGATTTTCATTTAGCCTTGGGAAATACACAACCAACTTTTATCTACACAGGAGATAGCACTGTGCCTTGATGTCAAAAGAACATGTCTTTTCTATACCAGAAGGACTATTTAATTTAGAAAATCCAGTTCCCTGTTTGTATCTTACGGAGGCAAGCCCAAGGGAGAACCTTTGTCCGCACAGAGACTCTTCAATTTTATTTTAGGGACAAAATCCTTGGCGTCTGAACTGGCATCTTTGCTGCCTCCTCCACACGTCAACGCTCATTCAAGTAGACCTTTGACGACTTTTACCGGCTTCCTTGTGGTCACCCAAATTTGGTCATTTGCAGCGCCGCCACTCGGTCCATACCCTCTATCTTATTAGACACTACACGACGTACACCAGAGTAACATCCGACAGTAGGCTCAGTCAAGTCATTGCGACGGCAGGTCTCCGAGCTTCCTTGTTGACGGCAGCCCAATCCTCAGACCATCTCTGTCTGGTTTACATCTCATCCTTGGTCACCAACCATCCGAGCAATCTCGCTAATCTCCATCAGACATCACGAAGGAGAAACCCTGGTTATAGTTACCATTAACCGTTCTTCTTTGAGTATGTCGTCTGCGAATTCATACTCCCTACCCATCCTCCCTTCTTACAGCCGCACGGACGAGATACATCTATTTCTTGTCCATTGTACAGCTAAAGTATTAATAGAGCGGAAGAGGTGTGAAACGGTTGCAAGGGTGAGCGGAGATGGTGGGCAGTCTTAATTTAAAAATATTATTCAATTAGCTCGAAAGCTTTGATATCAGCTCCCATGGTGGCGCAGAACACATACGCATGAACTCAGAAACAACATACTTGAAGAACGAAAGTTACCGGTAAGTATAACTTGTCTTTTTGTAATTCCAGATTCCTTCTTCAAATATGCACCAGTATCTTGTGGGTAGAGCAGTAAAACTACAAAGCAAGAGTCCCAAATACTTATGGCATGATGTGCCAGGCTTTAGTTCTTCAAAGTTATCGTGAAAAACTTTTTGCAGAGACTAATATAACATCCTCTCATGGTAACAGAAGGAAACATGTCTGTGTCCATTGCCTGCAGATGGTGCGTTTTTGATATGTAAAGATTCTGTGTAGCTTGATGTAAAATACAGGACAGAGACACGGCCCACCAGTAGCAGGGAAGAATGGGTAAATTTTACTTTACTCACTATGGGTTCTAATTATAGTCATATTGACAACTACCTATCATAATAATAACTTATCCAACAACAAATACTCTTCAAAAATAATGGCCACGATGGTACGAGTCTTTGAACAGTAACTGCAGACATTCAACATACCATGTACAGTTGCTAATTCTATATCTTCTTAATCTAACTATTGTTATGAAACAAAATGTAAACTACACATTATCCTCTCTTTTCTCCATCAGACACAAAATCAGGAGAACCAGACGTACTAGCCACATCACATGCAAGTGGAAAGACATTGCAGAAGAGGAAACGAAGACACCCAGATGGAGGAGAAAAGAAATTGGGAACCCAACAATGATATGGGAAAATACACAGCTCATTTTGGGTTGTAATATTTGTGAACTGATAGTTCCTTTGCGTGGTGAAAGCCACAACTAAGAAGGAGGGGGAAAGCGTCTCATTGTCAGAAATAAATTTAAAGATGTCTCAGATTTGATGAACTAGTCCACTCATCAGCAAGAGTTTTTAACAATAGTAGTACATTTCTTTAGGTGAGATTAAATAGGAAAACATTATAAAGGAGGAAAACAATATAAATCGCTGCAATAAAGAAAGAGATGGCGTGACAGCAGCAACATAAGTATCCATCCTAAAGCTCACACGGGAGAAACTGTATGGATGCATGGAATGTTGAAAGAGATTCAGTCACATCAGTGTCTGAGTACTGCTCAAATAATTCATCCAGGTAAGAAATAATATAAATGCATGGAGTGTGGTAAGAGATTAAGTCTGATGAGAAACCTAAGTTCCCGTCGAAAAATTCCCACAGGGAAGAAACCGTACGAATGCCTGGTATGTGGAAAGAGATTCAGTTGTAGCAGTTCCTTAAGTTCCCATCAAAGAATTCACACAGGTGAGAAACCATACGAATGCCTGGAATGTGGAAAGAGATTCAGTGATAGGAGTTACTTAAGTTCCCATCAAAGATTCCACACAAGTGAGAAACCTTACGAATGCCTGGAATGTGGAAAGAGATTCAGTCAAAGCAGTGACCTAAGTAGGCATCATAAAACTCATACAGGTGAGCAACCGTACAAATGCGTGGAATGTGGAAAGGGATTCAGTTGCAGCGATAGCCTAAGTTCCCATCTAAGAACTCACACAGGTGAGAAACCGTACGAATGCCTGGAATGCAGAAAGAAATTCCGTCACAGCTGTCACCTAAGTTGCCATCTAAGAACTCACACAGGTGAGAAACCGTATGAATGCCTGGAATGTGGAAAGAGATTCAGTCAAGGTGGTCACCTAAGTTCCCATCTAAGAACTCACACAGGTGAGAAACCGTATGAATGCCTGGAATGTGGAAAGAGATTCCCTCAAAGCAGTAACCTAAGTTCCCATCTAAGAACTCACACAGGTGAGAAACCATACGAATGCCTGGAATGTGGAAAGAGATTCAGTTATAGCAGTTCCTTAAGTTCCCATCAAAGAAGCCACACAAGTGAGAAACCTTACGAATGCCTGGAATGTGGAAAGAGATTCACTCAAAACGGTAACCTAAGTTCCCATCTAAGAACTCACACAGGTGAGAAACCATACGAATGCCTGGAATGTGGAAAGAGATTCAGTTATAGGAGTTCCTTAAGTTCCCATCAAAGAAGCCACACAAGTGAGAAACCTTACGAATGCCTGGAATGTGGAAAGAGATTCACTCAAAGCGGTAACTTAAGTTCCCATCTAAGAACTCACACAGGTGAGAAACCGTACAAATGCCTGGAATGCGGAAAGAGATTCAGTCTGAGCAGTGCCCTAAGTAGGCATCAAAAAACTCATACAGGAGAAACTACGAATGCCTGGAGTGTTGAAGTAAATTCAGTGATAGTAGTGCCCTAAGTTCCCATCATAAAACTCAGACAGGGGAGAAACTGTATGAATGCCTGGAATGTGGCAAGAGATTCAGTTAGAGTTGTATCGTGAGTATCCATCAAAATACTCACACAGGGGAGAAACCTTATGAATATTTAGAATTTGAAAAGAGATTAAGTGACAACAGTGGCCTAAATAGACAGAAAAACTCACACAGGAGAGGAACGTTATGAATGTATGGAATGTGGAAAGAGATTCAATGAGAGCAGTAGACATCCGAAAACTAACAGAGGAGAGTAACAGTATTCATGTTTTGAATTTTGAAAGAGAATCAGTCAGAGCATTCAGCTAAGTACCCAATAATAAAACTCATATAGATTTCAAAAATAATGAATGTATGTAACGTTGAAAGTTTCCATGAAATGTCATATAGTGGAGAAATTGGATGAATATGTTGAACAAGAGATTTCAAATGTGTTTTATATTTTAAAATATTTTACTATCTTATATTTTATGTAATTTTACTGGATGTGAAAAGTAAAATCATTGTATTTGAGAAACCAAGCTACATGTCACTGTTAGATGTATGTGTAATAATTACTAATTTTAATGCATTTTTGTAGCTATTATTTTCAATTTTTCTTGTTTTTTTTGTCAATGTATAAAATGTAATATTGAGATGGGTATGAAGCCACTTGAAATGTCATGTGTTTTTGAACTATATAAACTTTCTGTAATATTAATCTTAATTAAAATGTGCATTAACAGAATTGAAATCATTATTTTAACATTCTACTTATTCCAGCTGTCTTCTAATAATTTTCCAGTACGTGTCTTCTCATGGTGATGTTTGTTATGTTTAAAATAGGTTTAGTGTTAGGGTTAGGGTCAGGGTTACATAAGAACATAAGAACAGCCTTGCTGGAACAGGCCACAGCCCATCCAGTCCAGCATTCTGTCTCACACAGTGGCTCACCATTTCCTTCAGGGTATTCCCAAGCAGATGCCTTCACCTGTTTAGGATTCCCTGGAAATGAGATTGAGAGATATCCTGCCTATCTCTCCAACCCGGAGGTTGTCCTTAAGTATCCATAATTATAGCCATTGATACTCTTGTCCTCCATGAACTTGTCTAATCCTTTCTTAAAGCTGTCAAGACTGACAGCTGTCACCACTTCTTCTGGCAGGGAGTTCCATAGACCAGTAATCCTCTGGGTGAAAAAGTACTTTCTCTTATTTGTTTGAGAACTAGTACCCAAAAGTTTCATGGAGTGTCCCCTAGTTCTAGTGTTATGCGATACGGAAAACAGTTTTTCCTTATCTACTTTGTCCACACCGTGCATGATTTTATAAAGTTCAATCAGGTCACCTCTTAGACGTCGTCGTTCAAGAGTGAAGAGGCCCAACCGTTGCAGCCTCAGATGGTAAGGAAGGTGTTCCAGTCCCCTAATCATTCTGGTTGCCCTCCTCTGCACTTTTTCCAGCTCCATAATATCCTTTTGGAGGTATGGCGACCAGACCTGTACACAGTATTCCAGATGGGGCCTCACCATAGATTTATGGTGAGGGTTAGGGTTAGGGTTAACTTTTTAAAGTTAATCCAACCAATTGTACTATTTCTCAGGCTTTTTTTCAAATTCCTGGGTGATTGATCTTAAAATGCATTCCAATGTAATCACATTCCAGTAAATAACTTTATATGGGGTTGTTTCTATATGGAGTTACTTAATATGGAGTTAAGTTGATATGGGTTAAACTTAATATGGGTTTAACTTAATAAGGGGTTGATTTAACATGGAGTTTACTTCCTTCCCTTTCCTCTACTATACTGGGGTCTCTTTTAAAAAATACATATATCACTTCCCACCACTTTTCTGATAATCTCCGCCTCCAGTCTGGGTGGTCCCTCTTCCAGTTTCCCATGACCTGGCCCTGTACCCTCACTTGTGTACCCCCTTGCCGCCACCACTTTGCCATGTTCCTCTTCCACCCCTGCTTCTACCACTTCTATGTCCACTGGCACCACCTGGGGTGCCAAGGAAGTCCAAGTAAGTCTGCTTCTGGAGCATACCTGTCAAGTTTTGGTTGTTGAAATAAGGGTAATTTTCTGGGTGCAGGCATTTGCACATGCGCACCACTGCCTCCGACAGGCGTGCATGTGCAGTAATCCCTTTTCAGGGCGTTCACGCATGTGCACCGCTGCCTGATGGGCGCGCATGCGCAGTAACCCCTTTTTCTGGCTGTTCTAATATGGGAAGATGGCTGGAAAGAGGGGTGAACTACGGTATTTCCTGGCCAAAATTGGATACTTGACAGCTATGTTCTTGATTGCACGGCCTGGATCCGCTAAAGTGGAATGTGAGAACATGGCCTTTGAGATTGCTGGGGGAGAGGGAACCAGTCCAGCAATAGGGGCCAATACTACCAGAGGGTGCTGAGCAGTGGGCCAAATTACTTAGGGGTTAAGAGGGGGTTGGAAGGTGTAATGGACTTATGTTTCTCATCCATCTACCACTTCTATGTCTACTCTACATTCACAGGCTGCCTGTCTTACTGGCAGAAGCCTGGGCAAGTAATTTTAAAGAGCATCCAATTCAGTTGCCATTCTTTTTTACTTAGTTTGGTACATTTCTTAGAAAGAAGATGATAAGTTACTTTTCCCTCTAGGCTTTTTTTATCACTTTCTGCTACTGCTCCCAAAATGGGCCAGGTCTAGACTGTCATCTTCTGGTCAGTCTGGCAAAAGTCTTGTTGCAAAGTTTGATGACCAAAAATTTGGGTCTCTGCTTATTTAAATTTTGATTTAGGTCCTGCTAATTTACCCCAGGTTCTGAGGACATTCGTTCCTGGCATCACAGAAAACTACATTTGCCTCATTAGACTGAACACTTAGGACTTCCCCACAGTTGTCCTTGTCACCGGCCGGAGTTGGAGGGCTTTATTTATTTTCATTATTATTATTCAAATTTACAGTGGGTATAGAAAAGAATCACTCCCCTTTCATTCTTAAATGAAAACATAAATTGCCTTCACCAGCTTTACTTATCCAATGTAACATCCAACCGAAAAATATCACAATTACAGTTCAGAAAAAGTGTCAGAAATAAAAAACAAAACTTACTGAGATCAAAGGATCACCCACAAAAGTTAATATTTTGTTGAACCACCTTTTGCTTTAATAACAGCCTTGAGTCTGTTGGGATACTTCTCTATCAACCTTGCACATCCAAATGGAGCAATATTTGCCCACTCCTCTATACAGAAATGTTCAAGTTCGGTCACACTGGATGGTAGGTGTTGGTGGACTGCAATCTTCAAATCTCCCCACAGATTTTCTATGGGATTTAGGTCTGGGCTCTGACTGGGCCACATGAGGATGTTCATTTTTTTTTCTCCTTCAGCCACTGTGTGGTCTGTTTTGCTGTGTGCTTCGGATCGTTGTCATGTTGAAAGGTGAATCTTCTGCCCATCCTCAACTGTCTCCAGAATCTGACGGTATTTTGCCCCATCCATTTTTCCTTCTATCCTAACCAGGGCCCCAGTCCCTGAGCCAGAGAAACATCCCCACAACAGGATGCTGCAACTTCCATGCTTCACTGTAGGTAATGGTGTGTTGTGGATGGTGAGCTGCGTTGGATTTATGCCAAGTTTACTGTTTGGTGTTGAGGCCAAATAGTTCAATTTTGGTCTCATCTGACCATAAGACCTTTTTCCATTTGGCATCAGAATCTTCAAGGTGCCTTCTGGCAAAGCTCAAACGAGCTTTAATGTGGCCTTTCTTGAGAAGTGGCTTTCTCCTTGCGACCCTCCCGAACTAGCCACGTCTGTGGAGCGCTTGTGAAATTGTTGTCACATGCACAGAATGACCACTCTTTGCCATAAAGTCCTTTAACTCCTTCAGAGTGGCCATTGGCCTCTTGGTAGCCTCTCTTACCAGTTTCCTCCTTGCTCTTCCATCCAGTTTGGAAGGATGACGGATTCAGGGAGGGCCCCAGTAGTGCCAAACGCTTGCCACTTCTTTATGATAGACTTTACTGTGCTCCTTGGGATTGATAAAGCCTTAGAGATTTTTTCGTATCCATCTCCTGCCTTATGTCGGTCCACAACTCTGTCCCTGAGATTTTTTGAAAGTGGCTTGCCACCCATAGTGTTGTTTGCTGTCAGTTGGCACTACCAAGCAAGAGAATGCTCCAGGAACAGCTGTTTTATGCTCCACTAATCACATTTATTACAATTGATCACGGGTGGCAGCCAATATTCATGGTCTGCTAAGGAACTGGTGGTTTTTCTCCCTGACTGGGTTTAATAGTGTTGTTTAAGAGGGTGGTGGTGGTGGCGATCCTTTATTGATTTCAGTAAGTCTTGTTTTCTATTTCTGACACCTTTTCTGAACTGTAATTGTGATATTTTTCAGTTGGATGTTACAGGTTGCATTGGATAAGTAAAGCTGGTGAAGGGAATTTTCTTTGTGTTTTCATTTAAGGATGTAAAGGAATCGAAATTTGAAGTCTATCAAAGGGGGTGATTCTTTTCTATACCCACTGCATATGTTGCCGCCTCATTCCAACGAACGACTTTAAAAAGCCACTGAAGCTGCAGAGGATGTTGAGCCCCCGGGCTCCATCGAGGACGTTGACTTGGGGGGGGGGGGGGGGGGGACTTTTGGACATGATGTGGGGAGGGAGGGAGAGAAGGAGCCTCTGAGGTCCGAGGAGAAGCTGCTTCCCTTTGGCCTGATCTCTCTTCCCCCCACCACCACCACCACCACCACCACCACTTGAAGAAGAAACCCGGGAAGGGGGCACCAAGACTTGCCCCTTGTTTTGTCCTCCCCCCTCCCTCCCGAGATCCCCTCTGGAGGGAGGGAGGGAGGAGTGGAAGGTCTGATGAGAGGAATTGGGGCAAAAGAGGTAGTAGTAGAGAATGAGAGAGAGAGAGAGAGAGAGAGAGAGATGGGTGGGGAAAGGGAGATTCTGGTCAGCCGAATTAGCATCTCGCCTATTAAGAAGACCCTCCTCCCCTTAATACGCCCTTCCCTCCCTCCCTCCCTCTCCTGAAGGCGGAGAAGGGGGGGAGCCTCAGGAGGGCAAGAGGAGGGGAGGGGTCCTTTCTTTCTTTCTGTGTTTTCCTTCCTTCAGAGGGAGGGGGGTCGGAGCGACTGGGATGGGGGGGGGGTTTCCCATAAAAGGACATGGTGGGGTGGGTGACACATTGCCGTCCCACCGGCCTCCTCCGCCTGAGGAGAAAACACCAGTGTTTTGAAAGGGAAAAGGCACAGCCGCCGCCACCCCCTTCCACGTTCTCATAAGAACAGCCTTGCTGGAAGAGGCCACAGGAGCCCATCCCATCCAGTCCAGCATTCTGTCTCACACAGTGGCTCACCATTGGCTTTAGGGCATTATTCCCAAGGAGATGCCTTCACCTGCTTAGGATTCCCTGGAAATGATATTGAGAGATATCCTGCCTATCTCTCCAACCCGGAGGTTGTCCTTAAGTATCCATAATTATAGCCATTGATACCCTTGTCCTCCATGAACTTGTCTAATCCTTTCTTAAAGCTGTCAAGACTGACAGCTGTCGCCACTTCATCTGGCAGGGAGTTCCATAAACCAGGGATCCTCTGGGTGAAAAAGTACTTTCTCTTATTTGTTTGAGAACTAATACCCAAAAGTTTCATGGAGTGTCCCCTAGTTCTAGTGTTATGCGATACGGAAAACAGTTTTTCCTTATCTACTTTGTCCACACTGTGCATGATTTTATAAACTTCAATCAGGTCACCTCTTAGACGCCGTCGCTCAAGAGCGAAAAGGCCCAACCGTTGCAGCCTCAGATGGTAAGGAAGGTGTTCCAGTCCCCTAATCATTTTGGTTGCCCTCCTCTGCACTTTTTCTAAGTCCATAAAATCCTTCTGGAGGTATGGCGACCAGAACTGTACACAGTATTCCAGATGGGGCCTCACCATTGATTTGTAAAGAGGCAAAATGACACTTGCTGACTTATTTTCTATATCCTTCCTAATGATACCTAGCATTGAGTTTGCTTTTTTCACTGCTAAGGCACACTGGGTTGACACCTTCATTGAGCTGTCCACCATGACACCAAGGTCCCTTTCCTGGTTTGTCGCAGAGAGTTCAGACCCCATCAGTTTATAAATGTAATTGGTTTTTTTCCCCCCACATGCATCTCTCTGCACTTACTAATGTTGAAGCTCATTTGCCACTGCTTTGTCCACTCCCCCAGTGTCAAGAGATCCCTCTGGAGCTCCTCACAATCTCTCAGAGTTTTCACTACCCTGTATAATTTAGTGTCGTCAGCAAATTTGGCTACCTTGCTATCTACTCCTACTTCTAGATCATTTATGAAGAGGTTGAAAAGCAGGGGTCCCCGTACTGAACCTTGGGGGACCCCACTCTTGACTTCCCTCCACTTGGAGAAGTGTCCATTTAGTGCTACCCTCTGTTTCCTGTCCCTTAGCCAGTTGCTGATCCAGGACAAGACCTGTCCCTTTATTCCATGACTGGCAAGTTTATTCAAGAGCCTTTGGTGTTTCAAGCCTTGCCAGAGCTTGAAACAGGCTACATCCGCTCCTCCTCGGCCACACAAGAGAAGGATGTGGAGTAGGGCAGGCATCTGCCTACACCAAGGCAAGGTCCCCATCCTTGGCTGCTGTGGGGATTGGAGAGGCTGGTCTGGTCCAGAGCTCCTGAACTCTGCACTCTCTCTTCTTTTCTCAGAGGTGGCAGCAGCAGCAACAAGGTTAAAGTGAGATGGAGCTAGAGCGACTGAACCGCCCAGGGAGAGTCTTTGGACTCCGAAAGGAGGACATGAGGAGAGGAGACCTGGGGCGCAGGCATTGTGGATCATATGCCAATAGACACTGACCCTCACCGATTTCACTGACCCTGACCCTGAACTTGACCATGACACTCACATACTTACACTGACAAACTGATACTGACCCTGACACTGGAACCTGGCCTGAACCTGAAACTAGCCATTACACTGAGCCTAGAACCTGAACCTCACCCTTGAACCTGGCACTAGAACCTGACCCTAATAAATAACAAGATACAATAACTCTTACACTAACACTAACACCCAAAATGAACATGACACTGGGCAGTATCTGACTAAGAAAATAAATGAAAATAGCAAAATTAAGCAGCTGATAAAATAAAGAATTTAATTCAAATTCTGCACATTATAGTGAAGAAAATTTGTAACAAAAAGACCATATATCTAAATCAGAAAAGATTAACAATGAAGTGGCCTCAAACTCATCTAGAGTTTACATTTTATACATTTAGACAAAGACCATGGACATGAGAATAAACTACCAACACAAGCATGCTTAAAATAGTACAAAGATTTAAAGTTACATCAAAGAGTAACATTGATTTTGGTTTCTCAAAATAATTTCAAAAGATACAAGAATATTACGTTTCAAACCCATTAAGATTACAAATAACAGGCATTCTCAACCTTTTAAAGCTGGGGGCCGTGTCGCGCTCCCTCAGACAGATTCAGGGGACGGATGACAATTTTGCTCTTTCTCCACCACGTGGCGCTTCCAGATGTGGTGGAGTCGGGGGGGCATGTAAAATGGAATCACAAACAACATCTGGCCCATGGTCTGCAGGTTGAAAATCCATAACATACAAAATAAGGCAGATGGTAAACGTTTCACACCTGAACCATATTTCTACTTTTGTCATCCACATACTCATCCCATTTCTCATGTGAGTTCTTTGATGGGAACTTAAGGCACTGTTGTGAATGAATCTCTTGCATCACTACATGTGTTCATACGGTTTCACCCGTGTGAGTTCTTTTATGGCTGCTTAGGCCACTGCTGTAACTGAATCTCTTTCCACACACCATGCATTCATACGGTTTCTCACCAGTGTGGATTTCATGATGGCTAATTAGTTCTGCGCTCTGACTGAATCTCTTTCCACACTCCATGCATTCATACCGTTGATCCCCGGTGTGAGTTCTTTGATGGCTACTTAGGCCACTGCTCTGATGGAATCTCTTTCCACACTCCATACATTGATACAGTTTCTCCCCTGTGTGAGTTCTTTGATGGGAACTTAGGTCACACCTATGACTAAATCTCTTTCCACACTCCATGCATTCATACGGCTTCTCACCAGTGTGAGTTTTATGATGACTAATTAGGTTGTCGTTCCGACTGAATCTCTTTCCACACTCCATGCATTCAAATAGGTTCTCCCCTGTGTGAATTTTTTGATGGCTACTTAGCTGACTGCTCTGAATGAATCTCTTTCCACATTCCATGCATTCATACGGTTTCTCCCCTGTGTGAGTTTTTTGATGTCTACTTAGGTGACTGCTCCGACTGAATCTCTTTCCACACTCCATGCATTCATATGGTTTCTCCCCTGTGTGAGTTTTTTGATGTCTACTTAGGTAACGGCTCAGGCTGAATCTCTTTCCACATTCTAGGCATTCATACAATTTCTCCCCTGTGTGAGTTTTTTGATGCCTACTTAGCTGACTGCTCTGACTGAATGTCTTTCCACACTCCATGCATTCATACGGTTTCTCCCCTGTGTGAGTTTTTGGATGTTTACTTAGGGCACTACTGTGACTGAATGTCTTTCCGCATTCCAAGCATTCATATGGTTTCACCCTTGTGTGAGTTTTTTGATGGTAACTAAGGGCACTGCTGTGACTGAATCTCTTTCTGCATTCCATGCATTCATACGGGTTCTCACCTGTGTGGGTTTTATGATGAGATCTTAGGCCACTGCTGTGACTGAATCTCTTTCCGCATTCCAGGCATTCGTACGGTTTTTCACCTGAGTGAATTATTTGATGGGAACTTAGAGAACTGCTCAGACTGAATCTCTTTCCACATCCCAGGCATTTGTACAGATTCTCACCTGTGTGAGTTTTATGATGGGAACTTAGGGCACTGCTCTGACTGAATCTCTTTCTGCATTCCAGACATTCGTAAGGTTTCTCCCCTGTGTGAGTTTTTTGATGGGAACTTAGGTGACCGCTTTGACTGAATCTCTTTCCGCATTCCATGCATTCATACGGTTTCTCCCCTGTGTGAATTTTTCGATGGGAACTTAGAACACTGCTCTGACTGAATCTCTTTCCACATTCTAAGCATTCATAAGGTTTCTCTCCTGTGTGAGTTTTATGATGTCTACTTAGCTCACTGCCCTGACAGAATCTCTTCCCACATTCTAAGCATTTGTAAGATTTCTCTCCTGAATGAGTTTTTTGATGTCTACTTAGGCCACTGATCTGACTGAATCTCTTTCCGCACTCCATGCATTCATACGGTTTCTCCCCTGTGTGAATTTTTTGATGATAACCTAAGCCACTGCTGTGACTGAATCTCTTTCCACATTCCATGCATTCATAAGGTTTCTCCCCTGTGTGAGTTTTTTGATGGGAAATTAGGCCACTGCTCCGAATGAATCTCTTCCCACATTCCATGCATTCATAAGGTTTCTCCCCTGTGTGAGTTTTATGATGTTTACTTAGGCCACTGCTGTCACTTAATCTGTTTCCGCATTCTAGGCATTCGTACGGTTTCTCACCTGTGTGAGTTTTATGATAGGAACTTAGGGCACTGTTATGACTGAATCTCTTTCCGCATTCCAGACATTCATACGGTTTCTCACCAGTGTGAGTTTTATGATGGGAACTAAGGGCACTGCTCTCACTGAATCTCTTTCCACATTCTAGGCATTCATACGGTTTCTCACCAGTGTGAGTTTTTTTATGGCTACTTAGGTGACCGCTTCGACAGAATCTCTTTCTACATTCTAGGGATTCATATGGTTTCTCACCTGTGTGAGTTCTTTGATGTTTACTTAGGCCACTGCTGTCACTGAATCTCTTTCCACATTCCAGGCATTCATACGGTTTTTCACCTGTGTGAATTCTTTGATGGAAACTTAGGGAACTGCTCAGACTGAATCTCTTTCCACATTCTAGGCATTCATATGGTTTTTCACCTGTGTGAGTTTTTTGATGTCTACTTAGGCCATGCTGTCACTGAATCTCTTTCCGCATTCTAGGCATTCGTACGGTTTCTCACCTGTGTGAATTCTTTTATGGGAACAAAGGGCACTGCTCCGACTGAATCTCTTTCCACATTCTAGGGATTCATATGGTTTCTCCCCTGTGTGAATTTTATGATGGGAACTAAGGGCACTGCTCCGACTGAATCTCTTTCCACATTCTAGGCATTCATATGGTTTCTCACCTGTTTGAGTTTTCTGATGGGAAATTAGGTTTCCCCTCTGACTTAATCTCTTACCACACTCCATGCATTTATATTGTTTCTTACCTGGATGAGTTCTTTCATGGGTATTCAGGCACTGCTGTCACTGAATCTCTTTCAACATTACATGCATCCATACGGTTTCTCCCCTGTGTGAGCTTTAGGATGGGTACTTATGAAGCTGCTGTCACTGCATCTCTTTGTGCAATGCAGCAATTTATATTGTTTCTCCCCTTTAAAATGATTTCCATTTTAATTTGATTTTTTCACTCAACCCTAAAGAAATGTGCTACTTTTGTTAAAAACTATTTTGGTGAGTGGACTAGTTCATGAAATCTGAGCCATCTTTAAATTTATTTCTGACAATGAGACACTTTCCCATCCTTCTTAGTTGTGGCTTTCACCCCTCAAAGGAACTATCAGTTCACAAACGTTAGGAACCTTAACAAGCTGCGAATTTTTCCATATCCTTGATGGCTTCCCACCTTCTTTTCTCCTCCGTCTGGGTGTCTATGTTTCCTCTTCCGCAATGTCTTTCCACTCATGCACGATGTGGCTATATTTAGGTCTGGTTCTCCTGGTTTTGTCTCTGATGGAGAAAGGAGAGGATGATGTGTAGTTTACATTTTGTTTCATAACAATAGTTAGATTAAGAAGAAATAGGATTGGTAACTATACATGGTACATTGAGTGTCTGCAGTTACTCTGCAGTTACTGTTGAAAGACTTGTACCGTCATGGCCATAATTTTTCAAGAGTATTTGTTATTGGATAAGTTATTATTATGATAGGTAGTTGTCAATCTGTATATTTACTCTTTATAGACCGGCAGGTTTACAAACAGAAGCTACTCCAAACTGCTAGGTCTTATTCAAAATTAACTTTCTTTGGACTATAATTGGACTCCATAGTGAGTAAAGTAAAAGTTATCCATTGTTCCCTGAAACAGGTGGTCTGGGTCTTTGTGCTGAATCTTTTCTCCAGCCAAACAGAATCTTAACATGTCAAAAGCAGACTATCTGCAGGCATTGGACACAGACATGTTTCCTTCTTTTACCATGAGAGGATGTTACAGTAGTCTTTGCCAGAGGGTTTGATAACTCACTTTGAAGATATAGAACCTGGCACATCATGATTTTAGAATTTGGAAATATGCTGCTCCAAAAAATGAAGGGAACACCAAAACAACACAATGTAACCCCAAGTCAATCACACTTTTGTGAAATCAAACTGTCTACCCTGGTAGCAACACCGATTCACAATCAATTCCACATGCTGTTGTGCAAATGGAAGAGACAACAGGTGGACATCAGAGGCAATTAGCAAGGCATCCCCAATAAAGGTGTGGTTCAGCAGGAGGTGACCGCAGACCACTTCTCTTCTCAGTTCCTTTGATTTCTGGCTGATGATTTGGTCACTGTTGAACGCTGGCAGTGCCTTCACTCTAGTGGTAGCATGAGACGGAGCCTACAACCCACAAAAGTGGCTCAGGTAGTGCAGCTCATCCAGGATGGCACATCAATGTGAGCTGTGGCACGAAGGTTTGCTGTGAATGGCAGCGTGGTGTCCAGAGCATGGAGGCGCTACTAGGAGACAGGCCAGTACGTCAGGAGACGTGGAGGAGGCCGCAGGAGAGCAAAAACCCAGCAGCAGGAACGCTACCTCCGCCTTTGTGCAAGGAGCAACAGGTGAAGCACTGCCAGAGACCTGCAAAATGACTTCCAACGGGCCACCAATGTGCATGTGTCTGTTCAAACGGTCAGCAACAGACTCCATAAGGGTGGTATGAGGGCCTGACGACCACAGGTGTGGGTTGTGCTCACAGCTCAACACGCCGCTGCCAGACCTCTAGTCATCTTCCACCGGCCAGAGGCGAAAATGAAGTCGCCATGGAGGGTGGGTGGCTGAGGACCACACCGCCGATGCTGCCGCCACCGCAAGACCTACTGCCATCTTCCACCAGCCGAAGGTGATAGGGAAGCCACCGTGGAGGGCAGACTGCTGAGGAGGACCACAGCACCGCCGTGAGAACTCCGGCCATCTTCCACCGGCTAGAGGTGAAAGGGAAGCTGCTGCAGATGGCGGGCGGCTGAGGAGGACCATGTCACTGCCGCAGCGAGACCTCCAGCCAGCTTCCACCGGCCGGAGGTTAAGGAGTCACGCATAGCTGCATGCATCTGATAAGTAACTGAATTACCATAGTTGACTGGATATAATAATTGATATAGTGACTTGATAAGGAACAGAATTATCGTAGTTGACTTGATATAGTGAACTTTCCTTTTCATACCAAGGTTTTACTTTCATACCAAGGATGATGACTAACGAGTAACTTGTGAACTCCTAACTACATTTATTTATTTGCATTTATATGACGCCCCCTTGATTGCTTGACTCTGAGTGGCTCACAGAACAGGTAAACATCACAAAAACATACAAGTCATATATAACTACTTTACTTCTTTACCTATAAGAAGACCCGTTAACGTGTGTGTCCAGCATGCATGGCCACACCCGGCCCAACCATCCCGAACCGAACCACCTACAATTACCTTGAGACCCTACGAGCATTGCCGCAAGGGTCCGCCAGCCGCAAGTGGGGCAACCGGCCCACAAACGCGACCAAAAAAAGAACTACAGTTCCCAGCGTCCTCTGTGCCACATCACCCCTCAGCCAATCAGGCTGAAGGGCGCGAGCACGTAGAATGCTGGGAAAGCCGGCGCGTGGGGTAAAAAAACCAGCCGAAGCGCTGCACCGGCAAACAACTTCCCTCCAGAAGACACTTCGTCTCCCGGAGGGAAGCCAGCCCTGCATTCCAGCGAGAGAGGCTGCCGCCGGCCTCACAGCCGCTTCAACGGGGTTATGGGAAGGAGGGGTAGACCCTCATCTTCCCGCGGACCCAGTGAGTGAGGCTGACGCCGGCCTCCCAGCCGCTTCGGTGGGACGCCCCAGAAAAACCAGCCCCGCCAAATACACGGCGAGGCCACCACCGGCCTTCTTCCCCAGAGTAACGGGGAGAAGAGGGACTCCCCCTCCTCCCCGCTACCACACAGAAGACGTGACAAGGACGCCGCCGGCCTCAAGGTAAGTTGAGGGCGGGGGCGGGGGAAGCAGCAGTCAACGCTTTGTCAGGGGAGGCGCTCCTCCCCTGAAGAAGCATTGACTTTAGTCTGTTACTTTGTGTTAAACTGTCATAATATGTATGATAGGGAAATACTGGCGTAGAAACCGGAAAACCACATCAGGAAGTTTGCCAAGAAAACCCTATTGACAAAATCAAAAGGCAAAACAAAGGGGCAAAATAGACAAAACAGGATGTTTAGCACATCAGGTGGGAAGAGGGAGGTGGTCAGGAGATGGGGAGGAGAAATACGGTGTTGTAAGGAACAATACTATATAGGGACATGGAATGTAAGATCTATGAATCAAGGAATGCTGGAAGTGTTTAAAAAAGGAAATGGAAAGAATAAGCATTGACATCTTGGGAATCAGTGCATTAAAATGGACAGGGATGGGCTATTTCTGCTCTGGAGACCATCAGATCTACTACTGTGGACAAGAAAACCTTAGGAGAAATGGAATAGCCATAGTAGTCAACAAAAGAGTGAGAAAAACAGTAATGAGATATAATCTTAAAAATGACAGAATGATCTTAGTGAGGATCCAAGGCAAACCATTCAATATCACTGTAATCCAAATATATGCACCAACCACTGGTGCAGATGGAGCCACAGTTGAGCAGTTCTATGAGGAATTACAGTATCTCATAGAACTGACACCAAAAAATGATGTCCGTATTATCATAGGAGATTGGAATGCCAAAGTAGGAAATAAAAAAGTAAATGGAATAACAGGTAAGTTTGGTCTTGGAACATAAAATGAAGCAGGGCAAAGGCTAATAGAGTTCTGCCAAGAGAATGCACTAGTCATAGCAAACACCTTCTTCCAGCAACACAAGAGGCGACTTTACACATGGACATCACCAGATAGCCAACATCGAAACCAGATTGATTACATACTCTGCAGCCAAAGATGGAGAACCTCCATACAATCAGCAAAAACGAGACCTGGAGCAAACTGTGGCTCAGATCATAACCTACTGATTGCAAAGTTCAAGTTTAGACTAAAGAAAATAGGGAAAATAGTTAGACCAGACAGATATGACCTACACAACATCCTTAAGGAATACACAGTGGAGGTGTGGAACAGATTTAATAGTTTAGATTTGACAGAAAGACTGCCAGAATTATGGACAGAGGTCCAGGACATCATGCAGGAGGCAGCAAAGAAAACCATGCAAAAAGATAAGAAGCGTAAGAAATAAAAGTGGTTGTCTGATGAGGCTCTTAAAATAGAAGAGGAAAGAAGGAATGGAAAAGGCAAATGAGAAAGGAAACAATTCAATCAATTGAATACAGAATTTCAAAGAAAAGCAAGGAGGGATAAAGAAACCTACCTAAATAAACAATGCAAAGAAATATAGGAAAACAACATAAGGGGTAGGACTAGAGATCTTTTTAAAAAACTGGGGAAATTAAGGGAACATTTAAAGCAAAAATTACCATGATAAGGGACAAAAACGGCAAGGAGCTAGCCGATGCAGAACAGATTAAGAAACGATGGCCAGAATACACAGAGGAACCATACAAAAAAGACCTCAACACTCCCGATAATCATAATGATGAGAACTTTGAACTTGAGCCAGACATCCTGGAGAGTGAAGTTAGAAAGACCTTAAAAAGCACTGTGAACAATAATGCCAGTGAAGATGATAGTATTCCAGTTGAATTTTTTCAAAGCACTAAAAGATGATGTAATCAAATTATTGCATTCTATACAGTATGTCAGCAGATTTGGAAAACACAACAGTGGACACAGGACTGGAAAAGATCAATATATGTTCCAATCCCAAAAAAGGGCAATACCAAAGAATGTTTAAATTATCGAAAAATTGCATTCATCCCACATGCTACCAAGGCTATGCTCAAGATAATACAGGCTAGACTTCAGCAGCACATGGAGAGAGAATTACCAGAAGTGCAGGGAGGGGAACTAGAGACCACATTGCCAACATACGTTGGATCATGGAGCGGGACGGGGCTAATCCGTCCGTCCTTGCACTTCTTGACCTCTCAGTGGCTTTTGATACAGTTGACCATGTTATTCTTCTGGAATGGCTCTGAGGATTGGGGATCCAGGGCACTGTGTAGTCCTGGTTTTCCTCATTTCTGACGGGCCAGACCCAGTCGGTGTTTTGGAGGACAAGAGGTTCAGCCCTAGGCTCCACCAATATGAGGTGTTGCACAGCTCAGGGCTCTCGCCTCTCCTGTTTACATGAAACTGCTGGCGGAGATTATCCATTCCCATGGAGTGAGGTATCATCAATATGCAGATGATACTCAGCTGTATATCTTAGTCCGTGGTGATCCAAGTGATGCAGTGGAAGTCCTATCCAGATGTCTGGCGGCTGTAGGGGTCTGGATTGGGGGACAATGGGCTACAACTGAATCCCGGCAAGATTGAGTGGGTTAGGGGCTCCGCATTCTCATGGGAATTACCATCTTTGGTACTGTAATTTTTTTTGCCTCAGTCAGACCCAGAGCATAATCTAGGGGTCCTCCTGGATTCACGACTCATGCTCAACAAGCAGTTGGCAATCGTGGCCAGGAGGGCTTTTGCACAACTTTGGTCATTCGCCAGTTACGCCCGCTCCTGGACTAGGACTCCTTACTTATGGTCACTCACGCTCTGGTCACCTCCAGACTGTATTATTGTAATGCTCTCTACATGGGGCTTCCCTTGATGACCATTTGGAAGCTACAACTGGTTCAAAATGTGGCTGCCCGCATGGTGATGGGTTGTGGACGCTATGCCCATGCCTCACCCCTGTTGCAGGAGCTGCATTGGCTGCTGGTGTGCTTCCAGGTGCAATTCAAAGTGCTGGTGATGAGCTTTAAAGCCCTACATGGTAGTGGGCCAGGGTACTTAAGAGACCTATGGAACCTCCTGCTGACCGAGCTGTGTCTCCAGGCAGAGCTTCTGCCCTTCCGAAAAACCTTAAAACCTGACTGGCGCAGCAGGTGTGGGGGACAGCTGGGGTGACGCCCACATTAGGGTGGCTCATTTGAGAGTTACCCAGGGTTTTAGCTTTAGTTTTAAAAGAAATCCTATGAAGTGGCTGCTGGGAGAGGGTATGTAATTTTAAATTTTAAACAATTTTATACTTTTATTCATTGTTTTATGTATATCTATGCTGTGATTTTATACTTGTAAGCCATGCGGAGTTGCCTTGGCGAGGGGGTGGCAGCATAAATATGACTATTAAATTAAATTTAAAATAAATATCAGAAGCAAGTCTACTTCTGTTTCATTGACTACACCAAGGCTTTTGACTGTGTGGCAAATGTGTGTGACCGTGTGACTGTATGACAAAATGTGGCAAGTAATCAAAAAGATGGAAATACCAGAACACTTTATATGCCTTATGAGAAATCTGTACATGAGTCAAGAAGCAACAGTTAGGACAGGATACGTAATGACAGGGTGGTTTGGAATAGGAAAAAGAGTAAGACAAGGCTGCCTTTTATCACCCTGTTTATTCAACTTATACACAGAGCATATAATGTGCAATGTAGGGCTGGACGAATCAAAAGTTGGGATCAAAATTGCTGGGAGAAACATCAACAGTTTGAGATATGCAGATGATTCACTTGAGAAAGCCTTAATCCTGGGAAAGGTGGAGGGCAAAAGAAGAAGGGGGCAGCAGAAAATAAGATGGATAGATGGTATTGTAGACACAATGGGCACAGAGCTGGGCGGGTTAAGGAAGATGGTGGAGGGAAGAGGTGCCTGGTGGGCAACAGTCCATGGGATCACAAAGGGTCGGAATTGACTGTGCGACTGAACAACAACAACAAAGTTGAAAATTAAACATCCAGTAATAAAGTTATTTACAATTTTATAGCTCTGTGCGGTTAGAGAGAAAGTGAAAGGGGCAAACTTTTACTGTAATCTTTACACCCACCACAAAATACTGAGAAGATGACTTTGGAACATTTAGAGATGAGAGAGACTGAATAGGCATTTGAAAGATATTTGAAAGAAGAGAAAGAAACAGTTCCCTTCCCCGAAGAAGCTTTTTATTCTCCCGTCTGCCCTTCTCCTTGAAGCATCTTAACTGAATTTGTTAATACCAAAACTTGTAAACATTCTAACCTTGGCCCAAAGTTTTGGGATCTATTGTTGTGAATTACTGGTGTTCACAAGTTGGTGGAGTTTTTAAAAAACAGATCGGGGGTTGCAGGACATACATGCGTTTCTGAAACAGAGGCCAGAGTGGCTGGGGGGTGGGGGTGGGGGGGGGGAGATTTGGGAAATCACTTGGAGGTAAAAGCTGCACTGGCAACAACACAAATTAATATAAAATGGCCTTACCAAGAGAAGATGCCATTTACCAATCCTCTTCCATGACTTCCATGTACAAGATCTTCTGGTCAGGATCCAGCAGTGCCCCCTCCTCCCAAGTAAATTACACGGCCACCTCCTCAAAGGACAATGAAATCTAAATGGAAATAGGTGGAGAAAGGAGGTCTCCATTATACTTTCCAGAATAATAATCTTCTACATCCAAAACAATTGGAAGATAAGCGGTTGGACCTCATCTTCTAGGTTTGAACCTTCATGGATGATCTTCAATGCCTTTCTGATGGAGATCAACATTACCAAGGGCTGCCAGTCCCCCTTGGCTCCCTACAAGAAGGGAGGCCTCCGAATCCTAGTTGCTGAGGAACAAGAGTGGGACCACTACTGGTGGTCTTCCTGCCTTGGGAGCTTTCTGGAGGCATCCCTATGCTTAGCCAGCCATTGTTCTTATCCTGCATAGCTCCTCCTACACCTTTAGCTCTTCTACTAGAAAACAGAGGCAGAGAGAGCTATTCAGAAGGAAGGAATAGAAAGAGGAAAATAATTCCTGCTGTCCAGGCCTATTCAGTGACTTTCAGATGGGAAGCCAAAATCTGGTCCTGATGGGAGACACTCTTCAACATTCATCCCTTTTGCTCTCCATGTTAGCCCATGTTTAAGCAATAAAAACAGGGAGCATTTCATTCAAAAGGAATAAAATGGTTAAACACATAAGGATTCAACTACAGAAGGCATCTTTTATTAGCTGCCTTCTCCGTACCTGATCTCACTCTGCTCCAACACAGGGAAGAGATTACAGAGTACTTGTTGGCATCCTTCTGGCCCCTGCAGGGAAGATCAAGGAGGGCTTGGTTAAAATCAAAGACTTTGAACACAAAATAAACATACATCCCGGTATTAAAGAAAGAGGACTGTTTCACAGCAACCCTAGAGGCCAACCACAGGCCATCAAGTTTCACCTAAAGGGTGAAAGATCAAATGTTTGAGAGGAAAGAACTCTCCCCCTGCTCCGAAGTCATTGCCTTTCTGTGAGATTGGATGCTTCAAAGATTTAAAACTAATTTTTAAATATCTGGTATTAATATAGGTGACAATATGCAATATTTAAAGGAATTGAGTTATGATTTTTAAAAAGAGAGGCAGAAAGTTTATTGAAAAAAAATATACCAATCAAAGCCCTCACCCCCCCCCCCCCCCCAGTCCAACGTAACTTTTCTCCCTGAGTGTCTTAACACTTCAATACCTTAAAATCCAGTACTCATTATACTTCTCTTTGGATGGAAGAAATCTTTGGCCAACCGACCGTCCACTAACATTTAAGCATCTAGGCACCAATGAACGCAGGGTGAATATTCAAAAGCATCATTCTATGTACAGTATTCTCACAAGCCTGACATTTGCATGCTGTTTTCTTATGGCCTTTGTTCTACGTCCCTGCCTGACCCTGTTGTTGTTCCCTTCTTTTGCCCGGCGGCGTTTCCACACACACAGGAGCTGGAGGTTCTTCTCTTCCTCAGTTCCCTTCCCAGCCTGGAGCTGCCTGAGCAGGAGCAGGAGGAGGAGGAGGAGGAAGAAGAAGAAGCTCTGAGAAAGAGCAGAATATGTCCCTTGTGAAGGGAAACCTCCTCCTGTCATTTCCCTTCCCTTCCATCGCCTGGACTGACTCCCTCCTCCTCCTCCTCTGCCTCCTCCTCACAGGAAAACCCAGCCAGGATGGAAGCCCCACCCGCCCACCCACCCACTTACACAGAAGGAGCATGGGGGGAGGGGTCGGGTCATCTCTGTTACTTTTTCGGGGGGGGGGGTTACCTCATCACCCCCACCCCCACCCCCCCACCCCCATGAAAAAAAGAAAACGCCTTTTTTTGGGGTGGGGTTGAGCCCACCTGACCTCCGTCTCAAAAGGCCCTTCCTCCTTTCCTTCCTTCCGTCCTCCACCCGGCGGATCCTGCTGAGGAGAAAACCACCACAAAAAAGGCACCTCTGTTCCGCCGGAAATGCCACCTCCGCCCCTTGCCAAGTAGACGGACGGAGGAGGGGAGGGGGTCTCTTTCCGGTTCCAGTCTGGCCGGAGGGCGAGTGGGTGGGGTGGGCAACAGAAGAAGAGCGGCAGCTGAAAGGGGGAGGGTCAGCAGTTGGTGGTGGTGGTGGTGGTGGTGGTGGTGGTGGTGGTGGTGGTGTGTGTGTGTGTGTGTGTGTGTGTGTGTGTGTGACTCTGCATGTGCTCTTAAGCAGAGCTGCTGCTGAGGAGAGCCAAACAAAGGAAGTGAGCACTGGTAAGTTTTGCAGTTGGAGTAGAGCTGCTTTAGAGGCCTCCACTAATTTAAATTGATAATTTAAACTGCTGAGAGCCACCTCTGTTCAAACAGAGAAAGCAGTTAGAAGCTTCCAGAAGCAGGGGGGCAGAGCCACACCAGGCCCTTCCCTGAACTGTGACTCATAGGGGTGGAGCCACACTAGCCTTTAAAAGCTCTGAGCTCTTTCAGGGTCAGCCCTTTTGACTCTGCATGTGCTCTTAAGCAGAGCTGCTGCTGAGGAGAGCCAAACAAAGGAAGTGAGATTTGCAGTTGGCGCGCAAGATTGCAAACTAGTAACAAAGGGAGAATATAGTCTTACTAGGTAGAAAGGTAGTAAACGTGTACATTTTTGAGGCCCAGAATACTGCACTTGTTAAAATGGATTCTGAGGGAACAGTTGTAGTTACCTGCAATACTTGTGCCATGTTTGTGTTCTTGCCAAAGCATATGGAGAACTACACTTGCAGCAAGTGCAAGCTGGTTGCACTACTAGAAGAGAAGGTCCAGCAGCTAGAGGCCCGCATATCTAACCATCAACAAATTAAGGAGCTTGAGCTGTTCTTGGACAGAGCGGAACAGACTATGCTGGGCAAAGAAGAGACTGGGCACAGTTCTGAGGGAGAAGGCCCTTCACTAACTCAGGAGGGAGATGTTTGGAGGAATGTGACTCAAAGGAGGAGAAGAGTAGGGGATCACTCTGAGAGTCTGAAATTACAGAATAAATTTGAGGCTCTTTCCCTCATCACACCTGATGAGGAACACACAGAGGAACAACTGGTTCCACCTGATGATCTCTCCTTCATCACACTTGATGAGATCCAGGAAGATAAACAACAGGAACAAACTGAGGTTCTCTCCCTTAATATGGTTGATGAGGTGCATGTAGATGAACAGATTGCAGGAGAGAGGCTCCTTGTACTAGGCGATTCAATAATTAGAAATACAGAGAAATGGATTTGTGATGCACATGATAACCGTATGGTGACTTGCCTGCCAGGTGCAAAAGTTGCAGACATCACAAGAAATCTAGATAGATTGTTAGATAGAACTGGGAACGAGCCAGTTGTCATGGTACACGTTGGTACCAATGATGTTGGGAAGGCCAAGCGTTCTGTCCTGGAAGCCAAATTCAGGTTGTTAGGAAGAAGATTGAAGTCCCGGACTTCCAAGGTAGCATTTTCAGAAGTGCTGCCTGTCCCTCGCGCAGGACCTACCAGGCAGGCAGGGCTCAGAAGCCTCAATGCGTGGATGAGGCGGTGGTGTCGAGAGGAGGGTTTCAGATTTGTCAGGAACTGGAGAACATTTTGGGACAAGCCAAATCTGTTCAGGAGGGATGGGTTGCATTTGAACCATGATGGGACCAGATTGCTGGCACTCAACATCAAAAAGGCTGCAGAGCAGCTTTTAAACTGATAACTGGGGGAAAGCCGACAGGAGCTGGGCAGCATCCGGTTTGGGAAAGTGTGTACTTGAGTAGTGAGGAGGATGCAAAAATTACTGAGCAGAGCGAGGAGCTAGTCACTAGCATTCTAGCAGAAGGATGCAAGAGGCAGTCTAACAATGCAACTGGACACAAAAGACTGTATCAGGAAAGCATATATAAATGCTTGTATACAAATGCCAGAAGCCTCCGGAACAAAATAGGGGAGCTGGAATACTTAGCAATAGATAAGAATATTGATATTATTGGTATCACTGAAACCTGATGGACGGATGATAACCAATGGGATACAGTTATCCCAGGCTACAAACTGTACAGGAAGGATAGGAAGGGGCAAATGGGAGGTGGTGTGGCCTTGTATGTCAAAGAAGTGATAAAATCGTATGAATTGGAATATCTAGGTGATTTGGAGTCACCATTAGAAGCTCTGTGGGTAAGAGTACCAGGCCACAAGGATGGTCTAACAGTAGGCATATACTATCGGCCTCTGACCCAAACTCTTGAGGGAGACTGGCAGTTGGAGAATGTTGTAAAGGAGGCATCCAAGAAGGGAAGCCTGGTTATAATGGGGGACTTCAATTACCCTCACATAGACTGGGTGAACTGTTGTTCAGCACATGATAAACAGATAAAGTTCCTAGATATGCTCAATGATTGTTCCCTGGGACAGATGGTTGAAGACCCAACTAGAGGTACAAGAATCCTTGACTTGATCCTGAGTAATACTCAGGATCTGGTGCAAGATGTTAATGTGACTGATCCAATAGGGAACAGTGACCACAACTCAATTATGTTTAACTTGATCATAGACCTCAAATCACTGATAGAATCTAACACAGAGACCTTAAATTTTCAAAAAGGAAATTTCCCAAAGTTGAGGAAACTAGTAAAAAAGAAGCTGAAAGGGAAAAGTGAGAGAGTCCAAACACTCCAAGAGGGATGGAGGCTGTTTACAAAAACAATAACAGAGGCTCAATTGGAATGCATACCCAAAAGGAAAAAGGGCACTGCCAGGTCCAAGAGGACTCCAATGTGGCTTACAGGAGCTGTTCGGGAAGTGATCAAAAGCAAGAAAAGCTCATTTAGAAGATGAAAGGCTTGTCCGAATGAGGACAGCAGACAGAAACATAAATTCTGGCAGAACAAATGCAAGGCAACAATCAGGAAAGCAAAGCAAGACTTTGAGGAGCGTATAGCTAAAAATACTCAGAGAAATAACAAAGACTTCTTTAAGTACATTAGAAGTAAGAACCCAACTAGGAAGGCCATTGGACCATTAGATGACAATGGAAGGCAAGGGGTTATTAAAGAGGAAACAGAGATTGTAGAGAGACTCAATGAATTCTTTGCTTCAGTATTCACTGAAGAAGACAGAGGCCACATGCCCAAAACAGAGCCTATCTTCGTAGGGAGGGGAACCGAAGAATTAAGCCAGATAGAAATAACCAGGGAGGAGGTCCTTGCATGTCTTGTTAAACTAAACGCTAACAAACCATCAGGACCAGATGGCATCCATCCACGAGTTCTCAGGGAACTTAAAGATGAAATTGCTGATCTCCTAGCCAAAATATATAATCTTTCCCTCAAATCAGGCTTTGTGCCTGATGACTGGAAGGTAGCGAATGTAACACCAATTTTCAAAAAAAAATTGAGTGTGTCAACAAGCATGTGGATAAGGGGAATCCAGTTGACATTGCTTATCTGGACTTTGCAACCCTATGGACCATTGACCTCCAGTCACCCCTGTCCTCCACCATCCTCCTCAGTCTGCACAGCCCCGCACCGATTGTGTCTATAATACCATCTAGCCATCTCATTTTTGGCCTCCCCCTTCTTCTTTTGCCCTCCACCTTTCCCAGCATCAAAGCCTTCTCAAGTGAATCCTTTCTTCTCATTTGATGTCCAAATTACTTCATCTTCATCTTTACTATTTGACTTTCTAAGGAGCAGTCAGGGTTGATTTCTTCTAAGATCGACCTATTTGTTCTCCTCGCTGTCCAGGGAACGCTCAAAACTCTCCTCCAACACCACATTTCTAAGGCGTCTATTCTTCTGCGTTCAGCTTTCTTAATGATCGAGCTCTCACAACCATACATTACCACAGGTAATACCATTGCTTTAACTATGCAATTTTCTGTTTGCAATGTAATGTCTCTACATTTCACTATGTTCCCCAGGTTTCTCATAGCTCGCCTCCCAAGAATCAGTCGTCTTTTTATGTCATGGCTGCAATTTCCATCTGCAGTGATCTTTGATCCTAAGAAAGTAAAATCTGTCACTGCTTGTACTTCTTCCCCATCCAATTTCCATTGACTGATAGGGCCTGTTGCCATTATCTTGGTTTTCTTTGTCTTTCCCAGTCTCTAAGAAGTAAACAACTTTTAATTAAATAAATCACTGAGAGAGGTTTTTAAATGGAAAAAGGGAATTTTATCTAAGTTTTTCTGTCAAAGCACAACATAATACATACAATTACACATGATCATGGCATGTCATAAAATGCATATATGCATGGTCTTTGTTCTGTTTAGCCGGCTTCGGCATTGGGTTGCTGGTAGTAGGGTGTCTACTCTAGTGATTGCGAACCTTTGGCATTCCAGGTGTTCTTCTTGGACTGCAATTCCCAGAAGCCCAAGTCTCTGTGAATCCACACCAATGGGTTTACTGCTCAGTAAACCTATTATTGTGGATCCATAGAGACTTGAGCTTCTGGGATTTGGAAGTCCAAGAACACCTGGTGTGCCAAAGGTTGGCCATCGGTCCTCGAACTTGGCTATCTGGATGTTCTTGGACTTCAATTCCCAGAAGAAGTCCTGATGAGCAGGATTGCTGACTTGGGGCTTCTGTGGATTGAAGTCCTAGAACAGTCAGAGTGCCAAAGGTTCACCATCACTGGTCTACTCTATGACCATAGCAGGATAACCTGGCCAGACTTTACCCTTAGGGTCGGAGTCCCTCAATGAAAGACCTTCTCTTGCTTTGTTATCTTCTGGGCGGGGTATCCAACTGCTACTGAGGTGCAGCAATAGCAACAGGAGTGGGGGGAGGGGTGTCTATCTTCTTCTCAACTGGGTGTAGGTTTAGGACTACCTGTCACGACCCACATTATGGCTTCATGCACAGCCATGCCCCCTTGTTTCATAAGAACATAAGAACAGCCTTGCTGGAACAGGCCACAGCCCATCCAGTCCAGCATTCTGTCTCACACAGTGGCTCACCATTTCCTTCAGGGTATTCCCAAGCAGATGCCTGCTTAGGATTCCCTGGAAATGATATTGAGAGATATCCTGCCTATCTCTCCAACCCGGAGGTTGTCCTTAAGTATCCATAATTATACCCATTGATACTCTTGTCCTTCATGAACTTGTCTAATCCTTTCTTAAAGCTGTCAAGACTGACAGCTGTCACCACTTCTTCTGGCAGGGAGTTCCATAGACCAGTAATCCTCTGGGTGAAAAAGTACTTTCTCTTATTTGTTTGAGAACTAGTACCCAAAAGTTTCATGGAGTGTCCCCTAGTTCTAGTGTTATGCGATAGGGAAAACAGTTTTTCCTTATCTACTTTGTTCACACCGTGCATGATTTTATAAACTTCAATCAGGTCACCTCTTAGACGTCGTCGTTCAAGAGTGAAGAGGCCCAACCGTTGCAGCCTCAGATGGTAAGGAAGGTGTTCCAGTCCCCTAATCATTCTGGTTGCCCTCCTCTGCACTTTTTCCAGCTCCATAATATCCTTCTGGAGGTATGGCGACCAGAACTGTACACAGTATTCCTGATGGGGCCTCACCATAGATTTATAGAAGAGAAGGCCATTTCCAAGGAATCCTAAGCAGGTGAAGGCATCTGCTTGGGAATACCCTGAAGGAAATGGTGAGCCACTGTGTGAGACAGAATGCTGGACTGGATGGGCTGTGGCCTGTTCCAGCAAGGCTGTTCTTATGTTCTTATAAAGAGGCAAAATGACACTTGCTGACTTATTTTCTATACCCTTCCTAATGATCCCTAGCATTGAGTTTGCTTTTTTCACTGCTGAGGCACACTGGGTTGACACCTTCATTGAGTTGTCCACCAGGACACCTAGGTCCCTTTCCTGGTTTGTCGCAGAGAGTTCAGACCCCATCAGTTTATAAATGTAATTGGGGTTCTTTGCCCCAACATGCATCACTCTGCACTTACTAATGTTGAAACTCATTTGCCACTGTTTTGCCCACTCCCCCAGTGTCGAGAGATCCCTCTGGAGCTCCTCACAATCTCTCACAGTTTTCACTACCCTGTATAATTTAGTGTCGTCAGCAAATTTGGCTACCTTGCTTTTTACTTCTACCTCTAGATCATTTATGAAGAGGTTGAAAAGCAGGGGTCCCAGTACTGAACCTTGGGGGACCCCACTCTTTACTTCCCTCCACTTGGAGAAGTGTCCATTTAGTGCTACCCTCTGTTTCCTGTCCCTTAGCCAGTTGTTGATCCAGGACAAGACCTGTCCCTTTATTCCATGACTGGTAAGTTTATTCAAGAGCCTTTGGTGTGGGACCTTGTCAAAAGCCTTCTGAAAGTCCAGATAAACAATGTCAACTGGATCCCCCTTATCCACATGCTTGTTGACACTCTCAAAAAATTCCAACAGATTAGTGAGGCATGATTTGCCCTTGCAAAAACCATGTTGGCTCTCCTTTAGCAGCGCCTTCTCTTCTATGTGCCTATTAATTCTATCTGTTAGGATGGTTTCTATCACTTTACCTGGGACACATGTCAAACTGACAGGTCGGTAATTCCCTGGATCACCCCTGGATCTTTTTTTGAAAATTGGTGTTACATTCGCTACCTTCCAGTCATCAGGCACAAAGCCTGATTTGAGTGAAAGATTATATATTTTGGCTAGGAGATCAGCAATTTCATCTTTAAGTTCCCTGAGAACTCGTGGATGGATGCCATCTGGTCCTGGTGATTTGTTAGCGTTTAGTTTAACAAGACATGCAAGGACCTCCTCCCTGGTTATTTCTATCTGGCTTAATTCTTCGGTTTCCTTCCCTACGAAGATAGGCTCTGTTTTGGGCATGTGGCCTCTGTCTTCTTCAGTGAATACTGAAGCAAAGAATTCATTGAGTCTCTCTGCAATCTCTGTTTCCTCTTTAATAACCCCTTGCCTTCCATTGTCATCTAATGGTCCAATGGCCTTCCTAGTTGGGTTCTTACTTCTAATGTACTTAAAGAAGTCTTTGTTATTTCTCTGAGTATTTTTAGCTATACGCTCCTCAAAGTCTTGCTTTGCTTTCCTGATTGTTGCCTTGCATTTGTTCTGCCAGAATTTATGTTTTTGCCTGCTGTCCTCATTCGGACAAGCCTTCCATCTTCTAAATAAGCTTCTCTTGCTCTTGATCACTTCCCGAACAGCTCCTGTAAGCCACATTGGAGTCCTCTTGGACTTGGCAGTGCCCTTTTTCCTTTTAGGTATGCATTCCAATTGAGCCTCTGTTATTGTTTTTGTAAACAGCCTCCATGCCTCTTGGAGTGTTTGGACTCTCTCAATTTTCCCTTTCAGCTTCTTTTTTACTAGTTTCCTCAACTTTGGGAAATTTCCTTTTTGAAAATTTAAGGTCTCTGTGTTAGATTTCACGTGTGTGGATGCATTCCATCCCAGAGCAGTCTTCTCTAAGAAGACACACTCAGGGCCAAAGCTGACATGTTCCCCATTGATAACTTTGTGAATTTCCAGAAGATGTGGTTCCTTGGACTCACTTGGGCTTTAGTATCCAGGCAGGGCTTCTTAAAAGAGAGAATGTGTCCGGTCAAGCGTCACACAGAGGTATTTTGGTAACCCATTCCTTTGCCATTTATAGAAATCTAATAAATAATAAATACATGAACCAAGTACATGAACCAAGAAGCAACAGTTAGGACAGAACATGGAATGACAGATGGTTTCGAATAGGAAAAGGAGTAAGACAAGGCTGCATTTTGTCACCATGCCTATTCAACCTATACACAGAGCACATAATGCGCAGTGCAGGGATGGAGGAATCACAATATGGGATTAAAATCGCTGGGAGAAACATCAACAATCTGAGATATGCAGACGATACCACCCTAATGGCAGAAAGTGAGGAAGACCTAAAGAATCTCTTGATTGGGCTGAAGGAGGAGAGTGCAAAAGCTGGCTTGAGACTAAATATCAAGAAAACCAAGATAATGGCAACAGGCCCAATCAGTTCCTGGAAGATAGACGGGGAAGAAGTAGAAGCAGTGACAGATTTTACTTTCTTAGGATCAAAGATCACTGCAGATGGGGATTGTAGCCATGAAATAAAAAGGCGACTGATTCTTGGGAGACAAGCAATGAGAAACCTGGGGAACATAGTGAAAAGCAGAGACATCACACTGAAAACAAAAATTAGAATAGTCAAAGCAATGGTTTTCCCAGTAGTAATGTATGGATGTGAGAGCTGGACAATTAGGAAGGCTGAACGCAGAAGAATAGATGCCTTTGAAATGTGGTGTTGGAGGAGGGTTTTGAGAGTACCCTGGACAGCGAGGAGAACAAATAGGTCAATCTTAGAAGAAATTAACCCTGACTGCTCACTGGAAGGTCAAATAGTAAAGATGAAGCTAAAATACTTTGGACATCAAATGAGAAGGGAGGATTCACTTGAGAAGGCATTGATGTTGGGAAAGGTGGAGGGCAAAAGAAGAAGGGGGAGGCCAAGGATGAGATGGCTAGATGGCATTGTAGACACAATGGGCAGAGCTGGGAGGGCTGAGGGGGATGGTGGAGGACAGAGGCGCCTGGAGAGCAATGGTCCATAGGGTCGCAAAGGGTCGGAACCGACTGTGCGACTGAACAACAACAACAAATAATAAATAAATGAATATAAGTAAATAAATGTAATATTCCACTCCCCCCACCCCCTGCATCGTTTTGCCATGTGTTTTCCCATCCTTTAGCAACTGACTGAAGTGGTTAAGAGGCTGACTGGGAGGTGGAAGTTCAGCAGTTCAAAACCTGAGGACTGCAGGACAGTGAGTGCCTGTCTCTGACCTCCAGCTCTTTTTTCCTTCCTTCTTTCCCTTCTATTTCTTCTTCCCTTCCTTTTCCTTTCTCTCTCTCCTTCTTTTTCTGTTTCTTTTTATTTTCTTCTCTTCCTTTCTTTCCTCCCTTCTGTTCTCTCTCTCTGCTGATTGAGAAATAAATCCTGGCTCAAAATCCCATTTTGCGTCTTCCTCTGGTTTCTGTTTTTTTGGGGTGTGTTTGTGTTTTAGGAACTCTTTATGGCTGGTTTTGATGCTGCTCCCTATCTGGTCTTCCAAACCTTCTTCTGTAAATGTCGCCTTTGCTCATAAGCTAGTCATATCCGACTCTTGGTCTCAGTGTTCCTCTCTGTTTCTAAGCCAAAAAGCCAGCGCTGTCTGCTTCTGCAGACGTTTCCTATCCGTGGCCACATGGCAGGCATGACTAGACACCACCCGGAGCGCACAGAATGCTGTTTACCTTTCCCACCGAAGTGGTCCATATTTATCTCCTTGCAATGTCTTGCAATTTCGAACGGCTCGGTTGGCAGAAGCTGGTGCCTCCTCACACACACACCCTTAATTCTCCTCTTGCACATTTCTTCCTTCCTTACTACCTTTGTGGGGGTGTTTTCTTAGATGTTTGCCTCATGAGAGCCCAGAGGTTTTATGGTTGTGAAGGTAGGACTTTGGTGTCTTTTTAAATGGTTTCTTTTCCCCTCCTGTGGCTTATGATGATGATGATGATGATGATGATGATGATGATGATGATGATGATGATGATGATGATGATGATGATGATGATGATGCTCTTCTTCTTCAGCTGCTTCTACCTTCTCAGCCTTCTTCACCCACTGGCTGATTCTAGGAAATAAAAGTTCTCATTAATGGAAAGGTGTGTTGGGTTGCAGCCAATGTCTAGTTTTTAAGCTTGAAGCTGAGACCATCACACTAGGGGGTCTTTTTACCCCATTATTTGGGTTTCTCTGGTCTCCCCCCCCCCCAAATGCCTTTTGCATCCCTTGCTAGGAATCAATGGGGAAGTTGAAGAGGGCTGGAATAAACAGATTATTTTTCTGTGTTATTGTTGTCTATTTTTTTTGTGGTGCATCATATACTGTGAACTACCTGAAAGGTTTTGGCCTCCAGCTAGATGTGTTGACTTAGACCTGTGATTTGGCGAACCTTTGGCACTCCAGCTGCTCTTAGACTTCAATTCCCAGAAGAAGCCCAACAGTCCCCGTGAATCCAATTGAATGCAATGGGTTCACTGCACCTACGCAGAGACTTGTCCTTCTGGGAATTGAAGTCGAAGAAGAACACCTGGAGTGCCAAAGGTTGGCCATCCATCACTGCAGTCTTCTCATACCCTCCTATGATCAGGGGTGGTGGTAGGGAGGGAGGAAGGAAAGAAGGAGCTCCCTGCAGACACAGACACCTTTTTTTTTTTGCTATATACGGAGATAAGCACTGAACCCTAGAGTCAGATACAACTGGATTTCGAGCAAGAGTGATTTTTTCCTTTACCAGCTATTTCGTATACTCTATTTTTGCTGTGGCTAAATTTTTAAAGCATTTCCAAGCTTTCCTTCAGTTCTGCTTCCTATCCAGGTGTTCTCGACTCATTATTCCTTCTATATTCCTCACGTATATTTTCCTTTCTTCCTTCTGCCTCCCTCCCTTTGCTCTTTTTTCCTTTCTTCTTTTCCTTCTATTCCCTCCTCCCTTTCGTTTCTTTCTCTCTCTCTCCTTTTTCTCTTTATTTTCTTCTCTTCGTTTCTTTCCTCCTTTGTGTTCTTTCATTCTTTCTCTCTCTCTCTCTCTCCTCTCTCTCAGTCTCTCTCTCTCCTGATTGAGAATTTAATCTCGGCTCAAAATCCCATTTTGCCTCTTCCTCTGGTTTCTCTGTTTTTTGGGGGGGTGTTTGTGTTTTAGGAACTTTTTATGGCTGGTTTTGATGGTGTTCCCAATCTGGTCTTCACAACCTTCTTTTGTAAAGGTCGCCATTGCTCATAAGGTAGTCATATCTGACTCTTGGGCTCAGTGCTCATCTGTTTACCTTTCCCACCAAAGTGGTCCCTATTTATCTCCTTGCAGGAGCTGCCCCCCCCCCCCCATTCTCCTATTGCACATTTCTTCGTTCCTTCGTTTTTTAAAAAAGATGTTTCTTCTCTCTCCACAAACACACCCTCTTTTCCTACCTGCCTAAGGGAGAGGGCCACGAGAGGACTGGGTTTTCAGGTTGTGAAGGCAGAACTTTTTAAAATCCCCCAGATTGTAATTCTTTAATTCTTTAGCTGCTGCCTGTTTTCAATGGGGTTTGAGCTTTGAAAGTCCTTCCTCCGCCCCAATGGGGGATGGTTTGGATGTATGTTGGATCATCATCCTTCCTGTGCTGCCCTTTGGCAAAGCGGATCCTGCTCTGGATCGTGTCATGTTGGAGAAAGAGCCTCCATTGCCTTGGGCGGCACACCTTCTAGTTTCCAAAAACGAGAAACAAACGAAGTAAACAAACAAACGCGTCCCTTTAAAGACCCCCCCCTCCCCTCCCCCTCCCCCGCTCCCCATCCAGGATTATGAGTGACGCGACTCTGGTAGGCACAGTGGTGGGGGTTTGTTTCCTGGAGCGGCCAAGAGGTGGCGCTGCAGGATAAGGTTGGAAGAGGCCAAACAGACAGAGCGGCGGCGGAGTCCCAGCAATTAGGCGCCTCAGGTGGGTGGCGGGAAAATGGGATTCACCTGCGCAGGAGGGCCTTCTTACCTGGGCCTGAGGCCGCCGCGACTACCGGCAGCAAAGGTAATTTTTTTAAAAAGACAATTATTCGAGGGAAATGTTTATTTGGGGGGGGGGAGGGATTGAGTCATGCTACTCTCTGCCACTGTCTGTGTGACTCACTGGCTATTCTTACCATTCCTTGGGCACCAGGATTAAACCCAAAGGGATGATGATGGGCCTCCTCAGGATAATAAGCCTCAGAGGAGGAGGAGGAGGTCGGACTCCAAGCCCCAGAATCCCCCCCCCCCCCCCCAGCAACACAGTATGTGTGTGTGTTTGTTCGTTACCGGTTGTGGGTTACGTTCCACAGAATTGGACCAATTAAAATTCTCCCTACGTTTTGGAGACCAGTTATTGAAGGCCTGAATACTATGTTTTATTGAGCATAAGACTCCCCCCCACCTTACCCCAAAAAAGAAATTCCCCACCTCACAGGCTCCCTTAATTCCATCAATGCATTGTACCTTTTTACACCCTCAGGAGGGGGGGGGGGGGGGCAGAGTGTGCCAATGCCAAATGAAGTGGGCTTGACCTCTTCAAATCACCACAAGACTCCGGGTGGGGGGTGTCTTTGTGCCGCAGCCTTAGAAAGGACTCCAAAGTCCATCCCTCACTAACTTGGCCCAATGGGTTTTGTTCTGTAGGAATGGAGACTACCGTATTTATTCGAGTATAACGCGCACTCGTGTATAACGCGCACCCCTAATTTTCCATGAAATCTTGGTATAAAATTTTTTTTCACACGCCTCGTCTCCCGCGCCACCCAATCAGATCCCGCCAGCCGCGCGCCCCTGGGCCCGTGGGTGGGGCAGACGGTGCATCTCAGCAGTGCCTACCGTACTCGGCGCCGGCTCCTTGAGTCGCGCGGCCCGGGTAGGCGTGGAGCACGCCGCGGCCCTCTCCCGGAGGGTTCCCTTCTCGACCCGGCGGGTGCGTGCAGGTGAGCGGCGGCGGCGGCGGGACCTGGGCGCCTGGGAGGAGGGCCGCGGCGTGCTCCGCGCCTACCCGGCGCCGGCTCCTTGAGTCGCGCGGCCCGGGTAGGCGCGGAGCACGCCGCGGCCCTCTCCCGTAGGGTTCCCTTCTCGACCCGGCGGGTGCGTGCAGGTGAGCGGCGGCGGCAGCGGGACCTGGGCGCCTGGGAGGAGGGCCGCGGCGTGCTCCGCGCCTACCCGGCGCCGGCTCCTTGAGTCGCGCGGCCCGGGTAGGCGCGGAGCACGCCGCGGCCCTCTCCCGTAGGGTTCCCTTCTCGACCCGGCGGGTGCGTGCAGGTGAGCGGCGGCGGCAGCGGGACCTGGGCAGGCGCCCAGGTCCCGCTGCCGCCGCCGCTCACCTGCACGCACCCGCCGAGAAGGGAACCCTCCGGGAGAGGGCCGCGGCGTGCTCCACGCCTACCCGGGCCGCGCGACTCAAGGAGCCGGCGCCGGGTAGGCGCGGAGCACGCCGCGGCCCTCTCCCGGAGGGTTCCCTTCTCGACCCGGCGGGTGCGTGCAGGTGAGCGGCGGCGGCAGCGGGACCTGGGCAGGCGCCCAGGTCCCGCTGCCGCCGCCGCTCACCTGCACGCACCCGCCGAGAAGGGAACCCTCCAGGAGAGGGCCGCGGCGTGCTCCACGCCTACCCGGGCCGCGCGACTCAAGGAGCCGGCGCCGGGTAGGCGCGGAGCACGCCGCGGCCCTCTCCCGGAGGGTTCCCTTCTCGACCCGGCGTGTGCGTGCAGGTGAGCGGCGGCGGCAGCGGGACCTGGGCAGGCGCCCAGGTCCAGCTGCCGCCGCCGCTCACCTGCACGCACCCGCCGAGAAGGGAACCCTCCGGGAGAGGGCCGCGGCGTGCTCCGCGCCTACCCGGCGCCGGCTTCTTGAGTCGCGTGGCCCAGTCCTCGTGTATAACGCGCACCCAAACTTTGAGCCTTTTTTTGGTTATAAAATTTTGCGCGTTATACACGAATAAATACGGTATTATGCTCCTGTCAGGATTCCACCCTGTCTAGAAAGAGGGTTCCAGGCTTTTTAAAGGACTTTTCCTGAGAGTCAGTTTGAGGGAGATGTAATAATAATACCCGTGAGAGCCAAGCAGGGAAGGAGGAATGAATCACTTCTGTGCTTTGGACAGAGAGGGCTTCTCAGCTGCCTTAAAGAGGTTTGAGGCCGTCAAGGAATGCAGGTGTTTCCCCTTCAGCCAGGATGAGCAAAAATGTTCTTTCCATCTTGGTCTTCCTCTCAAACCAGTTTACATGTCTAGCAACCAGATCACATCTAATCTAGACAAGGGAAAAAGGTTCCCTCTCCAGTCCAGCCGTGAGGATGATAGCAGTCAATGGGGGGGGGGGGCATCCAGAAAGCCCCCCATGGAGGGACCTCACACAACCCATGGGCTGTAGGGTGAAGACCTCTGCTCCAAACTGGACAGAGACCCAGACGGAGCCCAGAAAGATCACTTTAACATTAAAACTCTCCAATTCCCCACAAAAAGTAATTCCCACCCCATTTTAACCCTCCCCCCTCTTTAATCCATTGTGTCCTCAGATAAAAAGAGAAAACTGGGCTGCCCATATTTTTCAGCATTTGAGTCCAAGTCTGTCCATTTCCAGAGTCCTGCTTCGTCTTTTTCTTGCTGGTATTTTTTGTGATGACTTTGTATGTAGGATCTTTCCCTCTCTGTCTTTAAGAGTAGCCCTCAGGCTGCCTCGTGGAAGAGGAGGTGGGTCATAATATTGGGGCATGATCAGAGGTTTGTGTTGGTCTCTTTTGGAAATCCTGAAATCTAGCAGAGGGGCAGGAAAGCAAAAGGCACCAGAGGCCAAATTCAGGCCGGTCCTTCCAAATCTTGACCTTTCTCCCTGACCATGGAGTGGAGCGGAGGCTTCTTTCTGGGGTCTCTGAACTGAATATCTGTCCGGGGTGCCTCTTTCCACCCCATTATTTGGGTTTCTCTGGTCCCACCCAAGATGCCTTTCGCCTTCCCTTGCAGGAGTTAGTTGGGCAATTGGAGTGGGCTGGAAAGAACAGATTCTTTTTGTGGTTGTTGTCTCTTCTTTTGTTGTGCGTCATATACTGCGAACTACCTGAAAGGTTTTGGCCTTCAGCTAGATGTGTGTTGACGTCTATACCCGTGATATGGCAAACCTTTGGCACTCCAGCTGTTCTTGGACTTCAATTCCCCGAAGCCCAAGTCCCCGTGAATCCACACCAATGGGTTCACTGCACCTACACAGAAACTTGGCCTTCTGGGAATTGAAGTCCAAGAAGAACACCCAGAGTGCCAAAGGTTGGCCATCTATCACTGAGTCTTATATACCCTACTACTGATGTAGGTCAATTTTTATATGTATTTAAATGTTATGAATCCACCTTTATATGTATTCTAAACTCTTATGCCCAATGAGGTTGAATGCAGAAGTTTATATCTCTAAGCACTTATATCCAACTAGCATGGGTTGCCCGGCGTTGCCGGGCTTTTTGGGGTGTTTTGTTTTTTTAAAAATATGAGAAATGGTTTTGGATGATTTTTGTTGTATGTGTATTTAAATGAGTTATGTTATTTTTAAAAAATATTGTTTTTTTATACATAGGTATTTTTTTAAACTGTTATAAATAAATTTGGATTTTTAAAAGTTGAATGGTTGATATATTTTTCCCCCAATAATTGCATTATTAAAAATTATTTTTTTACTATGTTTTTTTTGGTGATAGGTGTACTTTGGATAAGATTTTTTTAAAAATGTGTAAGTGTATTTCGAATTCATTGAGTGTCATTTTTCCTGTGGCCACTTGGTGGTGCTGTTGCGTAATGTCTGTCCTGTCCTGTGTATTCTTCCTGTTCTTTTGCCATTTCATTTCTGTTTCTCGGCGTGGATGGTCGTGTCTTGGTAAGTTGTGATTTCCGATTTGTTATGGGTGATTTTGGTGTGATTTTTTGGGGGGTGGGGGTTGTGTTTTTTCATGGGTTTTTTTGTGTGTTTGTTGGAGATTTTCTGTGTAAATTTTATGTGTTTGGTCTGGTTATTTCTGTTGGCCGGCCTGGGTGGCTGGGTGGCCCTTTGAAATACCATGTGTTGTTATTTTGGATTTTTTTTCACAAGGCAGACTCGTTGGAATATGTACGCTGCCGGCCCATGTTGGGGAGGGGGCCATGGTCTTTGGGGGTTAGGAAGGGTGGGCTAGGTGGTGGGGAGGGGAGCTGTAGTGTTTTATGGTGCTTTACTTTTGTGGAGTCGTGAAAGTAGATTGTTTTTCCCCTGTATTATCAGTGGGTGTGGGCTGCGGTCCCCCTCCCCGCTGGCTTCCCTAGTGTTGTTATGTTTTTTGGGAGAAAAGGTGTGTATTTCCCCTACACTTCTGGACACAGACGAACAGGCAGAGATGATCGCCCCCCCCCCCTTAAAGCAGCTCCGTGTTTAAAGAGAAGAAAAGACGGAGTTGTTTTAAGGAGGAGGGGTGGGGCATGGATCTTCTCTGCCTGATCTTTTGTTTCCAGTTGGTTTGGATGTTAAAGGGGAAACTGCATTTGGGAGCTTCAGGTGCCGCCGGTGAGTAAAAGAAAGCCGGCTGCTGTTTGCTTTCTTGTGAATTGTTTTGCTTTTTAATTTTCCGGGCGCCGTTTTCCTCAGCGTTCTGCGTTGGCGCGCAGGACGCTGGGGCTTGTAGTTATCGGTTGGTGCCTTGTGTTTTTGCTGGGTTTTTTTAAAATGCGTTCCTTTCGATTGGCTGCGGCGCGTGTCCGAACGCTGCGGCGTGCGTGAGCCTCTCAGCCTGATTGGCTCTGGCGCGCCGCGGCGCAATGACTTTTGGGACGTGAAGTTCTTTCCCTTTCTTGCCGTTTGTGGGGCTGAGGCCCCCGTGCCGGATTTTTAAATCCTTCGTTGACCTGCGTAGGGAAATTGGCCATGCTCTCGAAGGGAGGGTGCGGGTCAGTAGGGCGACGCATAGCAACGTATAGCCAATTCCAACGGTGAACACTTGGTTTTATAGGTTAAGATTTATACCCTCTGGAACCTCCTACCAACAGATCTAAGACTTCAAAGTGAACTGCTGCCCTTCAGGAAAGGAGTAAAGACCTGGCTGGCAGGGCAGGTGTGGGGCCCGAACGGGACTATGGTTCCCGCCGGCTGGCTTTTATAAGAACTCTCTCTTCTTGTATAATAGGTGGGATGGGTGGGTGGGATATGGGTTTTTAAAAGGGGTGGATGTGGGTTTTTATAGGTTTTTATAATGTTTTTATGTATTTTTAGAAGTGTTGTAATGCCGCCCTGAGTCGGGTTTTGCCTGAGTGGGCGGCATATACAAATGTGACTTATAAATAAATATAAATAATAAATAAATGCCCAGAGCTCAGTGTATAAAAACCTTGTTACAGTATTACTGTGTTGCATGGTATTTCTAAGAATATTATAAGCTACAATTCTATAACGTTTCATAAAGTAAATACAATTGTAGATGTGTTTTTAGTGTAGTACATTTCTATATAATTATAATGGATACATATATTTAATGAAATGATAAAAATCAGTCCCACATCATTTCCCCCTTAAGCCAAGAGGCTGAAGAGAAGCCCTTCTCAGAACCCTTCATAAGTGTCCAGCAAGGGAAAGCAAACAACCTGGTGGTTATAGTTTTTTTAGGATCATGACTTCATCAAGTTGGCAAGGATTTTACACAGTATACAGAATTAAAGAAAAGACAATACAGATCAAATCTTCAAAGTGTCAGGTGTGAATCCATATTCTTGTTCTGTTCTATAGGTCTGTGTTTGGCAACTAGAGTGTGAAAGTCACAGCAATTTTATTCCCAAAAGCTAACATCCCCTCCTTATCCTGTCCTACTACATATATAACTAGCAGAGGTTGCCCGGCGTTGCCGGGCTGTTTTAAATTGTGTTGGAAGGTTAAATTGTGTTAATGTTTGTTAAAAATTGCTTAGTCTGTAATTTTTAAAATGTTTATTTATACAAAAATTTTTTTGCTTGGCTGGCTGTTTTATGTAACTGAATAATTTTTTAGTTTTTGGTTTTTTTAAAAATAGTTATACCGTAGGTAATAATTTTAATAATGTAAAAGTAAATGTTTTTTACATTCAATGTTTTTAAAATGTGTTTAGTTGTTTTGGGTTTTTATTTGAGTTAGAACTCAGCACAGGATTTTAATATTTATTTTATTTTATTTTATTGACATATGTTTGTGTTTTGTGTTAAATTGTGTTTTCGTGTAATTTTTTTGACTTGTTATTATTGTGACCTTTAGTGTAAAATTGTGATTTTGTGTTATTGTTTTGATTTGTTTTTACTATTGTGGTCTTTTGTTTGGTGCTGTTGTGTGTTTTTGAATTGTTTTTACTATTGTGGCCAGCAGGTGGTACTGGTAGGGGTTTTCTTGTATTTTGACTGTTTTTTCTCTCCTGGCCTCTGGGTGGAGCTTCTTCCGGTAAGTAGTCTCTTTCTTTATTCATTTCATTTCCGGTTGTCATGCAGGTAGGACATGTGTTGGTGAGTTGGCTTGTTTTCTTTATTTTTTTTTTGTGTGTGTGTGTGGGGGGGGGGGTTGGGTTTTGTATTTTTTTGACTGTATGTTTTGTTTTTGATTGTGTTTTTGTTTACTTTGTATTGTTTTTTGGTGTTGTTTTTGTGTATTTTTGGATATTTTTTATTGTGTTTTAAGGTGTTTTTTGATATTTATTTATTTATTTTTATAAAAAAATTGTTGTGTCTTTGGGGGGGGTTGTTTTATTTCCGCGGGCCAGCCTGGCTGGCCAGACCGCGGGAATTCCAACGCCACTTTATGCGGCATGGGGGGGGGGGTATTTCCGTGGCCCGGCTTTGCTGGCCAGACCGCGGGCGTTGGGGAGGGGAGCTTTATTGTCTTATGGTGCTTTGATTGTGTGGAGTCGTGAAAGTAGATCGGGGTTTCCCCTTTAATATCAGTGGGTGGGAGGTTGCGATCCCCCTCTCCGCTGGCTCCCCTGGGTTTGGGAGGTTTGTGGGGACAAAAGGGGTATGTCCCCCCCCCCCCCCCAACCCTTCTGGACCCAGGAGACCAGAGAGAGTGGATTTATTTTTTTTCCCCTCCTAAAAAACCCCTCCATTTTTAAGGAGAAGAAACCGCTTGGTTTCTTCTCTTTAAAGACGGAGTTTTTTGGGGGGGGATCGAACCCCTTTCCCTGGTCTCCTGGGTCCAGAAGTGTTGGGGGGACATATCCCTTTTGTCCCCACAAACCTCCCAACCCTAGGGGAGCCAGCGGAGATGGGGATCACCACCCCCCACCTACTGATATTAAAGGGGAAACTCCAGTAGGGACCTTCAGGCGCCGTTGGTGAGGGAAAGAAGGGCGGTTGGTGTTTGTGTGGCTGTGAGGTGATGAGTTTTTGTTTTTAATTTTTCGGGCACCGGCTTCCTCAGCGTTCTGCGTGCTCATGTCGCGCAGGACTCTGGGGCTTGTAGTTATGGGTTTGTGATTTGTGTTTGTGGTACTTTTTTTCCTCCTGCGGCTTGATTTTGATTGGCTGCGGCACATTTCTCAATGTTCTTTGTGGTCGCGCCTCTCAGCCTGATTGGCTGTGGCGCGGCGCTGCGCAAAGAACATTGGGAAATGAAGTTGTTTCCCCTTTTTTGTGTTTGTGTGGCTGTTGCCCCACTGCCGGTTTTCTCAATCCTTCGTTGACCTGTGGACCCAGTTCGGCCGTGTGCACGAATGGTGGGTGCGGGTCATTAGGGCGAGGCTTAGGAACCTATAGCAAGTTCCAACAGTTAACCCTTAGTTTTATAGGTTAAGATGTCAAGTATGATGTCACAGCCGTTATTAGGGTATCCTGGGCCCGGAATCTTCTTGTCTTCAGCTTAACCAAAAAAAAAAAAAAGCCATGGTAACAAAGTTATGGGTATGAAATCATTATGTCTTCAGCTTAATCAAAAAGCCATGATAAGAAAGGCACATTAACCATGTTTCTCTGCTGCATGCTCATGCTGTAGTGTGAGTACAGGCTGGAAAGCCCTTCAGTTGTGTGCAACAGTAAAGACAGTAGTTGGAAACATTCAGTTATGCAGTTTAATGAAGCAGATCAAGAGCTTGTATCCAAAGGAATCCCATAAAGAATACAAGATTCAAAATGATTTTGTGTCAGTCCATAGTGGTTCTGTAGTAGTCCATAGACAATTCATAGTCTAGAGTGTTTCTTATAGGTTGTATATTTGTGGAAAGCCGGTCCATGTAGCCATATGTCATGTTCATCTGAAGAAGTAGACATAATCCATAAAAGGTCACAGTGGAAATCAATGTAAAGTCAGTAATGCATTCAGATGTTCTTCTGTCCAGAATCACTCCCGCATTTCGAATGGTAGGACATTACAGTACTAACAAGGTTCTTCCCCAGGAAAATATTCCAAATCCAGATCTTCTCCTGTTATGCCATATCAGAGTTCAAATGGCCATTGCCAGAGCAGAGCTGTCCCATAAGTTTAAATGTTTCAGAATTCCTTTCATGCAGATTCATTCTTCATTCTTAAAGAGAAAAGAGAACATGTCAAAGGCATCATAAATAGGCAAGGATAAAGGCAAGAAACGTCGGATGCAATGGGCATTTTTAATTCTAAACATGTGTACAGTAATGCATTATACATAGTGCAATTATGCAAAGGTTGAGTATGAACCAGAAAGACATAGTATGCAATTAAAAAATTAATTATAAAAAGAGTTCCATCACTGCAATAGCACCCAATGGTCCATTTGCTTTCATTGTGGACTCCATCTTATTTTTAGTAGGAAATGTCCATTCAAATTTATTTTATTTATTTATTGTCAAATTTCTATACCGCCCACTCAGCCAAAGCCGACTCCAGGCGGTTCACAACAATGGGTAAAAACAGATAAAAACAAATAAAAACAGATAAAAACCAGCAATAAGAACCCACCCCTAAAAATAAATCCATTTCCATGATATTAATGTGTATGTAAGATTTTATCAGTCCATTATCACATGTAGCATCCCATCTAGCTGTCCTTTTGTGGCTGAAGTTCTGTAAGACAATAGAATGACAACAGCAAACACATAGTCTAAACTAAATGCAGAATAAAAATGATTAATTCGCAAAACATTGAGTGATAACATGTAGATATGAAAATAGACCTATTATATCAAATTTTGTTAATCCAGATTCTTATATGTAAGAACCAGGTGCACCTCTATTGAAAATAGTTAGTTCAGTGCATATACAAATACGGTAAATATGATTCAAAATGAAAAGGAGACCATTCTTGTTTAAAGTTAAAAAACAAGAAGTAAAATTTAAAACCAGAAAGTGAAAAAAAATATCAAAAGTTAAACATTAAAAATAAAAGGATAAATTTTTTCTTTAAAAATCAATAATGGAAAAATCAAAAAGTAGATATTAAAAGTAAAAGCAAAAAAACTCCTTTTTTCCAGCAAGTGAAAATTAAAACATTAAAGCTAAAAGTAGAACTAGAGCTCAAGTAATCTTCTGAGGGAGGGCTGACATTCTTCTGCATAGGAAGGAAAAGTGAAAGCTTACACACAACATATTAGACATATAACGTGGTACACAGAGACAACACACAGACAGGGAACATTTAAACATATATGAAGTTTCGTTGGTCATGACTGTGTCATTATCCTGTGAAGAAAAAGAGCCCAGATAATGAGGCTGAGTTCATAGGTTAGCATGAGAAACGTAATACAAAACACAACAGTTGTTTCTTAAAAAAATATTATTATCTTTGAGGATTTCCTGAAATAAAAAAATGTTATTCCTATAACAAAAAGGTTGTTTTTCTGCAGACACATTTTTGTTTTTTTGAAAACTTCAAAATCAAGGGTACTTTAAGGCAATCTGTGTTTTCCTGATTAGGCCAAGGGCTTGCACATTTGAAACTCTTCTCTTCTTACTGCATCCCAAATCTTGTACTTACGACAGGAGTTCCCAACCGTTTTAAGCTAGTGGTGGCCAGGTCTTGCTCTTTCAGACAGCTTCAGGGGCTGGATGGCCCCCCTTCTATTCCTCCAACACATGACACCTTGAGTACTTGGGAAGAGGGGTACATGAAATGGGTACATGAAATGACTGTGCGGTTTTTCTATACTCCTAGAGGAAAGGAAAAGTTTTACTGATATACATACAAAGAAAAAGTTGTTTTTCGAAGAGACACAGCATCAAAAGAGAGAACAGTGGGTGGCATTTCAGGTTACAAGAAAGAGTCAGAGATAGTATGAGTGGGGGGGGCAGAAGTCAGAAAGAGGGGGGATCTGAGCATTAAAAGAAAGGTTGAATCAACAGAAGGAGAAGAAGGGGGCGGTCTTGTGAAGGGGGGGGAGAGATGTGAGGATTTAGGAATGGTTTAGTTGAAAACAACCACAGATGTTGGAGTAAGTTTAAACTCTTTATTGATTGCACATCTCTTCTCTTACAGCATCCCCTGGAAGGATGCCACGGATCTGGATGCCTCCTTTCGTGGTTAAGCCAGGTAAGCATCCCTTATATCCCTTTGGGAAGGAGGGGTTAAGGGTGAGAGGTCAAGGAGAGGGATGAGGTCAGAGGTCGTAGGGGAATGTTGCCTTATGGTCAGAGTGGAGAAGAGCAGTGAGGGAGGGAGGCATCCCTTATCTGACAGGAGAATACCAGGTTGGAGGTCACACCCAGAGTACCACGGATACAGTATCCATGAGTCCCTTTCTGGTCCTGAGCCCTTTTGGCACCATAAAGTCCTCATCATCCTCAGGCCAGGATGGCTGCTGCAGCTGCTGCCCTCCATCAAGAGGGATTCAAGTGGGATTTAATCTACTTGGAGACGATTATCACCCTTCCCTGTGGACTTTGCTCACCCAAGCCCATTAGTCCTCTGGTTTGTCAGGTTAGTTCACTGGCACCTGATGCTTGGCATTGAGGCTTTGGCAGTAGGGGGTCTACTCCAGTGAAGGTGAACCTTTGACACTTCGGGTGTTCTTGGACATCAATTCACAGAAGCCCAAGTCTCTGTGAATCCACACCAAAGGTTGGCAATCGGTCCTCGAGTTTGGCTCTCCAGATGTTCTTGGACTACAATTCCCAGAAAAAGCTCTGATGAGCAGGAGTGGTGAGTTGGGGCTTCTGGTGATTGAAGTTCTAGAAGAGTCGGAGTGCCAAAGGTTCGCCATCCCTGGTCTACTGTATGACCATAGCAGGATAACCTGGCCAGACTTTACCCTTAGGGTTGGAGTCCCTCAATGAAAGACCTCCTCTTGCTTCATTCTCTTGTGTGTGGGGTGTGTGTGTGTGTCCTAGTGCTATTTAGGTGGAGCAATAGCAACAAGGAGGAGGGGCCCATCTTTTTCTCAACTGGGTGTAGATTTATGGCCTCCTGTCACAACGCACATTATGGCTTCATGCACAGCCATACCCCCTTGTTTCACGTGTGCGTGTGCATTCCATCCTACAGCAGCCTCCTCTGCTGCTAAGAATTCACACTTAGGGCCAAAGCTGACATGTGCAGTGTGCAGGCTTGAGTTCCCCATTGATAACTTTTTGAATTTCCAGAGGATGTGGTTCGTTGTACTCACTTGGGCTTTGGTATCCAGGCAGGGCTGCTTAAAAGAGAGAACGTGTCTGGGCAAGCGTCACACGGAGGAATTTTGGTAACTCATTCCATTGCCATGTATAGAAATCTAATAAATGAATAATAAATAAATATAAATAAAGTAATACCTTATACAAAGTCCGCTTCATATAACATCGTCTAATTCCTTGAAAAAAGTTGCCTCATACAAAGTCGCTGCGAGGCGAAGAGTGTTTAGGAGTGGTTTTGAGCATGATTTTAATTGTTTGGTGTTTGCTGCTGTTTGGATGATTAACACTGCTGCATGATGGGAGATGTTGGCATCCATTTAGTCCTTGCTTCCATCCAGTAATTGTTTATAGTAGCTTGTACAAAATGGATGATCGGCCGCATGGCTGCAGATTAACACTGTGCTGCATGATGGGACATGTTAACTTTTAAACTTGTACTTCATAAAGTTTTCCAAAGTTAAAAACTTGTTGTATGGTTTGTCCCCTAAAATCTGGGTTGTTTGACATGTTTTTGCAATGTATAGACTGTAAGAGTGTTTCAGATGGCTCGGCCCAATAACTCCAGAGACAGTATATTATAATTAAAGTCTTTTATTCTCACTGCCCGCATGGCGGTCAGTGGCTGTATCAAGGGTCAAAGATGGAAGGGAAGGGTATGAGGTTGAGGTGGTCCTTTAATAGGGTTGGATGAGGTCAGAGGCATAAGGTTCAAAGGAATAGGGTTACAGCGGCAAGGCATTGTGGTATATGTAGTTCAGGTCAGTTTGATATTACACCTGACAAAACCCCTTCTAATATCATATGGGCTGACTACATTGAGTGCATACCTGAGCTTTTTTATTTTCTAAGACACAAACTGCCAAACAGGTACTCGTGCTGAGCTGAGGGGAGTGGTTTGGTCAGTATGTCTGCCACTTGTTCCTTTGTCTCACAATGTGTTAGCTCTATAAAGCCTTCTCTTATCATCTGTCTCACGTTTTTGCACTTGATATCTATATGTCTAGATTTCCGATTTATAGTGTCACCTTTTGCTATCTCTATGGCCGCCTGGCTATCTTCGTGGATGGTGATGGGAGCTTGGGCTTTTCCCAGATAAGGGAGATCAGTTCGTTTATCCAGATAAGGTCACATGCAGCGTTTGACAGGCAGACATATTCGGCCTCGGCGGTGGAAGTAGAAACCAGTTTCTGCTTCTCGGTGCGCCAGTATATTGGGCTGCCATTCAACATCACCATGTAGCCGGATGTGCTCTTTCTGGTTCCTAAGCATCCACCCCAGTCAGCATCAGCGAAGCATGACAGGTTGATTTCTTCGTCTATTCGAGGGGTGAGCAGTAATTCTGTCTCCATGGTACCCTTCAGGTATCTCAGCAGTCTCTTGACGGCCGCCCAATGAAACGTCTTTGGGTTACTGGAATGGCGTGAGAGAAGGTTCACTGCCAGCGTAATGTCGGGCCTGGTCCAGTTGGCTATGTGTAACAGCGATCCAATGATGGATCTGTAGTGGCTGACGTCTTCGAACGGTTCCCCTTCCTCGTAGGCGTTTTTCAGGAAATCCGTTTGCATAGGCGTCCCACAGGGGTGAGCGTTTGACATGTTGCATCTGTCAAGGAGTTCAGCTATTTTCTCCTTCTGGGAGAGTCCAAAGCCATTGGGTATCCTTGAGACTTGTACTCCTAGGTATTTGTTCACTCTCCCCAAGTTTTTCAGGGAGAATTCATTTTGCAGTCTCGTCGAACTTTGGAAGTAAGTCCAAATGCGAACTCGTCGCATTTGGACTTACTTTTCCCAAAGTACAAAAGGTCGTCGACATAAACTAGGACCTTTTCAACTTCCTCTGGTGATTTTCTTAGAAATACACATTTGTCGGCTTCGGCCGGGAAGAAGTTCAATTGCCTCATTGCCTCGGCCAGACACTCGTACCACCTCCTGCCAGACTGTTTTAGGCCATAGAGGCTTTTGCTGAGTAGCCACGTTTCCCCTCTGTTGCGCCCAAAACCAGGTGGTGCTCTGACGTATATTTCCTTGTCAAGGTCTGCATGGAGGTATGCTGTCTGTACATCAAACTGGTACACTTGTTCTTCGAGGATGGTTGCCATTACTAAAGCGGCCTTTACGCTTTCTGGCTTCACTGTGGGGGAGTATGTGTCTTCGTAGTCGTCAGGGTATCGTTGGGTGAACCCTTGGGCGACTAGTCGCGCTTTGTACATTACCCCTTCATTTTCCAACGATTTTACCTTAAACACCCACTTTGTTCCCACTGTCCTCTGTCCCTCAGGGACCTCAGCAGGGGCATACACTCCGAGGGTTTTGAGGCTCTCCATTTCCCTTTCCATTGCCGCCTGCCATTTGTCCTGTTCTTCAGGAGGCAGTTTGTCTATGTCATCAAAGCTTGCTGGTGTCTCGGGGTAGGTGTTTATGCCCAGCACATACTCCTTTAGCCCTCTGGGAGTTTGGCCTTTGGTTGACCTGGTTGACCAGCGGGGCGCCTCTGCTGGGGTTTTTGGAGGTTCAGTCTCCACAACACTAGTGGTATTTTGATGTGACTGCCTGGTCTCGTCCCTCTCTGGTGGCGTGTCTGCTGGTCTGTTGAGCCTTGAGTTGGATGAGGATGCTTTGGTTCCTTCTTGTACCGACTCATTTGTCAGTACCTCGTTTGCGTGTATCTTACTCCAGTTCGCGTGTTCATGGAACGTGGCCGACCTGGAAATCACTATTCTCAGGTTGTGGTCTAGGAAGCGATATGCCTTCGAGCCTGGTTCGTACCCCATGAACCTTAGCTTCTTCGTTATCTTATCCCCTTTCTTCCTTAGTTGTTTTGGTATGTGTACGTCTGCAAACACACCGAAGACGTGAAGGTGGCTCAACTTGGGCTTCTGCCTGTACATGGCTTCATAGGGCGTTTTTCCGATAACACCAGACCATAGCCTGTTCAGTGTGTAGTTGGAGTACAGCAAAACTTCCCCCCAGTATGAGAAGCTTAGGCCTGCATCTTCAATTGCGCATCTGATCATGGTCTGGAGCACTCCCTTCCTTCGTTCGGCGACCCCATTTATTTATTTATTTATTTATTTATTAGTCAAATTTGTATATGCCGCCCGCTCAGGCAAACCCGACTCAGGGCGGCATCACAACAATGCACAAAATACATAAAAACATTATAAAAAACCCCAACCCACTCCCTTTAAAAACCCCTATATCCCACCCACCCATCCCATCCACTATAAAAGGAAGAAGAGAGAGTTCTTATACAAGCCAGCAGGCGGGCACCATAGTCCCATTCGGGCCCCACACCTGCCCTGCCAGCCAGGTCTTTACTCCTTTCTTGAAGGGCAGCAATTCACTTTGGAGTCTTAGGTCTATTGGCAGGAGGTTCCAGAGAGTTGGTGCGGACACGGAGAAGGCCCTCCTTCGGGTGCTAGACAAATGTGCATCCCTTGTTGGTGGCACTATTAGAGAACCCCTCCGGTCCGCTCTAGTTGGACGGGCAGACACTCTTGGGACAATGCGGTCTCTAAGGTATCCTGGCCCCCTGCCATATAGGGCTTTAAAGGTCAAAACCAGCACCTTAAATTGCACCCGGAGACAAGCTGGTAACCAGTGCAGCTCCCAGAGTAGCGGAGAGGCATGGGCATATCGCCCACACCCCATTACCACCCGGGCCGCCGCATTCTGGACCAGCTGCAGCCTCCGAATGGTCGTCAAGGGCAGCCCCATGTAGAGCGCATTACAGTAGTCTAGTCGGGAAGTAACCAGAGCATGGGTGACCATAAGCAAGGAGCCCCGGTCCAGGAGTGTGCGCAATTGGCGAATCACCCGAAGTTGGGCAAAAGCCCTCCTGGCCACAGCCGCCACTTGTTCTTCCAGCAGCAGCCGCGAGTCCAGAAGAACACCCAAGTTGCGCACTGGGTCTGTCTGGGGCAAAACAGCCCCATCCAGTACCAAAGGTGGTAACTCCCTGGATAACACGGGGCCCCTTATCCACAGCCACTCTGTCTTGCTGGGATTCAGCCGAAGCCCATTGGCCCCCATCCAGACCCCAATGGCCTCCAGGCATCCGGATAGGATTTCAACAGCATCACTGGGGTCCCCACGGGCCGAGATGTACAGCTGAGTATCATCCGCGTACTGATGGTACCGCACCCTGTGGGAACGAATGATCTCACCCAGTGGCTTCATATAGATGTTAAATAAGAGAGGAGAGAGCACAGAGCCCTGAGGCACCCCATACTTGAGGGGCCTAGGGCTGGACCTCTCACTCTCTAACCACACCGACTGGGTACGGCCCTCCAGAAATGAGGAAAACCAGGACAACACAGTGCCCTGGATCCCCAGTCCTTCGAGCCGTTCCAGAAGGATACCGTGGTCGACGGTATCGAAAGCCGCTGAGAGGTCAAGAAGAGCAAGGACGGATGGACAACCCCCGTCCCGCTCCCGCCAGAGATCATCCATCAGTGCGACCAATGCCGTCTCCGTTCCATATCCGGGCCTGAATCCTGATTGAAAGGGGTCTAGATAATCCGCTTCCTCCAGGACACTCTGCAGCTGGCGCGCCACCGCCTTCTCCAAAACCTTACCCAAAAAGGGCAGGTTGGAAACTGGCCTGTAGTTGTTAAGGACAGCTGGGTCGAGGGACATCCTCTTCAGGAGGGGGCGCACCAAAGCATGTTTTAACTGTGCAGGAAATACCCCCTCCCGTAATGAGGCATTTATTATCCCCCCTATCCAGCCACCTGTTACCTCCTTGGAGGCTTTCACCAACCAAGTAGGACAGGGATCCAAAGGACATGTAGTGGCACGAACAGCTGCAAGGAGCCTGTCCACTTCATCAGGGACAACAGGATCGAACTGATCCCAGATCGTACAGCAAGACTGCGCTCCGGCACCCCCCCGACCCTCCCCATCCACGCCAGGATTCAACCCTGAACGAATCCGATCGATTCCATTCTGGAAAGCTGAGAATGGTGCGGTTTTGTAGTGTAGCATCCCCTTCTCGGTTATCCAGTCTTGGAACTCTTTGGACAGGAATTCCGATCCCCTGTCCGTCATCAGTTTCTTTATGTTGGTGTTGTTCTGGGTTTGCACCCTTTGGTAGAACTCTTTGAACTTGCTGAAGGTCTCGTCCTTGCTTTTGAGTGTGTATACGAAACCGTATCGGCTGTAGTCATCTACTATCGTCAAGAAGAATCTCTTCTGGCCCAAAGATCTCTCGAGTGGCCCCACCAGGTCGAGGTGGACCAATTCGAAAGGGTGGCTTGACTTCCTGGAGGATGTCTTCGGTCGTGCCTCGGTTTTCGCCTTGGAGCTTTTGCACACGGAGCACTCCAGGTAGTTCTCACAATCCTTGATCCTTAGTCCTTCTGAACATCCTAGCATCTTCTTGACAGTCGGAAAACCTATGTGTCCCAATTTTCTGTGCAACAGATGCGCACACTCATCATGTATTTGTTTCCCAATGGATACCCTCAGTGTTCTATGCTTTGCGCTGCCAACCCCTTTATTTCTTGTGGTGCTGTTGTGATCATTGTTTTTCCCTTCTTGGTCTTCATGTTCGGGTTCCCTGGGGTCGTCTGCGGTGCAGTCCTGCATCTCTTCATCGTCAGTGCCGTCGATTAGGCCTATCGTGGCCTGTACATCCTCGGCTTCCTTGGCAATGAGGTACGGTAGGCCGCCTATGAGCTCCACTCTTCAAACCTGCTTTCCCCTTCTTTCGATGGACACCTTCTTGTTCTCGAAGACTATCCTGAGGCTGGGGTCTTCTGTGAGCTTGGTGGTGGCCAGGACATTATATGGAATTTCAGGAGAGTAAAGGACGCCTTTGACCTGACCAATTCCAGGGATGAGTACGTCGCCCCTGCCTGTTACTCTTGCATGTTCCTGGTTGGCGACTTTGATTCTGAAAGAATCTTCTTCAAATGAGTTGAATATTTCCTTGTGGCATGATGTGTGGGTGGTTGCCCCGGAGTCGATCAGCCACCGCTGTAGGTGTGCATTTGAAGACCTGTCTGCCTTGTGGCTGCTGGTCCCTTCACTGTGCTTGACCACGTTCACTGAGTCTGGTTTGTGTCTATCTTGCCCCTTCTGTGGCTTAAGCTCTCTCTTTGGGCTAGGTGACCTTCGTCGTCTGTCCCCCCTGTCGTTGTCGCCCTTGTGTCTGCATGGGTATTCATCCTGTGACTCACGTCTGGGTCTCGGAGTGTCCTCATGGCGTGTTAGATCGCGCGTGGGTTTGTGTTTCCTTGGTCCACATGTGTGACACTTGAAACTAGTGCTCCCCTGCTCAGGGAAACTGACTCTTTTGCGTGGCCTGTCCTCTCTGCGTATGGTGGCCCTACTTCTCCTAAGATTATCCTCAGCTATGAGTTTCTTAGTGATGTACCCCAATGTGGCATTGTTACTTCCCAAATTATCCAGCTGAGTCAGGAAGTAGTCCCAGCTTGAATCGAGGGAGTTGTATATAATGCTAATCTGGTGCTGATCCGTCACGATCTCCCCCCTTCTTATGAGGTCGGATCTCATGCTGCTTAGTCTCATCAGGTGCTCGCTCATAGTCGAGCCCTCTTTCATTTTGTATGCATACAACTCTCTCAATAGCAAGCAGGTCGTAGTCCTTTCATTGCAATAAAACATTTCATACAATATTCCCCAAACCTCATGCACAGTTAGCCCATCAGGGATACTCCCATACATTGAAGTGTCAATAGAGCTTAAAAGCAAACAGAACACTCTGTGGTGTAGTCTGTCCACCTTTAGGGTCCATGGCTTTCTTGGTGGGTCCTGGATCAGGTGCAGTGCCCCCTCCCTCATCAGAATTACCTGGAATTGTTGTGCCCAGTCCATCAGGTTCTCCCCAGTCATGTGAAGGATTGGGAAGTTGTGAGGTAGTTGGCTGTGCTGGCCGGCATTGCTTCCTTTGCTGGATCTGGCCTGGTGCCCTGGTCTGTCCTTATATTGGCAGTGGGGGATGGGTACACATATATTTGCTATTGGATGTCCCATTTGCAGTTTTTCTGGTCACCTGTAGAGGGAGTTTGCTGGTCCTCTGTGCATGGAGCGACCTGAGTTGACCTGCAGTTCCTCTTCTTCGCCAGAGAGGGAGTTCTCCTGCTCCTCTTGCGCCTGCGTGAATCTCATTGTTTGCTGGCTGCTGAGGTGAGCGGATCTCTGTCTCAGAGGTCCTGCTGCTTCAGGTTGGAGCGTTGGTGAGAAGTCGCTTTCGTCGCTGGAGCTGCTTTCCTCATCGGAGGGCCCTGTGGAGCTGTCGCATGGAGGCCGCCATCTTTGCTGGACTGATGGGGGTTCGGGTCGTCGTAGCTCCGCGTGGAGTTCAGCTTCCTTCTCCGGACATTCCCTGCGCTTGGTTCGGGCAGACAGCGAGTCGTGGTAGGCCTCACTTTCTTTGTTCTGCCTTGCGTGTGCTTCCGGTCTTCCCGCGTGGATGCGTGCCTTGTGGGTCTCGCGCCCCTCCCGTTCGCGGTAGCGTGTTTCTGAGGGGGGGCTGCGTCCCCTTCGGTGTCTAGCTGGGAAGGATTTGCGGTGGCTTTCCTCCGGGGAGAGGTCGTGTCCCCTTCGGCCTTTGATTGCGAAGGGGGCCTCTGCCCATGTGAGGAGTTCGGCCCGGTTGTCAGCAGCGCCTCTCTTGGGGGCGTGGTGCCTGCTTGGGGGTCCCTGCTCCTCTTCTAGTCCCTGGGGGCTGAGGGTCGGCATGCCCCGCATTTCTAGGGTCTGTGTGTCCACCCTCCAGGGTCCCAGGGCCTTTTCTTTTCTTCGCGTGGTTGGGGCGCGCGGGTTATCTGTGGGTATTGTTGTTCCGGTGGGCCTTCCCGCCGGTGTGTTCGAATCTAGGGCCGCCGCTTGTAATTGGTCGGCTATCTCGGCTAGATTTGAACTTGGCGCGGTGCTTGGGGTTCCCGCCATGGAGGATCTCGGGGTAGAGCTTACCGTGCCGTTGGTGTGGGATTCATCTCCGGTGTTCATCAAGGCCAGTAGCTCTGTCGTGGGGATCATTTCTCTCCCGGCTATCGCCCTGTGGATTTTGGTTGTCAGGCTTTCGTCTTGGACGTCCCTTTCGGTGGGTGCCCCTCCGGTTTCGGCCTTCGTTTGGCCATCTGGGTCCATCTCCGTGATGGTCCGGTTCGGGTTGTCCTCTTCCATTACCGTTTGGGGTCGTGCGATTGCCTGTTCCGGAGTATCGGGTCCAGTTGGTCTGGCTCGTGTTCTGGACCCTCCTTTGTTCAGCCGGGTCCTTCTTTTGGTCATTTGTTTTAATTTTGGAGTTGTTTGTGGGCGAACCAAACCTCTGCAACCATTTTGTAAGAGTGTTTCAGATGGCTCGGCCCAATAACTCCAGAGACAGTATATTATAATTAAAGTCTTTTATTCTCACTGCCCGCATGGCGGTCAGTGGCTGTATCAAGGGTCAAAGATGGAAGGGAAGGGTATGAGGTTGAGGTGGTCCTTTAATAGGGTCGGATGAGGTCAGAGGCATAAGGTTCAAAGGAATAGGGTTACAGCGGCAAGGCATTGTGGTATATGTAGTTCAGGTCAGTTTGATATTACACCTGACATAGACAATGATTTCTTAAAGTTCTGTCAGTTTCCTGACTGTTACCTTGACTTTGCCCTGAGGTCTGTGCTGTTACAGTACAATGTATCTCCATGGAAATGACGTTGTACGAGGCATCGCTGCAATGTGGACCCACGTTTGGACGTTGTATGAGGTATCAGTGTAAATAAATGTAATATTCATCTCCCCCCCTCCCCCGGTTCATCTGGTCAGATAGAGCCCCACCCCCACCCCGTGCTCCGTTTTGCCTTGCATTTTCCCATCCTTTAGCAACTGATTCAAGTGGTTAACAGGCTGACTGTGAGGTGGAAGGTCAGCAGTTCAAAACCTGAGGACTGCAGGTCAGAGCGAGTTCCCGTCTCTGCCCCAGCTCCTGCCAACCTAGCATTTCAGAAGCAAGAAATTGCAAGCAGATAAATAGGTACTACTGAGTTCTGTGCACTCTGTGGTTTAGTCGTGCCTGCCACATGTCAATGGAAACGTCTGCAGACACAGATGCCTTTTTTTGCTCTATATGGAGATGAGCACCGAATCCTAGAGTTAGATACAACTGGCTTTCGAGCAAGAGTGACTTTTGCCGTTACCTTTACCAGCTATTTGGTCTACTGAGACTCTACTCTAATGTTGCTGTGGCTAAATCTTTAAAGCGTTTCCAATCTTGCCTCCAGTTCTGCTTCCTATCCAGGCGTTCTGGACTCATTATTCCTTCCTCCTATATTTTCCTTTCTTCCTTCCTTTCCCTCCCTCCCTTTCACTTTTTTCATTCTTTCCCTTCTGTTCCCTCCTCCCTTTCTTTATTTTCTTCCCCTCCTTTATTTCCTGCCTTTTGTTCTGTCTCTCTCTTTCTCTCCTGATTGAGAATTTAATCCTGTCTCAAATTCTCATTTAGCCTCTTCCTCTGGTTTTTTTGGGGGGGTGTTTGTGTTTTAGGAACTCTTTATGGCTGTTTTTGATGCTGTTCCCAATCTGGTTTTCAAAATCTTCTTCTGTAAATATTGCCTTTGCTCATAAGTTAGTCGTATCCGACTCTTGGGCTCAGTGCTCATCTCTGTTTCTAAGCCAAAGAGCCAGTGGAGTCTGCTTCTGCAGATGTTTTCTATCCGTGGCCACATGGCAGGCACGACTAGACATTGCCCGGAGCGCATGGAATCCTGTTTACTTTTCCTGCCGAAGTGGCCCCTATTTAGCTTCTTGCAATGTCTTGCAATTTCGAACGGCTCGGTTGGCAGGAGCTGGAGCCCCCTCACACACCCCAATTCTCCTCTTGCACATTTCTTTCTTCCTTCCTTACTACCTTTGTATGGGTGTTTTCTTAGATGTTTGCCTCACGAGAGCCCAAAGGTTTATTGTTTGTGAAGGCAGGACTTTGGTGCCTTTTTAAAGTGATTTCTTTTCCCCTCCTCTGGCTTATGATGATGATGATACTCTTCTCCTTGGGCTGCTTCTACCTTCTCTCTTTCCAGGTATGTGTGTGACATGTGAAGTTCTTCAGCCTCTTTAATAATCATGTGGCTTTTGGAAGAAGGTGCCCTTACTCTCCTCCTCCTCCGCTTCAGTCTTCTTCACCCACTGGCTGGTTCTAGGAAATAAAAGTTCTCATGAATGGAAAGGTGTGTTGGGCTGCAGTCAATTTCTGGTTTTTAAGCTCAATGCTGGCACCCCCACACTAGGCGCCTCTTCTTTCCACCCCATTTTTTGGGTTTTTCTGTCCCCCCCACCCCAACGCCTTTTGCATCCCTTGCCAGGAGTCAATTGGGAAGTTGAAGAGGGCTGGAATAAACAGATTATTTTTCTGTCGTCTCTTTTCTTCATATACTTTTCTTCATATACTGTGAACTACCTGAAAGGTTTTGGCCTCCAGCTAGATGTGTTGACTTAGCTCCGTGATATGGCGAACCTTTGGTACTCCCGCTGCTCTTGGACTTCAATTGCCAGAAGCCGAACTGTCCCTGTGAATCTACACCAATGGGTTCACTGACCTACGCAGCGAGACATGGCCTTCTGGGAATTGAAGTCCAAGAAGAACAGCTGGAGTGCCCAAACTTGGCCATCCATCACTGCAGTCTTCTCATACCCTCCTATGATCAGGGGTGGTGTTAGGGAGGGATGAAGGAAGGAGCTCCCTGCGCAAAGAATGACACATTAGAGGAGGAGATGTGGCTCTAAGTCAACCTCCCCAACGTCACATGGAGGAGGACCCTGAATAGGCTGATGGAACTCCTTCTTCTTGTGCCGTATCCGATTCCAAATATTGGCGATCAGTCATGAAGAGACTGTCCTGAGAATTGCATGCCGTGTCCTTCCATCTGCCTTAGCACCGTCAAACCAAGAGTACCACGGATCCAGTCCCACAAGTCCCTTTGTGGTCCTGAGACCTTTTTGCACCACAAATTGCTCATCATCCTCATCCCCAGGCCAGGATGGATGATGCAGCTGCTGCCATCCATCAAGAGGGATTCAAGTGGGATTTAATCTACCTGGGGACCGTTATGACCCATCCCTGTGGACTTTGCCCACCCAAGGCCGCTAGTCCTCAGGTTTGTCAGGTTAGTTCACTGCCACCTGATGCTCAGCATGGGGTGACTGGCAGTATGGGGTGTATTCCAGTGATGGCGAACCTTTGGCATTCCAGGTGTTCTTATTGGACTTCAATTGCAGAAGAACCCCTGATGAGCCGGAGTGCTGACTTCAGGCTTCTGGGGATTGAAGTCCAAGAACAGTCGGAGTGCCAGAGGTTCACCATCCCTTGTCTACTCTATGACCATAGCAGGATGACCTGGCCAGACTTTAACCTGAGGGTCGGAGTTCCTCAATGAAAGACCTTCTCTTGCTTTGTTCTGTTGTGGGTGGTGGGTCCCACTGCTAGTTAGGTGGAGCAATAGCAACAAGGTGGGGGGGAGGGGTCTTTCTTCTTCTCAACTGGGTGTAGGTTTAGGGCATCCTGTCAAAATAGCATTATGGCTTCATGCACAGCCATGTCCCCTTGTTTCACGTGTGTGGATGCGTTCCTTCCCAAAGCAGCCTCCTCTGCTGCTATGAAGATCTAGTCTTGGCCAAAGCTGACATGTGCACAGTGTGGAGGCTTGAGTTCCCCATTGATAACTTTATGAATTTCAAGAGGATGTGGTTCCTTGGACTCACTTGGGCTTTGGTATTCAGGCAGGGGTGCTTAAAAGGGAGAATGTGTCTGGTCAAGCATGTCACGGAGGTATTTTGGTAACCCATTCCATTGCCATGTATAGATGTCTAATAAATAAATAAATGTAATATTCAACTCCCTCCCCCCACCTGTTATTCTGGTCAGATAGCTCCCCCCCACTTCGTGCACCGTTTTGCATTGCATTTTTCCATCCTTTAGCAACTGACTGAAGTGGTTAAGAGGCTGACTGGGAGGTGGAAGGTCAGCAGTTCAAAACCCGAGGACTGCAGGACAGAGTGAGTGCCAATCTCTGTCCCAGCTCCTTCCAACCTAGCATTTCAGAAGCAAGAAATTGCAAGTAGATAAATAGGTACTCCTGAGTTCTGTGCACTCTGGGGTTTAGTTGTGCCTCCCACATGTCCACATAAATATCTGCAGACACAGACACCTGTTTTTGTTGTGCTATATATGGAGATGAGCACTGAACCCTAGAGTCAGATACAGCTGTCTTTCGAGCAAGAGTGACTTTTACCTTTACCAGCTCTTTGGTCTACTGAGACTCCACTCTAATGTTGCTGTGGGTAAATCTTTAAAGCGTTTCCAAGTTTGCCTCCAGTTCTGCTTCCTATCCAGGTGTTCTCGATTTATTATTCCTTCCTTCTCTTCTGTGTTTTCGGTTCTTCCTTTCTTCCCCTCCCTCCCTTTGACTCTTTTTTCTTCCTTCTTTCCTTTCTATTCCCTCCTCCCTTTCTTTTCTCCCTCTCCTTTTTCTCTTTATTTTCTTCTCTTCCTTCCTTTCCTCCCTTCTGTTCTTTCTGTCTCTCTCTCTCTGACTCTCCCTCTCTGCTGATTGAGAATTTAATCCTGGGTCAAAATCCCATTTTGCCTCTTCTTCTGGTTTCTTGTTTTTTTGGTGTGTGTTTGTGTTTTAGGAATTCTTTATGGCTGGTTATGATGCTGTTCCCAATCTGGTCTTCCAAACCTTCTTCTGTAAATGTCGGCCTTCCGCATAAGCTAGTTGTATTCGACTCTTGTGCTCAGTGCTCATCTGTGTTTCTAAGCCAAAGAGCCAGTGCTGTCTGTTTCTGCAGTTGTTTCCTATCCGTGGCCACATGGCAGGCACGACTAGATACCGGCCGGAGCGCACGGAATGCTGTTTACCTTTCCCACCGAAGTGGTCCCTACTTATCTCCTTGCAATGTCTTGCAATTTTGAACGGCATAGGTTAGAAGGAGCTGGTGCCCCCCACCCCCACCCCACTAATTCTCCTCTTGCACATTTCTTCCTTCCTTACCTTTGTGGGGGTTTTTTCTTATATGTTTACCTCATGAGAGCCCAGAGGTTTTAAGGTTGTGAAGGCAGGACTTTGATGTCTTTTTAAATGGTTTCTTTTCCCCTCTTGTGGATTATGATGATGATGCTCATCTCCTTGGGCTGCTTCTACCTTCTCTCTCTCCAGGTATGTGTGTGACATGTGTTGTTCTTCTGGCTCAGACTCTTTAATAATTATGTGCCTTTTGGAAAAGGGGTCCTCAAGTGATTTGGGGCTGGGGGGGGGGAATCCTTACCCTCCTCCTCCTCCTTAGTCTTCTTCACCTGCTGGTACTAGGAAATAAAAGTTCTCATTAATGTAAAGGTGTGTTGTGGTGCAGTCGATGTCTGGTTTTTAAGGTTGAAGGTGACACCCGCACACTAGGCGCCTCTTCTTTCCATGCAATTATTTGGGTTTTTCTGTCGTCGTCGTCCCCCCCCCCCCAAAAAAAAAAAAAAAAAAAGCCTTTTGCATCCCTTGCCAGGAGTCAATTGGGAAGTTGAAGAGGGCTGGAATAAACAGATTATTTTTCTATGTTATTGTCGTCTCTTTTCTTTTGTGGTGCTTCATATACTGTGAACTACCTGAAAAGTTTTGGCCTCCAACTCGATGTGTTGACAATATGGCGAACCTTTGGCACTCCAGCCGCTCTTGGACTTGAATTCTCAGAAGCCGAACAGTCCCCGTGAATCTACACCAATGGGTTCATTGCAGCTACGCAGAGAGACTTGACTTTCTGGGAATTGAAGTCCAAGAAGAACACCTTGAGTGGCAAAGGTTGGCCATCCATAACTGCAATCTTCTCATACCTTCCTACTATTAGTGATTGTGTGAGGGAGGGAGGGAGGAGCTCCCTGCAGAAGGAATGACACATTAGAGGAGGAGGAGATGTGGCTGTAAGTCAACCACCCCAATGTCATTTGGAGGACCCCCCTGAATAGGCTGAGGGAACTCCTTCTTCTTCTTGTGCCGTATCCGCTTCCAAATATTGGCGATTAGCCATGAAGAGACTGTCCTGAGAATTGCATGCCGTGTCCTTCCATCTGCCTTAGCAGCGTCAAACCAAGAGTACCACAGATCCAGTTCCCGAGTCTCTTTGTGGTCCTGAGACCTTATTGCACCTCATCATCATTATCCCCAGGCCAGGATGGATGATGCAGCTGCTTCCCCCCCCCCCCCCCCCCAAGCTTGATTCCAGTGGGATTTAATCTACTTGGGGACTGTTTTCACCCTTTCCTTTGGACTGCGCCCACCCAGGTTTGTCAGGTTAGTTCATTGCCACTTGATGGTTTGCATCAAAGCATTGGCAGTAGGCGGTCTACTCCAGTGATGGCGAACTTTTGGCACTCAAAGGTGTTCTTCTTGGACTTCAATTCCCAGAAGCCCAAGTCTTTGTGAATCCACAGAAATGGGTTTACTGCTCAGTAAACCTATTCTTGTAGATCCACGGATACTTGAGCTTCTGGGAATTGGAAGTCCAAGAACAGTTGGTGTGCCAAATGTTCGCCCATCGGTCTTCGAACTTTGCTCTCCGCATGTTCCTGGACTTCAATTCTCAGAAGAAGCCCTGATGAGGAGGAGTGCTGACTTGGGGCTTCTGGGGATTGAAGTTCTAGAACAGTCGAAGAGGCAAAGGTTCGCTATCCCTGGTCTACTGTATGACCATAGCAGGATAACCTGGCCAGACTTTACCCTTAGGGTCGGAGTATCTCAATGAAAGACCTTTTCTGGCTTTGTTCTCTTCTGGGGAGTGGGGTTGTCCCACTGCTAGTGTGGTGGAGTAATAGCAACAGGAGTGAGGTGGTGGTTTTTCTTCTTCTGAACTGGGTGTAGGTTTAGGGCTATCTGTCACGTCCCACATTATGGCTTAATGCACAGCCATGCCCCCTGGTTTCACGTGTGTGGATGCGTTCCATCCCAGAGCAGTGTGCTGTAAGAAGACACACTCAGGGCCATAGCTGACATGTTCGCAGTGTGTGGCGGCTTGAGTTCTTCATTGATAACTTTGTGATTTTCCAGAGGATGTGCTTCGTTGTACTCACTTGGGCTTTGGTATGCAGGCAGGGCTTCTTAAAAGAGAGAACGTGTCCGGTCAAGCGTCAGATGGAGGCATTTTGTTAACCGATTCCTTTGTTACGTATAGAAATCTAATAAATAAATTGTAAATGAATAAAATTAAATAAATGTAATATTCCACTCTCCACACCCGTTCCTCTGGCCAGATATCTCTCTCCCCTCTGCACCGTTTTATAATGCGTTTTCCCATCCTTTAGTAACTCACTGAAGTGGTTAATAGGGTGACTGGGAGGTGGAAGGTCAGCAGTTTCAAATCCTTCCAACCTAGCAAGAAATTGCAAGTAGAGAAATAGGTACTACTGAGTTCTGTGCACTGTGGGGTTTAGTTGTGACTCCCACATGTCCACAGAAACATCTGCAGACACAGACACCTGTTTTTGTTTTTTACTATATACAGAGATGAGCACTGAACTTTAGAGTCAGATACAGGTGTTCTGGACTTATTATTCCTTCCTCCTATTTTATATTTTCTTTTTTCCCTTCCCTTCCCTCCCTTTTGCTTTTTTTCCCTTTCTTCTTTCCTTTCTATTCTCTCTTCCCTTTCTTTTTGTTTCTCTTTCTCCTTCTTTTTCTCTTTCTTTCTTTCTTCCTTTATTTCCTCCCTTCTGTTCTTTCTCTCTGTTTCCTTCCGTCTCTTTCCTGATTGAGAATTTAATTCTGAGTCAAAATCCCATTCTGCCTCTTCCTCAGGTTCCTGGTTTTTTTTGTTTTGTTTTTTGGGGTGGTGTTTGTGTTTTAGGAACTCTTAATGGCTGGTTTTGATGCTGTTTCCAATCTGGTGTTCAAAACCTTCTTCTGTAAATGTTGCCCTTGGTCATAAGCTAGTCGTATCTTACTGTTTGGGTCAGTGCTCATCTCTGTTTCTAAGCCAAAGAGCCAGAGGTGTCTATTTCTGCAGACGTTTCCTATCCGTGGCCACATGGCAGGCACAACTAGACACTGCCCAGAGCACACAGAATGCTGTTTTCCGTTCCTACCTAAGTGGTCCCTATTTATCTCTTTGCAGTGTCTTGCAATTTGTAACGGCTCGGATGGCAGGAGCTGTTGCCCCCACCCCCACCCCAAATTCTCCTCTTGCACATTTCTTCCTTACCTTTGTGGGGGTGTTTTCTTATATGTTTACCTCATGAGAGCCCAGAGGTTTTAAGGTTGTGAAGGCAGGACTTTGGTCCCTTTTTTAAATGGTTTCTTTTCCCCTGCTGTGGCTTATGAAGATGATGATGATGCTGTTCCTCTTCTCCTTGGGCTGCTTCTACCCTCTCCCTCGCCAGGTATGTGTGTGACACGTGAAGTTCTTCTGGTTCAGCCTCTTTAATCATCATGTGGCTTTTTGAAAAGGTGCCCTCAAGTGTATTCCGTTTTTTGGGGGGCAAATGCTTACCCTCTCCTCCTCCTCAGTCTTCTTTGCCCACTTGGTGATTCTGGGAAATAAAAGTTCTTATTAATGGAAAGGTGTGTTTGGTTGCAGTCGATGTCTGGTTTTTAAGCTTGAAGCTGAAACTCACACACTAGATACCTATTCTTTTCACCCTATTATTTGGGTTTCTCTGGTTCCCCCAAAAAATGCCTTTTGCATCCCTTGCCAGGAGTCAATTTGGAAGTCGGAGTGGGCTGGAGTAAACATTCTTTTTTTGGGTTGTTGTCGTCTCTTTTCTTTTGTGGTGCGTCATATACTGTGAATTACTTGAAAGGTTTTGGCCTCCAGGTAGATGTGTTGACTTAGCCCCGTGATATGGCAAGCCTTTGGCACTCCAGCTGCTCTTGGACTTAAATTCCCAGAAGAAGCCCAACAGTCCCCGTGAATCTACACCAATGGGTTCACTGCACCTATGCAGAGAGACTTGGCCTTCTGGGAATTGAAGTGTAAGAAGAACAGCTGCAGTGCCAAAGGTTGGCCATCCATCACTGCAGTCTTCTCATACCCTGCTACGATCAGGGGTGGCGGTAGGGAGGGTTGAAGGAAGGAGCTCCCCGCACAAGGAATGACACATTAGAGGAGGAGGAGGAGATGTGGCTGTAAGTCAATCTCCCCAACGTCACTTGGAGGAGGCCTCGAATAAGCTGAGGGAATTCCTTTTTGTGCAGTATCCAATTTCAACTATTGGCGATCGTCATGGCGCTGAGCCATGAAGAGACTGTCGTGAGAATTGTATGGCATGTCCTTCTGCCTTAGCAGCGTGACACCCAGAGTACCACGGATCCAGTTGCACGATTTCCTTTGCGGTCCTGAGAGCTTTTGGCAGCAGAAATTCCTCATCATCCTCATTCCCAGGGCAGGATGGATGATGCAGCTGCTGGCCTCCATCAAAGATGGATTCCAGCATGATTTAATCTATTTGGGGACCGTTCTCCCCTTCCATGTGATCTTCGCCCACCCAAGGCCGTTAGTCCTCAGGTTGGTCAGGTTAGTTCACTGCTACCTGAGGCTCGGCATCGGGTCGCTGGCAGTAGGGGGTCTATTCCAGTGATGGCAAACCTTTAGCAGTCCAGGTGTTCTTCTTGGACTTCAGTTCCCAGAATAAGCTCTGATGAGGAAGAGTGCTGACTTGGGGTTTCCGGGGATTGAATTCGAAGAACAGTCGGAGTGCCAGAGGTTCGCCATCCCTGGTCTACTGTATGAGAATAGCAGGATGACCCGGCCAGACTTTAACCTGAGGGTCGGAGACCCTCAATGAAAGAACTTCTTTTGTTTTGTTCTGTTGTGGGTGGCGGGTTCCAATGCTACTTAGGTGGAGCAATATCGACAAGGAGGGTGGGGGGGGTCTATTTTCTCAACTGGGTGTAGGTTTATGACTCATGTCATGAGCTGCATTATGGCTTCATGCAAAGCCATGCCGCCTTGTTTCACGTGTGTGTATGCGTTCCATGCCAGAGCAGTCTCTTCTAAGAAGACCCCGTCTGGGCCAAAGCTGACACGTGTGCAGTGTGGAGGCTTGAGTTGCCCATTGATAACTTTTTGAATTTCCAGAGGATGTGGTTCATTTTACTCACTTGGGCTTTGGTATCCAGGCAGGGCTTCTTACAATAGAGTGTGTGTCCAGTGAAGCGTCACACGGTGGTATTTTGGTAATCCATTCCTTTGTCGTGTATAGAAATCTAATAAATAAATAAAGAAAAATTAATAAATGTAATATTCCACTGCCCCAGCTCTGGTCAGATAGCTCTCCCGCCCCTGCACCATGTTGCCCTGTGTTTTCCCATCCTTTAGCAACTGAGTGACGTGGTTAACAGGCTGAATGGTAGGTGGTAGGTCAGCAGTTCCCAAGCTGAGTACTGCAGGACAGAGCGAGTGCCCGTCTCTGTCCCAGCTGTTGCCAACGTAGCATTTCAGAAGCCAGAATTTGCAAGTAGATAACTAGGTACTCGTGAGTTCTGTCGACTCTGGGGTTTACTTGTGCCTCCCACATGTCCATGGGAAATATGTGCAGACACAGACACCTGTTTTTGTTTTTTTGCTATATACGGAGATGAGCACTGCATGTTAGAGTCAGATACTACTGGCTTTCAAGCAAGAGTCACTTTAACCTTTACCTTTATCAGCTATTTGGTTTACTGAGACTTCACTCTAATTTAGCTGCGGCTAAAATTTTAAAGCGTTTCCAAGCTTGCCTCCAGTTCTGCTTCCTATCCAGGTGTTCTCGAATCATTCTTCCTTTTATCTTTTCCTTTCTTCTTTCCCCTCCCTCCCTTTGGCTCTTTTTCCTACTTTCTTTCTCTTCTATTCCCTCCTCCATTTCTTTTCCTTTCTCATTCTTCTTTTTCTTTTTCCTCTTTATTTTCTTCTTCCCCTTTCTTTCCTCCCTTCCGTTATTTTTTTCTCTCTCTCCTGATTGAGAATGTAATTCTGGGTCAAAAGTTAGTCTCTGTTTCTAAGCCAAAGAGGCAGCGCTGTCTGTTTCTGCAGACGTTTCCTATCCGTGGTCACATGGCAGGCACGACTAGACACCATCCAGAGCGGATGGAATGTTGTTTACGTTCATAGGGAAGCGGTCCCTATTGATCTGCTTGCAATGTCTTGCAATTTCAAAAGTGCCGTTTGGCAGGAGCTGTTGCACCCCTCCCCCCACTAATTTGTGAAGAAAGAACTTTTAAAAATGCCCTTTGTAACTAAGGGTTTCCGTGGGGAGGGGGACGGACGGACGGACGGACGGGGGCCTCGAAGTGGGGGTGAAATAGGCTTTTCTTGTCCCTCCTCACCCCCCCTTTTTTTTCCCCCGCTACCTGGCTGAGGAAGAGAAGGCCGCGAGAGGAGTGGGTTTTCGGTTTTGTGAAATTCCCCTTCTATCTAAGGGGGTCCGTGGGGGCTGTTCAGGCCCGGCGGGCTTTATCCACAGCGGGGGTTGTTCAGGCCCGGCGGGCTTTATCCACAGCGGGGGCTGTTCAGGCCCGGCGGGCTTTATCCACAGCGGGGGCTGTTCAGGCCCGGCGGGCTTTATCCACAGCGGGTGTTGGACGTGCCCGGTTCCGCCTCGGCCGTTGCCCGATAGGCCCCTTATACTGCGCTGGCTCCGCAAGCTCCGTGTACCCGCCCAACGGCTCAGACACTATGTCTGAGAAACCTCGGCGGGGAAAACCCACCGCCGTCCGGTACCTGCGCGCCTTATATATTAGCAGCAATTAGTCCCTTATTCCCCACACCTGGCCTAGTGCGTGCGCGAGGCTGATTGACGCGGCGCCCGCCACCCGTTCGCGGCCATTAGTCCCTTATTCTCTACACCTGGTGCGTGCGCGAGGCTGGTTCACGCGGGCACACGGCGGCAGCGAGCAGCATAGTGGGGCGTTTAAAGGTACATACCGTCATCTTCTACCAATTAGCAGCGGATCAGGAATAGGGGTGTCTCGTGTGTGTTTCTGGGATAATTATTCCTCCGCTCCCCTCCGTCCCCCTCCCGTGGTGGTTTTTAAAGTTATAATTTCTTTCCATACGAGAATGGGAATTGACGTTGTCGAAGAGTCTTGTGGCGTCCTGCAGTCCAGCGTCACAGCGGATGATGGATGGGCTAGTCGTCGTCTCATTCCTCCCGCGACCCTCTTCGCTAGCCAGATAGGAAAGGGGCGGAGAGAAGAAAAGCCTATTTCACCCCCAGTTCGAGGCTCCCGTTCGTTCGTGTGGGGAGCGGGCCCCCCCTCCCAATTCCGGTGGCCACCCTGCCTTCCCCTCCTCTCTTTCTACGGTCGTTCGGGGGCGCGAATAAGTTTGGGGAGGAGGTTTGGGAGACCCACCGTCCACCAAACGCTCGAGCGTGGCCATGGGGTCCTTCCCGGAAATGATGCGTCGGAGGAATATCCATGACGGACCAGCGTCCCTCGTCTCCATGGAAACCGTAAAGCCAAGCGCTAGAGCGTCGCTAGTTCGTCGCCTTCGAAGTGCTAGAGCGTCTCCGGCGCAGCTTTGATGCCTTGGCCAGCGCTCGCTCGACCCGATGTGGGTTGTTCGTTCTCTTGCGGTTGCTTTCTGCGATTTCAGGCGGTGTTTTCCAGGCTAGAGGTAGGTAGGACGGGGGGGGGGGACTGCACTCCCCCCCGTGTCCCTAGGGATCCCCAGGAAGAGTAGATCGTGGCCCCAGCGTTCTCGATAGGCTTTTGGGGCGCCTGTTTCGTTTTAATGAGATGCGTATTACCTACGGGTGTTTGTGCGTGAGGGAGAGAGAGAGTGGCGCCCTTTTGCGTAAGGGATCTTTCTCCTTGCAGTGTCCCCGGGACAATGTCCTTTCTCCTGGTTTTTTTTTTTTGGGGGGGGGAGGTGGCAGAGTATAGGAGCTGCATGTTTTCTTTACTGTTGAATGTGTGCTTTTTAAAATAAAAATGTGTATAAAATTATATTTTATAAGCTACAGTAAACCAAATATTAGAACCTGAATTAGAGACTGCAACAGCTGAGTGGTTAAGGAGGTCGCCTTGTTAGCTGGAAGTGTGGGCATGTGCCAGAGAGCCAGGCCCCATGTGAGCATGTATGTCTGTCTCAGCTTTTGCCAACGTAACAGTTTGAAAGCTAGAAATTTGAAATAGATAATCAGTGAGCCCCTGAGTGCGAAGGCACTTGGTCAGATGCCATGAATAAAGCCTCTATCCTGTGTCCTGTTTGTGTTTTTTTGTTGTTGTTGTTGTAGGAGAAATTATTTCAAAGCAGATTCCTTTTTGTCATTAAATTATTATTAATAAGTGGGCTAATGTGATCAGAAGGGGAATAATGTTAAGCATCTGTTTGTGTCCAGTCTCACCCTTCTTTTTATTTTTCAGGTGTGTCCTGGGACTTCCAGCCATTCTACGCAGAGGAGAGCCCTTTTTAGTGGCACCTTAGCATAGGAGAAATTTATATTTCCTCAATCCCGGAGACGAGAAGGAATAGAAGACCCAGTACGTCCTCATGGGAAAGAGGACTCCAGCGTTTTTTGGATGTTGAATGATTGATTTGATTTAGCTTTATGGAATTTTGAAAGCATTTGCACAATAGTATATAATTGTCTTCCCTAAGTTTTAATGACTATTCTTATTGTATTGTTCTATTTTCTGTTTCACCAATCTTTTATTTTTGTGTTTGTTTCCTAGGTTTTCTTTGAAATTATTTTTTGTTTTTTCCTAATAATGTAGTGTGGTATATCAATGGGGTTAGCTACGATTTGAATAACTTATGAAATGAATATCCAGTGAATATCCAGTGGATATTGATAAATAACGTTTAATTGAATGTACAGTGAGACGTCATACAACATGTCAACTTGGTTGCACAATTTTGGACTTTATACGTATTTGTACTTTGTATGAGGCATTCAAAATTTTAGCCGCGATGCGTCCTACAACGTCATTTCCTTAGAGATACTTTTTACTGTAACAACACAGAGTTTACGGTAAAGTCAAGGGGTGGGGGTGGGGGTGGGGGTGGGGGTGGGGGTGGGGGTGGGGGTGAGGGTGGGGGTTGGGGTGGGGGTGAGGGTGGGGGTTGGGGTTAGGGTGAGGGTGAGGGTGAGGGTGAGGGTGAGGGTGAGGGTGAGGGTTAGGGTTAGGGTTAGGGTTAGGGTTAGGGTTAGGGTTAGGGTTAGGGTTAGGGTTAGGGTTAAGGGTTAAGGGTTAAGGGTTAAGGGTCAGGGTCAGGGTCAGGGTCAGGGTCAGGGTCAGGGTCAGGGTCAGGGTCAGGGTCAGGGTCAGGGTCAGGGTCAGGGTCAGGGTCAGGTAGATGTGTTGACTTAGCCCCGTGATATGGCAAGCCTTTGGCACTCCAGCTGCTCTTGGACTTAAATTCCCAGAAGAAGCCCAACAGTCCCCGTGAATCTACACCAATGGGTTCACTGCACCTATGCAGAGAGACTTGGCCTTCTGGGAATTGAAGTGTAAGAAGAACAGCTGCAGTGCCAAAGGTTGGCCATCCATCACTGCAGTCTTCTCATACCCTGCTACGATCAGGGGTGGCGGTAGGGAGGGTTGAAGGAAGGAGCTCCCCGCACAAGGAATGACACATTAGAGGAGGAGGAGGAGATGTGGCTGTAAGTCAATCTCCCCAACGTCACTTGGAGGAGGCCTCGAATAAGCTGAGGGAATTCCTTTTTGTGCAGTATCCAATTTCAACTATTGGCGATCGTCATGGCGCTGAGCCATGAAGAGACTGTCGTGAGAATTGTATGGCATGTCCTTCTGCCTTAGCAGCGTGACACCCAGAGTACCACGGATCCAGTTGCACGATTTCCTTTGCGGTCCTGAGAGCTTTTGGCAGCAGAAATTCCTCATCATCCTCATTCCCAGGGCAGGATGGATGATGCAGCTGCTGGCCTCCATCAAAGATGGATTCCAGCATGATTTAATCTATTTGGGGACCGTTCTCCCCTTCCATGTGATCTTCGCCCACCCAAGGCCGTTAGTCCTCAGGTTGGTCAGGTTAGTTCACTGCTACCTGAGGCTCGGCATCGGGTCGCTGGCAGTAGGGGGTCTATTCCAGTGATGGCAAACCTTTAGCAGTCCAGGTGTTCTTCTTGGACTTCAGTTCCCAGAATAAGCTCTGATGAGGAAGAGTGCTGACTTGGGGTTAGGGTTAGGGTTAGGGTTAGGGTTAGGGTTAGGGTTAGGGTTAGGGTTAGGGTTAGGGTTAGGGTTAGGGTTAGGGTTAGGGTTAGGGTTAGGGTTAGGGTTAGGGTTAGGGTTAGGGTTAGGGTTAGGGTTAGGGTTAGGGTTAGGGTTAGGGTTAGGGTTAGGGTTAGGGTTAGGGTTAGGGTTAGGGTTAGGGTTAGGGTTAGGGTTAGGGTTAGGGTTAGGGTTAGGGTTAGGGTTAGGGTTAGGGTTAGGGTTAGGGTTAGGGTTAGGGTTAGGGTTAGGGTTAGGGTTAGGGTTAGGGTTAGGGTTAGGGTTAGGGTTAGGGTTAGGGTTAGGGTTAGGGTTAGGGTTAGGGTTAGGGTTAGGGTTAGGGTTAGGGTTAGGGTTAGGGTTAGGGTTAGGGTTAGGGTTAGGGTTAGGGTTAGGGTTAGGGTTAGGGTTAGGGTTAGGGTTAGGGTTAGGGTTAGGGTTAGGGTTAGGGTTAGGGTTAGGGTTAGGGTTAGGGTTAGGGTTAGGGTTAGGGTTAGGGTTAGGGTTAGGGTTAGGGTTAGGGTTAGGGTTAGGGTTAGGGTTAGGGTTAGGGTTAGGGTTAGGGTTAGGGTTAGGGTTAGGGTTAGGGTTAGGGTTAGGGTTAGGGTTAGGGTTAGGGTTAGGGTTAGGGTTAGGGTTAGGGTTAGGGTTAGGGTTAGGGTTAGGGTTAGGGTTAGGGTTAGGGTTAGGGTTAGGGTTAGGGTTAGGGTTAGGGTTAGGGTTAGGGTTAGGGTTAGGGTTAGGGTTAGGGTTAGGGTTAGGGTTAGGGTTAGGGTTAGGGTTAGGGTTAGGGTTAGGGTTAGGGTTAGGGTTAGGGTTAGGGTTAGGGTTAGGGTTAGGGTTAGGGTTAGGGTTAGGGTTAGGGTTAGGGTTAGGGTTAGGGTTAGGGTTAGGGTTAGGGTTAGGGTTAGGGTTAGGGTTAGGGTTAGGGTTAGGGTTAGGGTTAGGGTTAGGGTTAGGGTTAGGGTTAGGGTTAGGGTTAGGGTTAGGGTTAGGGTTAGGGTTAGGGTTAGGGTTAGGGTTAGGGTTAGGGTTAGGGTTAGGGTTAGGGTTAGGGTTAGGGTTAGGGTTAGGGTTAGGGTTAGGGTTAGGGTTAGGGTTAGGGTTAGGGTTAGGGTTAGGGTTAGGGTTAGGGTTAGGGTTAGGGTTAGGGTTAGGGTTAGGGTTAGGGTTAGGGTTAGGGTTAGGGTTAGGGTTAGGGTTAGGGTTAGGGTTAGGGTTAGGGTTAGGGTTAGGGTTAGGGTTAGGGTTAGGGTTAGGGTTAGGGTTAGGGTTAGGGTTAGGGTTAGGGTTAGGGTTAGGGTTAGGGTTAGGGTTAGGGTTAGGGTTAGGGTTAGGGTTAGGGTTAGGGTTAGGGTTAGGGTTAGGGTTAGGGTTAGGGTTAGGGTTAGGGTTAGGGTTAGGGTTAGGGTTAGGGTTAGGGTTAGGGTTAGGGTTAGGGTTAGGGTTAGGGTTAGGGTTAGGGTTAGGGTTAGGGTTAGGGTTAGGGTTAGGGTTAGGGTTAGGGTTAGGGTTAGGGTTAGGGTTAGGGTTAGGGTTAGGGTTAGGGTTAGGGTTAGGGTTAGGGTTAGGGTTAGGGTTAGGGTTAGGGTTAGGGTTAGGGTTAGGGTTAGGGTTAGGGTTAGGGTTAGGGTTAGGGTTAGGGTTAGGGTTAGGGTTAGGGTTAGGGTTAGGGTTAGGGTTAGGGTTAGGGTTAGGGTTAGGGTTAGGGTTAGGGTTAGGGTTAGGGTTAGGGTTAGGGTTAGGGTTAGGGTTAGGGTTAGGGTTAGGGTTAGGGTTAGGGTTAGGGTTAGGGTTAGGGTTAGGGTTAGGGTTAGGGTTAGGGTTAGGGTTAGGGTTAGGGTTAGGGTTAGGGTTAGGGTTAGGGTTAGGGTTAGGGTTAGGGTTAGGGTTAGGGTTAGGGTTAGGGTTAGGGTTAGGGTTAGGGTTAGGGTTAGGGTTAGGGTTAGGGTTAGGGTTAGGGTTAGGGTTAGGGTTAGGGTTAGGGTTAGGGTTAGGGTTAGGGTTAGGGTTAGGGTTAGGGTTAGGGTTAGGGTTAGGGTTAGGGTTAGGGTTAGGGTTAGGGTTAGGGTTAGGGTTAGGGTTAGGGTTAGGGTTAGGGTTAGGGTTAGGGTTAGGGTTAGGGTTAGGGTTAGGGTTAGGGTTAGGGTTAGGGTTAGGGTTAGGGTTAGGGTTAGGGTTAGGGTTAGGGTTAGGGTTAGGGTTAGGGTTAGGGTTAGGGTTAGGGTTAGGGTTAGGGTTAGGGTTAGGGTTAGGGTTAGGGTTAGGGTTAGGGTTAGGGTTAGGGTTAGGGTTAGGGTTAGGGTTAGGGTTAGGGTTAGGGTTAGGGTTAGGGTTAGGGTTAGGGTTAGGGTTAGGGTTAGGGTTAGGGTTAGGGTTAGGGTTAGGGTTAGGGTTAGGGTTAGGGTTAGGGTTAGGGTTAGGGTTAGGGTTAGGGTTAGGGTTAGGGTTAGGGTTAGGGTTAGGGTTAGGGTTAGGGTTAGGGTTAGGGTTAGGGTTAGGGTTAGGGTTAGGGTTAGGGTTAGGGTTAGGGTTAGGGTTAGGGTTAGGGTTAGGGTTAGGGTTAGGGTTAGGGTTAGGGTTAGGGTTAGGGTTAGGGTTAGGGTTAGGGTTAGGGTTAGGGTTAGGGTTAGGGTTAGGGTTAGGGTTAGGGTTAGGGTTAGGGTTAGGGTTAGGGTTAGGGTTAGGGTTAGGGTTAGGGTTAGGGTTAGGGTTAGGGTTAGGGTTAGGGTTAGGGTTAGGGTTAGGGTTAGGGTTAGGGTTAGGGTTAGGGTTAGGGTTAGGGTTAGGGTTAGGGTTAGGGTTAGGGTTAGGGTTAGGGTTAGGGTTAGGGTTAGGGTTAGGGTTAGGGTTAGGGTTAGGGTTAGGGTTAGGGTTAGGGTTAGGGTTAGGGTTAGGGTTAGGGTTAGGGTTAGGGTTAGGGTTAGGGTTAGGGTTAGGGTTAGGGTTAGGGTTAGGGTTAGGGTTAGGGTTAGGGTTAGGGTTAGGGTTAGGGTTAGGGTTAGGGTTAGGGTTAGGGTTAGGGTTAGGGTTAGGGTTAGGGTTAGGGTTAGGGTTAGGGTTAGGGTTAGGGTTAGGGTTAGGGTTAGGGTTAGGGTTAGGGTTAGGGTTAGGGTTAGGGTTAGGGTTAGGGTTAGGGTTAGGGTTAGGGTTAGGGTTAGGGTTAGGGTTAGGGTTAGGGTTAGGGTTAGGGTTAGGGTTAGGGTTAGGGTTAGGGTTAGGGTTAGGGTTAGGGTTAGGGTTAGGGTTAGGGTTAGGGTTAGGGTTAGGGTTAGGGTTAGGGTTAGGGTTAGGGTTAGGGTTAGGGTTAGGGTTAGGGTTAGGGTTAGGGTTAGGGTTAGGGTTAGGGTTAGGGTTAGGGTTAGGGTTAGGGTTAGGGTTAGGGTTAGGGTTAGGGTTAGGGTTAGGGTTAGGGTTAGGGTTAGGGTTAGGGTTAGGGTTAGGGTTAGGGTTAGGGTTAGGGTTAGGGTTAGGGTTAGGGTTAGGGTTAGGGTTAGGGTTAGGGTTAGGGTTAGGGTTAGGGTTAGGGTTAGGGTTAGGGTTAGGGTTAGGGTTAGGGTTAGGGTTAGGGTTAGGGTTAGGGTTAGGGTTAGGGTTAGGGTTAGGGTTAGGGTTAGGGTTAGGGTTAGGGTTAGGGTTAGGGTTAGGGTTAGGGTTAGGGTTAGGGTTAGGGTTAGGGTTAGGGTTAGGGTTAGGGTTAGGGTTAGGGTTAGGGTTAGGGTTAGGGTTAGGGTTAGGGTTAGGGTTAGGGTTAGGGTTAGGGTTAGGGTTAGGGTTAGGGTTAGGGTTAGGGTTAGGGTTAGGGTTAGGGTTAGGGTTAGGGTTAGGGTTAGGGTTAGGGTTAGGGTTAGGGTTAGGGTTAGGGTTAGGGTTAGGGTTAGGGTTAGGGTTAGGGTTAGGGTTAGGGTTAGGGTTAGGGTTAGGGTTAGGGTTAGGGTTAGGGTTAGGGTTAGGGTTAGGGTTAGGGTTAGGGTTAGGGTTAGGGTTAGGGTTAGGGTTAGGGTTAGGGTTAGGGTTAGGGTTAGGGTTAGGGTTAGGGTTAGGGTTAGGGTTAGGGTTAGGGTTAGGGTTAGGGTTAGGGTTAGGGTTAGGGTTAGGGTTAGGGTTAGGGTTAGGGTTAGGGTTAGGGTTAGGGTTAGGGTTAGGGTTAGGGTTAGGGTTAGGGTTAGGGTTAGGGTTAGGGTTAGGGTTAGGGTTAGGGTTAGGGTTAGGGTTAGGGTTAGGGTTAGGGTTAGGGTTAGGGTTAGGGTTAGGGTTAGGGTTAGGGTTAGGGTTAGGGTTAGGGTTAGGGTTAGGGTTAGGGTTAGGGTTAGGGTTAGGGTTAGGGTTAGGGTTAGGGTTAGGGTTAGGGTTAGGGTTAGGGTTAGGGTTAGGGTTAGGGTTAGGGTTAGGGTTAGGGTTAGGGTTAGGGTTAGGGTTAGGGTTAGGGTTAGGGTTAGGGTTAGGGTTAGGGTTAGGGTTAGGGTTAGGGTTAGGGTTAGGGTTAGGGTTAGGGTTAGGGTTAGGGTTAGGGTTAGGGTTAGGGTTAGGGTTAGGGTTAGGGTTAGGGTTAGGGTTAGGGTTAGGGTTAGGGTTAGGGTTAGGGTTAGGGTTAGGGTTAGGGTTAGGGTTAGGGTTAGGGTTAGGGTTAGGGTTAGGGTTAGGGTTAGGGTTAGGGTTAGGGTTAGGGTTAGGGTTAGGGTTAGGGTTAGGGTTAGGGTTAGGGTTAGGGTTAGGGTTAGGGTTAGGGTTAGGGTTAGGGTTAGGGTTAGGGTTAGGGTTAGGGTTAGGGTTAGGGTTAGGGTTAGGGTTAGGGTTAGGGTTAGGGTTAGGGTTAGGGTTAGGGTTAGGGTTAGGGTTAGGGTTAGGGTTAGGGTTAGGGTTAGGGTTAGGGTTAGGGTTAGGGTTAGGGTTAGGGTTAGGGTTAGGGTTAGGGTTAGGGTTAGGGTTAGGGTTAGGGTTAGGGTTAGGGTTAGGGTTAGGGTTAGGGTTAGGGTTAGGGTTAGGGTTAGGGTTAGGGTTAGGGTTAGGGTTAGGGTTAGGGTTAGGGTTAGGGTTAGGGTTAGGGTTAGGGTTAGGGTTAGGGTTAGGGTTAGGGTTAGGGTTAGGGTTAGGGTTAGGGTTAGGGTTAGGGTTAGGGTTAGGGTTAGGGTTAGGGTTAGGGTTAGGGTTAGGGTTAGGGTTAGGGTTAGGGTTAGGGTTAGGGTTAGGGTTAGGGTTAGGGTTAGGGTTAGGGTTAGGGTTAGGGTTAGGGTTAGGGTTAGGGTTAGGGTTAGGGTTAGGGTTAGGGTTAGGGTTAGGGTTAGGGTTAGGGTTAGGGTTAGGGTTAGGGTTAGGGTTAGGGTTAGGGTTAGGGTTAGGGTTAGGGTTAGGGTTAGGGTTAGGGTTAGGGTTAGGGTTAGGGTTAGGGTTAGGGTTAGGGTTAGGGTTAGGGTTAGGGTTAGGGTTAGGGTTAGGGTTAGGGTTAGGGTTAGGGTTAGGGTTAGGGTTAGGGTTAGGGTTAGGGTTAGGGTTAGGGTTAGGGTTAGGGTTAGGGTTAGGGTTAGGGTTAGGGTTAGGGTTAGGGTTAGGGTTAGGGTTAGGGTTAGGGTTAGGGTTAGGGTTAGGGTTAGGGTTAGGGTTAGGGTTAGGGTTAGGGTTAGGGTTAGGGTTAGGGTTAGGGTTAGGGTTAGGGTTAGGGTTAGGGTTAGGGTTAGGGTTAGGGTTAGGGTTAGGGTTAGGGTTAGGGTTAGGGTTAGGGTTAGGGTTAGGGTTAGGGTTAGGGTTAGGGTTAGGGTTAGGGTTAGGGTTAGGGTTAGGGTTAGGGTTAGGGTTAGGGTTAGGGTTAGGGTTAGGGTTAGGGTTAGGGTTAGGGTTAGGGTTAGGGTTAGGGTTAGGGTTAGGGTTAGGGTTAGGGTTAGGGTTAGGGTTAGGGTTAGGGTTAGGGTTAGGGTTAGGGTTAGGGTTAGGGTTAGGGTTAGGGTTAGGGTTAGGGTTAGGGTTAGGGTTAGGGTTAGGGTTAGGGTTAGGGTTAGGGTTAGGGTTAGGGTTAGGGTTAGGGTTAGGGTTAGGGTTAGGGTTAGGGTTAGGGTTAGGGTTAGGGTTAGGGTTAGGGTTAGGGTTAGGGTTAGGGTTAGGGTTAGGGTTAGGGTTAGGGTTAGGGTTAGGGTTAGGGTTAGGGTTAGGGTTAGGGTTAGGGTTAGGGTTAGGGTTAGGGTTAGGGTTAGGGTTAGGGTTAGGGTTAGGGTTAGGGTTAGGGTTAGGGTTAGGGTTAGGGTTAGGGTTAGGGTTAGGGTTAGGGTTAGGGTTAGGGTTAGGGTTAGGGTTAGGGTTAGGGTTAGGGTTAGGGTTAGGGTTAGGGTTAGGGTTAGGGTTAGGGTTAGGGTTAGGGTTAGGGTTAGGGTTAGGGTTAGGGTTAGGGTTAGGGTTAGGGTTAGGGTTAGGGTTAGGGTTAGGGTTAGGGTTAGGGTTAGGGTTAGGGTTAGGGTTAGGGTTAGGGTTAGGGTTAGGGTTAGGGTTAGGGTTAGGGTTAGGGTTAGGGTTAGGGTTAGGGTTAGGGTTAGGGTTAGGGTTAGGGTTAGGGTTAGGGTTAGGGTTAGGGTTAGGGTTAGGGTTAGGGTTAGGGTTAGGGTTAGGGTTAGGGTTAGGGTTAGGGTTAGGGTTAGGGTTAGGGTTAGGGTTAGGGTTAGGGTTAGGGTTAGGGTTAGGGTTAGGGTTAGGGTTAGGGTTAGGGTTAGGGTTAGGGTTAGGGTTAGGGTTAGGGTTAGGGTTAGGGTTAGGGTTAGGGTTAGGGTTAGGGTTAGGGTTAGGGTTAGGGTTAGGGTTAGGGTTAGGGTTAGGGTTAGGGTTAGGGTTAGGGTTAGGGTTAGGGTTAGGGTTAGGGTTAGGGTTAGGGTTAGGGTTAGGGTTAGGGTTAGGGTTAGGGTTAGGGTTAGGGTTAGGGTTAGGGTTAGGGTTAGGGTTAGGGTTAGGGTTAGGGTTAGGGTTAGGGTTAGGGTTAGGGTTAGGGTTAGGGTTAGGGTTAGGGTTAGGGTTAGGGTTAGGGTTAGGGTTAGGGTTAGGGTTAGGGTTAGGGTTAGGGTTAGGGTTAGGGTTAGGGTTAGGGTTAGGGTTAGGGTTAGGGTTAGGGTTAGGGTTAGGGTTAGGGTTAGGGTTAGGGTTAGGGTTAGGGTTAGGGTTAGGGTTAGGGTTAGGGTTAGGGTTAGGGTTAGGGTTAGGGTTAGGGTTAGGGTTAGGGTTAGGGTTAGGGTTAGGGTTAGGGTTAGGGTTAGGGTTAGGGTTAGGGTTAGGGTTAGGGTTAGGGTTAGGGTTAGGGTTAGGGTTAGGGTTAGGGTTAGGGTTAGGGTTAGGGTTAGGGTTAGGGTTAGGGTTAGGGTTAGGGTTAGGGTTAGGGTTAGGGTTAGGGTTAGGGTTAGGGTTAGGGTTAGGGTTAGGGTTAGGGTTAGGGTTAGGGTTAGGGTTAGGGTTAGGGTTAGGGTTAGGGTTAGGGTTAGGGTTAGGGTTAGGGTTAGGGTTAGGGTTAGGGTTAGGGTTAGGGTTAGGGTTAGGGTTAGGGTTAGGGTTAGGGTTAGGGTTAGGGTTAGGGTTAGGGTTAGGGTTAGGGTTAGGGTTAGGGTTAGGGTTAGGGTTAGGGTTAGGGTTAGGGTTAGGGTTAGGGTTAGGGTTAGGGTTAGGGTTAGGGTTAGGGTTAGGGTTAGGGTTAGGGTTAGGGTTAGGGTTAGGGTTAGGGTTAGGGTTAGGGTTAGGGTTAGGGTTAGGGTTAGGGTTAGGGTTAGGGTTAGGGTTAGGGTTAGGGTTAGGGTTAGGGTTAGGGTTAGGGTTAGGGTTAGGGTTAGGGTTAGGGTTAGGGTTAGGGTTAGGGTTAGGGTTAGGGTTAGGGTTAGGGTTAGGGTTAGGGTTAGGGTTAGGGTTAGGGTTAGGGTTAGGGTTAGGGTTAGGGTTAGGGTTAGGGTTAGGGTTAGGGTTAGGGTTAGGGTTAGGGTTAGGGTTAGGGTTAGGGTTAGGGTTAGGGTTAGGGTTAGGGTTAGGGTTAGGGTTAGGGTTAGGGTTAGGGTTAGGGTTAGGGTTAGGGTTAGGGTTAGGGTTAGGGTTAGGGTTAGGGTTAGGGTTAGGGTTAGGGTTAGGGTTAGGGTTAGGGTTAGGGTTAGGGTTAGGGTTAGGGTTAGGGTTAGGGTTAGGGTTAGGGTTAGGGTTAGGGTTAGGGTTAGGGTTAGGGTTAGGGTTAGGGTTAGGGTTAGGGTTAGGGTTAGGGTTAGGGTTAGGGTTAGGGTTAGGGTTAGGGTTAGGGTTAGGGTTAGGGTTAGGGTTAGGGTTAGGGTTAGGGTTAGGGTTAGGGTTAGGGTTAGGGTTAGGGTTAGGGTTAGGGTTAGGGTTAGGGTTAGGGTTAGGGTTAGGGTTAGGGTTAGGGTTAGGGTTAGGGTTAGGGTTAGGGTTAGGGTTAGGGTTAGGGTTAGGGTTAGGGTTAGGGTTAGGGTTAGGGTTAGGGTTAGGGTTAGGGTTAGGGTTAGGGTTAGGGTTAGGGTTAGGGTTAGGGTTAGGGTTAGGGTTAGGGTTAGGGTTAGGGTTAGGGTTAGGGTTAGGGTTAGGGTTAGGGTTAGGGTTAGGGTTAGGGTTAGGGTTAGGGTTAGGGTTAGGGTTAGGGTTAGGGTTAGGGTTAGGGTTAGGGTTAGGGTTAGGGTTAGGGTTAGGGTTAGGGTTAGGGTTAGGGTTAGGGTTAGGGTTAGGGTTAGGGTTAGGGTTAGGGTTAGGGTTAGGGTTAGGGTTAGGGTTAGGGTTAGGGTTAGGGTTAGGGTTAGGGTTAGGGTTAGGGTTAGGGTTAGGGTTAGGGTTAGGGTTAGGGTTAGGGTTAGGGTTAGGGTTAGGGTTAGGGTTAGGGTTAGGGTTAGGGTTAGGGTTAGGGTTAGGGTTAGGGTTAGGGTTAGGGTTAGGGTTAGGGTTAGGGTTAGGGTTAGGGTTAGGGTTAGGGTTAGGGTTAGGGTTAGGGTTAGGGTTAGGGTTAGGGTTAGGGTTAGGGTTAGGGTTAGGGTTAGGGTTAGGGTTAGGGTTAGGGTTAGGGTTAGGGTTAGGGTTAGGGTTAGGGTTAGGGTTAGGGTTAGGGTTAGGGTTAGGGTTAGGGTTAGGGTTAGGGTTAGGGTTAGGGTTAGGGTTAGGGTTAGGGTTAGGGTTAGGGTTAGGGTTAGGGTTAGGGTTAGGGTTAGGGTTAGGGTTAGGGTTAGGGTTAGGGTTAGGGTTAGGGTTAGGGTTAGGGTTAGGGTTAGGGTTAGGGTTAGGGTTAGGGTTAGGGTTAGGGTTAGGGTTAGGGTTAGGGTTAGGGTTAGGGTTAGGGTTAGGGTTAGGGTTAGGGTTAGGGTTAGGGTTAGGGTTAGGGTTAGGGTTAGGGTTAGGGTTAGGGTTAGGGTTAGGGTTAGGGTTAGGGTTAGGGTTAGGGTTAGGGTTAGGGTTAGGGTTAGGGTTAGGGTTAGGGTTAGGGTTAGGGTTAGGGTTAGGGTTAGGGTTAGGGTTAGGGTTAGGGTTAGGGTTAGGGTTAGGGTTAGGGTTAGGGTTAGGGTTAGGGTTAGGGTTAGGGTTAGGGTTAGGGTTAGGGTTAGGGTTAGGGTTAGGGTTAGGGTTAGGGTTAGGGTTAGGGTTAGGGTTAGGGTTAGGGTTAGGGTTAGGGTTAGGGTTAGGGTTAGGGTTAGGGTTAGGGTTAGGGTTAGGGTTAGGGTTAGGGTTAGGGTTAGGGTTAGGGTTAGGGTTAGGGTTAGGGTTAGGGTTAGGGTTAGGGTTAGGGTTAGGGTTAGGGTTAGGGTTAGGGTTAGGGTTAGGGTTAGGGTTAGGGTTAGGGTTAGGGTTAGGGTTAGGGTTAGGGTTAGGGTTAGGGTTAGGGTTAGGGTTAGGGTTAGGGTTAGGGTTAGGGTTAGGGTTAGGGTTAGGGTTAGGGTTAGGGTTAGGGTTAGGGTTAGGGTTAGGGTTAGGGTTAGGGTTAGGGTTAGGGTTAGGGTTAGGGTTAGGGTTAGGGTTAGGGTTAGGGTTAGGGTTAGGGTTAGGGTTAGGGTTAGGGTTAGGGTTAGGGTTAGGGTTAGGGTTAGGGTTAGGGTTAGGGTTAGGGTTAGGGTTAGGGTTAGGGTTAGGGTTAGGGTTAGGGTTAGGGTTAGGGTTAGGGTTAGGGTTAGGGTTAGGGTTAGGGTTAGGGTTAGGGTTAGGGTTAGGGTTAGGGTTAGGGTTAGGGTTAGGGTTAGGGTTAGGGTTAGGGTTAGGGTTAGGGTTAGGGTTAGGGTTAGGGTTAGGGTTAGGGTTAGGGTTAGGGTTAGGGTTAGGGTTAGGGTTAGGGTTAGGGTTAGGGTTAGGGTTAGGGTTAGGGTTAGGGTTAGGGTTAGGGTTAGGGTTAGGGTTAGGGTTAGGGTTAGGGTTAGGGTTAGGGTTAGGGTTAGGGTTAGGGTTAGGGTTAGGGTTAGGGTTAGGGTTAGGGTTAGGGTTAGGGTTAGGTTAGGGTTAGGGGTTAGGGTTAGGGTTAGGGTTAGGGTTAGGGTTAGGTTAGGGTTAGGGTTAGGGTTAGGGTTAGGGTTAGGGTTAGGGTTAGGGTTAGGGTTAGGGTTAGGGTTAGGGTTAGGGTTAGGGTTAGGGTTAGGGTTAGGGTTAGGGTTAGGGTTAGGGTTAGGGTTAGGGTTAGGGTTAGGGTTAGGGTTAGGGTTAGGGTTAGGGTTAGGGTTAGGGTTAGGGTTAGGGTTAGGGTTAGGGTTAGGGTTAGGGTTAGGGTTAGGGTTAGGGTTAGGGTTAGGGTTAGGGTTAGGGTTAGGGTTAGGGTTAGGGTTAGGGTTAGGGTTAGGGTTAGGGTTAGGGTTAGGGTTAGGGTTAGGGTTAGGGTTAGGGTTAGGTTAGGGTTAGGGTTAGGGTTAGGGTTAGGGTTAGGGTTAGGGTTAGGGTTAGGGTTAGGGTTAGGGTTAGGGTTAGGGTTAGGGTTAGGGTTAGGGTTAGGGTTAGGGTTAGGGTTAGGGTTAGGGTTAGGGTTAGGGTTAGGGTTAGGGTTAGGGTTAGGGTTAGGGTTAGGGTTAGGGTTAGGGTTAGGGTTAGGGTTAGGGTTAGGGTTAGGGTTAGGGTTAGGGTTAGGGTTAGGGTTAGGGTTAGGGTTAGGGTTAGGGTTAGGGTTAGGGTTAGGGTTAGGGTTAGGGTTAGGGTTAGGGTTAGGGTTAGGGTTAGGGTTAGGGTTAGGGTTAGGGTTAGGGTTAGGGTTAGGGTTAGGGTTAGGGTTAGGGTTAGGGTTAGGGTTAGGGTTAGGGTTAGGGTTAGGGTTAGGGTTAGGGTTAGGGTTAGGGTTAGGGTTAGGGTTAGGGTTAGGGTTAGGGTTAGGGTTAGGGTTAGGGTTAGGGTTAGGGTTAGGGTTAGGGTTAGGGTTAGGGTTAGGGTTAGGGTTAGGGTTAGGGTTAGGGTTAGGGTTAGGGTTAGGGTTAGGGTTAGGGTTAGGGTTAGGGTTAGGGTTAGGGTTAGGGTTAGGGTTAGGGTTAGGGTTAGGGTTAGGGTTAGGGTTAGGGTTAGGGTTAGGGTTAGGGTTTAGGGTTAGGGTTAGGGTTAGGGTTAGGGTTAGGGTTAGGGTTAGGGTTAGGGTTAGGGTTAGGGTTAGGGTTAGGGTTAGGGTTAGGGTTAGGGTTAGGGTTAGGGTTAGGGTTAGGGTTAGGGTTAGGGTTAGGGTTAGGGTTAGGGTTAGGGTTAGGGTTAGGGTTAGGGTTAGGGTTAGGGTTAGGGTTAGGGTTAGGGTTAGGGTTAGGGTTAGGGTTAGGGTTAGGGTTAGGGTTAGGGTTAGGGTTAGGGTTAGGGTTAGGGTTAGGGTTAGGGTTAGGGTTAGGGTTAGGGTTAGGGTTAGGGTTAGGGTTAGGGTTAGGGTTAGGGTTAGGGTTAG